>CM057454.1:580011666-581377500 GCA_016271365.2 Neoceratodus forsteri
GCACTTATGACTTCACTGCATTCACCTTTTATGGTTCATGTCCACTATTTAGCTCACAGATTGACTTTGGCCTGATCAATGTCTGCTACCAAATTTAGGTACCTACAAGACTTTTAGAGTAATTTTTGTGAACTTTATTTGTCTCTGGCAACTCAGGACATCTCACAGGCAAGCCCCTTCAATTTTGGCACATAACTCCACACCAGAAACCCCCTGACAGACATATCGGGGACAGAGATACCCCTCCTGCTTCCCAGACCACAGTCAAACCCCAGGATCTATGCCCCCTGGAGCGGGGCCACCCAGCGCCTAACCTCGGTGTCCTGTCTGAAATTTAGACAGTCAGGTTTGGGAGCATAGTGAGGGCTCGGGAGAGCCAGTCAGGAAAGTCCAGAGCCGGGAATGTGGGCTGCAGTAACCCGGAGCTGCAATCACCTCCTCAAGAGCCGGGAGGGGTCCTTGCTTAGTGTTGCAAGGATACGGACCTGCAATAGCATCCTGCTGATAACAGGCACAGTCCCACACCTGTGTGAAAGATGCCTGCTGCAACCCAGACCCTATTTACAATTTAATGCAAAGAAGTGCAAGATCATGCACATAGGGAAGAGAAACCCTGAAGCCACCTATAGGCTGGGAGGGGAGTTGCTAGCAGTCACAAAGGAAGAAAGAGACTTGGGCATCATCATCACTGATGACCTGAAATCATCGAAGCAGACCTCTAAAGCAGTAGGTAAGGCTAGGGAGGTGTTAGGGTGTATTAGTAGGGGTATCACAAGTCATAAGAGGGAGGTAATAATCCCTCTTTACAAGACACTGGTTGAGGCCCCATCTGAGTACTGCGTGCAGTATTGAGAGCCACACCTTCACAAGGACATTAAACAAATTGAGGCAGTCCAGAGAAGGGCAACCAAAATGGTGCAGGGACTGCATCAGAAGACATATGAGGACAGATTAACAGAGCTCAATATGTATACCCTTGAGCAAAGGAGGAGAGAGGTGATATGATCGAGGCATTCAAACACCTTAAGGGCATTAACAAGGTGAAAGAGTCTAACATGTTTAAATATAAGAAAAATAGCAGGACAAGAGGACACAGCATGAGATTTGAGGGGGGCCGATTAAGGGGGAATGTGAGGAAATTCTTTCTCACAGAAAGGGTGGTGAATGCATGGAATGGCTTACCTCAAGAAGTGGTGGTTATGAATACAGTGCAGGGCTTCAAACAGGCATGGGATAGGCATAAAGGAGCAATACAAATGAGTATGAATAGATAGGCCACTGACAGTGCAAAGGCCAATGGCACATTTATAAGGTAGAAAAAGAAATGGGCAGACTGGATGGGCCTTGCGGTCCGTATCTGCCGTCAACGTCTATGTTTCTATGTTTCTATGTTTCTATGTCCATGCAGACTGCAGCAATCCCCAGGAACACTAGAGGTCGCTAACGCTGTGTGAGGCAGAACCCACCCCAGGAGAGGAGAGCAGTACAACGGACGCTCAATCCTACTCCTCCCCGGCCAACCCCTGATGACCCAAGTCCACTCCCAAACTCGAGTCACCAGCGTGTGTGAGGTGTGGCGTCCAGCGCCTCAACCCTCAGCACCACCGCACTGGCTACTTTTAGAGTATATTAATTTTACATATGCTTAATTCAGTACCTCTGTCATTAGGCAAGGCAAATTCGAAGATATGCAAAGGATACAGTCAAAGGAAAGCTGAAAGAAGCAATTAACATATGTTGGCTGTCAACTGAAAATGTTGTAAATGCACTACATGAATGATGCCCCGCTGTTGTCCCTATACTGAAGAAGACAGAAACAATGTCAGTGCTCAGAGCCTTCACATGTTTCTCACTGATTCTGTTTTTGGAGCTGTGCTGTGTCTGTTCTGTGACATCCTGAGAGTACGGGTTGTCTTTGTAAATCCTTTCAAAAGCAGGATCTGCTGTCTGTAGATGTGAAACTACAAGTGTTTTGTGCATTTGGTGAGCTAGAAAACCTGAAAACTCAGCCAGGCCCAACCCTGACAGTGTTTCAAGAAGCATGTGAAATTGAGACTAATGATCATGGGCAAATGAGAGCGTGCTGGAAAGGACAAGAATGTCCGCAAGGTGACGTTCAGGCACTTCAGGTTGAACTGAAGTGCTCAGAGAGGATACAAGAATGTCCGCAAGGTGACGTTCAGGTACTTCAGGTTGAACTGAAGTGCTCAAAGAGGATGACAACACAATTTTCAAATCTTAGAGAAGAGTCTCTACTCTAATAAGCAACATGAAGTGTAGGTCACGCCCATATTCAAAAACACAAGCATTTTTGGATGTCATTGCCAATCTAACTGACCCACAGTCAGTGGTAGACTCTAATACACACTCTCAATACAGCAGAGAACAGGGGGAGAATGATACAAATATTCCTGAATGGGAGACTTTACTTGATGAAAATTGTCTCAGATCAGACTAGCCAAAAGCAAAGGCTATGATGGTGGCATGCTATAGGAACCTTAGTTCCAACGGTTTTATTGGGTCATTTCAAAGTATTCCGATACCATGTCAGCATATTCTAAATTATGTACAGTAGTATTGCTTTATGCATTCCACTTACATCTGTAGAATATGAGTGTGGTTTCAGTGTGCAGAATAGGATAAACATTGATTGTTGATGCTCATTCACTGAAGACAACCTAGAGCTGCTAATGAAGCTAAACATGGGGCCTGACTTCTCAGATTTTGAAGCTGACAAATCTGTGTTGTACTAGAAAAAAGGAAAAAAAGATGGTCTTTGTGCCAAACATAAAAAGAGAAAATTGGAGAACCCAAAGTCCCAGACAGAGAAATTCATGTTGTTTAATGATTTCAGTACTAGTAGCAGCAGCAACAGTGCCAGCTGTGCCATGCCCAGAGGTACCTGCACCAGTCCCCCATCAGTTAACATTGTTACATCACTGTGTACCAGCAGCAGCAGCTGTACCTGTGCCACTGTCAGTGATGGAGGTAGTACCAGAAATACAAAGAGAGTAAATGCTCATGGTGGGGGGGGGGGGGTTAAAACAGTGATTTAGCCGATGAGGATTTTCTTGAAATAATTGAGGGTGCAGCGAATAACTTCATAACTGTTCTGATTTGACACTATTTGAGCCATGCTCTGCATTTTTGGTTTTTTTTATAAAACAACACTGTCAGAAATACTGTAGAAATATTTGTCTGGAAACAAGTAGTTGACATTGAGAATCAAAATGGTTATTCTTGTTATTCCCCAAACTTGTGCAACATGCTGTGTAGGAACACTGCAGCTGCAGGCTGCAGCATGCTGTAACACCAATTAAGAAGGGAGGAGGATGGTGAGGCTGGGGGTTGGGGTGGAGTGAAATTTAGAAATAATTATTTTTTTTTAATTATCATGTTTATAGATAGACTGTCTGTTTTCTGCTCAATTTCTTACTGCTAAAGAAGACAAGAAAAGTAGTATTGTTATCATTCATCCATGGCCAAGGTGACAGAAGTACACAACCTGTTGCCTCACATTATTGTAAGTTCTGGCTGTGACACACTACCTAAGAATGAAATAGTTATTAAAAATATATATATGTGTCAGCATCAGAGAGGGATTACTCCCCGCTCTCCCCCAACCAAACAAATAAGATTGGTTTGCATAGCCATTAGCCTGCCTTTTTAACAAGTGTGAGCACTGGGACTTGGATGCCTTGGTAAGCATCACACATGTCAGCAGTCAGTCACTCCCTGCTCACCCAGTGCCTACCTGTCTGGTTGAAGCAGGTTCCAATACCCCATGGCATTGTGTTTTTATGTTTCAAAGTCTCAGGCTTAGCTTACACTGTGAATGAGGTCATTGAGCACTTTTTCTTTCTGATATATTCTTATTGGAATTGTAAGGGTAACACAGAGTACCACTCCTCGTTCTAAGAGCAAATAAGCCTTATGTGCCCAGGCTCCCAGGCTGCCACCCTGATGTTGGTCTTGGAGACTTGTTGCCCTTTCCCAACTTGCCCCTGATGTGCAGACCAGGTAGACAGCTTACCACAGGTCACCTACCTTCCTCTCCTCCTGGCTGGTGTGTCTGTCTGTCATCACTCACATCACACCAGTCTGTCTCTCAGTCTCTTCTACTCAGCTTGCCCGTGTGCCTCTTTGTTTCTTTGTACTATTGGTACAGTACCTTCACGGCAGCACAGCAGGTTGGGGCTTCATTTCCAGCCTACACCTAGCGGCAAAGTAACCTACCTGAGTGGATGATGGAGTACCACTAAAGTACTGTCTTGCTAAGGGTTGGATCTTGTTTATCCCTTTTCATCCAACGTCAGGCTTCTTAAAATTGCCCCTCAGGCTCCTGCATTTCCTTCCTTCACCAGAGCCCCTGTTTTGTTGCTCAGGGGAGGCAGCACTGCAGTGTGGGAGATTCATTTGACTTGCGTGCCTGCAGTGCATGCTACACAGCGTTTATGATCATCACAGGATCTGATTTTCCAGTTATGTTTTTCTCCAGGTGCTTTTAAGTACGCTTATTGACTGACTATACTTAGCAGCCAAAGGAGGAGTGGCCCAGACAGCAAACACAAGATGACATTCAGAGGCTGACCACTTTGCCAGATATAACAATCTGATGGAATGTAACCCGCACACTGTCTGGCAAATTATTGACTCTCATCCACTCCTGTCTCTTAGCTTACTCTGGCTGCAAACTGCTGTCAGCTGCCTGCAGACAACACCATCACTGTGCCTCTGAGGGATTTGTAACAGTATACAGACCAAGATATCTGTCTGTCAGCCGACAGCAAGTAAGCAAAATTAGTCCAATAAAACAAATCTACTGTCAACTGCAACAAAGTAAATCAAATATTTTTGCTCACTGGGGACCAGTAGCACTATCTTGATTCAAGTCTGGTGTTTTGTGGGGTCCTTTTGTAGTGAATTTACCATTTACATGGGTGGCAATACTCCACAACATGCTGTTAATTAAACATGAGCAACAAATAAAAACAAAACTGTAACAAATTTGTTTGACTTGATGTGTTGGTTGCATAGTTGCATTCATGCATTGTATCTTGCTTGCCATCATCAATGTATAATAATACAACAAATGAGATCTGATATCAAAACTTCAGTCAGCTTTAACAGGACGGTGATATCTGTGTGTTACTGTTAGTGTATGAGGGTATATGGTCAAAACCCTGACTGCACATACGCTAGGTGGAAAACCGTGTGGGCATAACTGCTTGCATGGTCTCAGACTTTGTTTATATAATCTAGCGGTGTTTCAGACCACGCTAGATTACATGGACCACACAGCACGTTATTTTGCATGCGCTGTTTTTAATCACAGGGTTTTGACACGGTGCCATGTATGATTACCAGATTTTAAATGTAGCAGACATATGACTGCAAGCAACTTTACACAATACTGATGGAGGTTACTTGGAACTGCAAGAACAATTCATGAAATAAATACATACTGTGCAGGGGTTGTGACTTCATTCCCTCAAGGGGGAAGGTACATACAGCACATTTCCTTACCAGCACAGCACACTGCGTTGAAGGTAATAGCACACTCAATAACTATATATAACAAAAAAAAAAGGCTTAACACAAGACAATCAGAAAAGAAGACAGACACGTGGGGAGTAGTGCAATGCACTGGTTATGAAGCAGCAGTCTTCTGGGAGACTTTCTAGAGGCTGCAATGCTGCCCTATTTGTAGGCACCTCTCTGGTCTGAGGGAGGAGGTTGCTCTTCTCTGGGCTGACTTGGCTAGAATTCGTGAAACCTCCTCCCCTATCCAGGGACCACCCCTATCCAGGGCCACTGCCAGTACCTCAGTGGTTGCCAAGAAAGAGGAGCAGTCGGACCAAGGTGGGCCCAGGCAGGGAGAGGGTGGTGGAACAGATGCACATTCCTCCAGTTGTACCTCTCCACAATTCATATGCCCTTCTCATGGAGAGTGATTCCTCTATGGAGGAACTAGCAGTGGAGACCAAAGAGAATGCTGGGAACCTCCACAAAGGAGTCCCACAGGAGGGTGGCATGGGATCCCAAAGGGGAAGGAAACAACTCCTGGTGGGGGACTCAATTATTAGGGGGTAGATCTGGGGAACGAAGGGGAGAGGGGGGTAAGGTGCCTTCCTGGGGCCACAGCTTGGAGGGACAGGGAGCAAATCCTCAGGATTGCGGGAGAAGCTGCACAAGGAAGGGAGCTGGATATCATTGTCCACCTAGGGACAAATGACCTGTCTATGAATGGGATCACAGCAGTACAAGAGGAGTTTGTAGAGTTGGGGAGGGGTCTTAGACAAGTAGCACATACAGTAACCTTCTCAGAGGTGCTGTCTGTCTATGGCAAGGGTGATGCTAGAGTACGCAACACCATGGGATTTAATAAATGGTTAAAAAACTGATGTAGAGCTCAGGGTTTTGGCTTCACTGGGGACTGGGGGTCCACCTGGAGGGATGCATGCCTATACTGGCATGATGGTCTGCATCTGTCCAGGAGAGGAACCAGAATCCTAGGTGATAGGTTTAAATGCATAATTGGCAAACATTTAAACTAGCCAAGGGGGGAGGCACTGAAAAGGAGCAGGGAAAACCCAGCCTCCCCCTGCAAAATACAGTAGTTAGAGAGCTAAACACCAAGGTAGAGAAGTTAATGGGGAGCAGGACAGGGTAAATGCAGAAAAAGGCAGTAAGGACAGGGATGGGGCTAAAAGGGGTAAGGCCATCAACAAATGGAGAGTAATGAGTACCAATGCCCATAGTCTGTGTAACAAGCTCCCTGTACTAGTGGCCTTGATGGAAGAAGGACATCTGGATATCGTGGCAATCTCAGAAACATGGTACACTGAGAACCATGACTAGGATGTCAACATACCAGGATACACAATATACAGGAGGGACAGGGAGGGTAAAAAAAGGAGGAGGAGTAGCTCTCTAAGGGGAAAGGATCAAAGCAATGGAACTAAAGGATAAACTGGGAGTAGAGGAGGTATTGTGGGTTACCCTGGAAGCAGGTTATGACACCACAATTCGCACAGGGGTGGTATACAGACCCCCATCTCAGGGGGAGGCAATGGACAAGGAAATGATAGAAGGCATCCTTAGAATGGCAGAAAAAAGGGAGATATTGTTGATGGGGGACCTGAATATGCCAGACATTAGCTGGAGCAACCTGGCTGCAGCCACATCAAAAAGCAGGTTTATTCCTGATGCCCTGCAGGTGACATGCCTCAGACAGCTAGTGGTGAAACCCACTAGGAAGGGAGCAATCTTAGACCTGGTACTGTCAAATGGGGATGGAGAAAGGATCTCAGATTTAGAAGTGGGTAGCCTTCTGGGAACAAGTGACCACAACACAGTGTGGTTCACGATAAACATAGCCATAGAGTCAAGCCATACAAAACCAAGAGTGTTGTACTTTAGGAGGGCTGAATTTGGGAAACTAGGAGAGTGCCTCAGAAAAGCACTAGAAAACTAGCAAGAAGGAGGGGTGGAGGAACAATGGGGAAAAATCAAAACAGCCATCAGAGGCAACAAGGCTTTGTGTGAAGTAAATCAATTTTATTTATTTATTTGTATTTCAGATGACACCTTTTAGCCGAGGGCTCTTTTACAAAGGTTCCAAGTCAAGACAATAAGGTACAAAACATAACATGATCATTACAATGGAACTTACAAAAAAAAAAGACAAATAAGGTAACAGTAATAGCAGCCAAAAGGATTGTCAAGGAATTGTGTTGTGAGTTAATTATACAGTACAAGTCATAGGCAGCTCAGTGAAGCTTTGTTAGGAGTGGGTTAGTGGGAAAAGAGAAAGAAGAGTGGTGGTGAGAGAGTGGTATGAGAGAGAGAGGGAAGAGGGTAGAAATAGGGAGGGCATTGTGTTGGGTTTGTGGTAGATGAGAAATAGCAAGGTAGGAGGAATGGAGGGAATGAAAGGAAGAGGAGACAGATTCATCCTATACCCAGTAATAGGGGGTAGGAGAGGAGGAGCCGGAGGTGCGGAGGCATTGAGGAGGGATGCTTGATGGTAGAATGCCTGGAGGGGATTATAAGAAGCAATCACAGAAGGCACTAGCCACGAGGAGTTGATGTAGTTTACACTTAAAAACACCAATCATGGCAATGTTGGAGATTTCTGAAGGTAGCAAGTTGAACCAGGTGGAGGCTCTAACATGATAAGAACGCCGAGTTTGAGAGGTCCAGCAGCGAAGTATTGTAAAGATTAGACTGTCCGATCTTCTAGTTAGTTGGTGGACACACTGTGGGGTGAATATTGATGACTCTGGGGGCATAAGGCCCAGCGACGTCTTCTTAGCTAGGATGCAGAACTGGTACTTTAGCCTGCCAGATAGCTGGAGCCAGTTAGCTGGCTCGTAAATGTCACATGTGTGAGAAAGGTAGGCAGCTGAAATAAGGAGTCTACATGCCTTATTAAGGGCTACAGCTATGCACCGGAGTGCAGTATCAGTAGCAGATCCATAGATAATGAGCCCGTAGTCAACAGTTGAGATAACAGAGCTCTGGATAGCGAGGTTCAAGGCTTCAGCCGTTGGGCAATGTTTATGCTTGTATAGTAGTCCTATACAGAAGTTCACAGTTTTAGCGATATTGTCAATGTGTTTGATATATGAGAGGGAGCAGTCAAGGGTCAGGCCCAGATATTTAAACATATCCACCTGCTCAAGAACAACGCCTTCATGGTTGTTAATTATGAGCTCATTGTCCTTATATTTGTTGTGGGTTCCATGGAACAACATTGTTTTAGTTTTTTGTGGTCATGGATGAGTTTATGTGAGCAAAACCAGTCTTCTACTTCTGTGAAACTTTTCTGTAGTTGAGACCAAAGGAAGGTGGGGTCAGTGTGGCAAGTGAAGATTACTGCATCATCTGCATACAGTAACATTCTGTCATGGCAGGAGGCAGGGAAATTGTTCAGGAATATGCTGAATAACAAGGGACCCAGGATAGAACCTTGGGATACTCAAGTGGATAGGTAGGGATGACGAGAGGAATTCGCCAATCCTGACCTGTTGGGTCTGGTTACTGAGGTAGCTTTGAAACCAGAGGGTAGTTTCACTTGAAAGACCAAGGAGGGAGAATTGTTCTAACAGAATGGAGTGATTGACAGTGTCAAATACCTTTTTCAAGTCAATAAAAGAGGCACCGACCAACTGGCTCTGATCAAGTGCATGATGGATATGTGTGGTGAATTTGAGGAGTGCCGTGGTAGTGCTGTGCCCTTTGCAGAAGCCATGCTGCTGGGAACATTGCAGGCTGTATTTTACAAGGTACCCCGTAAGCTGATCAGCCACTACCCGTTCCAATGCTTTGGATAGAGGGGAGAGGATGGATATAGGACTGTAGTTGCTCATGAAAGTCTTGTCACCACTTTTATGGATTGGAGTCATGACTGCCACTTTCCACTTTTGGGGGAACTGGGAGAGCATGAGGGAATAGTTGAGGATTTTGGTTAGTGGGAGCAGGACGTCAATGGTGAGGGCTAGAAGTTTCATATCCGGTGAATCACCACTGATCCTAGACTTTCTAAGCACTTTAAGTATGTATTTTTTAGGTAGGCTTTCCTTTGAAATGGAAAGGAGGGTGCCCTAGTGGCAAACTTGAACTAACAGGAGCGGAGTTGACTGTTGTGGGATCAAAAAAGTTAGGAAGTAGCACATGACTAAGGTCAGCAAAAGTGGTGTTAAATGTGTTGGCAATGATTACATGGTCAAGAGTGATGGTACCATCTATGTTCAACATTGTGGGTGTTGTTTTGGGATCCTTTCCAGTCACTTGAATAAGGTTACGCCAGAATTTACTCCCATCATTCCAGGTGCTGGCAAAGGCATTCCTGTAATAGTTAAACTTCTCATGGTGGATTGCTCTGGTGCATGCATTCCTCGCTGTTTTGTAGGCTGGGATAGCAACAAATGTCCTTAATTTTTGTGAAAGTGTCATAACTTGCTTCATGTAGGGCCCACAACATTTTGTTCATGTTTGACTAATTCTAGTGTAAACTGCACCTGTAGTCTTTTTTCCCCTTTATTTTTAGTCATGTTCTCAAACTGTTTCACATTTCCCAGTTGTAAAAAGTGTGTTTATGTTGCACTTGGTTCTTTCCTTGTGGCAGTTTTTAAAAATTCCCCAAGTAACTCACAGACTGAAGAAAAAGAAACAAATGTGTTTTTCTATTTTTTGGTCATGTTCAACTATTTTTATCTTGGTATATATCTTCTGTTGCGTATTACCAAGCAAACGTGCTGAATTTGTTAAAGTACATCTCAACAGTTTTTTGTGGCAATTAAAATATACGAACATACGAAATTTGCCAGCAGATAAAGGCCTAGAGGTCTATGAAGTCTGTTCGAATGTGCAGCTAGCACCCCTTATTCTGCAGCTGCCCTTCCCTTCCAACCTTCCCCTTCATTAACCCTCCCCCTTGTCCTGTCCCATCCCCTTTTGAAGCAGTCCGCTGTTCTACTGGATACCACTTCTGCAGGTGACGCATTCCACCCAGACACCACCCTCTCTGTCAAAAAGTGTCTCCTCATCTCCCTCCTGAGCCTTCCTCCCTCCAGTCCCATATCATGGCCCCTGGTGGCCGTCCCATCTCTTACTTTGAACAGCCCCTCTGTACCCGTCTTGTTTATTCCTTTCATGTATTTAAAGGTTTCAATCATGTCACCTCTGTCATTCCTCTCCTCCAGTGAGTACATGTTCAACTCCTTCAACCTCCTCTCGTATGATAAGTCCCCCAGCCCCTTGATCATCTTTGTCGCCCTGTGCTGCACCCCCTCCAGTAACTTAATGTCCCTCTTCAGATATGGGCGCCAGTACTGCATGCAGTACTCCAGGTGTGGTCTAACTAATGACCTATACAGTGGCAGAATCACCTCCTCCCTCCTCGAGGATATACCCCTTGCAATACAACCCAGCATTTTGTTGGCCTTTACTTCTGCCTTCCTACATTGTGCCGAGTTGTCCATTGACCCTGTAATGAGCACACTCAGATCCTTCTCCTCCTCCTCTGTCTGGGCTAGCTGCATTCCCCCCAGCTGGTAACTCCTCCTTGGGTTCTTCATCCCAAAATGCAGCACCTTGCACTTTTTGGCATTAAACCCCAGTTGCCAGGTGTCTGACCAGGATTCAAGCTTTGCCAGATCATCCTGCAACCCCTGCCATCCCCCTAGGTCATCCACCACTGTGCCTACTTTGGTATCATCAGCAAACAGACTGATCTTGCTCTTGATGTCCCATGATATGCCTGCAATGAATATCCCAAACAACACTGGTCCCAACACGAGCCCTGTGGAACACCGCTCGTCATTGCCCTTGGGTGTGAGACCCCCACCCACCACCACCCTGTTGCCTTCCTGAAGCCAGTTTCCTACCCATCTCACCAGCTTTGCACCTGCCCGTGCCTACTAACTTCCTTCCCAGCCTTCCATGTGCACAGAGTCAGATGCCTACTGAAGTCCAGATACAGGACATCCACTGCATGGCTCCTGTCCAGTTGCCTAGTTACCCAGTCATAGAACTCCACCAGGTTGGTTTGGCAGGATCTGCCATGTGTAGAAGCCTGCTGTCTGTTGTCCTGTAGTCCTTTGGCCTCTAGGAGGGCCACCAGCCTCTCCTTCAGGATAGTCTCCATTAGCTTACCCACGATGGATGTGAGGCTCACTGGTCTGTAGTTTCCCGGTTCATCCTTGGGGCCACTCTTGTGGAGGGGCACCACATGAGCCATCCTCCAGTCCTGAGGTACACACCCCGAATGTAGTGAGGCATTAAATAGGTCTGCCAAAGGTCCGGCAAGGACCTCTGCCAGCTCCTTCTGTACCCTGGGGTGGATGCCACCCGGGCCTGGTGCCTTGTCCACCCTCAATGCCTTCAAACCCTCTTGAACTCTGCCCTCCATGATTTCCCCATCTGTCACCCCTTCCCCCCCGTTTCTGCCATTTTCCCACCTTGGGTATCACCCCCCTCTTCTCTTCAGTAAATACTGAGCAGAAGTACCCATTTAGTGCTTCTGCCTTATCGCACCCTGCTTCCACCCAACCCCCTCCTTCCTAATCCTTACCAAGTGGTCCTTACAGCTCCTTTTCTCCCTGATGTACTTAAAGAAGTCCTTCTCCCCCTTCTTAATGCCTTGTGCCAGCCTGAGTTCTGTAGATGCTTTGGCTCCCCTTACTGCCCTTGTCACTTTCTTCAATTCTATCAAGTACTCCTCCCTGTCCTCCCCCCTCCCTGTTTTCTTGTACTTCCTAAAGGCAGCTCTTTTCTTCCTTACCTTTTCCATGACCTCCTTGCTCAACCAGCTCGGTTTCTTAGCCCTAGCCTTCTTTCTCTGGGCTTTGCAGCAGGTTTTGGTTACCTCCACTATCCCCAGCTTTATGAGCTCCCACCTCTGGTTAGTGTCCATACTAAATTGAATTCTGGCCAGGTACCCTTTTGCCACTTCCCCCATCCTCCCAAAGTTGGCCCTCCTGAAGTCCAGCACTCTTGTGCCAGATTCCCTCCTTCCTTGCCCATATCCAATGTGAGCCATACTAAGTGGTGGTCACTCCTGACAGCAGGTTCCTCCACTGTAAGTTCTCACAAAGTCCCCATTTGCCAGCACAAGGTCAAGGGTATTCCCTAACCTGGTTGGTTCACTGACCATTTGCAGCAGGAAGCTGTCCTGGAAGGCATCCAGCAGTACCTGCTCCCTTCTGTTCCTGGTTGTTGGGGTACTCCAGTCCACTCCTGGCATGTTGAAGTCCCCCACAATCACCACACTACCCTTCTGGCAGGTCCTGCTGATCTGTCCCGCTAGTTCCCTATCTAACTCCTCCGTCTGAGATGGTGGCCTGTACACCATTCCCATTCTAAGAATCCTATTCCTGGAATCCTGGATTTGCATCCAAAGTGACTCTGTACTACTCTCCTTCCCTTCCTCCCTTACACACTTCAGTCCTTCCTTCACATATAGTACCACCCCCCCTCCTTTCCCAATCACCCTGTCCCTATGAAATAATCTGTACCCTGGTACAGACCGGTCCCAGTCATTGTATTGGGTGGCCCATGTTTCTGTGATGGCTGCAATGTCCACCTCTCCCTCTGCCATGAGAACCTGTAACTCTGCAGTTTTCCTCCCAAGGCTCCTAGCATTAAGGGTAACCACCTTCCACCCCCCCATCCTGCCCCCCTTTCCTAGCATGACCAATAGTACTTGCCATTTGTCCTTTGTCACCGTTATGGGGGGTAAGCTCATATGGTTTCACAACCTGTGGTCTCTGCATATCTCTTCCCCAATTGTCACCCTCCACTCCTAGTTTAAATTCCCAACTTCCTCTATGTGCTCCTCCAACCTCTGTTTCAACACTTTCTTTCCCTCCTCACTCAAGTGTAGTCTGTTCTTGGCATAGAGACTACTGTCCTCCCAGGTCCCTCCCTGAACTTATGAACTTAAATTGTTTTTAAAGTCAGCCCAGATGTCTTATTAAGATGGTCTTCTAACAAACCACACACTTGTCAACGTTTAGACTGAGTTAAACATATTTTCTGTTTTAAGCATTTAAAGTCTTGGTTTGTGTCCAACTTTAACTAGTGAAAAAGTCTTTCCCTGATGGCTGGTCTCTGGGCTTCTTCCCTCCCAGAATGTACAAAGTTGG
Organism: Neoceratodus forsteri; assembly: GCA_016271365.2. Lineage (NCBI taxonomy): Eukaryota > Metazoa > Chordata > Ceratodontiformes > Ceratodontidae > Neoceratodus > Neoceratodus forsteri. Next base: position 580,025,319 of record CM057454.1, read on the forward strand.
GCATTTGGCAGTGTATTGCATAATTTTTCTCTTTTTTGTTTCCAAGTTCATATAGTATTGCCACATTTGGACTGCTTTAGAAAGCACTGGTGAGAACAGGAAGTGGAGAGGTGGATATCTAGGCTGCAGAGTTCTGAATTCCTGCCTGCATGTGTGCATCAGGAGGTACAGCCCCATCTGTATGGAAGCCCGGGGACCAGCCATCGGAGAAAGAAAATTTACAGGTATTTAAATTTTAGTTTTTTGCTGCCTAATGCAAACATACTGCTTTGAAAACTGTTTTGCCATAACAAAGTACTTAGCCCCAGGAATTAAATTTGGTATGCACAGTCTCAATCTTAGGGGCAAATGTTTGGGCAAGTTGTTAGTTTGTTTTCGGATTGTGAAAAAACTAGGCAGAATTAAATTATGAAATGTACAGGCTTCTGTAAATCAACAAAGCAAAATGAAGGAAAATCACTATGGTTCTCAAAAGGGGTAGTGGTAGTAGTAGTAGTAAAATGTTATTTTTATACAGGTAAGGATGTTATAACGTATTTGGGTCAGTGACCCTTTTTCAAGATGAACCTGTTTCACACATAACATCAAGTTACACACAAACATTTTTTTTTAAAACATATCACATACAACAAGATAAAAAGTCATAATGATACTTACATCCAAATAAAGTGACTGGTCTGCATATTTCAATATACAAATTTATCAGTCCATCCACTTCTATACACATCAACCATTACACTTACATTTCATGGATAGCTCATATCCAATAGCTTTAAAAAAATATTTAATTTGTTTAATTTGTTTATTTCCTTCATCAATTTGATTCCACAGTTTAGCAACCTGTGCTCCAAAGGTCATATTACCAAATTTGTTTTTTTTATTCTAGGTCTGATATATTTTATTTCCCCCTTCCCTCTTAGATTATGATTACATTCATATGTCAATTGTGACATCTTATCCGTAAAATATCTGGGACTTTGATTGTGGACCACCCCATGAACCCACTTTATGCACTTTCGATCTATAATTTGATTCAATTGAAACCATTGTAATGAAATAAACAATCACAATGGTGAGCTGTATACTCACAGTTTAACACAAGTCAGGCCAAATTATTATATAATACTTGAACTGGTTTAAACTTTGTCTTACTAGTCATACTATATACATGAATTCCATACTCAATGTTAGGTAAAATCAATTGCTTCACAATATCCCTTCTCATTTTTTGATTTAAACAGAATTTTGTCCTCCGAAAAGCTCCTAATTGTTTTTTTAACTAACTCTTTTATATGAATATCAAAATTAAAATCTTGATCCACAAGTACCCCAAGATACTGGTAGCAATCGACTTGACTTAATATTTCCTTTTTTAAAGTTTTTATATAAATCTTGGGATAATCCATGTCTGCTTTTCTTCCACTCTGAAATACCATTACATTTGTTTTTTTTACTATTTAAAACAAGCTTTGACCGGCATAGCCATAGCTCCATTTTACTAAAATCCCTTTGGAGACATTTTTCTACCTCTTGGGTCGAACATCCACGCGTCAATAAAACAGTGTCATCTGCATACATTCTCAAGGCAGAATACTTTACGACCTTAGGTAACTCATTTACATACTTTACAAACAAAAGGGAGACCAAAATCAAACCTTGGGGAACCCCCTTTTTTACAATTTCTGGATTTGAAAGGACATCCCCAACTTGAACTTGCTGTACTCTATCATTTAAATAAGATTTAAACCAAGGAAGGGCTTCACCATCTATACCCAAATTTTGCATCTTTTTAAACAAAATCTCATGGTCTATGGTGTCGAAGGCCTTGGAGAGATCCTTGAACACCGTCCCCACCGATCTATCCTCATTTACATGGGTAGCAATGTTATCAATTAGGTCAGTGAGGGCAGTGTCTGTGGAATGGCCCTTCCGAAAACCCAACTGGTAACAGGGCAAGAGAACCACCTTCCAAATATTCACTCAACTGTCTGTGCAGCAATCTCTCCAAAACCTTCAACACATCAGACAATAGAGAAATTAGCCTATAGTTTGTTGACTCCAAAGGAGAACCTCCTTTATAGATTGGTACAATTTTTGCTTTTTCCATGATGATGGAAACTTCTTTTCAATCAAACTCCAGTTAAAAAGTTTAGCTAATATTAGAGCTATTACATCCATGGAATCTTTCAATAGCCTATTTTCAATTTGGTCCAAACCTGTGGCTTTTTTGGTTTGGAGTTTTCTTAATTCATCCTTAACGTTATGACAAGTAATGACTTTGAACCTGAATTTCTTAATTGGGGACCCTTGTTCATTCCATATTTCCTCAACACAGCCATCTGGAGGAATAGTTATGTCAGGGAGGGAAGCAAAATATTGATTTAACCTTTCTGCAGAGTCTTGTAATGTCAATAATATATCATTATCTTTAATCTGAATAGGCAATTTGTTTATCACAAGTTTTTCAAATGATCTTAATAATTTCCAGTACTTTTGCAGATCCATAGTTTGGGCAACCCTGTTTTCATGATACTGCTTTTTTAAGGTACGCATTTTAAATTTTAATCTATTTCTCTCTTTTTATATTTCTCCCAGTATCTTACGTTTAAAGTTTTGTTTGCTCTTTTCCATAATTTATCTTTATATCTAATATTACATTTTATTTTATCTGTGATCCAGGGAGTATTTATTTTACTTTTACTGTTCTTAAAGGGAGCTATTTCATCACATACCTGAATGAAGAGATTTGTAAACTCTTCAATTGCCCAATCAAATTCAGGAATTAAGAAGATTCTTTCCGATTTAACACTTCTTAATTTATATAGGAAAGCCTCTTTATTGTATCTGCTATAACTTCAATGTTTTCCTTCATTAACATTCTCATTCAGTAATGGCCCCATTGTCTATACTGACCTCACATTCACAAATTATAGAACTATGGTCCCCAAATATAGGTTGCTTTATTACCAAGGTAAGTACTTTAATTGCTATGGAGGTAAAAATGAGATCGAAATGTTTCCATCACTTAAAATACATGTTTTCCTTGTAGGGGTTGCAACATTTTGATTCAAATTTAATGGGTCCAGACTAGTCCTAAAGGCAGTTCCTCTTAATTTATTCCATGCAGCATGAAAATCACCCACCAATAGTAAATTAAGCCCCATTGTATATTGTTGTAAGACCGATGCCAACATATCAAACTCTGCTATTTTGACCTTCCGGGGGGAATAAATTAAACCTAAGACCATATTTAAATATTTTATGCGTATCAACATACATTGAATTGTTTCTACTACACCTGCATATAATGCAATAATTTGTCCTAATTCTCTTTGTACAGTAAATATAATATTAATCCTCCTCCTCTTTTCCCAATCCTGTCTCTTCTATATTGTGTGTATATCCTTACAACTCATGTTCTCCTTCACTGACCCTAGATGTCAACCAGGTCTCAGTAAGAGCTAAAATATCAGGATTAACTGAGGCCTCCCAAACTCTCAACAAGTCTATCTTAGTTTTTAAACTTCTTTCATTGTCATAGGCCAGTTTAAGGGGACGAGAGAAAGGCCCTGGATTCAATTGTACATCTCCACTCATTAATAGGACAATACAGATATTTGTTCGTAAATCAATACATCTAAAGTGCATATGTGCTTTATGACATTTTATACCTAAAACAGAAACTCTAATTTTGGAAAAGGGATTTCTTCTTTTTAATCCAGAACATAGTACTTAAATCCCCTGTGTTTTTTCCCAATGCTGAAAAAGGACTGTTTGTATTATCTGATCAATATCATGTCCTACATCATTTACTTTATTACCCGAGCACAAGTCTATACATAAAGCCCCAAAACAAATCCACGTATTTATGACTCTCATTTAAAAAATATCAATAGGTAACCCCTTCCTGAACAAAAACCTGGTTCAATAAAAAAAAATGAGTTCTTATGGCAGATTTTACCCAGGTGAGAATAGCAAACAACTGCTATCTAAACAAAATATTTTTATCCACTCACTGGGGAAAAATCCAAACCCAGGACTCAGACCATTTCAGAATATACTAATTCCTTTAAATTTCTCTACTGAGTGGCACTTGAGCCACTCACGGTCGTATGATAGCAGTGCAAGCCTTTTGTAGTTGACTGCCCCTCCTTCTCTGCTGACACACACTCCCCGGTTACCGCCTCTTTCACTGGCAGTTGGTTCACCATGCTGTTTTCTGGAACTTCAAGGGGACAGGATACCACTGTGCAGCGCTATATAGCAGAGTGGAGCCACGGCACAGAAGCAGACACACTTAGGCAAAAGGACAAAGTTTACACAAAAATGGCAGTCTGTAAGCAACTTGCAGCACAGGATAGTCTATTGCAGGCAGGTGTATGCTGAGTGGAAAGTAGTGGCAGGGAAGGTTAAGGAGAAAAAGATAATATTCAGGAAGTATAAGGAAACACAGAAGGAGCAGGACAGAGAACGGTACCACTTAAAGTAGAAGGAAGTGGGGAAGGCAGTCAGAATAGCAAAAGCCCAAACTGAGGAAAAGATAGCCAACTCAGTAAAGAAGGGGGATAAAACCTTTTATAGGTACATTAGGGAGCAAAGAAAGATGATGTTACTATAAATCTATCTTGATATAGCCAGAAAAAAGCTAGGATTTTAAAACATCTGTTGGTCTGGGTAATGTGTTTTGCAACTATTGGATCTAGAAGAAATATATTAGTTCAAATAAAATGTTTTAATTTCAGTAAAAATACATTGGTACTGGGTGCATGTATTGATTGCAAAAATTGCATCACTTATCTTTCCTTACCCCCTCCACTCCATCCTTCTACTCTCTCCACACATCTCATTAATTTGTCTGAGGTTCATTTATACTGAAGCCCTGGTGCACAAAGCCAGTGGCTACAACACACGTGCATGCTATGAGTAACGTGCATAATGGTACAGATTCTATTAACATTATACAGGTATACAAAGGTTACAAGTGGTATATTACATAACAGTTGATCTGATATGTTATATACTGTATTTATTGTATATGGCTTGCCACATCCCCTTACCCACAGGATGCATCTGGAAATGAGCTGCTAGCAATTCAGCATGCCTTTCCTGATGAAACTTTTGACATGAATGAATTAATTAATGAATGAATGAACACTTCTGTGTGCAGTAGTGCTTTACCCAGCACAGCATCCCTGCTTTTTCACTGTCCCTCTCTGCCCAACCACGGCAGAGGATGACAGTGAAAAGGCAGGGATACTGAATGAATACTTCTGCTCAGTATTCACAAAAGAAGAGGAGGGAGAGGTACCGAAATCAAACAATAGAAGCACCCTGGATAGGGAGGTTGATACCAGTCCATTCACAGAAGAAAGGGTCCTGAAGGAACTCTTAAAACTGAAGGTGGGTAAAGCAATGGGGCCTGATGGGGTGCAAAGAAGTGCAATGTAATGGGAAACAAAATCTAGGGGAAGAGTACAAGGGGGGGTGAGATAATAACAAGAGAAATGGAAAGGGACCGGGGGGGTAGTCATATCAGATGACCTTAAGGTGGGCAAGCAATGTGAGAAGGCAGTAAGGAGGGCTGGTGGGATACTGGGATGCATAGGGAGAGGCATCACCAGTAGAAAACAGGAAGTTGTTATCCCTCTGTACAGACAGTTGGTGAGACCCCATCTGGAGTTCTGCATCCAGTTCTGGAGACCCCATCTCCGCAAGGACATAGACAGGATGAAGGCTGTCCAGAGGAGGGCAACTAAAATGGTGCAGGGTCTGTACTTGAAGACATACAAAGAGAAACTTAATATGGGAGGGATAGTGAGGCTTAATAAAGGGGAGGGAGGGTGGGCAGAGGGTGACTGTGAAAAGGCAGAGATACTAAACAAATGTTTTTGCTCAGTATTTACAAAGGAAGAGGGGAGGTACCTAAAACAAACAGTAGAGACACTCTGGATACAGAAGTTGATACCAGCCCATTTACAGAAGAAAGGGTCCTGAAAAACTCTTAAAACTGAAGGTGGACAAAGCAATGGGGACTGATGGGATTCATCCCAGAATTCTAAAAGAACTAAAGGTAGAACTAGTGACACCACTGACTACTCTCTTTAACGAATCATGGGAGGATGGGGTGGTACCTGAGGACTGGAGGAGGGCAGATGTGATTCCCCTTCACAAAAGTGGGAGCAAGGCAGAAGCAGGAAACTACAGACCTGTTAGTTTAACCTCAGTAGTAGGGAAAATGATGGAATCACTTCTGAAGGAAAGAATGGTCGAGTATCTAGAGGCTAGAGGGGCACAGGACCCAAGGCAACATGGATTCACAGTGGGAAGGTCATGCCAGACAAATCTGATAGATTTCTTTGACTGGGTGACCAAAGTAGTAGATCAGGGAGGGGCTGTGGACATGGCCTACCTAGACTTTAGCAAGGCATTTGACACAGTCCCACACAAAAGATTAATATACAAGTTAGCCAGCCTGGGAGTGGGTCCCAAGATGACAGCCTGGGTAAAGAATTGGCTGGAGAATAGGACACATAGAGTAATAGTAAATGAGTCCACTTGAAGAAAGGGGTTACTAGTGGGGTACCGCAGGGTTCAGTATTAGGACCAGTCCTCTTTAATGTCTTTATAAGTGACATTGCAGAGGGACTGGAAGGAAAAGTATGTCTCTTTGCAGATGACACAAAGATCTGAAACAGAGTTGATGCACAAGGTGGGGTGGAAAAGGATGAGAAGGGACTTGGCAAAGTTGGAGGAATGGTCAAATGTATGGCAGCTTAGATTCAATGCTAAGAAGTGCAAGGTAATGCACCTGGGAAACAAAAACCCTGGGGAAGAGTACACAATGGGGGGTGAGATACTAACAACACTGCAGGGGAAGAAAACAACTCCTGTTGGGGGACTCCATTGTTAGGAAGGTAGAACTGGGCAAGGAAGGGGAGAGGGAGGTAAGGTGCCTGCCTGGCGCCATGGCTTGGAGGGACAGGGAGCGAATCCTCAGGATTGCTGGGGCAGCTGCACAGGGAAGGGAGCTGGATGTCATTGTCCACCTAGGGACAAATGACCTGGCTAAGAAAGGATTAGAGAAGTGCAGGAAGAGTTTGTGGAATTGGGAGGGGCTTAGTCAAGTAGCACGACGGTAACCTTCTCGGAGGTGCTACCACATCTTGGCATAGGAGAGGCTAGGGTGTTCCGTACCATGGGATTCAATCAGTGGTTGAAAACTGGTGTGAGCTCAGGATTTGCTTCATTGGGGACTGGGGGTCCACCTGGAGTGATGCAAGCCTATACTGGCATGATGGGCTGCATCTGTCCGGGAGGGGAACCAGGATCCTAGGTGATAGGTTTAAATGCTTCATTGGCAAGCTTTTAAACTAGCCAAGGGGGGAGGCACTGGAAAGGAGCAGGAAAATCCTAGCCCCCCCCCAAAACAATCACAGTAGTAAGTGTGGCAAACACCAACATGGAGGTGTCGATAGGGAGAAAGGCAGGGGTAAATGGAGAAAGTGACAAAGGCAAGAAGGACAGGGATGGGGCAAAAGGGGTAAGGCCATCAGGAAATGGAGGTAATGAGTACCAATGCCTGTAGTCTGGGCAACAAGCTCCCTGAGCTGGTGGCCTTAATGGAAGAGGGATGCCTGGATATCGTAGCAGTCACAGAAACATGGTACACAGAGAACCATGACTGGGATGTTAACATACCAGGGTACATAACCTACAGGAGGGACAGGCAGAGGAGAAGAGGGGGAGGAGTAGCTCTCTATGTAAAGGAAGGGATAAAAGCAACTGAACAAAAGAGTAAACAGGGAGGAGAGGAGGCACTGTGGGTCACCTTGGAGACTGGAAAGGGCACCACAATCCGCACAGGGGTTGTGTACAGACCCCCATGTCAGTGGGAAGGAATGGACAAGGATATGATGGAAGGCATTCTTAGAATGGCAGAGAAAGGGGAGATACTGTTGATGGGAGACCTGAATATGCCAGATGTTAACTGGAGCACATTTGCTGCAGCCACATCCAAGAGCAGGGCCATTCTTGACGCCCTACAGGTGGCAGGCATTAGACAGCTAGTTTCGGAACCCACTGGTGAGGGAGCAATCTTAGACCTCGTACTCTCAAACGGGGGCAGTGAGAGGATCTCAGATCTAGAAGTAGGTTGCCATCTGGGGACAAGTGACCATCAAACAGTGTGGTTCACGTTAAACTCAGCTACAGAGTCAAGCCATACAAAAGTGAGGGTACTGGACTTTAGGAGGGCTGACTTTGGCAAGATGGGAGAGTGCCTCAAGCAACCAACAAACAGGCTAGAAGGAGGTGTGGAGCAACAATGGGGAATTATCAAACTGCCATCACAGAGGCAACAAGCCTTGTGTGAAGCAAATAAACAAATCAAAACGAAAGAAAAGCCACTATGGTTCTCAAGAGAGGTGGCTGTGAAAGTCAGGAAGAAAAGATAGCATTCGGAAGTATAAGGAAACACAGAAGGAGCAGGACAGAGAGCTGTACCAGTTAAGGCAGAAAGAAGCAGGGAGAGAAGTCAGAATAGCAAAGGCCCAAACTGAGGAAAAGATAGCCAACTCAGTTAAGAAGGGGATAAAACCTTTATAGGTACATCAGCTAGCTGAGAAAGACAAAGGAGGGATAGTGAGGCTGAATAGAATGAACGTGGGTGGGAGAGGGGACAGTGGAAAAGCAGGAATACTGAATGAATATTTCTGCTCAGTATTCACAAAGGAGGGGAAGTGCTAATCCAATTAACAGAAGCACTTTGATAGGGGGTCGATCCCAGTCCTTTCACAGAAGAAAGGGTTCCTACAAGAACTCCTAAAACTGAAGGTGGACAAAGCAATGGGTCCTGATGGAATTCACCCAGAATTCTAAAAGAATTAAGGAAGGAACTAGTGAAACCACTGGCTACTCTTTTAATAAATCATGGGAGGATGTGTGGTACCGAAGACTGGAGGAAGGGGATGTGATTCCCTCTCACAAAAGTGGGACTAAGACAGAGGCAGGAAACTACAGACCTGTCAGTCTGACCTCTGTGGTAGGGAAAGTGATGGAGTCACTTCTGAAGGAAAGAATAGTTGAGTACCTAGAGGTCAGTGGAACACAGGATCCAAGGCAACATGGGTTCCACAGCGGAAGGTCATGTCAGACGAATCTAATAGATTTCTTTGACTGTGTGACCAAAGTAGTAGACCAGGAGGGCTGTGGACATGGCCTACCTAGACTTCAGCAAGGCATTTGACACAGTCCCACAAAAGATTACTAGTCAAATTAACCAGCCTGGGAGTGGGTCCCAGGTGGTAGCCTGGGTAAAACATTGGCTGGACAACAGGACACAGAAGGTAATTGTAATGGAGTCCACTCTGAAGAAAGGGAAGCGGTTATAGTGGGGTGCCATGAGGTTCAGTATTGGTACAGTCCTTTTAATGTCTTCATCAGTGACATTGCAGAGGACTGGAAGGAGTAAGCCTTTTGCAGATGACACAAAGATCTGCAACAGGGTTGATACACAAGGAGGCGGAAAGGATGAAAAGGACTTGGCAAGGTTGGAGGAATGGTCAGACGTATGGCAGCTAGGATTCAAAAGTGCAAAATAATGCACCTGGGAAACAAGAACCCAGGGAAGAATACACAATGGGTGGGAGGTAGTAACAACAACAAAACAGGAAAGGGACCTGGGGTAATCATATCAGATGACCTTAAGGTTAGCAAGCAATGTGAGAAGGCAGTAGGGAGGGCGGGGGTATACTGGGATGTATAGGAGAGGCATCAGCAGCAGAAAACAGGAAGTTGTTATCCCTCTGTACAGACAGTTGGTGAGACCCCATCTGGAATACTGTGTCCAGTTCTGGAGACCCCATCTCCGCAAGGACATAGACAGGATAGAGGCAGTCCAGAGGAGGGCAACTAAATGGTGCAGGGTCTGCAAGAGAAGCTGTATGAGGAGAGACTAAAGGAGCTTAATATGTATACCCTTGAGGAAAGAAGGGAGAGGGGGGACATGATAGAAACTTTCAAGTACCTCAAGGGAATCAACAAAGTCCAAGAGGGTAGCATCTTTCAGAAAAAGAGACTTGCAAGAACAAGGGGACACAATTTAAAGACAGAAGGAGGGCGGTTCAGGGGCAATGTGAGGAAGTATTATTTCACAGAGAGGGTAGTGGATGCATGGAACAGCCTTCCTGAGGAAGTTGTGGGGTCTAAAACTGTGGGAGAATTCAAGAATGCATGGGACAGACACAAGGCAATTCTTGTGGGGGGCAGGAAGATATAGGCTGTTGGTTAACTAGGATCTGCGGCCCATCCTGTAGTAGGAAATGGCAGACTAGATGGGCCTAGCGGTCCTTATCTGCCGTCAAAGCTCATGTTTCTATGTTTCTAAAATGGAAAGGACCTTGGGGTAGTTATATCAGATGACCTAAAGGTGGGAAAACAATGTGAGAGGGCAGCAAGGAGGGCTGGGGGATACTAGGATGCATAGGGAGAGGCGCCACCAGTAGAAACAGGAAGTTATCATCCCTCTGTACAGACAGCTGGTCAGACCCCATCTGAGTACTGCGTGCAGTTCTGGAGACCCAATCTCCATAAAGACATACACAGGATGGAAGCTGTCCAGAGGAGGGCAGTTAAAATGGTGCAGGGTCTGCACCGAAGACATATGAAAGAGACTTAAGGAGCTTAATATGTATAGCCTTGAGGAAAGGAGGAGAGGGGGACATGATAGAAACTTTCCAAGTACCTTAAGGAACAACAAAGTCCAAGAGGGTGGCATCTTTCAAAAAAGAGGTGCAAGAACAAGAGGCACAATTTGAAGACAGAGGGGGCGGCTCAGAGGTAATTTATGGAAGTATTTTTTCACAGAGAGGGTTGTGGATGCATGGAATGGCCTTCCGGAGGAGGTTGTGGAGTCAAAAACAGTGGTGGAATTCGCATGCATGGGACAGTCATAAGGCAATTCTAGGGGGTGCGGGTAGGAAGAAGTAGGCTGCTGGTTAACTAGGATCTGCAGCTTATCCATTAGGTAGGGAAATGGGCAGACTGGGTGGGCCAAGCGGTCCTTATCTGCCATCAAATTCTATGTTTCTATGTTTCTATGTATACACTCGAGGAGAGGAGGGAGAGGGGGGACATGATAGAAACTTTCAAGTACATCAAGGGAATCAACAGAGTCCAAGATGGTAGCATCTTTCAGAAAAAGAGATGTGCAAGAACAAGGGGGCACAATTTGAAGATAAAGAGGGGATGGCTCAAAGATAATGTGAGTATTTTTTTTCACGGAGAGGGTTGTGGATACATGAAACAGCCTTCCTGAGAAGGTAGTGGACTCAAAAACAGTGGGGGAATTCAAGAATGCATGGGACAGACATAAGGCAATTCTAGTGGGGGGGTAGGAGTTAGTAGGCTGTTGGTTAACTAGGATCTGCAGCCTATGCATTAGGTAGGGAAATGGGCAGAATAGGTGGGCCAAGCAGTCCTTATCTGCCATCAAATTCTATGTTTCTAAGTAGCTGATTTACTGTGCATGTTTTGCTTTCCTTGACGTATTCAAAAATTAATTTCTGTGGATGTCCTATGGATGGGGTTATAGTGAGGTATTCAAAAAGCCTATGATTTCAAAAACTATAGGACTTGGAGTATTTTGTCTTCCAAAATTTGTGGACTGGAATTATTTTGACTTTGAAAAATTGACAGCTGCAAGTATTTTGACTCCAGTAAAACTGAAATGACTTCCAAATTTCAACCCATGGAAGTATTTGACTTCCACCAAATAAAAACTATTTCAAGCCCTGGCTGTGTGGTGATGAAAATGTGTGTGCTTATTTTATCTTTTCCTGTTTGGAGTAAAGAATTTAACATACTATTGGAGTGCTGGTGTCATGCATTTGATTTTGCTTTTGCAATGAGTGCAGAGAAGGCAAAGCAGCCTTTTTTGAGTTTGTCATGTATGCAAGTGCAGACGAATTTGTTGAAATGAGAGTTGCTATACAGGGGTTGGGGGGTGCGTCCACTGGACAGCTCAGTTCCAAGGAGCAGGTCATCGGCAGTTGAATCAGTAGGCAGGCTGGCAATGACTCACTTTCTGTTTTGGTAGGAAGAGTTGGCAAACTTTTCAAAGGACAGAGTTGAAACAATAGTGTAAAGACCTGCGTTACATTGACTTCATGGTTGCGCATTCACACTGCCACAGCACTTACAGTGTGTATGCGCTGAGCCTGTCCACTGATCCTGTCCTCCATGAGTTCCTGTTCGAGCCCCACCAGCAGATCACTCCCTTCTGCTTCCTCCCACTGCTGCTATCCTCCCCACACCCTCATTCTGTTCAAGGGCCCCCCTGCCAGCAAATCAATCCCTCCCTCTCCCTCCTACTGCTGTTGTCCTCCCCACACCCTTGTTCTGTATGAGGCCCCCAGACACACAGCAAACACTCCTCTCTCCTCCCTGCTCTGCCTCCTCGCACCCTCTGTTCCCTCCCCCGGACACTGGGGCACATTCCCAGTGTTTAGAAATGGTCACATCCTTTCCTATTAAAAAAAAGAAAACTGCCCCCAATGTCTTTATTTCTTTAAACCTGAAAAAATAACAGTCCATCGTTGTCTCCCTGTCCCCTTCCCCCATTCTGACCCTCCCACTGCGCGCTCACCTCCTCGCAACCCCCCCCCCCATTACCCATACTTACCTCCAGAGGTCGGGAGCAATGATCTTCTGTGGATCAGAACATATCTGCATTCTTCAAAGCCGACCAGCAAAGTGAAGGTTTAAAGGTAAGCCATATCATGGGAATCAATGGGGGGGGTTCAACTTAGGTTGATATCTCAGCCGTTTCTAGGAATTTTGGCCCCAAATTTTAAGCATGGAGTTTCTTGGACTCCACCTCATGAACACTGTCATTTTGTTACTCAGTCCTGAATGGTGATTTCACAGTCACAGTGCGGAATCACCTTTCGGGACAGATTAATGAAATGACAGTGCCACTGGTCATGAGGTGGGGTCCCAAAAAGCCCATTTTGCAAATTTGGTGAAAAAATTCCAACAAGATGACTGCATTATGAGTGTGCATTGCTCAGTTTCTGCACACGTTTCTAACTTCGCTAGTTTTTAATATTTGCACTCCAAATTTTCAACATTGACATTATTTCGTACCTCCTTATGAACAGTATAGCTGTCATTTTTCATATCCTGCCTGAAACATGTTTTCACACTTGAGGCACAGAATGGCATGGTAGCTCTGCAAAATCACCTTTTGGGATGAGTGATCGAAATGACACTGGCACTTTTCATGAGGTGGAGTCATAAGAATGCTAGATTGAAAATGTGGTGTGAAAATATTAACAAAGTTCCGAGCATGCACTTAAATTAACAAATGCAGGCTTGTACCTTTGGTACTTTTCAATATTTTAACCCCACATTTTCATCATAGCCATCTCTTCACTGCACCTCATTAATATGACAGCTGCCATTTTCCAGATTCTGGGCAAAATTTTGTTTGCATCCCAAAAAGTGGTTTCGCAGCCACTGAGTGAAATTACCTTTTGGACAGGAGCTGAAATTGTACTCTTCCTTTTTTCATGAGGTAGCATAATAAGATGGCTATGTCGAAAATGTGGTGTAAAAATATCAAAAAAAAAAAGTTATGAAACTGTGTTGAAATTTGCCAACACCAGCTCGTAACCTCCCCCACTCCACAATGGCACCAGTGCACACAAAAAACTTTCAAGCATTGACAAATGCTTGTTTCGTGCAGGTACAGTAACAGACTAGATGCATTACAGTCTGAGTAAAATGAACATTCATTGCCACCTAGTGCCACAATACATTATTGCTGTATAATGCTATTGCTTGGGTCAGACCTTTTCTCTTAGTGAGAAGTATCTGTAATTTATTTATATATTTATGGCTATGTTCCTGTTAGGCATCATACATCTCAACTGTCTCTGATTTTCAGGAATGCCCCTGAATCGCGTCATTCTCTCCCAGAGATGTCAGCATGACTCAGTTGGTAGCACATTTGCCTCTGGACCAGAAGGCTGTGGGTTCTCATCCCACACCAGGATTGGATTTGTAATCTAAAAATGCTGGCACCTGAGTGCAGTATTAGGGGGGTGCTGTATTGCTGGGATGTACCATCCTTCAGATGAGATGTTGCAGTGTCAATGGCTCAGCAGGTTGCACACTTGCCATTGAGGCTGGAAGATCTGAAGGCTGTAGGTTCTATACCCACACCAGGCACTTGGGTAAAATTCCAGTACTGACACTGTAGTGCAGCATGAGGGGGGTGCTGCACTCCTGAGGTGCCATCATTCAGATGAGACATTGAACGAAGTTCCCATCTGCCTGTTCTGGAGGTATTTCAGGTGGATGTTAAAAATCCCATGGCACTTCTCAAAAAGAGCAGGGCAATTTCCCTGGTGTCCTGTCCAAATTTTCCTCATTCACTAAAAATACCACCACCCTATTCTGGTTCAATGTCAGTTGGCATCCAACTGTATCCCCCTCCCCTGGGACGAGTATGAAAATAGGCAGAATTATCTAGTCCTCCTTTCCTGGTCAACAAAAACAAAACAAAGAAACCGAGATCTACTCGTCCTGGTGGGTGTTCAGGTGGAAGTAAAATAACCCATGGCATTCTTCGCAAAGAGTAGGGGACATCTCTGGTGTCCTGGCCAACATCACCCTTCACATAAACCAGTTCATGCAATTATCCAGGCTGTGTGTGGGTGATGATGTGTGATATGGCCACCACTACATTCAGTCACTTCACTACCAGTGTAGCACTGCTTGTAAAGTGCTTTGGGATACATTGTGTATGAAAAGCACTATATAAATGCTGATTCTTCTTCTTCTACCATTTGGCCTTTCTGTCACTGAAGAGTGCAGATATGAAGCAGAAAATGTCAGACAGTGCTACAGTCTAAGTCTAATTCTCCTTCAAAAAGTGCTTTTCGCACGAAGCCACACAATATAACAGGCTTCTTGAGCTGGTATTGCCATTACTATTTTTGTAAGAAATGTCCCTGATTTTTTTCATGCCTTGTCCCTGATTTGCAAGGCAAGAGGCTGAGACATATGACAGGCACTATAATTTTCTGTGAGTCATCCTGCACTAAGCCCTGTGGTCCTGCCTCTGGGGAGGAGCTAATATTGCATTGCTGGAGCTCAGTAGGAGCAAGGGATAATATATAAGCAAGTCCATTCTTTGTAACAAAACAAGAATCCAGGAGACAAATTGGGCAGAAGGTTACTGAAAACGCTGTACAGCTCTAAGAAAGTCGAGTTCAACGTGACTGGAAGTTGCAGTCTACAATACAACTGTGATCCCCCACAATGGTAAGTCTCACAGTGTTTCTTTTATTTATTTTATTTAAATCTGCTTAACCAAATAAAAAAACTTCTCACATCTGACTGAGTCCTGGGGGGTGGCGGAATACATAATTCCAGTCAGGTTGTACATACTGGTCTATCTGTGGTAGCAGTCACTTGCCACTGATTGCAATTCCCTATAGAAGTGTAAGCAGGAAAAAGAATGAAGTGTCAGCTTGAGCTATAGTGAGAGAAAAGAGATTATGTTTACTCATTTGTTTGTACAGTACTAGTAAAAGCATCAAACAAATGTTTTATACCACCAGTTGCTTCAACAAACCGGTTGCCCCACATCAGGTTTGTGCAGCTAAAGCCCTTTCATAGCTATCAGTGCACAATTTGAATATTTAAAGTGGCAGTACGTTAAACATTCTGTCCCTATGCATTTTCACCCTTTTTGATTACCCTTTTTCTCCTGTCTTGTAAGGTGCGCTTTTACCTCAGTCTGATGCTGTTATAGCATTTTGTAAACATTTGAAATAACTGAAGCAGCAGCTCCCAGGATCCACCTGTATTCCTAGCAATATAACTGAATACACGTCACCCAACGCAGTATTTTGAAAGGCATCTGTCCCTCAAGAGCAATTGCCACTTTAGTGAAGTGCTGACAATGTCCAGTACTGGTTCTGCTCAAACGAACTCTCAGTTAATGCCAGTAAGTCTGTCTGTATGTCTCTTGGCACAAAGCAGAGGGTAGTTAAGCTTCAACACACCTGTCTCCAGGACTCTAAATGGTGCCACACAATTGAAGTTATGCATCACTTTAGTCAGTCAGTCAGTCAATCAGTTAGTTATGTTTTTCTTAACTGGGTAAGCCCACTGGGAAATAATCTAATTTTCAAGGACAACTTTAAGTCCCTTGTGTGGTTGGACAGTGCCTCAGCTTCTCCACCCACATTGATGCCATGCATATAAAACTAGATCCCAAACTAGGCATGCTACTTATCAACAAATCATACCTGCCACTCCCAGTCCACTGTGAGGTTATCCTCTGGATAATCTTACAATAGTTGAACTATTTGGAAGGAGTTTACGGTGGTGTCCCAAATCTACCCAGAACCCTATCTTGATTCCTTCCGTTGTTTTGCCCAAAATGCCCCACCCCTTATCTATCACTGCTTCTTTTACTATAACATCTCTCTCCCCCCCCAAAAAAAAACTGATGTCCCTCCCTCTGTTCCTCTTTCTACATTAAATTTCTGGCTTTCCGCCACCCCCCTCCTACCTTTCCTATTACCCCATCCATCACATCATCTTATTCCCTTTGTTCATCTAATGCTCTGTCTTTCCAGATGCCTGGCAGAGAACCCCATGCAGCTGTGTTGTTGAGTTCACCTCTTCTGTTCACCTTCCTACTCTGAAAAGATCTTCTCCCTATTAATCTCCCATCCTCCTTCCCTTCTCTTAAACCACTCTGATTTGCTTATTCTCTTAACCAATCCTCTACACTGACCCTGTGCACCACCACCACCCTGTGGCATCCCACCTTCTCCACTGACCCTTAATTCCCCCTGCAAAAAGGATATACATAATCCAGGATTGGTTGCTTCTGCAAAGGGACTCCCACATCCGGTAACTGCCACAGTCCTCTATGTCTTCACCCCAGCCAGCAGCCATCTCTCGATATAGGAAGAAAGACGTGAAAAAAATCCTACGGCTGAAAAATGCACACTGTGCATGCACATGAATTCATTTTTTGTTTTCTTTTTGTTTTGCAACTATATTTTCTTTGGGTTACACTTTATTTTAAATGTCTGTTTCAATGTAATTAATTCATTATATGAAACAGGGTTTTTACATAGAGATTAATGGATGGGTAGAAGGCTATAAGGAGGATTTTACACACCCTGAGGAGTGGGATGTTTTTACACCCTCCTGAGGGGTGGGATGACACATAAACCCCAAGAGCAAAGCTTGAGTGATTTATTAAGGCATCTCAATACTAGGGGCTGTGTAAAACCCGAGATTTGCTCCCCTACCCATCCTTTATTTTGTATATTTGCTGGGGATCATTTTTTTCACCACAGCAATTATACAAAATAAAAGGATTTGTGTTTGTGGAGTCAAGTCGTGGACCATTGCTGCTGAAGTAAAGCAGTTTTTCTTTTTATTTGATTTAAGAGGGGAAATATTCATTTGTTGTCCCAGTGATAATTTTGCTCAAAAAAGAACTTACCAAGCCAGCCTCATGGTGCAGAGGGTTGAGGCACTGGATGCCACATCTCGTGCCATGCTGGCGACCTGGGGTTGGGAGCAACCTCATGTTGCCAGGGGGTGGCGGGGGAGGGAGTGGATTGAGCATCCGATGGACTGCTCTCCTCTCCCAGGGAGGGATGGGTTGTTGTCCCACTCCTTGGCTGCCCCTAGTGAAGGCTGGAGTGCAGCACTGGAGGTCGGGAGACACAGAAGTGCAGAACATGACATGCGCATGCCTCCACACACGCACATTCATGTTGCGAGGGGGAGGGGGTGTATGGAGGGAAAATGGAAAATAGAGGAGCTGGCAGACTCCTTGAGGCTGTGGCATTGCTGGCTTCCCCTGAATCTGGATTGTGCTTCGGGGGAGGACAGACCTCCCCCTCTGGCCCTGCCATGGAGGGAATATCCATGGGGGAGTACCCAGGGAACCTGGAGTCAGGGCAGCGAGGCCATGGCAGAAAACCGAGCCCCTTGAGGGGGATGTACCCTGCCTGCCAGCCCCCACAAGGAAAAAGAGAATATGGAAAAAGGAAAAAGAATTTACCGACAACTCCTTCTGTCAGGGAACTGAGAAGCAGGGATGGCAGAGGATGGCACAGAAGAGGAAGATCTCGGTTGGTGCATGCGTCAAGCCAGAGAAACTGGGCACGTGTTTTTCATTATAACCAGCTGGTTATAACAATAAAATTACAACCCAGTTTCCCCATGGGAACAAATGAGCACCAGGTATTATACTGTAGTTAAATTGTTTTGCATGTAGCTACCTTGTAATTGCAATGCAGTTACATTATAGTTACACTGTAACTACAGTGCATTTAATTGACACTTTGTGTAACAATTTTGTCTCACAGATTTATCATATTCAGTATTTTCTTATCAATTTTTGCACCCTAATTCACAGCTATATAGGTACCATCTTTTAAATCCTACTATTCCATGCCACCGCGTCATTCCATGCCACAGGTGTGAAAAGACATTTTGCTAGGATGTGAAAAATGACAGCCATCATGTTAATGAGGTGGTATAAAAATATCTCTATGTTGAAAATTTGGTGTCAAAATGTTTAAAATCACCAGAGTTACGAGAAGCATAACAAATGTTAAACATATGCACATAACTTTGCCAGTTTTTACATTTTCAACATATTCTTATTATTACCCCACCTCATGAACAAGAGCAGTGAAATTTTTCAAATTCTGCCCAAAAGGTGATTTTGCCAAATGACCGCAAAATCACCTTTCAAACTGATTTGCGGAATTCCACTGATATCGTTTATGAGGTGGGTCCCAAAAAGGCCATGTTGAAAATTTGGTGTCAAAGTATGCAAAAATGCCCAAGTTATGAATCAAAGTTGAAAACCCCCATTGAAATACATTGAACTGCATTTACCTTAATTTCCCATATTGCAGTCGGTGATTCCAGCAGCAAGACATGTCTTTGATTGGAGACTGGACCTTCAGCCAGTGAGCTGTTCAGGTGAGTGAGGGTATGGGGGGTGTATGGAAGGGATGTCGGGGTGGTGGTAGCTCAGTTACAGGTCAGGGTTTGGAGGCGGATTGACGAAGAACTGTTTTATTTTTTACAGGTTATAAAAGACATTGAAGGACCATTTTCTTTATTGCAGGTCCAACAAGAGAGGGGACTGAAGGGTGGGGAGGTACCACTGGACACCAATGAGAAAAGCAAATATTACAGGGATGGCGATCAGAGCATGGGGGATGCCACTGGACCCCAGGGACCATAAAAAAACATACCACTAGGACAAGGATAGCAGGATGGGGTGGGGTGCCATGTGACACCAGGGAAATAAATAAATAATTATGGAGGCAGTGATCAGAGGGTGAGGGGTGCAACTAGATACCAGGAAAATAATCAGTAAACAGAGAGGCAGCGATCTGACAGTGAAGGAGTCACTTGATATCTAGAATATTAAAGAAAAAAATATGAGGAGGGCAATCAGAGGGTAGGGGTGGCACTAGATATCAGGGAAATATAGTGGTATTATGGAGATGCCAATTGGAAGGTTTGTGTGTGGGGGGTGCCACTAGACACCATGGAACAGATGCCAGCAAAAGAAAAACACAATTTCTCTTACGAAAAAGAATCTTTTTTCATGACTCAAGATAAAGAAAAAATCTTTTCTCATACCACGGGTCACAATAAAAGATTTATAATCTTAAAAAACAGCATGTCAGAGGCATTTCTCCTACAGGTAAGTGCAGAATCCAGCTTAAGAGCACCAGATGAGCAGGCTATATGTGCTGGTCACTCTGCAGAATGTCATTTTTGTGGTTTTGCAAATTACAAGTTATGGGGAAAACAGTAAACAAGATGGCTGCCAAACAAAACACTGAACGAAAAACCACACGATAAAGGATTTCCATACAAAAACTTCACACCGTTATTTTGAAGTGCAGACTGAGCATGCTCAGAACCTGAATTTTTTAAATTTATTAACGTTAGAATGCATTATTATTTTTTCACCAAACCAGCAAATGACACATCTATAGACCAAGCCCTTTCTATCATGAAAATTTCAGACCAAAATTCCAAACCATCTGGGTGAAAGGTGATAAAAAAAAAAAACAGCAAAAAACAGTGAGGTTTTTTTTATTATTTTGCTATCCGCATCTCGCAATCAACACATCCAGCTACAGTAGAACCAAACTTGCTATATCAAGAGATCTACCCCACAAGACTGCGCATGCAATATTTTGCGTAAATCCACTGAACAGTTGCAGAGATATTAAAGTGCAAAATTTGAGGTTCAACATGGAAACCACTGCTCACTCCTAACTATAATGGTGCTATTGTGCCACTATAATTAACAGTTTCGTAGCTGTTCAACAGAATGGCACTAAATTTTGCATGCACAGTCTGGGTGGCAAGGTGTCTTGATTTGTCAACTTTCATTTCAGTCAGATGTGAGGATTCCAAGCTCTGGATAGAACGATTTTAGGAAAAAAGGTGGATTTTTGCTTTTTTTTTGGTCATCACCTAGAGCCCAGACTCTTTGGAATCTTAGGGCTGGACTCAGAAAGGTCCGCCACAAGCTGTGGCCATGGCAGCTTACGGCAACCTGCCCTGCGACCTGGCCCATGTACCCAATTCAGAATCAGAGTGGCTGCAGCGATCTGTGTCCTGCAACTTGCAGTAGCTGTGCAAGGTAGGGGCGCAGCACCTGGGAATGCCATAGGTCGCAGGACAGGGTGAGTGGCAGTTGCACCAGTCGAGGGCCACCATCGCACCCCCATGCCCACCTCCGAGGCCCTATATGGTGTGGGCACCAGCCCCAAGCACCCTTGCTATGGACCTCCCCAGATCAAGGAACCTTACCTGCTCTGGTGGCCCAGTGGTCCCCCATTCCCCAACACACAAACACACATGGAGGTGAGTTGGCAAATGGCCCTGGAGGTGAGGGAGGGCTGTGCCAGTTGCTGGCAGGGTATTGGGGGGTGTGGGGGGCTCACACTGTGGGGTGGGGAGTGGGAGACCACTAGACTACCAGGGGGTTACGGGGATGGCAGGGGGTAGTGCCCCAGGACATGGGGGGCCTCAACATGTATGTGTGGGGGGGGGTCTGGGCATTGGAAGTGTGCCACACACCCAGCCTTGCATGGTACATACCTTGCCTGGGACCTGGAGCCCATGGGGGGATCGTAACCCACAGGGGTTGTGGGGCTGGGGCACAGTGGCAACCTCCAATGAACAGCAAAGACCAGTTAGACCACCTTTTGTTGGCTCAACTAGTCTTTGACAGATGTTCACTGGTGGTTGTCTCTGAATCCCATTTGTAGATGTAGTGGCAACCCTACCTGAATAGGGTGCAAATGCTGCCAGAAACCCCCTTATGCCATGTTGCAAGGGGGTTTCAGGTGCATAGGTGCAGTTGGGCGCAGGCAGACTGCCGCATGTTGCAGGCTGCCTATGTGAATCCCGCCGGGACGCAACGCAGGATGCAAGTGCGATTTGCACCATTTTTTTCGATGCAAGTTGCCTTGCGTCCTGCTTTGGCTTTTCTGAATCTGGCCCGTAGTCTTACATTTTCAGGGTAGCCAGCCCTGTAGCATGGAGGGCTGAGGCATCTGTGCCTTACCTCCTGCCATGCTGGCAACCCATGGTCGCTGTGCGAGTGGGCCACCGGAGGTCGGCTGGGGAGGAAGAGGATTGAGCATCTGTACGTAACAGATGAGGTATCTCAGGAATTTGTGTTTGAAGCAATAGAATGTTTACTTAACCACACTTATTTTGAATTCCAGGGGCAGTTTTACCTGCAAAGATGTGGCACTGCCATGGGTGCCGCAGTGGCACACAGTTACGCAAATTTGTCTTTAGGCCACTGGGAAAAACATACCTTCCTACACACAGACATAGATTTTGACGGCAGATAAGGACCACTTGGCCCACCCAGTCTACCCATTTCCCTACCTACAGGATAAGCTGCTGATCCTAGTTTTTTTTGGCCATTCACTTTTTATTAAGTTTTAAACAACTTAATAAAACTACGGTACAGAGACTTACAATACAAAGTGCCATACAACAAAATCAGACATTGATGCGAAATCATCATGTAAAATAAACATAGCCATGACGTAAGCCCCTATACCCCTCCCTCCCCACCCCCCATGACCCTTACCCCAATTCTAAACCCCCACAAGGCACTGTATTGTAAACTGATTGACATGGGATCTATCTCTAATTTAATTATGAGTAAGCAATGACTAACGGGGACCAAATTTTCTCAAAAAGAGGCAACTGATTATGGAGAATCGCTATCATTCTCTCAGTCCTGAGGCTTGCGAGCAGCTCTGTCAACCACTCTGAGTAGGTAATTGTAGTAGAGTCTTTCCAATGCTTAAGAACTAGTCTTTTCACAATAATGGAGATTAGGGTCATGTGATATTTCCTCAACTTAACCGGGAAATCTAACAGTACCCCTAATAAACAAACCTCTGGTGTGAACATCTCACCTATTCCTAACAATGGACTAGCTCTATCCCTAATTTCTGTCCACAACGGGGCAACTCTTGGACAATGCCAGAAGACATGGAGCAAGTCACCCTCCCCCAGGCCACATCTATAACACTTGGGCTCTTGTAAGACCTTTAAGTCAACTAATTTTTGAGGAGAATAATAGATATTATGTAAGATTTTGAATTGGGTTAATCTGAGACAATCTTGTCTCGTATATCTGTGTCAGTTCCTCCATATATGTGTCCAGTCTAAGTTAACACTAGGGAAAACCCTAGCCCAATATGATGAGGGGGCCAGATTTTCAGTAAATGCCCAATGAAACAGGACTTGGTAAATCCTCGAAACAGCATGAGGGGATCCTATTAAGGGTCGTAAATCAGTCCAAAAGGCCATACAAGGTGCAGTAACCTTGTTTATTCCAAGTTTCTGGACAAGAAGGTGTCGTAGTTGGTAGACCCTGAATATATCCTTCGTAGACAGATTGAATTTCTGGATTATTTGTACTGCAGAGCTAAGATCCCCCTCCTCGTTGAGAAAATCCCTCCACCTACAGTCCCCCAACTCAGGCAACCACTTATAAGTGATAATCTTATTACCAATTCGCCACTGAGGATTGCCTATAATTGGTTGGGAACTGTCCATAATGTAGTTGTATTTCAGAAAGTTACAAACTTGGTTATGGACCCTAAGGGAAACCCCAATGGGTGAATTTTTAAACAAAGGAAGCATCTTGGGGGTAGTATAAAATAAAGCTTCGGGATTAAGGCCCAAGCTCTTAATAAGACTGACCTCCAGGTTAACCCACAGCGGAACATAATCCATATTGAAAGAGGAAGCGTGTGAGAACACCCATCTGCCATATTTGTTCATATGCGCCGCCCAAAAATAAAGGGCAAAATGGGGTAGTTTCAAACCACCCTGCAGTTTGGGTGCCGTCAGCTTAACATATGCCATCCTGGCCTTCTTATAATTCCAGATGAAATCCGCTATCATCTTATGGAGTTTTTTAAACCAAGTCAAGGGGAGCCAGACATTAAGGTTACATAAAGGATAAAAAAGTCTGGGGAATATATTCATTTTTACAACATTTATCCTACCCCACAATGAGAGAGGGAGCTGGGCCCATCTTTTCATATCCAACTCTATATTATGGACCAAATTATCAAAATTAAGATAACGGAACCTATCAAAATTAGTTGTCAAAGTAAGGCCCAAATATCTAAGGGATTTAGGACTCCAACCCAGTCCAAGATTCACAATGTCCCTTTTAAATACCCTATTGTTTAGGGGGTATACAACTGTTTTCTCTTGATTTAGCTTATAATTGGCTAACGCACTAAATTCTGTTATAACCTCAAGCAATGCTGGGATTGAGGAAACCGGATTTGTGACATAGATTAGCAGGTCATCCGCAAATGCCGTAACCTTGATAACCTGGTCTCTAATTTTGATCCCTTTAATCCTGTTAAATAAAACTATGTGCCTAATCAAGGGCTCCAGGTAAAGGCTGAACAAGAGAGGGGATAGGGGACAGCTCTGCCTCGTCCCTACCTGTAGTCGAAAAGATGAGGATATAACCCCATTACACACAATTCTGGCTGATGGGTTTAAATACAGGGCCCTGATCCAACCAATAAACTGGTCCGGAAAACCGAATTTGTCCATTACCTGGAATAAAAACGACCAGTGGACTCTATCGAATGCCTTCTCGGCATCCAAAGAGACCAATGCCCAAGGGAGAGTAGCCTCTTCAGAAGCCGAGAAGACATGAGACAGTGTTCTAAAATGGTCCGCCGAAGATCTACCCTTCATAAAACCTACCTGTTCAGCACCAATTAATTTCGGCAACAACTTGCCAATTCTGTCAGCTAATATTTTGGCTAGGATCTTTATATCATAATTTAACAAGGAAATAGGCTGATAGCTATCAGGCTTCTCAGGGGGTCTATTAGGTTTAGGTAGCAACACAATAAGGGCTTCAGACAGATACCTGTCTGTGTCCGCCCCAGAGAGAATATGCTGGAATAATTTAGATAATAAAGGGACCAAAGTAGAGGAGAAGGTTTTATAAAAATTAGGCGAGAACCCGTCTGGGCCAGGTGTTTTGTCAATTGGTAAATTTTTAATTGCCAATTCTATTTCACCATACGAAATGTCAGCAATAAGAATATTGTGGTCCATCTCTTCCAATTTCGGAAGAGGTATCCCATCCAGATAAGACCGGATCATAGCCTGACTTAGCGGAAACTGCATGGGCCCATATAATGCCTCATAATAGTTCCTAAAAATCAGGGTTATGTCCTCTGGATCCGTCTTAATGCACCTATCTTGTTCTGACCAGATTCCCCCAACTAAACGAGATGCTTCTAACTGTGCAATCCACCTGGCCAGAAGCCTGCCTGGTTTATCTCCTTGATCTACATAATTGGCTTTTGTTTTAATAATAGCCAACTCTGCTTGATCTCCCAGCAGCTTGAGATAGGCATTCTTAACTTTGATTAGCCTTGACTCAATCTCCTCCTGAGGGTTAACAATCATAGCGTTCTGTAACGCCTTAATTTGATTTAACAAATCTAACATAGTGGCATTTGTCTCTTTTTTCCTTCTAGTCGCCTGGCTGATCAATAGCCCTCTCATAAACACTTTGAACGTAGACCAAAGAATATCGGGCCTTACATCCCCCCTCGCATTGATCTCAATAAATTCCTCCATTTGAGAGGTCAAAGTCTGAACTATCTTAGGAACCTTCAATAGTTGATTGTTTACTTTCCATCTGTTACCTTTACGAATAAAGGAAGGGGAAGAGATCGTGAGCTCCACTGCAGAATGATCTGACAGTGGGGCTGCTGCGATCTCAGAGCCAATAACCCCCTTAAGTAAGGCACGGGAAATAAATATATAATCAATCCGGGAACCCGACCTATGAACCGGGGAGAGGAAGGTAAATTCCCTTGTTTGTGGATGGAGCACTCTCCAAACATCAGCCAGGCCCAAACAAACCAGCAAGTCATTGAATGCAAGATTAGCCAGTGTAGAGGACGTTTGGTTTTTAGAGGATCTATCCATCAAGGGGTCAAGAACTAACCCCTCGCATTGAAGTCTCCCCCAATTATCATTGAAAGGTGGGTAAAAGGCAACAAAGCCTTAAGTAAGGCTGACAAAAAATCATGATTGTCTGAATTAGGCCCATAAATTGCCCCTAGTAAAACTTCCATATTGTAGAGCTTTCCCCTGACTAAAACAAATCTACCCTCTTTATCTTGGATAATTTTGATAGGGCAAAAAGGTACCGATCTGTGAAGTAAGATCATGACCCTCCTACTCTTTGTGGTACCCTGTGAGGAGAACACCTCTCCAAATTGCATTCTTCTCATACAATTGACCTCTTCCTACAGCAAATGCGTTTCCTGCAAAAAAGCAACTTTAACTTTCTCAGCCTCAATATACTTCAATATTTTATATTGTTTTGATTTATGTCGAGCCCCTTTAATATTCCAAGTGCAAAGCTTAATAAAAGTATCAGCCCCCATAGTCACAAACCAGCATACAATATGTAAAATAACCACCCATGCCTCCTCGCAGAGAACCATTCCACCAGCCTTGTGAGCCCCCCAAAAACCCATTCCCTCCAAAACCATCCACGCCCCAATTACCAGTATGAACCCTTACCCCAATACCCTTAGTTGCCCTCCCACAATATTAACTACCCCACTACTCTCCCTTCCCTTCCCCTCCTGACCCAAGCAATCTGCACTACGGCCCATGATAACAGGATGCCTAGCTCACCCCTCCGCGCTCCGCCCTACCACCCTTCCAGCAAATAAATGAAAACCCATATTTATCTATTTTGTACCTCCCCTGAGAGCCCTCAGATCATATAACAGCACAATTAGCACCTAAGTAAGGCAACTGCAATCAAAGGTTCAACATCCCCCCCCCCCACAGTCAAATATGTTCCATAATTCCAGACGTCTCCAGGGAGCAATAAGATAACTCCCCCCCCCATATATTCCAATCAGATAAATGAAACTAGGTAGTAAGGTAAAGGTAGACTGCCAACGAGTGAGCAATGCCCTTAAATCTTAATGCCCCCATATACCAAAGAAAACTGATATTAAATTGTCCAAGGAAGTCGATAACCAGTGTCTATTGGCCGTCCCAGTCCAGCCCAAAATAGGTAATGTCCATCAGGGCTCAAAAGCATACAACTTGTACATTTAAGAGTCCGAGCGTAAACAGCTAAACCTCGCATAACCCAATTCATGGCTCCTTAAAAAGTGCTGGGAAGGCCTCCCGGAGGGCTACTGATGCCAGATCCAACGATTCAAACATTTTCCATTCTTTGCCAATGAAAACCTGGAGCCTCGCAGGATATCCCATTCTGAACTTCATTTCGGCAGCAATCAGCCGTTTAACTAAGGGATGAAAGGCAGCTCGTTTCTGTCGTATTGAGAGCGGAAGATCTTGTGCTACCCTAATCCGAACTCCTTCCCAGTAGACCTCCTTATCCTCTCTGGCTTTATCTATAAGCAACTGTCTCTCCTGGTAATTGAGAAATTTCATAATGAAGGGTCTGGGAGGACGATCTGGCGAAGGCAGTGGTCGTAATGCCCAGTGGGCTTTCTCCACGTTATATTTAGGCCCAAAGGGCAAAGGTCCAGTGATCTTCTCCGTTATTTTCTGAGCAAATTTAATCGGCTCTTGCCCCTCAGCTTTCTCTGGTAAACCGATAAAAACGACATTATTGCGCCGCCCGACCCTCCAGGTCTTCCACTTTAAGCTCTAATTTGTGCACCCTCTGGGAAAACTTGGTGATGCAATGTCGGTTCTTTCCCTGTTGCCTTCCAGAGACTTAATGCGAGCTTCATTATCTGAGGCTTTACGAGTCAGGTCTTCAATCACCAGCTTGATATCTTTAAGCTCTCCTGCCATACCGAGAATTGTATCCTTAAGAGGACCGATTTCCTCTAAAAAACGAGACAGTGTGAGAGGCTCCTCCGAAGTAGTGGTATTGCTTGCCCCTTGAGCTGATGCTGAGGCCGAGGCCTTTGACTTTTTCGCGGATTTTTCCGGAGGCGCTGGTGGGGTATGTTTGGGGGGCGGCTTTCTCATCTCTGCCTCCATAGGTTTCGTGTCTCAGGCTCTTCTCCAATGCTTTACAGCCAACAAACTCTGAATTCGACCGATTTAATGAGTGTATTACTCGATAAAAGACGGGTGAAGGACGGAGCTCTCGGAAACCCAGCTACTCCGCGTCCCGCATCACGTGACTCCCGCTGCTGATCCTAGTTAACAAACAGCCTATTTCTTCCTACCCCCCCCCCACAAGAATTGCCTTATGTCTGTCCCATGCATCCTTGAATTCTCCCACAGTTTTAGACCCCACAACCTCCTCAGGAAGGCTGTTCCATTTGTCCACCACCCTCTCTTCAAAAAATACTTCCTCACATTGCC
This sequence comes from Neoceratodus forsteri, assembly GCA_016271365.2. Lineage (NCBI taxonomy): Eukaryota > Metazoa > Chordata > Ceratodontiformes > Ceratodontidae > Neoceratodus > Neoceratodus forsteri. Next base: position 580,053,306 of record CM057454.1, read on the forward strand.
CTTGTGCCATCCCCCCTCTATTTTCAAATTGTGTCCCCTTGATCTTGCACATCTCTTTTTCTGAAAGAGGCTACCCTCTTGGACTTTGTTGATTCCACTGAGGTACTTAAAAGTTTCTATCATGTCCCCCCTCTCCCTCCTTTCCTCAAGGGTATACATATTAAGCTCCTTTAGTCTCTCCTCATATGGCTTCTCTTGCAGACCCTGCACCATTTTAGTTGCTCTCTTCTGGACTGCCTCCATCCTGTCTATGTCCTTGCAGAAATGGGGTCTCCAGAACTGGATGCAGTACACTAGATGGGGTCTCACCAACTGTCTGTACAGAGGGATAACAGCTTCCTGTTTTCTGCTGGTGATGCCTCTCCCGATACATCCCAGTATCCCCCCAGCCCTCCCTACTGCCTTCTCACATTGCTTGCCAACCTTACGGTCATCTGATATGATTACACCCAGGTCCCTTTCCATTTTTGTTGTTGTTACTACCTCCCCCCCATTGTGTAATCTTTCCCTGGGTTTTTGTATCCCATGTGCATTATTTTGCACTTTTTTGCATTGAATCCAAGCCGCCATACTTCTGACCATTCTTCCAACCTTGCCAAGCCCCTTCTCATCCTTTCCACACCTCCTTGTGTATCAACCCTGTTGCAGATCTTTGTGTCATCTGCAAAGAGGCATACTTTTCCTTCCAGTCCCTCTGCAATGCCACTGATAAAGACATTAAAAAGGATTGGACCCAATACTGAACCCTGTGGTACCCCACTAGTAACCCCCCTTTCTTCAAAGTGGACTCAGTTTACAATTACCTTCTGTGTCCTGTTGTCCAGCCAATGTTTTACCCAGGCTACCACCCTGGGACCCACTCCCAGGCTGGTTAATTTGTTTATTAATCTTTTGTGTGGGTCTGTGTCAAATGCCTTGCTAAAGTCTAGGTAGGCCATGTCCACAGCCCCTCCCTGGTCTATTACTTTGGTCACCCAGTCAAAGAAATCAATTAGATTCATCTGACATGCCCTTCCCACTGTGAACAAATGAAGTCCAGTGTGCCCCCCCCCCCAAACTGCCCAACCTGGCCTGTAATGGAGGATTTTTTTAAATCTCTCATATCCCACATAGGGTCTCTTGGTTCTCAAACTTTGGCCAAAATACGATCTGAGTTAGAGTCCTCCCAGGGTTGAGCAGATCACACATTGTATTGGTTTCTGATTAAGGGGAAGCTGTGACTACTTCCCTAGTGATTTGCTCCCAGCCACACCTCGTAGACTGCACTTTATAAATGTGAGATAAGGAAGCTGAAGTATTGTCTTTGCAAACTAAGAATGAAACAGCAGGACTCTAACTCAGATCAGCAAGGCACTTTTTACATTATTTAAACTGTAGAACCAAACTGATTGGGGCCACTTTGACGGAGTGGTTTGGCATGTTCATATTTTGGCCAAAGTTTGATAACTAAGAGCCCCTATGTGGGATATGAGAGATTTAAAAAAAATCCTCCATTACAGGCCTGTTTGGGCAGTTTGGGGGGGCACACTGGACTTCATTTGTTTGTTTATATTGGTCACAACTAGGAGCCCGCTAAAAATAATTAAATAAATTGATAAAGCCAGGGTTGAGAAGATCACACATTGTATTGGTTTCTTCCCACTGTAAACTAATGCTGCCTTGGGTCCTATGCCCCACTGGCCTCTAGGTACTTAACAATTCTTTCCTTCAGAAGCAATTCCATCATTTTCCCTACCACAGAGGTCAAACTGACAGATCTGTAGTTTCCTGCCGCTGTCTTGCTCCCACTTTTGTGAAGGGGAGTCACATCTGCACTCCTCCAGCCCTCAGGTACCACACCATCCTCCCATGATTTGTTAAAAAGGGTAGTCAGTGGTTTCACTAGTTCTCCCCTTAATTCTTTTAGAATTCTGGGGTGAATTCCATCAGGCCCCATTGCTTTGTCCACCTTCAGTTTTAGGAGTTCTTTCAGAACCCTTTCTTCTGTGAAAGGACTGGGATCAACCCCCCCCTATCCAGAGTACTTCTGTTAATTGGATTAGGTACTTCCCCCTCCTCCTCTTTTCTGAATACTGAGCAGAAGTATTCATTCAGTATCCCTGCTTTTTCACTGTCCCTCTCTGCCCAGCCACAGTCCATTCTATTCAGCCTCACTATCCCTCCTTTTGTCTTTCTATGCTCCATGATGTACCTATAAAAAGGTTTTATCCCCCTTCCTCACCAAGTTGGCTATCTTTTCCTCAGTTTGGGCCTTTGCTATTCTGATTTTCCTCCCTGCTTCCTTCTGCTTTAACTGGAACAGTTCTCTGTCCTGCTCCTTCTGTGTTTCCTTATACTTCCAAAATGCTATCTTTTTCTCTCTAACCTTCCCCGCCACCTCTTTTGAGAACCATAGTGGCTTTTTCTTTCATTTTGATTTATTTGCTTCACACAAAGGCGTGTTGCCTCTGTGATGGCAGTTTCGATGTTTCACCATTGTTGCTCTACCCCTCCTTCTAGCCTGTTTGCTTGTGCTTTTCTAAGGCACTCTCCCATCTTGCCAAAGTCGGCCCTCCTGAAGTCCACTACCCCCACTTTTGTATGGCTTGACTCTGCAGCTGAGTTTATCGTGAACCACACTGTTTGGTGGTCACTTGTTCCAAGATGGCTACCCACTTCTAGATCTGAGATCCTCTCACTGTCCCCATTTGAGAGAATGAGGTCTAAGATTGCTCCCTCATGAGTGGTTTCCAAAACTAGCTGCCTAGGGCATGCCCCCTGTAGGGCATGGAGAATGGCCCTACTCTTGGATGTGGCTGCAGCAAAGGTGCTCCAGTTAACATCTAACATATTCAGGTCCCCCATCAACAGTATCTCCCTTTTGTCTGTCATCCTAAGGATGCCTTCTATCATATTCTTGTCCATTCCCTCCTCCTGAGATGGGGTCTGTATACAACTCCTGTGCGGCTTGTGGTGCCATTTCCTGTCTCTAAGGTGACCCACAGTTCCTCCTCTCCTCCCTGTTTACTCTTTTGTTCTGTTCTTTGACAAACACTCTGAAGACAGGGGTCAATACCAGTCCATTTACAGAAGAAAGGGTTCTGCAAGAACTAATAAAATTGAAGGTGGACAAAGCAATGGGGCCTGATGGGATTCACCCAAGAATTCTAAAAGAACTAAGGGTAGAACTAGTGACACCGCTGACTACTCTCTTTAACAAATCATGGGAGGATGGGGTGGTACCCAAGGACTGGAGGAGGGCAGATGTGATTCCTCTTCACAAAAGTGGGAGCAGGACAGAGGCAGGAAACTACAGACCAGTTAGTTTGACCTCAGTGGTAGGGAAAATGATGGAATCACTTCTGAAGGAAAGAATTGTTGAGTACCTAGAGGCCAGTGGGGCACAGGACCCAAGGCAGCATGGATTCACGATGGGAAGGTCCTGTCAGATGAATCTAATAGATTTCTTTGACTGGGTGACCAAAGTAGTAGACCAGGGAGGGGCTGTGGACATGGCCTACCTAGATTTTAGCAAGGCATTTGATACAGTCTCACAAAAAAGATTAATTCACAAGATAGCCAGCCTTTGAGTGGGTCCCCAGGTGGTAGCCTGGATAAAGAATTGGCTAGACAACAGGACGCAAAGCGTAGTAGTAAATGGAGTACACAGTGAAGAAAGGAGGGTTACTAGCGGGGTACCGGAGGGTTCAGTACCAGGACCAGTCCTTTTTAATGTCTTTATAAGTGACATTACAGAGGAACTGGAAGGAAAAGTATGTCTCTTTGCAGATGACACAAAGATCTGCAACAGGGCTGATACACAATATGGAGTGGAAAGGATGAGAAGGGACTTGGCAAGGTTGGAGGAATGGTCAAATGTATGGCAGCTCAGACTCAATGCAAAGAAGTGCAAGGTAATGCACATGGGAAACAAAAACCCAGGGGAAGCATACACAATGGGGGGTGAGATACTGACAACAGTAAAAATTAGAAAGGGACCTGGGGGTAATTATATCAGATGACCTAAAGGTGGGCAAGCAATGTGAGAAGGCAGTAAGGAAGGCTGGGGGGATACTGGGATGCATACGAAGAGGCATCAATAGTAGAAAACAGGAAGTTATTATCCCTCTGTACAGACAGTTGGTGAGACCCCATCTGGAGTACTGTGTGCAGTTCTGGAGACCCCATCTCCGCAAAGACATAGACAGAGTGGAGGCTGTCCAGAGGAGGACAACCAAAATGGTGCAGGGTCTGCACCAGAAGACATATGAAGAAAGACTAAAGGAGCTTAATATGTATACCCTTGAGGAAAGAAGGGAGAGAGGGGACATGATAGAAACTTTCAAGTACCTCAAGGGAATTAACAAAGTCCAAGAGGGTAGCATCTTCCACAAAAAGAGATGTGCAAGAACAAGAGGGCACAACTTGAAGATAGAGGGGGGACGGCTCAGAGGTAATGTGAGGAAGCATTTTTTCACTGAGAGGGTTGTGGATGCATGGAACAGCCTCCCTGAGGAGGTCGTTGAGTCAAGAACAGTGGGGGACTTCAAGAATGCATGGGACAGGCATAAGGCAGTCCTAGTAGGGGGAAGAAGGAAGTAAGCTGTTGGTTAACTAGAATCTGCAGCTTATCTGTTAGGTAGGAAAATGGGCAGACTAGGTGGGCCAAGCAGTCCTTATCTGCCGTCAAATTCTGTCTTTCTATGTTTCTAAAATATTAATCCCTTCTTCAGACACATAAAAATTTGGCATCGCTTTATTGACAATGTGCTTTGTGTCTGTTGAAGGTGATGACACCATTTATACCTGATTTCATTGCATGGTTAAATAACAATGGCCTTAATCTCAAATTCACTTACTCCACAGATTACCACAGTAATAATAATAATAATAATCTTTATTTCACAAAATGCATTTCAAACTATCAAGGCGCTTTACAAAAAGATAAAACGACAGTAGTAAAATGAGCGAACACAATAATAATAACAATCAAAGGGTTCATACTTATTCAGTGCCACTAAAGGCCTGAAGCCATACAAAGGTTTTCACTACCTGTTTGAAAGCTCTCACAGTCGTGCACTCCCATAGCTGACGTGGTAGAGAATTCCAATGGAAGGGGGCCACGTACATGAATGCATGGGCTCCCAAAGATTTCAGTAACACCCTAGGAATCTCCAGCAACTCCTTGTCAGCCGACCGGAGCTGTCACTCAGGGTGATAGGGAATGAGAAGTTCTTTCCAGTAGTCAGGGCCAAGTCCATGTAGGGCTTTATATGTCATTAAACCAACTTTAAAGGTGATCTACCACCGCATCGACAACCAGTGTGGATTGCGCAGCACAGGAGTAATATGGGAGGCTCGAGAAGCCCCCATCAGCAATCATGCTGCAACATTCTGCACGAGCTGCAGGCAGCAGATATCAACCCCAGGTAGCCCTAAGTACAGGGAGTTGCAGTAATCAAGGCGTGAGGTCACAAAGGTGTGGACCAACATAGGTAAGTCCCCAGATGGAACAAGGTGCTTGATCCTGGAGAGGTTCCTAAGATGATAAAAGGAAGACTTGATGACCAACGACACCTGAGATCATAAAGTCAGCCCGTCATCAAGCACTACCCCCAGGTCTTGCACCCATTCAGAGGAAAGGATCTGGGATCCCCCAAGAAAAAGTCCGGAGTGATGCCCAGCTCTCAACCCCTCTATCCAGTGTCCCGGATCCACTACCATCACCTTGGTTTTTCCCATGTTGAACTTTAACCGGCTCGAATTCATCCAATCCTAGATTTCAGCAAGTATTAACTTCCTTGATCTTACTCTGATAGGCAATACTACTACAGGAAAAATTGACACACGGTGCTATAGAAAACCCACAGCCACTAACTCCCTACTATTAGCTTCCAGCGCCCCCCACAGTCTGAAGACTTCCATACCTTTTAGCCAACTATTGAGGCTTTGTAGGAATTGTAGCTCAGGCGCACTGTTTAATAAGCAGGCAGAAGAGCTTTTTAAAAGATCTGAAGACGGGCTATAAGAGACACGTACTGTTAAAAACAAAACAGAAAGTATTCTACACAAACAAAGATAGCGTATTACAAACCACAAATAGGGACACTAACAGGGACATGAACTCACAAAGCTTACAACCATGCACCTTTATTATGGAATTCGATCACATATCTGAATGTATAGGTAATGTACTACACAAAAACTGTCCAATTTTATTCAGTGACACTGAGGTAGGTATGGCTGTCAGAGTTAAACCATGCATTACCTTTAGTAGAGGTAACAATTTGACAGATAACCTTGGGCACAGCAGAACATCTAAACTAATGCAACCCGCTACATCACAGAATACCAGGCTGTGTACTAAAAACCCTGTGGGTTTTACAAATGCAGTCACTGCAATGTGTGTAGATATGGGGTACCTAGCAAGAGCTTTATGCATCCTAAATTTGAAAATATCAAAACTGACAATAGGGAATTGATAACTGACAACACCCCATATGTGGTTTATGTACTGTGGTGTCCCTGCAAGCTTATATATGTGGGAAAGACTGTGAGACTGCTTAAACAGAGACTGCAAGAACATGTGCACTCAATTATTCATAATAAGCAAGACACATCAGTAGAGATTCACTTCACCATGAGGCATGGCTCTAGGGCAGATGATCTAAAGCCATGTTTACATGGCGGCATTTGCACAGCAGCAACTCGAACGCTTGGATTGCTGTGGTGCAAATGCCACCATGTGGACACTTACCAAATCATGGTAACCCACTCCCTGTGCCACTCGGCAATCCCAGAAAATCTGGGGATGCGTTCAGGAGTGAGCGATTTAAGCAGCCATGTGGACAGGCTGCACCGCTCACTCCCACTTGTGGTTGCTTCCATTAGCTGACTGCCCCAACTCTCAGCCCCTCTCCAGCACATCTTACATCGCTGCCAAGGGGGGCTGTGTAAATGCATTAGCTAAGTGTCTTTTGAGTCAGGGCAGCTTGGCAACGAGTGTTTAGAATCTTTCATCTGAAATGTCTTTGAGGGCTGTTTTAACCTAACATTTTGGTTTATAAATATTACATAATTCTTCACACTAAGATTTCCATTTCTTCTCTTTCTGTTTTGTCCACAGGTCTTTTCTTTTTTTCTGGTTCAAACCACCAAAGGACCTTCTCCATTGAAATCATCTTATTTGCATGGAGGTCCTAACATATGTTGCCATGCATGAAAATGTTTGTGATGCCTTGGCTGTGGGAAGATTTGGACCCTCCCTTCAGACCCATTACCCCCCTCTATCCCCATTCATTTCATTTAATTTTCTTTCCTTTCTTTTGGAATAAGCACATAAACTAGTGACATTATTCAGGTGTCCTTGCGAAACAAATATAACATTTTGGCTCAATGGCTTAGAGATAATAAGTTGACCCTAAATGAGGATGAAACAAACATTATGCTATTTGGAATGTCACAGAAATTGCTAAAATAAAATGTACAAATAACTGCTCAAAATGGGACATGTCTCCCTCTGGTTTCTTTCTTCAAGTATCTGGGAGTTCTTCTAGACCCTTGTTTGAGTCTATTCCCACATATTGAAAAAAATAGGAAAGAGGCTCAATCAAAACATTGGATACCTATAATAGAGACCCGTGCATTTTGTATTTACGAAATAGCATGAAATAAAATGAAATGTGCAACAAAAAACGAAATCAGCTCCAAAACAAGAAATAAAACTAAATGCCCCTTTAAGAGAAATTTACCATGTTTAATCATGTATGAAGTTCTCAGTAAGCTCCAGATGTCACTTAGATTTAACTCAGCTTTCCTGCAAATTGAACGGGGTCATTAACACACAGTCGCGATGTGAATTAAACACTCGATCACCCTATTTGCTTCTTATTGCTTGTTAGTGTCTCTGCATGTCTCTGCTTGTGTTAGTGCAACTGCAATTCTGAAGGACTGTACTTCTAAGACATCTAATTATCTTTTAATTAATTGCCCAGCATGTTCCATGTTAGAATTGTGTTATTAAAGTATTTATGCGTGTAGCTATGGCTATGTTCCACTTCCTTGGCACCAGTCTTTGATTCTCTGACTCATAGGTAATTTATTTTGTGCAAGCAGGCTTTTCTTTTATTTTTATGATGCCGAAACCACACATCAATATTAATCAAAGATGCAAGGAGTTTACCCCAGAGGGGATGTATCTGTCTGATGGTAGTATATTGCTGTGTACATTTTGTAACTGCTGCCTTGAATGGGAATCAAGAGATACCCTAATGAAGCATTGCCGTTCTGCTAGTCACAGTGAGAAAAAAACAAGGACAGATGATAATAAAAAGAAAACATCAATACAATGCACAATTGGAGAATCAATTCAGTGTACGAAAAAAGCAAAAGTGGATAAGACCTCATTTATTGAGGAGACAGTTTTAATGTGTGCTGCAGCAAACATCCCTCTAGAAAAGCTTGATCATGCAGCAGTCTGAGAGTATTTGAACAAGTACATCCCAGGTATGAGAACTTAACTTAAAAAATCTGAAAAATTGTATTATATTTAAAGCAGATGATGAGATATAGAGATGCTAAACAGATAATGTTTATGTTTAGGTGCAGGTGACCTTCCATCAACAGATCGTCTTAGGAGGGAATATTTACCAAGAGCAGGACAGATTGCACAAGATGAAGTTATGTCGGGAGTCGCAGGGAAAAGAATTGCTGTAGTCTGTGATGAGACTACAGACAGTGCAGGATGTTGTGTGTTTGCTGTGCTATTCTAAGCCCTGGAAGCCTGTATCAGCATCCACCTAGCTTCAGTTTATTTTTTAAAGACAGCAAATGCTACCACATGCTCACAGACAATAACAGAGACACTAAAAAATGCTTGTAGAGCACAAAGCAGCTAACTAAAAAAGCCACATTTTCTTATTAATTTAAAACTTATATCTCAGCAAGAGTCAGTGTCTGTTGAGATTAAGTAGACAGATACTTTATTAGAAGTAGAAGGGGTCTTATTTAGGTTTAAAAAAAGAAAGTCAGTGTGAGTTCTTAGCTGGGAAGGGTATTGCATCAGCTGACTTTACTAAACCAGTAGGAGGAGAGAGAGCTTAATTGGGGGTGTGGTTTAGACACTATAAAAGCAGGTGACTCATATTACAACTTCCTGTTGCCAGCCTTGCCTGTAGAGCAGAAAGCAGCTAACTAAAAAAGCTACATTTTCTTACTAACTTAAAACTTATCTCAGCAAGAGTCAGTGTCTGTTGACATTAAGTAGACAGATACTTTATTAGAAGTAGAAGGGGTCTTATTTAGAGTTAGAAAAAGAAAGAAAAGAAAGAAAGTCAGTGTGTGCTCTGTGCTGGGAAGGGTATTGCATCAGCTGACTTTGCTAAACCAGTAGGTGGAGAGCATGGGTGTAGCCAAGCATACTCCAAGTACTCCATGGTGTGCAATTTTATTTAAGGGGGTAGTAAATAGGCTCTGAACTGCTTCCTTTTTCCATGAAAATTAACAAAGAAAATGCTGAACCTTTCTGTAATTTTATTCATAGGAGTTTTAACTAGAAGGACTGGCCACTAAAGCTCTCTTTGCATCCCAAGGACAGTATAACTTTATAGGCTCTGGGCTGGTATGTGGGTGCCTTAGGAAACAATGCATGGCATTTGTATTTACCCATGCATGGCAACAACCATTGTCATGAGACACAAAAGTTGTATTTATTGTGCCAAATGAGGCAACAAACAGGATCCTGGTGTACATTTGTATATTGTCTGGCTACACCCCTGGTGGAGAGAGAGCTTAATTGGGGGTGTGGGTTAGACACTATAAAAGCAGGTGACTCAAATTACAACTTCCTGTTGCTAGCTTTTTTTCATACTAATTGCCCTCCATCCCACCCCTCCACCCAGCCACCCTAAGCCAGTTCTACTTTTATAGCCACTGGGTCTGACTGTCAACAGACACTTCCTGTTTGGCAGTAGGAAGGGAAGGATCATAGAGAAACATAGGTTTTGTCAACCCTAAAGGGAAAAAAAGTACCTCACTCTCCCCCCCCAGCTGCTGGTGGTCTGACATTGAGCAAGGAAGAAGGAAGCTACTAAAAAAGATAGGAAGTTGCTGTCCCAGAACAGGAAGGATGAGAGTTGTAAGGAGAGGAGAGGGTAATCATACAGAGAAACAGGAGAGGGGACACAAAATAAGACATGATAGGAGTGGTGCAGTGCAATGGCTGTGGGGCGGCAGTGTTCCGGGAGACATTCTGGAGGCTGCGATGCTGCTCTATTTGCAGGCACCTCTCTGGTCTGAGAGAGGAGGTTGCCTGTCTCCAGGCTGACCTGGCTAGGATTCGTGAAACCTCCTCCCCCACCCAGGGACCACAAGGGCCAATGCCACTACCTCAGAGGTTGCCAAGAAAGAGGAGAGGCTGGACCAGGGTGGGCTCAGGGAGGGAGAGGGTGGTGGAACAGAGTTGCATCCCTCCAGCTGTACCTCTGCACAATTCATTCGCTCTTCTGGTGGATAGTGGTTCCTCTATGGAGGCACCTGCAGTGGAGAACAAGGAGGATGCTGGGAACCTTCACAAAGGAGACCCACAGGAGGGTGGCATGAGACCCCACAGGGGAAGGAAACAACTCCTGGTGGGGGACTCAATCATTAGGGGTTAGAAATGGGGGAGGAAGAGGAGAGGGAGGTAAGATGTCTTCCTGGTGCCACGGCTTGGAGGGACAGGAAACGAATTCCTCAGGATCATGGGAGGAACTGCACGAGGGAGGCAGCTGGATGTCATTGTCCACCTAGGAATAAATGACCTGGCTAGGAATGGGATTAGAGCAGTGCAAGAGGAGTCTGTAGAGTTGGGGAGGGGGCCTTAGACAAATAGCGCATATGGTAATCTTCTCAGAGGTGCTGCCTGTCTATAGCAAGGGTGATGCTAGGGCACTCCTTACCAGGGAATTCAATGAGTGGTTGAAAAACTGGTGTGGAGCTCAGGGCTTTGGCTTCATTGGGACTGGGGAGCCACCTGGAGGGATGCAAACCTATACTGGTGCGATGGTCTGCATCTGTCCAGGGGGGAACTAGGATCCTAGGTGAGAGGTTTAGATGCTTCATTAGCAAGCATTTAAACTATCCAAGGGGGGAGGCACTGAAAAGAAGCAGGGAAATCCCAGCCTCCCCCCACAAAATATGGTAATTAGTGAGGTAAACACCAAGGTAGAGAAGTTATTAAGGAGCAGGACAGAGGTAAATGTAAAAAAAGGCAAAGGCAGTAAGGACCGGAATGGGGCTAAAAGGGGAGGGTAATGAGTACCAATGCCCATAGTCTGTGTAACAAGCTCCCTGAACTAGTGGCCTTGATGGAAGAGGGTTGCCTGGATATTGTGGCAGTCACAGAAACATGGTACACAGAGAACCATGACTGGAATGTCAACATACCAGGATACACAATCTACAGGAGGGACAGGGAGGATAAAAGAGGAGGAGGAGGAGCTCTCTATGTAAAGGAAGGGATCAAAGCAACAGAACTAAAGAGTAGACAGGGAGCAGAAGAGGCACTCTGGGTCACCCTGGAGACAGGAAATGGCACCACAATCCGCATGGAGGTTGTATACAGACCCCCATCTCAGGGGGAGGGAATGGACAAGGAAATGATAGAAGGCATCCTTAAAATGGCAGAAAAAGGGGAGATATTGTTGATGGGGGACCTGAACATGCCAGATGTTAACTGGAGCACCTTTGCTGCAGGCACATCCAAGAACAGGGTCATTCTTGATGCCCTACAGGGGGCATGCCTCAGACAGCTAGTATTGGAACCCACTTGGGAGGGAGCAATCTTAGACCTGGTACTCTCAAATGGGGACAGAGAAAGAATATCAGATTTAGAGGTGGGTAGCCATCTGGGAACAAGCGACCACTAAACAGTGTGGTTCACAATAAACACAGCCATACAATCAAGCCATACAAAAGCAAGAGTATTGGACTTTAGGAGGGCTGACTTTGGGAAAATAAGAGAGTGCCTTAGAAAAGCACTAGCAAACAGGCAAGAAGGAGGGGTGGAGGAACAATGGGGAGTAATCAAAACAGCCATCACAGAGGCAACAAGCCTTTGTGTAAAGCAAATCAATAAGACACAACGAAGGAAAAAAAACACTATGGTTCTCAAAACAGGTGGCAGGGAAGGTTAAGGAGAAAAGGATAGTATTCAGGAAATATAAGGAAACACAGAAGGAGGAGGACAGAGAACTTTATCAGTTAAAGCAGAAAGAGGCTGGGAAGGCAGTCAGAATAGCAAAGGCCTAAATGGAGGAAAGGATAGCCAATTCTGTTAAGAAGGGGGATAAGACCTTTTATAGGTACATTAGGGAGCGAAGAAAGACCAAAGGGGGGACACTGAGGCTTAATAAAGGGGAGGAAATGTGGGTAGAGGGGGACAGTGAAAAATCAGGGATACTGAATGAATATTTCTGCTCAGTATTCACAAAAGAAGAGGAGGGGGAGGTACCTAAACCAAACAAGAGAAACACTCTAAAGATGGGGGTCGATACCAGTCCATTTACAGAAGAAAGGGTTCTGAATGAACTAATAAAATTGAAGGTGGACAAAGCAATGGGGCCTGAGGGGATTCACCCAAGAATTCTAAAAGAACTAAGGGTAGAACTAGTGACACCGCTGACTACTCTCTTTAACAAATCATGGGAGGATGGGGTGGTACCTGAGGACTGGAGGAGGGCAGATGTGATTCCTCTTCACAAAAGTGGGAGCAGGACAGAGGCAGGAAACTACAGACCAGTTAGTTTGACCTCAGTGGTAGGGAAAATAATGGAATCACTTCTGAAGGAAAGAATTGTTGAGTACCTAGAGGCCAGTGGGGAACAGGACCCAAGGCAGCATGGATTCACGATGGGAAGGTCATGTCAGATGAATCTAATAGATTTCTTTGACTGGGTGACCAAAGTAGTAGACCAGGGAGGGGCTGTGGACATGGCCTACCTAGATTTTAGCAAGGCATTTGATACAGTCCCATACAAAAGATTAATACACAAGTTAGCCAGCCTTGGAGTGGGCCCCAAGGTGGTAGCCTGGATAAAAAATTGGCTAGACAACAGGACGCAAAGGGTAGTAGTAAATTGAGTACACAGTGAAGAAAGGAGGGTTACTAGTGGGGTACCGCAGGGTTCAGTATTGGGACCAGTCCTTTTTAATGTCTTTATAAGTGACATTTCAGAGGAACTGGAAGGAAAAGTATGTCTCTTTGCAGATGACACAAAGAGCTGCAACAGGGCTGATACACAAGATGGAGTGGAAAGGATGAGAAGGGACTTGGCAAGGTTGGAGGAATGGTCAAATGTATGGCAGCTCAGATTCAATGCAAAGAAGTGCAAGGTAATGCACATGGGAAACAAAAACCTAGGGGAAGAGTACACAATGGGGGGTGAGATACGGACAACAGTAAAAATGGAAAGGAACCTGGGGTAATTATATTAGATGACCTTAAGGTGGGCAAGCAATGTGAGAAGGCAGTAAGTAAGGCTGGGGGGATACTGGGATGCATAGGAAGAAGCATGAATAGTAGAAAACAGGAAGTTGCTATTCCTCTGTACAGGCAGTTGGTGAGACCCCATCTGGAGTACTGTGTGCAGTTCTGGAGACCCCAACTCCGCAAAGACATAGACAGAGTGGAGGCTGTCCAGAGGAGGGCAACCAAAATGGTGCAGGGTCTGCACCAGAAGACATACGAAGAAAGACTAAAGGAGCTTAATATGTATACCCTTGAGGAAAGGAAGGAGAGAGGGGACATGATAGAAACTTTCAGGTACCTCAAGGGAATCAACAAAGTCCAAGACGGTAGCATCTTTCAGAAAAGGAGATGTGCAAGAATAAGAGGGCACAATTTGAAGATAGAGGGGGGACGGCTCAGAGGTAATGTGAGGAAGTATTTTTTCATGGAGAGGGTTGTGGATGCATGGAACAGCCTCCCTGAGGAGGTCGTGGAGTCAAGAACAGTGGGGGAATTCAAGAATGCATAGGATAGACATAAGGCAGTCCTAGTTGGGGGTAGGAGGAAGTAAGCTGTTGATTAACTAGGATCTGCAGCTTATCTGTTAGGTAGGAAAATGGGCAGACTAGGTGGGCCAAGCGGTCCTTATCTGCCGTCACATTCTATGTTTCTATGTTTCTAAATTTACAATGTAGAGCATGCCAGTGTTCTTGCAATTGTTAGTGACTCAGCTGCTTACATGACAAAACGTATTAGTGCACTTGAAATCTTTTTGGGGCCCCAAGTTTTACATATGACTTGTTGGACACACTAATTACATCTGGTTGGAAATGTGTTTGTTGACAATTTATCTGAGCTGAACTCTGTGGTTGCTAAAATTAAAACTCAGTTCTCATTCTCCAGAAAACTGAAGTCTGCATATTTAGGGTACCTTAAAACAAATCATCCTGGTCTACCTGCAGTTTTGTACCCTCAACCTGTCCTGACCAGGTGGAACTCTTGGTTTAAGGCAGTGTTTTATCTGCATGATTATCTAGAAGCTTTATGCAATTTTTTTGCACAAAGAGAAATGAAACCAGCATCTAGTGACACTAAATAATTTACACAGAGATAAAGATTTTTACTCACTTGTTAAGTGCCAATGCTGTTTCATAAAGGCACATTGTATCAACGTTGCTGATCTAACAACACAATAAGAGGACACAAAGAAGCCCTGGGCTCATTTAATACTAGCTAAAATGCTGCTGTTAAAAATAAATTTTGAAATTCTTATGACAACAGCTGATGCCAAAACACTAGTTGATGGAACTGAGCAAAATGTGAAATTTAGGGCAATTGCACAGATGAAGTTAGCCCTTCAGAAATCAAATCTTAAAACTGAAAAGCATATGCCTGTTAATTCACCACCAATGCAGTTTCTGACAACTGTTAACTGTTTGTTTCACCCTGCTGATGTTAGCACATGTCAGAGCATGGAAAAAAAGAGCTTTCAAAATTGCTTTCACATGTGCCTCTGTTGAGAGAGATTGACATAAATGATTTTCTTTTGTGGTATATGTCATTTACTGACTGTGTCAAGGATGATGTAATTCACAATTTGGATGGAGCAGTAGATATTATAAAAATTATTTTTGGCTTGAGGTGTCAAAATGTCACAATATCAAACAATATAATTTGGTGCTTGGTGTACCCTGTTGTGAGTGTAGATTGTGAAAAGTTCTTCAGTAGATACACACTAATTGTGAATGACAGAAGGCAGAACATGAAAAAGGAAAATGTGGAATATTGCTGTATGCTTGCATTTAACTGTTAAACACAGAATAAAATAGCTGCTGTTGTATACCTGTAATTTTAAATGAATTTTAGTGCTACATGTTACCCTGTTTTGCAGTTAAAACAAAAAAAAAACAAGAAACAAAAAGAAATTTGAAAAAAATTACAAGAAATAACAAGACATGTTGTCAAAATAACAAGAAATTGAGTAGAAAATAAAAAGAAATACACGTCTCTACCTATAGAGGAACTTGAACTCAATGACTGACAAAGCTTGGATAGGCATAGCTAAACAAGTACTGATGCCCACTCTCAAATATGGTAGCATAATGTTCATTGACAAGAATCAAAGTATAGGACCTTATTTTACAATATTTGCAGATTTGCACTCTGGGCCCCAATATGCATGCACCACTGTAAACTGTATGAGAAACTGGGAGTATTGTCACCAGAAAACAGAATTAGATTACAATGAGGGAACTTTATATTTAAGCTACTAAGAGCTATTGATCCCCAAGTACTTTCTGGGGCACCGGTGCTAGTAAAAAGGAAATGAATAACAAGACGTAGTGAGGTCCTGGATTTTGTTGTTCTAAGATTTAAGTCACAGATGACAAGGAAAGCTTTTCCTTGGTATGCACCCTCCCTCCCTCCTGAATAAATATACACACATTTCATAAAGGGAGCACATAGCTTAATACATTTAAGGAAAGGGTTATTTTTATCCTTGAAGAATGAAACGGTCTGTAATTGTATGTGAATTTATTATATTGTATATAATTGTATTTGTAGATGGTTGGTTGTAATTGTCTATCGGTTGTTCAGTGTCAGGCACGGCTGAAAAAGGGCTGTGCCCACTCTACCTCCTGGTTAAAATTAAAAAATGAAAAAATGAAGTGAAAACCAAATCAAGCAGAGATTATAATAATGCTGTTTGTATTTACAACGATGTGATTTAAATGGAGCGCTTTAGCAGCAGCTCCAACTTGTGCTGTTCTTGAGGATAACAAGTCATGTTTTATTTTAGTGCACTTTTTGATAAGTGTGCCTATGATTGTGAGCAATGGAAGACTTTAATTAACTGTTTATTGATAGCACTTTAAAGTGTTGTGGTCACAAGCAATCTCCACCCCCTGAGGAAGACTCATTGCGAGTCAAAGCACTGGGGCAAGCTTTGGAGTGCTTTTCAGTGTACCTGGTTCAGTATTTTGTCACAATAAAAGGATTCATTGGAATATTTATTTGACTGGACCTGCATTTGTCTTGGAAGGTATAAGAGTGCAATACTACCTTCTTGGACTGTTTTCATATTGAGTTGGCTGCCCTTCTGTATTTGTAGTACCTGTACTTCACTGATCGCAGCAGCATCACCTCTTTGAAGCAATGAACCACATGAAATATCCCTAACATTATGATGTGCTTAATATGCAGTGTCTATAAATATGTAGGTTTCACTGTATGTGTATATTGTTTTGTATCTTTTAGCTTTTTCCTTTATGTAATAACATTAATAGGCTTGGAGAATATTATGATAAAATGAGGATTAAATGACTGATTGATTCTAATTGATAAAAATGGCTTTATTTCACCATTGTCTTTGAATGAGGTTTGAACTTATGCCAAAAATATCTCTCTTCCACCAGGCTGCCCTGTACCCTTATTACTATTGTTTTGTTGTTGCTTACAATGGCTTTGAAAACCCAGCTCGGCATCTTGGAACCTTTTGTAGATAGTGAAGAGGGAATTGCATTTAAAGCAGAAAATGGCAATTTCTGGAGTTGTATCTTAAGAGGGAATGTCTACTTCATTGAAGCTGCAAAAGAATCAAAGGATTCTTGGTGTAAATTCAAACTAACCAAAACCAGTGACGGCAAAATTCGTTTACAAGATAAAAGAGGGGTATATCTGAGTAGAGTTTATCGTGATGGGGTACAGCATATCGAAGCTAGCAAATCCTCTCCTGATATTAACTGCCTATTCGAAACCTTCACTGTTGATGGAAAGGTTGCCCTAAAAGCTGATAATGGAATGTTTGTGAGCAGAGTCTATCGAGATGGCAAACACAATATAGAGGCAGCAAAAGATGGGGTAGATCCTTGTTGTTACTTTTCTCCCACCATAGGAGATACTTTCTCATCACAATATAAAATACTCAGTGTCCAAATGGGGGAGCATGGTGCAGCAGCTGGAAAGCCCATAAATGCAGCAACCGTAAGCTATGATAATAAAACCACTATACCGCAAAAACACACTTTCACTCTCAGCTGGGAAACCATAAACCGTCAAACAACAGCCTGGAAAAATTTTTGGGGAGTGGGAGTAAGCGTTTCTGTTGAGGTGCCATTTCTGAAGCTGGAAAGCACTATTACTTACAACTCGGAGCAATCTCAAGAAACATCAGTGGAAAAGAAAGTAAGCATGACTGAATCCATTGAAGTAGTTATTCCTCCCAAGAAGCAAGCTATTGCCACACTTGTTGTGTATAAAATTGAGAATGCCACTGTACCATTTACTGCAACCATTCAGAAGACAACCGCTGATGGGAAACAGAAGACCTTCACAGAGGAAGGGTTTTGGACAGGGATGACATGTGATGATATTAAAATTGTGGTTGATGAAAAAAACCTTTGAGTTGAGTACAGTACTTTATATATTGTTACGAAAACACAAGTTACATCTCACTGACTCATTTCTGTTGAATTATCCAAAAATATAAAGATTAAAAAATAAGAAATGTCCTAGCATATGTTATTGTGAAACAATAGCATGCCTCAGGACGTGAGATAAAGCTGAGTACCTTACACACTTGAGAAGAATAGGTTACTTGCCTGTAACCATAGTTCTAGCAGAGGTATATGAGTTCTACTGAAATGCAGTAGACAGACAGAATATTTTAAACTAAGCTCCTCTCACCATCCGGGTGGATATAGTCCCCTGACTCTGCCCCATGACGCCAGCTCTCACAAGCTGGAAGCAGGAACACATGCCACTTGCCAGTGGAGGCAAGGTGGGTTGTGTGGCTGTGACCCATATACCACTCCTTGAATAATGGTTACAAGTGAGTAACCTGTTGTTCTAGGGGTATGGTATGTTTAATTTATACCACACTCTGGCAGACTCCTAGAAGATCTCTGGGAGGAGGGGGCAAGGCACCCACCCCTAGTTGGCGAGCAGGGACTGGAGAACAGTATTTCAAAAACACATCTCGGCATGACTCGAGATCGATGTGGTAATGGGAAATGAAGCTTTGTGCAGACTTCCAGACAGCAGCCCTACAGATTTCCTGTATGAATAAATCCCTGGAAGCAGTCACCAAGGCAGTGGTATGTCTGGTGGAATGAATAACTATGGGAGGTTCCCAACCAACCAACCAATAGTAGAGGTTGATGCAAGATGTGATCCACCCTGCAGTCATCCTGTTTGCTGCTGGTCTGCCAACTACAACTTCAGCATAGGTACTGTATGAACAGTTGGCAAGCCTGTCTTAGAACTCCAGCTGTGTGCTTCAGATAGTATGAGAGCACTCTCTTCAGGTCACGGATACAGAGCCTGTGGTCGGCCCCCAAAGATGGGTTGATAAAGTATACCAATAAGTTAATCACCTGGTAAAACAAATAAAGTATTTACGGGTCTTGCAACATGCAGTTTGTATCAGTGTCGTCTTGCTGTGTGCGGTATCGTCCACACTGTTATGACCTCGTGTCCACTGCAATCTGTTGCTTTGGATGGAGGTGGGTGAGGACTTTGAAGATTCCCATCAGGAAGTGACCATAATTAGCCGTCATGACAGTAAAGTTAGTCTAATGGAGACCCACAGTAGCCACAGCACATACCTTTTCTGTGACATGGTCACTCGTATGGGACTCTTTGTCCAGAAGCTTGTCCATGTTCCCCTTTGTCTACACTTACACACTAAATTCAAGACCAGATCTTCGGTTGAAGGATGGTCCAAAAACCCTTGAAGGAAGTCCATAGGGACCACATACTTGCAGACCATGGGGGCAAGGGTGCTGGGCAGGATGCTGGATACTGCCAGAGCTCCAGAACCAGCCCCTAGATGGTCTCAGCAACCAGGAAAGCAACCACTGGGGATTCATCCTGGTCCAAAATGTCTGTAAGAGGGTACTTTGCTCTATTCTATACTGGCTCTAATGGGATCAACGTGGAGTCTGAGATAAGTCAGAGCAGCCCAGCAAAGGACTCTGGCCCATGGTCAGTGGAAGGCTCCTTAACTGAGCCATGGTTGAAGAGCTGAGTCCCTGAGGAGGCCATGGATTCCTAATCTGAGTCATCTGATGACTTTTTGAAGACAGCCCTCATCTGTTAATCACCACAGACCTCCCGAGAATCCTCACCCAGAGTAATCTGAACTGACAACTGGCCTAGTAAGCTAGCGGCTGAATGGCCAGCCTCCTTGGTTGGAGTGATGACTGGTGGCTTTCAGGGTGGACAATCCACTCTAACTGGTGAGAAGTAGGTCTGGGGAGCAGCTGTGGAGTATAGAGTAGTGGGGCAGACACAAGTGACTGCCAGAGGACCAGATATCCTTGCTGTAGAGCCTTGCCCTGCCTGGTGATGGCTCAGTGCTGCCAGAGGAACTCCTGGTAGCACTGGCAAGGAGCATTGGCAGTGGCACCTCCAAGCAGGATTGAGTGTGAATACCTTGACTTGGATGGGTGACACCAACTGGTTGATGGTGAGAGGGGTCTTCCTGAGGTTGGAACTAGATTATGTACCCACCAACATTTAACAACAAGGGTGTCAAAGACCTGATCCCAGTGGAGGCTGGTCCCTAGAAGAGTCGACCAGGGTCAGTGTTTTATCCACATTTTCTTGAGTGAGGATTGGGAGCACCTTGGTCGGCAAGGCAAGACTCCTCGGTCTCATCTGACAACCGATCAACCAGGTTGAGAAAAATCTCAATGCCTTAGTCGACTGGAGCTGAGGTCAACTAGCTCAATGATGCAGCTGAAGAGCCTTTGACATGCCCAACCAGCCCCTTGGAAAAGGGGCGCTTGACAGCTATTGAGTAGTTGGGCAAGTTGAGCTGTATGAAGGACCACGGTCCCTCCCCATCCCATGACCGGCAACGGTGGTTAGATTTACTTTTAGAACCATGGAGCACAGGGATCTCCCCCAAGATCTGGAGGGATCAGCACATCTCAAGGAACTGGTCTGCGAAAGTCCATCCATTGCTGACCCTAGATGGGAACAGCACTGACCAAGGAGGTGCCCTCTGTGGCAGCCACTGCCTCCACCTCAAGGGCTGCAAACTGAGCAGCAGATCCAGCCACAGCCAAGGCCTTTTTTCTGCTCTTGGGGCAATTCTTTGGATCCTGTTCTGAAGGCCAACCCACCAAAAGCCGGAGCTTCCTGTCTGGAGGGACTCAAAAAGCATGGATAAGCATAGGACACAACTGGCCACGTTGTGTTGCCACCCAGGCAGTACACTTGTGTTGTGCGGATCACTGACCAAAATTATCTGGTGGCACTGAACACAGAAGTTAAATCCCAGTTTTATGTGTGCCATTGTTGGTCTAGAGACAGAGTCAAAAGAACCGCAGTACTATACTCAAATAACTTCAAAAACTTTGACAGGAAAGGTTCGCCAGTGGTGCAGAAAAATCCTAAGTGGAGTGCAAAGAAGGTGACCTGTTCTTCCAGTGGAAAGAAAGATCTGACATCATAGGGTGCAGTTGGGGGATATATGGTCCCAGGTGGTGGAAGGAGCTTAGCTTAAAGACATTCCAGCCAATTGCATTGCAGTGGAACTGCCAGAGTGTGGACAGGTGTATCATATCCATGCCCCTAGAACTTCTATTATCACACAATTATGCACACTCTGGAGTGCCTTATTGTGATTATAAAATTGCTCCTGTGATTGTTTAGTTTTAAAACAGAGAAATGAGGTTCTGAACTGTACTGTTGTAATGGAATAACACATGATCATATAACGATATTTGAGAAATTCCATGTATTGGGTTCTCGTGCTCATTTTATATTTAATGTAATCAAGTGGAATTCTAATCTTCTTGTTGAAGGGTTAATAGTTATTGAATAATGTGCTGCGTAAAACTTTGGTGCATCTAAATTGCCCCCCAGTCCCCCAAGGTACGTCTGGAAATGAGCTGTTACCGGTCAATATGCTTATCTTGGTAAAATACTGTGTGAAAGAAATCTATAAATAAATTCATACATAACCTAGAATATAGACATTTTTGATCAACAGTTCATCCTGATAATCAGAATGCAAAACTGACAGATGAAAGACATGGGTCATTAGTTTTCTGATATTGCAATATCACTTGGTCATCTTCATGTATCTTTTGACATCTGAAGTGAAGCGAAGTTCCAAGAGGTTTATCACTGACTAGAAATGGTAAGGAGTCAAAGACCCATTGAAAAGTTAAGTGATCTCAATATAGCAAAGTTTTTCAAGCACATTTTTGTTTTCATTTTTGTTGTTCACCTGGAAAGGAGGACTAGGCAATTCTGTCTATTTTCAGCCTCATCCCAGAGGGTGGGGGGAATACAGTTGGAGACCAACTGAAACTGAACCAGATTAAGCTGTTGTTAGTATATCTAGTGAATGGAGGACATTTGGCCAGGACACCGGGGAAATTCTCCTGTTCTTTTTGAGGCGTGCCATGGAATCTTTAACATCCACCTGAACAACTACCAGAACAGGAGGGCAGAATCTCACTTTAACATCTCATCTGAAAATGGCACCCAGAAGGGCAACAACCCACACTCCTCTGAGCTTCTGATCTCAGAGGCGAGTGTAACATCAAATCATTAGTATTCCACTTGACTTGTAATACAGGGGAACAAACACTGTCCTACCAAAATTCATTCTGTAAAGAAGAATGCCACTATGTAAGGAGTTTCCTTACATAGGGAATGAACTTCTCTTATTCATAAAGAAAATAAACAGATATAGCTGTGGGAAGGGTACTGGAACTAAATTGTTATTGTGATGTAATTACATACTAACATGTGGAATTAAATGCATGGTGTCATACAAGAGAAACACAGAAAAATGTGCCACACAGCTGTACTGCTTTTGCTGACTATGCACTGTTAACACTGAATATACTGGTGTAAGATGAAACTATACATATATGCAAAGCATTACTGTACTGTTCTGGTTTGGGGTGATGCACTGATGTACACTGGTTTCAGTACACTATATATGATAAAGGTGGGTGTACACTGGTTTAATTAATGTACGTATTGGTAAGGGCCCCTGCATATTGGGTGCATGTCTTAGAGAGTTATGTCATAGTTGCTTTTAAAAAATGTATTAGTTCCAGTAAACATGTACTGGTATAGATGAAGATTAACTGAGTTATAAAATGAGGTAACACCTTAGCAGCTAAGCTTTGATTCAGATCGGGGTAGATATCCAAGAATTTAACTTGAATGATCCAGGCTGAAGCTCCTCACCTCTGTGGTTTAAGGAATGTCAAAATCTGAATTTAAACCTGTTTGCCAGACCTACATTTAAACTACTAATAACTACATAGCAGTGTCAATGGACAGTGATATCATCAATGTGTATATACTGGCAACACATTGTATAAAAATATATTACCCAACCTCCTCTTTTTTTTTTGCCATTTTTATTTATGCTCCATCTTCTCGGGGAACTCTCTCCGACATCCTACCACCACTCTCCAAATTCTACCTCCCACCAGAGACATCTCCCTCTCCTTGCACCAGCCAGATGAACCCACCTGGCTCTGAACTCCTTGACATGGAGCTGCCCTATCCACCCAGGGTGCTCTATCTAGAATTTAATGTGCCGGGCTGGGCAATTGTCCTGGAGGGAAGAAATGCCCGGTATGGGGAGTGTGGCCTTGCAAGGACAGAGGTGCCTTCACCTATCCACAAGGATGGGGATTTTTCCATATTTACATCCAGGAGCGCGGCCATGCAAAGACATCAGCATGGGTACCCAAAGACATCCACCATGCTCCTCCCTCTTAGTTGCTCCATGTTAATAGTACCCCTGGTCTCCACTGGGGGTCTCTACTGTGCCGAAGAAACCCCATGATCCCTCCACAGGGAGAAGAGAGCAGTCCTTCAGATGCTTGATCTTCTCCCTCCCCTGCCAACCCATGGCACCAGAGCTCGTTCCCAAACCCATGGTCACCGGCACGGTGCAAGGCGTGGCGTCCACTGCCTCAAACCTCAGCACCACTGGGCCAGCCCTACCCAACCCCCTCTTGAAGGCATCATAAGCAGTATTCACAAATCACCATGAAGGAATGTTGGCTGCCTCAGCTTTAGAGCCACCAATGCCTCAAGACCTTTAAGAAACACTATTTGGACACAAACCAACTTATATTTCTCATCTTCTCTGTGTTTTCTATCCCCATTATTTATTGCAGAGGCCAAATACTATGCATGAAAACAAGACTTTTGTTCCTTATGGGTTCATCAGCTCCTTTCTAACCTCATGTCATAATACTCAGCTTGTGACATCACAGTTATTCCCATGGCAACAGACTGTGACGTCACAACAGAGCATTATAATTTCAAGTAGGTGATAAGCTACATCATTAGATGAACACCGAGGGATAAAGAGCTTGTTTTTGTGGGATTTGTTTCAGTAATAAATATTGGTCAGGATATAAACCATAGAAGATATATGAAATACAAGCTGAACTGTGTCTGAGCATTATGTTTTCCAAACTTTTCCCAAATGTGTCAGCTGCTCTGTAAGTAGGACTATTTGGTGCCTATGACCTCACAATCAGTTTATGAAGACTGAAGCAATGGCTCAAATCAGCAAACCTGTTTGTTATTTGTTTGTACCAACTTCTTGTTACTATAAATCTATCTTGATATAGCCAGGAAAAAAGCTAGGATTTTAAAACACCTATTGGTCTGGGTAATGTGTTTTGCAACTATTGGATCTAGAAGAAATATGTTAGTTCAAATAAAATATATTAATTTCAATAAAAATACGTTGGTACTGGGTGCATGTATTTACTGCAAAAAATTGCATCAATTATCTTTCCTTACCCCCTCCACTCCGTCCTTCTACTCTTTCCACATCTCATTAATTTGTCTGAGGTTCATTTATACTGAAGCCCTGGTGCACAAAGCCAGTGGCTACAACACACGTGCATGCTATGAGTAACGTGCATAATGGTACAGATTCTATTAACATTATACAGGTATACAAAGGTTACAAGTGGTATATTACATAAGAGTTGATCTGATATGTTATATACTGTATTTATTGTATATGGCTTGTCACATCCCCTTACCCACAGGACGCATCTGGAAATGAGCTGCTAGCAATTCAGCATGCCTTCCATGATGAAACTTTTGACATGAATGGATTCATTAATGAATGAATGAACACTTCTGTGTGCAGTACTGCTTACCCAGCACAGCAGGGGTTAGGCCCATGCCCAGGAGTAACTGATTTATACTAGCTGCTCGTGGTACTGGAGTGTTGCAGTGTCTCAGATGGGATGGGGGGAAGCACTGAACACTGAAGCAGTATAATGTGCAATGGCCATAATGTCACTCTCTCTCCTGCTAGATAATGGTAGCCAAATTAACTGTATGCACAGGAGAGTGGTGGGTGGGGCAGGGACAATCTAAGCTTAACCTAGCAGGCTTGTTGTATATTATGTTCAGTCTGCTCATGGCATAGCCTGGTGCTGAGGCATAATCAAAGTCTGCATAGTCATAAATCAGTAGTACCTGGCCTGTACAGTGTACTTCTTTTTCCCATCCTTTATTTATCCTGTTTCTCCTGAGTGGTCCATCTTCTGATGCTGCCTGCCCCCCAAGCCCCATCTCCCACTGTTCTGGGCATTACACCAGCTACTTGTTTTTACTTCAGTGAGTGAGTGAGTGTCACAGACAGTGGAGTGGAGGCAGTGGAGTGGATCTTGTAGGGTCACCAGCCATCAACCTGGTACTCAGAGGTCTTTTCATCCTTAGGTTATGCCCATAAACATAGAAACATAGAAACATGGACTTTAACGGCAGATAAGGATCACTTGGCACACCCAGTCTGCCCATTTCTCTACTTATTGGATAAGCTGCAGATCCTAGTTAACCAACAGCCTACTTCCTCCTACCCCCTACAAAAATTGCTTTATGTCTGTTCCATGCATTCTTGAATTCCCCCACTGTTTTTGACCCCACAACCTCTTCAGAAAGGCTGTTTCATGCATCCGCCACTCTCTCTGTGAAAAAATATTTCCTTATATTACCCCTGAGCCATCCTCCCTCTATCTTCAAATTGTGCCCCCTTGTTCTTGCACATTTCTTTTTCTTAAAGTTGCTACCCGCTTGGACTTTGTTGATTCCTTTGAGGTACTTAAATGTTTCTATCATGCCCCCCTCCTTCCTTTCCTCAAGGGTATACAAGGGTATACACATTAAGCTCCTTTAGTCTCTCTTCAAATGGCTTCTGGTGCAGACCCTGCACCATTTTAGTTGCCCTTCTCTGGACTGCCTCCATCCTGTCTATGTCCATGTGGAGATGGGGTCTCCAAAACTGCACACTGTATTCCAGATGCGGTTTCACCAAGTGTCTGTACAGAGGGATAACAACTTCCTGTTTTCTACTGGTGATGCCTCTTCCTATGCAACCCAATATCCCCCCCAGCCCTCCTTAATGCCTTCTCATATTGCTTGCCTACCTTTAGATAATTTGCTATGACTACACCCAGGTCCCTTTCCATTTTTGTTGTTGTTAGTACTTGCCCCCACATTGTGTACTCTTCCCCTGGGTTTTTGTTTCCCAGGTGCATTACTTTGCACTTCTTTGCATTGAATCTAAGCAGCATATTTTTGACCATTCCTCCAATCTTGCCAAGTCCCTTCTCATCTTTTCCACCCCACCTTGTGTATCAACCCTGTTGCAGATCTTTGAGTCATCTGCAAAAAGGCATACTTTCCCTTTCAGTCCCTCTGCAATGTCACCTATCAAGACATTAAAGAGGACCGGACCCAGTACTGAACCCTGTGGTACCCCACTAGTAACCCCCCCTTTCTTCAAAGTAGAATCCATTTACAATAACCCTTTACGTCCTGTTGTCCAGTCAGTGTTTCACCCAGGCTATAACCCTGGGACCCAGTCCCAGGCTAGCTAACTTGTTTATTAATCATTTGTGTGGGACTGTGTCAAATGCCTTGCTAACGTCTAGGTAGGCCATGTCCAGAGCCCCTCCCTGGTCTACTACTTTGGTCACCCAGTCAAATAAATCAATTAAATTTGTCTGACATGACCTTCCCGCTATGAATCCATTCTGCCTTGGTTCCTGTGCCCCACTGACCTCTAGGTACTCAACAATTCTTTCCTTCAGAAGTTATTTCATCATTTTTCCTACTCCTACCACTGAAATCAAATTAACAAGTCTGTAGTTTCCTGCCTCTGTCTTGCTCCCACTTTTGTGAAGGGGAATCACATCCACCCTCCTGCAGTCCTCAGGTACCACACCATCCTCCCATGATTTGTTAAAAAGGATAGTCAGTGGTGTCACTAGTTTTCCCCTTAGCTCTTCTAGAATTCTGGGGTGAATCCCATCAGGCCCCATTGCTTTGTCCACCTTTAGTTTTAGGAGTTCTTTCAGGATCCTATCTTCTGTGAATGGACTGGTATTGACCCTCCTATCCAGAGTGCTTCTATTGTTTGACTTAGGTACCTCCCCTTCCTCTTCTTTTGAGAATACTGAGCTGAGGTATTCATTCAGTATCCTTGCTTTTTCACTGTAACCCTCTGCCTGATCCCCCTTCCCTTTATTAAGCCGCACTATCCTTCCCTTGGTTTTTCTTCACTCTCTAATGTACCTATAAAATATTTTATCCCCCTTCGTAACTGAGTTGGCTATTTTTTCCTCAGTTTGGGCCTTTGCTATTCTGACTGCCTTCCCCGCTTCCTTCTGCTTTAACTGGTACAGTTCCCTGGCCTGCTCCTTCTGTGTTTCCTTATATTTCTGAATGCTACCTTTTTCTCCCTAACCTTTTCCGCCACCTCTTTTGAAAACCATAGTGTTTTTTTCCTTTGTTTTGTTTTGTTGATTTGCTTTACACAAAGGCTTGTTGCCTCTGTGATTGCTGTTTTGATTTTTACCCATTGTTCCTCCACTCTTTCTTCTTGCCCATTTGCTAGTGCTTTTCTGAGGCACTATCCCATTTTCCCAAAGTCAGCCCTCCTAAAGTCCAGTACCCTTGCTTTTTCATGGCTTGACTCTACGACTGTGTTTATTGTGAACCACACTGTTTGGTGGTTACTTCTTCCCAAATGGCTACCCACTTCTAAATCCGAGATCCTTTCCTTGTCCCCATTTGAAAGTACCAGGTCTAAGATTGCTCCTTCCTGACTGGGTTCCAACACTAGCTGTCTGAGGCATGCCCCCTGTAGGGTATCGAAAATTACCCTGCTCTAGGATTTGGCTGCAGCAAAGGTGCACCAGTTAACATCTGGCATATTCAGGTCCCCCATCAATGATATCTCCCCTTTTTCTGCCATTCTAAGGATGCTTACTATTATTTCCTTGTCCATTGCCTCCCCCTGAGATGGAGGTCTGTATAAACCCCCGTGTGGATTCTGGTGTCATTTCCTATCTCCAGGGTGATTCACATTGCCTCCTCTCCTCCCTGTTTACCCTTTAGTTCCATTGCTTTAATCCCTTCCCTTTCATAGAGAGCTACTCCTCCTCCTCTTTTACCCTCCCTGTCCCGCCTGTAGATTGCATACCCTGGTATGCTGACACCCCAGTCATGATTCTCTGTGTATCATGGTTCTGTGGCTGCCATGATATCCAGGCAATCCTCTTCCATCAAGGCCACTAGTTCAGGGAGCTTGTTACCCAGACTATGGGCATTGATACTCATCACTCTCCATTTTTTGATGGCCTTACCCCTTTTATCCCCATCCCTATCTTTACTGCCTTTGCCTTTTTCTCCATGTACCCCTGTCCTGATCCCTATTGACTTCTCTACCTTGGTGTTTGCCTCATTAACTACTCTATTTTATGGGGGAGGCCTCCACCCCTGGCTAGTTTAAATGCTTGCCAATGAAGCATTTAAACCTATCACTGAGCATCCTGGTTCCCCTGCCAGACAGATGCAGACCATCATGCCAGTATAGGTTTGTATCCCTCTAGGTGGACCCCCCAGTCCCCAATGAAGCCAAAACCCTGAGCTCCGCACCAGTTTTTCAACCATTCATTGAATCCAATGGTGCTCAGTACCCTAGCCTCACCCATGCGATAGACAGGCAGCACCTTTGAGAAAATTACCATACATGTTACTTGTCTAAGGCTCCATCCAAACTCCAAAAACTCCTCTTGCACTGCTCTGATCCCATTCCCAGCCAGGTCATTTTTCCCTAGGTGGACAATGACATCCAGCTCCCTCCCCCATGCAACTGCTCCTGCAATCCTGAGGATTCACTCCCTGTCCCTCCAAGCCATGACACCAGGCAGGCACCTTACTTCCCTCTCCCCTCCCTCCCTGCCCCAGTTCTACCCCTTAAAGATTAAGTCCACCATCGGGAGTTGTTTCCTTCCCCTATGGGGTCCAGTGCCACTCTTCTGTGAGTCTCCTTTGTGGAGGTTCCCAGCATCCTCCTTGGAGTCCACTGCGGGTGCCTCCATAGAGGAACCACTCTCCACCAGAACGGCATATGAATTGTGGAGAGGTACAACTGGAGGGATGCACCTCTGTTCCACCACCCTCCCTGAGCCCACCTTGGTGCAACTGCTCCTTTTTCTTGGCAACCTCTAAGGCAGTGGAGGTGGCCCTGGTGGTCCCTAGGTGGGGGAGGAAGTTTCACAAATCCTGTTCAGGTTGGCCTGGAGATGGGCAACCTCCTCCTTCAGACCAGAGAGGTGCCTGCAAGTAGGGCAGCATCACAGCCTCTAGAATGTTTCCTGAAAGACTGCCACCCCACAGCCATTGCACTGCACCACTCCCATCATGTCTTATTTTGTGGCCCCTCTCCTGTTGCTTTGTATATTTACTCTCCCTTCCCTCTATTTCTTATTTCATCTATTTCCCTACTGCCTATGTACCCTTACAGCTCAGGCCCTTTCCTGTTCTGGGACAGGAACTTCCTGTATTCTTTGTTAGTCTCCTTCTTCTTTGCTCAGAGTTAGACCTCCAGCAGCTGGGGAGGAGAGAGAGCTACTCAATACCTTCAAGGATAGCGAAACTTATGTGTTTCAGTGATACTTTCCTTCCTACTGCCAAACAAGAAGTTCCTGTTGCAGGCAAATCTAGTGCCTATAAAAGTGGAACTGACTAAGAGTGGGAGGGTAGAGGGGAGGAAAAGAAGGCAATTAGTAAGAAAAGTTCTAGCTCTTTAGTCAGTAGTTCCTTGTTCTGAAAGCACAATAATTCCTGTCTGCCAAAAGCTAGCAGCAGGGAAGTGTAATTGGAGATACCTGGTTTTCTACTGCCTAAGCCACACGCCAATAAACTGCTCTTCTCCTAACTTAGCAAACTAAGAAGCTGATACAGTCCCCTTTCCTCAACACAGAAAAACACACTGACTCTCTTTTTTTTTTACCCTAAATACCACCCCACACTTCCAATAAAGTATCTGTTTGCTTAATCCCAACAGGCTCTGACTCCTGCTGAGTTAGAAATGTTCTATTAGTAAGAAAAGTTCTAGCTCTTTAGTCCCTTACCTGGAGGTTGGGAATGCATACCACGGCGTGGGTGTATGACGTGAAGATACCTTACATACTCTAGTATGTCTCCCCTGAACCTCTAGGAAGTGGCCACTGATGCTATGCTACTCAGCCTCCGCTGGGTGGCAGACAAGCAGCGACTTGCAGTGCCCCCTCCCTGAAGGAGGACAGCTGTCTGTAGATGCTCAGTCCTTCTTCCCCCAGCTGACCCCCAGCGATCCTGCTCCATTCCTGAACCAGGAGAGTTGGTGTGGTGGGTAGTGTGGCACTCAGTGTCTCACTCCATCACACCACTGGGCTGGCCTACAATTTGCTTTTTAACCTCTTGGGTAGAATTTCTGTATAAAAAGCTGGTAACCCAACTGAGGGCAAATATATTTGCCATCAGTGTGGATGACCCAGGTGAATTACTGGTCAAACCACACACCTAGGTATTCATACTGTAGTATTCATTCTGCCAGAGGAGGAGACCATGTGCTGTAAAGGACTGTAATCATCTTATGCTGACTCTTTTTATATCACCACTGCAAATTTACAACTGGTCAGTCTGACTTCCTTATGTGTTTTTGGATCTTGAGGAATAACTGCCCTCTCGCTAACTAAATTGCATCCTCACTCCATTCTCTCAAGTGGCTCTTGCTGGTACACTTCCTGATCATCTGCCCCTGCAGCTAATCATATACAGGTACACCACAGTACCCTGCAACCAGTTAATACTATGTCATACTGACTTTTACCACAATTCCTCTGTAACTTTCATAATCTGTGTATTTCACAAATGTGTAATTTAGTATTTCACTCTGTTACCGTTTTGTATGTACAGTACACATCGCTTTTGAGACGTTATTGCTTGCTGCTTTCTCTAGGGTCACACTTGGAAATCAGTTTAGACTCTACTCTTCTACTGGTCAATGAATATTAACAAATAAGGAGATGACATATTGGTACTGCCACAGCGCTACTGCTCGCAATACCAGTGGTGCTGGTTTGAAGGTGTGAGCTTGGTTCATTGGGGCCAGCCAAGGAAAGAAAAACTGGGTATCTAAGAAACAGCTCTCCTCCTTAGGGGAGAGGTAACAAAGCATTGCTAAACACCACAGTAAAAAAGAAGTAGCGCACACAAAAAGGTTTGATTACTATTTGTTTTCTTCAAGCACCTTTTGTGGTAAAAGGGACCATAAACCTGTTTCATTCATTAATAGTCTTTCCAGTTTTACAAACTGAGGACCCTATTCACTATCGGAAATAGTGGCTACACACTGCATATATCGGGTGCGTAGCTGCAGTGCAGCTGCCTGCGCTCACTGTGCCTCCTCCGCAGCATTCACAATGACAATGCACCCCCCATGCACCCGATCCCCGGCAGGTCACAGAGCTCTTTGCGGGGGCAGACGGGGGGCAGTGCAGGGGGTGAGCCAGCACTCTGTGGCATGCATGTCCTTGCAGAGTGCTGTGCGTGGGGGCTGCCAGCTCCTCATCTGGGAGGCAGCCGTAAACCACCAGGGACAGTTACACATCCCTCTGGGGAGGCTGCCTCAGGATGTGGTAGACACAGCAGGGGGCATCAGCCCCCCCAACAATGTTGCCCTGCCATCTGGGCACTTCAGTAGGTGGAGGATGGGCAGACATTGGAAACCCCCTCTTCGGCACAGTCGGCGCACTGAGCGCCGGCCAGCAACATAGCTCCTGTAGCATGCAAGGGATCCACTGCAGGTCCCTGCCTGGGCAGCCAATTGGCTGCCCGCCAGGATCCACCACTCTGCACCTGTCTGTCCCCATGGATCTGCATGCTGGGGGGGTGGAGCTGCAAAAGAGAGCCAGGCAGGGGCCGGTGTTTGTGAATGCAGCCCCCATGTGGAAATCCCTAGGGTGTGGAGCTGTGTGCCCTAATGCACGCCTCTTGCATGTGTCTACATGAATAGGGGCCATTGTTTTTAGTTTAAGATCATCAGTTTCTTCATTATCACCAGTGTCCTACAAATGGTTGTCTGCCTGAAGCCTCTTACAGGCACTGGCGACTGACTCCAGTTCAAGGTTGTTTAGTATGGCTATATGTGGTGTTCTGTCTAGAGTGATTTGAATATTTTCAGTCAGCATTTTCGCCTTGATCCAAGAAGGTGCCCCACACATATCTTGAGAACTCAGTATATAAAAAAAGCACAGGTAAAATGAAAACCCAGCTAATCCATTTTATTTTAATCTCACTGAATTCACAGCCTAGTGGTTACCTAGGCTGTCAATAACAACGAAGTCCTCCATGAAAAAAAGAGAGCTGAAACTACAATTGCATCTTCAGGAGTTACTACCCTACCCAAAAAATTACCAAAACACAGTAAAAAGTGGTAGAGTGCACAAAAAGGACTAATTAATATTCCTTTTTTTCAGGTACCCTGTAAAAATAATAAAAATGCTCTTATGTGGTAATAAATAGTGCAAATGACAACATGACTGGAGATACATGGACATCACCAACTATCCCTATTTATCGGAGCCAACTACTACTTCATCAGGGAGTGGAGTTGGTGAGCCATTGCTAGTCCTTTTATAGCAGCCATTAGTGCAAATAATATACCCATGTAAGCCCCCGTCCCTGCTGTCTAGTGGTACCTGATGGTGAAAAGGGAAAGAAGCCCAGACCACAGTGCCATCCTGAAACTTCTTCTGCACAAAAGCTGGAGCAGACATACAAATTAGAGTTCATCTTACCTGTAGACGTCTCCCCCCCAGAGGAGGATGAATCCCACCCCCTTGGACAGTCTCTAATCCCAGCAAGAGCACAACGGAGCTGGAAACAGCTTCCTCCACTTTCTCACCGTTCTGCGACCCAGGAGGCCAGATGGAGATTTTCTATAGGAACTAGCCATCAGGACTATGGAAAAGTTTATTTGGGTTAAAAAATAAACACAGTCAAGTTCATCAGTATTCCTATGGCAATCAACAACCAGGACTCCAGAACAGCAGTAAAACATAGCAAATTTATTTCCTGAGCACCTAAATGATTCCTGGGCTCAGGAGCCAAACTCACCTAGAAACTTCAGTAAACACAACTCCATGGGGCTAACAACACAGCAACTTAAATAGAGAGAGGCAGTACTTAGGCA
This sequence comes from Neoceratodus forsteri, assembly GCA_016271365.2. Classification (NCBI taxonomy): domain Eukaryota; kingdom Metazoa; phylum Chordata; order Ceratodontiformes; family Ceratodontidae; genus Neoceratodus; species Neoceratodus forsteri. The sequence goes on from CM057454.1 coordinate 580,086,317, forward strand.
TAGATATATCAGCAAACAGCAGACTTTAAACAGGATTTCAGGACTAAAGACTAGAACATGCAACTCGGGTATGTACTGAGCTTCTTCAACAGAAACCTTGTTTCACTTATTAGACCTCCTATAAAACTGTTCCTTGAAAATTCTCTCTACAGGGGAGTGATTTACTCCTCCAAACTGCCAGCCGAGTAGTGTAAAACCTCGGGGTGCTGAGCAGCCTAGCCTCCACAGCTGCTCCTAATTTCTGTCACTTCCATGTTACCTTCCTTAATCCTTGCTGTGCCATGGACTGATATATCAGTCCAAAATCCCTATACATTCTAATTCTGTCGGTAGCCTAAGGGTTAAAACTTAAACAGTGACAAAGCTTTCCTGATGCCTTTCGAAATAGAGCACTCCCCAGAGCTGAGAAACACAGACAGTGTGGTGGCTCCCCTCCTTCCTCAGCCAGTTTCCCAGGGAAACTGTGACCCTTTTGACCTAAAGACCAACTCCAGACAAGGGCATGGTGGATCTCGGGACCTGCCCCAGACACAGGCACAGTAGGCCCTGAGTCTCAGGCCATGATCCTCCCCTCCACACTCTCTTCTTGGCTGATGTGCCACACAGAAGAGAGTACACTAGTGCTGCCACCAACTGACGACCCCTGCTGTAGCCCTACCACCAGCGCAACAGCCCCATCAGCCCAGTAGCCTTACCTTATACTGGGTACCTGACCCCCAGTGCCTGCAACATGCTTGGTACAATCATTTCTGGCCTCAGCTCCTTTCTCACCCCGGTCCTGCTGATATAGCTGCAACAGGTTCTCAACACTCCAGATGGGTGGGGGGATGGAAAGTAAGTATACCTGGACCCAACAACCACTTTCTGCCTGCACTATGCCCCCTCCCATAGAGCATTTCAAAGGACCACCGCTACTGCTGACCTACCTAAGCTGGGTTAGGGGATCCCACTCCAGGACTGCCTTGCTCACACACCACCAACCTCTGTCTCTCTCTCTCTCTCCCATCAAACCTCTTCCAACCCTTGAATACTCCAAGGTTCTGCCACCTACTGGCAGAAGCACCGAAAGGAACCCTAACGCGCCTGTAATTTCTACCGGCGCAGGGAGGGGATGGCTAGTAGGAGGATTACACTCTCCCCCACCTAGAAATCCATTTCCTCCTGGATATGGGGCTAGAGACCAAGGGTGGATCCCCCAACAGCTTAACCAAGTAATGCGTACTCCCCCAGTTCAACTAGGAAGCCCACCCGAAGACCAAACCGCACCCCTACCCTACTGATATCCACATTATCCTAATAACCTATTAAATATAAAGTTTTAAATGTGCCAGGCTGCATAACTGTATACTGATTAACAGCTTCTTTTTTCCTTTTCGAACAATAAATCACTTAATTAAATTTCAGTCTCCCACTATCTCTCTCACACTACTCACACTTCCCATTCCCCCTTCACCTATGCAAAAATAGGGTTTACACCTTGTCTGTACTAGTACTTAATAATTTAAACCAATTAAAAGTCTTTGAGATTCCATTGATTAGGAAGAGTCACTGAACACGATTATTGCAAAGCAGGGGCATCATGTAACCAGACATGTTGGAAGTGTACAAAATCGAAAGCTCTATAGGGGGATCTGGGGGCATGCTCCCCAGGACAATTTTGAAAATTTGAAGTAAAATGGTGGATTTTGGTGACGTTTAGCAGGCCAGGAAGCTGTTCCCCAACATGCTTAATGCCAGCATAATGATAGAGCAATGATACATTTGTCTTTGTTCAGTCTATGGACAGTGACCTTTTGTATTTTTAAAGACATTTCTCCTCTGTTCTTCAGTGGCATTTGCTCCTACTTGTCAGAGATGTGACCTGTTCTCAGGATCCATATTGCACTGGACTGGAGGTCTTCTGTAGTACCATCCTCTAAATAATGGGAGGGCTTTAAGCCTGAGGTTCAATGTGAGGGAAGGAATCTGAAACTCCTTCATTTGATTTCCCCTGAGCCCCTGGATAGTGTCCTGCTTCCTGTTTTGCTGCTTTGTTTGCCCTTTACTATTCATTTGTGCCTGGGATTGTTTAGTGTTGTGCTGTGCTGCCAGGTTGCAGTCTACTGCCTTGCGCTTTGGCTGGGCAGCCGCACAGGCCCCTCCCCCTTTTCCTGCTTTGGCAATTGCTCTAACTGGCTTGCTCTTTGGCCTGCCACATCCTTTCTACTCTGGTAAGTGCTCATTCATGTTTTATCTCTTATTTTCACCTATATGCCTTCTTAGTTCAGCTTGTAGTCCATTGCCTCCCTGCCCTTTCTTGTCCCCAGCTTTCTTTTTCCTTGTCGGTGTCATGCCGGATCAGTTCCAGGAGCAATAATGGTTCCAGACGATTAAAACGCATGCGCCAGATAGAAAAGAGGCATGCACATACAGTCAATGCATAGCACTGGAATGAAAATCGCACCGCCAATCATGCCAGAACGGTTCCGGGAACGTAAATGGTTCCTGAAGATTCCGGTTGTGGGAGTATTTCCTCATTCTATTATTAACTTTATTTTTACAAGTTTGCCGCATAACGGCTCATCTAGGATTGCATGATTGCGTACATAAATTCATAGAAACTTAAGCAGGAACATCTACATTGTTGATATGTTGTGGCAACTTATCTTGGAGAGTGCTTGCTCCGGTAAGATAAAGCAATGCATAGATAAACATCCCAATTGTTCACTTATTATTTACATTCTTTCCTTGTGGATTCCAGTCATTTGCATCAGACATTCACAGGCACTCAGCTGTGAGTGTTTTGTACATATATTGTTCGCTCCCACTGTACACGTTATGCAGCATGTGGGGAGAGACACGAGGTGAGATTGCCACCTCTCATCTCCTCCATCAAGCAGCTGGTCATCAGATTGCAGTGTTGGAGGAAATAGGTTCACGCAGCAATTAAACCTACAGCTGGTCACATATATACCGACACCACATTGTGTTGGGTTTCAGCTACCCAGGTGTAGTTTATTGTCACTAAGTGGTAGGTGGTTCCACCTTTTGAAATTTATAATTGGTATTGTAGGTAGATCAGTAGGGCACTGCTGCAAAGTTTGACAGCATTTTGAAGGTAGCTATTTACCCAATTGAGGGCATACTCACGTGCTAGTCATCAGAAATACAGCTTTGCTATTCCGACTGCATGTACTCTGTCCCTTGCATATGCAATCTTCTGCTTCAAATGCCAGACTGATATTTCATCAAACTGACTTGGGGCGATGTTTCAATTGTGGGAAATGCACCACTATTCATGCATGGTGGGGCACTGGTCATAGAAAATGTGGGGAGGGATGCAGCTTCCAGGTGGTATTGCTAATAGACCTGTACCTGGCCCAACCTGAAATCGAAAGCCAAATTAGTCAGGTAGTTGGGCGAGGGCTTCATTGGGCTGTTCTGCCCAAACGGCCAGGTGTCTGACCTGAATTCCAACACAGGCCAGTCAGCACCAGCAACTGGAAAGTTTAGAGTGAGCCGGAATAAGGGGGGGGGGGGTGTGCTCTGTTAGGGAAGGTATGCTGACTTGTTTAATACAGTGTGTGTGTGTGTGTGTGTGTGTGTGTGTATATGTATGACCTTCCTCTGGAGGAGGTTGCAGTGCCTGCAGGTGCAGTGAGAGGCAGTCACAGGAATGATACACTCTCGTGAGAGTAGGGTGTGGGCCCTACCACCACTACCCTCCCTCCCCAGAGCAAAGCTCATTTATAGAGAACACCTGCCCTGCATTTGAAGGAAGGGGCTTCATGTGCAGCTCATGTAGTTCTATTCAATAATGCAGCCACGGGGCAGGGAAAAAAGCATAGGTAGGTCTCAAATAGGAGTACAGCATCCACAATGAATTGCTGATTAGTGTGATAGGTGGATATTGTGGAGGGCCTTCAACTGGAATATATCATGTAAATTATATGTTCGAGGATAGGCCAAGATTAGTTAATTCCACCTGCTGTAGGGATAGTTAGTGTGGAGAGGCTGTATAGGTAGTGTGGCTCATGGGTAGGATTGTTGGGTGCAATGGTTGTGGGGCAGCAATACAGATGAATATTCTGTGGTGTCAGGGATGGCACCCAATATGCCACGGGCTAAGGAAGGAGGATCGAGGAATAGGTTCATTGCTTGACAGGGAGATGCACGGCGGTTGAGGGATGAAGGGATGATTACGTTGGTAGGAGGGCTGACACCTGAGAGTATTATGGGAGTACCACAGAGTGGGTCGGGGGGGGGGAGGGCAAAGTAGACAAGAAGCCAGCTGATGAAGGGTTAACTGTAGTTGGACCTAGAAAAAGAGAAACTGCAGTAGGCGGGTGGGAGGAGAAAGCACATAGGCAAAGGGGATAGGGAATGTGTTTACTTTGATAGCAACGCATGGGAAAGAGGATGCATAGATTCATAGAAGTGTGACGGCAGAAAAGGACTGACAAGGCCTACCGAGTCTGTCAGTTTGTCCAGCTATCAGCTTGGATTTGTACCTCCCCCCTACACACACACACACTTAACACTCCTCTGTGGTTGTCCCAGGCCTTTTTGAATCCCTCCACTCTTTCTTCTCTGATGACTGCCTCAGGGAATCGTTACACTTTTCCATCACTCTCTCTGTGCAATAGTATTTCCTAATGTTACCCGTGAACTGTCCCCCCTCCACCTGCAGGCCATGCCCCCTCGTCCTCTGATTACTCTTCATCTGGAAGATGTTTTCCACTGTCACTCTGTTTATACCGTTAAGGTAATTTAAGGTCTCAGTCATGTCCCCCCCCCCTCCCTCCTCTGTTCCAGGGAGTACATCTTCAGATCTCTCAACCTTTCTGCACATGATAGGTGGATTAACCCTTTTAGCATCTTTGTCGTTCTCTTCTGAACCTGCACCATCCTTCCCACATCCTTTTAGAGGTATGGCCTCCAGAACTGGACTCCATACTCCAAATGCATTCTACCCAGATGGGTGTACAAGGGTATTATGACCTCCCTATTTCTACTGGTGATCCCCCTTCCAATGCATCCCAGCATTCTACTCCCCCTAGCCACTGCCTTCCCACACTGTCTTTCCACCTTCAGGTCCCCCGATATAGTGATGCCTAGGTCACTTTCTTGTTCCGTTACCTTCAGATCTCTGCCCCATACAGTACACTGCCCTCTGATTCATGTAGCCAAGATGCATGTTTCAACACTTTTCTGTATTGAATGCAAGCTGCCACCTCTTTGACCATTCCTCAAGCCTCATCAAATCTCTGAAATTTTTTACCCTTCCTGTGTGCCCACCCTATTGCACATTTTGATATCGGCCGCAACCAGACTCACATCTCCCTCAAGACCCTCCACAACGTCCCCTACAAATATATTGAATAGTAGGGGGGCCCAGCACTGATCCCTGAGGGACCCTGCTTGTGACCTTGCCCTCTCCGTCCGGATGCCACCCCATTTATTATGACCCTCTGTCTCCTGTCACCCAGCCAGTTTCCCACCTATTTAAATACCCTCTGCCACAGCCCCAGCCCCAGGCCTGATAATTTACACAGCAGTCTCCCATGTGGCACGGAGTCAAACGTCTTCTTGAAATCATAATAAGGCGCATATACCACCTTCCCCTGATCCAGTTCATTGATGACCCCATCAGAAAACTCTATCAAATTTGTTTGACAGGATCTGCCCCTAGTAAAACCATGTTGCCTTGAATTCATCAGGCCGCTTTCCTCCAGGTCGCTGATTATCTTGCCTTTTATTAGTTTCTCCATGAGCTTGCCCACAGCCGATGTATTCTTTGGCTCAGGGAGCTTGCTGTCACTTCTGCCCCATTTCCAGTCCCCTAGTCCCTCCCTTCATGCATATTCATTAGGCCCTACTATCTCTCCTGGCTCCCAGCTCGTCCTGTGGTCATCGCTACTTTCTTCGCCTCATCTGAATATGTAATATGCAGGGTGGTCAAGTCACAGTTCAGGTTTCGGGATGGGGGGGAGGATCACAGTTGGCGTCTGTGTGTCTGTGGCATGCCACAGTTGGACTCTGACTTTGGGGAGGGTGGGGGGTGGTGGTCCAGGACACATTTGATATTTGGATAGGGAGGGATAGATGATAACTTGTTTTGGTGGTGGGTAGGGATATTCACGTATTGACTGTTGTTCATGGGTTGGGATGTAGGTCTGGTGACTCTTGATCTGTGGTCTGGACCTCGTGATTAGTCCACCTTCAGTACTGGTAGCCCCTCACTAAATATATCCTCCTTTATCATTACATGTGGGCCCCTCCATCTGGCTCATTGTCTTTCTTCTGAAGACACTGGTCTGTTCTTATCCACAATTAAGAAGGAACAGAAGTTTTCATTTAGTATTTTTTTTCCTCCATTGTCATCCTCAAAGTGTTCACCACCCTGTCTGTGAAGAAGTGCTTCCTGACATCACTCCTAAACCTCCCACCCTTCTGATAAAAATGTGTCTCCTCATTCTACGGTGGTAACTCAGCTTGCATAGACTCCTTATCAACCTTATTTATTAATTTCAAGTACTTGAAGGTCCCAATCATATCCCCCTCCCTTTCTCTCTCTCTCTCTCTCCCTCTCTCTCTCTCTTTTGACGTTAGAGCACAATAAGTCATAACCATACACTATATAGGGAGAACTGGATGGGCAACTATGCACTGCCAGTGTTCTTCCATAGAGGGTGTCTGATCCCTCCTCACCTCAAGAGTGATGCTCAAGAGATCTGGGATTCGGAACCCAGAGGTGGCAGAGCACACAGACTGTCCATTAACTAGCACATCCTGTATTGTTGATAGTTTGTAGTTCAATAATTCTTTTTTGCTTTCAGACATGAACTGAATTGTGCAATGCTATGTCCTTCCTAAGGTGAGGTCTCCAGAACTGCATGCAGTACTCAAGATGCGGCCTGACCAAGGCATTATACAGAGGGAGGATCACCTCCCTCCTCCTGGACATAATTCCCCGGGCTATGCAGCCCAGAATCCTGTTTGCCTTTGTTGCAGATCTTCCAGGGTATCCAGATCCCTCATGACTGTCTCTCTCGCTTCCTCCTCGTCTGCCAGTACTCCCATTTTTTAGTCATCCGCAAAGAGGCTCATCCTACTCCTAACCCCCCACCCTATATTGGAGACATAGGCATTGAACAGGAGTGGCCCCAGTACCGAACCTTGGGGAACCACACTGAAGACCTTCCTAGGGAAGGAGGCTATCCCACCAACCACTACTCTCTGTGTTCTTTCTGTTAGCTAATTTTCTACCCATCTAAGCAACTGTCCTCCTACCCCATCCCCCCCCCAACTTTTTCAACAGCCTGATGTGGGGTACTGAGTCAAACGCCTTACTGAAATCCAGATATAGGGCGTCCACCAGTCTTTGTCGGTCCAGGGTGCCCGTCACCCAGTTGTAGAAATCTATGAGGTTGGTCTGACACAATCCACCCTGAAGTCCACTACTACTGTACTTGAGTGGTTATCCCCCTCCCCCCCCGGACACAGCAGAAACCAGACCGTGGCATGGTCTCCACCTGCCAGTGGGCTACACACCTCCAGACCCCTTATATGGTCGCTGTTTGCAAGGACAACATCCAGTCTCCTCCCCTCCCTAGTAGGTTCCCCCACCTGTTGAACCAGGAAGGCATCATGAAACACATCCATCAGCCTCTGATCCCTGGCCACCGCTGATGTCATAGTGTCCCAGTCTGCCCCCAGCACATTTTGGTCCCCCATGACCACCACCCTACCCTTTCCATGGTCACAGTGCCCCTTGATGTCCTCAACTAATTTTTCCTCCAGGGCCTCATCCATTGCATGTGATCTGTACACCACCCCTATTTTCAATCTTTTGCCTCCCTTCGATTGCAGGGTTACCCAAATCATTAACCACTATGCCATTATTGACTATCAGCACTACACCCCCTCCTCTACACTCTTCTCTATCCCTTCTGAATATTGTGTAGCCCTCCAAGTTTAGGTCCCAATCATTCTTCTGGTTGGCCCATGTTTCCGTAATCGTCGCCACATCCACTGATCCCTCTGCCAACATCGCCTGGAGCTTGGGCATTTTGTTGCCCATGCTCCTGGCATTGATCAGGACCATCCTCCACCCCATATCCCCTCTCCCCTACCCATATAACCCCTTATCATCCCATGTGTCCCCTCAGTCCTTCATCAGCCCATACCTTTCTGCCCTGCACCAGTCCCTGAGTCACTGGTTCACCCCTCTGAGTTTGTGCTTGGTCTCCCCGGATGCCCTAGGTACTGGTAGAATTTCTGAGAAAGAGATTGAACTTCCTATAGAGTGGCAGACTCTGGCCAGTTCCTGAAACCTCACCTGGATTTCCAGATTGCTGTTCCCCTCCAAACCGGTCTGGGAGGACAGGGCAAAAATAGCCCGGGGATAAGTCAGCACTGAATATAGCAAAAGGGGAAGTGCAAACTGCAACTGCAGCTTATTAGACTTTGTAGCAAGCCAGTGTTGCAGGTGAAGAACATTGTGTGTGATAATACAGAGATGTCTTACAACATCCACTGTTAGGTCCCGGAAACACAACTTTTAGGAGGGACAGAGTAACATTTGAGGTAAAATCAGGGACGTCCCTGAAAATCAGGGACAGTTGAGATGTATGACTGCAAGCAACAATGTAAGCCACACACTGCAGAACTGTGCTATGCTGAAGTGAGATTTGCTCGTGGCTAACCTGATTGCACAGTGCCAGCACATTAGCCCAGTGCAAACTGGTTAGCCCGGGGCAAACGGGAACTATATTCAAAGCTCCCACGCAAATGAGCCTACTTAGGTAATCCGTGGGCTAACAGGTACATTTGCATCTCATTGCTGCTCAGCATACATTACTACATGGTGCACACAGCTCCGCCTGTTGGTCGGAATGGAAGTACATGCTGTACGCTGCATGGCAAGACATGCACACAACATCCCCTATTGGTTGGAATGGTCTACAGAGCAATATAGCCATATCGACATATATATACACACATGCACACACATACAGATATATCTGTGTGTATGTGTATATATATATATGTGTGTGTGTGTGTGTGTGTGTGTGTGTGTATATGTATATATATATATATATATATATATATATTTATAAAATGGTGTGTTAAAATGATAGAAATCCCACTAACATGATTGGACAGACTAAATCACATGACCGTGCATAATTTCCCAACGACCCGCACACCTCCCAGCGACCGCACTGACCAACTACTTCCCACTCTGACCAAAACCTCATCACAAAGTCACAGCAGTATCACTCCACAAGTGTAAACAATAGCATCACTCACAGAGAGCTACTGAAAGAAAAGCAGCACACCACTGCCTCACTCTGACAGAAATACAAATATCTGACAGAAAAATTTCAAAAAATGGCAGAATTACCACATACCTCAAAGGACCTGCCATCAATCCTCATCAAAGATGACTGGTACAATGATGATCTCTTCAAAGAACTTGAACAGGACTTACCTGAGCAGACACTTCAGAATCCAGCACAGCAAACAGTGAGTAGACATGCCAGCCTTGACCCTGAAGAAATAGATAACATAGAAGAAAACAAAGCTGAAAAAAATACTAAAAAGCAAACTGTCTGGGCAACAAAAGTATTTACAGACTGGCTAACAGAAAAGCAAATAGACCTCGATTTAAAAACAGTAACACCAGATAAATTAAACACAACCCTGAGAGAATTTTATGCCACAGTTAGAAACTCCTCAGGTGAACAGTATGGCGTGTTAAGTTTTATTGGTTTAAGAGCAGGACTCAACAGGCAATTAAATTCACTGCCTCTATCACGACAAATGAATCTTGTCACAGACTCAGATTTTCAATCTGCAAACAATGTTTTTGTCTCCGTCATTAAAAATTACAGAAAAGAAGGCAGAGACTGCACTCAACACCACGAATGCCTCACAGAATCAGACTTCAAAAAGTTAAAGCACTCTCCAGCACTATCACCAAACACAGCTGCAGGACTAGTCAGAAAGGTCTGGTTCGACCTACAAATATTCATGGCTCATAGGGGAAGGGAAGGGCAAAGAGAACTAAAAAGAGACTCTTTCCATATAAAAACTGATGAAAAAGGGTTACAGTACATAACCCTAAAATACAACCCAGACAGCAAAAATCATAAAAGGCATTGAGAGTTAAACCAAACCACTTTAAGAGCTTTGTTTTGCACAGCCAAATGATCCTCTCTGCCCTGTGCTTTCTTTCAAAAAGTATCTCAGTAAATGCCCACCTGAAAGCACAGCTTTTTTCCTACACCCCAAAAGAGCCTCACAGGACTTATTAGACAAACAGAAAATCTGGTACAGTAAAGAGCCTATGGGAATTAATTACTTATCTTCCCTCATGCCTCGCCTGTCTATGGAAGCAGGACTCTCTCGTAGATATACAAATCACTGCCTAAGATCAACTGTTGTTCAGCTGCTCTCCTCAGCAGGTCTTGAATCACATCAGATCATGGCTGTAACAGGCCACAAATCAGAAATCAGCCTAAAATCATACTGGGCACCCACACTACATGATCGGAAAAACTGGTCAAACATATTGGCTGGCACAAGCTCATCAGACTGCCAACCTGCACCAAAAAACACAACTTTGCCTCAAACCGCCGAGATTCCCAGTGGAACAGCAGCCGAACCACTGCAGAGCCCTCTGTACACTACCGCGCAGCAGCAGCATCAGCAGCCCGCCTTCTCCGAGATACTGCAACTGAAAACACTGCCTCCAGCAACCACATCAACCACCTCCCTCAGACCACCACAGGACAAAGAAACTCACCCCATCCACAGTAAAACAGACCACGAAGAAGAAGATTTCCTCACAGACTCCCTCACAGACTCCGAAGACTACGAAGCAGATTTCCCTGTTCAAAAGTCACCCGGAAGCTCCGTAGAAATAACAGTGCAGCCCCAAACCGCAGCCGTCCTCCAACGGTCCCCCACAGACCCACAAAAAGCGCTGCAGAAGACATCACCAAAAGCAACAGAAACCACTGAAACAAAGAATGAACAGCCTCAAGCACTCCCCCACCACTTACCTGCAGGACCGCATCCACTTGCACCGTATATGCAAAACGTCACGGTGCATGGTAACCTCCAATTCAACATCTACTACAAATCAAAAAAAAAACGAACAACCAGTTCAAATTAAAACTGTTAAACTCTCACGTTAAAGTTCACCAGTTCTTGGCACTCTAAAGCATTAAGCACTTCCTGCCACTGCAATTCACTGTTCAGCACACGTTGTATTTCCAAAATGAACCACTCTTAAAGTGACAGTACTCATTAAAAGTTAATGTTCAACTGTTGTATTCACTTACACTGTTATCCAGTTCAATGTTTATTCATTAAAAATAATTCATATTAAACAGCCTTTTCTGTATCTGTTTCACCCTATACCATCTCCACATAGAACTATTTTTTCTCTTATTCTGTATCTGTTTCACCCTATACCATCTCCACATAGAACTATTTTTTCACAACAGGGGCCATTTTATAAGACAGATATTCCACTCTTGGGTGTGCAGTCGCACTCTGATATACGCATGCCTTGGGTGGTTGAACGCACACCAAGGCATGCATATATCAGAGCGCGACTACACCAAAGAGTGGTATGTCTAATACATATATATATATATATATCTAGACACATATATATATGTATATATATATATATATATATATATATATATATATATATATATATAAACACTGCCTGAGGACAGCCCCCATACCCCTCATGTGTCCATCATTATGAGGGTCATTCCTCATTTGGTCCCTTACAACTGCTCTGTTCCTCATGGAAAAGGTGCTTCCCACACAGTGAATGTGCTGTGCATGCAGACTGTACTTCATGAATAATGTACAGTCTACAGCACTAACTCTGAAGTATATATTGTATGGGTCAACACTATGGTGTCACAGTGTCCTGACCCTGTATTGCATTATTGAGGATAGGTTCCTCATTCTGAGGGTCTGTGTCCCTCATTGTCTCACAACTTCAGTGTCCAAATATGCTCATATTCCTCATTTCAGTGACACAGTTCACAGGTATGACAGCCCTCCCCCCATTGATCCCTGACCCCACAGCACAGAAAAACCTGGTAGTGTAGCGGACCCTCCTCCCCCAGCATGAAACCTGACCCCCGTCCACAGTGAAGGAAAAGAATTCCCCGGAGGTCTAGTGGTCCCCCACAAGCACAAATCCCGACCCCGGTACACGTACTTAGCATATATTTACCTGGTAGTCTAGTGGTCCCCCACCCCCAAGCATGAATTCTGACCCACATCCACAGTGAAGGAAAAAGAATTCCCGGTAGTCTAGTGGTCCCCCACCCAGCTGTGCACTTCCGTTCCCCCAGACACAGCATACCTCTGGAGTCGGCGACCGTCTCAGGCTCTCCACACGGCCGTCAATCAATCGCAGTATTCAGGAGTGCTACTGGCTGAATAGGCACCAACAGCAGTACCAGTCCTGAATAACGCAGCTGGCCGCCATGGTGGAGAGAGGAGGCCTGAGCCGGTCGCCGGCCCAGAGGTATTCTGTGTCTAGGAACTGGAGGTGCACAGCTGGGTAGGGGACCACTAGACTCACCGGGAATTGTTTCTTCACCACGGATGGGGGTCGGATTCGTGCTTGGGGGTGGGGGGACCACTAGACTACCAGGTAAATATATGCTAAATACGTGTACCGGGGGTCGGGAGTCATGCTTGGGTGGTGGGGGAGAACACTAGACTACTGGGGAATTCTTTTATTTAACCTGGGATGGTGTCAGGAAGGACTTTGTGCTGTGGGGTGGGTTTACCGCCGCATTAATGCCAGCCTATTTCGGTGGTATCTAGCGCTGCGCTACAGGTCGCGCTAATGCCTGCAGCGCTGTGCTATACCTTTGAATATGCCGTGCTGCTGGCATTCATGGGCACTCCCCGTCTACGCCTCTGAATACCATTTACTATTAGCATCGGCGCTACCACACAGCACCGGCACTAATAAGGCTTTTGAATAATGCAGCCTCGCGCAAAGCCAGCGCTATTCCCATGCTACGACTTTGCACGCAGAGCAAGGGGTTGAATATCTGGCCCTTCATGTAAAATATGTAGGTGAGCAATTCCTGTAACACGTTATAGGAAGATTGTCTATACATTCATGTGCAACAAAAAGGTATTTTACTGAAACAAAATATCATAACACTATTCAAATACATGTTGCAAAACACGAATTGACTGATTAATTTGCAATACTGAATGTCGAATACAGGTAAATGTGCTGTACATCATATACGTGTATCGTATTTGAAAAACAGGCATAGAAACGAACATAAGTATTACTTATACATATATTTACAAATATATGTCCTTTTGTTAAACGTGGATTAGAAATATATCATTCTGACCGTTTACTGACAACTGCTGTTTAAAATTGTGAAGTGACATTGGATGTAGAGCATTAATTGTCTATTTACATGACTCTCAATATGTTTATTTATACGATTTGCACAAATATTTTTTATCTCTGTCATCCCATAGTTCATTGGGGATGCTGTCACAGTCCTTATGTATCCATGTTTCACAGCAGTCACACTGAATCACTGGTACATCTGGCAATGCAGGCAATCTGCATTTACAGTGCACCTCAACCTTTAAACTTTTTTCTGAAGGTGTCTACCCTCCTGTAATGTTCAAAAGGAAACATTTTCAGTTTTTTATCTGATAAGCAGTCTGCAAAGTGTTGCCTCATCAGACTTTGCAAAAAGAAATATTTTTCGGGATCCAGACCCAAATTCAGTGCTGTTGCAATTGCGATAGCAAACAACCCTCAATCTGAACCTCCACTCTGCATTTGTACAGATGGCCATCTTATATGTATGTGACTGCCTTCAACCTTTTTAAGACAGGCCATCTTTGTAATGAACTCTGTGTCATAACTCACTGGCTGCGAATCATATATGTTCGCACAGTTGGTGTCGGCAATGACATCACTGATGGTGATCCAGTGATTATTGCTGATGTTCATTATCTGAGCAAAGTTTTTACTTGGAGATCCGATTGTGAGGTAGTCCTGAAAAATCAGGCATGACTAGCAACTAATGTTGAAAGAGTGAAATCAATTGTGTCGCTGTCTATCCATGTATTTTGCTTCTTTATGGATTCAATAACCCTGTCAGCGTTCTTTAGTTCGTGAGGTGTTATATTTTGTGCTGTTCGACGTTCTCTGGTTATTTCTTTGTTGCAGCTGCCATGGCAAGTTACTGCAGTTGTATCGTTTTCACAGGCAATGTCAACTCCACATTTTGTTTCTGAATACTCAGTGTCGTGTGATTCTGTTTCCTTATAATCTTTGGAATCATCGTGCTGCGTAGCAGATAAATAAAGTGATGATTCGCCCATTGAATCGTACGCATCACATTCTATTTTTGGTGATTCTTCAGAATCCATTGGGACTGTATTTTTTTCTGATATGTTATCAACAATGTAGGGTTTCAGGTGGTCATAGGTGACACATTGCTTTAGCATTTCCTCATTTAGCGTTTTCAGTGTGGTACCCTTTGATGATATTGATGCTATTCTGATTTTGGAAAGGAAAGAAGTATTTTAATTTTACAAATGAACTTGACAGCAGATACAGACCATACTGTCTATCTAGTATGCTCGAGTGTGCATCACTTCTGCCTATTAGACTGCAGCTGCCTCTCCCTCCCATTCACTCTTCTCTCCACCAACTGCCATCCCCTGGTTTGTACTTTCCTCTTGAAACTGGCCCACTCCTCTCTTAGTCTGTCCTCACAAGCTATACACCCCAAACCATGGGTCATCTTTGTTGCTATTTACTACACTGCCTCCAGTAGTTTGATATCCATTTTCAACTACAGGTTCCATAACTGCACGCAGTACTGCAAGTGCAAATTAACTAGGGACATGTACATGCAATGTGTGTGACCATTCATCAAGTCTTGCCAATTCATCATGCATTATTCTCTCACATAAAGCTGGTCTCCGGGCTCATCACTTCTGGGGGGTCCTTCCTGGAACTGCGTGACAGGCAGGAGGTAGGCTGATCATTGCAGGGAAGGAGGAAATCTCCCATCCACCTCCTGCAGACAACAGTTTACTTCCTGCCTGCCTGTCTGGTAGCAGGAGCTATGCAGGAACTCTGTTGCAGAAGTGACAGACCAGGAGACCGGAGAGTGAAGCACAGATCTTAGTATCTATCACCCAGTTCTCTACACACTGGTCTATGTCTCTCTGCAGACAACTCAAAGCTGGGTACAGTGGTAGATGGGGAGAAGTGGAGGGTGGCCTTGCAGGAGGATCTGCAGGCAGCCCACATATATGCCCCACCATTCTTTGTAGTGGTATCACTGTCATCATGCATGATAATAATTGCAATACTTAAATAAAAGCAATCCCTGTAATCTCCCCATACTCTCCACCCAATCTACACAAGCAACTTGACCATAACATATCGTCCATCTCCATTCCTACAATTTTACCATCCTTCTCCCAATTCACCTAATGTATACTGCTGGATTACAGTTTGTTAACATGACCCTACATTTCTGTCGTAAGTATTTACCAATATGGGGAAAGAGTGAAATCAATTGTGTCACTGTCTACCTATGTATTTTGCTTTGTTATAGATTCAATAACCCTGCCAGCATTCTTTAGTTCGTGTGGTGTTATATATTGTGCTGTTCGACATTCTCCATCAGCCAGTCAGCCATCAGTTGATCACCCTTCCGGCCAAGCTTTTGGGCATTTTTGCGCATTACCAGGTCACCTTCTTTAAATGAAAAGCTTTTTATTTTTAAATTTTTTTTTTTTTATTGTTTAACCGGGTGAGACACACTAAGCTGAAAGCTTTTTTACAGGTGCAACCTGGGAGCACAGGGAAGTTAAGGGACTTGCTCAGGGTCACACAGTATGCAAGTGGAAGCTGTGGGATTCAAACCCAGGTCTCCAGATTTGTAGCTCAGAGCCTTAAACCACTGCGCTATACTGCCTCCTTTTTGCACCCTTGCTTCTCCTTTCCTTATAATACTTTCTATCTTTTCGTTGACTCAGTTCGACGTTTCTCACTATCTGACACAATAAGCAATTACTGGTTGTGAACTGTCATTTCTACTCCGAACAGGGCTAATTTTTTTCATATTTTGATTAATAACATTAACATTTTTTTTAAACTATACACTATGCTTTTAAACAGTTTGGGAACAGACTCGGGAGGCTGGAGGGCTGGCCGGGTGAGGAAGGATTGAGTGCCTCAAGGCTGCTCTCCTTCTCCGGGAAGGGGTGGGTCGCAAGTCCCGCTGCTCTACTGCCACCTGGGTGACCACAGGTGGAGATGCAGCAAGACAGCTTGCAGGGTGGGAGGACGTTGGCCATAATCTGGTATGTGTTCAGCCCCTAGGATTCCCTAGAGTGCCAACGTCCTGAGAGTTTGGACCAGAAAAGCGGAAATAACCAACCCAGGCACCAAAAGACGGGACCCGACCATCCTGAGAAATACAGAATCAGGCTCCATAGAAGTGGCCAATGAGGCCTCCCGACACACACTTATGGACTGGAGGAGACTAGAGGGGGGTCTCACTCCTCCCTGCCTGGGGTATAAACCGAGGCAGCATGGGGGCAGGCTCAGCAGCACCCAGAGGGAGGTACCCTGGGGAAGACCTACGGGAGCGCGCACGGCTACTGGATTCCCCGAAGAAAGGAGCATGAGACGGTGAGTAAGGAGGGGGAAAAAAGGAGAATATGGTTAAGCTATACATGTATGCTAATACGAGATTAATATAATGCTGATAGAATGCTTAGAGCCAATCATAAAGCTTCATTTCTCAGACTCTTTTTATAATGAGCATTTACCCACTTCTTGTGTGGTTAAGTCACTCGGCTGCGCCTCATGTCGCACCACATAAGGAGTGGGTAAATCTCCAATAATCCACACCCTGTCATTCCTTATTGCGTAAATAAGCTGATCTAGATTGAGTAGTATTATAACATTTTCTGTGATTGTGAGACAAAACGTTTTAAGTACACTTACTTCGTCTTGAGTCCAGTGTCGGAGCCAGGTTTGGGAGCCGGGGAGTCAGTCATTTTGAGGGCGCCAAGATGGTATCGAGCAAAAGTGATCATTTGAAATTGTGACCGTTATGGCCATTAACTGTACATTGAAACATTCCTATCTAACACATGTTGAAACACCTTGCACATGGCAACAGAACATTGTAACATCTCTGCTACAAATGTAAACAACACACGTATTGCATATTGAAACAGCAATGTTACAATGAAACATGCCTTTTGTCCATTGAAATAGGCATGGAAAGAAGTAATTTAACCTCAGGGATCGAAGTAATTTTTAGGAAAAATACCTCTCCCAGACACAGTGGTACAGTGCTGAGTTCTCCTCTGCTCTCTCTGGCCTTGCCACAGGAAAACAGCCTGTTGCTGCTCGATGCTCCCTGTCCTCTTGGTGCAGACAGAAGCAGGGACAGAAGGCTGCCACTGGGGAGGGCAGTCAGACAAAGTCTCCTCAGCTGGTCCTTGGCAGGTCGGATGGGACAGTCATCAGCATCAGCAGTCAGTGGCATGGCAAATCTTTACTTTTAGGCAAGTGTAGTTTGCTAAAGTTTCTGATTATGATCTGAATTTTTTTTTTGAATGAATGTGTGTGTGTGTGTGTGGGGAGGGGGAGGCGCTCCAGGTTGAGGAGGAAGGAAGGAATGGATTCTTCTTGGGGGTCGGCAGTAGTCATTCTCTTTAAAGAGTGGTACATGCCAGGCTGCATCAAACATTCAGCACTGACAAATGCTTGTTGTTAAATGTCTTACAGTCCAAAACATTCTCTAAGTACAGTTTAAGATCTATTTATTTTCGACCTTTTCATTGTCCAAGGTATAGAACAACATTTGGGGAACTGACTTTAGCTATAAGTGTCCCACAAACATTGGAGATAATCCAGCAAAAATGTAATTTAGCTGCGTTGCTTCCAATAGCATGTTTTAGGGCCTCTCTAGCAAGTTTATCACATAAAAGTACTTGCTTTGGTTGAATGATTTGTATGTCATGTTGAATATTTTTAATCTATAAATTTTTAAATAATTTTATGGAACTATGTGTATTGTAAGTCGATGTATTTATTAATGTGTGGATACAACTGTAAAAGAGAGATTTATTCTCTCAACTTGCCTATCCAATAAACGAATGATTGACTGATTGATCTAATTTCTACAGCAGCCTTCTGTGTGGCGCAGAATCAAATGCTTTGATGAAATCAAAGTGAAACAGATCCACTTCCATAGTTACCCAGTCACAGAACACTATCAGGTTGGCCTGACAAGAACGTCTTCCCACAGACCCTTGCTGCTAACTATCCTGTAGCCCATCTCGCTCTCTATTCTTCTATGTTTAATGTTTTCCTTCACTCAAAAACACAGTACCTTCTTCCTGGGGCTGACTGACATTTAGGGTAACCAGCAAGCCATGATCCAAGGCCTGTGCTTTGAGGGGATTCTTCTACACCTTGCTCTTTTTGCACTTTTTATTCACATAATTTATGCTTTTGGATAAACAACAAATGGATTGATGGGTATGCTGAGGCCTCTTACCTCACCTGCCCCCATCCTTAGTCATATTAAAACACCAC
This sequence comes from Neoceratodus forsteri, assembly GCA_016271365.2. Classification (NCBI taxonomy): domain Eukaryota; kingdom Metazoa; phylum Chordata; order Ceratodontiformes; family Ceratodontidae; genus Neoceratodus; species Neoceratodus forsteri. The sequence continues at coordinate 580,104,972 of CM057454.1, forward strand.
CACGTGTATTGATGTAGGATACCAATGAAACTACTGGAAATATATCCTTAACAGCTATCACATGTAATTAAAGCTGGTCTCCAGCACCCTTGTCTGTCTTATTAAGTTTACACACGTACCTCTGAAGCTACAACTGCAGATTACGTTTATTATGAATCAATAAGGACTTTCCAGCTGACATTTCACACTAGTGCGCCTGATTATGGTGAAACACGCCAGTGAAAGCAGTCACTCTAAAAATGGCATTCCTAGACTTTTTTTTACTCATGCTCATTTGACCTTGAGTGAGGCTTTGTTGCTAAGTAACCCTGCTGTAATGGGTCCCAACTTGGCTATTACTCATCAGACACAGCTAGCCAGCTATTGTCAGAGTGCTGTTACCATTACCATTTCACAATTAAATCACAGATTAAAGCATCATTATTAATCAGCAGCGTACCTGGTTCAGTACAGCTGGGAGAAGTGTCAGCTGGCTCAGATTCAGTGCCGGCGAAGCTGTGGAGCACCCATGGGGGTGGGTTCCTGAAAGGAGGAAACGGAGAGACAGAAGGGTTAAATAAGGACAGAGAAGAGAAGGGCAATTAAAGTTGGGGGTTGGACTAGTGAAAGACAAAAGTGAGGTCATTAGCAACAGAAAGGGGTGGGATAGATTCACACAGTATTCAACAGGATGGACAGAGTGTTGTGGTGCCTTAAGTTATGGTGCCAGTCTTACAAGCACAGGGCAGAAAGTAAAACGAACTGCCGGGGGGGGGTATTAATTTAAGCTTACAGGGAACACAAGTAATTTAGTGAAGGGGGTGCCAAGGATGCCTGATCGCACTATAGAGTGGCGCGGAAGGGGGGGGGATTTCCGAGTCTCGGGTGACCCGTGTTGTGTCCCGCTCCCACGGCTTATTACTTGGGGCTTGGGATCTAGTCTAGGGGCACCAGGCAGGACTGCCGCCTGCCGCGGGTGGAAGCCAGCCCAGGGAAGCAAAATGGCTGGAGGCAAGGGGGCACAAAATCAGAGGCAAAATAGTCTGGGGTGGGAAAATGGCTAGAGGCAAGGGGGCGCAAAATCAGAGGCAAAATGGTTCGGGGTGGGCGCTGGCCCCCTACCCCCCCAGCTCCACCATTGCTTGAGTCATATGTAAAAGTGTATCGCATTCGCATATGAATTCTTCAGATGTGTCCTCGTGTAACATTCCTGATTTCATGTCAGGGAAGTTGTTTTCATCTTGATTCTGTACCTAGAATTTGTAATAAGACAGTGATATTTTTTTTTTTAATTTCTGAAAACATTTGAATTCTTGATGCCTGTTAATTCAAATTCCAAACTTTGCAACTGGGATAAACTTGTTAAAGGTTATGGGTGTTGGCAGTCTGAGGATGCACACATTGATTTCAGTGGCACCCAGACACTGTTGGATATAATACTTATATAATATTGCATTGTCATGACTGTAGTTCAAATATTTTTCTGCACAGCTGTAAGATGTCCGGTTCTATAATTTCCACAATAAGATAATTAAAACAGAGTGTAGACAAACACAGCTGTGCTAGATCATGATGATTGTGTGCAGTTGTCCTGCCATTATTCTAAAAAAATTAAGTAACCTACCTCGCATGGCAACCTTGCCTCTCTGTGATACATCAGATAGAATGGTGTGTATTGAGTTGTACAGTGGACCGATGTTCTCAGGCCAAACAGGACTGGTTCCAAAAACTGATCTCAGTCATCCTGGTGTGAGTTTACCACTTTGCATAAATAACTTTTAATGGTCTAATTTGTTCGTTCCGTGAGCCCATTAGTTTGGGGATGATATGCCGCTGTAATCCGGTGCCGTATATTCCATTTTGCAAACAGCTCCTTGTTCACCTGTTGACAAAAAAATATAGGATTAGACATGACTGACTCATAACTCATTAGTTTTGTACAATATTCAAATAGCTGCATAATACAATGTCCAGTCTGGTATCTGGAAGTATGGCCTACAGGTTATAGAAACAAGATGTGCACAAGACAGTTACCAATGAACTGTTAAGCATCACTGTAAACAGGAACATATATGAGTATAACCATATGTGAATGCATACAAACAACTAAATTGCTGGATTACATTAATGAATGACATAGCAAATAACTTCAGAATGGAACGCAGGTACCACAATATAGCTTTCAAAACCCCCCTTCCCCCGATGGCACGAGTTTGGAAGTGAGTCGGACATGGTAAGAATCCAGTCTTGGGGTGGGGGGGTCAATGATTGATCTCTGATCAGTGTGGGTAGGGAGGGGGTGGGGAGAATTGGCATCTGAGGAATATAGCATTAGGCAAAGTCACCATCTTGAAGCACACCGGTGGCAGACATATTCTTAATAACGCTTGCTATTGTCGGAATTTCAGTTTGTAGCACAAGTTGAAGAAAAATAGTTAAAATTCCCTATACATTTTTTTTTTTGTAATTATCACAACTAATGTAAGATGCTGCACTTCAGCAACATAACTTTGTATATTCATATATTCAGATTCATTAATTCAATGGCGTCATACCTCATTACAGAACTCACGACCTTGATCCAAAATGATATCATGTGGAGATCCATACCTATTTTTTCAGAATGTAAATTCAAATGAAAACATAATTCGATATAGTTTATGGGGAACCTGAAATATCTGTAACTGAAAGCAAGCAAATTACAATCTTGTAATGACATTCTCATGAAATATCTCTGTTAACTCTTCTTGCGTATGTCACATCATGTACAACTATATAATTGTATCCTATAATCCATCCTATCAACAGATAACCGTACATCTATTATAGTGACATCAGTAATATGTGCAATCCATAATCAACATATAAAATCAACAATTAAGTATGCTATGTTATGTACCTGTAGAATAGCGAAGCAAAGCATGAAGCGACGTTGCTCGCATCCTTCCTGAGGATGGGGAATGCTTCGACCCACTTGGTGAAATAATCAGTGATGGTAAGAACGTATTGATTTCCTGATCACGTTCTTTAAATGGTCCTATGAGATTGGTGATCAATGGTAAATATTAACAAAAGGTGGTAAAATAGTAGGTAGACACACAGACACAATGTAATTTCAACAATTAAATGCCATATTGTGTCATTTCATCTTGTGTCACATGTAAGTATAATATATGAGCTCCATTTAAATACTTGAAGTACATTTCATCATTTCTTCACTAATAACAAAGAAAAACCCCAAATTTACCAATTAAATCCATGCCAAGCATGTCCCATGGGGCTTTTATATGAATACTCCTGAGCTCTGGAGACGCTGTTTTCATTGACCTCATACGTTGACACTTGTCACACTGAGAAATCTGAAATAGTAGACATATTCTACATCTACCATAATTCTCTTGCACTTTGATTCACAGCAGTTCCATATCTCGGGCCATTTTATAATTGCCAAATAATCAAACACTGACCCATCCATTATTCTATATTTCATTGTAACTACATGCACTTTATATACACTTAACTCGATATCAGTGCCTCAGCATGTATCACACTTGGATTAACATTCTAATACTGACAATGTAGTGCATCATGAGTGGACTTAACACAAAATAGTTACAAGAACAGGTTTAACACTGGCAATGGGGCCACACTAAGCTGTTATCAAAAATGGTTACTGAGTAGTGTGACTGCACTGAAATGGTTTAGCTAAACTGGTTTTAAAAATGGTTTTTAAAAACAGTTCTGTACTGTGTCCAGGGCCTAAAAGATCCCATGGCACTTCTTGAGAGTAGTAGTAGAATTTCCCCAGTACCCTGCCCAAATTTCCCTCAGTCACTAAAAGTACCAGAAACTGCTTACTATGGTTCAAGGTCAGTTGGAATTTCATATGTATCCTGCTCACCCCAGACGTGTCTAGTAATGGGCAAAACCTGCATAGTGTGTTTACCCAGTCAACAAAAAGCTAAATAAATATAGAGAATACTGGATGGGCAACTATGCAGAACCAGTGTGTTATGCCACAGAAGGATTCTGAATCCCTCCGACCTCGAGAGCGAAGCTCGAGAGATCCATGGGAATCAGAACCCTGAGGTGACAAAACACCCTGGTTGTGCATAGAGTTGCTCATCCTGCAATTTTTATAGTGTGTAGCACTGTGTGAAAAATGTGTTTTGTGAGTTCTTTTGCTTTCAAAATGAAACTGACTCATGCAGTCCAGAGGTTATAGAATGATGTCCAACCCCAGAACGGTAGAACAGCATTCCATGACCTTGAAACTGTGGTAGAACAGCATTTTGAAAGGGATGGAATTCTATACAGAACAACACTCCACTATACACTATAAACAAATATAAACTGTTACTGATTTCATTTATTGCACTTTATCATACATACATCATTTCAAACTCACCCATTGACATACGTATTTTGTAAGACCTTGCCAGTAAAAACGACCCTGGATTTTCGACAATGTTTTCTTCTCGCCTAGGTGTCCCCCAAACTCTGAGCAGTGGCATTCTCTGAAGATCTCTAGCTTCTTTTCGGTGTCTGCGATAGTGAGTCTCTTATGGCCTGGTTTAGTAGGCTCGGTATAGCATAGATTATGATCTGCAAGTAGAAAGATATAAATAATACCCAGAACTGTAATAAATATTGATCGACTGCAAAAGCGAACCAAATACTGGGGTGCATAGCAGGGGGATTTATGTCCAGGTGAAAAGAAGTAATCAAACCCATCTACAGATCACTAGTAAGGTCACACTTGAAGTATTGTGTGCAGTTCTGGATGCTATACTTCAAGTGTGATGTCAGATTACTGGATGTGATTACAGATGATTTTCCGCCCCCCCATAGCCCCCCAGATGGTCTTCATTAGATTTAGATTCCCCTTGTACATGTCCCACCCCTTCTTGAAACCCTCCACTGTACCCTCCCCTACCAACCTCTTGTGCAGTGCATTCCACAGCTCAACCACCCTTTCAGTTAAATAATGCCTCCTATGTTCTCCCTATAATTTCCCCCCTTCCAGTTTGCAGTCATGCACCCTCATTGTCCCCCCTTTTTAGCTTAAACAGCTCCTTGTTTCTGCTATCATGTATTCATTTTACATTCTTGAAGACTCATATCATGTCTCCCCTGTCCCTCCTCTCCCCGAGAGTGTACATCTCAAGCTCCTTCAATCTTTCTTCATCTGTCCTCCCCTCCATTCCCTGAATCACCTCCCTTTTCCTGGATGTAATTCCAAAGGCTGTGCAGTCAAGTAAATCCAAAAATAGCATGCTCAAACCTTTTAGCGTTGGATTGTATGTTGGATTTGTCTGCGTTTAGGGAGTCTGTGGTACTCCTTCTTAGCATGCTCCCTTTGAAGCACCTGTGCAAAATCCCTGATAGGAGTACAGTACAAAAGGAGTAAATTAGTAGCCGCTATGGCACTGGAAAGTTAGGGACTAAATCGAAGGGTCCCACCTTGACGTTGGTGATTTAGCTTACTCGAATTGGAATTCCAGTCTGAAACTAAGAGGACCCACTCCCCACATGGAGCTTGAAGAAAATATAGCCAATTTTGACAGAGGAAAGTTTAAAAATGCTGTGCTATGTGTGTTTGTTGGGGGGGGGGGTTGTGTGCTAGTATCTTTGGATTGTATGTTGCTTGTCACAACCTAGCAGCAACCCTTAGAAGAAATGTGAATTCCAGTGTGAAGTAACAAAAATGGTGTGAGCATGCTATTTTTTGGATTTGTTTGAGTTTAGTGAGTATGTGGTACTCCATCCTAGCATGCTCTCTTTGAAACACCTGTGCAAAATCCCTGATAGGAGTACAGTACAAAAGGAGTAAATTAGTAGCCGTTGGGGCACTGGAAAGTTAGGGACTAAATCGAAGGGTCCCACCTTGACGTTGGTGATTTAGGTTACTCAAATTGGAGTTCCAGTCTGAAACTAAGAGGACCCACTCCCCACATGGAGCTCGAAGAAAATATAGCCAATTTTGGTAGAGGAAAGTTTAAAAATGCTATGCTATGCGTGTGTGTGTGTGTGTGTGTGTGTGTGTGTGTGTGTGTGTGTGTGTGTGTTTGTGCACTAGTATCTTTGGGTTGTACATTTGCCACAACCTTATGCCTTTCCCACCCCTTCTTGAAGCCCTCCACTGTGCCGTCCCTCAACAGCCTCATGGGCAGTGCATTCCACGACTTCACCACCCTCTCAGTGAAAAAATGCCTCATACACTCCTCCCTATAATTTTGCCCTTCCAATTTCCACTCATGGCACCTGGTTATTTCCTCCTTTTTTAGCCTAAACAGCTTCTTGGTTCCACTTCTAGGTATATGACACACCTTCTGGCCCCTTATTTTTTCACTGTCCGCTAGGACATACATCTAATATCCGCCCATCTCTAGTAGATTCCCCCACCTGTTGGACCAGGAAGGCTTCCTGAAAGACATCCATCAGTCTCTGTTCCTGGCTTACAGAGGATATCATGGTGTCCCAATCCACACCCGGCATATAAAGATCATCCATGACCACCATCCTGCCCTTTCCAAGGTCACAGTAACCCTTGATGTTCTCAGTCAATTTATCCTCCACAGCCTCCTCTATTGCAGGGGACCTGTATATCACTCCTATCTTCAGTTTCTTCCCTCCCTTCCCCTCCCCTCATTTGCAGGGTTTCCCAAATCACCTCCACACCTCATCCAGGCTCCTCCACTCCACTAACCACTATGTCATTTCTAACAATCAGCACAACCCCCCTTCCTCTTCCCACTCCCCTATCCTTTCTGAATATCTTGTATACCTCTAAGTTTAGATCCCAATCATTATGCTGGGTGGCCCATGCCTCTGTAATTGCTGCCACATCCACTGTTCCCTCAGCCAATGTAGTCTGAAGCTCGGACATTTTATTGCTCATACTCCTGGTATTGATTAGGACTGTCCACCCCAACTTCTCCGCTCTTAGTTTCAGTTTGAGTTCACCGGTTGCCCTTGCTACCTGCAGAATCGCGCAGAGAAGGAAATTTTACTTCCTATAGAGAGACAAACCCTGGCCAGTTCCCAGAATCTATCCTTAATTTCTAGCTGACTGTTCCCTACCAAGTCATTTGTCCCCAGGTGTACTAGGAAGTCCGAGGATCGCCCATAATACAGTGTCAGCAAGTATAGGTGAAATTTAGCCTTATGTACAGATAGTACTGGCATACATTTAGCCTTGATTGAGCTGCTTTTATTCTCCCCCTCTCCGTCCCACTGTATACCCATGGTCATGGAATCTCCCAACAGTATCACCTTCATCCCACCCCACATTTTGATAGCTCTTTTTTTATCCATCCCGACTCCTCCTATCATCAACCCCTTGCTTGCACCTCCCACTCCCATCAGACTGTGGGTCTTTGTAAACCCTTATTTTTCAATCCAGACTGCTCTTACTTTCAGCAACCCCCTGCTTGCTCCTTCCTCCCCCATCAGCCTGAGGGCCACCCTCCTGTACACATGCTCTACCATACTCCTTTTACCTGCAACTGACATTCTCCCCCCCCCACAATCTCACAGATGATCAGAGAATGTCCTCCCAGTTCAGCCCGCCATCTCCCTTCCTGAACTAAAGACATCCGATCCAACTCCAGAGAGACGTCCCACTACATCCACCCACTCTAAACCTGCACCTCCCATCCCATATACTGAAATTCTCCCTACCCTATTTTCCATCTCTACCGGTGAGTTCTGTCTCAAAACTGCCATATCTAGAATACTCCCTACCTCCCCCATCCCCCCTTGATTGACAACCCCCTGCATAGACACCGGCCCGACCCCAGACCTTCCTCCTTCCATCCCGGCCTCCCTCATTGCTCCCCCCCCCCATCTACCATATTTCTCTCCAGCCTAGACTCATGATATAGTAAGGTGAATCAGTGTGAAGGTGTGATGCTTGCCCCCATATTATTATCTACCATCACGTATCATCTGGGCTATGCCCTTTTTTGCCTTTTCCACTTATCCACTGGGGTATGCCATTCTGATGTTGTCCATGTCTACTCACACTTGGTCCATACCCCACCTTGCCTCCCCATCCCTCACCACTCCCCCTTCCAGCTGCCTTCTGACCCCCCTGATCTCTTCCCTAAAACCCTCCAACTGAAAACACACTGAGCACCCTCTGAACCTCCATGCCCAGTTTAATATTATGGTCAACCCACACAGCATACACCAAATCACCCTTCCGAAGATATCTGATCTAGTTGTCCCCAAGCCCACCCTCAGTTTGGGTGTGAACAATATGACCCCCTACCAGCAACAATGCACTGTCAGTCTTACACAGCCCCCCATGAAGTATTAATTTACCCCACATATAATATGTGAATCTTATGCCCTTCCCCCTCAATCCTACAACAAATCCGAGCTTTTTATTGCTCAGTCTCAGCCAGTCTCACTGTGCTCTGCCCTAAAGATCCACCCCCACAGACAATTTAATAGAGGTTAGGGCCAGGGAGGGTGGTGTGGGACATAAATTACTGCTCCTTCCCGAGTCGTGAGGTTGCTGGGCCAGATTTCTGTATACCAGCCACAGTATAAATTTTGCGCCCTCAATTGGTCCTCCAGAAGAACAGCTCCCTCAAACCCTGGCCTGCCGCCGACTGCAGCCACCGGGAATTCCTCTCTGGTGCCCTCTTCTCTCATCTCATCACCCTCAAACCTGGACCACTGCTGACTGAAGCAGCCAGAAAGTCCGGTCCAGTGCCCCCAGTGCTCACTTCAGCTGCCGATGCAGCCCCCATGCCTCCCTCCTATATGAGGCTGCCGATCTAGCTCCTCCTGCAGCGGCACCCAGGAAAATTCTCCCCCACTGATTCAGCCAACATCCTCTGCTCCTGACAGCAACCACAGCTCCATCCCAAGTCATGAGATGGCATTAAGCACCTCTGCATGTTCCCTTGCTTCCTGAGTCCATCCCCCCCAGTCCTAATCCTGCTGATCTGTGACATCGCTCTTCTCTTTTCTCATACTGTAGGCCACTTGTACACCACCACTATTTCAATTTATGGCATCTCCTCATTTGCAGGGTTAATCAATTTGACTCAACACCCGGAGAGGGAAAGCAGTCCATGGACGCTCAAACCTTCTCCACCCCTGCCGACCCCTGGTGACCCAGGTCCGTTACCCAACCCGGGTCACCAGCGTGGGGCGAGGTGTGGCGTCCAGCACTTCAACCCTTGGCACCACCTGGCCAGCCCAAAACTATGCTGTTTTGTTCCCAAGGACTCTTGCGTTGAGATATACCACCTTCTAGCCATACCCCTCTGTCTCCTCACTAGTCTCCTTGGCCTGTGTCCCTCCTCCCAGTAGTACTTTCTCCTTTCTCCTCGTTATTCTTATTGGATGGTGGTGCCTTCTGTATTACACTCAGACCACTCTGCCCACCCCCTCCCAGGGAAACTATGCCTATGTCTTTACCTATATCTAGGGGGGTGAGCTCATTAGGCTCCCCCTGTCCAGACCTTTCTACCTTCCCCCTTCTGCCCATCTCATTCCTTTCAATATAGATTCACTAGGACAAGTACACCCCCGTCCCTTACCCCTTTCCCTTCTAGTGCCCCTTCAACCACCCCTGTATTCGTTCTTCCCTGCCCATTACCACCGCAAGCTGCACCCTGTGTGACTTCTGTATCTGCACCACCTACTTCTGCCTCACCCCTTTTCTCTGCCTTATTCCTCCTATCCAACTTGATCCCCTTCTGAGATTGATTACTTCCTACTGCTATTCCCATTCTAACATACCCTGCTAATTTTCAACCTCTCTAATATCAATGTTAGTGTCGACTTAAGGCCCTCATTCCCTTCGATCCCAATAGTTATGCCCCTCCCATCCTTCCCCTTCCCATAACCATCTCTCCTCCAGTCACACCATCTCCTTTCTTACAAGAGTGGTGCGAGATGTGGTATCCAGCAACTCAACCATCACCGCCACCAGGCCGGGTTCTCTTTCTTTTTATTATGATCCCCTCCACCCAAGCAGACTCCTTGCTCCACCGTCTATCATGGTGTCGTGTGCTGCCCTCTCCCTGTTGACCATGGCCACCCCATATTCTCCGATCATGGTACTCTCCCTACCCAATTATCATTTTTTTGTAATCACTAACCCCCCCCCGTGACCTGCCCTTTCATCCTGCCTGTTGATTTATATTAAAATTAAAAAAAAATTAAAAAAAGACTCCCTACCAAAAACTCTTAATTCGAGAGAACAGTGAACAGATGCTTCAGTATATGGAAAAAATAGTCTACACCAGGGTGAGAGTACTTCTTTAGGTATTAATACCCACCCACCCTGGGAAAAAAAAAAACACCAGAAAAATTTCCTTTTTCAACACCATCTGTATGTCAGTCCCATCCCACCAAGTAGGACAAAGTGACACAAAAATTACACAAATTAATGGGAATATGTATAACCCTATACATAACATTTACCTTCAATAATAAATCTTGATGCATACTTCCTCAGACCTCTCTTCTTATTTTCGGTGAAATCATCGGGATAAACACCTTCGCTCAGATATCTAAAAATATCTTGAAATCTCATTTCACACATTATTTCTCAAAGTCTAGATGTTATTTTTTTAGAGTTTCAATTACTGATTAAAATTAAATGTGTGTGATTAGAATAAATTAAAGACAGCAAACTATAATTCTTTAAAATACAATTAAGCTGAAGAAACACAGGAATAAAACTCAGAAAAAAAATATTGTCAACTGTATTATTTAAATATAAGACCAAATGATAACACCCCTAATTAAATTAGGTCAATTAATAGATCAAACTCAACCACTAGAGCCAACTCAAGATCCGTGTTCATTCACAGCACTACCTCTCTCACACAGCAGTATAGAAAGGTAACAGCTGAGGAATGTGTGCCCTTATACAGTGTGTTATTAATGGATTTAATTCTATAGTCTGACTGATTCCAACATATCAAATTACAAAAAAAACACAACACTGACAGAATGAGTTCAATAGACAACTTTATTAAAAAAATAAATATATATTAAACCAGGAGTTACTACACAGTTGCATTCTGGTATGTGTAGTTTCTTAATCTGCAATGAAAGCTCTCATGGGAAGTAGTACAATATACAATTGCGGCAAATTACTTTGACAGCTTTTTTTACTGTAATACTTTTACTCCTTGTGATAACTATATACGTTCAAATTGCTGTTGTGTATTAACAAAAATAGATTGCAAATGTCTGCTGTGTAAATATCTTAAGGATGTGCTACTTATTCAATTGGTAGGTATTGTGCATTAAGCAATAACACTCTCACACTGATCTGTTCATAATAAAAGCGTTACTAGCAGCTCACTACCTAAGATCTCTTTATTTTCTTATTATTGCATTTGGATCATGAAAGGAGCCCCGCACAAGGCTCTCTGAGAAATGCGTCCGGAACCAATCGATTATTTTTCATTCTGCGTGTTGCTATTGTGCTCACACATGTGCACTTCGAACCCGGAATCATTCCTGTTCCCGGAACCGATCCAGCATGACACCAGCGCTTGATCCTCCCAGGCCCGCTCCTTAGTTGCTGGCTCCCTGTCCCCTCCTATCTCCTATGTGCTTTCTGATAATATACCATGTCAACTTTGGATAAAACCTTTGTGCCAGCAAGTTGCTTGTTTCTTGCCATTTTAGATGCACTTTTATGTTTCGATACCTGCTCACTAACTTCTATGGAGTACTCATCACTTTGCATGACTCACGCAATGTTCTTTGTCAAAGTCTCCAAGTGGGTATAGATGGACACATAAGCCAAGTTGTAGTCTTGCAAAAATAACTTCTTTTATTACACAGGAACAAAAATAAGCAGACTTGTTTCATCAAAATAATAAAATAAAATAAACAAATCAAGTAAGAACTTAAAAGACTTAATTTCACCGTTAACACACTCCAGGAAAACAAAACAACTAGTAAGCACTAGTTCCTCTGGGTGCTGCTTCTTCAGCACTCCAACTGCATCTGACTACACAGTGTTAAACATTCACAGATATACCCTGAGACATGTTCTGGATTGGTTCAAATCAGCTGTCAATCAACTGAGGTTACATAACATGATTAAAACTTTGCTTAACAATTTTATTTGTTTAACTTCATTGTATTAGTTCAATCATATTCAAATTCTGCTTTAGAGTGCAGAAAATCTCATTTTATTTCATTATTGTAGATAATGTCAGGGGTAAACACTCTAATTGTCCCTCCCACCAGCAGGCTGAGCATAAATATGGCTCTTCTCTGGCCGGCCAGCTCTATAAGCGCTTTAGTTGCAGAGGGTACCACACAAAGGCACTTGTAGCCTGTTTCAAGTGAGTTTAATTCTTTTCTACCCAAAGAAATCCTTCAATGTACTTACTCTAACAATGTACATAGTGACTCCTGCTGTTGCGCTATTGCGCTATCGCACTATTTGCATTATTGCACTATTGCGCACGTTCGTGAAGAAAATACCACAGTTAAACGGGAGCATATTAAAACAGTTAGCTTTCACCCAGAAGCACAGCAATTCATTCTTCACAGATACTGAGGGTGTTTTTAACTTCCACATACTTTGTTTGAGGCTCTTAAGCCCCTGGTTTTATAAAGAGATTTTCCTATACGCTCTAACCTGTCAGGTGTACCAAGATGGGGGACACAACACCAACAACAAAAAAATACATGGGTGGCCAATCCATGTAGGACAAACAACAGTGCACATATAAGAACAACATACAGACAAAGGGGAATAGACACATAAGGGTACCCCCTTCCTGGCAGGCATATACAGTTCTAGCATAGTCCTAGCAGACTCATTCACATTCTGCCATCACTACTCATTCTAATTGTCTGCCTATCAGTTGTTTGCCATACCCGTACTTGCTACCCTGCACCTCTGCCATCCGTGGAGCTTGTCTTGCACAGCTCTGCTGGCTATGCATTCTCTGAATACGGTTACTGCACTCCATCAACTTGATCTAAGACCCTGTGTGCACTGCTTCTTGCGAGTAGTTCTGGCTTGTCACCCTGGTGCATGCTTTCTGCCTCGGCTAGCCATTCTCCTACCTGGCTACACCCCTTCGCAGATGTGTCCGTTACCCCATTGGGGCATACATTTCCCGAGCCATATGCTCAGTGCAAATGGCACACATTGGAGAGGGCATGCGATTTCTCTTCTACAGGCTACGCTATAGCCGTCTTTTACCTTATCACCCTGGACAATCTCAGTCACTTGGGAAAGGTTGTTGGGCCGATTGCTCTTTCCCATTCCCAGCATTCCTCACCTTCTCCGGTTCCTGCTCGATGTCCATTCAGATTGTCAGTATTGTCATTGTGTCTGTTGGCAAACATCAATATCTCACTTTTCTTTTCCTTCTCTTTCATTCCAGGATAAGGTTCCGTGATCATACATTCATAACCATTCTCACGCTCCTGCGATCCCTAACATGTTATTCCAATCTTTCTGGTGCAGTGCTCTTTTCCATCCGGTAACCACGTTAGTGCTGTCATATTGTTGCCACAGTACTGGTCCATAATTTTGGCCATCAGGTTCCCTCAATGGCCATGAATTGAATATTCCTGATGGTGGCTTTCTTTAATGACTTGAATCATTAAATGCACCATAGTTCTGTACGTTTTTCTTTAATTTTTTTATTTTACTACACTGAGGGAAATTCTGCAGCCATGATTCATGCACCTTGGGAGGTCAACACCAACAAGATTTAAAACAAAAAGCAAACCAAAAAAATGTTCAATATAATTTTATCATCTTCTTCCTCCCTTATGCTTTCTTGCTCCTTCACACCTTGCTTGTTTCTTTCAGGTTTGTGGTGCTTATCCTCTGTCATAGTCAGCCAGTGTCCTTTCCCTGCATCTTCCTCATCCTACCACATCCATGCCAGGATCCTGCCTTCAGTGGTAAGTTCTGGTCCATCCCATCTGATTTCGTTTCCCATTCCTTCCATGCTTTTTAGTAGTTCCCTGTCCTCATTCTTCCTTACCTTCCCTCATCCTCGTTTTTCTCAGGTTGATTCCCATTACTTTCATTCTTTTCTTTCATTCTTTTCTTTCTCATCCCTGGGACTCCTTCCTGACCATGTCGTCCATCAACATTCCCTCCATCGAAGATCCTTTGACATTTCCACTGCCCTCTTCAGCTCCCATCAGTAACAAACACACATCCAAGTCCCATCATTCCATCAAGGACCGAACCGTGCCTCAGCTCATGTCAGAGTTAACCGGAAAGGGAATATCTCATTCTAATTCTGCATGAAAGCAGGTGCTCTACAACTTCCTCATGGCATCTATATCTCAACCTGGACCTGTACCGGGCCCCAGCCAGCCTCCTCCTCTTCAGCCTGACTCTGCTCCTCTTTCAGACATTTGGGACTTCTTGGCTCAAATGATCGCTTCTATCTCAGACATCCAGACTTGCCTTTCATCACTTGAAGTCCGCACTGCTGTTCCTCAGCCTCCTCCTCTGGCTCCCGCCCTGCCCACTGATGTGCCACCCATGAGCCTCACCTCCCCTCCGGACTCCAGTCTCCCTCTGGTCATGGTACCTTTTCCATCACTGCCTCCTACCAACCCTGCAGGTTCATTGCTCTCTTATCAGCCTCCATTCATCTCCCCTGTCCATCTAGAGCCGGCTCACCTCCGCAAGGACATCCTGGACAGTAAGGATATCAACTTGGTCTCACTGCTCATCTCTTCCCATGATGTCTTGGACAATCATATTATGTCCAGTGGGGACATCTCCGTCATCCTGAAGTCCAAAGACTCTTGTCTACTTTGCAAAATGACCATGCATTCATATAGAGACATTATTTGTTCAGCCTTCCCGGCACACAGAGAAGAACTAGACACCTATCTTTATCTCTTCATCGACCTCGGCATCAGATATGGTGGGACTCATTTCTATGACTACCATCACTCATTCTCAGCCAAGGCAGCGTCTGTATTATCCCACTACAACATCAAGCTAAGTTGGGCAGTTTTGGACAATTAACTCTTTTGTTGCCACTTCACTGGCCAACGTGCCTACTCCTGTTCCCTCTGTGGTTCATTTAACCATTTCACTCCCCTTTGCCCCATGGCTGTGTCTCCTCCTCAACCCTTCTCATCCATCCCCGGGCCTTCTCGCCCTTCTGAGTCCTCTTCTTATTCCATCCTAGCTCACCCTGTCTCCGACCAACATGCTCGCCTCGACCAGCATGGTCGTCCTATCCGTAACGTTGGAAGCAAGTCCATCTACAACAACTTTAATGACTGTGGTTGCTCTACCCACAGATGTCAATTCCTACATCTCTGCTGCATTTGCACTGATGTGCATGCTCACTATATTTGCCCCAAAGCTCCAAAACCATCCAGATGACGCCAGGTCCATCCTTCTACCCCCTGTGAACCTCCTTGCCCTGGCTCGCCTGCTGACCAACCATCCTGACCAGGACTCTGTGCGTTCTCTCATCTTAAGTTTTAATCACGGTTTCCACACAGGTGTCTTCATTCTCCCTAAGTCCTCCTTCGTCTGTGCTAACCTGCAGTCTGCTGTTCAGGAACCCGCTGTGGTCTGCTCCCTCCTTCAAGCCAAAGTTGCCAAAGGCTTCATCTTGGGACCTTTCCCGCACCCTCCATTCACGATTTACAGGATCAATCCCTTTGGCATTGCCACTCGGAAGTTTTCTGGTAAAAAGCGTCTCGTTATCGACTTCTCTGCTCCTCGCCATTCTTCCACACCAAGTATCAATTCCCTCATTCCGACAGATGATTTTTCTTTAGCCTATGCCCGCATTGATGATGCCATTGCCATCGTTAAGTGATCTGGCTGTGGCTCGTGGCTGTCCAAAGCAGACATATTGGATGCATTCAAGCTCCTCACCATCCATCCTTCTCTCTGGCACCTATACAGTGTTTCTTGGGATTCTGTTTTCTATTTTTCTGTCTGTCTTGCCTTTTGATGCCATAGCAGCCCCAATCTATTTGACATCTTTGCTGAATTTCTGTGCTGGGCCCTCCTCAATGTCTGCCGCCAGCCTGCCGTGCTCCATCTGCTGGATGATTTCCTCCTTATCGATCCGCCACACTCATCCTCTGCTGTTAGCATTTCTGTGCTTATCCGCCTCATCAAAGACTTGTTGATTCCCATAGTGGCTGATAAAACGTCTGGACCTTCCACATCCCTCGAATTTCTGGGCATCGTATTGGATTCCGACCGCATGGAAGCTTGTCTTCCGCCAGATAAACTATCTAGGATTCAGGAACTGGTCTCTTCATTTTCTACCTGAGAGGACTGCACCAAACAGGAACTACTCTCTCTTTTGGGGTACCTAAATTTCGCAAAGAGAATCATTCCTCAAGGTTGATTCTTCATATCTTTCCTCCTCATTCAAGCATCATCCGTTCTAGAGCTCCACCATCAAGTCCATATCACAGCATCTGCAAAATCCGACTTAGCCATGGGGTGCCTTTTTCTTGCAAGATGGAACGAATGTTCTAGGTTTTGTAAAGATCCATCACCTCAGACTCACCCTCACATATTCACAGATGCATCTTCTACCAAAAGGATACGCAGTCATATTCTCTTGGTCATGGATTGCCATCCCTTGGCCTCCAGATGTCTCATCATTGATGTATTTTGCTTCTACTTCTCCGCTATTTGAAATATATCCCCATAGTAGCAACTGCAGCTTTGTGGGGGCACCTATGGTCCCATCAATCAGTTTCAATATACTCCAATAATCACTCTACAATAGCCATCGTTAACAAAGGTCGATCATCCTCACCTTCCATTATGTTGTGCGGAGGTTAACCTGGCTTTCACTCATTTGTGATTTCACTATTACTTGTGTAACCCCCCCTGTTACCCAGGGTTACTAGAATCCCAGTAAGACCTAGTGGTAGGCAGGGAAGGCAGCTTGTGAAACTCCAGTTAAATGGATTTCACGCTGTCTCACTCTGTTCTCAGTCTCAGCTGAGACTGAGGGATGACATCACCATAGAACTCTCGCAACTGCATGAGCCACTCTGGAATGCTGCAGTTGGAAGTTAGGATAGAATGTTAGGGGAATTTGAACAGAGTCTGTGTGCAGTCTTGGAGAGAGGAAGTAGCACAGCAGTCTGTGTGCAGGCTCTCAGAGCATTAAGCTGTGTTTTAGAGCTACTGTAAGGGAGGTGTGTGTTTCCACTGTTAGAGGAACACTGAAGCTGGTTGGTGAAGTGGTGGAGACCGCTGTTACTGTCCAAGTGCCCCCCCCTGAGGGGATGGGGGGGAAAGGTTTGCCTGTTTTCCAGGGGCAACCCTCCTGGTTCCAGCTAAGGGAAGAAACTGCCTATTTCAAGTTGCGCTGCAGCACCAGAAGCTGTGGGAGAGAAATTCCTGTGAGGAATCGCCGGTGGGGCACCTGCAACCAAAGGGTGAGTTCACTCTGACAGAGGGCCAATGTTTTTCACCTAAACTGTTGGAACATGGGTATTGGACTACTTAATCTGTAGGAGGTCTAGTGTAATAGACATTGCCGGTTAACTCAAGTAGGTTTAAGTCCAGCACAAAGAGTGAAATAAAGTGGGGATTGGACTGCTTAATCAGTGGGGGGCCTAGAGCAATGGGCTAAGCCAAGTAAAAGTATGTTCAAGTCCAGCACAATGGGAAAGCAAGACAAGTAGAGGAAATGTGACATACATTTAGCCTTAATCTACATTGCCAAGCTTTGCAGAATGAGATGTTTACTGTCCAGAGAAATGGCTGGGTATGAATTGTGGGAGCGAGAGGTGGGAGACCCCCCATCAGTAGTAACCAAATTCACCTCTATGGATTTGCTCTGTGGCACCTTTACTTTCTCTCAGGTACTTGGCCAGTGCCTGAGGAAAGTACCCAGACGTGGGATTAAAAGGAGAATTCCCTGATAGAGCTGAGGTGCTCTTAGGTGGTTTGGGGAGCCACCAGAAAAGGTATCCATGACAAATGGAAGGTGCACTTAGGTGGTTTAGGGAGCCACCAGAAAAGGTTTCCATGACATATGGAAGGTGTCCAAGTGGCCGGCAGGGGAGCTGAGCAAGGGAAAACCCAGAATATTGTACAAGTTCGGGCTGTGTACCCAAAGCAGCGTGCAAGTCCGGGCTGTGTGCCCGGTGGGTTCAGAGCCTGAGGGCTGAAGTGTTGAAGAAGTGTTCTTGATTCTTTTAATCTGCATTACCAGAAGTGTAGCCCCGTGGGGGTCAGTCTATGCTCTGTTTGTTCTGTTTGGATGTGAATAAAAGCCACACTTTAGAATCCCATTTCTGGTATTGGACATTACAGTTATTGCTTCCTGTGTTCAGAGTTACTTGGGTGCCCCTGTGCAGAGTAGCCAAACCTAGCCCTTGTGCCAAGTAACCTATTCCTCCCCGAACCCAGTCCCCACCTGGTAATGCTGTCAGATTCAAACAGCATACCGCCTGTTGGTTGCAAAAGGCAGGGGGGGGGGGCTTACACTTGCTATTTCATTCCTGGTGCTCAAAACCAAGCAGCTGATGCTCTTTCTCGATTTCATTTTCAGGAATTCTTCCATCTTCATCCTTCAGCAGATCCCATCATGACTCCTCCACCATCATTCTGCGACCTAATAATGACATAACTTCCTATCGAAATCAAGCATCTCTCATCATGTGGTCAACATTGGCCTTGTCTACCAGAGCTGCATATGCAACAGCCTGGAACAAATACGTATCATTTTGTGCTTCATCATCATCATCACAACCAACCTTCATTTTGGTTGATCGAGTTCTGGCCTTCCTGACATTCTGCCATCAGTCCTTACATGTTGCACATGGTGCCATCAAATTGTATCTAGCAGGCATCCAGTTCTCTCTCTCTCAGTATTCTCTGTCTTCACCATCTTTATTCTCTAATCAATCAATCAAGCTCCTCTTACTCGGCTTTCAACGACTATCCATTTCAAGTTCTCCTTGTCACCTTCCAATTGAAGGACCGCTATTCTGAAATCTGCTAGACTTACTGGATTCAAATCCATTCGAACATCATTTAAATATCATGATGTCCTCAGCAATCACACTTGCATTCTATGGATTTCTTCATCTTGGAGAATTCACTATAGCATCAGCTCGTTCATCTGCTTTTCTCAGAATATCTAACCTGGAAAAGCATAATGACAGTTTCATTCTAAATCTACCATTATCAAAATTTTATTTTTTATTTATTTATGTTTTTGGTGACTAGGTAGGCAAGCTGATCCAAAGGACCATTTTCAGTTGTGATCCGGGCCATACAGTGGCAGACAATACAAGGTTGAAGCAATAGGCACAGGTTACATTACAGAAGGAGCAATATACTCTGAGTAGCATGAAATCAACAGTAATGAAACATTACACAACAAATCTAACACACAAGTTTCATAAATATGAGTGCATGCCTGAGTCTCGGATACAGGGTTGATCACACATGGAGCGGTCACATCGTTAGATCCACACGTCACTTGATCAGTCAGGATATGCAACAATGCATGGTGGAAATGCATTACAATGATCCATGTGTACCCAGGGAGAAGCAAGCAGTGTTAAGAGGTACAAACTAGTGGTCAGCACCCTGTAGGTAATTCAAGAGATACAGTATGGCTTCTACGGTGGCTGTTTGGCGAGAGGGATGCCTAGGAAGCACATTCAGATGGCCTGGGACTTTAGCCACTCTCTCAGTTGCAATTTGAAGGACTGAATAGAGGGTGCAGTTCTGATGACAGGTGGAAATTTGTTCCAGAGAGAGGGAACAGAAATAGAGAGGGCCTTACTCCTCATGACAGTAGATACACAGGTGACTACCAGGAAACTGACAGACTTCAATCCGGGACTTCCATAACTTATTCTACATCAAACAAATGGTGCCCAGTCATTATACTGTCAAAACTCATGAATTTTCACACCAATTCCAATCCCTCTTCTCCTCTACTAACTTCTGATGCTAATACTGTACACCCATGTTATCGAAATGGTTCATTGACCACACAAGTAGCCTCCTTCAGAGACTAGAGCTAGATCCATTTTCCTATACAGGTCATTCATTCAAAATAGGAGCAGCCACCTCAGCATCCCATCACAATATTCCCGTTCTCATTATCAAAAGACTCGGAAGATGGAAATCATTTGCATTTAAAGTATATATACCCAATCCAACTTCCGAACTCAAAAAAGCTTTTTCTATTATCTCCTCTAAGTTTGCTCAGAGGACAAGCAGGTCAGTAGCCATGGGTCCTCAGAGGTTTTCTCCAAAGGGTTTTTTTCCTCTCCTGAGTGCTCCAGATCACAATCTCTGGAGTTGGAAGAGGTAATCTTTTTGGGCCTCTATTCCCCTACAGCTACCCAGCTCATCTACCAAGGCTGGGAATAGAGAAAAGCCACATTATAATTCAACATCAAAATACTTACAAATCTCAGTATCACCAAGCACTACATATTTCACCAACATTGAATGGGAGGGCTTTAAGCTCGAGGTTCAATGTGGGGGAATAGCTCCTCCCACTTCTCCTTCAAAAGCACACCTCTTGCAGCACTTTATGCTTAGGAATCTGAAACTCGCCCTCCATCCTCCGCATCAACCTCTTTCTTCTCCAGCACTCAGTCCACCCTTGGGTAGGGCCTCTGTTCCCTACAGCTACCCAGCTCACCTACCAAGGGCGGGAATAGAGAAAAGCCACATTATAATTCAACATCAAAATACTTACAAATCTCAGTATCACCAAGCACTACATATTTCACCAACATTGAAATGACAGTTGCCATTCTGCAGTTTGAAAAAGGATTTCTATTCAAAGGGGGCTTGACCTGTCTCTCTTCTACATCCTCTACTATTTTGGCTGATGACTGTTGGGGGGGTGATGGGCAATGGGCTACTGCAAGAACTGTCCTTATGGGTATACAGGTGCTTTATTACTTGTAAATATGAGGGGGGGGGTTCTTTGATGGTGGATGTGGTTTCTTCTTAGCTTACCCACCTTCTAACATTGCTTCAAATGTGGCTCACATAGATTCTGCCTCTACTGCCAACAGGGCCAGTTTTAGGATTTTGGGGGCCACCAGCAAAATTAATGATGGGGACCCTCCACTGAATTATCTTTTTTACACGTGGCCCTGTTTTATTAAACTTTTGTGGAATTAAAATACCAATGCACACGTAGGTGCTCAGTCTTATATTTAAGCCTAGAAACAATCTATCTAATAAATGAAATAGTATACATCAGGCTGTGTTAAAAAGTTTATGAAGTGCTACACGCACACACACACACACACACACACACACACACTGTATCAATACCCCCACTACACTGCATTTGCTGAACCTGTCCAAATCTCTGCATTTTTATTTACTTTAAACTTGTCAAGCTTTTTTAGAATGCTTCTGGCCACTTCAAATAACTAATTTCTTTGGAACCACGTATACCAATTTACTGAAATAATTTTGAATACTGACAATTTGAACACTGTATGTGGTACAGCTGTTTTATTAAAAATAAACTAAGTAACTTTATACTGTGGCAGCATCATCCTCCCCATTTTAATGCACAACTTCAAGTGCACATGCAGAATAAATTAGACCCACATCTGAACTGAACTGTATACTCCAAAGAGTTATCACATGCAACTGCCAACATCATGTCATAGATTCTTTCTAATCTGTATGAACTGGTTCTATGTCATAATAGCGAACGCATTACGGCAATCACTATTATGGCAAGTGTATATCGCCGAAAAGCAATTTGGCGATATACACTTTCATGCAACCGGGAACATACAAAACATTAAGTGTGTTGGTGGGGGGGCTGCCCTCTCCCCCGATTAATGATTGTTAACTATAGGAAAATGCATGTCAGTGAGGGGGCACAGCCTGATTATCAAAGAAATGTAAGTCCCGCAGCCATGGGAACAAAATAAATCTTCCAGCCTCCAGCCCCCAGCCCCAAACCCAGGACCTGCTCCATCGGAGCCAGCCTCCCTACCCACTGTGACACTTGGACAGCTGGTTCTGATCACTGTATCATTTTTTGTAATATAAAAATGGGTTATGGACTGTTTCTCATGAGAAAGGCTGAAACAGCATGTGAGATCACAAACACACATGCAGGTTTTAGATACAAGGTGTTACCTGGAAGGCCAGAAGCTAATTACAGGCTAGAAGATACCTAACCGCCAAGATAGATCCTAAACTTTTATAACGCTTAGAGGAAGAAGAGCAGTTTGTGATGTTTTAGTGCAAAGTCATAAAAGATGCTTTGATGTTGGAAGGGGGAAGCTGCTCCTAAGATCAAAGAAACTCATTTTGAAGAAAATGAGTTGTGCTGAGGATTACAGAATTTAATACTTTGAAAAGACATCCTGTTTTTGTATAGATATATTTTTTTATATATTCTGACAGAGGAGGAGGAGCTAGGTGACCTCACACAAAGGGGTTGGCC
Organism: Neoceratodus forsteri; assembly: GCA_016271365.2. Lineage (NCBI taxonomy): Eukaryota > Metazoa > Chordata > Ceratodontiformes > Ceratodontidae > Neoceratodus > Neoceratodus forsteri. The sequence goes on from CM057454.1 coordinate 580,127,393, forward strand.
AAGACTGTTTTTTTTTAAACAATATTCTGTTTTCCTTCAGAGACACTTTTTTTAGACTCTGACAAAGAAACATCTTTCAGCACTTTAAGCAGGTATTTAGAGAGAGACAAATCTAAGTACTGTAGTAGGAATTGTACTGTTAAAACCTTGTTATTTTAATAGATTTGTATGTCTTGTGATATAATAGTTCTGTATTTTACGTTTTATATATGTTTTACCTATTTTAGTAAAACTCTGTTTTATAAGCCTACTTGGTCTGTCTTTGATTTCTTTTCTTTTACAAGTGGAGTATATTTGGTTAAAGCAGACACTGTACATAACCGTGAATGGTAATACCAAACTGGCAAAAGCTAAGCGTTATAATCTGAGGTCTTTATTACACTTTTTAAGGGTTCACTTCTGTACACCTGGTTAGGTGCTCGTAGGCAAAGATATCTGGCCCCCGAAGACAGAAATATCTAAGCCTGTGCATTGGGTACACTAACAAGAGGTTCACAGTTTGAATCCCTCCAAGACTTGAGACCAAAGGTTGATTCAAACCCCCCAAACAGACAGGAGGGTTACCCTGTTTCTGTTAACTGTTCACAAGACTGCGCTCAGAGGTTGGCACTTTGGGAGTAGAGGACTGACCTGCTGAGAGGGTTTGTGACAGATTGGTTGGCAGCGGTGGCATAATTTTGGTCTTATAAGCTTGCATTGTTCAGCATGTCAGCTTGAGACTGTAAGCTCACTTACAAAGAAAGAAAAAGGCAGTGATTTATTTTTAAAAGGAAACAGAACTATATCACTTGGCGTACAGTCAAGTTCCTACCCATTTTATTTTTTTTCCTAAAGTGCAAGTCAGAGTAGCAGTAGTTAGGGAAGATGTCCTCCAACTACAGCAGGCACACTGTAGACTACTTAAGGCAGTTGTGTGGGGACACAGGAGTCCTGTTTGAGGTGAAAGCCAGCAAGCAGAACCTCATAGATGCCCTGATGGTAGCAGATACCCAGAGCAGCAAGTCCTGGACCATGACCGAAAAGGACCAGACCTCGAGTGTGGCAGGCCTAGCGGCCAGTGCAGTGTCTAGATCCGATGAGGAGGGAAACAGGGCCACTGTCAGTGAAGGGCCACAGCAGCAGGGGAAGGTCACCAGTATCCTGGATCCAGAAGTACTCAGGCTGCAAACTGAGTTGTGCAGGATGGAGCTGGAGTTCCAGGAGAAGAGAGGACAAGAGAGACAAGAGGCAGAGCGGGAACAGCAGGAGGCAGACAGTGAGGAGCGTGAGTGCCAGCAAGCTGCAGTAGAGAAGGCAGAGCGAGAATGCCGTGAGGCAGAGCAAGAATGCCATGAGGCAGAGCAAAAATGCTGAGAGGCAGAGCAAGAAGAGAGAGATGCAGATCGTGAGGAGCATGAGCACCAGCGAGCTGCAGAGGAGAAGAGAGAGTGAGAATGCCAAAACGCAGACTGTGAGGAGCAGGAGCGCCAGAGGCAACACGAACTGGAAAAGCTCCGACTCCAACCAGCGGCACCAGAGCAGGTAAGTGGCTTGGGTTTAACTGGGACTACAGGACTGGATTACGAATTGAATTCCAAATTAACAGCCAAATTTAAAGAGGGGGAGGACATGGATGCCTTTTTAAATTCTTTTGAAAAAGTTTGTATTCAGACTCCTAGAGAGTCCTGGAGCTTCCAGCTATCCCCGCTACTTACCGGGAAAGCTCGGGATGCATTGGGTCAAATGGACAATGAGGACAGAGATGATTACAGCAAACTTTAGCTGCACTGTTAAAGAAATTTGAATTAACTGCTGAATCATACAGAGCTAAATTCTGTAAGCTCAGAAGAAGCCCTGACATGAGCTACGAGGAGCTAGCCATGAAACAAAGTCAGTTTTTAAAACGTTGGTGGGAAGGAATTGAGGCAAACTCTATTGATAAAATTGAAAATGTGATTTTATTAGAACAATTTTATTGGGCATGCCCAGCTGAGCTAAAAATTTGGCTAGAGGACCAAGATCCCAAAACAGTGCAAGAGGCTGCTGAACTCTCGGACCACTATGCCAAGAGCAGACCTGTTCTGAGAGTGAAGGGGGTGGGCATGGCAGTGCAGAAAGAGAAAAGTGCACCTTCAGGGCAGCTAAAACCCTTACTGCCTCCACTGAAACCAGTTAGCCCCAGGTTTCAGAGAAAATATTTCTCTGAGAGAAGAAATGAATGTTAGTTGTGTAAAGAAACTGGGCATATTGCCAGACAGTGTCCCAAAAAAGGTGAGCAATAATACACAACTGGGTGCTAGAAAAGAATTGGGTTGTTTGTGTGTCCCTGGAAGCATGTCAGTGAACATGACGGAACATATGCACCCTGTCATGGTGAATGGTGTACAGATGCAGGGGTTAAGGGACACAGGGGCACCCCTGACCTTGGTAAAGGGGGATCTGGTATAGCCTGGTCAGCTTATATCCAATAAATACGTCACTGTACAGGACTTTGTGGGTGGGGAGAAAACATTGCCCCTCGCTAGTGTTCTCTTAGACTGGGGTGAAACAGGGGGGAACTGTGCAACAGGTGGCTGTAGCCAAAACATTAGCAGTGGATGTGATCCTGGACAACAATCTCCAACAGGGGATGGTATGTGCAGTTACCCATAGCCAAGCAGCAAGGGAAAATTGTAGTTTCCTGAACCCCACAGAAGCCATTGTGAAAACCACTGAGAGGCTGGTTCCCCAGCCTGTGTCTCCTGATATGGAGATTAATAAAGAGGGGGTAGAAATTTCCCCAGTAGCAAGTAACCACACAGCTACAGAGAGTTACTCCAAAGAGGGAGGGGTGACCCCTTGTCAGAGGGTTGGGACTGACAGTGATCCTGAGAGCCCTGACGCTAGTGCTAGGGACCCTAGTTTAGCAACTAAAGTGGACCTGTCCCATGCCTTGGGAATGTGTGAGGGGTTTGCAGCTGCTCAGAGAAGTGACCCTAGTTTAGAGAAGCTGAGGGCTTGGGCAGACTCAGATGGCACACAAGGAGGTGACGGCAGACATAAGGTTTATTGGGAAAATGGACTTAATGTATACTCAGGCAGTACAGACAGAGGGAGGGATGCTAGGCAGGCAGCTTGTTGTTCCCCAGGGGTATCGTGAGCAGTTGCTCAAAATTGCACATGATATTCCCTTGTCTGGTCATCTGGGAATCATGCACACTATGCAGCAGTTGGCCCAGAATTTCTACTGGCCTAACTTCACCCAGCAGGTGAAGGAATATTGCAGACCTTGTTACCGGTGCCAAGAAATAGGGAAGGCAGGCAAAAAAAAAACAGGCCGCTCTGATTCCATTGCCCATAGAGGAGGAGCCATTCCAGAGGGTGGGAATGGATATTGGGGGGCCTTTAAATACCCCCAGCTCCTCAGGGAAGAGATTCATCCTGACTGTGGTGGATTATGCCACCCAGTACCCAGAGGCAGTCACCCTACCTCACTGAGGACAGACAAAGTGGCAGATGCCTTACTTGGGATTTTTTCCTGTGTTGGGTTTCTGCAGGAGGTTATCACCGATCAAGGAGGTTCCTTCATATCAGACCTGATGAAATGTTTATGGGAGAAGTGTGGGGTGGTGCAGAGATGCATGACACTGTATCATCCACAAGCCAATGGTCTTGTGGAAAGATTCAATGGTACCCTATAGTCAATGCTCCAGGTGTTTGCTGAACAGCATGGGAGGGACTGGGATTTTTTGCAGATAAGGTTGCCAGCATCAGGTCTGGCATCGGTCTGACCCCTCCTTTGAGGGATTGCAGTTGTCGACGGGAAGTGTTATGCACCCGGTCTGTCTGGTCAGATTTTCACCAGCTGGAGCTCACTGACATTGTGAAGATCATCCAAACATTGCGACCAACCAGTTGTAGTTTGGATCCGGGTCCTACACCCCTCTTAGTAGGATGTGTAGAGGTTATTTGCCCAATCTTTGCTGACATTGTCTGGAAATCCTTGGAGAGGGGGGTCTTTCCTGATCCCCTTAAGGAGGCGGTAGTTTGACCACTCCTTAAAAAATCCTCCTTGGATCCAGATTGTCAAGCTAACTACCGGCCTATCTCTAACCTGCCTTTTGTTGGTAAGGTTATTGAAAAGGCGACTGCGTTACAATTGGATGATCATCTTACAACTCACAATGTCTATGATACTCTCCAGTCTGGTTTTAGGAAGAAGCATAGCACGGAGACTGCCCTTGTCCGGGTGTTGAATGACCTCCTAATGGCTAGAGATCGAAAGGCATGTACCATTCTGGTCCTTTTATTTTTTATTTTATTTATTAAATTCTCTGATTACAAATACCTTTGAGCAGAAACTGCTCGTTTACAAAGGTTCCACGTCAAAGGATGAGGGTCAACATACATACAGAGGTAGTAAAAGAATGCACAATAAACAACGAAAACAACTAAAAGAAAAAATACTCAGTTATAACTTATGTTATTCAAGCACTAGTGCTGTACCACACAGTGGTTTGCCTGTGCAAACACTGTACAGTGTACCCCAATACTGTTCAACTTCTGTATCACTAACGCTGTATTCAAGTAGACAGGGTCACTGTTCAAAACAGTGCCATGCACCAGTTCTGCTGCTGTCAATCAGTGACGAGCAGTGATGTCCATCAGAATTCTGACTTTACTAAGCTGTGAAATTCAAATTTCAGCAGCATTCTAAACTATTTATCAGGGGCCTGTGGTTGTTGCCCCCTTCAAAAAAAAAGGTCAAATGAAGCTGGGGCCAAGGCTAACCTTTGATTCCAATGAAAACTGATCACTGTTTTTTTATTGCTCCTTCTTCCGGATTCACCCTACTCAGTCACCTCCTCGCCTCACCCTGCCTTCTCTGTCGCTTATCCCCCCCCCCACAGCTCTTACCACAGATGAATCCTTCTGCAGCGGGGCTTTTGGGTGCCCAAGCTTACCCCTGTAAGACAGTCAAGTTCTGGGCAGTGGGGGAGGGCAGTCAGCAACGTGAGGCCAAACAGGGCCAGTGTCATGCTCCTGTGTCCTTCTCGATCTCTCTGCAGCATTTGACATTGTAGACCATGGTGTGTTGTTTGAGCGCCTGCGGACTTATTGTGGGCTGTCTGGAACAGTCCTCAAATGGTTTCAATCTTACCTCACAGACAGGTTTCAGAGAGTTGCCACTGGAATTTATTCCTCTGGCGCTCACTCCCTGCCTTGTGGGGTACCGCAGGGTTCCATTTTAGCACCCATGTTGTTTGCAGTGTACATGCTGCCATTGGGAGATATCATTAGGTGATACAGTCTGGGTTTTCACTGCTACACAGATGATACTCAGCTGTATTTGTCCTTTCCACCCGGGCAAGATGGTGCTCTCTCCGTGCTAGACAACTGCCTTGCTGAAATCAGATTATGGATGAGTTCTAGCTGGCTGAGGCTGAATCCTGATAAGACTGAGGTGTTGGTAGTGGACCCAGGTCATCCGGCGGTGGGTTTGGGGGCTGGCCAACCACCAGGCTTATTGCTCGGTGGTATGTCGCTCACTACCTCTGATCGGGTACGGAACCTGGGCGTTATTTTTGACAATGGCTTGACCTTAAAATCTCAGGTATCAGCCATAGTCAAATCCTCTTTTTATCATCTAAGGAATATCGCCCCGGTGAAATACCTGGTCCCACTGGGTGATCTACCAATGTTGGTCCATGCCTTTATCACTACCCGTCTTGATTACTGTAATTCCCTCTACCTAGGGCTATCTGGGGTTGATATCCACCGCCTGCAGCTGGTGCAGAACACGGCAGCAAGGCTTTTGACTGGGATCTCTAGATCCAGCCATATTATGCCTGTGCTCCGTGAACTGCACTGGCTGCCTGTTAGGTGGCGGATCACCTATAAGGTTGGTTTACTAACCTTTAAAGCCCTACATGATCAGGGACCCAGCTACCTGAAAGATCCCTTGGTACCCTATTGCCCCCTCCGTCCTCTCTGCTCCGCCAATGAGGGATTGCTGGAGATTCCCAGGGTTTGATTAAAAACATCAGGATCCCATGCTTTTGCTTTTTCAGCACCAACCCTGTGGAATTCTCTACCTCATTGGTTGAGAGAATGTCCAACCGTCGAGAAATTTAAAATGGAGCTAAAGACGTATTTATTCAGTTTAGCATATCCTAGTTATGGTTATTAATTTATGATTGTTTTAATTTATATGTATATGTGATCTTCTTGTACAGCGCCTTGGTTCTGAAAGGCACTTTAGAAATTAAGACGATTTGATTTGATTTTGAGAAATACCTTCCCCACCTGTTGTTTGCATACAGGGAGGTGCCCCAAGAGTCGACAGGATTTTCCCCCTTCTAACTCTTTTATGGACGGGTACGTGGGCCCCTAGACTTGATCCAGGAGGACTGGGAAGGCAAGCATGCCACCCAGGGAACTCCCATTGTGGATTACGTCCTTAGGTTTAGGGAAAGGCTGAAGGAGCTTATAGGGACAGCCCAGAGCAACCTGGCAGCTGCCCAACAGAAACAAAAAGTGTGTTATGACCACAGAGCCAGAGCTCGCTCGTACATGGTGGGTCAGGAAGTCATGACCCTTATTCTGGTCTGGAAAGACAAGCTGCAGGCTAAGTGGGCAGGACAGTACAAAGTGGTTAGGAAGGTAAATGACGTGAACTACATTGTGGCATTACCTGACTGAAGAGAGACAGAAAGGATGTACCATGTCAACATGATGAAGCCATATGCAAATAGGGCCGACATGGTGTTTGCAGTGTGTAGTCCTGGGGAGGGGACAGATGAAGGAGACCCCCTTCTGGACTTGCTGGAAGAAAGTAAGTGGGAGTCCTCTGTAGAGGCAGTAAAATTATCTCCCCAGCTGGCCCTGGACCAGATCCAGAAAGTAAGAGAGGTTTTAGCAGACTTTGCCCCATTGTTTAGAGCCAAGCCTGGACTAACCCCCTTAGTGATGCATGATGTGGAGACAGGGACACAGATGCCCATACAGAGGACAGCATATCGGGTGTCAGAGGCTGTCCAAAAGGACATTAAGAGGGAAGTGAAGGAGATGCTGGATTTAGGGGTAATCCAGAGATCCCACAGCCCCTGCACCTCACCCGTAGTCCTTGTGCCTAAGCCAGATGGCTCTACTCATTTCTGTGTGGACTATCGTGGACTGAATGCAGTCATGAAGTCAGACGCCCACCTGATGCCCTGGATGGATGAACTCCTGGACAAGTTGGGAGGGGTGACCTACCTTACGACGATTGACCTGACAAAGGGGTATTGGCAGATAGAGCTGACAGACAGAGCTAGGGAGAGGTCGGCCTTCATCTCACCGATAGGCTTATTTGAGTTTAAAGTAATGCCTTTCGGAATTAAGAACGCCCTGGCCACTTTCCAAAGGTTGGTGAACCAGGTGTTAAATGGTGCTCAGGAGTATGCCGTGGTGCGCCTGGATGACATTGCCATCTTTAGTACCAGCTGGGAGGAACACCTATCCCACCTTAGGGAAGTTAACTGTTGCTAGCCTTGCTTGTAGAGCAGAAAGCAGCTAACTAAAAGAAGCTACATTTTCTTATTAATTTAACACTTATATCTCAGCAGGAGTAAGTGTCTGTTGAGATTAAGCAAGACATATACTTTATTAGAAGTAGAAGGGGTTTTGTTTAGGGTTAAAAAAAGAAAGAAAAGAAAGAAAGTCAGTGTGTGTTCTGTGCTGTGAAGCGTACTGTATCAGCTTGCTTTGCTAAACCAGTAGGAGGACAGAGAGCTTAATCTGGGGTGTGGTTTAGACACTATAAAAGCAGGTGACTCAAATTACAACTTCCCGTTGCTAGCCTTGCTTATAGAGCAGAAAGCAGCTAACTAAAAGAAGCTACATTTTCTTATTAATTTAACGCTTATATCTCAGCAGAAGTCAGTGTCTGTTGAGATTAAGCAAGACAGATACTTTATTAGAAGTAGAAGGAGTCTTATTTAGGGTTAAAAAAAGAAAGAAAAGAAAGAAAGTCAGTGTGTGTCCTGTGCTGTGAAGGGTACTGTATCAACTTACTTTACTAAACCAGTAGGAGGAGAGAGAGAGCTTAGCTAGCCTTTTTCTTACTAATTGCCCTCCATCCCACCCCTCCACCTACCCACCCTAAGCCAGTTCTACTTTTATAGCCACTGGATTTGACTGTCAACAGGAACTTCTAGTTTGGCAGTAGGAAGGGAAGGATCACAGAGAAACATTGGTTTTGTCAACCCTAAAGGAAAAAAGTAGCTCACTCCCCCCCCCCAGCTGCTGGTGGTCTGACACTGAGCAAAGAAGAAGGAGGCTACTGAAGAATATAGGAAGTTGCTGTCCCAGAACAGGAAGGGTTAGAGTTGTAAGGAGAGGAGAGAGTAAGCATACAGAGAAGCAGGAGAGGGGACACAAAATAAGACATGATAGAAGTGGTGCAGTGCAATGGCTGTGGGTCAGCAGTGTTCCGGGAGACATTCTGGAGGCTGTGATGCTGCCCTATTTGCAGACTCTCTGGTCTGAGGGAGGAGGTTGCCTGTATCCAGGCTGACCTGGCTAGGATTTGTGAAACCTCCTCCCCCACCCAGGGACCACCAGGGCCAATGTCACTACCTCAGAGGTTGCCAAGAAAAAGGAGAGGCTGGACCAGGGTGAGCTCAGGTAGGGAGAGGGTGGTGGAACAGAGTTGCATCCCATTAGCTGTACCTCTCCACAATTCATTCACTCTTCTGGTGTATAGTGGTTCCTCTATGGAGGCACCTGCAGTGGAGACCAAGGAGGATGCTGGGAACCTTCACAAAGGAGACCCACAGGAGGGTGGCATGGGACCCCACAGGGGAAGGAAACAACTCCTGGTGGGGGACTCAATCATTAGAAATGTAGAAATGGGGGAGAAAGGGGAGAGGGAGGTAAGGTGTCTGCCTGGTGCCATGGCTTGGAGGGACAGGAAGTGAATCCTCAGGATCGTGGGAGCAGCTGCACGAGGGAGGGAGCTGGATGTCATTGTCCACCTAGGGACAAATGGCATGGCTAGAAATGGGATCAGAGCAGTGCAAGAGGAGTTTTCAGAGTTGGGGAGGGGCCTTAGACAAGTAGCGCATGCGGTAACCTTCTCGGAGGTGCTGCCTGTCTATGACAAGGGTGATGCTAGGGTACTCCTCAACAGGGAATTCAATAAATGGTTGAAAAACTGGTGTGGAGCTCAGGGTTTTGGCTTCACTGGGGACTAGGGAACCACCTGGAGGGATGCAGACCTATACTGGTGCGTTGGTCTGCATCTGTCTGGGGGGGACCAGGATCCTAGGTGAGAGGTTTAAATGCTTCATTGGCAAGCATTTAAACTAGCCAAGGGGGGAGGCACTGAAAAGGAGCAGAGAAATCCCAGCCTCCCCCCACAAAACACGGTAATTAGTGAGATAAACACCAAGGTAGAGAAGTCATTAGGGAGAAGGACAGAGGTAAATGTAAAAAAAGACAAAGGCAGTAAGGACTGTAATGGGGCTAAAAGGGGTAAGGCCATCAAAAAGCGGAGGGTGATGAGTACCAATGCCCATAGTCTGTGTAACAAGCTCCCTGAACTAGTGGCCTTGATGGAAGAGGGTTGCCTGGATATTGTGGCAATCACAGAAACATGGTACACAGAGAACCATGACTGGGATGTTAACATACCAGGATACATAATCTGCAGGAGGGACAGGGAGGGTAAAATAGGAGGAGGAGTAGCTCTTTATGTAAAGGAAGGGATCAAAGCAACAGAACTAAAGAGTAAACAGGGAGCAGATGAGACACTCTGGGTCACCCTGGAGACAGGAAGTGGCACCACAATCCGCATGGGGGTTGTATACAGACCCCCATCTCAGGGGGAGGGAATGGACAAGGAAATGACAGATGGCTACCTTAGAATGGCAGAAAAAGGGGAGATATTGTTGATGGGGGACCTGAATATGCCAGATGTTAACTGGAGCACCTTTTCTGCAGGCACATCCAAGAGCATGGTCATTCTTGATGCCCTACAGGGGGCATGCCTCAGACAGCTAGTACTGGAACCCACTCGGGAGAGAGCAATCTTATACCTGGTACTATCAAATGGGGATGGAGAAAGAATCTCAGATTTAGAAGTGGGTAGCCATCTGGGAACAAGCGACCACCAAACAGTGTGGTTCACGATAAACACAGCCATACAATCAAGCCATACAAAAGCAAGAGTATTGGACTTTAGGAGGGATGACTTTTGGAAAATGAGAGAGTGCCTCAGGAAAGCACTAGCAAACAGGCAAGAAAGAGGGGTGGAGTAACAATGGGGAGTAATCAAAACAGCCATCACAGAGGCAACAAGCCTTTGTGTAAAGCAAATCAACAAAACACAACGAAGGAAAAAAACGCTATGGTTCTCAAAAGAGGTGGCAGGGAAGGTTAAGGAGAAAAGGATAGCATTCAGGAAATATAAGGAAACACAGAAGGAGCAGGACAGAGAACTTTATCAGTTAAAGCAGAAATAGGCTGGGAAGGCAGTCAGAATAGCAAAGGCCCAAATCAAGGAAAGGATAGCCAACTCTGTTAAGAAGGGGGATAAGACCTTTTATAGGTACATTAGCGAGCGAAGAAAGACCAATGGTGGGATACTGAGGCTTAATAAAGGGAAGGGAATGTGGGTAGAGGGTGACAGTGAAAAAGCAGGGATACTGAATGAATATTTCTGCTCAGTATTCACAAAGGAAGAGGAGGGGGAGGTACCTAAACCAAACAAGAGAAACACTCTGAAGACGGGGGTCTATACCAGTCCATTTACAGAAGAAAGGGTTCTGAAAGAACTAATAAAATTGAAGGTGGACAAAGCAATGGGGCCTGATGGGATTCACCCAAGAATTCTAAAGGAACTAAGGGTAGAACTAGTGACACCACTGACTACTCTCTTTAACAAACCATGGGAGAATGGGGTGGTACCTGAGAACTGGAGGAGGGTGGAAGTGATTCCTCTTCACAAAAGTAGGAGCAGGACAGAGGCAGGAAACTACACACCAGTTAGCTTGACCTCAGTGGTAGGGAAAATGATGGAATCACTTTTGAAGGAAAGAACTGTTGAGTACCTAGAGGCCAGTGGGGCACAGGACCTAAGGCAGCATGGCTTCACGATGGGAAGGTCATGTCAGATGAATATAATAGATTTCTTTGACTGGGTGCCCAAAGTAGTAGACCAGGGAGGGGCTGTGGACATGGCCTACCTAGATTTTAGCAAGGCATTTGATACAGTCCCACACAAAAGATTAATACACAAGTTAGCCAGCCTTGGAGTGGGTCCCAAGGTAGTAGCCTGGATAAAAAATTGGCTAGACAACAGGTTGCAAAGGGTAGTAGTAAATGGAGTCCACAGTGAAGAAAGGAGGGTTACTAGCGGGGTACTGCAAGGTTCAGTACTAGGACCAGTCCTTTTTAATGTCTTTATAAGTGACATTGCAGAGGAACTGGAAGGAAAAGTATGTCTCTTTGCAGATGACACAAAGATCTGCAACAGGGTTGATACACAAGATGGAGTGGACAGGATTAGAAGGGATTTGGCAGGGTTGGAGGAATGGTCAGATGTATGGCAGCTCAGATTCAATGCAAAGAAGTGCAAGGTAATGCACCTGGGAAACAAAAACCCAGGGGAAGAGTACACAATGGCGGGTGAGATACTGACAACAGTAAAAATGGAAAGGGACCTGGGGGTAATTTTATCAGATGACCTAAAGGTGGGCAAGCAATGTGAGAAGGCAGTAAGGAAGGAAGGCTGTGGGGATACTGGGATGCATAGGGAGAGGCATCAATAGTAGAAAACAGGAAGTTGTTATCCCTCCGTACAGACAGTTGGTGAGACCCCATCTGGAGTACTGTGTGCAGTTCTGTAGACCCCATCTCCGCAAAGACATAGACAGAGTGGAGGCTGTCCAGAGGAGGGCAACCAAAATGGTGCAGGGTCTGCACCAGAAGACATACGAAGAAAGACTAAAGGAGCTTAATATGTATACCCTTGAGGAAAGAAGAGAGAGAGGGGACATGATAGAAACTTTCAAGTACCTCAAGGGAATCAACAAAGTCCAAGAGGGTAGCATCTTTCAGAAAAAGAGATGTGCAAGAACAAGAGGGCACAATTTGAAGATAAAGGGGGGATGGCTCAGAGGTAATGTGAGGAAGTATTTTTTCACAGAGAGGGTTGTGGATGCATGGAACAGCCTCCCTGAGGAGGCTGTGGAGTCAGGAATAGTGGGGGAATTCAAGAATGCATGGGACAGACATAAGGAAGTCCTAGTGGGGGTTAGGAGGAAGTAAGCTGTTGGTTAACTAGGATCTGCAGCTTATCTGTTAGGTAGGAAAATGGGCAGACTAGGTGGGCCAAGCGGTCCTTATCTGCCGTCACATTCTATGTTTCTATGTTCTGGGCAGGTTACAGAGGGCCGGGCTCACTGTCAAAGCTGGGAAGTGCCAGGTGGCCATGGGAGAAGTGTCATACCTCGGGCATGTGGTAGGCCGGGGACTGCTCCGTTCTAACCAAATAAAAATAGAGGTCATCTAGGCATGGCCCAGACCAGAAACACAGAAGCAGGTCAGGAGTTTTCTAGGGACAGCTGGGTACTACAGGAAATTTGTACCCAATTACAGTGCCCTGGCTGCTCCCCTTTCTGTCCTGACAAAGAAAAGGATGCCCAAGAAAATTACCTTGGGCCCAGTCTGTGAGGAAGCCTTTTTCAAACTAAAGGAGGCACTGTGCATTGCTCCTGTTTTGATAAGTCCTGACTATAGCAAAACCTTTATAGTTCAGACTGACACCTCAGACGTGGGTATTGGGGCAGTACTGAGTCAGACATCCAGCCAAGGGACAGATCACCCAGTAGTGTACCTGAGTAGGAAATTACTTCCCAGGGAGCAGGCATACTCCACGTGGAAAAAGAGTGTCTTGCCATAGTGTGGGCCCTAAAGAAGTTGGAGCCATACTTATATGGGCAGCATTTTGTGGTGCAGACTGACCACAACCCCCTGGTTTGGCAGATGCAGATTGGAAAGAACAATGGTAGATTGCTAAGATGGAGTCTTGCTTTGCAAGGGTATGATATGACAATCATACATAGGGCTGGAGCCAAAAATCAGAACTCAGATGAGCTGTCTGGGGTCTATGAGGAATGAACTGATTTGGGAAGCTCATCCCATGCAGGGGATAGAGCCCCCAAATTCAGTCTAGGTGGGGAGGAATTGTGACACTTTGACAGCTGGTTCTGATCACTGTATCATTTTTTGTAATATAAAAATGGGTTATGGACTGTCTCTCATGAGAAATGCTGAAACAGCATGTGAGATCACAAACACACATGCAGGTTTTAGACACAAGGTGTTACCTGGAAGGCCAGAAGCTAATCACAGGCTAGAAGATACCTAACTGCCAAGACAGATCCTAAGCTTTTACAATGCTTAGAGGAAGAAGAGCAGGTTGTGATGTTTTAGTGCAAAGTCATAAAAGATGCTTTGATGTCCTGGAAAGGGGGAAGCTGCTCCTAAGATCAAAGAAACTCATTTTGAAGAAAATGAGTTGTGTTGAGGATTACAGAATTTAATACTTTGAAAATTCATCCTGTTTTTGTATAGATATATTTTTTATATATTTTGACAAAGGAGGAGCTAGGTGACCTCATACAAAGGGGTTGGCCAAGACAGTTTTTTTTTTTTAAACAATATTCTGTTTTCCTTCAGAGACACTTTTTTTTACACTCTGACAAAGAAACATCTTTGAGCACTTTAGGCAGTTATTGAGAGAGAGAGACAAATCTAAGTACTGTAGTAGGAATTGCACTGTTAAAACCTTGTTCTTTTAATAGATTTGTATGTTTTGTGATATAATAGTTCTGTATTTTATGTTTTACATATTTTTTTATCTATTTTAGTAAAACTCTATTTTTAGAGCCTACTTGATCTGTCTTTGATTTATTTTCTTTTACAAGTGGAGTGTATTTGGTTAAAGCAGACACTGTACATAAGCTTGAATGGTGATACCAAACTGGCAAAAGGTAAACGTTTTAATCTGAGGTCTTTATTACAGTTTTTAAGGGTTCATTTCTGTACACCTGGTTAGGTGCCCGTAGGCAAAGATATCTGGCCCACCGAAGACAGAAATATCTGAGCCTATGCATTGGGTACACTAGCAAGAGGTTCACAGTTTGAATCTCTCCAAGACTTGAGACCAAAGGTTGATTCAAACCCCAAAACATACAGGAGGGTTACCCTGTTTCTATTAACTGTTCACAAGACTGTGCTCGGAGGTTGGCACTTTGGAAGTAGAGGGCTGACCTGCTGAGTGGGTTTGTGACACCAACCACACCACATGTTTGGCTTGGTGGAGCAGGCACACTAGAGGTCAATAACCCTCTTTCCTATCCCTCCCCTCCCCTTGCTATTTACTTTTTCCTCTCACCTTTCCCTTCCCTAGCAGTTGCAGTTCTCACCACCCAGGCCAGTAGCCCTTGATAATAGCACCATAGTATGGGTTGCAATTTTGATGGTCACCCATATACGATCGCTATCATCACTGGATATCATATGAACCCCATCCCCTAAAACCCAGGAGTGGTGGGGGAGTGGTGGCTTAGTAGCTGGGGGTCACTCTGGGGTACAGGGGGCCCACCTACAAAGTAGGTACAGGGGTCTACATGGACAATCAATAGGAGAAGCCCCAGGGTGACATACTTATACTACTATTCCATTTCAATAGGACACAGTAGCTTTGTGTTTGCGTCTCACATTTACTTGCACTACCCAAATACCCCATTTAATTAGAAAATAAATGACAGTTATCATCCTATTTCATTGCTTGCACCATTGGTTAAAATTTTTGAGAAATTGGTAAATGAACAAATTACTGAATACCTCCACTCCGCTGGCCTTAGGGCTCCAGAGCAGCATGGTTTCCTTAAGTTTCATGGTATGGGTACAACCTGGACCAGGTCCATGGATCACACCACCATGGCTATGGATCATGGCTTACTCACTGCTGCTGTTTTCATGGACCTGTCCAAGGCATTTGATTTAGTTAACCATCACCTGCTGCTCAGGAGCCTTATGAACATCGGACTTTCAGATTCCCCGCTTCATTGGTTTAATAGTTATTTGACAAATCGGACATTGAGGGTGGGTTTGAATGGTAGTTTGTCCAACTGTAGGATGATTGAACAGGGAGTGCCACAAGGTTCAGTTCTTGGACCTCTCCTGTTCACATTGTTCATTGACACCATTCCTTCCTTCCTTCATGAGACATACGCACTGTTTGATTTATGCCAATGATATTTTGTTTTGTAGTTCAGACTCAGTGGAAGATATAAATAAAAGATTAAATGAGGATTTTTATGTTTTGGGTAACTGGGTAATAAAAAACAGCTTTCCCTGAACAGTAAGAAGACTAAATGCATGCTTTTCGGCTCTAGACAGAGATTAAAGCCCCTGATTTATTATTAATAGATTCTCTTGGAAATAAACTGGATCAGGTTACCCAATTTAAATATTTGGGTGTCCATCTGGATGCTAATGCAACTTTTTCTATTCATATAACATCTGTCAGCTATCAGGTAAATAAAAAATTGGGACCTTTATTTAAATTGCAGCCCATGCGTACTATACAAGCAAGAATGGCCATAGCGAAGCGCGTACTTCTTCCAATTTTAAATTATAATTTCTTCCTCTCTTTAAATTTGGCCAAGCAAGATTTTTCCATTCTTACTTCTGTATTTCACAGTTCGTAGATTCACATTTAAGTTACCATATTCCACTCATCACTGTGTTCTGCATAAGCATTCTGGAAGGCTTCCACTGAGGCTGAGCAGCCTGTACAGCTTGGGTTGTTTGACTGATAACATTCTACGTCAAAGGGAACATTCTCCTCTGTATTCATTGCTTCATGTTGATAATGTCAGGGGACTTTATTCTTGTGAAATGGTTAGATTTACAGTGCCAAAAACCAAAAATAAAATGGGAGATTGATCATTCTCTTTCAGTGCAGCTATAAATTGGAATGAGCTTCCTGGGCTACTTTTTGGTAACATAAGTCATCAAACTTTTTTATTTATTTTTATTTTATTTTTTATTTTAGTCTTTGATAACCGGGTAAGCCCCACTAGGCACAAATGCCTGTTTTCAGGGGCGACCTGGGAGCACTGGGCAGTTAAGTGACTTGCTCAGAGTCACACAGTATGCAAGTGAAGGTTGTGAGAATCAAACTCAGGTCTAGTCTGCTGGATGTATCAAGCTCGTTTACACCTCGTTCCTCTAACCTCTGGTTAAATTAAGGAAACATTTGTTGGATCAACTATGTTGTAACTGTTTCTAACTGTGTTGTTTTTGTTTTTATGTTAATTGTTCTTATTCACATGTAACATCCTGACTGTATTTGCATATGTAACATCCTTACTGTATTTGTATGGTCCTGGGTCATGCATGAAAATGGGCCTTTGGCTCATTATGTTTACCCAGTAAACAAAAGTAATAAATAAAAGTAAATAAAATTTAAGAGCTTAAAAAGTGGACAGGTACTCAACAACAGGTGGCCCACCTAGAAATGTCCAGATATTCTGGTGGGCCTCTCCAACTCTAGGGAGGGGCCCAGGTCCGACTCCTTAGTGCTAGCAGATATGAGCCTCCCTCAGCCAACACTGACTCCAGCTTTGACTCTGCCTTGTCCTATATGCTGCTGCCCCAATGAATAGGAAATGGGGCACCCTTAAGCAAGCAACTTAAGGTCAAGGAAGAGAAACTTTTCCCAAAAATACCTTTATCACCTTCTCCGCCCCCTGTCCAATTGTTCAGCTTCCCCCTTCTTGTTTATTTGCTTGAACTAAAACTGCAGATGAGAAAATGAATATACATTAGGAACTCTGGCAGCACGGTGCTGGAAAAGGCAGAAAATTATAAAAATTCCTCATTTCCTTCAACTTCCTACCTTGTCTCCGCCTTAGGACTTTAGGCCCTGTTGCTGCTCCGTGATATGAACATACAAAATTACCAGCAGATACAGGCCATTCAGTCTATCTAGTCTGCTCAAGTGTGCAGCACACAATCTATTAAACTGCAGCTGCTCCCCTCCCCTTGCACCCCCTTCTAACTTGGTGCCCCCCACTTCCAACTTCTATTTCCCCACCTTCCCAAGAATTTTGACCCTCCCTTTAGCCCTATCCTACCCTCTCTTGAAGCTGCCCACTGTCTGTAGTGTTACCACTTCTTTTGGCAGTGTGTTCCACCCAGCCACCTCCCTCTCCATGAAACAGTGCTTCCTCGTCTCTCTTGAACCTTTCTCCCTCCAGTTTCAGACTGTGTCCCCTGCCCTGGCATCCCTACTCCCTTTTAACTTAAACAAGCCCTATGTATTAACTTTGTTTATGCGCTTTAGGTACTTGAATATCTCAATCATATCCCCTCTCTCCCTTCTATCTTCTAGGGTGCACATGTTGAGCTCCCTCAATCTCTCCTCATACATCTTGTCCCCTATCCCCAGGATCACCTTCATCACCCTATGCTGGACCCTCTCCAGTAGTTTGATGTCTATTTTCAAATAGGGGCACCAAAAGTGCACACAGTACTCTAAGTGTGGCCTCACTAGGGACCTGTACAGGAGCAAAATGACCTCCTCCCACCTAGAGGGAATTCCCCCTGGCAATGCATCTCAGTATTCTATTCGCCTGTGCAGCTGCCTTCCTGCACTGTGCAGAGTGTTTCATGTCCCATCACCAGCACTCTCAGATCTTTCTCCTTGTCAGACTGGTTAACTGCACTCCCCCCAACCAGTAGCTGTTTTTTGGGGTTTTGCCCCCAAATGCAAGACCTTGTATCTTTTGGCATTGAACTCCAGCTGCCATGTGGCTGAACAGCACTCAAGTGCTGCCAATTCCTCTAACAGTACCTTACCCCCTCCTCACTATCCACCTCATCACAGATCTTAGTGTTGTCTGCAAAGAGGTTGGTCTTGCTCCTTATCCCATTGGATATGTCAGCCATGAATATGTTAAATGGTACCGGTCCTAGCACTGACCCCCGCGGGACCCCACTAGTTACCACCCTGGGTGCCAAGAACTCTCCCCCAACTACCAACCTCTGCTGCCTGCCCTGCACCCAGCTCTTGATCCACTCAACCTGCTTTCTCCCTTCTCCCAGCCTATTTAACTTGCTAGTTAGTCTTCTGTGGGGCATGGAGTCAAACGCCTTACTGAAGTCCAGGTAAAGGACATCTGCCGCATAACCCCTGACTAGTGACCTCTTCACCCAGTCAAAAAAGTCAACAAGGTTGGTCTGACATGGTCTCCCTAACACAAACCCATGTTGCCTATCATCCTGTAAGCCATTCTCCTCCAGGAAACTCACCAGGCTTTCCTTGAGTATAGTCTCCATTAGCTTACCCACAATGGCTGTAAGGCTTACTGGTCTATAGTTCCTAGGTTTGTCTCTGGTCCCACTCTTATGGATTGGCACCACATGTGCCATCTTCCAGTCCCTGGGCACTCATTCAGTATTCAGGGAAGTGTTGAAAAAATCTGCCAGTGGCCCCTCCAGGACCCCTGCCAACTCCCTGAGTACCCTAGGATGCACTTCCTCTGGACCAGATACCTTATCCTCACTTAGGGACCTTAGTCCCTCCAACACCCTTTTGACTGGGATCTCGCCGTCCATCACTTCCTCTCCCCCTGCTCCCCCTTCCCCTGAGGTATAGACCCATCCCTCTCCCTGGTAAACACTGAGCGGAAGTACTCATTCAGTACTTCTGCCTGCTCTGCCCCCTGCTCAACCCACCCTCCACCCTTCTTAATCCTGACAATCTGGTCCTTGCAATTCCTCCTGTCTCCCATATACCCAAAGAAATAATTTTCCCCTTCCTTGATACCTTGCACCAGCCTTAGTGCCTTAGTTCTTTTGAAGCCTTGGCTGCCCTCACTACTTTGCTCACCTCCCCTGGATTTCTTCAAGTATTTCTCCCTATCCTTGTCCCAACAGGATCTCTAATACTTTCTAAAGGTCGCTCTCTTTTCCCTCACCCTTTCCACTACCTCTCCATTCACCCAGCTAGGTCTCTTGTTCCTGGCCTTCTTACTTTGGCACTTGGTGCAAGAGTTAGTAGCCTCTACCAGACCCCTCTTTATGATGTTCCATTTCTGCTCTGCATCCATGTCTGGGCTGATGTAGTCTAGGTGCCCTCTCATGATGATTCCCATCGCACCAAAGTCTGCCCTCTTAAAATCCACCACTCTTGTTTTTGTATTGGCTACATCCATTCCCAGGTTGAGGGAGATCCACACTGTGTGGTGGTCACTTCCCGCTAGGGGGTCCTCCACCTCAGTGTCTTGGACTAGCTTTCCGTCCATAAGTACAAGGTCTAGAATGTTACCCTCCCTGGTTGGCTCCCTCACATTCTGTGTGAGGAAGCTGTTCTAGAAGTCCTCCAGGAGGACCTGTTCTCTGGCACTTGAGCTGGCTGGGGTGTTCCAATCCACCCCCGGCAGATTGAAGTCTCCGACCACCACTGTGTTGCCCTTACCACTAAGCCTCTTAATTTGCTCTCCCAATTCCCTGTCCATTTCCAAACTTTGGGATGGAGGCCTATACACCATACTCAGTCTCACCTTCCTACCATTTGTGTGCTATAGGTGAATCCTTAAGGCTTCGGTCTTGCCCTCACCTGCCTCACTGTTGCACAATATCCCCTCCTTAACATATATAGCTACCCCACCCCTTTTCCTTTGTCCCTGTCCTTATGGTACAGTTTGTACCCAGGGATCACTAGATCCCAGTCCTGGTAATGGGTGGCCCATGTTTCCATTATGGCATCTATGTCTACCTCCCCTTCTGCTATCAAAGCCTGCAGTTCTACTATCTTTTTGCCAAGGCTTCTTGCTTTCAGTGAGACCACCTTCCACTGTGAGTTCTTCCCCTGCCTGCCTATACCCTCTTCCCTAACCCTTCCCATTTTTGCTTTTTATTTCCCCTCTTTCTGCTCATCTATGGGGGGGCCCTGGTGGTATCCCTTGCCTGGTGGCGCTGTTTGCTGCCCTCCCCCATCTAGTTTAAATTATACTTTTCTGCAATGAATTCCACTAGCTTTTTCTTGAGGACCCCTGAGCCTTCCCTACTAAGTGCAGCCTATCCAGTGCATACAGATCTTGGTTTTCCCATGTGCTACCCCATCCCCCCACCAGCCCGTATCCCACATCCTCACACCATGTTCCCAGCCATTTGTTGAACTCTGAGAATCTTAGTTTCCTGGCCGTGCTAGCCCTTGGTACTGGAAGAATCTCAGAGAACGCCACTGTCCTCCGCTCTCTGCTGCACAGCCTTCCTACTTCCTTGAATCTCTCCTGCACTCTTTCAACCTATTCTTTTCCAGATCATTAGTACCCAGGTGCACCACTATATGAAGTTCTACACACTTCTTAACATGTTGCCACACTTTTCCCGCTGTCATGCCCAGCATACACTTCACCCATATGAGGCTCTTCCTGGGTCCTCTACTCCCCCATCTTATTTTTGTTTTACCAGGAGAGACACACTAAGCTAAAAGCTTGTTTACAGGTGCGACCTAGGAGCACAAGGAAGTTAAGTGACTTGCTCGGGGTCACACAGTATGCAAGTGGGGGCTGTAGGATTCAAACTAGGTCTCCAGGTTTGCAGCTCATAGTCTTAAACCACTGCGCTATACTGCCTTCTTAGATCTTTTAATATTGAATCCCCTAGGATGATGACGCTCCCCTCTTTATTCTGCCCCCCTCCCTGGTGCAACCCATTCCTCTGCCCACACCCTTGGTCCTCTATCCCTGCTTCCATGCCTGAGGGTTCCTCTGTCTCATCTGATCCCTGTTGTACCCTTGCCCTAGACCAACCTTGCCCCCCCACTACTGCCTGTATTAGCTGTGTCCTTGACCCTACCATCCACTACCTGCATCCCCCTTCCTGATTTATACCCCACTGCTCTGTATTAGTCCTCTTGCTACCGCTGGCCACTAGTGCCTCCCCTGATCTTTTCCCTTCCTCTACAATCAACCCTTTCCTCTCCTCTTAGTACTCTTGCCTGACTGGATGCCCCCCACCTGATCCCAACATTCCTTTGCTAAGATGCTTGGGTCTGGGGTTTGCAGAGTTTGCACAGCGGTGATGGCGCACTTTCATCCCCAGCCCCCAACTTCCCTTGGCCAGGCAAGCAGCCAGCAACAACCCCTTAAAAGTCTGACGGCTCCTCGTTGTTTTTTTTTTTAGTGAATTTTTTATTTCCCTCATGGAGGCCACTGATTGGAAGGAGGCTTGCTGTGCAGGAGCCCAGGTTTCAAACTTGTTCGCTCTGTCTCTGAGTGGGAGACTCTTCCCATGGCCTGCCTTTCTCTCTCTCTCTCTCTCTCTCTGTCTCTCACAGCAGCCTCTTAAAAAAACTCAACCTTCTTGGAGTAACTGAGTTGGATAATTACCGCCACACCAGCCAGTGAAAGTTTAACCTCCTCAGTTGCAACAGCAGAGTTCTGGTCTCCTTCTCGGTCTGTGTCTCTCCTCCTCATGCACACAGTGGAGATGGTGCCAGAAAATGCACGCTTTGCTGTTCAGCAAGTCGGCATCAGTGTGGGATTGGGGAGCTGAGCTGATGATGATCTCCTTGGAGACAGGCAGACTAGGCTGACTGCACAAACAGAAGTGATTGGTGGAAACTATATCAAATGTCATCACAGACCACCAATCACTTTTTACAGTCCACCCAGCTAGCAATATACTGCATATGCTTTTTTTGAAGTCGCAGTTGAGTAAGCAGATTCGCACCCACCACCAATGACTTAAAAAAAAGTATATATTGTTTTGGACTGTGGGATTGTGGAAAATAAAATAAAAAAACAATTATACATATTTTTTACTGTTTGTTCAATGATATTGGGGGGGCACATGCCCCCTCAACCCTATGGGCATGACACCACTGTTGCAAAGACATAATTCATTTTTTTTCCATTAACAGTCTAGAACATCTCAGGGTTGCTGGCTGAAGACATCTTTAAATGGTTGCATTATGGCTCAGTCCCTGTGCACATCTTCTTTAACTGGTTACATTCATATTTCAAACTCCAATTCAATTTGAACTCCAAAAGGGTACAACACTGTCTCAGTGGGCTACTCACAGTTAGAGTTGGGTGAAATTGAAAAATTTTCGTCATGCGAAATATTTTTACGTAATTCATGCATTATGCGAAATATTTTGCAGGGCAAAATGCAAACTTTCGCCCCTGGAGCAAGCGATATTTCACCCGCAAACTGGTGAAAGTTCACACCCTACGGATGGAATTTATAGTTTTAAGTTCTCCTGCAGATCCCCCAACCGAATACTGGCCATAATTGAATAAAGCCCCATGTCCTTTTTAATATATAAAAAATTAAACCACACTCCCTGGTGTTGGTACTTCCCCCTGCAGCCGCTCACCGGCCCCAAATTATTCTCCCTGATGTCTAGGGGTCCTCCCCAGATCACAGGATGTAATTGAATAAAGCCCCCAGTTGCCCTGGCCCCTCATTTCTTTTTCTTAAATAAATAAATAAATAAAACCCACACGCACTCATTCATTCAAAGCGCTCAGTCTGGCTGCCGACCCGTGGAGGTGGTGGAGGAGCTGCCGGTGGCCCGTACGTACTGGGGAGGCGGAGTGGGAACTAGCTCATGATGACAGGTTGGGGGTGGGAGGTCTACTAGACACCAGGGAGTGTGGGTTTATTTATTATTTTTTTTTTTAAGAAAAGGAAATAAGGGACCAGGGTAACTGGGGGTGAACTTTATTCAATTATGGCGGTAATCGGTGGGGGCCACTAGACACCAGGGAGAATAATTTGGGCCATGAGTGGCTGTGGGGGGCACTAGACACAAGTGTGTGCAGGGTTAATTTTTTAATTAAAAAGGATATGAGGGCCAGGGTAAATGGGGCTTTATTCAATTATGGCGGTGATCGGCTGGGGAGACCACTAGACACCAAGGAGAATAATTTGGGCGCTGTGGCCAGGAGGTTAGGGGGGACAACTAGACACCAAGGAGAGTTTTACATAGCGA
The DNA here is from genome assembly GCA_016271365.2 of Neoceratodus forsteri. Lineage (NCBI taxonomy): Eukaryota > Metazoa > Chordata > Ceratodontiformes > Ceratodontidae > Neoceratodus > Neoceratodus forsteri. Next base: position 580,150,419 of record CM057454.1, read on the forward strand.
ATGGCAGGGAATTAAAGTGGCGAAATTTGTAATTGCATAAAGATTTCCGTGGTGAAATTGCCAATTTTGGCAATTTCTCTGGCAAAATTAATTTCATAACATCTCTACCCGCAGTCCTAGCACAGTCCACAGTTTCAACAGTGGGCACTAGAGGGCAAGACCTCCACCCTGGGGGAAATAACAGTAAGAGTCAGGCTTGGTGGTGGGATCTCCAAACGAGTCCTTAGCTATCTCATAATATTTGACCCTGCAGCCAGCTAAGTCTTGAACAAGGGTGAAGTGCTTAAGAAGCATAAGGCCATCCCAAGGCCCAGAATAACTCATGGTGCGTGCCTATTGAATGGGTTGCTGCAACGGGTGGCCAGAGCCTCCAGGGCAGGACTGCAGTTTGTTAAGTTGTTCTTGAAACACCCAATCACTTTGCATCTCTTCAATGATATCCCACATTCGCTCTGAGATGTAAGGGTAATCTGCAGTTGGGTACTCTATGCAAATCCTCCTCCTTATCCAACATTCAGCTTGCGACCATTTTGGCAAGTCTCGGACACTAGTACACCTTGCCATGCCTGGCTCCAGCCACACTCCAGATCGATATATAGCATTAACTGGATCACTCCTCAACAAACCATCTATACACTCTTTTTTTTTCACTTATTTTTTTCTGCTCCCACTCTTCCAGTGCGCTTGTACTAGCTCCCTTGAGTGCCCTGCTGCCCATGGATTCTTGAGCCCCTGGATCACCCCCAGTTGGGGTGGATGAGTTCCCCTTTCTCCCCCATACCTCAAGACGGAGCATGCACCTGGAGCCGTGGCACAGGGATCCATCTACCAAGGTGGCCATGGGGTTTCTTTTTCCTTGTTTCTTGGTCCTGCCCCCACACAGAGACGCACCTTCACTCAGGCCCTCGGTCGAAATCTGCTCCCTCCCACTGTGTCATCAACTGTGCCACCATCTGTGGTCACCCAGGTGGTGGTATAGTAGCGAGGACCACAACCTACCTTCCCCGGAGAAGAAGAGCAGCCCAACGGGTGCTCAATCCTTCTCCCCCGGCTGGCCCTCCAGCAACCCAGGCTCGCTCCCAATCCCTGGTCACTGGCATTGTAAATGGTAGTGCTACTGCTTTGCCGGGGGCTGGCCATATGCTCTTTTAAAGCCTTAGAGTGCACTGCCAGGTGTGGGGCTTTATCAGGTAACATGATGGCGGGGTGATGAAAAAGGTCTAGGGATAGTGCGCTGTATCTCATGGTTGGAAAATTGGTACCTTTTTAGGGGTCCCTCAGACACATCAGGAGCAGGTTCATCCCAGATTTCCTCCTGGTCCATCCTTACTGTGGTAGCTCCAGTTCTGATTACAGGGCGAGTACGCACAGATGGAAGGGCTTCTGTTGCTGCTGGGGTAATGGGTATGTTGTTGTCGAGCAGGTACTCTGCTGGGAATCTCCTGGACCCTGGTGGATCCACTGATGCCAACCGCTGGCCATGCCCCTCCGTCTGCCACAGGGATAGCAAACAGCCAGTGAGGGGAAGCTGGGGAGACAACTGTGCTCCCCCTCTATGCTCTCTTTCACTTCTTCTACCCCCTTCACCTTAACATCTGGAGACCCCACTTTTACTTCCACAAAAGCCTCTCCACTCTCTTGCAGCTCAAGCTTAACTCCGGTGCCAACATCCACATTACCCTGGGACAGCAAAGATGCCATACCCACAGACGTGCTGGCAGGATATTCCCACTGAAATGTAAGAGGTGAGTCTCCAAAGATGCCTCCAGGAGCAGCATTAGAATATACTGAACAAACTGACAGTCTCACAACCCCTCGTCCTTGATACAGGGCTACAGGAGGACATCTCAGATGAGCCACCACATCTGTAAGCCCCCTCTCCCTGCTGTCTAGGGGTACCTGATGGTGAAAAAGGGAAAGGAGCCCAGACCACAGTGTCACCCTGAAACTTCCTCTGCACAAAAGCTGGAGCAGACATACAAATTAGAGTTCATCCTACCTGTAGACATCCCCACCCTGAGTAGGATGAATCCCACCCCCTTGGACAGGTCTCTAATCCCAGCAAGAGCACAACAGAGCCAGAAACAGCTTCTTCCACTTTCTCACCGCGCTGGGACCCAGGAGGCCAGATTGAGACTTTCTACAAGAACCACCATCAGAACTATGGAAAAGTTTATTTTGTGTAAAAAATAAACAGTCAGTTTCATCAATATTCCTATGGCAATCAATGACCTTGACTCCAGAATAGCAGTAAACATAGTAAATTTATTTCCTGAGCACCTAAAGGATTTCTGGGCTTAGGAGCCAAACTCGCTTAGAAATGTCAGTAAACGCAGCTCCATGGGGCTACAACAGAGCAACTTAGAGAGGCAGTACTTAGGCACAGATATATCAGCAGACAGCAGACTTTAAACAGCATTTCAGGACTGAAGGATAGAACCTGCAACTCAGGTATGTACTGAGCTTCTTCCACAGAAATCTTGTTTCACTTGATAGACCTCCTATAAAACTGTTCCTTGAAAATTCTCTCTGCAGGGGAGTGATTTACTCCTCCAAAACACCAGCCAAGTAGTGTAAAACCTTGGGGCACTGAGCAGTCTAGCCTCCACAGCTGTTCCCAGTTTCTCTCACTTCCATGTTACCTTTCTTAAAACTGTTAAACAGTGCCAAAGCTTTCCTCGTGCCTTCTCAAATAGAACTCTTCCCCAGAGCTGAGCAACACAAACAGTGTAGTGGCTCCCCTCTTTCCTCAGCCAGTTTCCCAAGGAAACCACAACCCTTTTGGCCTAAAGACCCACCCCAGACACAGGCATGGGCATACCTTTCAACTGTCCCTGATTTTCAGGGATGACCCCAATTTTGCCTCAAAATTTTCCTCTGTCCCTCGTAAAATTTGGGATTTTGTGACAGAAGAGTGGGGATTAAAATCACAAAATAATGTCAAACATTAAAGATTTAGACGTGTTCTTCTTCAGAAAATGCATCTTAACACAAATCCTCTTATTCTATCAGCATTCTGAATGAATAGTATCAATTCTCATGATGTGTCCCTGATTTTGGGTCTTTGACCCTGATTTTTTTAAGCCTTGTCTCTGATTCAGGAGGTAAGAGGTTGAGAGGTATGGGCATGGTAGGACCCAGAACTTGCCCCAGACAAGGGCATGGCAGTCCCCAATGAGTCCCAGGCCATGATTCTCCCTCCACACTCTCCTCTGGGCTGATGTGCCACATGGGAGAGTGTAGACTGCTGCTGCCACCCACTGACCCCTGCTGCGGCCTTGCCACCAACACAACAACCCCATCACCCCAGTAGCTTTACCTTGTACTGGGTACCAGGCCCCCAATGCCTGCAGCATACATGGTACAGTCCCTTCTAGTCTCAGCTCCCTTCTCATCTCGGTCCTGCTGATACAGCTGTAACAGGTTCTCAACACCCCAAACAGGAGGAGGATGGAAAGTATATCCGGATCCAACAACTGCTTTCTGCCTGCATTATGCCCCCTTCCACAGAGCCCTCTGAAGGACCGATGCACCGCCACTACTGCCGACCTGCCTATGCTGGGGAGGGACCCTCCTCCTGGACTGCCCTGCTCACACCACTGACTGCTGTCTCTCTCTCCCCCCCTCCCTCTCCCACCCAAACCTTTTCCAATCCTTAAATACACCCAGGTGCTGCCACCCATGGTAAAAGCACCAAAAGGAACCCTAAGGTGCCTGTAATTTCTACCTGCACTGGGGGAGCAGCCAAGGGCTAGTAAGCCCCCCCCCCCACAAGAGGGACTTATACACACATTAATAAAACAGGCTAATTAGTAAAAGGTAAACAACTGGAAGCTTATACAATGAAAGCTACTTCTACAACTCAGCATTAGAGGTTTCACTTAAGATAAATATGTGCACATATAGAGACAGGGTATTATTTCATACAATGGTGTGAATGAAAATCCACAAATACATCTAGCCTTATAGTAATACAAAGAATGATAAAAGCTATACAATTCAGATCTGTATTGATTAATTGAGGAACGTTTCCAGATATTTTACAATAAACAGTAAATGAAATTGATTACCAGTTTTATCCACAGTGATCTTGAAATTCACACGTCATTTGTTCTTTAATTCGGTAATACAATTATTACTGTTGAAAAATTAAAAAAGAACATAATGTCAGTTTATCCCAGAATTGCACATTTTTCCTAAATTGGTCCAAGACTGACCGCACCATGGCTGCCACCTGGCTGAAGCTGAGTGGTAGTGCAGCAGAAACCACTCAAGCTGGGGGAGGGAATACTGCCCGATACAGACATGACTATGCATTTTCGTGTCTTTTACTTCATTACATGGCACATCCCTAGAGAAAAAAATGCTGAAGGAAAAAATTGCAGCCATGGTAAATGAGGACCAGTCTCGCACAGGTCCAGCACCATCAACTAGGCATGTTGGAATCTGGATTCTGCTTCACAGGGTCTGGACAAGCATAGCTGCTAGCCCCGACACAAAGGTAAGCAATGGGAGACTCATCTGAGAGGTAAGTCAAGGAAAGGTGGGTGACAGGACGGTTCGCCACGTTCTCAACGGCACACCAATCCTGATTTCTACGGCAGGGCTTCCAGACTTCTGTAGCAATGTTTGTTCATTCCTGTGACATGAATAATTAATTTATGTTACAGAAAGCAATCATGCTATTGGCTAATTGGTGACATCACATGCTGAACATAGGGAAGGGGCATCAAGTTCTAGTTCAAGTTTATTTCACCAGGAAGGCCCCATTGAGCAAGCTCAATTACAAGGAGGTCCTGCCACAGGCAATACGATACAGCAGATACATTACACAGAACTGTGTTAAGGAAGTATAAATACATATCTTTCAAGCACAGAACAGTGGTTTACAATTAGCATAGCAGCGGCATACTCATATAAAACGTGATACAGCTATTTACAGTATGCATTACAGCAGAGCAGACAGGCAAATGCACAATAATGACAAATGTAATAGGGAGGCAAGGCAGAGAGGAGGGCCATGCACTGTGAAAACAACAACTGTATATTTGAATAAAAAAGTATCCAGAGCAATGAATTCTGTGACACATCATATATTCTGCGGCATAATGCACATTCTGCAGAAAATGCCTCAGTCATGGAATCACAGAATACCAGGAACCTTGCTGACAGCACTGTTCCGAAGGGAAAATGTCAGCATTCATGACAGAAAAAACACATAATAAATAAATAAACCTGGCAAGGTAAGAATACTATTGATTGCAAAGTGGAGTCCTTACAGTATATCATCTTATAAATGTCATACATTTATTTTTATTTATTTTATTTTATTGAAATCTAGAATTACAGATGACTTTGAGCAGGAACTGCTTGTCTACAAAGGTTCCACGTTGAAGGAATGGGGGTATACATACATACATACAAAGGGGACTACTGTGCCCTCTCGGGCTGTTTCCTCTCAAACAAATTGCATTCTGCAGTTTGAGAACCTGCCTAAGGAGAAGCTGCCTGAAGCTCACCCTCCAAGCAAGGTACAGGTTGGAACTCTGAATTTTGGTATCTACCCCTGGAGGAATCTCACTTGCTCCCATTTGCCAGTGTTGCTCACATTCTGTGCAGCAGTTCAGAAGTCATTTAGGAACTGCTGCCAAGAAATTAATGCTAGGGCTAATCTCTGCTTGAAATGTTTTGTTTTCTCACTTTATGTAATGTTTAGTCTGATGCAGAGATTTCTTAGATTTGCTATATGTTTTGAGAGAGGTGTTTAAGGTAGTGTGATGCTATCTGCCCTGAGCCCCTTCTCTTAGAGCTGTAAGTCTGTGGGCTGCACCCTTGACTACTGTGTCCCATACAGGCTGCTGCAGTGCCCCCCAACTTGCTTCAGTACCTCCCTGCCTGTTCTCGCTTTGTTTAATTTTCAGCTCTGTGCCCCAGTGTTAATCAGAGCCCCCTCCACAACTGTATTGAGGCTACTGCTCTCTCCTGTCGAGCATACTACAGTGTCTTACCCAACCCCCAACCTGCTTCAGGACTTCCCTGCTTAAACTACCTCTGTTTAATTCTCAGCCCCTCCCAACCTGTTCATTTCTCTTTTGTTTTCTGACTGCCCTCCCCTCCAAGCCTGCTATTTAATTTCGTCCTCTCACCTTATCTCCCCAGGGGACTACTGAGCCCTCTTGGGCTGTTTCCTCTCAAACAATTTGCATTCTGCAGTTTGAGAACCTGCCTAAGGAGAAGCTGCCTGAAGCTCACCCTTCCCCCCTCCCCCCATTTGCAGTTTATACTGATCTGCCACTAGAGGCATCTCATTTTTCCTATTAATCCTCCAACCTTGCCTCTGCCTTTTTCCTGTTCTAATCACCATTATCCCCTGCCTTGTTCTCACTTTTTGCATATTTCACTCTGAAGAAAAAAAAAGAACTACTCCACAGCGACAGTCACCCACTGAAGGTCAGTTATTCCCCTTACCCCCCAATAGGAAGTAACAATGGGCACCATGGCTATCACACTCAGCCTACTCATGGTTACCTTTTTTGCTGTGCCCATGTCCATCCTGACCCCCACCCTCCACCCTGAGCCTCACCCCCTCTCACCACCCCACAGCAGCCAACCCTCCCCCCACCAAGGACACCCCTATTTCTTCACAGACCCACCTCCAACCAATATTCCCTCCCCCGGGACACCATGGGCTCAGCCCTTCCTTGCCACACCTACCCTCCACACCCTACCCATCCCTTGCACCCCCCACTAGTAGGACCTTGCATCGGTACCTAGCTAAGGGTCCTGGTCACCACAGACTGCTCATCAGATTAATTGCTCTACTCCTTCTGCTATCTGGGAACATACACCCCAACCCCGGGCCATTGCCAACTAGCCACCCCACACCCCACTCTAGTACCGGCCTCAGCATTGCATCCATGAATATTTGTGGCCTCCTAAAAAAATGTGCCGCTCTCCAGTGCTGGGCTGTACAACACCATCCTGATGTTATAGCTCTAGCCAAGACCTGGCTCTAGAGAAAAACTCCCGACTTGGTTATCTCACTCCCTGGCTACACTCTGCTCAGGGAAGACTGTATAGGCAAACGTGGTGGCGGGTGTGCAGTCTTTATGTGTGACACACTTTTAGGTGATGCTCTCCCTGCCCCCAAGCTCGGTTTTAGTGCCCAAGCCCTCACCCTTAAGGTTACCCCTGACCCAGCCAGGGACCCTCTTTTTCTCATAGTCACTTACATACCCCCGAGGGACCAGGGACCTGCTGCCCACTCCTTCATTGATTGCATCACCACACTCCCACACAAGGTAGAGCAGCTCATCCTAGGTGACCTTAATGTCAATTGGCTGAGTACCACTGCTCCCCATATCAGGGACTCCTTCGCTGCCCTAGATATGACCCACCTAGTTACCTCACCCACTAGATTTAACCAGTCAGACGGCTCCAGCACCCTCCTAGATGTAATTCTGTCAAACCGCCCCCATAAAATCAGGGATATTAATGTACTACCAGACTCTCTTAGTGACCACTCTCTGGTCCTCTGTCACTGGTCATCCCACACACCAAAACCAGTGTCCCAGGTCACCTCGCACCAGCGCTTTTGCCCCGGGGGTCTCAGAAAGCTAAAAGTGCACCTAGCCCAGCTTGACTGGTCCCCAATCCTACCCACAACGGATATTGACTCTGCCCTAGCCTATTTCTCCAGGCTTTCAGCAAGGTCTATGACCTTTTGGCCCCCCCGACCAGAATCCGTACCAAGAAACACAACGCCCCATGGATCTCCCCATCCCTCATCCAAACACTGAAACAAAGAGATAATCTCTGGCATATTGCTGTTGAGACAGGCAAACTGGCTGACAGACAAGCATATAATGCAGCACATAACAAGTGCACCTGGGCTATAAGGCAGGCTAAGGCCGAATATTATCAAGCCACCCTTGAATCCACTTGGGGATCATCACGTGTTTTCTGGGACAATATGAAAGAGCTCAATGGAAAGACCCACTCCCCCCCACCATCACTACTCTCCAGAGATGGTACCATCACTACTGATCCTCCCCGCATAGCTGAGTGCCTCAATATGGCTTTCTCAGATCTAAGCTCTGTCCTCCCCAACTACTTTTTCGACCCTATCCCTGCCTCCACCGCCCCCACCTTGGATTGCCCCCCTTTCTACCTGCATGCCATATCACCTCTTGAAGCCAGGCCTCATCTGCAAAAAGTCTTAGCTAGCAACAACCCCAGCTGTGATCTCCTGGACTCCAGGATTCTCCAATTAGTCCTAGATACTGTACTAGCCCCTCTCACCAACATTTTAAACCAGTCACTATGTCTTGCTCTATTTCCCAGTGCCTGGAAAATTGCAGAAGTCACTCCTATCCATAAGAGTGGAGATAGAATCTCCCCTAACAATTTCAGGACCATCTCCATTCTCCCCCCTCTCTCCAAAGCACTAGAAAAAATAGTGGCCATTCAGCTCTCTGAGTATCTGGCCAAATATGACCTGCTTTGTCCGAAACAATATGGATTCCGTCCTGGACACAGCACCACTACAGCCCTCCTGGAGTTCTCCCAGCACCTCCACTCTGCTCTCGACTCTGGTCATGTTGCGGGTGCAGTGTTCATTGACCTCTCCAAGGCCTTTGACACTGTCTGTCACCCCCTCCTACTTGACTCCCTCCACCAACTTGGCTTCTCCCCTGGCCCACTGGCTTGGTTCACCAGTTACCTCTCTACCAGATCACAGCGCATGAAGGTAAATGGCACCCTGTCCAATACCCTGCCCGTTCACTCGGAGGTCCCCCAGGGTTCCATCCTAGGCCCCCCCCATTCTGTTCAACCTATTTCTCAATACCCTCCCCAGCTCCTGCTCGGGCAATATGCTACTCTATGCCAAGGATGCAGTTCTCCTTGCCTCCCACCCTGACCCCACATCTCTACAGGAATCCCTGCAGCACACATTCAACCAAGCCAAAATGTGGTTCCTTGCCCACCGGCTGGTCATTAATCTAAAAAAAAAAACAAATCTATGTTTTTTTTCGTATCACCAGAATAAGGCCAAAAATGCCCCCCTCTGCATTCTCCTCAGTAATGCTCACCCTCTCGAGCAGGTGTTGTCCTACAAGTACCTGGGCATCACCTTCGACTCAGCTCTTACATTTCATGCCAACATCAATACCCTGTCCTCAGCCATAAACTCTCAGATTGGCCTTCTCTATCGCCACAAAGATTGACTCCCCCAAAATGCCCTCCAATTGGCCATCAACTCCTCCATCTTGTCCCTAGTGGACTCGACTACCTATTTACACTTGGCCCGACAATACCACCCTCACCCAGAATCCAGACCTCGATAAACAAGGCCTGAAGGCTCCTGGCTGGCACATCCCTCCGCACGCATACTTGCCTGCTCTATTCCACCACCAACCTGCTCACCTTGGAGAAGCGCCTTCGCTACCAAACCTGCTTACTTGCCAAAAAATTCCTGATAAGAATCTCCCCCCCAGGGGTCACTGCATCCCTGCAGCTTGCCTCCCCATCTGTTGCCACCCATAGCTCAGTTAAGGCCACCTTTCTGGTGCCCCATACCAAGACCTCCCTAGCCCAAAGGTCCTTCCACTACCATGCCCCCACATGGTTCAACTCCCTCCCACCCTCTGTCACTAAGTCTACAAAAATTGGTCCATTTAAAGTCGCTCTTCATAACCACCTCTTTGGCGCCCGAAGCTGTAGTTGCCCTTAATCAACTTAATGTTGGGGTCCCTCCCCATTTTCTGGCCCATAGCCTTGACAATGTCTGTTGGACTGCTTCCCCCCTCCTTTTCTCCTCACCTCTGTTCCCCTCCCACCCTTCCACCTAGGTAATTCCCCTATACAACCAGGGTTGTCACTTCTACTACTGTTATACTTTATACGATTGCTATTTACTGCATGTAATTTTATTCCGTAAACCACTGTTATATTGTGTTCTTTTGTTATCTGTATTGCACCTGTATGTTACCACCGTTGTATCTCACACTGTAACCATATCCACCCTCCCTGCGATGAGGTGCCTTTGTAAATGAGGCCCTGACTCAAAGGTTGTAAATCTGACTTTCAAAAATAAATAAAAAAGGTTGACATAATAATACATAGTTACACAATAAAAATAAGCAAGAGACTGAGGCTTAGGAAATTCCAGTAATTCAAAATGTGCCAAATGTTAGGTAGCATGACATACCAGCCAAGGGCAATCTTAGAAATAAGCACTGCAGGTGAGAGGGAAGGGGGTGTGCAGGCAGGAAGACCATTGTCAGAGGGTAGAGGGTGAGGGTAAGAGCTCTAAAGGGGAGGGAGGGGAGGGATAAAAGTCAGGAAATGCCCAGGGGGAAAGAAAAGGGAGAGGGGGTGACGAGGTGGGCAGGTGAGGCCGGTAGAAAGGAGGCAAGGTGGGGAGAGGTAGCTGTCAAGACTGAAGTGGAGGGCAGTGAGTGGTGGGCCCCTGATTAGGCAAGGCAGTCACAACAACTAGTTGAAATGAGTTGAAGTCGGAGTTGTCTCTTAAAGGGGCCAAGAGCAGCAGCAGTAAGAGTTTCTTTGTCGAGAGTATTGTACCACTGTGGTGCCCTGTGGGCAAAGGCCCTCTGGCCCATGGTAGTCCGACATCTGGGGACAAGGAAGCTTAGTTGTTGTGAACTTCTAGTTCACTGGGTGCTGTGGTTGCCAATGAGGAGTTTTTCAATGCCTGGGGGCATGACCCCGAGGAGGACTTTTTTGGCTAAGAGGCAGGTTTAATACTGTATCCGGCTGATGAGAGGAAGCCATTCTGCCTGAGTGTACAGGTCACAAGTGTGTGTAAGTCGGTCAGCCCCAGTTAGCAGCCTGCGTGCTTTGTTGAGTGCAACTGTAATTCTGCGGAGGGCAGAAGCGGAGGCAGAGCCATAGATTGCTAGCCCATAATTGATGATGGAGGTGACAGAGCTGTTGCTAGCCAACCGGAGAGTGTCAGGAGTCATGCAGTGTTTGTGCCTGTACAGCAGGCCTATACAGATGTTGGTGGCTTTGGTGACAGAATCTATGTGCCGATGGTAGGAGAGTGAGCTGTCCAATGTGACACCTAGGTATTTAAAATCAGGAACGTGTTCAAGTAAGGTCCTGGTTTGTTTTAGGATGGTGAGGTCACAGGATTTGTACTTAATCCTGGTGTTGTAGAAGGTCATAATCTTTGTTTTGCTGTAGTTCATGACCAGTTTGTGTGACTTGAACCATTCTTTGATGTGCATGAATTCAAGCTGTAATTGTTTCTCGAGGAGCTCTGCGTTTTGGTGGTTGGTGAACATGACTGCATCATCAGTGTAGAGCAGTAATTTCTGGTGGCAGACACTGGGAAGGTCATTGAGGAAGAGACTGAAGAGTAGTGGCCCAAGGATGGACCCCGTGGGACCCCTGAAAGGACTGGCTTTTCTTCTGAGGTGACACCAGCAATCCTAACCCACTGGATCCTCTCCCCAAGGTAGCTTGAAAACCAGAGCAGCACTTCATTGGAGAGCCCAATGTTTGATAATTGCTTGAGTGGGAGTGTGTGGTTCACAGTATCAAAGGCTTTCGTAAGGTCGATGTATACTGCCCCTACACAGTTTCCTTGATCAAACGTGGTATGGATGAAGCCCGTGAATTCTAATAGTGCAGTGGTGGTACTGTTCCCTTTTCGGAAACCATGTTGCTCAGGACAATGGATGTTCATTTGATGCAAGGAAATGGAAATTACTGCTGTAAATGTGTCAGTATGAAAATGTTATTCTTCAAGACAACACTAAAACAGAAATGATTATAGTGACAACAATTAATAATAAAGAATTTGTAAATAGTGTTATTCTGCCCAAAGAACACACATTGTTGTGATTTGCATTCATTGTTAATGGCAAGACAAAGTATGGGAATTGTTATTTTACACAGCTGCATGGGCAAAGCTCTGCAGACGTTATGGCAACATCAACATCTGAGAAGAGCACTGTGGAAGCATGTGACTGGACCGCTGTCCGGTATGCTTCCACAATGCTGTGGCAGTTTCCAGTGCTTGTGTTTATGCTTCCCTTCCCCCTCTGCTGGACACATAAGGGCTGCATAAACACATTCACTTCAGGGGCACTTCATTTTCTTCTATAACTGTGGAAGTGATCGACGCCATGCAGAACATGGTGGCACTCAGACTGCACATGCACAAGTATTGCACATGCGCAGTTCAGGCATCACCACCATCTTGTGCATGGCAGCACTCATAAAAGCTTGGCACAGTCATATCGGCTCTGACCAGAGTTTGTTTAAATATACTTCTTCCATCTCCTCCGCAAGCCTTGGGATACTGTACAGCAAGGTTTACATAAACACTCACAGACAGCTGACAGAAATCTCACATAACATCAAGGTTAAAAAAGTTGATATTCAGTTCTGCTTTAAACTGTGCCAATGAGACTAAGCTGAAAAAAAAACCAAAAAAACACCAGAGTAGTATAAGTTCATATATCTCGTCAAATGTTAAATTTCAGCCAATTAGCACGTGCCACGTCATTTGACAGGTGGACGTGTCCTAAAATGGACCAATCAGAATAGTCCCTTGTTAAACCGGCAGTCCCTCCCGAAAATGCGCTAGTCCCGCCCACTTCTGGCAGAAGTGACGCAACCTCGAACCTGTGTCCCGCCCCTTGTGCAGTAAATGACATGCATTCAAACCCGTGTCCCGCCCCTTGCACAGGAAATGACCCACACTGAAACTCTGGAAGTGACATAACACCACCATTTTGTGAGCGTCTTACACCCCTCATTCTCGTACACTCCTTGAACCCCTGCCACTCACCATTTTGTAAGCATTCTGCACCCCTCCTTCTTGTACACTCCTCAAACCCCTGCCACCCACCATTTTGTAAGCATCCTATGCCCCTCCTTCTCGTACACTCCTCGAACCCCTGCCACGCCATCCTGGCTGGAACCCGAGTCCCACCATGCTAGCTTGAACTCCTGTCCCCCTCCTTTCTCCTGCACCCCCACCATCCTGGCTCAAACCCCTGTCCCTCTTCACCACCGTGCTCCACCCACCCCAAAAATCAGTTAGGGTTTATGTAGTGTTATGTGCCCCCTGTAGGCTTGGGGGGGTATAACTGCAGGGGCATGTGTGTGTTTTTATTAGGATATTTTCAGAAAGAAGTATCTAGGAGGCATCCTGATCATGCAGAGGTTTCACAGATCTGTGTGGAGACCCCCCCGAGGGAAATTCATCTGCCTGTGTGAGTACCCTTTTTCTGTTTTTTATAACAATATACAAAATAATTTAACATGCATCTGTAGGACTGTGTCAAACTTACATCAAAAGGATACCTTTATGTATATGCATGTAACATTTATAAGCTAAAATGGGGGACCTCTGTGTAAACAAGATGGTTCAGCAGTTTTCTCTGGATAGCATTGCAACATGCTGGCTATGTGTGTGTGTGATTTTATAGCAATCACAAAACTAATTATTTATACTCCATCATGAATTAAAAGAACAAAATATATCAGAAAAAGGAATACACATACCTATAGTTCACCCCTCAGCTCTGTGTAGTATCAAGGAGAAGGCTGAATGAAATGTGAGTGATATTTATAATGTTTTAAAAAAGGGGGTGGGGGCTACAACAGATGTGCCTCTGACACATGTTACCATGTATAGTATGATGGGGTGTGGTGATGGTTTTACCAAGGGGCAGTCCATCTTGCAAAGCATTATATAAACCCTGCATTTGAAGCCAGAAGGCACAGCTTTTTGAGAGATTCCTCAGATTCTGTTTTATAGACTTGGAGCAGATTATCAAAAACATCAAGCAAGAAGATGGCACAGCACAGCGCTTCTCAATTCAACCTCCCTGCAACAGGCCAGATTGTCACACCACCTAATGAAAAGTCTGGAGATGAAAAGCCAAGCAAGAAGATGGCTATCGGGGCCCCACAACCCAATCCATCATATGTGTACTACATGAGGTGTGAAAAAGAATGTCCCACACAAGTCTTGTTGAGTGGAAGAGTGTCTGGCATAAAAAAGAAACTCTCTGAACAGTTTGGTGAATCAGAAAATCCTAAATCTGACTGTTCTTCTGAAGAGACACCACTGCAAGACCTTGAAGAGTTGCTGGGGTGTGAATCTGATGCAGAAAAAGAAGTTACTATGAAACCCAAAACAGAGAGTGACAAGAAGGGGGAGCCAGAGAAGATGGTCAGCGAGACACTGCCAAAAAAAGCATCAGAGAAAGTTGTGAAAAAGAAATCCAAGACACAGCCAAGAGGTGCCTCTGACCAAGAGGGGGATGATGACAATGCAGCCACAAGCAGTCAAGCCCAGGCTAAGAAAGAGAAAGATAAGAAAAATGAAGAAGAAGAAAAGAGTTGTCTTGATGAGGTAAATGCATTTTAACATTTAAAAAAATGTGAGTGGTGCCATGCGTACATGGCATAACTGAGGGAGATGAGTTAGCAGTAGAACTAAATCTTACCTATAATGAGTCAGAGGACCAATGCTGTTTTCTGTTTTTACTTTAATAGACTGAAGGATTTGCGATGGAGCAGCAGTCATATTCGGACAGCATGGATTCGCGACTTTCCACAAATCTACTGCTCGACTGTCTTTGCTGTGTGAAAGATACAAATGTGGTTGTTAATGAGATGTGTGAGAACCAGTATGTTAGAAATACAGAGAGCGATAGAATGTTTCAAAATGTCACAGAACAGGCTGTGATCACTACCCAACCTTCTCCTTCTTCTTCTACTGAGATTAGACAGGGGACCTCATGTGAAAAACCAGGCCTCAGTAGTAAACCCCCCAAAACTGACCACGATATGTATTGTAAGTACGTTATGTATCATACCATCTGTGGCGTAACTGCCTCAGTGATACAGAGGGTGATACATTGTGAATTGGTCGATTCCTGTCCTGGGTGTGAGATACATGATCTGAGTCAGAAAAACCATTCATGTATCCTTGATGACTTAATGTCTAAAGAAGCATACAAAAAATGTTTCTGAAGCCATACATATAGGGCAGCTCACGCCCGTGATCTTGGCAATTGCTATGAAGCATCAGGGGTTAAATATGACCAACTGTACCCTGGAAACTATAAGTCATGTTTTAAATGATGTGAGAAAATCCGATGACCCCATGTGGTTAGTTATGCAAATGTTACAGCAGACAGACAGTGAAATTTAAAAAGATGCCTGCTGTCTGGTCAGCAAAGGTTCCTTTAAAAAATTTCTAAAAAGAAAGTCAGGAACCCTGTTTACATTGTAAAAAAAATTACCCCACCCGCCCCACCCAAATTACTACATGTAAACATTTCAGTACCAAAACGTGCCATATTTTATTTTTACAGATAATCATGCGGGATGCAAGTACAGAGAGAATCCAAAGGCTTATGTATCTGATCCTAAGCCATTACTGCCATCCATCACTGTTTGGTTCACCTCAATATGACATTTGCCTTTGTGAGATACATGCAGCCTCTGAACTGATGATGTGTGCCCTGCCAGAAGTATGGGAGGATACAGATAAATATATAAATGAATCGGTGTTGCCATTTGTAGAAAATGTTAAAGTGTTTGCCGATATATTCGTGGAAGACAATGAATGTCTTTGTGGACTTTATATCATGATCGTCATAGTCATGTGTGTGTGTACTACAAACCAGAAAAAAACTTGTGATATTGTACGTGTTGTTAACCTGGCTTCTCTGCTTGCTGAAATGATCCACTGGTCAAAAAAAGGGCCCTTTAAAAAATTATATAAGGAAATTTAGGAACCCTGTTTATGTTGTTAAAAAACATTTACCCCCCAAAACTGTTACTTGTTACCATTTTAATATTGTTCATATTGTTACCCTGGCTTTTTCTGCTTGCTAAACCACCCCATGCAGTGAGAGGTCACTAAAACATAGTGCTGTATGTTTTTTTCCAGAGTATACAACGATGTGAAACACCCTGTCAGTTCGTCCAGAGGCTTATTTACCAACTAGTCAGACACAGAGCTAAACAACCTGGTTTAAATCTACCTACAGGACAAGCACCATCTGTACTTTTAGAGACATGCCAAGGTCTTTTTGATGGTCTCCCAGAAGGACCCCAAAAGGAAACTGTGGATTATTTTAAGGATGAGGGGGCTACTCTTGAGGAAGCAATGTTTAAAATTGCTATAGAGTTTATGCATAATCCTTATGATGTGATACACTTTTGTGGTTTTATCTGTACCGCAGTTGACTTTTTTAGTGTTTAGTTTGCAGAACGGAGGGTCTGAGTCTGTCATCATAAATTTTGCTTCTTTTATTGCTTTTGTTGTGTTTCATAAACCAGATTTAGAATATGCTTTTCCTAAATAGTGTATTATAATGTGCTTTCAGATGGAACGTACTGGCATGCTCCCAATATTCCAGACAGTCTTGATGTCTGCAATGTACCATGTGATAAAGGACATTTTAAAGGAACCTATATACTTTGGAAAGCAGCCTGCATTAAATGTCTGCTCTGAAGATGCTGCTGCTTCACTGGCAGAAAACACACTGACTCTGATTAAAGAGTTGCCACCCCTTGTATGGAGACTCTATGTTGACGTAATGGAAAACAGTAACCGTAGAGCAGTATGCAAGGTGAACGACATTTTAGATGTAACAGATTGTCTTAAAAATCAGGCTTGTTATTTTGAGTGGTGTATGGCATATGTGTGTATGTATTGTGCCCACCTCATCACTAAGGGGAAAGTGGACGATGCCAATGCTTGTGTAAAACATGCGGCTCAAAAGTTGCTATTTCTGGGTATTGTGAAGTGAGTAAAAATGGAAGAGTAGAAAAACAAGATATTACATAATCATTGCATGCTTGCCATGTGTTATGCCTTTTGTATGTAGCAGCTATATGCATTAGTTTATGTATTATAAAGTATATAAAGTAAATCTTCAAATACTGTTATGACGTGTGTATTTATAAATAAAATATAATCATGCATGGCACTTTGTGGTTGTCATAGTGTTTTTAAAAGAATAGAAAGAGCACGTGCTTTATTTTACTGGTGACAAGAGTTTTGCTAGCTAACAGATGTATCGGGGGTTGACGAAAGAAGATGAATGATCACCTGTTCCAGAATATATATTTTAATGCAAGAAAAGTGGGTAGTTTCACAGGGGTGACTCAGCTGTATAAGGTTGCAAAAAAACTTGATAAAGATGTCACCAGGAAAGGTGTTGCAGAATGGCTTGTGAAGCAGGACCCCTATTCATTACACAAAGCAGCCAGAGTCCGATTTAAGAGAAATCCTGTCATTGTTTCTGACACAGACAGACAATGGCAAGCTGATTTAGTGGATATGAATCAATATGCAAAGTACAATAATGGGTTTAAGTACATACTGACGTGCATCGATGTGCTGTCCAAGTATGCCTGGGTAGTGACTTTAAAAGACAAATCAGGCAAGGCAGTGATGCAAGCCTTTAAAACTATTTTTAAAAGTGGACGCACACCTCAGAAGTTGCAGACTGATCAGGGTAAAGAGTTTTTAAATGCTTCCTTAAAGAACCTATTAAAACAAAATAAAATACACCATTTTGTGACGAATAATGAAGTTAAGGCCAGCATTGTAGAAAGATTTAATAGGATACTGAAGTCACGCATGTGGGCTACTTTACAGCCCAGAATACTTGGAAATATATAGATGTGTTGTCAGACCTGGTGCAGCTATAACCATACTTATCACAGAAGCATTAAACACAGACCTGTGGATGTTAACCCTTCCAATGCCCTGGGTGTGGAAGATCCTCAGCTAATTCTGTTCTTGGCAAAAACAAAAGGGTACCCTTCAGAAAGATGATCACCTGACTATCTAAGCTAAAAGGGTGTTTGAAAAGGATATGAAGAGACGTACACAGATGAGATATTTATTGTGACGGAGGTCTTAAAGACACAGAGGCCCACCTATAAGCTAAAAAGACTATCAGGGAAGACATTAAAAGTACTTTTATGCTGAGGAGCTGCAAAAATTGAACCTGATGAGGACCGTGTGTACAGGGTGCAGAAATCCTGGCAGAGAAAAAGCGTGGCAGAAAACTTGGTATCTGGTAAAGTGGAGAGGGTGGCCCGATAAATTTAATAGCTGGGTTGAGGCAACACAGGTTTGGGACATTAGAAGCAGATAAGGCTTAAAATGCTCAAAAATGGATTTTATATCACATTGCCCAGCAACGCCTCGCACAACATTTTCCCCAACAATACTATATCCACTTTTACAGTAAAGTTACCACAAACGCTTGAACTACCTGGTGAATGGGAAGTGGGCTTAGTAGAAATTCAGTACCCTCATACCTGGGACAATGTGCCTGCACAGAAAAACAGGTTCAGTATGCTCTATCAGCCTCTAAGCGTAGCCCACAGTAAAACACCACCAACTGGACCCTTTACTGAGTCAGCAGCATTTAAAATTCCATCGGGCTATTATCCTAACATGGCTGGTGTTATTTCTCAAATTAATAAAAGCATATTTGAAGTAAATGAACTGCCAGTGGTTTTGGAACAACAAGCTGTCGGGAGAGAAATAAGCATTGACAGTGACATCAAATGCATTTTGTTTATGCACGGGCAGTTACAGTACCTTTTGGGTTTTAGCAGACTCGAGGTAGGTGTAGGAAAGAATCTAACAAAGAACCCTACAGATAATAATGGGGGTTTTTACACATTATATATCTACACTGACATTATCACGCATGAAATAGTGGGTGACAGTCTAGTGCCTTTGCTGAGATGCGTACCCGTCAGGAGCCAAGACAATGAGATAGTGACCGTGACTCTCAGATAAACCCCATTATCAAACAGTCAGTAAACATCAGATCGATACAGTCACTACTGAAATAAAGAATGATCAAATGAACCTATACCATTTAGATTTGGAAAGGTGATCGTGAAGTTGCATTTTCGCCCCCAGAGAGTGCTCTAAAATTTAAACAAGGATGGTGATCGTTCGACATTATGGGGACCCTGCCTTGTACAGAAGCTATTACAAGGCACAGGCAGGATACGGTCTGCCCGGTGTTCATGGACTTCCTACTATGTATGGTTCTGGTATAGTAGGGACATTTCATAGTCTGTTCAGAAAAGCAGTTCCATTTTTAAGAAGGGGGTTTGAAATTGCAAAACCACATCTACAGACAGCTGCTAAAAATGTTGCAAAGGATGTTGTGGGACATGTGACTAGTGCTGTTGCTCAAAAGATGTCAGGGGGTGATAAGCCTACTCAGGGTGGCTCAGGGTTGACTGTATTCATCAGAGGTAAAAAGAGAAAGCGCAGAGTACACCCTTCGCTTCTTATCGGCCCCCCCGGCTACTTTAAAAGAGGTGTTTCAAAATGCAAAACTTCACATAAAAGAAAATGTTCAAAGGCAAAAGGATCTTCGAGGGGTCGTAAAAAAGGCAGAGACCTGTTCTAAAAAACATGGCTTTCGTGCACTGTGGTTCTGAAGAATGCACAAAATCAGAACTTGACTTGTTTGCCGTTTCTACCACACAGACAAGCATTGAAAAAAGCATTTATGTAGAGATGCCCCCTCTGGCTGCCCTTTCAGAAAACTCACCGATTTAATTTTATATAGCAGGGAATGGTGAAGACTATTTGGATCTAAACAACACGCTTCTTTACCTGGTTTGCAAAATCACTGAAGCAGATGGTAGTGATATACCTGCAGCGGCCAAAGTGGGTCTTATAAACTACCCAGTGGCTGCCATTTTCAGTCAGCTGGATGTGACTGTCGGTGATCGGCTCATCAGTCAGAGCAATAACTGTTACCCCTACAGGGCCGTCATAGAATCTGTGCTGAAGTTCAGTGAAGAGACCCTTTCTATCCAATTTACCAGAGGGTTATTTTACAAAGACACCCCGAGGAAACATGAAATCACAGACAGAGATGGTGACAATGTAGGTTTTAATAAAAGAAGCTCCTTCACACATCTCAGTAGAGGGGTAGAGCTGCTGGGACACTTGCACACAGACTTGTTTTTTCAACAGAAACTGATGCTGAATGGCATGGATATTAAAATTAAACTGACACGTAACAGGGACAGCTTTTGCCTGATGAGTGGAGATGCTGTTTATGCTAAAAGTCATGGCCGCCTCTCTGTTTGTCAAAAGGGTTAAAGTGACCCCCGGAGTTCATCTGGGACACTCAGAAGCCCTGCTGACCTCCAACGCTAAATACCCTATAGACAGAGTGGGTATGAAAGTGTTCAGCCTCCCTGCAGGCAGCAGGGTCTGCAACCAAGATAATTTGTTTTTGGGACAGTTACCAAAAATGATGGTCATGGGATTTGTTGACAATGATGCTTTTAGCGGTTTCTACACTAAAGACCCCTTTAACTTTAAGCATTATAACATTAATTTTGTGGCTCTGTATCTGGACGGTGAACAAATCCCTGCTAAACCTCTGCAGCCCGATTTTAGAAATGGGAATGCTGTGAGAGAATATTTTAATCTAGTACTAGTGGCGGGGAAATCTATGAAAGATCGCCTGCTAGTTGTTAACCATCAGGAATTTACCCAAGGATACACCCTGTTTGCCTTTGATCTCACTCCGGAACAAGAATGTGCTGATCATTATTCTTTAATTAAAACTGGGAACCTCAGAGCTGAGATCAGATTTGCAGAAGCCCTTCCACAAACAGTTAATCTCATTGTCTATGCTGTGTTTGATAATGTCATTGAAATAAACCAGAGAAGAAATGTCATTTTTGATTATACAGTATGTGATAAACCATAAAAATGAACACAAAGCAGCTGGAAAAAATTGTAACCAATGACTCGCACATCCGTGAATGCTTTCTGGGTGTGTTTCCCTGTGATCTGCTACCCAAGGAGAGAATGAGAAACCTTCCCGTAGCACTAGTCATCAATACTGACCCCCATGACCTCCCTGGACAGCACTGGTTAGCTGTATACATTTCAGAAAATGGGACTGGGGAGTTCTTTGACAGCTACGGTTTTCATCCTGACAATCATGCACAAACGATTGTTTTTTTTAAACAGAAATGCAAAAAACATTTTGTACCAAAACACACAGTTACAAGATACCTTTTCTACCACCTGTGGACTTCACTGCATCTTTTTCTCACACCGCAGATGCAAAGGACTTTCTTATGATCAAATTTTAAAAATGTACTCTAATGATTTGCTGAAAAATGATGCCATGGTAACTAGTTTTGTACATCACCTTTTCAGACATCTAAACATGTCAGGGCATGTATCAGTGAGGTGGCAACATGTTCAGACTTGTTTGTCTTGTAATGAATTTAAAATATGCAACCGCTTGTAATTTTATTCAAAACCAGTCACTTATAAAATCATATATAAACACTTATAATTGTGTGTCTCTGTGTTTTCTGTGTTTAAACTTGGGGGGGGCACCTGTGTTTAAACTTGGGGGGGCACCTGTGTTTAAAATTTTCAGATATGCAATGTCTTCAATAATGACAAAAATATATAAAATATAAAGGTATTTATTGTAAAAAAAATTCCAATAAAATACAACATACATCAGTGGTAACATCATGGATAAAATATGCAATGTCTTCAATAATGACAAAAATATATAAAATATGAAGGTATTTATTGTAAAAAAATGTCAATAAAATACAACATACATCAGTGGTAACATCATGGATAAGATATGCAATGTCTTCAATAATGACAAAAATATATAAAATATAAAAGTATTTATTGTAAAAAAAATGCCAATAAAATACAACATACATCAGTGGTAACATCATGGATAAGATATAATAATCAAAAGCATCTCCTGTTAAAAAATGCACACTATATATACCATAGCACTGAGGTAGAATTATGATAAGCACCTCTTTCTAAAAACATGTTAACATATTTAACTATGAGGTAGGCTAACATGCATCAATATGAACACTTTTTTGTAAAACAGGATTATATATCAATATGAGGTAAATGGCTAACATAGGTTGTACACAGTCATTACTGAGGTAGGATTACATATTTAATGTGGGAAATGTTTAACATAGGCTGTACATAACAGTCACTGAGGTATCTAATATTCATACATAGAGATTGCATTTAAGTTTTACATAGTGAGCCACGTGAGGTTTCTAAAAGACTTTTTATGCTTTGGCGCACTGACTATTGGTTAACTGGAGATGGCTGTGGCTGTTTTGCACCAGCTGCTGATTTCAGCCTTCCACATAGCTCCTGTTTGCTGAGTGAGCAAACACTGAGGTGGGTATGTTAGACTCAGCCATTGCTTTGACAAAAACATCCCAGCCCTTTGGCTTTCTGTGGTCAGGGATTGTGTGAGTGGCTGTAGCCGCTCTGACCAAATCGACCATGTGAGACCCAGAAACAACAGTACCTTTATACATTAATTCCCCCTTATCACTTCAAAACACAGTATCCTTGTTCTTTGCCATATGCTTTAGCAAACGTTCAGCATTGGTTTTAGACCGATGAGAAACACTACTTAAAATGTCTTTTTCCATAGTACTAGGTACAGAAGCTGTCTCTGCCGTGTCCGCAGTGGGGTCAGACATGGATTCATTTTCAGGCATGAGTAATGTCAAACTGGTTTTAGCTTGTTCTCCTTGTCTTACCAAAGTCAGATAGCGCTGTAACACAGCAGAGTACATTTTGGCTTTGTCATTGTCTGATAAATCAGTCCGGGACAGTATAGATCTCATGTCAGTGTCCAAACTGTTAGTTGCAACTTTTCTCATATCCTGATCAGGGTAATTAGTTTTAATGTGATTCATCTGTTGCTGAGGTACCAAATACATTTTCTGAGTAAAATCCATTATCTGTTAGCCAGCAGGCCGATGATCAAAAGGATGGCAATTCCTAGCAGCGTTCCTATAAAACCACCTGTCTGATTAACTATTTTCTTTTTCCTTTTTAAGGTTATTTGTTTATCGCTTAAAGTTTTAATGACTCTCAGTTTTTTTCAGCAAATCTAACTGTTTTGCTGACAGTGGAATATTTCCTTTGAGAGTGTTTAAAGCTATCTCGGCCCTTTTACTAGTAACTTTAAAACAGACAGATTTCTCTGCAGTCTTTTAGACATAATGACAATACAGTATCAAATATTTTTAGAAGCAGAATGTGTTTTTTTCATGACATATGCCACAGGCCAGTCAGGGGGAAACATCCCACTACGCAGTCTATATTCGTCTGGTGTATTGGATCTTAAATCAACCAGTAAATAGCCATGAGGCTTTCTTGTGGCATCTTCAAAAGCTTCTAAGAAAAATGTTGTCTGACCAGGATATATCTGCCTAGCCAGAGTTATGATCTGCAGCTTGTCTCTGGGGTTTTTAAACAAAATCATGTATTTGGCATTTAGTGTGATGGTCCTGCTTTTTTTACCTTGACAGAACACATTCTGGACAATTAAAAATATTGTCAACTGTTTATGATGACTGTACTTGGTAAACCCATACTCCACTTCACTATTTTGACAGGCAGAGTTCATCAAATAATCTATAACAACAACATTTACCTTTCCAGGGGGTAAGAGATCATTGTCAGCTAGTGACATTGGTAGACCCTCCACAAATTTAATCTGAGGGAACTTTAACAGCAATTCATTATACAAAGGTTGCCAACAGCTGTAGAACCAGACAATATTTCAGGCTTATGTGATAAAGTGGCATCAGCATGTTCCAACAACTGTTTTATAAAGAAGCTCTTCCCACTATTAGAGGGGCCAGCCAACAGACAAGGAAAGGGATGCTGCAACCTGATATCCATTTTTCACAATCAGTATCTGTAAGGAAGTGTTTTAAAATTGTCTTGTAAAACTCGCTTGTCATAAACTACTTTCTGGGTCTTAGACAGCGTTTTTGTTTCAAGGAACCACTGCTTTTTATTCCTAACGACGCTGGGTTGACTCACAGTAATTTCTTTAGAGATCTGTGACCCCGTATAGTCAAATACCAGGTCCTTCAGACTTTCAAAATTAATGTGTTTACTGCTGGCAACATTAAGGGTAAACCCTTTCACTTTAAGAACAACCTCTCCACTGGACAGCCTGTAGCCGTAAGTTTTTGGGCCTGCGGAAATGAACTCTGCAATGTGTTCATCTGCAGGAACTTCACTGGTCAGCTCCCCTAAATATTCGCCCAGAGGTGGGGCCCAGTCACCCGGTCTGGAAACAGAAATGACAGAGTCTGTGTCGTGGTAAAGGCACCTGTCCTGTAACCTATCTAGCAGGTTGTAGAGTTCCACTCTGGCATATGCTGTTGTAAAACTAGCTATAAATATGTTGATATTATTGGAATTTGGGTAATGATTGCTGGTATATTTCCAGCTTAAACAAGCTGTTTCATCATCGATGAAAAAGCATGAAGCAACATCGTGATAAGGTGCGAAAACATACTGAAACAATTTCTCTGGGTCTGTTACTATGCTCGTAGTCAGCAAATTAGCTCTCTGCCCAAATTTGCCCCAAAGAGAATTTAAAAACAGTTTAGATATCTATCTCCTTGCGGGGTTAACAGCTATGGCTGCAGGGTTCAAATGTACATTTTCCCTTTCAAAATACTGTTGTATGTACCTGACTTTATCCGCTTCATTTTTTACCCATGAAGGAAACCAGACGCTCTTGCTTGCCTTTTAGATGAGTTGATGTAGTCTGCAAAAAGCTCTTGCATGACTCTTTAAAATGCCAAACTTCATAAATGTTAATGATTTTGTAGCCTTTTTCCAGTGCCAGGTTTAGTTCTACAGTACAGTAGGTACCTGTAAGTGACCTTTGCTCATCATCATGTGCACATGATGTTATTTGAAGTCTATTTTCAGCGCATGCACGCTAATGTAAACACAAGGTTTTTACCAATGGGCCTGGAAAGAAAAGGCCTCTAGGGGGTAAGACTTTTACTTTTGCTAAACCAAAGTACTGAGTGAGGTCATCAAAATTGTCATAAATGATGTCAGGATGACCGACTGGATACTGTTTGGTTTTGTTAACAAAAGGGTAGAGGCTGGTAAAATCATAATAGTGTATTTTCTCATCAGGCTGCATCTTATAGTACAGACAAATGGCATTTGTTCTCTCCCCAAACAGTGACTGCCTAAGTTCAAGTGGCTGTGGTAGCTGCCTGTCCCTCAAGAAATTATTCAAACCCTGATCTGTAGTCAGCATTGCTTTCCATTCATGTTCCCACAATACTCTAATGGCAAAACCCTTGTTTTTTAGAAAATGAAATTTGTGCATGGTCCTATTGAATAACTGTCCAAAACTAGTCCCTGTCATGTGGTTTCTATCTTTCTCACAGTAACAGATGTTGCAGCCATGAAAAAAACAACCATTAAATTCAAATGCTGTGGGTATTCCATTATGACAGAATAGCCATCCAAAAAGTACGGACCCACCTTAAATTCACCACCCCTTAGCTCATGCTGAATAGAAATGTTTTCTTTCTCAGATATGTACACAAGCCACTGAATAGCAGGTGTGGAGTATCTCTTCAATTGTCTGTGGTAGTTGTCTGGGGGGAGAACAGCAACAGTGCATTCTTTCAAAAATAAAAATCTGTACATGGCCATGCAGACTGAGGCTATCGTGACGTACTGTAAGGGGTCTAAGGATACTGTTTCATACTCCACTGTATCACCATCTGACTGTTTTAAAACACTTTTGGCTGTCATGTTCATCACTTCTTTCCTAAATTTGACACAGGCTTTTTGGAGAATTTCAACATCTAACTGACAATAGTAGCGAAGCTCTCTTTTCAGATCGAATTCTCCATGTCGGTTAGCTAGGTACCATTGCAAAAACTCTTGCTTTTCTGCAGGCAGCATATATTCAGAACCATAAAACTGAGCATCAGGCAGGGGGTCTACATAATTTTCATTAGCCTTGGTGTTAAAAAATTGGGGGAAGTAACCTTTAGCAATCTCATTCTCAAATCCAAGGGCTGCAGGGATTTTTGCTAGTTTAAAAGGGAGAAAACAATGGCTGTCAATAAATCTGATGTGTAGGGATGTCACTGTGACACAGAGTAATTTTCCTCCTTGTGTGAGCAATTTAATATCAAATCTTTCCTTGACTAGCTGGCTAACAATAAAATAACTGTCATAGCCTTTGGCATTGTGTGCTATAAATGTGTAGTGTCTAAATGGTGTATCAATAAAATGTCCTACAAAATCTTTTATATAATCTTCCCCTTTGAATTCCCAGGACCTCTCCCCATCTAATTGCTTAGCATACACAAAATTTGGTATGTGCACCCCTGTTTCTGGTGTGGCTTCAAAATCAAACACTATATATTTCTCAGAGATTTTTACATCTGTGAGTGGCGACATGTAACACAGATGCTTGTCTGCTGTCATGAAAGAACCACATCTGTTACACTGAGTCAATTTACATGTATGAGATCCCTTGTAAAAGACAAAACATTGTTCACACAGTTTCATGGATTTACAAAACCCTGTACTCCCATCAGCTCTAGCTAAATGTCTTTCTAGGCACGCTAAAGACCTACAAATCTTTTTACACTTGGGGCATGATCCTGTGTCAGTTTCCTGTTTAAGACAGTTGGGGTCAAAGCAAACTTTGCACTGTTGTACACAGATATGATTTCCCTTATGGCTATAGGCTACATCACAATATTCGCAGAGGTACCGTGCGCCGATTAATTTTTTTACATGTGTTATACCATAGAAATGGCCATCATGTAATAATACAAACAGTGTTTTAGGAAGTCTTTCTGGACCTGTTGAAAATGTTTGCCAGTTTCCTTCATTATGATATAAAATCTTAATTTTGACTCCTAAAAAACATTCAAACTGGGACACATCACTAAAAGTGACAGAGGTTTGGTCTGACAAACCTAGCTCAGCGTGCAATATTTTAGCCTTATTCAACAACTGACTGTCACTCATATGTGGATTTAAGAGTGCGAGAATGGAGCCACCGAAACACAAACTATTATCTCTGTTATTTAAATCAATCAAGTATCATCTCTTTTTTTGTAAAATCCCGCTATACAAGATGGAGCTCAGTGTCCGTCTCCCCCCCACCCCCGAACCCTGGTGGTTCCTGATAGTAGTTACCACGAGATGTATAGTGTCATCAGTAATGATTTCCGTATTGCTCTATAGCATATCAGCTATCTGATCTAAGAAGGTGGCAGCATTTAACTCATTAGAGTGCGTTTTCCTTGAGAACAAGGGTTGATTTAAAGAAGCAGCATTTAATCTTACCTGTATGAAGTCACCAGGCCGAGTTTCTCTCGTCACACTGTCTAACAAATTTTGTATAGCCTGGTGCATTGCAGCAATAGCCTCTGTAAAAGATTTTATTTTATCTAGATTTATAAACTTATATCGTTGATGAAATTCTGTAGCATTAAATTTTTTTAAAATGCGTTCATATTGCTGCACAGATTCTAAAAATACTGTAGGGGGTGACCTATTTGCCAGTTCATCATCATGATGGTTTTCTAATTCAGACTGCTGAACATTAGCAACATGCTGTAACAACCTACGTTGTAATATTTTCCTGGCAAGCTTTACTCTTCTTATCAAATTTTCTCGGATTGTTTTATTTTTTACCCAGATTTTTCTTTTTTGACCCCATTTGTTATTTTTTTTCATTTTGTTAGTGCTGCCACCCTTTGTACTCAGCTTGTGAGAGCTTCTGTGCTTTGACTTTGTAATTTTATTTTTGTATTTGGCCACTGTTTCCTCCAAGCCCCTGTACTTTTCATACATGTGGGCAGCATTTGCCATCATTTTCAGCTCTTTGCATGAGAACTTGGATGCATGCACTAAAGCAAGCACACTGCTCAATAAAGTACCTGTACTTTTAAAAACTCAGATTTAAACATCTGATGATCATAATCCTCACTAGATAATCTGCCCTCAATTACCAAGCCATTAAACAAACTATCAATTGCTTTAAGAATATAGACTTTCCCAACATTGAGCATGTCAATGTCCCTTTCTTGAAACCTTTGGTTCAATAACTCTTTGTCAGAAACTCTTGTGCCGCTGCTCGTAGATGGCTGTACGGCATTTACAGTCAAGCAAGGTCTATTTTGTTCATTACTCACACCAGCAAAAACTCTTGAGCCACTGCTCGTAGATGGCTGTACGTCATTTACAGTCAAGCAAGGTCTATTTTGTTCATTACTCGCACCAGCAGAAACTCTTGAGCCACTGCTCATAGATGACTGTACGTCATTTACAGTCAAGCAAGGTATATTTTGTTCATTACTCACACCAGCAGAAACTCTTGAGTGCCTTTGAAAAGCATCACATTCATGTAATGGTCTCTTTCTCCCTCTCTCTCTCCTGCAGGGGGTCACTGTGCTGCTGTTTAAAAACAGAAAATACACCCCTGTCACTACTTTCAGTATTTTAAACTTTCATAAGACAACATTTAAACTCTAAAACCTGCAGCATCTACCATTTCTAGTTAAAAATAAAAAATACACACCTTCTGTAGTGGTAAACTGTGGATTAGTCAGCTCTTCAAACGTTTGGATAAGGGCCTCATTTACAACCCATGACTCCATTGTTGCTTGTTAAATGTTTTTAAAAATTCTTTTAGCTCAAGAAGTAGTTTTGGCAGTCTCGCTCTGTTCTTTTGTCTTTAGCTTCCAGTATCTTGAAATGCTTATATAAAAATGACTCAGACCACACCCCAAGTACGTAGCTAGTAGTGAAAAAACATTTGAACATCTGGTACTGTCCATCAACCCCCCCCCACCCCTTCTCCATGGGGAAATATACAAGTCCTAGGCTACTCAATGTAGGCTTTTGTTTTTCACTTCCTGCAACAGCTGGAAGGCATTAGAGAAATGCCTTTCTGCTACAAACTTTTGGTCACAGTCTAATTAAAAGGTACGCAGAATGCTTCTTTAAGTCCAAATAAGCTTATGGCTTAGTTAGCTTTTAAAATGTATAATGAAAATCTTGTCTTTTTTTAAACAGCTGCGTCCTTTAAATTAGTAATTCAGTAAAACAGCTTGCATACCACTAATCAGAAGATAAAACTAATTTTGTTAAAAAGTTAATCATGAGAATCACCTGTTTTTCTCATTTACACAGTAGGGGAGTTTAGAAAAGAGTAATGTCTTTCTGCTAAAATTTTGGTCACAGTCTAATTAAAACAGATGCTTTTTATCAATCTTAAAACACAAAGAGGCACAGTTTATAATAACGGCAGTTGAGTGTCAGCTTAAGTTATGTTTTTAAAAGTCAAAATGGAAATTCTTTTTTCTAAAACAGCTGCAACCTTTAAATCAGTAATTTAGTGTAACATAGCACACACACACACACAAAGTGTGTATTCTTTTGCACCGACTCTAAGCAAAGCTGTAGATACATTTTAAGAAGACTGTGTGCTTTAAAATTATTCTGAAAGAGAAACATTATCATTTTACATTCTGTCTTTTCTTTGTAACATATTATTTATTTTCCTATTTAGTACTACATGACTTTTTTAATTTTTTGATAATGTAACTATAGACGTTTATTTTGTAACAAAAGCATAAAGCTACATTTTTACAGATCTCTGTTAAAACAGATGTTTCTTCTCAGTCTTAAAACACAGTTTATAATAACGGCAGTTGAGTGCCAGCTTAAGTTATGTTTTTAAAAGTCAAAATGGAAATTCTGTCTTTTTTCTAAAACAGCTGCAACCTTTAAATCAGTAATTTAGTGTAACATAGCACACACACACACAAAGTGTGTATTCTTTTGCACCGACTCTAAGTAAAGCTGTAGATGCATTTTAAGAAGACTGTGTGCTTTGAAATTATTCTGAAAGAGAAACATTATCATTTTACATTCTGTCTTTTCTTTGTAACATATCATTTATTTTCCTATTTAGTACTACATGACTTTTTAATTTTTTGATAATGTAACTGTAGACATTTATTTTGTAACAAAAGCATAAAGCTACATTTTTACAGATCCCTGTAAATACAGGGACCCTGTAATCCAAAAAATCTTGAGACACACATGTTTCCAAAGAGAATCAATAGTCCTTTGTAGCCATGGCTGTGTAAATGAACAACAGATGTTTTATCACATCTTAACAGACAAAGACACCCACCACACAGCCAACAGGCCCATGGACTCCAAAAAGCCCATCTATATTTTATTCTTTTAATTCATGATGGAGTATAAATAATTAGTTTTGTGATTGCTATAAAACCACACACACACATAGCCAGCATGTTGCACTGCTATCCAGAGAAAACTGCTGAACCATCTTATTTACACAGAGGTCCCCCATTTTAGCTTATAAATGTTACATGCATATACATAAAGGTATCCTTTTGATGTAAGTTTGACACAGTCCTACAGATGCATGTTAAATTATTTTGTATATTGTCATAAAAAACAGAAAAAGGGTACTCACACAGGCAGATGAATTTCCCTCGGGGGGGTCTCCACACAGATCTGTGAAACCTCTGCATGATCAGGATGCCTCCTAGATACTTCTTTCTGAAAATATCCTAATAAAAAACACACACATGCCCCTGCAGTTATACCCCCCAAGCCTACAGGGGGCACATAACACTACATAAACCCTAACTGATTTTTGGGGTGGGTGGAGCACGGTGGTGAAGAGGGACAGGGGTTTGAGCCAGGATGGTGGGGGTGCAGGAGAAAGGAGGAGGACAGGAGTTCAAGCTAGCATGGTGGGACTTAGGTTCCAGCCAGGATGGTGTGGCAGGGGTTCAAGGAGTGTACGAGAAGGAGAGGCGTAGGATGCTTACAAAATGGTGGGTGGCAGGGGTTTGAGGAGTGTACGAGAATGAGGGGCATAAGATGCTTACAAAATGTTGCTGTTATGTCACTTCCAGGGTTTCAGTGTGGGTCATTTCCTGTGCAGTGGTGGGACACGGTTTCAAACGCATGTAATTTCCTGCACAAGGGCCGGGACACGGGTTCGAAAGCATGTCATTTCCTGCACAAGGGGCGGGACACGGGTTCGAGGTTGCGTCACTTCTGCCAGAAGTGGGCGGGGCTAGCGCATTTTAGGGAGGGACTTCCGGTTTAACAAGGGACGATTCTGATTGGTCCATTTTAGGACACGCCCACCTGTCAAATGATGTGGCACGCGCTGATTGGCTGAAATTTAACATTTGACGAGATATATGAACTTATACTACTCACCAGCATTAGGTTTTACAATACAGGGTGTGGCCAGACAATACAAATACTATGTCCCAAACAGCTCATAAAGAGTGTGACTCTCTTCTAAAATACAAAAGACAATAAAAAACAGTTAGATTAACAAGAAGTATGTTTAACTTGTGTATTTTCTGTGTTTTCTTTCTTTATCCTTTTGTTGGTCTATTAAATGTCTGAACTAGCATGGCAGTGAGCACTCTGGCATGCTAGCTAGCCAGGTTCACACTCCAATTCCACGATGTCGGGAGCAGAAGCTCGGGGTGTGTGAATACCTTTTCCTGAAAATTCAGCCAAATATTTATTATTCAACAGCCAACTATTTTGAAAAAGATATTTGGATGTTCAGTACTCATACTTTACTCTGCTAGAAACAAATAACCTAAAAATTCCCCCTTTCCCCTTGGGGGCTTATTTTTACATGTTCCACCCCACTGTCCCCACCCTGACACAATTACCCAATCCACCCATCCACTATCTACACCCCAAACCCACCCTCCTCCCCTCGGCACCCATAACATTGGGGATCCGTACAAAATCCTGACACTGACATGCCAGACAAAAAAAAAAAGACTCCAATTTCCCATCTGGTACATTATCCCATCTGACTAGTGGCCAACTCACGATATCCTAACATTGTGGGCAACCGTTTGCACACTACTTTATGTTCACAAATCGAGAGCAATATTCAATAAAGTCTTAGGATTTTGCAAAATAACCTGAATTGAGTGCCTGGAAAATTCAGGCAACAGTTTGCACACTGTTTAAAAATGGAAGTTGTAGAAATCGGTTCATAAGTGACCCAAAATCATCTATAGTTCTGCAATGGTAAAATAAACAATGGAGCAAACCTTGGGATGAGAACACATTCAATAGTACTAAAGAGTTCCTGCCAAAGTATACTGATGAATTGTGTCCTTGACAAATGAAACTGCACCTGTGAGACACATAAAGTCAGAAATGTTTCTATCCAAGTCATGAGTATTCTGTCCCGAATATGGAGAGAAATACAAAGAGGAAAATACATTGCCCCAATTCTATATTCAAATAAACTTTTTCTTCCGGAGTGCCAGCTCAACCATCGGGGATTGGCGCAGTCTGCACTCCCATCATCAATACAGCTATGCCTGTAGGTGATCAGGAAAGGGAATCTCATTACTAGGCCAGGATCCACCATCCACCCCCCCAGTCCCCATACAGCCACGTCACATGGGGATGAGCAGCAGCAGAATGGCCCAATAACCACAAATACCAGGGACCCGTGTTGAAAAGGAAAAGCAATGGTGAAACAAAAATGGTTCATACCCTTTGTTAAGGAGCTGAATGTGTTGGCAGCAGGCAAGTAGAGTCCCTTGAAATGCAGGATTGAAAGCTCAGAATATTAAGCGATAATAGTGAACATTCAGAGGCATCTGCTCAGTCACCCCATACCAGACCCTAACGTTGTATTTTTTTTTTTGAGATAATCAGAAAGACCTTTGAGTCAGAGACTCATTTACAAAGGTTCCACATCATACATAGTGCGGTACGGGGAACAGAAATAGATAGTTTGCTGTGTATTACATTACAGTGAGATTATAATGGTTCCACGTTATACATAGTGAGGTACAGGGGTAACAGAAAACATACAGGTAGCTGTGAAATTACCTGATTTCACATTGAGATATACACTAGATATAAAAGTGAAACTATAAACAAGGACATCATGGCATATCGGGGTTTAGCTCAGCCCAAGGTAGGGGAGAGGCTGTTTGTCAAGACAGAGTTTCTGTGGGAATTGGGTCTGGAGCCTGATTAGAGGTTAGTCTAGGTGCAATTACATAGGCTGAAGGCCTGGAGGTGATTCCTCAGACTAGATTTAAAAAGGTCTAATCTTGTTTAGTCCCATCGTGGATGATGGGCAAAACCCATCCCCCTCCACAGCTGCCACCATCATCAGGATAAAGGGCTTGTTTCTGTAAAACACAAGCACCTGATATGCCTCCCCCTGACTTCCCACCCTGACAGCATCATTATCCCATCCCTTCCCCCCCAGCACCCAACTCTGTAGCAAAAGGTGACTGTCTTAACCCGCCCTCCTCCACAGCCAGATACCTTCTAAAGAATGAACATGCTTGTGCTCTCTGTAATGGTAAAATCTTCTGATCATGTCCTCTGTGGGCCATGAACCTTTGTAAACATAAAATAACAACTGCTCAGTTGCTGAAGGGCACCTATCCCCAGTGGTCTGTTCCAACACTGTATGTAGGACACTCAGAACCACTGGTCCTAGAGGACTGCAGTACAACTCTTCTGGCCAAGTCCCCTCTTGCCAAAAGACCCTGGGGTACCAACTCCCACATGCCTACACCAGGTTTCCTGTAGGAATGCTTTGGTTCTCTCCAGTGGTTCAGCCATTATACACCTCTCTGCCCTATCCAGTGAATAGGTGCAGTGAGCTTTGCCCAGGGTTTCCCTCATCCAGCCCAGCATGTGTATTTCTGCTGCAGGAGTTCTAAACCCTCTTTCAACCCTCCAGGAGAGTCTCCCCCCAGGTCACTTACCTACTGTACATGGGCCCTTCCACGCTCCTCCAAATCAGTCCAGCCCTGCCAGGAGGCCTACCAGTCTCCCCAAAGCCTTATCTAATACTGATGGTGCCCTCCCCTCTTGAAGAGCGAGAGAGAGATAGGCAAGTACTCCGCTGCTTAAAAGCTTTATGTACTTCACTGGTCAGTTGCATGAGTCATCTTGTTACATGGCTTACTTTAGTTTGAATGGCATATAAATTTACTGTTATTATGTTCTCTGTGTAAAAATAAAACATTTCTGAGTGCTTTAAAAAAGTCCAGGGGTTATTTCCTCAATGTCCAGTACTTGCAGTGTGACCTTCCCCTTAATCTGCCTGTCGGTGAACTCTTCTGCCACTCTACCGCTCTGTCTGTATGGTCCTCATCTGTTCTGTCTCTGCTTACCTACGGAGAGAACACAATATAGTAAGCACATTTGTTAATACACACACACATTTTTTTTTTTTAATTTGCAAATCCCACAATGCACAGGCTTTATGATAACATTGTCCTATAGTGTCCAATAAAGTCATTTTTTGATCAAAACATGAAATGCAGAAGGGGCATCAATAACAATGTCTGCAGATGGGACTTTGTCATGCAGTGCCTCTAGTCTGATTCATGCCCATCCATTTCAGCTGAGCTGAACTTTCATGATGAAAGGCTTGCTTCTGGGGCTCTGAGAGCTCCTGATTAAAGGCTGCATAGAATTCTGCTATTAGGCCATTGCCCCTAGGCTCTATCCCCACAGGCAAACTAGACAGTGCTTCTGCAAATGTTGAGAAACAGAACGAGCGGTCAAGATGTTCTTTCTGTGGAGGTGTCAGGGAGGGAGAGGTTCACCACAAAGGAGACTATCTTGGCCTGTGAGGCTGAGGTCTCTGATATATACAGGACTTTGCAGAACTCAAGGAAGGCTCACTGATTCCTCTGGAATCCCTGAGGATTGTACCCTTCACCCGAGTGATCCCTGGGCTCCTTGATTATTCTTGGCTTTTTCAACTGGCACTCTAGCAATTATCTAGGCCTTTCTCTGAAAAGAGTGAATTCGGCCTTCTGGTGGAAGTCATGTTTATTTCTAATCTGGTACTGGTTACTTCTGCCAGCAGATCCTCATTGCCTGGCTGCTCAGCCCTGGATTTTTCAACAAGTTCTTTTAGTTTCTTTTTTTTCCTCTTTAAGTCCTTCATTTTGGCCTTGTTGAGGTTCAATGTGCAGCTAATACACCTGCCACTGATATAGGCCATGAGAGCATCCCAGTGTACTGCCACTGTGCTTTCTGTGGGATGGCTAAACTCCAAAAAATCCCTGATATTCTGTGCAAGCTCAAACAAACTTTCCCACTCAGTGGAAAGGTAGGTCATCACTAAACGAATGTTCACACAGCAAAACTTCAAAAGCTGAATCATATTTATTAGAATCCAGCAAAGTATGAAATGCATTCATCTAGAAGACTAAATTGAAATGGTTCACCACATACAAACAGGCATCCCTGGGTAATGGCTCAGGCTAAATCAAACTCATAGCTGCAAGAATACCGTAGATCAGGAAGCTGAGTGCAAAGGCTCATTTGTTCTAACACTTTGACAGGGAAAATATCCAAAATTCAAAACAGCTCCAGAAAATAAAAAAAACTGGAGGTGTCCACTGCACATATAGATGGAGATGACCCGTGCCTTGGTGGTCATGCCTTGCCCACATTTTGAGTTTCACTGAAGTCATTTTGAGAGGGTGACTTCACAGAGCAAAAGGGTGTAATAAAAAAATAAGTTCTTCAAGTGGCAAAACAGAGTTAAAGTGCTGAAATGCAAAGTGTCAGTGCAAATAGTACCCATGCAAAGATGCTTAGAAACTAAATAAAACCACAATAAAACAAGGAACAGAGAGGAGGAAGGGAAGAAGGGGGTGGGGTGTGCAGAAGGGCTATGAAAACAGTTGGACAGAGAAAGGGGAAGAGAGGAGGAGGAGAGAAAATTCAGCACATAATAAGTAAGAATAGAGAAGAATCTCATCACTTAGTCTTGGAGGAACCATTGTTCGGGGAGAGTCAGTATTCAAAAGGCTTCTCTTTAGAGGAGTTTTTATGTCATGTCTCCACCTCTTATTTCCAGATCCACTCTCTCAATGTGAACAAATCATATTGCAGCTGCTGATCCACGGCCTGCATCTGGATAATGTTTTCCCATGGCATATTGCACATTCTTGATATGTACTGCAGTTTTGTGCTCACTGATGCATGTTTTGAGGGGCCGCTTTGTGTGCCCCACATAACTCGTGCCACAGGGAAAAATCAAAAGATAGATTACTCAAGTGGTATTGCTATGGCTGAACTGGAAAATAAATTTCTTGCTAGATCTTGGGTGATTAAAGGTCAGTGTTGTATGTACTGGCACTCTGTGCACAATGTCTGTACTTAAAGTTGCCAGTTGGAGGTTTAGGGAGCCATTTCCTTCTCTGTTCTTCCAGACTTGAAGTGGCATGCACCAAATTGTCCCTCAGACTTGTTCCTCTCCTGTAAGCAATCAAAGGTTTGTATTTGGTGATCTCATCAAATTTATGTTCAGCTTTTAAAACATCCCAGTGTTTATGTATAATCTGGACAATTCTGGAAGCTTCAGGGGTAACCTGAGTAACAGATGTTATTCAGTTATTTTGTATGTTGTCAGGGCGACCAGCCAAAAGCATGTCTATATTAGTTTGTTTAGCCTCGGTATATGCTTTTGCAATAACTCGCAGTGGGTAACCTCTCTCAGTGAATCTTTTAACCATCTTCCTACATACTTGTTTAAACTCAATTTCTTCTGAGCAGGTGCACCTCACTCACAAAAATTGTCCTGTAGGAATATTATTTCTTAGTTTTTTGGGGTGACAACTGTTATACTGAAGAATGTATTCCATGCCAGCGGTTTTTGATACAGTGTAGTACTCAGAGTACCATTATGCTTATAGATTGACGACTCAAGAAATGATACCTCTTGTTTGCTGATGTTGAATGTAAAGGAGAGATGGGAACTGGGCCAGGATTCACAAAGCGAGATCAAAGAGGGTGCAAAAGTTTGTGCTGCACTTCTCAGTTGTGCTGGTAGGCAACAGAGCTCTTCACAGTCAGATAGCATGATGGGCTATCCAACTGTGAAGAGGAGCCAGCCGGGGCAGCGCTAACCCAGAAAAAGCAATGGAAATACCTAGTAGCACTGCCCCCACAGCCAGCCAGGAAAATGGCCCCGCAGCCAACAGCGCTCAGGCACTAAAGTGCTATTCACTAACAGAGGCATGCAAATGAGCTCACTGGGCATGCAAGGCACTAGTGGCCATTAGCATGCCCATTATGGGCTAATTTGCATGCCATTAGTGTGGCAATGTGTGTGTCCCCCCCACCAGCCCAAGCCTCACGCAGTACCATTCCTGCATAGTGTAGTGGTGCCCTCCCCACCCCAGTTGTCGACCAGCAGATGGTAAAAAAAGTAGACTTCTATAGTGCAGGGTCCCACTCGAAATCCCCAATCGCCCGATTATCCACCCGTTATTACAAGAAAAGTTTTTCACAATGTAGTGGTACCACCCCGGTCCCCGATCACTGGATCACCCACCCATAAATTAAATACATTGTTTTTCACAGTGTAGTGGTCCCTCCCTGTCCCCAATCACCCGATTACCCACTCCTTATTAAAATAAACACTTTTCCATAGTGTAATGGTCCCTCCCTGTCCCAGATTGCCTGATTTCCATCCCGTTATTAAATTATAATAGGTTCCATAGTGCAGTGGTCTCCTCCCAACTCCCCACCCACTCCGTTAAGCACATACCACCCTGCTCCACCTGCCCCAGCACGGCCTCTGGTGAGCGAGCAGCACTGCCCCCCTCACAGCTCCATGGCTGCCTGCTGACTGAAGAATCAATGACACCTTACAGTATTACTACAAGTCCATTAGTTGCCAATCGGGCTTGTAGTGTACTGTAAACTGTCATTGACAGTTCAGTTGATGGGCAGCCATGGAGGTATCAGGAGGGCTGTGCGGCTCGCTGACTGGCAGCAATGCTAGGGCGGGAGGAGCAGCGTGGTATGTGCTTAACCAAGTGGTGGGGGGGTTGGGGGAACCACTACACTATAGAAATGATTATATTTTAATAACTGGTTGGTAATCAGACAATCAGGGATGGGGGGAACCACTACAGTACGGAAAAGTGTTTATTTTAATAATGGGTAGGTAATCAGGTGATCTAGAGTGGGGAGGGACCCCTACACTATGGAAAAAATCTATTTCATTTACAGGTGGGTGATCCAGTGATCGGGGAGTGGGTTGGGATCACTTCACTATGGAAAATGATTTATTTTAATATATGGGTGGGTGATCTGGTGATCGGGGACCGAGGTGGGACCACTACACTATGGACAAGTTTGTATTGTTATAGCGAGTGGGTAATCAGGCAATTGGGGACTGGAAGGGGGTGAGGGGGCAGTACTCCACCAGCCACTGAGGTTGTGCGGATTACCACCAGGTTTCTTTGGCGTGAATTTACTTACAAAGAGGGACCTTCACAAAGACCCTTGCATGAAGCAAATCCTTTGTGAATGTGATTGTGGGGATATGTTGGTCTCCATCTCCTCATTTAAACTGTGGCCCCCTCACTACTTTGCCCTGGCCAAACTAGGTTTGCACCCAGGCAAAGCTTTGTGAATCCTGCCCTTGGTGTTATTAAGATATTCTAAAAACAGATGTAATTTTTCACTGTCCCCACTCTAAATCAGAAAATAATCAATATAGGACTTTCAAACTTTGATGGTCTCTTTAAAAATATTGTCCTTGACATAAATAAATGCCTCCTCCCATGCTCCAATATATAGATTCACGAGGTTCGAAGCAAAAGTAGTACCCATAGCAGTGCCTTTTTGTTGTACATAAAAATTGCCTTCAAACAAAAAATAACTGCCCTCCAAAACAAACCCAGCTAAATCAAGAATGTAATGGGTAGGGGGGAGCAGCACTTGATCGCTTGTGGCCAGAGCTTTTCCTAATGCCTCTGTACAGTACCTCCCTCGTGAGGGATATTAGAATACAAGTTTTCTACATTAATTGTAACCAGAAGATCACCTTCTGAAATCTGCATACCTTTTAAAAGGTTTAACATGGCATTTGTGTATTTCACTGGTGTAACAGAGGGACAGGCTGTTTCATATAAAGTCTGCAAACTTAGATATGGGCTCTATGACAGAACCGATAGCTGATATAATTGGTCTGCTTGGAACTGATCTAATATCCTCATAAATCTCTGGTAACAAAAAAAAACAGGTTTTCTTGGGTGTGAGACTGTCAAAAAATCAGCATTTTTTTTTTGCAATCTACCCTGACTGTAGGCCCACATAAATCAATGGGATAACCTCTTTGAAATACTTTCCGTTGCATCAAAATTAAGTTTTTGTTAAAACATACAGTTGGAAAGCTGTCTCTGATCTTCAGATATATAATCTGAGTGATCCCAAATGGTGATTGCTGCCCACCCACCTGCCGGTTTAATTAAAATTCCAGGGTGTTGTTTTAATTCTAGAATTGCTTGTCTTTCACCTTGGGTGATGTTTTGTGCATATTTATTCCCATATCGTTCTTGCTATTTAACAACATCCTTCACATCTCTAGTTACTGAGGCAATAAAACTGATTAAAGCATGGCTCATGGTAAGAGGACAGAAAGAGGACATTTTTCTCATATCAGTTTATAGCCTTAAATTAAGAGCATTATTAGTTCAATGGCCTATGCAGCCAGTATAGTGTTATGCTTGTGCAACTGTGTTACTTAGGTTTTGGCCATTTGCACTCTCTATTCCAGAGGAATTACCACCCTCTAGGTGTACCCAAGGCAAGGAACCCTCTAGAGGTGTCACAGGACAATTCCCTTGGCTAAAGGTATCTTAGGAAGGATCCCAAGGAGAGAGGCGCTGCCGCTGGAGGAGGAGGGGAGGATGGTGGGGCAAAAAAAAAGAGTGCTTCAGAAGGAGGCTGAGGGGAACTGCTTATATAGCTCAGGAAGTAGGAGTGGCTGGATGCTTGTCCATTGAACCATAGGCGGAGCCTTCCAATTCAATGGCCTATGCAGCCAGTATAATGTTATGCTTGTGCAACTGTGTTACTTAGGTTTTGGCCATTCACACTCTCTATTCCAGAGGAATTACCACCCTGTAGGGGTACCAAAGGCAAGGAACCCTCTAGAGGGTTCCACCCCTAGAGATGCCGCAGGACGATTCCCTTGGCTAAAGGTACCTTAGGAAGGATCCCCCAAAAAGAAAGTAGTAGTATGAAGCATATAAGCAATCAGTAGTTGTGAGAATGGTACTAGATAAAGCATCAGGCTGCTTGATAACATAATGGGATGTGCAGGTTCACAATGGCATGGGTTTGATGGGTTGCAAGAGAGAGTGAGGGAACCTCCTAAGGGGAGAGGGAATGGCAAAAGGGACACCATCCTTCTCCATCCAACAGCGGATCCTGCCTATGGAACATGGGAACCTTATGCTAACAATTATGACCTGAGACATGGAAGAGAGAAAAAAACCCTTTGAGGAGGAAATCTCTGGGGATCCAAGGCTCCAGGCTTGAGATATTTTATTTAGCGATGGCTTTGTTGCTGCAATTTGGAAACCCAATTAAAGGAAGGTGGAAAATATTCCAATTTGGAGGAAAGCTCTCACTCAGACCCTCTAACGGGAACACCGTGTAAGGTTGCGAGCACCACTCTACAACAATGGACAACCAAGACAGGAGGAGGAGAGCAACGACTGCTGAGGCACTCACCTGGCCTACCAATCTACTCTAAAACTAGGTGAACCAGAGGCAGTCATGGGGAGAATAGCTTGAAGGGTGCCTCCTCGCTGGGTGCTAAAGGGGCCCCCATAAGCAACCCCAGCCCTTCATAGCTGAGTCTTAACTTCTACAACTTGAGGTGCTGTCAGTATGGTTGATGACTGAAGGTCCACCCGGAGCAAGGACATTCCCAGCTATAGGCCAGGTGAGAAGGACCTCACCCCACGCTTCGCATGCTTAAGCTGCGGACTCAGGTGCCGAGCAAGACCATTGGCTGCAGGGGAATGCAGGCATGCCCCAGGGACTAATGAGTTTGAATGGGCATGAGTACTGAGAACTTGCAGGGAGCATTGCACAAAGGTGGCATGAGCAAGAGTGGATCTGGATGTAGTTCAGTAAGGTAGGATAATGCAGTGAGGCAGGCTAACAATACTTGGACCAACACATAGGTCAGTAAGCAGTAGGAGTAGTCAGACTGGCACGTAGGTCTGCAAAACATAATAGCAATGATGGGACATGAACGTAAGTGAGGGTAACAGAATGATAGTGGAGCAAGCCAGCCAGGCATTCAAAAAGCCAAATTAAGGTGACAAATACTCTGAAGATTTTCGGTGGTGGAGGCAAGATTTAGAACAGAAGTAATTAGCCACATGAGGCCAGGACCCCCCAAACACTTCCCAATCCCTGCCGTAGGAAAAACAAGTGATGGAAGGGTCAAGAACCACATGCAGATATTAAAACTAGGATACAGCATCAGCAGTAGCTTAGCTGACCTCAGAGTAGAACAGCAGTGTACAAAAACAGGGAATCAGCTATGAGTGGTAGTATTCTATAAGCGTGGAAGGAAGGAAGCGCAATGCTGTGAAAACAGCTATGACTACAGGCGAGGTAGATTAAACAGGGAAAACATGATTAAGCTGCATCACAAGGGTTCAGAGGGAGCCTGGGTTCAGAGGTAGCTTGACTCAGGTGAAAACAATTAGGCTTGATAGCATGGGGAACAATTAGGCCTGTAGCATGGGAAGGAGCTCTGGTTTGTATAAGAACACAGGTACTGGTTACAAAATTAATGGGAATAATTAAAAACAAGCAGTTGAAGCTGTAAGAGCCAAATGGTAGGAGCTGAGAAAACAAATCACCCCTAAAAAGAAAACAAAAATAAAACAAAACTATGACACAAACAGGGAAGGAACAAAAGGAAGCACACAGCCGGAGGCAAAATACAAACCAGAAGCAGAAGAACAAAACGCAGAGTCCAGCAGAAAGAAGCAGCGGGGGCAAGCCCCAGCCAGCTGCAGAGAGCAATGGACAGAGCCTCCAGCTGGCAAAGAAAAAGTGCTTCAGAAGGAAGCTGAGGAGAACTGCTTATATAGCTCATGAAGTGTGAGTGGCTGGTTGCTTCTCCATTGAACTATAGGCAGGGCCTTCCAGGTACAACAGAGGTATTTGTGTTCGGATTGGAATTCGCTTAAAATTCAGTGAGCTGGAGGCGTCTAAAAAATTAGATCTACCACTATATTAAAGTCATTCACTTTATTTGTAAGAACAAACATCAATCCATTAAGAGGAGGTGTTGTTGTGGGTCTGTGAAGGAAAAATTATAGTTGGCAATTGCCAGCTGTGACTCTGTCTAAGTTGTGTGCATGTCACTTTAAGTCTGGAAGAACAGAGAAGGACATAGCTTCCTAAACCTCTGACCCCCTTCCTCATCCCCTCCTCCCAAGCCTCTCTTTCCCTGGCACACCCCCATCGTACCTTTTTGCTCTACCCCTGGCCTGCCCTCTACCCTTCTGTTTTGCTCACCCTGGCCTACCCCCTCATTCTCCCTTGCCCACCGCCCCTTCCCAGCTCCACCTGCCCGTCCTGTCTCACCTGAACTTACTTGCTGCTGCCCCTCCTCCCTACTTTCCCATATGGCTCCCCCATACTACCTACACCGTACTCACTAAGCGGTCCTTATCTTCCATTAAATTGTTTAAAAAAATGTTTATATGAGCTCAGGGAGGTACTGGCAGCATCTTTGACAGCCCTATTGAAAAAGAACTGACTGGAAAAAGGAGTTGTTTCAGGGGACTGGAGGAGGGCAGGTGTAGTCCTGCTTCATAAATGTGGTAGCAGGGAGAAGGCTTGCAATTGTATGCTGGACAGCCTGACATCAATGGTGAGGAAGTTAGTGAAGTCACTTCTAAAGGAAAAGATTGTGAAGTATCTTGAATCCACTGGGTTACAGGACTGATGGCAGCATGGATTCACGGGGGGAGGTCATGTCAGACAAATTTGATAGATTTCTTTGACTGGGTGACCAGGGTAGGGTGGTAGATGTGGCTTACTTAGATTTTGGTAAGACATTTGGCACAGTACCACATAGGAGACTCAGAAGGAAACTGGACAGCATAGGAGTGGGTTCTAAGGTAATAAAGTGGGTAAGAAATTGGTTGTTGGATAGGTGAGAGGTTGGTGGTAAAAGGAGTTCACTCCAGGGAAGGGAGAGTGACCAGCAGGGTGCCTCAGGGCTCAATACTGGGACCAGTCTTCTTTAGTGTCTTTAGAAGTGATGTTGCAGATGAACTAGAAGGGAAGGTATGCCTTTCTGCATGTAACCGGGTTGCTGTGTAACTTTTGGTTACTACCCCTGCCTTGCGGCCTCAACTAAGGTTGAGGGGCCTGGGCTCTGTTTGGGATGGAATGGGGGGGTCTTTCCCAAATAAAGTTAATTTGTGCGGTGCTTCTACCCAGAGTTAGAACACAGTGGGCCAGCTGTCTGTTTGGTACAATCCCTGGCGATGCTGTACCTACCCACATCCCCTTGCAGTCACTCCACACATGGAATACCAACAACAGTTGTACTATTTCAATATGCATGCACTTTTTA
The DNA here is from genome assembly GCA_016271365.2 of Neoceratodus forsteri. Lineage (NCBI taxonomy): Eukaryota > Metazoa > Chordata > Ceratodontiformes > Ceratodontidae > Neoceratodus > Neoceratodus forsteri. Next base: position 580,193,819 of record CM057454.1, read on the forward strand.
ACTTACTCTAATAGTATTCTCACAAGTCAATCTCAAACAAGAACAACAGCAATTTATTAAAAGGGTCTGGGGATGGGACTGGAGAAATAAATAACTGGCTGCAATAACTGATGTAACTGGCAAATCCGTAAACAATAACAATAACATAACCCACCCCCAACAGCAACACACCAACATAAAAAGACCCACTTCCCAACTGGTACCAGTTTACCCCCAAAGTCCTATCTGGGTACCCAGGTGGTGTACTATGCAGGCCTGGAATGGTGCAGCTGGTTGGCTGGTGCTGGTGCACTTTTAAACAGAAACAGAAATTTAGTTGCCAAACTATTTGCAAAATCCCCAGGTCAGAGCAGGTCCCAGCTTTACTCATGGTCCTAGAGGTACCAGTCAGTCAATCAATCATTCAATCAATCAAATCTTTATTTTACCAGGCGAAACATCATTGAGATAAACTCATTTTCAAGGTGGACCTGGAGAAGTTTACAGTAGCAGCAACATAATACATACAAGGAATTTCAATGGCAAGACATACAATCACTGCTGCTGTTTGTACTGTGACTCGAACCCATCTCTGTTCTGCAGCTCTAGGGGATTCGAGCAGGAATGCAGGTCTTTTGGACTGGGATGCAGCTGGGTCTGCTCTCTCCTGTGTCATCACCGGGGCTGGACAGACCAGTACTGGGGACCAGGGCTACACGCCTCACCCCATCCGTCCAGGCATCTGGCTCCCAGGGGGATATGATGGGTAGTGCCTGGCTGTGACACTACCTGGCCGATTCCCCAGACCATCCTCTGTCTGGTCACTTTCTCCTGATGCTCAGAAACTCAGGCTGTAGATGACTTCAGCCACACTGCAGGCTGGCAGCTGTGGCTCAAACTTCAGCAGGAACACATTCTTTGGATAGCCTACCAGGATGTAGAAGGAATCAATCTCTCAGCTTCAGGCTTTTGAATGCTCAGGTTTTGGAATCACAAAAGCACAGTTTTCACTTTATCACTACCTTTCCAGATATTGGAAACTAGCAGGCTTTCCTTGGGCTGTTGGCTGTGGAAGCCCCACACCTGACTGATTGAGAGAAAAGGTGCCAAGTCACAGCCCTCTCCTACTTCCAGGAGCTAATGTCCTGTAGTCATTTAGGCTCCTTGACTCCCACTGACTGCTTGCCAGGTCAGAGGTGGTAAAGATGGCTGCTACAGTTCTGGTAGTCTAGTTTAGATCAGCAGTCCCAACTTTAACTGTACTTTGTAGGCAAACCACAGGATATTACCATTAATTGCCCCCATGGTTCAATAGCTGCCCCTCTGCCCTATTATCCAGTGGCAGAGTGGGTACAAACAAGGACTCCCCCTGCCTGTCGTGAGTGCCATAACACTGTCCCCCCAGAGGGCAGGGAGGGCTATGCTGAATAGCAGCCTCAGCTGCTCTTAAAGTTACAGTGCTTAAAAGCACTTCTGCAGAGTTGCATTTTCTTTTCCCCCCATATGTGCCTCCAGTCCCCCACTTACAGTATATTGCAGATGTCTCTGGGGCATGTGCACACACAAAGGGCAAAATAACAGAGCCACTAGAGCGTCTTTTATGTAAGCGCCATAGTGCTTGCATGGAAATGCGAGCAGAGCCACTAGCTCGCAGGTTCAGGCAGGAGCCTGCTTGAACGTGAGCACATTGAGCTACTTAGCGCTCCCTGAGGGTTTTAACTTTTACACTCGCTCCTCCTGCCCCCACCAGGATTACTATCACTGGGGGCCAGCAGGAGCATAAAGGGCACCAAAACTGACTGGTGGGACCAAGTGGCTAGGGGACAAATTATGGTAAGCCCCACCCATGGGAGGGGAGGTTACATACAGATAACACTACAATCTGCACTACGGTAGACACTCCAGAGGGTGTGGAAAGTATACATAGATTTGAGAAAACTTGAGGAGTGATCAAGGGCATGGCAGCTGATTTTCAATGCGAGAAATAACAAAATCATGCATCTAGGGCACAGAAACCTAGAGGCGAATTACAAAACAGGAGAAGAGGTATTGATGGCCACGGTACAGGAAAGGGACCTCAGGATAATCATAGCTGATGACCTCAAGGTGGTGAGACAGTGTGAGAAGCAGTGGGTAAGGCCAGTGGGATGCTGCAGTGCAAAGGGAGGGGTATCGACAAAAGAAAGATGGAGGTGGTGTTGCCACTGTATGCATTGCTAGTGAGATCCCACCTGGAGTACTGTGTCCAGTTCTGGAGACCATGGGCTTGATTTTCAAAGAGCCCTTAGAGTGACGCATATTGCACTACTCTAGGGCTGCAGTGAGCTCTAGTTGCGTCAGGGACCCTGCATCCAATTTTATAACCGGGGGGGCCTGCAACAAAAACCCAGGAGTTGCCACAGCCGCAGGCTAGTGCCAAACATTTGGTGCACCTACAGGAATTGTCGCCTGGATCTGCCCCCCATCCCACCCAGTGCAACACTAGAGGAGCCGGGATGGTTGGGGGGAATGGTAGATCAGCATGCCAGGAGTGGGCCTGGAGCAGAAGTGGCACAGGGGTGTCATAGCGGGTATCAGAGAGACTACGGGCATAGCAGGTTGCAATGTGGCACCCATTAGGGGTGCCATTTGCTAATCTATACTGCCCATGGGATGGGACCACTTGGGAGGGTTTTAGGGACAGACATTGGCATAGCCCCAGATGGGCAAAGCCCTGGCAGCTGCCCCATAGGTAGCTACCTCCGCATAAGCCTCTAGGTGAGAAGCAGCCTGCCAATATAAGAGAGGGTGAGTACGAGGGGCTAGTGGTGCCCGGAGAACATTACCCCATCCCTGGCATCCTTCAACCTGTCCTCCAGCTTACCGTCTACAGGCTTCTATGAGGTGGCTACCCATGGGGCAGCTTTCAGAGCTGTGCCCACCTGGGGCCATGTCAATGTCTGTCCCTGGACCCCCCATGGGATATTACAGCCCCACCATGGTGCAAGCCCCCTTGTGACCTGGCACACCCTGATCTCCATCGCAAGGCTTGCGCAGTGCCAGTTTGGTACAACAGCAAAAACCACTGTCTTCTACTGATGGCACAATGCCGACTGCCGACATTGTGCAGTCGCTATAATGCCTATCGGCAAATTTCCTGTCGATGCAGCTTGGTGGAACTGCAGGAAGGCTGCACACTTAGAACAATGTCTTTCTTGAGTGCACACTGCGCACACGCACACACACACACACACACACAACCAATCCTCAACCAGCTGTCCAGAAGTGGTGAGAGTCAGTCAACTAGTCCCACCCAACCAGCTAACAACTATATACGGTGGTGAACTTGCACATGTACAAGTGACTGTGTAGGGACCCGAGCCAGGATTCCTCACAGCAAGATGTCTGATAATAAATTTAAATTAAGTCACTCACTGTGGTAATGCCAGTGATCTGACAAGTCACACTCACTGATAGTCAAGCCTGACTAAAACCATTTATTTTTTAAATTTCCTCTTGGCAAAAAGTCACAAACTTAGTACAGTGTCTTTCTTGAGTGCACACAGTGCACACACAGAACCAAATGACAGCTAGCTCCCCCAGAAACAGTGGGAGACAGTCAACTAGTCCCACCCTGCCAGTTAAAGGCTATATAGAGCAGGGCACTCACAGTTGCAAGTGGCCATGGAGGGACATGAGCTGTCCAATAATAAATTGAAATGAAACATGAATATGAAACATAGTCACTCACTGCGACAATGCCAGTGAGCAGACAAGTCTCCCTCAATAATAGTCAAGCCTTACTAAAAGAGTTTCTATTTTAAATTTCTTAGCATGAAACCACAAACAAGCTCAGTGCACAAGTGTGCACTGCACACATTACTGCACACATGCACGGCAAAAAACAGCAGCCACCCAGAGAAGCAGTGGTGGTGGGAGTCAGACGATTCTGGCATCGACCACAAAAAAGAAAATAAATGTATTTATTCAGTGCAGTTGTGCACGCCACCTCACTTCAGTTAGACTACAATGAATCTAAATCCTTAGTTTGCATTGTTCTTTGTTTCAGACAAGTCTACTGTAACTAAGTTACAAAAAAATGTAATTTCTATTAACTAAATAAACCCCTTCAAAAGCTCCTTTACTTCCTTGAGCCGACAAAAGCTAGTTAAAACATGACAGCTTTAAATCTGGTTTGGCTTTAGTACACACATACAGGCTGTGAGTTTGCTCACTGGGCCCTGCCTGTCCCTCTCAGCAACCAGATCTACTGTAGTTTACTTTCACTTTGTTCTCACTCTACCAGTTCTCCTGAAAAAAAATGTTTTCATATTACAAGTGTAGAAAAACTGACCCTAACTTCTTGGTATTTACAAAGGAAACAAAAATGGTCATGATTTCTGCTTTTTGGCTAATTTATTTTATTTTAGTCTTTGGTAACCAGATAGGCCCACTAGGCACAAGAGCAACCTGGGAGAACTGGGTGGTTAAGTGACTTGCCCAGAGTCACACAGTACGCAAATGGAGGTTGTGAGAATCAAACCAAGGTCTGGTCTGCCGGACATACTAAGCTTATTTACAGCTCATTACACTAACCTCTAGGCTATACTGCCAGCCCTCACAGCTCGTTACTCTAACCTCTGGGCTATACAAGTGAATGGAAATATACTGCTCTTTCCCAGCAGTTCAGACGTCTCTCTCTCTCTCTCTTGCCTGTAGCTTCTGTGAGTGCTGGGTCACGTGATCTGCCTTCAGTGAGCTTCTAAAGTTGCCTTTGATAGGACAGGAAGCCACAGAAGATCTTGAACTGCCACAAAATAGCAAAAGGTAGAATAGCCCCTAATAGTGCCAATTATTTTATTTTCTTCCCAAACAATGAATAGCCTATTATTCATGGTATTTGGGAAATACTATTTGTTACTTGTATGCCCCTAGCTCCAACCCTGTGATTAATGTTATAAAATAAGTGCACCAGCCAGCCCGGTGGAACTGAAGGTTAAGGCGCTGGATACCACACCTTGTGCTATGCCAGCAACTCGGGTTCGAGAACAAGCCCCGGTAGGTGTGGGTTGGGGGGTAGGGCAGGAGTTGTTATGAGTTGCCACAAGGCAGCTCTCTTCTCCCGGGGAGGGACCTGGTCACTCCCACCACATGGCTACCCCCAGCTGAAGGCCTGAGGGTAGCGCAAGAGGAGAGTGGGAAGAATAGGGAGGGCGCTGCGGATTGTGGCGTGCACATGCTTCCACAAGCGTTTGCATGACTGCAGCAAGAGAAAGCGCAGAAATACGGAGCTGGCAGGCTCCATGATGGTGCTGGTGGCGTTCTCAGTGATGGGGATGCCAACCGAGGCCGGAAGTGAGCCCCTCCCCCGTGGGGAGGGGCCAAAGCCTACCACCTACCAGCCCCAGAAATCCAGAACAAAATGTAGATTTAAAAATAATAATAATAAGTCCACCAGAACGCCCTTGTCACACCACCCAGCGCTCATGGGAGTATGTTGCGAGTGTGTGTGACAGCTGCATTTTCTTTTTGTGGATTACATACAGCAGCTGGGTTTAACCGTTGCATATTTGTATCCGTACTTGTGGACAGAGATGGTAAATTGCATACTGTGAGCGTCTGTGGATTAGTAGTTGTGGTCTCATTGAATACATCACATTCTATTTGTCTCTTAAGTTGCTAATGTACTTTATTCATAAAACTTGTCACAGGATTTTCTGTTTTCCAAATGTCACTTATAGTGCGCACCACATTTTTTTTTGGTGGGTTACATACAGCAGCTGGGTTTAGCTGTCCTATTTTTTCACACCAACAATGTAGGCTGAGAGAGGTGATTTACACACACAGGTCTGGCTGTCACATAATTTTTACCACGTACTCATAGACTGCAGGAGATGGAGGGTCTGCCATCAGTTTTTATTATGCACTTGTCTCAAATGAAAAAGGTTTCTACTTGAACCACATTCATAGTCAACTCGCTTCAGAAAACATTCCAAGAAAACACACCCTCCCTCAGTATAAGTTGCTACGTTCCAAGGAAACATCCCTTCCCCCACTATGAGTTGTTAATTTCTTTGTGTTTTTATACTAAATTATCTACTAGACATTTAGGATAGCCCGGTAGTTCCAATCCATGGGTTGAAGGATGACAGAACGTTCAGTCTGAGCTCCGTTTCTCTACGTTTCTGCTCACTCAGCTCTGGCTTTTCCGCCATCCTCTCCAGGTGATGGCACTGGTTCACCACAAAGCTGGGGCCTTGCTTTAGTACTTTGCTCAACACCTGAATGTAGAAATTAGCTGAAAACCGAACTTCTTCCTCCGCTGTCTGTGATGCCTTCTCATGGGCCCTTTCCAGCAGTTTCCTTCGCTTCTTTCGGCTGGCTGTGGTAAGGAACTCAGCCACCAGGCTGTCGTACTCTGGCAGACATCCTGGCATCTGAACTGGGACTCCATGACCTGCGAACAATGAAATAATAAGAGACAGGAAGTAAAAAACAATCTAAATGAAACCCATTGATTAGACATCACTCAGAGCAAGACAGAAGTTAATTTGAATGGTGTCCAATACAGAGTAAAAACATAACACTGAATAAACTGAGTGCAAGGGATCTGTATGTACAAGGGGGGATAAGTGAGCAAGGCAGAAAACGTAAGTGAAAAGTTTAAAATAAATTACTTTTCAAACACAGTTAGGGTGGGTTATGACAACTGGATATACTGCACTACTGGATGTAGAAGACGTACTGTAGCTTCTACTTTTTGTGCTTCTACTACTTAGATGTCAGTGGGGAACCCTTTTTGTAATGTTTACTAGTTTTCTTTAATTCTTTGGGAACTGGATAAGGCCACAACACACAAGTGCCTGTTTTCAGGGGTGACCCAGGAGCACTGGGAAGGTTAAGTGACTTGCTCAGAGTTGCACAGTATGTCTTGGAGGTTGTGGGGAGTCAAATGCAAGTCTGCTGGATGTACCACGCTCATACGCAGCTCATTACCCTAACTTCTAGGCTATACTGCTTTTTGATTACAGTTGTCATCAGAGAGACAATTATTACAGTACTGTATCTGGCATCAGGGAAGGAGAAGAAGAAGAAGGAAGAGAAGGGAAGAAGAAGGAGAAAGAGGAGGAGAAGTAGTAGTAGTAGGAGATGGAGGAGGAAGAGGAGGAGGAGGAGGAGGAAAAGAATTAGCATTTGCATATCACTTTTCACAGGAATTGTATCCCAAAGTGCTTTACAAGCAATGGGAGACTGGTTGTGAAGTGACTGTAATCGTGCAGTGGCAGCCATTTTGCACATCCACACATAGATACAGCCTTAGACAATTGCATGAACCTGTATTATGGAAAGGGGAATATTGGGCAGGATAACAGGGAATATCCCCTACTCTTGCCTTGGGTTATTTTACTTCTACCTGGACATCCACCAGAGATGGGCAAAGGGGGCCTCAATTTAACATCTCATCTGAAGGACGGCGCTCCCCAACAGTACAGCACCCCCTAGTACTGTACTTGTGTGCCAGCATTTATGATATGAACCTAATCCCAGTACAGGACTAGGACCCACAACTTTCTGGCCCAGAGGCAGGTGTGCTACTAATTGAGTCATGCAGCCACCTGAGTCCCTCAGACTCATTACTTATGGGTTGTAAGTCTAGGTCATCTCACACCCTGTAACATATTAGAGGAGCAGAGCCCCTCTAACTAGACCCCGGTCACTTACAGTATATGCGTAGCCTTTGCGCTGTATAAAAATCAGCCTGCTAGCCAGCCCAGTGGTGAAGAGGGCTGAGGCACTGTAGGTGCCTTACCTTATCCCACGCCAGATACCCGGGTTAGGGAGTGGACTCGGGTCACTTGGGGCTGGCCAGAGAGAGAAGGATTAAGCATCTGGATGGACTGCTCTCCTCCTCTGGGGAGGGAGAGGTACAGCTCCCAACACACATCTGGCTTCTGGCAGTAGCCAGACATACAGACATACAGGCAGCCCAGAACTGTCACTTGGGGAAATGGAGGTATAGCGGTCGCCGTTGTCCTATGCATGAAGGTGTACATGGGTATGTCAGGATGACACTGCACATCTGTCTTCCAAAGGAAGGAAATGGTGGAAAACTGACCAGGCACAGCACGGGATGAAATGGACCCCTTGCAGGCTCCACACCAGGCTACAGGGCCCTCTCCCAGACACTGGATCTGTTTGTCAGTGGTGATGGGGCAGGCCACCGCCCCCCACCATGGGACAGGGGGGTAAGCCATGGGGGAACTATCAGAATGGAGGTAAGTCCATGGGATGCCGGGTGACAGGGCTGAGGGGTCAGCAGGAGAGATAACCCGCCCCATCCTGAGGCAGAACTAGATTAACTGAAAAAAAAAAAATCAGCCTGCTGAAAACCATTATAGTGTATGGGAGAGCATGATTATGAATGGAATTCGGTGAACTCCTCGACTTGCTGTACCATTGTAGTGATATCAGACTGCTGTTGTACCATCCTGAGTATGTCACTACTATGGTAAACAATTTAAAATGTCCTCACACTCCTGTTACCCTAACAGCTGCAGTGATCGCTCATTTTTCTGCAGTTTCTTTACACACAGTGACGTCTCCCACCACTATAACATTTTGAACGGATTCGCTTTTTTTTTTTTTTTTTTTGCTGCTAATAGTCATTTTGATGTTTGATGCTCAAATTTGATGTTGGTTTCTAGTAATAAAAAACTCAGCCATTCTACTTGTAGGGATGCTGCCTCCTGAGTGCGGCATCACAACAACTGCCACTAGCTCAGCCAAACTGCTCAACAGCTGCAACGAGAGACTGAGCTACTTGCACTCTTCTCATCTCACAGGCCACAACACCCTCCTTGGTCTGCCAGCCTTCCTCCTCCTGCTGCACCAACCACTCCACACTTTCACGGCAAAGCCACTGACACTGCTCCTCTCCTTTTATACTGTGGCTGCTCACTACACAGGTCTGAGCTGCTCCGCTCCCCTGCCTCACTAAAGCTGCCACACAGACTCACCAAAACAGCATTCGGACACCCAACCCACCATGTGGCTCAGTCCCATTCTGACCGCAAAGAACTTAAGCTCCTCCCAAACTGTTGAAGCTTTCCCCATGCCTCTGCAGCCACATGGAACAATCCTCTCCCCACTCGGCCATGCTACAGTTGGGCCACATAATTAAAGCAAACCGGAAACATACAAGTCTCAAGAAAAGCTCCGTTGTTGACCACTGCTGCCTATAAACTATAAAAGACAATGGATGGGCAATTGTGAACAACAATGCTGAGTTCACTTCTTGAGGTTGTCATGACAACCTCTCGAAGTGAACACAGTATTGCTGTTTGCTGTTGCCCATCCATTATCCTCTATGTTGTGCACATTCTAAACTATTGTGCACATTCCAAAGTGGTGGAGTGCGAATTCCAAACAGTTACTCAGTTCAAAGGTCATTGATCATATATGGCAGCTTCGATTCAATGCAAAGAAGTGCAAAGTAATGCACCTGGGAAACAAAAACCCAGGGGAAGAGTACACAATGGGGTGGGGGGGTACTGAAAACAGCAAAATGGAAAGTTTTAATTTGAAGCATACATCAGATACACTAAAGGTAGACAAGCAATGTGAGAAGGCGGTAAGGAGGGCTGGGGGGATACTGGGATGCATAGGGAGAGGCATCACCAGTAGAAAACAGGAAGTTGTTATCCCTTTGTACAGACAGTTGGTGAGACCGCATATGGAGTACTGCCTGCAGTTCTGGAGCCCCCGTCTTCGCAAGGACATAGACAGGATGGAGGCAGTCCAGAGGAGGACAACTAAAATGGTTAGGGTTTGCATTTGAAGCCATATGAAAAGAGACTAAAAGAGCTTAATATGTATACCCTCGAGGAAAGGAGGGATGGGGGGTACATGACAGAGACTTTCAAGTACCTCAAGGGAATCAACAAAGTCCAAGAGGGTAGCATCTTTCAGAAAAAGAGATGTGCAAGAACAAGGGGGCACAATTTGAAGATAGAGGGGGGACGGCTCAGGCACAACGTGAGGAAGTATTTTTTCATGGAGAGAGTGGTGGACGCGTGGACGGCTTTTTTGAGGAGGCCATGGGGTCAAAAACAGTGGGTGAATTCAAGAACGCATGAGACAGATATAAGACAATTCTGGTGAGGGGTAGCGAGAAGCAGGCTGTTGGTTAACTAGGATCTGCAGCTTATCCAGTCGGAAGGGAAATGTGCAGACTTGGTGGGCCAAGCAGGTCTTATCTGCTGTCAAAGTCTATTTTTCTGTGTTTCTATAAAATTTTACATTCCTCATTCATCCCACACCCAGCTGCTTAATAACTACCCAGTACCCAATGTTATACCTCTTAACTTGTAAAAATCAGTGCATTTACTTTTAGTCACAGAACCAAACAAAGAAATGGCTGGTTTTCTTGTTCTTTTTTTTTCCTTTTTTTCTTTGAGTGTGCGCAACAAACATTTTGTTTCGGAGAATGGCATTTCAGGGGTGTGTCACAAACTAGCCCAATGCAGAGCAATCTACATTGGGCTCATCCCTGACAGACCAGTGACCACACAAGCTAAGTATGACAGTGGTCACAGTTTGGTGGGCAGAAACTTTGTGTACTTGAAAGGACTGAAGCATTCCAATGAGAGAGTGCTTCAGTCCTTTCATTTGCATAAAGCCAGCCGGCAACAATCTGCAGCCCTGGGTCTCGTGGCAAACCCAGGAGAGTGAGAATGTACTGTATGCTTCATGTATTTTTAACAAACCGATCAAAACCATGACTTAACATGTGTATTATTTAATCCAATACACATGTTAAGCTATAGTTTTAATCATGTTTTTATTTATTTGGTGCCAAATTTATTAAGTTTCACAGGCTTTCGGGGAGCCAATGTCTTCAATGGCAGTACAAAACTGCAGTGTTGCCATTTACTGTTTTCATTTACCTGGTGGTCTAGTAGCTGTGGCATTCCTCTAGTTTCCTGAAGAAAGTGCACTAGAAGTCCTTAAATAAATCCAAGCAGGGCACTTCAGTGCTAAATTACCCACTGCCCACTCCAGTGCTGAGTGACTCCCTGCCCACTCACTCGCTGGACGCCAGGACCAGGCTTCATTCTGTTTGCCGCCCGCCCCCGTGCAGTCAAACCAGTCCAGCAGGCGTCCTTTTCAATGCAGATTCTTACAGGGACTGAGACTGCAAACAGAACTTTCCTCTCTAGTACAAGACTGACCGATAATGCTGACCGCTCTTCCTGCCCCAATGGCACTGGTAAATGACAGAATCTGCATGGAAAAGGATGCCTATTGGGCTGGTTTGACTGCATGGGAGCGGAAGGCAATCAGAATGGAGCATGGTCATGATGACCGGTGAGTGAGCGGGCAGGGGCGTCACTCAGCACTGAAATGCCCTGCTTGGGTTTATTTAAGGACTTCTCTCGCTAGTGACAGTAATGAGCAGACTGCAGACCAACAGTAAAAGAAGAAAAGAACAAAGAACTACATACATACAAAAGAACCTAGCAGATACGGGCCAAAATGGTCCATCTCGTCTGCTTGAAATTGCAGCATGGTTTATTCCACTGCTGCAACTCCCCTCCCTGCTCATTTTCCTCATCTGAGTTGAGCTCTCCCCTTGAGTCAAGCCACTACCTACCGTTATTTTGCCCTTGACTCTATCCCAATCCCTTTTGAAGCTGTCCACTGTCTTCTGAGAGACCAGCTCCTCAGGAAGTACATTCCATGCCATAACCACTTGCTCAGTGAAGTAGTGTCTCCTCATCTCCCTTCTAAATCTCCTCCCAGTTTCATTCCGTGCCCCCTTGTGACTGTCTCCCATTTTAGCAGCATTTTAGAACATGCCCTCTGTACCAGTAGTATTTATACTTCTTAGGTATTTGAAGGTCTTAATCATATCCCCCATGTCCCGTCTGTCCTCCAGGGAGTACATATTAAGCTCACTCAGCCTATTCTCGTAGGTCTTCTCCTTCATCCCATTAATCAATTTGGTTGCCCTTTTCTGGACCCCCTCTAGGAATGTGATGTTCCTCTTCAAATAGGGATGCCAAATTTGCACGCAGTACTCCAAGTGCGGTCTCACCAGTGATCTGCACAGTGGCAGGATCACCTCCTCACTCCTTGAGGTAATTCCTCTTGTTATACACTCCAACAACTTGTTTGCCTTAGCAGCCACCCGTCTGCATTGAACTGTGTGATTTATGTTCCCTGTTACCATTACCCCAAGATCCTTTTCTTCCTCGGTGACCTTCAACCTTTTGTCGTCTAAATGGCAGCTTTACCTGGGGTTCTTTGACCCTAAGTGAATGACTTTGCACTTTCCCACATTGAATCCCAGCTGCCATGTTTTTGACAACTTTTCCAGTGTGTCCAAATCTTTTTGGACCACCTTCACCTCCTCCCCTTTGTTCACTACTGCACCAGTTTTGGTACTGTCCACAGACAGGCTCAACTTGCTCTCAACCCCCTCTGCTACATGTCCCCTGGGCTGACAGCCCTCACTCCCCACCAGCTGATTACTCACATAAAGGTGCTAGGCATTCAGGCAGAAAGCATGTGCTCCCTTTGGCAGGCATATGCTCAGAAACAGTACTTTGTTGCCCCCTAATTTTCTCATATTCTGCTGTACTTTCAGGCATACTGTGTATATGCCTGCCGACGGTCATGATGCATTGAAATGTACTGGTGATCTGAAGAAACCCTGGCACACATTCTGATTGGTGGCCACTGCTACATGGTGATTGGCTAATTGGGAAGGGGGCACCTACCTCTCTGCCAATTGGCTGTTTTGTGTAGAGCAAGCCAGCTGGCGGGACATTTGTAAATGCCATCCCTTTCCCATTGCAGCATCATCACTGTTCTGAGCAGGAGAATTGAGAGCCCTTCAGGAGACAAGCCAGCGTGGGGGAAATATGTAGCAGAAGAGATCTTGGATTCCCGAGGAGGAAAGGAGAGGATATAGAACATACAATAGCAGAAGGCAGGTATACAGCAGATGATCAGTAGGTCAGCAGCAGGTACCGTGCAGCAACCCCCCCGAGCCCATATCATGTCCGAATGAGAGGAGTACTACTGGGTCTGGGTGAGGGTGTGACAACAGCAGAAACATGACCAGATGTCATTAACTATAGTACGGAAAGGTTTTATATTTTATGTGAATAAGTGCTGAACTGTCCTACAGGCTGTTAAAAAAAGTATTTGTTAAGAACACCACTGCTTGGAGTGCAGCAGCCATTCCGTCTTTCTTCATTGTCAGATGTAAATCAGCTGTGCACATCTTTCTCATAGTAGTCCACAGCTGATCTAGTTTAATGTATGAATTACTATGTTGGCATGAAAATCTAAGTGGAAGGGATTATCAGCTGACATAAGTGAAAGACTGTAAAACATTGATTGCACAGAATTTTTACTTTAGGTAAATAAAATGGATGTGAAATACAAAACAAAGTAGAGAGGAGCAGTTATGATTATGGAATTTCCCCAGCTTTTATGAAATATTATCAGTTTGTCAGTTTAACGTAGTGTGGTGTCTCACTTCCTCATTTGTGCCTCCCTTCTGAGAGTCCGTAGCTTAAGGTCATGCTTCAGGCAAGTTCTATTGCACTTTCTTCAGAAAAACTAGACGCTCATCTAAATTGGGTCATTGAAACATATCATATACCCACACAGTTGTGGGAGACATTTTAATGGGCTAATAAAAAACCTAGTAAACCTAGTAAAATGAAGGAATGCCACATCCACTAGACTACCAGGTAAATCCTAACACGTACTGTTGCCGTTGAAGTGGAGGAGCTGGATGGGAGGGGGGTCACTCACACTCAGCACTGCAGTAGTTTCTTCCATAGAAATAAATGAACTATTACAGACTTCTGCTTGTACAACAGAATACATTTTTTCTGTGGAAAACACCAGAAATGCCACAGCCACTAAACCACCAGATAAATGAAAACAGTAAATAGAACCACTGTGGTTTTGTACTGCCATTGAAGAAGTTTGGCTCCCTGAAAGCACGTGAAACCTAATGAATTTGGCACCAAACATGTAAAAACATAATTGAAACTGTAGCTTAACATGATGGTTCCCTTGTGAGGGTTGTTGACTCTCTTAAATACTTGGGAGTTACCCTTGACCCTCAGCTTGACTTCTCCCTACAGATACGTAAGTATGCAAGGCTGGAAACAGTAAGCTGGGCCTGGCTTATACAGCCAAAAACAATCTTACTCCAGCAGCGTGTCTTGCCTTAGTTAAGGGGGTCCTTCTCTCCATGTTCTGCTATGGGCTTGTGACCTTTGCCCATGCCCCAAAATCCAGTCTAACAAAATGGGATGTTGCAACACATGTCGTTTTGCTCTCTCTGCCCCTCGGCTCACCCTCCACTGTGAGCTATGCAATAAGCTTGAATGGCTCTCTCCTGACAACTATCGAACTTTTGTAATGGGTAACTTTACTGAAAATGTTGTCAGAACAGCCATTCCCCCAGTACTAGCTGAGCTTCTCAAACCTATCTATTAAGGTCTAGTGGCTCAGAAGTATTCCGAGTTCCCAAAAGTCGGACCCTAATGGGTGAGCGTGCATTCATTCTCTCTGCACCCAGGCTATGGAACTCCCTCTCTGCACAGGTTCGTACCTCCGCCTCCCGCACCTGCTTTAAAAGCTCCATCTGGGATCTCCTGAAACTTGCCTTGAACTGTCACTGTACCCAAGGCATCATGTCCCCTTTTTGCATTGTGCTGCACTTTACTGTTTTGCTTGGTCATTTCCTCTGTGATTGGTGTGCTATATAAGATTATAACCATGGCTGTCAAATGTTACCTGGTTATGTTGCATTCAATGCTTGACTGTCAAATGTTTACCTATGTTATTTTCTTTACTTGATTGTCAAATGTTTACTTATGTTATGTTCATTACTTGATTGTCAAATGTTTACCTTTGCAGTGTTATGTTTTTACCTGTCTCCCTTTTGTGGGGCCTGACTGTTTTTCTCAGAATTTCTGTAATACCTGTTTCTGCTTGTAATCTTCCTTGTCACCTCCTGGGTCGCACCTGAAAATAAGGATATGCTTGTCTAATGTGCTTACCTGGTTAACAAAAGTTAAATAACTAAACTGCATTAAATAATACACGTTAAGTCATGGCTTTGATCTGTTTGTTAAAAAAATACATGAAACTCTCGCTCTGCCTAGGCCAGTTCCCCTCTACCTGAAAGAGAGCCATAATCACTCCCATCCTGAAGGTGATGACCCCACCAATACCGGCAACTACTGACCCATCTCAATACTTCCACCTCTCTCCAAAGCCCTAGAAAGAATAGTCTCTGACCAGTTAACCAAACACCTATCTAAGCATATGCTCCTCAGCCAGGAGCAGCATGGACTCCGCTCAGGATCCTTGTACCACCACCGCCCTCACAGAGCTCACCTCATTTCCTACAGGAAGCCCTAGGCCATGGCTCAATTGCCGGGGCTATATGTGGACCTAACTAGTTTTCGACACAGTCAGTCATGAGCTTCTGCTTCAAGTCCTCCCTAAACTAAATGTGGTCCGGAGACATTGGCCTGGTTCAAGGATTACCTCACAGGCCGCTCGCAACAAGTCAGGATATGCTCCACCTCCTCCACCCCTAAAACAGTTTCCTCAGGGGTCCCTCAGGGGTCAATCCTTGGCCCACTGCTGTTCACCCTCTTCCTAAACTCCTCCCTAAGGCTTGCAGTGGTCAGTTGCTCCTCTATGCCGATGATGCGGTTCTGTTCTGGAAACACCCACACTCCCACCGCCCTCCAGCAGGCCCTTCAAAGGCACTTCCGGGAACTAGAGACCTGGTTCACTGAACACCGCCTAATTATCAACTATAATAAAACCAAGTCCATGATTTTGCCCACACGCAAAGTCCTCATAGTCAGACTGCTCTCCTCATCAAGAGCGCTCTAGGTGCCCCTCTGGAACAAGTTTCCATTTCAAATACCTAGGTGTCACTCTAGACACCTCCCTCTCTTACCAGAGGCATACCCAAATTCTCTCCTCCTCTATCAGCTCTAGAGGTAGGCATCCTGTATCGGCTCAAACACTGCTTACCCCCTCAGGCTGATGCAGTCAGCAGTCACCTCCTCCATCCTCTCCTGGTGGACTACGGGATCACTATATACAGCTCTGCTGAACCCACCTCCCTGAACAGGATAAACATTGTCCTGAACAAAGCCTGCCGCCTAGTCACTGGTTGTGATAGGCTAACCCACACCTGTGATCTCTATGCGTTATCTGGTTGGTTAAACTTCCAACATCGATTACAGTTCCACACCTGCATCCTCGCAAAAAAGATACACCTTCACCTAGCCCCCGTCGGACTTTTCCCCTTAATCAGTTCTGCATCTCACAGGTGCAATACAAGACTCTCCGCAAGCTCCCCCTTCCTTGTACCTCAATGTAGAACCTCACTAGGGCAAAGATCCTTCCGATACTGAGCCCCTCTCTGGCTCAATGCATTACCATACTCACCATCACAGACCCACAGCATCTCTCAATTTAAAACAGGCCTCAAAGCTCACCTCCTTGAGAGAGCCATATGTGACTGCAGCTAACTCTGCTCACCCAGTTAACCGCCCTCCCTCCCCCTATTCTCAACTCAGGGCCACACAAGGCCCTACGTATCTCATCAAGAATCCCCGCCTGGGTATCCCAAGATTGCTGCCTAACTTCCTCAACAGTCATTAAGTTTTGCCTGGACTGTTCCTTTGATTCAGTTCTGTATATTCTGCCTGTTCCAAGTATGTTCCCTACTGTATTTGTCTACCCTCCACCCTTTGTAACCGACGTGGAGCCTTTGCAAAAGAGTCTGTGACTCAAAGGTTTGTAATTCCCGATTGTTTCCAATAAATAAAATAAATAAAAATATCGGTTGTATTAATATGTGGCTATTAGCACTGGATGTAGAGAGCAGTCTAACTCTTGCTCCTTGGACGTCACACATCCAACATTTGCAAGCCATTTTGTACAGAAGACCTGTGGGTGTTCTGAAATGGAAGGGCTGTTTACATTTTTCAAATGCTACAAAACTATATTTATGGGGGGGGGGGCAACTTTCTTTCTGCACCCTTACCATTGGCCTCTCTCCAGCGTGGTCATGCAGTATACTGGCTCTGCTCGTCCACCAGAAGCCCAGAAAACCTCTTTCCAGCCAGGGGGAGACCCCCACTCCATGTGCAGCCACCTGACCCCCTCGGATCTGGATCTAAGTCCTCCAAGGAAGGACCATCATACTCCTTTCTGGCACTCTCTCTATAGTGCTGGAAGGGCTTGCTGACAGGAGGAGGGACTGGAGCAGGCATCCTGGTGCCCGGCGTAGGACATGGGTCCGCAACCTCTAGATCTGCCTTCACCTACCAATGGAAGTTTTTTTTTTTTGTCTTGTGTTCCCGGTAGTGCAGACATGCAATGACGTCCAGAGCAGCGCAGGTGCGTTCCCGCACCCACCTGCAGGACATCCACCACTGCCATAATATCCCTCTGAAGAGTACACTGCATCAGCTGAGCCCCCAATCTCCACTAGGTGCTGCCAAAGCTGTGCAGTGCATTCAACCCTCCTCCGGGAAAGAAGAGCTGCCTATTGGCAGCTCAATCCAAATCTGTGCTCCCCCCCCCGCGGCCCGCACTTGCTCCTGAACCTGGGTCGCCAGCACAGTGAGAGGTGTTGTGTCCAGCACCTCAACCCTCAGTGCCACCGGGCCAGCTCATTAATGTTTATTATATAAATGCAGGTTTAGCATCAATGTAAATGGCAGCCTTTCCTTTACCTTGATGTGAAGCCATTTTTTTAATTAATTAAGGGCAAAATAAGTGTTTAGTTGTCCTTTAAGGAGCCAGTGGCCCTGGCCTGCTGTCACAACTTTTGCAAAGCCAGCATCGATCAGAACTTGCGCGACAAGGATGTCCCCTCCTCAGTGGTGTTCAAATCAAAACTTATTACTTGCCCAGCCATGACTGCAGTCAAATTTTCACTTGCCCCTATTAATTACAATGAAATTACTGTAGCTCTGTTGTTGTACTTACCCTTCAATGAAATTTACTTGCCCCAGACAGGGGCACTGGGACTTGAACACCCCTGCCCTTCCTGCCACCAGGTGTTTCCAGGGCGTAATTGCGGGGGTGAACTGGTGGCTGAAGAGACGGCTGGAGAAAGTCTAGCAGCAGCACCAGCAGCAATTCTGTGAGGTGTACAAGCAAGCGACCACTGCTTTCTTCTGCTTGCAGGACTCGAACCTCAAGTGTGAGAAGTCCCTCTGGGATCCGCCTGACTCCCACTTGGGAGACTGCTGCCTGCCTATGCAAGATGTGATGGGGAAATACATGGTACAGCAATTTTTGTCTTTCATGTCAGTCATCAAGGGTGAAAGTTGAAACTGAGGTCCCATCTGTCCCCAGTGCAAGGGGTATGAACTAGCCAGAAAGTTTAAACTGAGGTCCCCATTTGTCTACAGGGCTAGGGGCATGAACTAGCCAGAAAGTTTAAACTGAGGTCCCCATTTGTCTACAGGGCTAGGGGTATGAACTAGCCAGAAAGTTAAAACTGAGCCCTCCCCCAACTGTCTGTCCTCAGGGCTAGGGATGCAGTGTGGGGGCTGGTGCAGTGCAAGCTTCTTACATCCCTACTAGAGTTCTGTCTTTCAAAAATCACCAACATCAGGGACGTCCCTAAAAATCAGACACTGTTGAGAGATTTGGCTTCTCATAAGTTGATGTATGTGCCAGTGAATGGTGAGGGACTGCCAGCTCTGGAGACTCGGGCCTCCTCTATCTGTCCACAGGGCTACTACAGTGCAGGCTTCTCATGTGGGGCCTATTCATGAATGATGGAAAGATACGTGCGAATTGCACATACTCCCCCACGCAGCTCCGCACCAGCCAGAGATCCGCGCGGGGACCGCATTCATGAAGAGCGGTCCACGCCCAGCTCCATTATGCAGCCCTGATCCCAGGGTGTGCAGCTACATGGGGGCGGTCCGATGCAGGGTTGTGGACCTGGCCACACAGCAAATTGGCTTCCCAGACCAGGACCTGTAGTGGATCCCTTGTGCCCATCGGTCGCCATGTTTCTGATGGGTGTGTAGGTGGACAAAGGTCCGAGGTATGGGGACCCTACTTGACAGTCCCTCACCCTCCCAAATGTGCCTCAGTGACAGGGGTGGTCACAGTGAGGGGTCCGTTGACCACCGCCATCCCCGCCGCGGACAGCGGCAGCATCTGGGCGATCCGCGTGGCAGATTACAGCTGCCTTCAGAAGGCAGCCACCCCCATGTATGGCACCTACACCATCATCTATGACATGGAGTGCTAACATGCCCCTCGCACCTGTCTCTGGTCCACACGGAACTGCGTGTTCAGCCGTTGTGCCAGGTGCGTAGGGTAGACATAGCAGGATCCTGAATGCCACGCAGGGAGCATAGTGTGCAAGGCCAGGTGTGGGTGGGTTATGTGCCGGGTTTACACGGCGTGTAACCCATCCGCACTGATCGTAAATAGGGCCCCTGGCGATGTATGTTCTGCAGAAGTGAGGGACTGACTACTAGAGACTCGGCTCCTCCACCTGTACAGAGGGCTAGGCACTGCATGTGTTTGTGAAAGGTGAGGATTTGACAGTCCTGGAGATTGAGGCCCTCTGTCCACTAGGTGAGGTACAGTGAGGGCCAGGTACACTGCAGGCCTTCGAACACTGATGTAGTTACTGTTGGTGAAAGGTGAGGAAGTGACAGCACTAGAGACAGAGGCCCTCGGTCTGAACACAGGGTCAGGTACAGTGCAATCCTCAAATGATTTACTGTATGTGTTGATGAAAGATGACGGATTGACAGCCCTGGAGACTGAGACCCTGTTTACAGGGCTAGGTACAGTGTGAGGCAGGTGCAGTGCAGGCTTCTTATATGGTGATCCACTGCACAACTGCAGCGCACACAAAGGATCCGTTAGTGTCATTGACAGGGAGGAAAAGCAAGATTGGCATCCTTCAATTCATAATTTTATCTGATTTACAAAAAAGGCATCCATATTAAAATTGACACCACAGGTACACTGCCAGTGTAAGCATAGTAAATTAGTAACATGGCATAACCAACACAAAGAACAGTAGGGGTCAACCTGAACTTTTCTTTGTACTGTAGCCAGCAGGACAAGTTGATTCAAAGTTGTACTAGCCCGCAGATGGTTGCACTAGCCCCAAACTGTAATGGTAAATTTTGATCACTTATACAGGAAAAAATGCAAGCCAAGAAAATGCTCTGATTATTGCACATGTATCCTGCTGCCACACTGCTTCCAGAGCCAGCAGAAAAAACAGACTGCAGCGCCATCACACACAGTGTGCCCCTCATCGTTCGGTACCATGACCTCCTCTCTTCCTCTTTCTGCACCCCTGAACTAGAGGATACCACAGCAGTAAATGCTCAGTCAAGCAGACATAGCTCTGCACACACAATAGCTGGCATCATCGTGCACCTCACTACACACTCACCACCACCCACAGGGCAATGAACAGAGTCAGCCAGAGGAAGACACACTCAGCCCCCACCAGGTGATGTAAAATTTCTATGAGTCCATGAGCTGCACTAGTCCTGGCCAATTTGCACTAGGTTTTGGGCTAGTAAAACAATGTGAAAATTGAACCCTGAACAACAGGCCAGGGTGCAAAATGAACTGAAATACCATTTGGGGAGCTCTAAGAGGAATCCTGCCAAACTCCCTAGATAGCATGTGACTCTTTTTGCACCCTGTCATCTTGTTTTTTTTTGGGGGTTTTTTTTATATTAGTTCCTGCCACAGCTCCCCAGATAATTGTTTCTCCAATGAGGCCACCTGGGCCGCATGTGGCTGCCAGCACAATTTTATGTGGCCACAGAGCTCTTTAGAACCCAAGTTGTAGAGATAATGGAATGGACACTTTCCCATCTTTATAAAAACATGGAAGATACATGTAACCTCCCCCCCTTCTGCCCCATCTAGTGGCATAACTTATCTCGTAGATGTTCCAGGCAGAAAAGGGGAAGCACTCCTAAGCGTTAACATTCGAGACCCTTTGCAAACTAAAAAGCAGGGAAAACAGTTGTCTCCTACCTGCACTGAGTCTTCATAGCTGTGCACTTTACCTCTCCTCTCTCTCTCTCTCTCTCTCTCACTCTCTCTTAGCATCTGATCTCCTCCCCGAGCTGTCCACTGGACCGAGACCTCCAACTGCACATTCGGAGATCTCAGAAGCCCTTGCAGCCCCGACCAGGCTGGATCGGAATATTCTGCCCCTGGAATGCAACTCATGGAAAATTAGACTACACATACTGGGTGAAAAAAAGATTTATTTTCATTACCTCCCCCTTACAGTCAAATAAGGCACAAACCACTGTTTGTCCCCAAATTGTCTTTTATTTTGCGCCTGTATGGCAAGTGATTCCAGCGATACATGGGTCACCATTCTTCATTAAAATAAATAAGCAGCTCCATGGGGCTTTTAACTTTTTACAATTCTGGCTGGACAGGAAAAAACAGCAGAAACCCATGGAGTCAGCAGACACAAGCAAGGATTCTCCTCTGCCTACCATCTTGCTCTCTCAGATGCTCTACTCGAGACTCTGGAACACAGATCCCTGCAATCTCTTGGCTTCTACTGGATCTGGTAAGCCAACCTTCACTTTCTTTCCTTACAGGTCCCTTCCACTGGCACTGGTCATTCCCCCCTTACACTGGCATGGGAAAGTGAGCAGCCTTCCCCACCTGGACCCCTGGGTGCTGGCCCAAGCCACAAGGGCATTTAGGAATTTTCCTGATGACCCAGGCCCTGACCCACCTTCAATGGCCAGTACCATTCCTGGTGCTGATACCACACCTGCACACGGTCACTCGGATCTGCCTCAGCACCCCATGGCCTCAACTCACTCCAGGGATTCTGCTGGTACTTACTTTCTACAGGGGTTCCTGCTAGGCCCAAATCCCTGCTTCAACTCCTGGGCTTGCATTAAGCTCCAGCACAGGGACTTCCCTCCGGTGTCTGCCATTTCTTTGGCCTGCAACTCGCTCGGACCTTAATGTACCAGTGCTCCAGGACCTGTCCCTCCAAACAGATCCCCTGTTTTGGGTGAAAGGCTCCCCAGCTCCCTCAACCCTCCCAGGCCGCATCTGTTACACCGGGTACAAGGGGAACCTCTGCCACTGGCTGCCCTCCCGGGAGGGCCCTGTCACTGCCCTCCCAGCCCTGGCAACCTTGGATATCACACAACAGGCTTCCTAAGGGCTCCAACCCTCTCTGGGCTGCTAAAGCCTCCTAACTCTTTAACCCCAAGTGATGCAGGACCTGGCTACTTGTGCCACCACGGTGCTCCACACCCATACTCCTCATCAGCCACAGCGCATGAGAAACCGTCCTGAATGCACTCTTTTGGAGGGTTTCCCCACTGGGCCTCCTGGACTGCCGAGCTCCCTCCCTTGCCCACCTTATCTGTTTCTAATGCTACTCTTCCAGCCTCCCCCTCCAGTCCCAGGCCTAATGCACAGGCTGGAAAGGCCCAGCTACTTCCTGTCAGTCCCCTTATATACCCTTTTCCTGCTCTCTGTTGCTACCTTGAGGCGCCCAGAGCAATATCCCCAGAGCACTAAACCCATTTGCCAGCTCGGGGGAGGGGTAGGAGGGGGAAAAGGATGCCTAACTGGGGGAATATAAGCCCCACATTTACAGAGGGCTTACATACAGTACATTTCAAGTCAAACTAAATCGGGGACTTGGTTTCGTATATATTGTGTGAAAAATAATGTGCTACGTTAGAGCACCTGGTGTATATCAGGGAGTCTGGGTCAAAAAAATAAGTGAGACCACCAGTTAGTTCTGGTGACCCCACCTTAAAGCCCTTTGAGGTCACCCAAGTTGGGCTGCTCTAGACAGTATGTAACTCTTTTTGCAGTCTGTCCTGTTTTGTATTGGTTCCACTGAATTAATACTTACATTGGCACTGTACCTTTGGAGTTATTATGCATGCCATTTTGTAAATCGCATAAAATTATGAATTGAAGGAAGCCAACCTTGTTTTTCCCTCTATTAAGGTGTCACTGACACAATGGGCTCCTATGTATGCTCTGGGTCTTTGGGGTTGCTTAGCAGCTGCACAACATTGCAAAATCCCTTTTAAGTGTGTCCTGATTCTTGTACAGTATACATTAGCTTTCTTCTTTAGGTCAAATAAAAATGCTATCCATCATACAGAACACCAAGTAGCTAGATACCTTTTCATGTTTCCTTGTACATGCTCAAGAAACATTTTGTTTTACATAATGGCATTTCAGAGGTGTGTCATGGACTAGCCCAGTGCAGAGCAATTCTACATTGGGCTCATCCCTGACAGACCAATGACCACGCAAGCCGAGTATGATGGTGACCAGTTTTATTGTCAGAAACTTTGTGCACTTGAAAGGACTGAAGTGCTCCAATGAGAGAGCACTTCAGTACTTCATTAGCATAAAGCTGGCCAGCAATAATCTGCAGCCTTGGGTCTCCTGGCAAACCCTGGAAAGTAAGAATATACTGTATGCCAGGCACTGCCTTCCACCAGCTGTTTTATCTTTCATACACTGATGGGCTCTCGCTTTCTCTGAGAGCTGCCAGTATGTCTCTGCCATGCATCTACCTGGCTCTGCTCTCACACGGCACAAGGCCACAGCCCTGGCCCTTCTCTCCCAGTTATGTGTTGTTTTGTTTTGTTTTGGGGCACCAGCTACATCTGCTCTTTTGCATGCTCTTCCTCTACAATCTCCATTTCAGAAAAACCTGCCACTCGGGATGATAATGACAGTGGCCGAGGTCCTAATGTCCATGAAATTGCCTGCTGTAAAAGAACTCTTCTACTGCACATGCCCTTCCTCCAATTCAGGCCCGTATCTATTTATTTTACATTAACACATCAAGGTGAATGATTGTATGCATCAGCTAGCACTCTTCATTACTGCCAGCAGCAAAGATGTAAAATGCAAGTAAGTAAGCAATAAAGTTATGATAAGGTGTTCACTTATTACACAATGGGTAGGGACAGTCCTGAAACCTGACTTGCTGAGAAACAGTTTCAGCCATGCACTTTTATGTTTCCTTGTGCATGCACAACATACTGTAGAAACATAGGAATGTGTCATCTGAAAAGGACACCACTGGCCTAGCTAGTCTGCCCTATCCCTCCCCTTTGAGATCACTGCTCCTTTCACCCTACTCCCTCCCCCAGCCCACTCATGCAGCTTATCATCCCCTCTTTCCCTTCCATGTCCTTGTCCCTCCTTATGTTGCATAATCCCGTGTAGTTATCTCATGCCCTCTTGAACACCCCCTCTGATTTTGCATCCACCACCTCCTCTGATAACTTATTCCAAGGTCCCACCACCCTCTCTGTGATGTACTGCCCCCTCATATTTCCTTTGTATTTTCCACCCTCCAGTTTTAAGTTGTCCCCTAGTTTGTGTATTTTCTTTCATCCTGAAGATACTCCCTTCCTTCACCTTGTTTATTCCCTTCAGGTATTTAAAAGTTTCTCTCACATCCCCTCTCTCCCTCCTTGTCTCCAGGGAATACAGGTTGAGCTTTTGCAGCCTCTACTCATATGTCCTCTTGTGCATGCCCTGCACCATTTTGGTTGCCCGTCTCTGAACTCTCTCCACCCTATCTCTGTCTTTTTGGAGGTGAGGCCTCCAGAACTGTACCCCATACACAAGAAACATTTTGTTTCACAGAACAGCGTTCCAGAGGTGTGTCATGGACTAGCCCAATGCAGAGCAATCTACACTGGGCTTGTCCCTGACAGACCAATGACCACACAAGCTGAATATGACGGTGGTCACAGCTTCATGGGCAGAAACTTTGTGTACTTGAAAAGACCAAAGTGCTCCAATGAGAGCGCGCTTCAGTACTTTAATGTGCATAAAGCTGGCCAGCAAACAGTTGAGCAGTTTATGTATATCACTGCACACTAAGCACCAAATCCATGATGTTGCTGATATAATGAAATCTTAAGTGGTGATTCAACTAACACAATATACCCCTTTTATTTATGTGTTTATTTATTTAAATCGTTTACAAGGGAAGGCATACTGAGCAGAAATGCTCATTTCCAGATGCATCCTGGAGGCCCCTGCCACATACAGTACACCATGCAAGGAAACATTCGCATTGACAAATACTTGTTATTCGTTTGTTTTTACTTTGAGGGGGAGTTGTTTCTGTGACTCCTGTGTAAAAAGCAAAATTAATTTATACTATATAAAATAAAAATGAAGGCATTTGACCTTGTTAATATGACCTTATGCCACACAAATTATGGGCCCTGGCTTTGACCAATTCTCATGTAGTTGTTCCACAATTACCTCATGGGATGCATGCAACTTCTTCAATGGGGGAGGGGTGTGGCCAGTCCTCCCTGCGGGCAACAACTGATGGCATCCCCCAGGGCTCAATTTTGGCCCTATTTTATTTTAATTGTTCATTAATAGTTTGCCTAATAACTGTGGTAATGCAAAAATACTGTTATATGCTAACACTGCAGTTCTCTACAGATCTCACATCAACTTGCCTCAGTTGCAGTCTAGCTTACAGGCAGATTTTAGTTCACTTGAGACCGGGTTTCAATCAAATCTGCTAATTTCAAATGACCAAAAAAATGAAGACCATGCTATTTGATACTCTGAGTGAAAAAAATGTTGCCTGCACAGGCTACTCACTTATCCTTGTAACCACACATGCATATGATTAAGCGTCAGGGAGTGCAAAACACGTCAGGAGCCATTTGATCCATGTGCAGTATGTGGAGGGGGAAGAAGAGTTTTCCACTGCTGCATACTTTCAATAAAATGAAGCACATTTTTTCATAAAGCAACAAGGTTCTTGTGGATTCTTCTGATACAGCTTTCATGCAAGTGTAGTTACAAGGATAAGTGAGTAGCCAGTTCCATGACACAGCATCCCAGGTACAGCCCAGGACTCTCGATTGACTCTATTTGATACTCGTAGACTGGGTCATGATAGACAAAATCTACTGAGCATTAGTACTCTGTCGGGGGCACATATAAATACAATGGCTATGGTAAAGTACCTGGGAATCCAGCTGGATCAAGAACTTCTCCTCAGTCCTCATTTGGAATGGATCCATGACACGACGTCAACAACTTTTGTTCCAATGTGACACTACAGCAACGGATTTATGCCGACCACAAGTTGCAGCTGGCATGAATGGGAAACTGAGCATGTTTTTTTGGGGGGGGGACTCTGTCCCCCCCCCCACCCCTATAACTAAAGATTATCAACTCCAGGTCAGAGTTGAATCGAGAAGGGGCATACCCCAGAGAAGCAGTGCCGGGCAGTGCGAGTACATTACAGCTGCAACAGAGACTTTCCGCTGTAATGTACTTCACTATAGAAATGTCACTGCAGCATCAGCATATGATGTGGTATCACTGGCTAAAACCCTGAATCAAAAACTGTCTGCTGTATAGGCTATGCCACTACTTTACAAAAGATGCCAGGTTCTCGACTGCCAATGTTGTCTTTTTTCATTGTTACCTATGGGGCACTACTTCTGTCATCTCTCAAGGAAACAGAACTCTCCAACCTCAAATGTTATCATCAAATGGTATGTTTTGCTGCTGGGGTCTGCAGCCGTAAGCATCACTGTAAAGCTCTCAACACATTAAACTGTACCTTCCTGGAGGGAACTCTCCAGCTCCTTGTGCTTACTATTTTGCTAAAACTCCTTTACTCCCCACCCCCAAAAAAAAAAAAATCTAGCTGATATCAGGGATTTCAAACCACTTAGAAGGACCCTCCCATCTGCTGGATAGAAACTACGCTAATGTGCTGAGGGCACTCTCAGCTACTGGTGGACGATCCTGTGCAACTACTGCACCAAGGCTATGGAACAATCTCCCCCCTAAAGTCATGGAATGCCTGGCCCTTGCATCCTTTAAATCTGCTGTGAAGGAGTAACTGTTTATTAACAGACATGTGCTGCTTTAACTAGCTTATCGGTTAATCTGACTCGCTGTATTTGCCTATGAATAGTGCCCATGCTCTTATAGAACTAAGTGCCTCCGAGTACTTATCTGTATCCTGTATCTAACTACCAACTTGTTTCTCAAAGTTTTTCTTTTGGAATGCGTATCCACTGTTTTCACTGTATTGTGTCATTTTCTTATGCACTGTGTATAATTAATATCTGTATGCAATCTGTCAATGTATTTCATGTAAAGAATTCTGGGTCACTCCTGAAAATGGGACAGTTTGTCTCCATGAGCCTACCTGGTTCCCCAAATCCAATAAATCAATAAAATATGGGAAACCACACAAAACTCAGCATGTGTTTCCATCTTGGGCTTGTGATGACAGCAGTGTCGTCTTAAGCTTCACTCTCAAGGTTCATATGCTATTATCTCAATACTTCAATGGAAGCACAGCCTTGTTGTACATGGCTGCCCATACATTATTCTCTGTACTGTATTTGTTTAAGCAGGAGGTGGACTGGGTAATTAATAGGCCATTTATAGGGCCACTTTCGCATTGGAGCAACCCAAGCATTCAGATTGCTCCCGTGCACAAGTGGCTATTTGGACACTTACCAAATCATGATAAGTTGCACCCTGCTCCGATCAGTGTCATGCTCCTCAGGACGCTGGTCAGAGCAAGCAGCGTAAGGAGCTGTGTGGACAGGCTGCACTGCTCACTCTGATCCAGTCTTATCCTTTAGTGCCCCCCTTCACTACCTCCAATGAATTTAGGGCCCCTCTCCAGTGCAGCTTGAATCTGCACAGAGAGGAGCCTTGTGGACAGAAGATTTTATCATGTCCAGTGCTCGGTGTGAGTGAAAGTGCTGCAGACATCTCAGTGCAAGGGCCAAGTAAACATGGCTTTCAGCCACGCCTGAATAGGTAATAGGAATATGCAGACACAATGGGTTAACAGGCCTTTTTCTGCCAACATACGTTAGGTTTTTATGTAGCACAGCAAGCAGAACAGTATATATACAGTACTTTAAATAACAGATACAAAAGTATAAAATGGTTTTGCAGTTGTGACTTTAGAAACAGGTATCCATGGATGAAGTAAGCAGACAATTAAAAAAAGAATTCTTGAAGGAGTGTACAGAATTTGCAACAAGGAAGTTAAAACAAAAGTGCATGTTAGAAGTGAACATTTTGACCCATGCCTTTTTATTCTATTTAGATTGCCCCTTACCTCTTCTCTTTCATGATATCAGTGTTTCCCCATTCTGAGTCTGCTTTGTATGCTTTGTTTACATTTGCAATAGGCCTGTACAATACAGATATTATTCTGGACAAATACTGCACAATTGCAAATACAAGTAGCTCTCTTAATACCCATCCTTACCGGTAGCGCCATAGGGCATCGGAACCATCCATTGCTTAACCCGTCCCAAAATAGCCGCACAAGATAGAATGAGTTAAATAGCTGTGTTTGTGTTAGGCCACATAAAGTAGCATTAGGCCTGAGCTGAGGCTCAGTGACACATATATTATTACTGCTGATCATTAAATGAATGCAGATTTTAATAAGAATGCAGCACAATGCTAGCCTGGTAGCACTGAGGGTTGAGGCGCTGGACGCCACACCTCATGCTGCACTGGCAACCTGGGTTTGGCAATGAGCCCAGGTTGTCAGGGGTCAGCCCGGGGGGGAGGGTGAAGAGCAAGATTGAGCCACCGCAAGGCGGCTCTCTCCTCCTGGGAGGGACTAGAGGCTCCCCAGCCACTGGCTGCCACCCAGTGGAGGACAGATGGCAGTGCTGGACTGAGGGAGCTCCAGCGATAGCCATGGGGAGGGGCAGAAGGGGCTGAGCTCACACTACAGGGTGTGCATGCACCTCCTCGCATGCACAACGCCCATGTGCTGGTGCCCCAGGGAACAGAGGAGAAAATGGGGCAAAAACCACAGAAAATATAAATAAAAAAAAGAGAATGCAGTATGGTTCATTTATTTCAACATTTTTACCAGGACAGACATACTGAGCTGGTAACAGCTCATTTCCAATTGTGTCCTGAGGAGGGGCGTGTGGGAGAGCAGACAATAATATAAAGTGCAATAAGTAAAATAAATTAACAGACGTGCAAACATTTGAGGCAGAGAAATACATTACAACTAAAGACCAGTCCTGTACTGCGCAACTGTGATCTGTAGTGTCTCCATCAGTAAGTTTGCCTATGTAATGACCTAAATAGTTCTGCATGATTGTGGATAATGATTTCTGTACTGCATATGACCAATATCCTGTGCTTTCTTTTATGTAACTAATTCCAGGTTGCTCCTGAAAAAGGGAAGCTTGGTCTCAGTAGGCCCACCCGATCAACAAAATTCAATAAATAGATTAATAATATGTTCAAAAGCAGTAAACAAACACTATAAATGTGGAGGGAAGGTGGGTGGGGCACAGTGCGATAGTAGGGCTTGAGTGAGCCATGGCCAGAGGGTGATGAACAGAAGCATAAGAACTAGGGAGCAGTTGCAGAAGGGAGTTTTACAGTCATGAAAGAGACTCAAGGGGGGAGGAGGAGGAGGCAAAGCAGATGGACAGGGGAAGAGTGGACCCGAGTTGAGGGAAACGATAGGAGAAAGCAGTTTGGCAAACAGTCGATTTCCTGGGGGGAGGGAATGGGAATGAGTGTCAGTGTTGCGGAGTGAGTATGAAGAGATATGTGGAAATTCTTATTAACTTGTGTCTTTCTAATGTTTTTATACCCTCCATATCATTTCTTTTATTGTCCTTCTATTTCTTGCTGACTTGTCCTTAGTCATTCCTTATAGCATTTTCTTCTTTCCTGTATGCAGTTGTGGGATTTGAACCTTGATCTTTTAATATTTCACTTACTACTGTAGTTACTCGTATATGGTGTTGGATTGTTAACTACCTTTTGTAGCTCTGGGAGGTTTAAGCTGTATCACTTTTTAGCAGATTAGCTGAGATAATAAGTCCTTAATATGCAACAGAATTAAATATACCTTCTGCTTGCACTTAGACTGCTTGTTTTGGTTGCATTAATTTAAGATTTATAGCAGTAAACTTTTAATTGCTTTGCAATTTTGTTAAGCTAAATGAACAACACATATGTCATTTGATAACTGCATTCACTATAAATTGGGTGTTCTTTCACTAATCACACGATTCCTCCTGAGGAAGGGGTAGTGTACCTTGAAGCACCGGATCATGTTATCCACACTCCTTGAATAAAGTACACTTGTTTACACTACAGTACCTTGGTTTGCACCATTGATGTTTTGTGTTTTCTCTATGACAAAGGCACACGACTGCTAAAGCGTACGTCAGATGAGGGAGAAACCTACACACCAGCCAGTCTGTGCAGGAATATAAGCCTGTTAAAACATTTTAAGACAGTGCTTCTGGGCAGCACTCAGCTCTCCAATGATAACACCAGTGTTAAAAGATGTACGATCCCTGCATCCCAGTACCATACCACACTGAGGTTCATAATGATTCCTCTCAGGAAGAATGTGAAATGCAATATGCAAGCACAGGAGAAGAGCATGTAGTGTCAAGATCCAGATATGACAGACTCCTAAAGCCCAAAGTTTGGGGAGCTGGGAGATATGTTCCAATCTAAGATTCAACAGAATAGTTGGGTCTGCAATCAAGATCCAATCAGACAATGTGATTCAGAGAAACATATAAAATGGGCAGCAGAAGGAGACCTGGGGTCCATCTAGCCTGCCCATGTGTTTTCCAGACCTTCTACTGGTCCAGGGGCCTAGCCCCCATGTGGTATTGTCCCTCCCTGTTACAGTTCTTTCCCTTGCTTTGTCCCACCAAAGTTTGAAAGCTGCTACTGTCTTAGCTCCCATTAACTTGGCAGGTGAGGGCTCCAAATCTGGACACAATGCTACAGATGAGGCTTCGCCAGGGACATGTAGAGAAGGAGGATCACCTCCTTTCTCTTGCTGTTGAATACCCTACCTATACACCCTAGCATTCTGCTCACCTTGATATATGCTTTGTTGCATTGGCTTGATTGCTTGAGAATGTCACATATGATGATCCCCAGGTCCTTCTCTTCTTGTGAGGTGCCAAGCCTGACACCATTAAGCCAATATTTGGTCTTCGGGTTACCTTTCCCAGATACATCACTTTGCATTTTGTTTTTCGTTAAACCTCAGCTGCCAGACATTAGACCATCTTTCAAGTCTGTGGAGGTCTTTTTGAAGGTCCCTAACTGCTTCTGCACTGTCTACCTTCCTGCTGAGCTTCATGTCATCTGCAAAAAGGACTAGCTTGCCCTGGGTACCTTTGTTGATGTCACTAATGAACATGTTAAATAGGACCAGGTCCAAGATCAGTCCCTGTGGAACTGCACTTGTGACCTCTCCTTCAGATGATTTCACCCCTTTGTCTACCACACTTTGTTTTCTAACCTTGAGCAAATTCTCCACCCACCTGAAAATGCTCTTAGCAGTGCCTAGGTCACCCAACTTTTTCATCATATGATTATGCGGCACAGAGTCAAAGGCCTTGCTAAAATCGAAGTAGAGGAGATCCATTGGATGGCCCTTATCCATTTCTTTAGTTACCCAGTCAAAAAATGTAATAAGATTTGTCTGGCATGATCTACCTGCCACGAGTCCATGCCATCTGCCATCCTGAAAACCATTTCCTTCCAGGTACTCCACAAGGTCCCGCTTGATTAGGGTCTCCATAAGTTTGTCTACAACTGATGTGAGGCTAACTGGTCTACAACTGGAAGCCTCCTCCCTGCTCCCTCCCTTGTGGAGTCAAACCCCATCTGCTCTTCTCCAGTTTCCCAGTATGTTACCTGTCTGCCGCAACTGATTAAACATATATGCCATTCATTTTGACCTAGCCTTTCCTTACATGCTCTTTGCAGATTGTAACAGTGTGTGAAGGAGAACATGTAGTAAAGAAGCTCTGTCACAAAGTCTATGGATAGATTTGTTTTATTTTTATTTTATTTTTCTTCATAGAGGTTTTTCTCCCAGAGCACATCACAGACAACTTGCTCCATCCTGCCCTGTCTCCCCCACTACCTCCCTGCTTGACCATGCCCCCATATCTGCCATGGATTGCCCCCCTGTGGTGGGTCCAGGAAGGGGTGGGCTGTCCTCCTCCCATCTTGAGACCCATCGTTCAGATTTGCAGGGTCAGTGAATCTATGGCAGCATGGAGTGAGGGTTGACAAGCAGGGCTTCAGGGAGACTATGACTGCCATTTTCTCATTTTCGCTCTTTTGCCTGCTGTGGCGTAAGTGTGCGCATGTGGAGGCATGCATGCACTATGACATCTATGCCTCTCTTCGTGATGCTCAAGCTGCCAGCACTTCCTCTGGGCCTCCACCCAGAGGCAGTCAAGGGCTGAGATGCCAAGGACCACTCACCACCACCACCACCACCAGGAGAGGAGACCTGTCTTCCAGATGCTCGATCCTCTCCCTCCCAACTCTGGGGACCAAGCTTGTTTCCAAACTCAGATCCCTGGCATGGCATGAAGTAAGGCGCATAGTGCCTCAGCCCTCTGCATCACTAGGCTGGCTCTGTTTTTTGGGTTTTTTTTGATCTGCATAAGAAACCTACCAGTTTGTCCAGAAGGTGGGGGTGAGTCACAGTGTCAAACGCCTTTGTAAGGGTGAAAAAAGATGGCTGCTGTGATCAAGCCCTGCTCCATCTCCTTCAGAACAGAGTCAGTGGCCTGCAGTAGAGAGTTAACACTGGTGTTGGATTTATGAAATTCAAACTGATAAGAGGAGAGGAAAGAGGAGGAATGAAGAGAGCTGTGAGAGGAAAAGTTTTTCTTTTGCTTTAGCCAGTTCAGAATAGGGAGATGAGGCAGTAGTTCCTAGAAAAGGAGGAGTCACCCCATTTGAGAAGGGGGAGGGTTCTGGCTTGCTTCCAGACCTGAGAAGCCATCTCATTGGAAGAAAAAGTTAAGAAGGGCAGTAATAGGGATGGTACATGCAGGGGTAGAATGATGCAAGAATGTACAATCTCGTCTATTCGGACTGTGGCCTCTTACAGGGGTGGAGAAAAGGGCAAAAAGGGGGAAGAGAGAGAAGGGAAGGGGTGAGTCATAAGGTGGAAAAGGGTGTGGAGGAGGAGAGGGTGGAGGATGGGGTGCATGGAGAGTGTACAGGAGGTGAAAAAC
Source organism: Neoceratodus forsteri (assembly GCA_016271365.2). NCBI lineage: Eukaryota > Metazoa > Chordata > Ceratodontiformes > Ceratodontidae > Neoceratodus > Neoceratodus forsteri. The sequence continues at coordinate 580,226,962 of CM057454.1, forward strand.
TCCTTGAAAAATGCACCAAGCTCCCTGGGGCAGTGATGGAGAAGCCTATCAGTCTGTGGACCAGGACTGTTGACTGGGGGGAAGGGTCACAGATGGAGTGGATCACAGAGGGTACAAGAGGCAAAACAACTCATTGAAACAGATAGTAGCTTCAGTCAAATTGTTGGTAGGGGAGCTCCCAAGTTTGAGGACTGCGGTGGTTGACAGGTGGGAAGAGGGAGCAAAATGGAGTGGATGTCCAGCCTGCACATTGCTGGGGATATAAGGTTGTTAAATCTGAAGGACATTAGAGAAGTAATTTGCTTTTATCCCATTCTCCATGAAACATACAGTAGAAGGTTGTCACTAGAGAGTAAAATGTGATCTTCTAATACTGGCTGTTTTCCTATTTACTGGCCCGATACTGATTCAACAGCACCAATGCAGCAGGTCCCTGCCACCTTGCACCCTCAATGAATGAATGAATGAAATTCTAAGTATAATTATTCCCCTCCTTTGTCCCATGTTCCAGATTTTCTTATCTTCTTACCTCGTGTCCACCTCAGAATGGTATCTGCGTTTATTGGCCCAGAATATCTGATGGGAGTGTTGAAATGGTCTCGGAAGAACAGGAAGTAGACAGGAAATTCCTCCTTCTTTACCTTATATCTTTCCAGTAGGGTGAGGCTGGAGGTATTCATATAATCTGAAAGAGACATTTAAGGTAAGGATGATATGTGTTTAATAATGCGGTACCATACCTCATAAACACAGAAATTACTATTTAAAACATATTATTTTTATCCCTCTTTTAAAAAGGATTTTCTGTTTCCAGTAAACAAATTACATTTGATACCAAATGAACTTGGTTATACAGTACAAGATTACCAAAAAACATTAATGTCAGCACAATCCATTTTGATTCATAGTGAAAATATTTTCATTAAGACACAATATTTTACCCTTAAAATCTCATCTGTTCATTCCTGCTATCACGTTATAATCCTTTCTTTATCACATTACATTGACAACCTTGAAATGGAAAGGGGGGAGACAAGGAACAGCCAGGGAATTACAGACCTGTCAGTCATACCTTTGTAGTGGATAAACTGACATAGTCACTGATCAAAGAGGACCTTGTGGATTAGCTAGAGCAATGATCTACATAAAAGTAAACAACATGGGTTTGTGGGAAGGAGCTGTTGTCCAACCAGCCTGATCATTTTCTTTGACTGGGTAACAAAGGTAGTAGATAAGGGAAACCCTATGGATTTACTCTATTTTGACTTCAGCAAGGCTTTGGCCACACAGAAGACTGCTGAAGAAGCTGGAGGACCTGGGTATGGCTAGGGACATAGTTAGATGTTAGATGGATAGGAAACTGGTTGAAGGAGAGATAGCAGAGGGTGGTGGTGGTAAAAGGTGGTCAAATCGTAAGAGAAGGAGGTCAGGAGTGAGATGCTGCAGGAGTCTGCCCTGAGTCCAGTCCTCTTCAATGTGTTCATCAGCAACATTGGGTAGGACATCTGGGCAAGTTATGTCTCTTCATAGATGACAAAAAGCTCTGCAGTAGGCTAGACAGAGACAAAGGGATCAGGGAGATTTACAAAGGCTAAAGAGGTGGTCTAAGATTTGGCAGTTAGAATTCAAAAGCAAAACATGCAAGGATATGCACATGGAGGGAAAAAAGGACAGAATACTTGATGAAAGCAGTTAAACCGAGCACAATGACAGAGGAAAGGGACTTGGCAGTCATCATTAGTGACTCCCTCAAACATTCAAGGCAGTGTAACAAGGCCTATAGTAAAACTAATAGGATACTGGTGTGCATCAGAAGGGGTGCTGGACTCAGTTCTGGAGTTCTCACCTAAGGAAGGACAGGGTAGGCTGGAGACAGTGCAATGCAGGGTGAACAAGGTGATTCAAGGCCAACAGGGCAGATCTTACAAATATTGTCTCAAGGCACTGAACATGTAATCACTGGATTCCAGGCAATGGCAGGGGGATATGATAGAGATCTTCAAGTTCACAAAGGGAATAAACAAGGTGAACTGTGGGGAACTATTTAGCAGTAATAGAGAGTCAGGAATCCACGGTCATGAGTGAAAACTGGTGAGGAAGGCTGGGTTGAGAGGGATGTGAAGAAGTTCTGTTTTATGGAAAGAGTAATGGAGCTGAGGAACAGTCTACCAGCAGAGGGGGTGGGCACCAAGACTAAAAGGTTTCAGGTATGGCTGGGACAGAGTGAAGGGTGTGGTAGTTGTTCAGGTTCGCAGCAGGAGGAAGGAGAGCAGCGGCTGACTGGGAGGGATAATATCCCACATGGACAATAGGTCCAAGGGGCAGATAGGGAACTCTGAGCAGACTAGATGGACCTTTGTTTTTTTTCTGCTGTCATTGTCTATGTTTCTAAGACTTTCTTCACATACAAAAGTTAGAAGAACACAGCAAGGGGAGGGATAATGAGAATTAGGAGGGCAGCAGAGGGAGACTGCACTGAACAAGACTAAGAAAGAGCTGCCATCCTGAACATGCACTTCTCCTCAGTCTGCACAGTGGAAGAAGGGGGACAAATATCCAGAAAGTAGCAGAAATTGGGGGTGAGGTGGACACAAGTCCATCTTCTGAGGAAACCATCTTCAAGGGACTTGTAGCTCTAAAACGGACAAGGCTATAGGACCAAATGGGATACATCCATGGGTATTAAAGTAGCTCAGGGAGATGCCTTATTCAGCAGTTCACTGGAAACAGGTGTGGGTCTTGAGAACAGGAGAAGAGTAGACATGGTCCTTCTACATAAGAGCAGCAGCAGGGAGGAGTCTAGCAACTATAGACTCATCAGTCTCCCTTCAATTGTGGCAAAACCTATGGAAACCCTGCTTAAGGAAAAGCTGGTAGATATCTTGAATCCAATGGACTACAAGACTGCAGGCAGTACAGATTCATAGTTAAGGAGTCATGCCATATGAATCTGATGCATTTCTTTGACTGGGTGACCAAGGAAATAGATCAAGGAAGGTATACTGTAGGATGTGGCCTATCTAGACTTTAGCAAGGTCTTTAACACAGTGTCACACAGGAGACTGATAAAGAAATTGAGAAGCCTGGAGTGGGATCCAAAGTAGTGAACTTTCATTAGTAACTAGTTAAAGTATAGGTGACAGAGAATGGTGCTCAACAGCACTCACTCTGAAGATGAAAAAGTGAGCAGTGAGGTGCCACAGGGTTCAGTACAGGGACAGCACCTCTTCAATGTATTCACAAGTGACATTGCAGAAGAACTAAAAAGTAAGGTGTGCCATTTTGCAAATGATACCAAAATCTGTAATAGACTGGACACTTGGGAGGGGGGCAGATTGAATGTGCAGTGATCTTGGGAAACTCAAGCAGTGGTCAAAAGCATGGCATTTGGGGTTTAATGACAACAAGTGCAAACTCATACACCTAGGGAATAGTAACCCAGGACCAGAGTATGGAATGGGATGGAGGTACTGACAGTCACCAAGTAGGAAAGAGACCCTTATGTCATCATAACTGACAGCATCAAAGTAGTGGGGCAGTGTGACAAAGCAGTGGTAGGGCCAGTGGGATGCTGAGGTGCACAGGAAGGGGTAGCTCCAGCAGGAGCACAGAGGTGGTGTTGCCACTGTATTGCTTGCTGGTGAGACCCCACCTGGAGTACTGGGCCCCATTTTGGAGGCTATATCTCAAAAAGGACATAACCAGGGTGGAGGCAATCCAGAGGAGGGCAACTAAAATGGTGCAGGGGTTGCATGAGAAGCCCTATGTGGAGAGACTTAAGGATCTCAACATGTACACCCTGCAAGAGAGGAGAGCAAAATAGAAAATTATACAGACCTACAAGTGCCTCACAGGGGTGAACAGGGTTCAGGAGGGGGGCCTCTTTCAAATGAGAAAAAGCACCAGGGCCAGGGGGCAAGCAACGAAGCTCAGGGGGTTAAGAGGGTTGCAAGGGAGTACTACTTCACTGAAAGGGTGATAGATGCCTGGAACAGACTGCTAACAGAAGTGGTGGAGTCGAAAACAGTGGGGGCTTCAAGCATGTGAGGGATGGGCAGGAAGGGAGGAGGGTTGCTGGAGACCAGTTAGGGTATGTGGAGACAAATTAGGCAGGGGACATCTGAGCAGACTGGGTGGGCAAAGCAATCCTTTTCTGCCAGTGAATTCAGATTCTGTGGCTGGGACAGCACTTCAGGGTAAGCCAAACAGTTTTTCAGCCATCAAGCACAAGTGGCATGACCTACACACTGTGGTCAAGGAAAAGGTTGCTGCGGTTGCATGGGCAAGCCAGGGCACGGAGGGTGGGCTACCGAGCAAGGACACCCAGCTCACACCACAGGAGAGGATGGTGTCTGAGACCCTAAAAGACATTGCTTTCCATGGAGAGGTCAACAATGTGGACGCCATGGCAGCTAGTAGCCACCGAATGGGAAGGGGACACATTGGTAATGCACCCAATGCAAGTAGTAACCGTCATGCATTGTGCCCATATACATGTCCATCATTCCACAACTGGCAGCAATGGGGTCCACACAGCCCATGGCCATGGCAGACATGCAGTGGGCATGAGTAACTGGCAGCCAGCAACTGGACACCTCAGGTGGGCATGTGTACCACAGGTAACACAAGAGGGGAGCAGTAGCAGTACAAACACATGACATATTAACATGCACATTCTCTACCCACAGGTATGGAGATAATGATGGAGACACAGCAGGACAGCAACACTGATGAGGACAGCACACTGGCACCCCGTGATGATGACACTGTGTTGGGTGGCGAAGCACCAGCAGCAGGTGGAGCATGGCATGTGCATTATTAGTGCCGACCACACCGCCAAGAACAAGGTGAAGCACCATGCACCCCTAGCGGCACAGGCAGACCTCTGTCCCATCCATGCAAAGAGGTACCAGGGCAAGGTACCGCAATCGTGCTTGGATGACAGTGGGGATGAGGGACCTCGGCACCACCACCAAGATGCAGCTGGGCACTGCTAGCACATACCTTCATGGGTGCACAGTACCATGTGCTACAGCAGCTAGAGATGGACAGGCTGGAGGCACAGTGACAGAACACAGCTGCATTCGTCATCTTAACAGAAGAAGCGTGAAGATGTATGGGGAATGCGCAGCAGCATCGAGAAGTGTGCCACCACACAGGAACAGATACTGCAGCACCTACGTTGTCATTCTGGTCCACCCATCCATGCAGCACACACCTCTGCCCACAATTGATGCAGAAACCCAGTGGTCCCCACCAGCAGTGGACCCTGAGCAGATCTGAGTTGCACAATGGTGCGCACCGGTCACCCCACTGGCGGTTGTGGCACAGCACACAGGCCCTACCACTGAAACTATTCCAGGGGAACCCAACACCCAGGCAGACCAAAGACACAATGGGGTGCAAAGGCATACACAGCCTGTGACGTCAGCAGCCAGGACATTTCCAGTGGTGATGTGTTGGGCAGGGCATCCACTGACCTATCACAGGCTACCAAGTGGGCATGCAGAGGGTCACGGCCATGTGCACACACCATGGGAACTGGCACATGTACATCCGCACAGCTACAGGTAAAGCTGGATGGGCACCCTACAGAATAGTGCCACCAAAGCTGGCCCTGTGGTGCTGAGGGTTGAGGAACTGGACGCCACACCTTGCACTGCACCTGCAACCAGGGTTCGGGAACAAGCCCAGGTCATCAGCATTCAGTGGGGGGGAGGGGAGAGCTGGACTGAGCTACTGAAAGACAGCTCTACTCTCTGAGGGAGGGTGGACACTGATCCAATTAACAGTGTTGGGAGGGGAGACACTGTTAGGTGCTTAGTAAAAGTCATGCCTCCACATGGCTTCCTGCCTGGACCTTGTCCTGTACACCAGCTTCCAAAGGGGTGGGTTCAGGGTTTAAAAGTAGTCACTACAAAAAGTAACCACAAAAAAACAACAACTCCCGCCCACTGCCTAGAAGTGTGATTCATTCCTGGCAAAAAAAAACTCTGTTTAATGATGCATCAGTTAGGGTTGTTCCACAGTGACAAAAGCAAGGAAATTCGGTGTTAGGGTTGACACCCCTTGCACCCCATGCCCACCCCACCCCACTAACAGGCATCAGGGTGTGCATTGGGTTGTCGGCCCTAACTCTCACCCCATTCCATGTGTAAATAAGCTGAGGTGGTGCAGTATAGGAGAATGGGTGAGAGTTAGGCCCGATGACTCTCAACGCACACCCCGATGCCTGTTGGTGGGGGTGGGGTGGGCATGGGGTGCAAGGGGTGGCAATCCTAACACCAAATTTCCTCACTTTTGTCACTGTGAAACAACCCTAACTGATGCATTACACAGAGTTTTTTGCCATGAATTTCCCTTCTTTTTGAGAATGTGCACTATAAATAGTGCATGGCTACCCATGTCTGCATAATAACCACAACAGTAATGCTAACACTAACAGTAATGGTAACAGTAAGTGAAACCCAAATGCTAATGGTAAGTGTAACACCAACAGAAACATGAATGCAAATGCAAGCTCTAACTGTTACGGTAATGCAAACGGAATTGGAAAAGCAAGTGGTAATGCAAATGGTATCACAAATGCAAACAGTAATGGTAACGGTGACGCAAATTCAAATGCAAATGGCAACGGTAATAGTAACAGTAAATGTAACCACAAATGCTAACAGTCTTAGTAAAACTGACGCAAAGGTAAATAGAAACAGAAATGGTAACAGAAATGGAAGCGCAAACACAAACCATAACACAAACAGTGAGGGAAACGCAAACGTAAATGCAAACGGTAACGCACACAGAAACAGTAATAGTAAGCTGATGTAAGGCAACAGTAGCAAAAAGTTGGTATCTTGCTTCATTTCCGAGATAACGGCGGAAAGGTGATGTGAGTCAACAGAAGCGGAAAGTCTCTGTCTCGCTTCGTTTCTGAGTTAACAGCACAAAGGTGATCTGAGCCAACGGTAGCAAAAAGTCTGTATCTTGCTTTGTTTCCAAGATAATGGCACAAAGGCGATGTGAGACAATAATAGCGAAAAGTCTGTATCTGGCTTCGTTTCCGAGATAACGGCACAAAGGCGATGTGATCCAACAGTAGCGAAAAGTCTGTATCTTGCTTCATTTCCATGATAATGGCACAAAGGCGATGTGAGCCAACAGTAGCAAAAAGTCTATATCTCGCTTAGTTTCTGAGATAAAGGCGCAAAGGTGATCTGAGGCAACAGTAGCGAAAGTCTGTATCTCACTTTGTTTCAGAGATAACAGCACAAAAGTGATCTGAACCAACATTAGCCAAATGTCTGTATCTAGCTTCATTTCTGAGATAACGGCAGAAAGGCAATGTGAGCCAACAGCAGTGAAAAGTCTATCTCACTTCATTTCCGAGATAACGGCACAAAGGCTGATGTGAACCAAACCACTGAAAGGCACCTCCGTATCACTAGGGCTACTTATGCTATAAATTTCATGCAGTATCACCACAGCAAATTATTTTTCCAACTTGTAAATATCATTCACATCTCCAGGACATCCACTCAACACCCTCCAAATTTCAGGTGAAAAGACCAAACCGTTCTAGAGATATTCAACTTTAAAGTTTCTACACCTTTAAGAAGTCTTCCACCACAAAATGGTGGAAATCATGGCTGAAAATGCAGTAAAATGGCTGAACTCACTGCCGAAAAATCTCTGACTGTGAAGGGGGGCAACTTCAAATGCTTATAACTCTGGAACGGAACATTTTTTCACCAAACAAAAACTGGCATATTCCTTGAAGAAAGGGCTTTCTACGTCATGCCAAGTGTCAGACCAATCAACTACACAGAGGCACCACTATGCGTTGCACAAGACTGTGCAGAAAAATAGCAGAAACTGAATGTTTTGCACTGTACTATGCAAAAACTGAATGCACCAGCGAAATATAAATTGGTAAATAAATAGATGCATTATTCAACTTCATGAATACCAAATCTTATCCAAATCTCTTCAACAGTTGCAGAGCAGCACGAGCGTCAAACTTTGCACAAGTCGTGAAAAATACATTTTTGGGTGCTTCATTCTGCAAAAAACATAAGCAGATGTCAAATGAAAATTGGTAAATGCATGGAAGTACCATAGTAGACCAAGTATTACAAATGTCATAGAAATCCACGGAAACGCAAGTGTTAACCCAAATGAAAATAGTTACGCAACCAGCAACATAAACACAAACAGAAATGGTTACGCAAACAGTATTAAAAAAGCAGAAACAGTAACATAAATGCAAATGGCAAAGCAACAGTGAGGCACAAGAAAATAGTAATGCTGATGGTAACGCAAACGCAAGCGCAAACTGTAACATACACAATGACTCAAATGGAAACGAAAACGCAAATGGTGAAACGAACACAAGCACAAACGTAAATGCAGGGTTTTATTTAACTCTAAAAAATTGATTAGCATTTTGCTCATAAAAGTTCTAAAACATTGTGAAAATGCATAGCACTTGCCTCACTGTGTTTAACAAACCTAACACTTCTAGAAAACCTATATAAATGCTTTCTGTACAGTTAGTATTGTCCCAAGAAAAAAACTGCTAATCAATTATTTAAAACCCTGAAATGCAAACACAAATGGTAATTCAAATGGTAACCCAAATGCTAACAGCAATGGAAATGCAAACGGTAATGACATACAAACGGTAACACAAATGCAAACAGAAACGCAAATGGTAATGGCGACACAGCAGGAAACAGTAATGCAATTGACAATGGAAACAATACCGAAAACACAAATGCTAGTGCTAACTGAAATGCAAACAGTAACGAACACGCAAACGGTAATGGTAACTCAATTGGAAATGCAAACTGTAATGGTAACATCAACGATGATGCCAAAGGAAACAGTAATGCAAACGGAAACGCAGGCGCAAGCGCAAATGGCAACGCACATGGTGACACAACAGTAAACGCTAACGAAAATGGCAGCGGAAACACAAACAGTAACAGTAATGCAAACTCAAGCGCAAATGCAAAGGGTAATGCACACGGTGACGTAAACAGAAACGCAAATGGTAACGTAAACGCAAGCAGAAATGCTAACAGTCACAGTACCGCAAATGCACACACTTTTTTTTCCCAAAAAGGTGCATTCAGAAGCACAGTGAATACAAAGAATGTATGCATAATAATGGCCCCCGGAGCAGACAATGAGCACTTGGAATACTAACTTGCTTAACTCTCAAGAACCATGCAACATAGAAAAAAAAATTTAAATCTCATATTATTTATGACTTTCCAGGCTAGTTTTGCACATAGCCCCCCCAGCGGGGGACTAAAAATTTTTGCAAAGAAAAATCCGTATCTCAAAGCATTTTCGAGAAATGGAACCCGAAAGGCGCGGTGGATGCCATAATGTTATCCTATGGGAAAAATTGTCAACTTCAGAGTGCCGTAACTTTGCAGCCCTGTAATATTTTGGCACCAAACCACCAAAAGGTAGATCTGTGGGATGTTGGCTTTCTTCCCTGCAAATTTCAGCCCAAAAGATCAAACAGTTGTTTTGCTGCTGGGTGGCAAATATTTCCTGTTGATTTGGCCATAGTGTCTCGAAGTACTTTCGCAAATCACGACAGTTTCGCAAATAAAATCACAAAAGTGTTGCATATGCGAAAGTACTTTGCAACACTACTGTTCACAAAAATTTTAAAAACATATTTCTAGGGTGTTTTACCCCAAAACAAAGACATGGCTAGCATCCTCAGGGTTCGGCTAGGTGAACACAACAAGAATTGTGTCCCTAGAGGGTCTCAAATTTAAACACCAAGCATTTCTCTGACCAGCAACTGAAAGTAAAATGGCCGATTTGTGAAAGTAAAAGGGTAATTTGTGACAGTAAAAATGGCCTTTGTGACACTTTCAAATATTTTGTTAACTTTTCCAATAGACTATAATGGGGAACATTTTTTTTTAATAACTTTTGAACTGTCTAATTTATTTTCATGAAATCTTCAAAAGACACATCGGGGACCATGTTCTGCATGTTCTGTGAAGCTTTAGGACCAATTGCACAAACCGTGCAACCTGTAGGCACAAGCAAAGAAACATGCAAAAACCCGTAATTTGTGTTTTTTGGTGCTCTGTAACTCCACAACCGTACATCCGACCATAATGAAACATGGCAGGTCTAGAGATCGATGGTACCAGACCATGTGTTCCAAATTTCAGAGAAATCCAGCACACAGTGGCAAAGTTATTAAACTGTCAAATTTCAGATTTAACCTTAAATGGGGGTACTCAACCCTAACTGTAGTGGCACTACCGTGCCACTATAAAATATATACAGTATATATATACATAGTTATATTAATTATAGGGGTGTGGTCGCGCTCCTATATTTAGGATTATGAAGGCACTTCTATGTTAAACTTGAAATTTTGCGTGTTAATAGCTTTGGACCCGTTCAATGGATTTGCATGAAATTTGTTACATGCTGTGGGGCATGGTAGTTCTCCTGATCTGCCAAATTTCGTTTCGGTCGGACATACAGTTTTTGTGCACCAAAACTATGAAAAATGCACTTTTTGCCAGTTATGTGGGCAGTTTGGGGATTTTGTCCGTGGCACTGCGCAGCCATTGTGTGCCATGCTGCTCTGTGACTTGGCTCATACGAAAGAGCTTGGGTGAAGGAACATGCCGCTTTTTGTTTGGTGAAAAAATATTAATCCATTCAAAAGTTATTAAACTTTTAAGTTCCCATTATAAGTCAAAGGGAAAATGTATAGGTTTATTTTGCGAACGAAGAATGGCATTTTGGCCACCTGGTACCTCCTCATGATCAAAGAATTTGCAGGCTCACGATCAAAGAATCTTTGACCACGAGAAATTCTTTGATCATGACAGCCGCCATCTTGTTTTCACTTTCTGGCCGGAAAATTTCTGATTTCTCAGCTCAGGGGGGGACTTCTGAAGTAAAACTATGGTGGGTTTTACTCAGGGGTCTTCCCTCTATCGAGCTATGCCTGTGGTTTTCTTCAAAATGGTTAAAAATAGAGTTTTACACTTTTTTATTCTTTGATCATGGCCCTGCAAATTCTTTGATAGTGAGATTCTTTGATCGTGATCTTTGATCGTGTGGTGACGACCAGATGGCCAGATTAAAAAATTATATTTCTCAGCCAAGGGGTGACCTAGAAACACAGCCTAGGATGGGTTTTGCTCAGCGAGGCTTCGTTTTACCAAACCATGCTGGTGGTTTAAGTATTTATGTGTAAAATTTGAATTTCACCATTTTTTATTCTTTGATCATGAGCCTGCAGATTCTTTCATCGCGATCCTGCAAATTCTTTGATTGTGAGATTCTTTGATCGCGATCTTTGATTGTGAGGTGACGACCAGATGGCTAGATGAAAAAATTAAATTTCTCAGCTCAGGGGTGACCTAGAAACACAAACTACTATGGGTTTTGCTCAGGGGGCGTCGTTTTATCGAACCATGCCGGTGGATTCATATATTTATGTGTAAAATTAGAATTTCACAATTTTTTATTCTTTGATTGCGAGCCTGCAAATTCTTTGATTGTGAGCCTGTAAATTCTTTGATCGTGAGATTCTTTGATCGTGATCTTTGGTCGCAAACTTTGATCGCGAGGGAGGGACTAGATGGCCAGATTTGAATGCAACAGATAGGACAATTTTAACAATCTTTAAAATTAAATATCTCGGAAACGGTTTGGTCTTTTTACTTGAAATTTGGAGGGTGTTCATGGGATGTTCTGTACATGGGAATTATGATGTTTATGTGTCAGAGAATCCATTTTTTGATGAGATATTGCATGGTGCAGTTTACGTTTTTCGAACAGCGTTTTCCATTGTGGTAGTGGCTTGAAATTTGTAGGGTAGCTGGCCTTACTGCCGTGGATGTACTTTTTAGTAGTTAGGTGTGTAACATGTCAACAGGTGCAGAATTCTGTCACTCCAACTAATGAAAATCTCAAACATTCAAATGTTATATCTCAGAGATATCACCCTGGAGTGGGGGGGATGTTATGGAGACCTTTAAATACCTCTTGGGGGTAAATAAGGTACAGGAGTGAGATATGTTTCAGAGAAAAAGGTGCTGTGGAACAACGGGTCATGATTTGAAGCTGGAAGAAGGTAGATTCAGGAGAGATGTGAGGAGGTAGTTCTTCACATAAAAGTTTGTGGATTCCTGGAACAGCTTTCCATGGGAGGCAGTGGGGGAGAAACCAGTGGTGGGTTTCAAAAATGCCTGGAACAGGCACAAAGGAATCCTAGGAGGAAGGAAGGGGTGGAAGGTGGAAGAGACAGTGCTGTAGGGAAGGTTGGGTCTGCAGCAAAAGTGATCATAACTAAAAACAGGCAGACTATATGGGCCCAGTGGTTCTAATATGCCATCAGTTTCTATGTTTTGTAACCCTCCCTTTGGGAGATTACTAATCTACCCCCCCGGGGGTTTTGTGGCCTAAATCAGCCCATTAGGGAAAAGGGTTAATTCTTCTCAGCACTCAGGAGCCTTCTGCGGGTCGGGAGGTCACCACAGGTGTGTGCCCTGACAGCATGTACTGATTCGTATATGGATCCAGTGGGCAAGAATGTGGCAGGGAGTGTAGTGTACAGTGAACGAGTTGCCTTAGAGCTCCAAGGGACGTGCCTCCCTTCTCAATTGGTGGACAGTTGCTGCCAGTTCTGATAAAGGATGCAGGCGACACGAGAGAACCCACAAATCTCAAGCTGCGAGGATTGCATGTTCTGAAGGGGACCCGCTGAGCAGAGAGAGACAGAGATAGAGATGGGTATCGTTGAGAGTTTGAGTGCCTGTGAAGAATAATGGGCTGTTAGGTACTGTGAACTGTTTTGGGACTTGTGCTGCCTTCAAACTTTTGTCACCATAGCAGTCCTGAGTTAATGCTGTCCTAAAGGCTTGTGACCTTCTCGGTCCAGTTAAAAGCTGCTATTTTGGCCATAGCGGTCGTGTGAAAGCTGAATGTGTTCCCCACGAATAACTGATGCTATTTGGAACTATGTGTAAATATGTTTAATGAATCTGGGATCCCTGTTATTTCTTCAAGTTCTGTGTGAACATGCCATTATTGAAAGGAACTTTTTAATATGAATTAACCTGTTGTTTTCATCCAGCACCAGCGAGGAAAAGGGACCCTGTGCGTGATATCTAGGCCTGGGTAACATGGCCACTGGAAGTGTTTCAGCTGTGGTGGCCTTCCCACAGACATATCCCATCCATACCTCTAGACACGGGGAGAGAGGCTATATTTCTATGTATGACAGGTTATGTGATTCAAATGGATAAGGCACACAGCTGTTACAGTTTTGCACTCGTGCAGTTGGTTTACAGAGCAAGTTTAGATGGGAGGGGTAAGGAGATGTGGGCTTCAGTATCAAATGAAACTAAAAACAAAACAAATTAAACAACGGTGCCATATAGTATTATGCACTCCATCAAGCCCAGCAGTGATGAATATTACATACATATTCTGTAGGTAACCGTCAGTGATTTCAGAAATACATATTTTTTTTTATCCAAGCCATCAGCTTCCATTCAGTGCTCATAGTAAGCCTTATCTGGAAAAGACTGCCAAATAATTTAAAAGTTTAAGTTGACAAAAAAGTTGAGTACATTATCATGTTTGATCAGCTTCACCTTTCAGCATTTCCCTGTACAAGTCAGAGAGAGAGAGAGAGAGAGAAACAATGCAGTCTCATTACAAACTCAGTTTTGACCAACAGGCAGTGGTGCAGTGCTAAATTTAGAAGTGTTGGGTCTTCATGAACTATGATTTCCCCAACTCCCCACAGGCCGGAGGGGCTGCCTAGGACCCCAAAAGCTAGATGCATTCTGGTACATTTTGAGGGTCATTTTGATACTATTTGACTGCTTTTAAAGCCTTGTTTGACTTGTTACAAACAACCAATGTCACTATCAAAATAACTGCTTGTTTTCTTAAAAATAAATTGTCAAAACTAAAGCAAAAAGTCCCATTCCAGCCACCATTCAAACACCCAACTACGTGTATATACCACTTCTCTTGAGTATAGTCAGCTATCCATGCAGCAGGCATTGCACTTGTAACCTTGCAACCCGAACAGAAGACTTGCCCCCAAACAGTGCACCACAGAGTCAGACATGCAAGGCAATGAGAAGGGAACACAAAACACCAGCCTGGAGGTGTATGTGTCTGTCACACAGCAGAAATGTACACCGACCATCCATGATAGAATGGAACTGATACACAGGACACACTGGAGGGTCCCTCAAAGCCCAACACTGACTCAAGATGTATACCAGGTCATGAATGCTTTATCTGCAAGTGCTCTGAACTGAGATGGCTGGAGCAGGGAGGGTAACGCTCAGCAGGGACAGCTGCATTAAATACAGGGCATAAACAGTGATATCACAGCCCACAGACTTGACATGCAGCAAGGGTTCCGCAACCTGTGTGAGACCTCGGACAATGGCATGACCATAACTGTCACTGCTCTACAGAAGGATTATGTTTCCCATTCAAATCCAGTACATGGCAGCCAATCCCCAAATCCCCATATGTCATACACCAGAACCACTATACCATCAAGTACTCCAACATAACCCACACATGAATGCCAACCAACAGGGGTGCACAGTCAACTGTAACAGACGATGACCTAACACCAAGCACATCCAGTGGCATGTACACAGCCCAGTCACATGGGAAGAGTGGGGCAATGCCAGTGGTAGGCTCATCCCACCCTAAACACCCACTCAAAAGTCATCCCAGACCCCAAAGCCAAAAAACGTACATGACCAAATCCCTCATCTGAATGCAGCAACAGGCTTTAATGCTGAAGAATTGCCATCCACCATCAGATGCATATGGACTTCGTGGGTTCCATGCTCGCTCACAGCAGGGGTATGGGAGGCTGGCAGCAGGGGGCATACTTGGGGGAAGAGAGATCACTCAAGTTGTTGGACGCAGCCCAGCCCCTCACCATCAGATAAGGCCATTCAATACAAACAAAATTATTAATACAAAACTAGTGGGGGTTACTAGTGGGGTACCGCAGGGTTCAGTATTGGGTCCAGTCCTTTTTAATGTCTTCATCAGTGACATTGCAGAGGGACTGGAAGGAAAAGTATGCCTTTTTGCAGATGACACAAAGATCTGCAACAGGATTGATACACAAGGAGGCATGGAAAGGATGAAAAGGGACTTGGCAAGGTTGGAGGAATGGTCAGAAGTATGGCAGCTAGGATTCAATGCAAAGAAGTACAAAATAATGCACCTGGGAAACAAGAACCCAGGGGAAGAATACACGATGGATGGGGAGGTAGTAACAACAACAAAAAAGGAAAGGGACCTGGGGGTAATCATAGCAGATGACCTTAAGGTTAGCAAGCAATGTGAGAAGGCAGTAGGGAGGGCTGGGGGTATACTGGAATGTATAGGAGAGGCATCAGCAGCAGAAACAGGAAGTTGTTATCCCTCTGTACAGACAGTTGGTGAGACCCATCTGAGTACTGTGTCCAGTTCTGGAGACCCCATCTCCGCAAGGACATAGACAGGATAGAGGTAGTCCAGAGAAGGGCAACTAAAATGGTGCAGGGTCTGCAAGAGAAGCCGTATGAGGAGAGACTAAAGGAGCTTAATATGTACACCCTTGAGGAAAGAAGGGAGAGGGGGACATGATAGAAACTTTTAAGTACCTCAGTGGAATCAACAAAGTCCAAGAGGGTAGCATCTTTCAGAAAAAGAGACGTGCAAGAACAAGGGGACACAATTTAAAGATAGAAGGTGGGGGTTCAGGGGCAATGTGAGGAAGTATTATTTCACAGAGAGGGTAGTGGATGCATGGAACAGCCTTCCTGAGGAGGTTGTGGGGTCTAAAACTGTGAGAGAATTCAAGAATGCATGGGACAGACATAAGGCAATTCTTGTGGGGGGAAGGAAGAAATAGGCTGTTGGTTAACTAGGATCTGCGGCCTATCCTGTAGGTAGGGAAATGGGCAGACTAGATGGGCCAAGCAGTCCTTATCTGCCATCAAAGTCTATGTTTCTATGTTTCTAAAACAACACACTTTTTTGTGATAAAGCCAGGCTGGTTATTAATTCATATTATTTCGTTGGCACTGACCGTCTAATTCACTCGGTCCTGGCCAAGACCTAACTCTAAACTTGTGCGAATTAATCCCTCACAGGCTCATACGGTGTGACCTGTTGGCTGCTCCCTGCTCGCACTCCGCATGGTACCAGCTGCACCTCCAATCACACAGGTACAGCTAGCTGCTTGCTGGGTTAGAGGATTTCTGCAGGACATTCCCCTGATTGCATGTTTATCTTTACATGAACAAAAACTACCAACTTCAAGATGAGAACAAAGTTATCACTGCCAGGTCATTAAGCTACTGATCCTTCATGGAGAAGACATTTAAACATGCACTACTGCTTTGCCACATTAAATAAGTTAATTAAATAAAAAAGTCCACTATACTGCTCTATCCTGGAAAAATACTTAGTAAAAGCTGGACCCCATTGAAAATGAAAAATTATTTCTCACTTGGGCTATCCTGGATAAATGCATTATAAAAATGGGTAAAAGGAGGACCCTATCAAAAAAATAGATCTTGCATCTCAGCTGTGCTATTCTGGGTAAATACAGTGTAAAAACTGGGTCAGACAGAACCCCAATGCACACAAGATATCACAACTCATCGGGGCTATCCTGTGTAAATATATTGCAAAACAGGGGCGTAGGCAGGGGGGTGTTTAGGGTGTTCAAACACCCCCCGAAAAAATGACCGCAAAATTTAATTTTAAATGTGTACAGTACAACAGCCTGGAGCGCGCTGTTCCTTTAAATGTGTGCGTTAGTTAGCACTGCGCCACCCGACCACTCAGGGAGTCTGGGTGGTCCATCCTGGCTGTTTCCACCACATGGCATTTCATTGGCTTGTCACGAGTAGCCGGAGGAGGAGAGTGGAGGGAGACGACTGTCTGTCACAGACTGGGTCACCTGACTGGATGGCGGGAGCAGCGGACTGCACTAGTGAAACCGGCGGGAACCTAGAAGGCGAGAGAGTGCGACGGCGGACGGAGCGACTAGCGAGAGCTTGAGGGCGGCTATAGCGCGAGTGGCGAGACTGAAAGAAAAGGCAAGGAATTTAAGGGAGTGTTGGCAGCAGTTTACAGGCAGGTGGTGGTGAGGCGAGAGAGAGTCCGAGAGACTGACCTGACCTGACGGTCCTGACCCTGGCAAAGCAATCTAGCCGATAAGGATGTTGCACCATGCATTTAAGGGTGCAGGCTGTGTAAAATAACAAACAATAACACTGCATTTTGCTGGAATTCCACAGTTTATCTCAGCCTTTCTGCCAGAGGTTGAACCCATGAAGAATTCTAAGCAGTTTTTCAAGGGGGGAGAGAGGAGGGACTTCAGGTTTAAACCACAAAAAATCTGTCTTGAATCTTGAAATAACTGACAATTCTTTCATTTTCATCAAAGTTCAGCTGAATGAAATCATAGATACATCAAACTGATAGCTTCCTTCAGAGCCTCAGGTGTCCCATACACACTGTTGTTACTCAGTCACTGCCCTTCATTAATTCTGTTCCCCCAGTCAGCAGTGATACATTAGATGACACTCACAAAGGGTTACTGAGCTGATGCAATATTAAATAAAAATTACGAGTGAGAAGCTATTTTACTGCTATTTATTTTCATTAGCTAAGCAGCGCTCGCTCTCCTAAATGTCATTCTGGATCAGGGGTGTAGCCAGGGATTTCAGATCTGCACACCAAGTGGATGCACTGCTACCCTTAGGTGTGCTGGTGTGCTACCCGCCTACCCCCCCCCATGTATGGGTAAATGCAAATGCCATGCATTGCACCCTAAGACAGCCACATACCAGCCCAGAGCCTGTAAAGTTGTATTGTCCTTGGGATGCAATGACAGCTGAGTGACCAGTCCTTCTAGTTTTGACTCCTATGAATAACATTTCAGAAAGTTTCAGCATTTTCTTTGTTAGTGTTCATGCAAACAGGAAGCAGTTCAGTAAGCAATAAGCCACGACAGGGTGTGCGTTAGACACTTTAACACACGGCTAGGAGGCGTAGTGAGGCACGAGGCCAATGGCCGAGTGCGTCCAGCCTCCTAGCCCTGTGTTATTAAGCAATAAGGCATGACCAAGGGTTATGTTAATGGTCTGTTAATCACCTTCTAGGGGTGTGCTGTGGCACGAGGTGTAGCCGAGTGCCACATGCTAGAGGGTGATTAATTGACCATTAACATAATCGTGAGAGAGCCTTATTACTAATATAATAAAATTATAAAAGGGTCAAGAAATGGAGCTTTCTGATTGGCTGTAAACATTCTAATAGCCTTATGTTAATCTTTTATTAACATACATGTAGAGCTTAACCATATGCTGAACAAGGTTTAACACTGTTTAAAAACAGTTTTTATTATAATAGCAATAAGGCACTCCCTGGGATTATGTTAATGGTCAGTTAATCACCCTCTAGGGGCATGTGGCACTCGGCTGTACCTCGTGCCACAGTACACCCCTAGAAGGTGATTAACAGACCATTAACATAACCCTTGGTCATGCCTTATTGCTTAAATGTTTTTAAACAGTGTTAAACCGTGTTCAGCATATGGATAAACTCTACATGTATGTTAATAAAAGATTAACATAAGGCTGTTAGAATGTTTGCAGCCAATCAGAAGGCTCCATTTGTCAGACCATTTTATAAAACTGTCTAACGACACCTGGAGTGGTTTATTGTGCTTATGAAATGGTGTATCAAATTATAGAAATAAATAATGAGACTAGAAAACTTTTAAAAGTTAAGATTTCTTAGTTTATTTGGTGTTCATAACATTACGCCACATCAAATAGTCCCATATAGCTAGGCATTTAAACTTTATTTTAAGATAAAAACTATTTTTTTTAAGATTTAAAACTATTTTTTTTAAACTTCACACAAGTATTTAGTGTAGCTTTAATGTAGAACTATTATAACTATTACGTTTTTAACTATTTAACTGTTGCTTTTAATTTATTTTCCAAAATAACTATTTAACTGTTGCTTTTAATTTATTTTCCAAAATAAACTGTCCCATTGAAAGTCATGTTGCAGTTATTCATGGTTACACCTGCAAATTGTGGACTTTGGGTTCGGTTTTCATGAATTTCATTTGTGACTTGCCCAGTTGTGTAGTTACTGTTGTGTTGTGTGTTGCCTTGGGGTGTCAGTGTGGTGCACATTAGGTTGTCATTTTCATATTGGGATTGCTTGATGCTATTTCCTTGTTTCTGCGGTGTGACGTTTTCCTGCTTTGGGGCTAAGATAGTGCTCCATTTTTTTCTGTCATCTGGCTTGGCACGCCAGTAACTCTGTAGGCTGGATTCATTTCTGTGTCCCGTAACACACATTATTTCTCGGCTTTGCAGTCCGGCATCGGACAACAGTTGCACCGCTGTTGCTCTGAGACAGTGATTGGTAGCGTTGAGAGAGGCCGCCTCACCTCAAACGGGACATCATCGTGGACAGCAGGGCTAGAAATAATTTTTTGAGATGCCTGTCCAAGGACAGGTGGGGTCTAAATTTTGCCTTTCCGACAAAAGTTTTACCTGTCCACATTGTTGTAAGACTTTTCACTGCTGTCTCAAACACTCTAAAGGGCTGTATGTATCTTAAAGTTCAGCTCTTGCTGCTTCTCCTAAAAATGTGCTTATTTTGAACAAGTCACTCTGTGCAAATAAAAACTTAATCCTTTTGGTGGTGGTACCTGTACTGAGGTTTGCAGCTATTGATTCTTCTGGGAGGTGAAAACATTGAAACTAAGAATATTGGCTCCTTAGTTTCAATGTTTCACCTCCAACCAATAGCTACAACTAATTAATTTTATTGCACAAATGTTTAATTCAACGACTGAGACTAACAACATTTCAATCTCCAAGTTATCCTGAGTCACCGACATCGCGACCCACAAAGTCTTAGTTCTGCCTTGGGGGGCACTTACCTTCTAAGTTCTGCTTCTGCACTGTCTCTTGATGCGGCCTCCTCTGGTGACCTGTGCTGTGTGATGTGAGAGGCGGGCAGGGGTGACTATGCGGCGTTCACTCTCTTGACAGTACCTCCGAGTCTGACCACTGCTTGCTCCATCCTCCGCTGTCGTCATTCGATGATGAACGCTTGTGGTCCAGCTCCAGATCTGATCGGGCTGGGCTACTCCTCGGTCAGATAACAGACTGAGTTCTCTCTCCTGAAAACATCCGTCCCGACTCCCACCAAATTAAGTTCACAGGGAAGGCAGGGTGAGCCGTCGCTGCGCCCAGCACTCTCAGCTTTAAGTTCAGGGGTCACACACAGCGCGTCGAGCCTCTGCGGTGGTGCCACAAAGAGCAGGTAGTGTAGAGGCACTGGTTACCACGGGGACTGTCGGACGTTGTCCCGCCTCAGACTGAGAGTCAGCAGTCGGCTCATGGAGTAAGATTTCAGGGGACAAATTAAATTATTTAAGGTCGGGAGGCGACAAAATAACAATTCGGTAGGGCGGAGCTTCGCATGACTGCAGGACGTCAGGATTCCTCAGGCTCTGTTCCACAGCCAGCCGAAAATGAATTGGACAAACTGCCTGTCCAAGGGACAGGCGAACTTAAAAAAACAGCTGTCCCAAATGAAAACCGGCTGTCCGGGACGGGTGGACAGCCGGTTATTTCGAGCCCTGGTGGACAGGTAATTTACTCCCATTGGGTCCGATGTATACCATACTGGAAGGCTATCTAGTTGAATTTGAGGTAGTCTTCGGGGGTGCAAATATAACGCTTTTGGTTCCGGAGGCAGTTTACTTATGTACAATTTAAAACTTTCAACTGGGCAAGAGGATTTCCTGGCTGAGATACATAAATCCTCGGTGTCCTGATTTTCCTGGTTCGAGGGGGTTTGTATGATTTTTGGTCTGTTCGTTAAAGTTTAGTATAATAAATTCTGCTCCATTTTCGTCTCTTTTTAAACTGAAATGCTGTGGTTTTAACTGTCGAAAACCTTCACGGCCGCGCCTGGCCATATACAGCTGAATATCTAGCCAGACTTTCCTGACTAAGCCAGGCGCGGTCCGCGGAGAACAAGCTGGTGAGTTTCTCAGTGTTTTTAAATCTTGCTGTGTTAGTGCTTCGTGGTGGCTCGATTTGTCTTGTTGGCTTTTTCTGTACATTTTTAACTTAGCTTTAAACACATCGTTACTTGATCGGAATTCAGGGTCTGTCATCAGGTTGAAGGCCCTTCCGATGCTCGGCGACAAGGTGGCGGTTAGGGCAGCTCGCAGACTGCAGAAGCTCGAAATAGCGTAGTCCGTCCCTGCAGTTGTGCGAGCCTCAGCATAAAACTTTCTCAGTGTGACATTTAGATCTTTTTTACAGACGATGCGCCAATCTATCTCGGTTTTAGTAGTTGTGGCCCATTCGTTGAATACTCTCAGTGCCCATGCAGTTGATCTTCAACAGAGTACAAATCAATACAATCAATATAGATGTGAACTGAAAATCAACTAAGTCTACAAAGCATCTCGCATCTACTGGCTTTAGTGCTGCACATGGCTATTGTGATGTCATCAGCATTGTTAAAGCTGCTTTCTAATTGGTTCAGTATTCCACTGTGGCATACCCAGCTTGCAAGATAGCAGTTACATCTCAGAACATATGAGATAGCAGTACTATCTTACAAGTTGGCCATAATATATAGAGAACAGTGGATGGGCAACCATGCACAATCAGCCTGTTGTGCCAAACAGAGTTCTGATGTCATCAGAATCCTGAGCTGGCACAACAGGCTGATTGGACATGTTTATTTATTGAAATGTTTGCCAGGAAGGCACACTGAACAACAAGTTGCTCATCTCCTGGTGTGACCGGGGGTGCGTGAGGATAAGAAAAAATACAAAAGTATACAGATAATATAGAGTGAGTACAGGTATGAGTACAATTGCAGTAACAATGGAACATTTTTTTTTTTAGAACAAATATTTTTTTCTGTTTTGTTTTAATCTAGAATTAAAGGCTGGTTGCTAGGGTCCATGGTATGGTTGTTAGGGAGATGACATCCATGTGTGTGCAGCGCAGTCTTCTGTTGGTTGTTGGTATAATTTGGGAGGGCTTTTCAAAAGAAAAATCATGGTAGCCATATTTTTGCCAATCAAGGGAGTATTATGGAGAGGAATTATGCTTCATTTAGTGAGTAATTTGAAATATCTGGTTGATTCTGGATTGTATTTTTGCGTACCACTGTAAATATCTGGTTGATTCTGCACTGTATTTTGGTGTACCACTGTAAACATCTGGTTGATCGTACTTTGTTTTTTTATCTGGTTAATCCCACATGTTTTAAGTCTCAGGTTCGAGTGATCATACTGCTGCTGCTGTGAGTCTCTATCTGGTTGATCCTGTGGTTTTGCTGTTTTTTTAGTCTGAAATTAAAATTATCTGGTTGTGCCTGCTTTTTTTTCATATCTGAGTGATCCCGTGTCTACCGACTAATAGTTTGTGAGATTGTGCTGCTGCTGCTGCTGCCATCCCTTTCTATTTGGTTGATCCTTTAGTTTTTGTTGTGGAAGGCAGTGTGGTTCATGCACTCACTTAGCACTGGTTGAGCCTCTAGAGATTTTCAGAATGTTGTATCACAGGGTGGTACAATCACGTTTCATGATCTTTGAACGGTGGTACAACAACATTTTGAAAGGCATGGATCTCCATGCACAACAACACACCACTATACAGTATAGTAATTGTATCTTGGCTAATCTAGACTCACAACTGTTCTTTCTGTCTATCTGTCTGTCTATCAATATAAAATGCATAGATGCATACAGGTGGTTCCTTCCTGGCCAATCCCCTTCCAGGAGGCATCTATCCGATCCTGGCAGTCACCAGCCGCTTCTTCTCCAGCACCGGCTGACTGTCAATGTAGGTATTGTGCCCCCTCGGAGTCTCTAGATACCCTTCCCAACCCCCCTTCTGGTTTGGTCTACCTTGACACTCCTTCTGGGTGCCACTGCCTGGCGCACGACCGCCCACCGGATCCGGACTCACTTGAGTTCGACCGTTGGGGGCGAAGAGTGTTCTCTTCTTCTTGTGCGGCTGCTTGTATAGCATCACATCAGGCTTCCTTGGCTACAGTTTACTTGGGTCCTGTGTTTCAGGGAGATCTCAGCAGGCAAAGGCTCTCCCCCAATCCCCATGTAGTTTTCTGACCATTTGTGCACAAGTGGGGGGAGGAGCTTCAGAGGCAAGGCTTTGGATCACAGTGGATTGGTGTGAGCCTCCATGTGAGTAGCCAAGCCAGATTTTGAGCAGCCAATCTTTGCTATAGGTGAGATGGATCCGACCAGCAGAGATGTGTGTGTGTATGTGTGGGGAGCTATGCCCTGCTACATGGGGGGCAAAGTCTGTAACCAGCAGGCAGTTCTCTGGGCCTTTTGGAGGAGTCTGTGCCTGTGTGTGTTCTGTTCTCTGGAACCTCAGACATGCACCGCTGGGGACTGGGGTTACAGTCTGTGGCCACTAAATCATGTTCAGCTACTCTGGGGACAGTGGTCATACTCATTCTAGCACTGCCGTATGCTGAGAGAGTGCATGGGGACTTGGACATGTTTCTCAGCTGAGCAAAGGAACATGCCAAGTGAGTCCAGCAGAGCAGGGGTGGTGGTGGGGGGGGACTTTGAGCTGCATGCACCTACCATGAGACAGAACTATTTTGGAATGGTTTTAACCATTTCACTCCGGGGCAGTTCTAGAACTGGAACAAACTGTGGCCTACTATATGGGGAGGGAGGGGGCTGGCAACGTTTTTCTCAATGTGCCCTGCTGTGGTGGAAGGCAAGAGAAAGAGCAAAGTGTATTTACAATGATTGGTTAATTACTCAAACCAAGTGCACATCCCTGTAAGACTAATGTAAGGGTATACTGAAATTATTTTTAACATTTACTTATATGCAGCTCCTCCACATTGATTCACCCATTTCACCTACCTTTTTTTGCCAAGCTAGCCAAATTCGAGCTGTCCCTGAATGATGATGGAGTGTGTACACAAAGGCTGGTCAGGGAGAGACAACTCTGGGGGTTATGCCCAGGGGAGCCATGGAGGAGGGGTGTGGATATAAATCTGCTATTATACAATGTTCAACTTGTTTTTTTGTTTTTATAGTGATATAAAACGTTTACAGTGGGTGTGCTGGACGATTTATCACAGTCATGTAATGTGTTTTGACCAATGAGGTTACAGGATTTTCATACCCCATTGTATAATTTCAGTTTTTCAGTGTAAGCTGTTTTCTGTAGGAGCAAGATAGGGCAATCATGACAAAGTGGTTTGGTGGTGCTTTCTGATACAGTCATTGTATTGATGTTTGTATGGTCACGTCATGTAGTGTTGCCACATGACCAACAGGCACTGGCAAGAACATTTTTGTGCTTTAGTATCACATTTCACTTGCAGTAGCGCGTGTGCACACATCTTGAACAAGAGCCACTCTAACATGTGGTGTGATTTAAGCAATATACCATGAGAGGAATTGGTGATGCCAGGATTTTTCCACAGTGGACATCGGTATATTTCGCCACCTGACTTCCTCAGCGCACAGAAGAATGGCGTTGGTGATTTAAATCCCTTGCCCCCCACTTAAGGATTTTCAGCTCTGGATGGGTACATGTTGGGGCAAAAGCAAACCAAAAAAATCAAGTTTTGGGCCGGGTGCAAAAAACCACAGTAGTGCCCAGACCAGAACCCAGAACCTCAGCAGTGCAAGCAGAGGCCAACCCCCAACACCACGACGACAATCGTCAGCCGACTGCAGTGCCAACCCCACATCCCACTACACACTGACTGCACTTCAATATCATCATTCTAAAAACTGTCAACTGATTCCATTGTGGCTCAAGCTGCGGCAACAGTTCTAAATGACATAAACATCCTCTGCTGAGGATGAGTGAACAATGATGTCATGTAAAGAGCTTCTAATAAGCCCTCTACTAGGTACCCCTATCGTCCTATTAGGAAAGTAGGGGGCAGCTGGTAGATCATGGCTAACACAGATGGGATTATCATTCTAGTAACCCCAGGGGACTGGGCCATTATAGTTTTTTGTGGGTGTTAAAAGCTTCCTATGCGAATCGGAAGCACAGTGCAACAAAATCCCAAACTACCCCTTTCCCCACACTTGTGTCCCCATGGTTTCATGCCTTATAACAGCTGGTGGCTCCTGATGGGAAGCAGAAAGCATTGGGGTCCCACCTCCTTCTGCTTTTCAGATTAGTGTGGCAGTGTTGCTGAGTCATCTTTATTGATGTTTCACTTGCAATTTCAGTGAATGGAGCCTTAGGCACACTCATCAGCTATCAGGCATAGCGTCAAACAGTTCTTCAAGCTGAAGAAAAACTGGCGGATTTTATCACTGGTGCCCAATAGAAAATTTGTGTTTATGTAGCCTTTTATGGTTTTCTTCGCATTCATCTTGTGCTTTGTTCAAAGTTTACTCTACTTATAAGGTTTACTTCTTCTTGGTGAATCATAGCACTGATGAGCATTAATTTGCACTTTCTGTTACAGCTTGCTGGAGTTGTAGTCCTGGTTAGTTACTACCTGCGTGCGTGACAGTCTTATCACTTTGCCTGCAGTGATCATATTGTGATCCAAATAAATAGCAGCACAAGATGGATATACAAGAAGGGAAAAAGAAAAAATCAAGCAACACACTGCTAAACTATTTTGCCAAGAAACCCGCATTGAAGATGTACCAGAAAACACTGACAGTATACTCAGTGACCGGGATCCTCATGTTTCACAAGTGAATAATCACAGTGACAGTTCTTCAGAACCACAACCATCGTGTTCCACCAGTGTACGTGATAATATAGGGAGTGATCATGCTGGTGCTGCTGCTGCTGGTAGCACTGGCACTTATAATGCACTTGACATAGGGCAATATGCAGGGACAACTGGTGCAATTGGTGTATCTGAACAGCTGAAAATTGATTTACTCAGAAATGTGTGGCGACCTTCAAATGATTATTCTTTCCCGAAAAATGATCATAAATTAGCATTTCAGGCTTCATGGTTAAGCAGATTTGTCTGGTTGTGTTACTCTGCAAAAGACAACGGAGCATTCTGCAAAGTTTGTGTTCTGTTTGCTATAAAGTGCTGTTGGAAAGGGATCACATCAGACTTTAGGGGCACTGGTTGATAAACCTTTCACAAAGTGGAAGAAAGCACTGGAGGTATTTAGTCATCATGCAAAAGCGGCTTATCATCAGCGTTGCCATGAACTGGCAGAAAATTTTTGAAAGTGAAGGCAGGATCACTAGTAGACATAGCCACACAAATAGATTCCCAAAAAGAAGACTGTGGAACAAAATCGTAACAAATTGACATCAATTATTGATACAGTGCTTGTGTGTGGGAGACAGGGACTTGCTTTTCGAGGCCATAGAGACAGTGGACCAATACAGTCCTATGATCCAGTAGTACCTATAGAAAATGATGGAAATTTCAATGCTAATAAGGTTTAAGGCTTATAGTGGAGACCAAGTGCTGCGAGATCATCTCCAAACTTCCTGTCTTAATGCGACTTACATTAGTCCACACATTCAGAATGAGATTGTCACTACATGTGGAGCTATAATCCAAAGAAAGCTGGTAGACAAAATCTGGAATGCAAAATACTTTACAGTCCTTGCAGATGAAACAACAGATATCTCTGGAATAGAGCAGCTTTCAGTGTGTGTCCGATATGTTGATTGCCAACTTAGTGAAAGTGAACCTTTCACAACTTATAAGCGTGAGAGAAGATTTCTTGGGTTTTATGCCTGTATATGATATGACAGGAAGAAATCTGTCTGATAATATTCTGAGGTTTCTTGCCAGTGTTGGAGATCTGGTCTCAACCTTAGTGATATCTTGAGGTCAAGGTTATGATGGCGCCAGTAATATGTCAGGCAGAGTACAAGGTGTACAAGCATTAATTCAGCAGCAATACCCAACAGCTCTTTACTTGCACTGCACTAGTCACTCACTAAATTTAGCTCTAAGCAAAAGTTGCACAGTGCCAGCTATCCGCAATTGTTTAGGGACTGTCAGTGATGTTTGCACCTTTTTTCGAGCTTCTGCACAGCGTATCGCTATCTTAAAGGAACAAGTAGGCATGCTCCTTCCCCAGTCAAAAAAAGACAGACTTTTACCTCTGTGTGACACTCGGTGGGTTGAACGACATGACAGTTTAATAACCTTTAGTGAGCTGATTTCTCCAGTCGCAGCAGCATTGGAACACTTCATAGAACATGGAAACAATGACTGTTCTTCCAAAGCTACTCAGTTTCGTGCTACAATCTGCCACAGTGAATTCCTTGTTGCACTGCACTGCTGTGTACAAGTCTTCAGTGTCTCACTCCCTCTGTCCAGGTACTTGCAGCAAGAGAACTGTGATATAAGTTCTGCCCTATCCCATGTATCCAGTGTCAAAGATGCCATATGTGAACTGCGATCAGACTGTGACAGTTCCTTTCATAAAGTCTTTGAGGGCACTCAAAGAACAGCCCATGGCTTGGGCAAGAATTCCGGATTCAAGACTAAGTGGCAGGCAGCAACACAGGGCAAACTACCAGAAGACAACGCAGAGCAATATTTTCGGAGAGCTGTGTACATTCCTTTTCTTGACTTTTTTTTGTCTGAACTAGACAATCGCTTTACCTCTCATTCAAAAGTGCTTTCTGGTTTCAATAGCATCTTGCCAGTATACCTAGCTGAAGGCTTAGCAAGTCATTTACAGTCTGGAGCATCAGATCTTGTAAAATTTTATGAGTCTGATCTTGATTCTGAACAAGTTGTATTAGCGGAAATGAAGCTGTGGGGCCATAAATGGAAAAATACTGCAGAAAACCTAAATCTGCAATAATTGCACTTTCTCAGTGTGATGCACAGTTACCCAAATGTGCACAAGCTTCTGCAAATTTTGATTACGCTACCTGTTTCTACAGCATGCTCAGGCGATCTTTCTCCTCTCTCAGGCAGTTAAGGAGTTATCTTCAGCAATACCAGCTGTGAAAACAGACTTGTTGGTCTTGCACTTCTA
Organism: Neoceratodus forsteri; assembly: GCA_016271365.2. NCBI lineage: Eukaryota > Metazoa > Chordata > Ceratodontiformes > Ceratodontidae > Neoceratodus > Neoceratodus forsteri. The sequence goes on from CM057454.1 coordinate 580,255,073, forward strand.
AGCATTCACGCGATATTCCATTGCAAAGTGAGGAAGTGATTGACAGATTAGCGACCACACATACACGGCGTTTGAACCTACTACTTTAGAGTGTTTGTCCAGCAACACGTGCTTGCAATCCCACATTTCAAGAAATATTCTAATAAAATGTTTCCAGTAACAACTGATATAGGACCACATATAGGACCAGTGGCCACTATCTCATGATGACTGGTGTGGGACTACTTTCCTACAACTGGTCTGGAAACAGTTTCCCTGGAATACTGCTCTGTCAACAGTTTCAATGAATGTCTGAGCACTGCTCCATCTGGGACTCTGGCACCAATTCCCAAACTTATCTGGGATCACTAGCTGACAGATATGTGTATAACTACAAGCTTGCCATGAAAAAAAAGGGGCTTGATAATTGATGAAAAAGCCTAAAACAGGCTTCTAAATATTACCTGCTGGCTGTAAATGGCCCAAGGAATTATGTCTCAAGTCTGTCCACAGGCAAGTGTGCAAAACTCCTTTCTGGTACACCATGACATAGAAACATAAAAGTTGGCGTCGAAGTAGTTAGCTAGCTCATCTCGTCCTGGCCATTTGTTATAACCCTATTTGGACTCGATTTGTCCTCGTAGTCAGGGCTCCCTTGTGTCTCTCAATACAGTCTTGGTTCCCAGCCACTGTTGACCCCCCCATAACCTCCTGAGGTAGGCTGTTCCAAGCATCCACCAGTGTTTCTCTGAAGAAAAACTTCCTGGTGTTGGTAGAGAACCTCTCTCCTTGCAGCCTAAGATCATGGTCCCTGATCCAGGAGTTCTTCATGAACTGAAAACATTCCTGTGCCTGTTAATGCCTGTTATGTAATCAAATGTTTCATTCATGTTCCCATCCTCTCTTCTCTAGGAGTACATATTCTCTACAGAGGCAAAAGATCCACCTCTGAGGTGCCCCACCTTCTCAAAACTGTACTGGTATCTGGGGATTCAGACACCACTCGTGGTGGTCCTGATTTATCCTGCTGAGGAATATATCAATACATATTCCTTCCCTGAAAGGTGTATGGCTGATAAGGATACTTTCATGGAGTATGTCAGTAACCACAGCCTCATTGCTTCTGCACAAAGTTGGGCTGACCTGGTCCTCTCCTGTTTTGTTCATGATGTACATAGTTCACTGTCCTAGGCAGCCAGTATTCAATTCACTAGTGCTAGAGTCTAGAGACTGCTGTGCATGCTGTCAGAATTGACCCACTACTAGCCAGCCATTCAGGTATGGAAAAGACTGCTACCCTCAGTATTCTCAAACACTCTACCATTACAGCCAGGCTGGGGCCAGGTACTTTGTGAAGGCCCTTGTAGCAGAAGTTAGTCCAAATGGAAGTGCTATTAACTGACAGTGGCATGAGGCAAGCCTGAATCTCAAATACTTTTTGTGACATGGTCTGATAGGGATGTGAAAGTAAGTATCCTTTAAGTCTAGGAGGCTAGCTAGTCTCCTATTTGCAATAATGGGACTGATTATTGAAAGAGTAACCATTTTGAACTTTGGTTTCAAAATGTGTCTACAATTCTTAGATGAAGAGTATGTCACCAATCACCATCTTTTCATCCTTGTGAGGAAGTATCTGAAGTAAAAGCCTTTACCCATTTGACTTGGGTGCACTGGCTCCATTGCTTTGATTGCCAGAAGATTTTTTACCTCTCTTTCCAGAAAGATTCTGTCTGCAGATCTACCTGGTGCCAAGCTTCTTGTTCTCAGCTTGGGGAATGATCTTAAGTGAAGTGCTTGACCATGACTCCTTATCTCCAGGGCCCACTTGTCTCCTTTATCTCCTTGATTTGGAGCCTGTACACAACGTCTATTCTAAAATATTTTCCCTTGTCCATGCCTACTGTTAGCCATAGTGACTCAAAGCCCTCAGGTTGCTCTTTTACTGGCTTCCATCATATCGAAAGAAAAGCTTTTTTTTCAGAAAAGTTGTGCTACTTCCATATGTAATGGTATCATGTGTCTTAGCACCAATCACACAGCCATGAGTTGAATTCACATATTCAATCTCTCTGACTCACTTGGTGCTTTTCCTTTTTCACTACACTGGCAGCACTTCTGAGAAGGAAGGCTGCTTTGCATGTAAAGGAAGACTAGGTGGGCCAAGCAGTCCTTATCTACCATCAGATTCTATGTTTCTACATGTGCAGCATGTGTATTCCTACAGAGGATTTATTTTAATTTGTGCTGCTTGGTGAAACTGCTGATTGCACATAAGATACCATTCTAAAACATTTGCTTCAATAAACATCTTTCAACAGTTGATACCAAGATGTTGAAATATCCATAGCACAACCTTATACAGTTAGCAGCATCTCCAGTGATGTGGTGCTAATGCTTTTTCACTTGTTACAGGCCAACCCAATGACAGACAGAGAAATTAAATCAGCAGTCAGTGAGGGGAAAGTGGGCATCACGGACTGTGATCCAGGTGTTCATTTCAACTGTTGACTACAATCCAGGTGGTCTCAGTTTCAATCACAATTTCCTCTAAATGTATTTCAGCCTCAAATTTCACTTGAGCGGTGATCATGGTGAAATGATGTTGGAATAGAGATTCTACACTAACTGGTGTAAATGGCAATAAAATAAATATGTCAGACAAACTGTTCCCAGACCAGTAAATTCATCAGTCTCTGACCAATTGTGTTGGGAAACTTGTCTTGGGCTAGCCATTAAGAAAAGCAGGACCCAGAACAGTCATCTCAGGAACAAACTTACTGCAGCTCAGAACTGAGTGAAATTGAATACATAGTAAGGAACGTGTACTGTCATCATCGAATGCATCTCTCTGCACCATGTCATTGCAGAACTCCTACTCATGAAACTAAATACAACAAAAAGAGTGATTTGAGCATTAAAAAAATCTTGGGACTGTGAATTGCAACAGTTGGTTGGAAGACAAAGGCACTATTGAAGACTACTGAGGCAATTGGTGATAGCACGTCAGCTTACAGTGCTTTTTGAAAGCAATGTATTCTCTTGTTGAATAAACACCACCTAACACAATTTTTGTAACATGAGTTAAGTCTCTCAAAGACATCGAATGTCCCGACCATTCTTCAAAAGATTGCATATTGAAACAGACTGGGCTGCCTTATGACACCTTCATGAATGCTACTACACTATCCTCCCAGAGGATAGGTACCACCAACGATGTCTCCAGAAAATTCTCCCCATCAAGTGGCAAGACCACCACACTAACATCAGTGTTCTCACTGAGGCCAATGTCACCAGCATTGAAGCAATGATCATCCGACCATCGATTCGCTGGACTGGACACTGTATGCGGATGCCCAACTCACGACTCCCCAAACACATTTTATACTCCCAGCTCCGTCCAGCCAGAGATCCCATGGTGGTCAAAGGAAATGCTACAAAGACACACTGAATGCATATGTCATGAAACAGATCACGGACATAACAAGCTGGCCACCAACCAATCTCAATGGCGCCAGAACCTCCATCAAGCGGGGGCCTGCTTCGAAGAGAAATGCCTTGCCCTTGAAGCCGAAAACAAAGAACGTAGGAATGAAAAGGGAAAGAAACCCCAGCCAGCGGGCAGCTCTCCCACATGGAAACATCTGCAATTTCTGTAGACAAATCTGTGGCTTTAGGATTGGAGTACTGAGCCACCTCAGGACCCATCAGTGAACCATGGTAGAGATCATCCTGGAATCTAGGGATCGCCACCGATCCTCCCAGATGCATGACACCATTGCAGATAGTCAAATACCATGGAGAAGCTAGATGCTGCTGTGAATGAAGAGCCAGTGAAAAGCTAGCTTTATACCAGATGAGTCCACACAAGACATCAGCAATTGCATGAATAATCCTCAGTCTGGCCCCTAACAGAACATGAAGAAAAATGAAAACAAGAAGACACTAAATTGTAAGTACAATGTTTATTTAACACTCACATCAACGTGTTTAAAATTTTTTTTTACACAGTAACTTTACTTCAAATGTCTCTCACATGCTTTAAGGGCTCGTGTTGGTGATGTGGTTTATCATGGCACTGTTGGTCAGTCACTGCACTACCATAGTTACTTGCAGCCTTGCTGGCAAAACTGCATATTGTACTGCATGTGGAGTGAGAGGTTGATGGCACTGTTGGACAGTCAGTTGTCCACAGCCATTGGAGGTCCTACTGACTGTAATGCCAACAAGAGTTTTCCACACACCTGATTCTTTTGTAATAAAATATTCCAATGAAATTAGCAGTGTGGAACATGTAACTAAACTGCACTTTTACTTAAAAAAAAAAAACACTAAAACTCACCACAGAACACGTAAACACTATAGAGCTTCTGGGGCTTACCAGCGCCCCAGACATCGAGCAGCAGCCTTTATGTAGAATTATACAATGGCGTATAAAAATCCTGTAACCTCATTGGTCAAAACACATCATATGACTGTGATAAATCCTCCAGTATACCCACTGTAAAAGTTTTATATCACTATAAAAAACAAACAGAACAAGTTGCACATTGTATAATAGCAATATATCATGACAGAGAGTGGGTATATGGGTGAATTTACCACTTCTGGTATGGTTAAGTCACTTGGCTGTGCCTCTTGACCAAACCACACCAGGTGTGGTAAATCCACCAATATACCCACTCTCTGTCATGGTATATTGCTTAAATATTTCAAACATCACAGTATATTACAAAAACTGCATAAGCCTAACAGCTCACTCTCAGAACTCAGAGTATATATAACTGCTCATTTTTGACATACAAATATATAAAAGGGGCACATGCTTGCACACTGGCAACATTGGTGGGGAAAATAGGGCACCATGGCAGAAAACATGGGGGAGTTTAGATGGTGACCTGGTGCTCACGGCATACTATTCCACCATAATCTGTGTACATAGTGGTACAATGCCTTGTTACCAGGCAGCATTACTAACACAGCAGGTAGAACCAATTGGTTGATCGCACTGTTAGATAACCAGTTGTCCACAACCACAGGAGGTTCTGTAGACTTAGGACAGTCACCGTCTCACAACCCTGATTCTATGTGAAAAAAAGTTTCTCATGAAATTAGGGGTGGAGAACATGTAACAAATGTGTGTGTTTTCTTCCAGAAAACCTCCAAAATTCACCAAATATCATGTACATACCCCAGAGCTTCTGGGGGCCTGTCGGGCCCCAGACCCCCGGCTTTTATCTCTCCTTTTTAAAAAAATGTCATATTTAAACACCCCCCCAAATAGAATTCTGGCTACGCCCCCATTGCAAAACTATTAAAGCAGAATCCTACAGTAGAACCTCACTGGAAAGCAGATGTTGCATGTACAGTAAGTTGATCTGTTCTGGAAAAATACATTGTAAAAGCATCCAGATCACCCATCTAGTAGCTCTCTGGTATATTCCTGGTGGTCTAGTACTCCCCCCATAAGGGCATCTGAACCCCTCCCAACTCACCCTCTCAGGCACCCCTCCAGAACTGGTCACATATTGCAAACTGCAGCAATACTGATGACTGGCACAGCCCTCTGCTCACCACCTCAGCTGGTTTCAATCTGATGGTCTCTAAGCAACTGCAAGTATTGTACAAACACCTGTGTCTACTGTAATCATGACTGATCACTGACAACCAGACAGTGACCAGTCAAGGTGGTGAGCAGAGGGTAGTGTAGGTTGCTGTCACTATTGCTGTACTTTGACTTAGGTGACCTAACTGGGGGGGAGAGGAGGGTCCTGAGCAGGTGGGTTGACAGAGGATCAGATGCCCTTGGGGGGGGAGATCACTAGACTACCAGGAATATTCAAGACAGCTACAGGATGGTTGATTGGGGGGTGCAGGAACCACTACATCACCAGGAATATTCAAGACAGCTCTACGACAGGTGATCAGGGAGTGGGAGACAACTAGACAACCAAGAATATTTAAGATAGCTACAGGACAGCCAGTCAGGGGGTACAGGAACCACTACATCACCAGGAATATTTGAGACAGCTACAGGACAGGCAAACAGGGTGGTGTGTGGGCCACTAGACCACAAGGAATATGTAAGACAGCTACAGAGTGGGGGGGGCAATGTGCACATGTTAATGGGCCCGTAAGTAAATATGGCCCACAATACCCATGCTGCAATCCCATTTGATCTGCGCTACCTCCATTGAGCCCCTGTAGCCATATTCAGTCTGGGCCTGTGTCAGCACAGTGCAAAGTCACTATGCACTGTACCGACATGGCCCTGTATTTAGACAGTCTGCACATTCCACTTGCAGTGAGCTAATTGTCTGAATATTGCCCCCCAGGCTGGCTGTGCACAAACTGCCACAGAACGCAAATGGCCAGCTCTGTATATGGGGGCCTATACTCCTTAGCCCAGTGGAACCCAAAGTCCATGAAACAATGGCTCATGAGAGTAAGAAAGGCCTGCTTATAACCTCAAGGTACTGTTGTTCTAATTTGTAACAGCATGAAAGCAAACATGTTTGACACTGACTTGTGCTCATTTGTTTGGACAGCAAAACATCCACAGCATTACCACATTAGCCAAATGCTTCATTTAATACAAACAGAAAAATATAACACAAGTAGATACGTAGGAGACAATATGACAAGTCAAAGCAGAGTAGTGCATTCAACTCCAGGGTCCATGCTATCACAATTGCAATATTAAGTACCACCATAGGGCAGGTATCAACTAAATGTAATCCCAGTTTAATGTCATAGTTACTCTATCTTATTGTTTACATGTTTGATTATATTACTAGTTAGAGGAGACTCTTGCTTACAGTATCTTGTAAGTCACAGAGGCACAGGCATCAATAAAACTGTCACTTTATTATCACACAAGCAGTATCTCCAAATAAACTCCTTCAAATGCAAATAAAGTGTAACCACCCAAATCTTTCCACAGGGTTGTCAATACAAAACCTAGGCAAAGGGTTACATGATCTTTACTGACCTTATTAGGGAAAGTAACTTTAAATAAAACCTTAGTAAGCAAACAGATTTACTAAAAAATGAGACTGCCTGTTTTATTCAGTTGGATGCTTATCACAACGACTGTCTGACTGTCCCAGCACAGTGACCCCACTGCCACAAGCCGAAAACTGATCTCAAATCACCTTGTGGTCCTCCGTGAAGGAATTCAGCAGAGAGATAAAACAAAGTTCCCTTATGGCTGTGCTTCAAGACTGTTCAATTGCTGATTTAAGACTACTGCCTGGGCCGGTCCAGTGGTGTAGAGGGCAATGGCGCTGGCGCCTTACCTCAGCCCACGCCGGCAACCCGGGTTTGGGAATAAGCCTGGAGTGTCGGAGTTTGGCACAGGGGGAGGGTGGAGCTGGATAGAGCTGCCAACAGGCAAGCTCTCCTCTCCGGGAAGGAAACACGGCATCCCTTGGCTGATGGGCAACCCCTAGTGGAGGCTGGAGGAAGCTTGGGCCAGAGGGGGCCTAGGCAGTAAGCCAGGGGTTGGGGGAAGGAGGCCATGACCGTGGATGCTTGGCACATGCGTGCCTCCATAATCATGCCCGCTGACACTTGGTGCTTCCGGGGGGAAAATCAGAGGAAAAATGCTAATCAGCAGGGTGAAGACCGATCCCCTGCAGGTGCCCCTCCTGGACTGGGCAGATGATAGCTGGTAATTCTGGGGGACAGAGCTGGGGGGGGTCGGTCGGATGGGGGCCGACCAGCAAGGGAGGAAAAACTGACATGATTAAAAAAAAAAACTGCTGCCAGAAGAACTACATCAAAAATATATTGAAGATTTTGAGAAGTATGGGGGCACTATACCCCTGCCAACAACACACTGTTTACATAAACATGTGTAAAAAGAGAGTTTAGGTGTTCTTTAACACTAAAACAAGCTACTTGTGTTGCTTACACTCCACTGATTGTAATTTGAGCTGGCAGGAGAATGCTCCATGTAGCAAAGGAGCTATTTCTCTCCCTCACTCAGCATAGTGATTTCAGGTAGTGGAATGGGATTGTGGTTCATGTCCAAAATTGTGCTTCGGAAGGAGTCTGAAGTGCCCCTTTTCCCAAGTGATAGAAAGACATCTGCAAGGCTCACCCTTGCAGTCTTAAAAAGCTGCCTTTGGGCGATCACCTTTTGGTATTCACTGTACTGAATACTCAAACCTAGTTTGTCCTCCAGGGTCCTGGATCTCCTGGAACAATGCTCCAACCTCCACCCACTGACCTTCAACTCCCAAAGTTCCCTGTCAAACCACGGAGAACCTTGTTGTGAGACCAAGGGACAAACCCGAAAAGGATGCAAGTCTATCGAAAGCCCCAGAGATAGCCCTGTCATAGGCCACCACTGCTTATTCCAAATCCATGTCACATGCTGCCACCATACCTGAAATGTCCAATACCTCCAGGAGTCTCTCAGGCTGAAACCCCTTTAAAGGGTGGTATTGAACCATTTCCACATGGGGTGAACCACAAGAGGGGGCTCCGAAAGACAAATTCACTATGCAATGATCTGACCAACTCAGTCTTGAGTCCCAAGGAAAAAACAGGTCCAAGGTGTGGGTGTGTTGGTGGGTCACAGAAGTGAGGGTTACTAACCTGTAACTGTAGCTCTAGGAGTGGTATATGGTGTACATCCACACATTGGCAGTCTTCATTTCTCTATAAATCCAGCCAGAACATCTTCAAATTAAGCTCCCCCCACCCACCCAGATGGTTTCCTCCTCGGCTCCACCCCATGATGTCAGATCTTGCACACTGGAAGCAGAGAACCCAGTGCCACTTGCCAGGGGAAATTAGGTGAGTTGTGCACCATATACTATTCCAAGAACTATGGTTAAAGGTGAGTAACCATCATTTCTAGGGGAGTGGATATGGTGCACTATCCACACATTGGCAGACTCCAAGCAGTTCTTTGGGAGGGGGACACAAGGCACACACCGCTACTTGGGAAAAAGAGATTGGACAACCAAGTTCCTAAAACCAGCATCTCAACGTGACTCAAGGTCGATGTGGTAATGGGAAATGAAGGTGTGTACTGATTTCAAGATAGCAGTCCTGTGGATTTCCTGGATAGAGATGTCCCTGGAAGCTACCACTGAGGCAGCAGTATATGTCTGGTGGAATGAGCCCTAAGCCATATGGGAGGCTCCCTACCCACCAACCTATAGCAGAGGTCAATACAGGACACAATCCACCTGCCAATCATCCACTTGGTTGCTGATCTGCTAGGTGCAACTTCAGCGTAGGAAACAAAAAGCTTACAAATCTCTCCCTGAACTCCAGCAATGCGCTCCATATAGTAAGTGAGCACTCACCTCTGGCCCAATGTATGGAGCTGTGCTCGCCCTCTGAGGTTAGATTGGTGACGTATGTCACAAACGCGCTCCATGGGTCAGGTCCTCTGCTCCCACAGTGCCAAACCTTGAAGAGCATGTGAACAGGAGACAAACAGGGTAACCCTTCTGCCTGTTTTGGGTCCAAAACAACTACCAGTCTTGAGTCCTGGGGTCACATATGAACCCTTTTTGCAAGCATGCCCAGTTAACAGGTTCAAATATCACACCCTCTTCGGGGAACTGCAGTGCAATACTTAACCCAGCGGACACCCAACCGGGTTCACAATCCCCCTTTTTGACTCATGAGAACTAGGTACTTTCCTTACCTTGGTGCAAAATGGTAACACACTGTAAGCGCTTAACAGTTCTGTCAGATTTATCAACACTGTCCCAGCATTCACATTCAAAATGAGAAAAAAACTCAGGCAGGATTTCAAGGAAAACAAAGTTTACTAGAATTAAAAAATAGTAAAGAAACTGCAATACACAGAACATATGACATTTAGATTAAGTCATGAAAATGTAATGGATAATTATACAAAAGTGCCTTAATACTGAATATTTCCTCCTACACTAGTTTCAATTAAATGACTAGTGATGGGTGATTTACCAAAATGCTCTGGAGAGTGTGTCTTGTCAAAAGCAACAGCACTCTTCTTCCAGCCAACTAGTAATATTCAGTACAGCCCCATCCTCCCTATGATGTCAGAGCTCACAGTGATGCTGGCTGTGAGGTCACTCAAACCTGGATACTGAATTAACTGCTCAGGCATGTGCCCTAGCACACTGCTAAACATTCCAATTAAAAAAAATATGTATATTCTTCCTAATTGGTGATGCCTCATGACATGTCAGAGTTATCCCTTTGACCTTCAGGCAAACTTCCTGATGAGCTATGTCACCTATTTGTGAAATCTAACAGGTATCAGTCAGAAGTTGCTTTTTTCCTGATAGGTCGTAAAATGCAACCTGTTTCCCTGGATTTCAAAGTAAATGGGTGTTTTACAATGTGTTACAACCTGGTATCATTATAGTCCCAGGAAGTCAGCTTTTACAAGCCAGAGGTAAAAACCAGGCCAGCACATTTTTTTTCTTTAAAAAAAATCCAATATCTTCTGATGGCCTGTGCTGACTGCCATAATTTTCCAGCAGAAATTTACAGAAACATATATTCATATCACAAATGTTATACAAATAATAGCAAGCAGATGCTATCGTCATGACAAAGTATACCAGCAAACTGATCACCTGGCAGGTTGGGATGAAGGACAACCTTGTCCCTGTGGAACACCAAGTAAGAAGACTCCACTGAAAGCACCGGGAGCTCACTGATCCTTCTGGCAGAGGTGATAGCCACCATGAAAGTGGTCTTCTACGACAGGTGAGAGATGTCACACCTGTGTATTGGTTCGAATAGCTTGCCCATGAGCATTGCCAAGACCAGCAACAGGTCCCACAGTGGAGGTGGTTCACACACTGGCAGGGACAGGTTGTCAAGGCCCTTAAAGAACTGCCTGACCACCTTTTCTTGTGCAATCATTGGCATACCAACTCATGCCAGATATGCAGAGATGACTGCCACATGCACCAGCAGGACAGGGGGTCTAGCACCCTGCCCTGGCACCAAAAGGAAAAGCACTTTCATTTGAAAGTATAGCACTGGGCATTCCAGAAGGCTTCCATAACCTGGAGTACCTCCTCAGAGAGTCCCAAAGCTTGGAACTCTAGCCACTCAGGAACCAAGCTGTCAGGTGCAGGGACCGAAGGCCAGGGTGTAAGACCCTCCTCTTCCAAAAAGAGAGCAGGTTTGGGTATAGAGACAGATGCCACAGAGGTCTGCTACTGCTGCTGAGGAGATCTGGGTACCAGAACTGGCATGGCCAGTCTGGTATTACCAGATCACCTGCGTCTTATCCCTCCACACCTGGATCAGCACCTGGTGAATCAGGGGAAAGGAAGGGAAGATGTAAAAAAGGCCCGTAGTCCAGTGCCTCATGAAGGCCTCCCCATCAGTGTTCCTTGCTGTGGGGGATGGGCACAAATCAGTCTCAGCGTTGCGTTTTCCTAGGAGATGAACGGGTCAACTAGGGGAGTGCTCCACTGGGATAACAAATGGTTCACCGGCTCCTGATGAAAGAATCACTCACGCATGATACACCTCGCCCACCCAGCTGAGGGCATCCACCAGCTGGCTGGAGGCTCCAGCCACATTGATCATCAGGAGATTGGCATTCAGACTGCGCACAAGGGTCCAGGTGTGGAGGGCTTCCCAACACAGCCGAAGGGAATGTGTTCCACCCTGCCTGTTGAGGTAGTACATTGTCATGGCATTGTCCGTCTGGACTTGCATGACCTGATCCAAACTGACAGAGTGAATGACATCAGAGTTAGATGCACACCACGGAGCTCCAGCAGACTGATGTGGTATTAAAACTCCTTGTGGGGTCCAGAGTCCATAAGCTCTGTGGTCCCCCAAGTGGGCTCCCCTACTACCAGAGATGTGTCAATCATCAGAAAGACTGTCAGCTCTGAGTGGATGAGCTGGACTCTTTCCTGCAGGTGTTCTGGGACCAGGTACCACTACATGGCATCCCACAGCAGCTGAGTCACTACAACTGATTTATTCAGCTAACCGAGATGCTGAGATTACTGGAGAGCCAGCTCCCACTGCAAGGGGATGCGCATCCACCAGCAGGCCCACTGGATCATGCTGGTGTAGGATGTCTTGTACTGCAACAGCCACAGAAAGTCCCAGGCAGGGTGCGAGTGATCAATCTGAAATGATTGGGCAAAGGAGATAAGGTCTGTTGCCCAGTTCACTGGGAGTCAGGCCTTGGTCCAAGGGAGTCAAGCTCTGCCCCAGTGAAGTAGATGGTTTGTGAGGGGTTGAGTTCTAACTTGACTTCTGACTTAATTAGTAGACCCAAGGCTGAGCAAGTCTGGAGGACCAGATCCCCCGGACTGCTCCACCACCTCCTGGGATGGACTGGCAATCAGCCAGTCATCCAGGTAAGGACAGACCTAGACTCCACGGCACCTCAATAATGCTGCCACTACTGCTATGCACTTGGTGAAGACCCTGGGGGCTGAGGAGAGGTCAAAAAAGCATTACCCAAAACTCATACAGCGCTTCCTCCATGTGGAACCGAAGGTACTGCCAGTGGAATAGATAAACAGGGATGTAGAAGAAGGCATCAAAGAGGTCCAGAGAACAGAACCACATGCCATGTGCCAGAGATGCTATAATCTGGTTCAGAGTGACCATCCTGAACTTGTGCCTCTTCAAGAACTGGTTCAGGTCATGCAGATTCAGTATGGCACACTAATCCCTCGTCCATTTGGGAACCAGGAAGTACCTGGACACAAACCCTCTGGTTGGCCATTGCATCCTGGTCATGGGCCACAGTGCTTTTCTTGAGGAGCTGAGCAATGTCCGCCCTGAGGGCAGAGAGCATATCCTAGGGAAGCCACAGACTCTCAGGGGCATGGACCCAAAAGAGTGGGACAGCCTCGGAGTCGAGAGGCAAACCTCGATGCACCACGTCCAGTACTCATTTGTCTGTAGTACTAGCAGACCAGGCATGCCAGAAATGTCAATGTCAACCCCACACAGGAAGCTCAGCCAGGGACATGGTGGGTGAGAGACAGATGCTCCCCAACCTGTCACTGAGCAGCCTTGGAGGAGGAGGAGGATCTGGCACCCACCACGGGAGGAGTGGTGGTGCTCCGACCTCTGGATTTATTGGGGCCATGCCTGCCTCACTTGAGCTTTGGTTGTCAGACCTGGGACTTCCCCAACCTGGGCTGCTGTTGTTTAAACTGCTAAGGTCAAAAGGGCTGAAATGAAAAGGGTTAGTTTGGCCTCTGGCCATTGGGGCCTTTTGCAGTGATGTGATGGAGTTTGGGGTGACATTGGATTTCTCAGTCCTCATGAGGTGGTCTGCCACACCCAGCTCAAAGATGTCAGTGCCCAAGAAGGGAACATCTGCCAGCTTGTGATAGGTATCCGCCATGAAGGTAGAGATCCGAAGCCAAGCTCTACAGCAACTAGCCACCACCGCAGCCACAGACCAGCAGTAGGAGTCACCTATGTTCAAGGCCATCTGGAGCTGGTGCTTAGCAAGAGCACGGCCTTGGTCATGAACTACCTTTACCGCAGACTGCAAGTCCATGGAAGGTGAGGAATGATGTGGTCCAGGATACCCATAAGTGCATGGCCAAAGTTGGCCATCATAACAGCAAAGTGTGCCTGCATGAGGCCCAAGGAGGAGGCAGCATACACCTTTTGAGCTGCATGATCTAGCTTCTTCGATCCTTGTTGGGGGCATAGTCGCCATCTCCAGCATTGCCTGTCTAGCAGAAAAAAAAAAATCTGCCACCAACCCCTAGGCCAAGGGGTGATCTAAGAAACCAGGTAGGGACCCAGTCAGGACCACACACCATACGGGCAGAAGGCACAAGGCAAGACGATGGATTCTGCCACAACTCCAGGGCAGGACCCAGGATGGCTTCTGCCACAAGAAAGGTCACCCCTGAGGAGTAATCCCGGTCAAGGATATCCATCAGGGGGTATGTGACCTGCTTCTGGACCAACTCCAGTGGAATCTCCATAGACTGGGAGATAAGAAAATGGGACCCAGGTCAGAGGAAACATCCTCAGAGGACTCCCGATCAAAGTCTGAGGTCCTAGAGAAATGCACGGAATAGCCATCCATGTCCGACGACTCCTCAAATACCACCCTCGGCCCCCCACTGTCCCCATAAACCACACTGAATTCATAAGTGTGGATAATCTGCACTACAAGTTGGTCGGGGAGGCCAGAGGCCAGCTGAGCAGTCTTGGACAGAGCCCTGTTAAAGGGCTACTTGTGCGGAGGCTCCACTAAAACTGGTGGAGAAGCTGGGAAAAGCTTGACTGGATGGGGCTGGACTGGAACAGGTTTCACCGGGGTAGACCAGGGAAGTGCTGGAGCTTGCTGGAAGGACTGACCTTGCCCAAAGACCCAGTGCTGCCACAAGAGCTCCTCGTACTGCTGCCACAATTTGCAGCAGAGCCTCTCCTCATCCGAAAACAAGAAGGAAGAGGAGCATTGGCAGCAGTTCTGTGGAGGTCAAGATCGTGAATGACCTGAATCCCAAGACCGGGACAAGGTCCTCAACCAAGACCTTGACTGGCAACAAGAATGCCACCATCAAGGTGATGCGAGAGGAGAGGCTGTGTAAACCAAATGGACTGGGTCCTGCCATGAACCCCCCAAAGGGGGAATCTCCTGGGAGTAGACAGCAAGGTCAGCCAGCTTTTCCTGTCCCTTCCGGGAGTACGCCAAGAGGACTAGAGTCCAGGAGATGGAAATCCCTCAACTCATCTGACAATGAGTCAACCGGGTTGAGAAAAATCTCAGCCAGCTGGTCGGCCCACATCTCAGCCATCAAGTCTGACAGGGACACCAAGCAGCTAGCGACCTGTCATTCTGCCCTGGAGGATCGGCCAAAACTGACTGCTCGACAACCATCGAATGGTCAATGGAGTTACAAGAGCATGAACAGTGAGCTCACTCCCAGTCCCATGAGCTATGGCAGGACTTCTTGAGCCTTGCCTTAGAGGAATGAGGGCCTGGAGGGACTGACACTTGCACCAAAAAGACCCCAATAAGGAAGCCCCCACAGAGGCAAACACCAGGAGCAGTGTTTGGGGGCAAAGGAAGAGATCACCGTGGTCTGGACTGCCACCTCTTCCAGGGCAGCTGGATCAGAGGCTGAGCCCACCACCACTGAAGCAGCCTTGTGGGTATCCTTTGTCCAAACCAGAGGATCCTACCTGTCCAGCTGGCCAAGGAGGAGATGGGCATACCTGTCCTCAGAAGACGAGAGGAGCAGAGTCTTGCATGGGCTGCATGCAGTACACGCACAAGTCATGAGGGGTAGTGCACGACATTTTTTGATTGCACACCACGCAATATTTGAACGCTGGGCTAGTTCAAGGTTCATCGCATTCCATACTAAGGAGTTTTGTATCGAAGAAACCAACCCAAGGGAAAAACAATGCCTGAAGATGAAAGTAGACCATGTGCAGAGAGCTGTGAACTCACTGAATCCATCACATGGAGGAATTTTTTATCAAAGTGCGAGAGTTCATCGTCAGTCCAGGCATTAAAGTTGCCCAAAATTAGCCATCTAGGCAACTCCGATACCCTGTCAGCAATGAAGTCCACAATTTCCACAATTTCCTGCAGGAATTCCCCCAAGCCCCGGAGGCTGGTATACAAGGAGGACTCTACTACGTGCACCTGGACCCACACACATACTACCACACATTCAAACAGCAAGGTTTCTCCCTCTAGGTGCATGCTGAAGTTCAGTTCGGATCTAACACAGATGACCACCCCTCATTCCTCCTTGGGCAGTGTAGCATGGAGAATCTGGCTGGGACAGACACCTCTAGAACTGAACCAATGTTGTCACTCAGCCAAGTTTCCATGATGCATGCCAGATTGATGGACAAACCAGAAATAAAATCTGCCATGATGGTCATCTTGTTCTTCATTGGTCTTGCATTGCATAGCACTGCCCAAAAAGGATCAGAAGAGGCATCTGACTTGTTAGCTACTTGTCCACTTGTCCGGTGGAAACCAAACACATCTGGTCTTGCTCTTGGTCCCATTTGGCCCCAGGGAATCTCCTGGTCTTTAATGTCCTATTAACCCCCCAAGGTAAGCTTCCTCCAAGCCCAACCCACAACCACAATGCCTCCTTATAATCCCCACTTCTCTGCAGCAATGTTAGGCTGTGGCAGGCAGGGGGAGTGTCCTGGAAGGAGCACGTTCATGAAGTCAGAATGGGAATAACCTAGCCTAGATTTCTCAGGTCCCACACACATCTGGATGGTGATCAAACAAAATAATCCCAAGCAACCTAATAATAAAAAAACTAAATCAGTCCCACAGAACCCCACCAGCCCCCCAGTCCACCTAGACCACTCACCCTAAGTTCTAAAAACTAACATCAGCACATCCATACTCCATTCGTATATATCAATAAATAACCTAATACTCCAATCACTCTCAAGTATACCCAATCTTGACTACACACTTAGCAAACCTCAAAGCCGTTTTAATTTGAAAAGGTTGTCAGTGTATTAGTGTTCTTAATGCAGCAGATCCATATAATCAGTCTGGTGACACTGAATATATTGTGTGTGATAAAATAATGGAATCCAGAAAACAAGTCAGTGTCAGTGGCTCAGTAGGTAGCACACTCGCCTCTGAGGCCCGGAGATCAGAGGGCTGTGGGTTCAGTTCCCACATCTGGCACTTGGCTTAATATCCCAGTACTGACACTGTAGTGCAGCATGAGAGGGGTGCTGCACTTCTGAGGTGCCGCCTTTCGGACGAGATGTTAAACCGAGGTCCCATCTGCCTGGATTGGTGGGAGTTCAGGTGGATGTTAAAGATCCCATGGCACTTATCGAAAAGAGTAGGGGAATTTCCCCGGTGTCCTGGCCAAATTTCCCTCATTCACTAAAAAATACCACCAACAGCTTAATCTGGTTCAAGGTCAGTTGGCATTCATCTATATCCCCCTCCCTTGGGTCGTGCCTGAAAATAGGCAGGATATGTCTAGTGCACTTACCCAGTCAACAAATAATAAATAAAAATAATAAAGTCTGCAGCAGAGAAGCTCAAGCTCACTGCCTCCGCTCTCACCAGAGGATGCCTGTGAAACACAAAGACAAAGAGTAAAACACCAGCATGGCCACTGCTGGAGTTAACCAAGATCAGTTTACAGGGTAGCAGAAAACACATAGGGAAGAAAAAATGAATGAGCTGTCGGCTGTCTCACCACCTCTGGCACAGTCTCAAATCAAGATGGAACTCTCTTTAGCTCATTCTCCTAATTCAAGGATAAATCACTCAGTCTTCAATTAGTTTAATCCAAAGAGCTGTTTAATCCACAGAACACCAAGGCCCAGCTAAGCCTTCCTGAACTCCTGGCTGAAATAGCATGCTCACACTTCTCCCTCCTCCACCATGGTTCACAACCTTCCTCTGGTCTAGGCACAGGACTCAATCCACATACACAGTCTCCTTCTCAAGGAGAGGATCCGCTAACCACAGACAGGCACTGGTCCACCAATTATAGACACTGTCTGCTGTACATCCCATGCTTCAGTAATCTACTCTCAGGTGACAGGGAAAACCAGCGGGACCTCGGTCACCAGGATGAGAAACTTTAGAAAGGCAGACTTTGTTAAGATGAAGTACCTAGAGTTCAAGGGCATGGGGTGGCTTCAAGAGACTGGTAATACAGAGCACATGTGCTGCTGTGGATGCACCTTGCTGTGTCTCTGTGTCATCATGAATTACCAGGTTATTCTGTGAGGGCTGTTAATGGGATAATAAAACTATGACTGCACTCTAACGCAGACTGAATCAGTCTGCCTCATGTTACTGTCGGAATTGCTCCACCCAACCTCCTGATCACACAACCTTTCACCTCATTCAGAATGTATAGATATAAGCAGTAGGCACCCTGTGGGAGGAGAATCCACTAAGCTATCCAGGTTGACCTACTACTGCACCCACCAACCAAAGTTTAAGGTCCAAGATGGTGGTTGTTTTATTGAACATGGTGTTTTGTTATGGGGGGGGAGGACAGGTTTAGAAAGGGAGTTTCTTAAAAAAGAAGATGTTGGCTCCTGGCACAATGCCCTAAACCTGTATTTTCCTTTCCTGCAAAACAAATATGTCTGCAGAGGCAGGGGATTGCTGGAAGTGACTGGGGAAGTGGAGGGATTATTTTTAGTTTGCTAGACCAGCATACCATAAACCCACAGTATCTTCAATAAAATACAGTAGAAGCCACCTAGAGGGGACACCTTCATGGACACCCAATCATCCACTTTAAGTGGCTGTCCCAATTAACAGAAGCATATTTTTTGCAATTCCCCGACATCAACTGTAGACTTCCCTCCACCCCACATGCAAACAACACACTTGTGCTCAATACACTGACACAGCCACTACACAATTTCAAGGATTTACAGCTTTCATGAGAATGTGTGTTTGTAAGTTCGAGTGATATAAAATGAAACTTTATTTCAACCTGCCATAATTCTTTAAAAATTCCACTAAGCTTCCTCCAGGCCTTGCTTCTTCTGTTCCGCTCACTACTCAATCACGGGTGGTTGCTTTGCTGGTCACTGCAACTGGCTCCGAAGCAGTCCATTATTTTCATTTATTTTGCATCAGTCACCATCTGCCGATGAACAATGCTCTCCAGTTCAAAAAGGTGCTCCCAGTAATCAATGTGCTTATGGGGTAGACACCAGTCATGCAGAGTGCCAGCATGCAACAGCACTTCCACATTCATGATGTTGACTGGTGCCAGGTCCTCATCATCATCAGTAGTCTCCTGTGTATTTTCTTTGTTTTCTGAGGTTTCGGCATTTGTTTTCAGTGCGGCATATATATTCCCAATTGATAGGTCGACCTCAATCATCTCCTTGTCATCTACTATCACGAAAGCCTCAAACTCAGCAGCAGACATGCCAGAGGGTATGGCTACATCTGTGAGGGGATCCAGCAAATCATCTTGCTCAGGTAGGACTTCAGGATCATCCGGTTGCACCTTAAAACCAGCTTTTCTAAAACAATTAGAAATGGTGCTTTCTTTGACAGTGGCTCATGCCTTGGCCATCACGAAAATCACATTGAGCAGATTTACAGACTGAGCAATCTCAGTGGCCATGGCAAAGGAGCCACCGTCAATCACCCCCACCACACTGCTAGAGAAAAGGGACCTGCAATGTCCCTTGAAGTTCTTTATGACTCCCATGTCCATAGGCTGAACTATGCTCATCATGTTAGGGGGCAAGAAAGTCATTTTGATGTGGCTGAACTTATTAGCCAGGGAGCTCGGATGGGTGCTGTAGTTATCCTTGAAAAGGAGGACCTTTCTGCTGCGTCATCTTAATTTGTTGTTCTAGTTAGCCAACCAATCCTGGAAAATAGCCCTGGTCATCCACGCATTTGCTGAGCTCTGGTAGGTGACAGGGAGAGTAGAGAGATCCTTTGGCAAACACTATGGTCACTTACTCTTCCCTATTACCAGAAGTGGAAGTTTTTCAGTCCCCAGCATGTTGGTGCAGCAAAGCAGAGAAACCATGTCTTTGGATTTCTTGCCACCGATGAGCTCGGTGGACTTGTGGATGTGCACCCTGTCTGGGTACCCACGATAGAAAACACCTGTTTCATCAGCATTAAAGATGTCTACAGGTGGGTACTCAGACAGGAGGGCAAAGAGCACTGTTTGTATCCATTCGGTGTCTGAGGAAACATTGGCATCCAAATGCTTGCCATGTTCCTTTTTCCAGATAATGTTGTACCTTTTCTTCCACTAACTGAGCCAGCTATTGGTTGCTTCAAAGCCCCCGTAACTGAGATGCTTAGCAATCTCCTCAGCTTTGTTTTTTAGGATAGGGCCAGTCAATCTAGCCCCATGACTGACAGCATGATTAAACCATGACAGCAGTCTGTCCTCGACAGAACTGTCTTTCCTTTCACGTTTCCTCTTGCGGCTGGGGTTTACATTCTGCTGCCATTCAGCTATAAGCCACTCACTGTTCAGACTAATTCTCCCTGCCTGGCTCTTAGAGATGCCAAATTCTTTAGTGACTTTGGCAATGGAAACATTTGGAAGTTGCAGGCTCTTCAAGACTCTTATCTTTTCAGACATATGAGAGGTCAATTTGTTTACAGGACGCCATCTCACTCTGAAACAAACACAGAGGCAACACTAACTGTCTGGTGCTAACCACTAACAGCTTTATATTCAAAATGTTAAGTGGTGCTAAGTGGTTTTGCACTGGCAGCTGGCAGTAAATTGTCCCCTTAAAATGGATTATTAGTCCCAATTAACAGGTTATATGGCTCATAGGATAACATTGGGACAAAATCGGTGCCCAGGGAAACATCCCCTTTAACCGCATTCCCTTTATCTGGCATCAACTGTATTGAAACTAAACCAAATATGGGTCCACAACTAATTAACTACACTGTAACTAATGTATAACTACACTGTAAGTGCAGTGTAACTACTATACAGTTACTTACTACTATATGTTTTCCCTAGCATCAAATGATGTATTTCCCACGTTTGTTTACTGTGACAAAAAACTGTACTCTCTTTGCCATGTCTCTTTGACTGTTGTTCCTCATGTTGTATTCTCCCGGGTCGTTCCTAAAAATAGGCATGATACGTGTCTAGTGTACTTACCCGGTAAACAAAAGCTAAATAAATAAATATAACTACTATGTAGTTGTTATGTACCTTCACATTTGTAAATTGTGTAGTTACACAATTTACCAGAAGAAATGGCAACATGTGCATCTAATTCTGTCTCACAACTGGCACTAATCAATTGATTCTGACAAGTGTAACTACATATGTAATAGCTGTTGCAAAGTATAACTGCAAATCTATTTGCAACTACCACAGTAGCTCTTCTGACATTATGTAATGTGTTCTTAAAAGGGTAACTACACATATAATAGCTATTGCAAATTGTAGCAGCAAATCTATTGTGCACCTACTACATCATCTCTTTTGGCACTACTAAATTTGTTCTGGCAAGTCTAGCTACACCTCTATGCAGGTCTTGGTTCAGAAAAAAATAATAATACTTACCATAATAATCTTGTTTCTTCCAAGGAAATCTTACTGTATTCTGACAATATGCAGTATGATTTCACTGGAGCTGAAATGGTTAATAGAACCTATGCAAATAGTGGAATGTTAGGCTCGAGCTCAGTTTTCAGACCACTGTCTCTGGTTGAACTTCCTGCAACCGTCAGATTCTTATGAAGCATACATAAATAACAAAACTAAACTATCCTAATATAAAACCAATTCCCCCTAAAGACCAGTCCCTTTTGTAAACAACAGGGGCAAGTCACAGAGGCCCAAGAAAACAAACAAACATACCAACAGGTTTGCAGTAGAGTATAGACAACTGGAATACAGTGCCCATTAGGTTCTAGTAGGGAAGGTAGGGTGGGAGCTCAGAATACAGTAAGATTCCCTTGGAAGAAACAAGATTACTAAGGTAAGTAATGTTTAATTCAAACCCCAGGAAATCTTACTGTATTCTGACAATATGCAGACTGCCCAAGCAGTACCTATGGAGGTGGACAGAGAACCTATTTAGGGAACAAGCTCTGCACATAGAACATAGACTTTGACGGCAGATAAGGACCACTTAGCCCACCTAGTCTGCCCATTTCCCTACCTATTGGATAAGCTGCAGATCCTAGTTAACCAGCAGCCTTCTTCCTCCTAACCCCACTATAATTGCTTTATGTCGATCCCGTGCATTCTTGAATTCCCCCACTGTTTTTGACCCCACAACCTCCTCAGGAAGGCTGTTACTTGCATCCACCACCCTCTCTATGAAAAATACTTCCTCACGTTGCCTCTGAACCATCTCCCCTCTATCTTCAAATTGTGCCCCCTTATTCTTGCACATCTCTTTTTCTGAAATATGCTACCCTCTTGGACTTTGTTGATTCTCTTGAGGTACTTGAAAGTGTCTATCATGTCCCCCCCTTTCTTCAAGGATATACATATTAAGCTCTTTTAGTCTTTCTTCATATGGGTTCTGGTGCAGACCCTCCACCATTTTGGTTGCCTCCTCTGGAATGCCTCCATCCAGTCTATGTCCTTGCAGAGATGGGGTCTCCAGAACTGGACATAGTACTCCAGATGGGGTCTCACCAACTGTCTGTACAGAGGGATAACAACTTCCTGCTTTCTACTGGTGATGCTTCTCCCTATGCATCCCAGAATCCCCCAGTCCTCCTCAGTGCCTTCTCACATTACTTGCCTACCTTAAGGTTGTCTGATATGAGTACCCCCAGGTCCCTTTCCATTTTTGTTGTTGTTAGTAACCACCCCCCCCCCCCCATTGTGCACTCTTCCTCTGGGTTTTTGTTTCCCAGGTGCATTACTTTGCACTTCTTTGCATTGAAACTAAGTTGCCATACTCTTGACCATTGCTCCATCCTTGCCAAGTCCCTTCTCATCCTTTCCACCCCTCTTTGTGCATCAACCCTTTTGCAGATCTTTGTGTCATCTGCAAAGAGGCATACTATTCCTTATCACCCCTTGGCAATGTCACCTATGAAGACATTAAATTGTACCGATCCCAGTATTGAACCTTGTGGTACCCCACTAGTAACTCCTCTTTCTCCAGAGTGTGCTTAATTTACTATTACCCTCTGCATCCTGTTGTCCAGCTGTTGTCCAGTACTGCTGTGCAAAACCTGGCATCACTTCTGGCCTGCGTATCCAAGCAGTAGTGCATGGTAAATATGTGGACAGTTTTCCAGGTAACTGCTTTGCAGATTTCCAACAGAGGAATGTCTCTAGCAGCTGCTATGGAAGCAGCTGTTCCCCCTGGTAGAGTGGGCCCTGAGACCCGCAGGAGGCTGTTTGCCCACCTTGCTGTAGCAAAACTAAATGCAGACAACAATCCAGCATGCAATCAACCTTTTTATAGCTGGTTTACCTTTTCCCACTTCCCCATAGGTCAGAAAAGTTGAGTATTGTCCTGCCTGTGGCCCTTTGTGTGGTCCAGATAGTAGCTGATAGCTCTTTTAAAATACAGGCTATGCAGCCTGCGTTCCCCCGAAGTGGAATGGTCAGTGAAAAAAGACTGGCAGTGTAATGGACTGATTGAGGTGGAAGTCAGATACCACTTTAGGAAGAAACATCTTGTTAGTCCTAAGGACAACTTTGTCCCTGTGGAATGTAATGTAGTCAGGCTCTGTGGACAGGGTCTGGAGCTCAAACATCCTCCTGGCAGAGGTGATTGCCACCAAGAACACTGTTTTCCAGGTTACATACTTGAGATCTGCTGAGGACATTGGCTCAAAATGAGGCTGCTTGAGCTGGGCAACACATATTTAGATCCCACACTGGTGTAGGGTCCCTATATGGGGGATGCAGGTGCAACAGCCCCTTGAAACTTTTTATGAATACTGGGTTGGAAGCCAGGGATGAGACCCTGCCTGCCGATAAGTAAGCAGAGACATCTGCCAGATGCACCTTAAGAGTAGATGGTCTTAGGCCAAGAAAGTGAAAGTGGGTCAAAATAATCCAGAACAGCTGGCAAACCCACCTGAATGTGATCTATGTCTCTTATCTGACACCAGATGGAAAACCTTTTCCACTTAGATGTGTAGGTCTTCCTGGTGGAAGGATTTCTAGAGACCCTGAGGACCTCCATGACTCATTCTGAGAGGTACACGCTGGCATACTCAGGTCTTCAACAGCCAGACTTTGAGTCTGAGGGACTGGAGGTTGGGGTATAGGATCCTAACCCAAGAGGATGTCAGCAGGTTGTGCCTCCTGGGGAGGCTGACTGGTTTAGCTACTGACAGGGAGAGAATTAAGGAATAACGGCTGCTGGCCCAGTCTGGAGCAATGAGGATCACTGTTCCTGGCTGAGATCTGAGCTTGTTCAGTACCCATAGCAACAATGGAAAGGGAGGGAATGCATACAGGAACTTCCCAGTCCAATCCATCAGCTGTGCGTCCAGTGGGATTGTGCCCCTCACAGGAGGTCTGCAGCAGAACTGAGGTAGTTGATGGTTGTCTGGGGCTGCCAAGAGGTCCACTTCTGGAGTGCCCCATCTCCTGAAAACAACCTGCAGGACCTGCTTGTTGAGTGACCACTTGTGGTGGTTCTGGTTGATTCTGATGAGGGCATCTGCCAGGACATTGTCCTTCCCTGGAAGGTGGATTGCAGAGAGAGAGAGAGATCTCCAAGGAGTATGCCAGACTCCACATTTTCATGGCCTCTGTGCACAGTGGAGTTGACCTTGTGCCTCCCTGTTTGTTTATGTAGTACATATAGTTGTGTTGCCTGTCCTGATCTGCACCACCTGGCCCTGTAGCATGTTGGCAAAAGACTGGATAACCAAGAAGACTGTTCTGAGTTCCAGAAAATGTATGTGTAGCAATGACTCCTGCTTGAGCCATGTGCTGTGAGCAGTGTGCTCCCCATCCCAGGAGGGAGGCATCTATGGTTAGCACCAGCGAGGGGGTTTTCTGCAAGAACGGTATGCCCGATCTGAGGTTGTCCCTCTCCTGCCACCAAAGTAGTGCCTAAAGGAAAGTTCTTGTAACTGGCACTAGTTTTGACAACAACTCTTTTTTTTTTTTTTTTATATTCAAGTTTATTGCGTATTTTGGCACAGAATATAATCATTAACAGTTCTATGTATCATTTTTAAACTGAAACATACATACATGTATATTTACCTTTTCAACTCATCATTACATAACTTCTTATTCCTTAAAATTTCATACTTTAGTTAATTCCTTTTTTTTTTATTCAACAGAGAGCGATCTGGGAGATTTAATTACCTGCCACTCTTCTAGGCTAAGGTTCTCTTCTCTGAGCCTTTATTTCCTCCTTTCTTCCCCTACTCTATCTCATTCCTCTCTGGTGCCATCACCCATGGGGTCCATCTGCCAGTGAAACTTTGCATCCTCAGGTTAATTCTGTATGTGATTTCCTCCATGTCCTTAATTTCATTTACAATTGTGAGCCAGTCTTGACTTGTCGGAGGACATGGAGTCAGCCACCTTTTAGTTATAGCTTTATGAGATGCTGCAAGGAGGATCCCCCAGAGGTAAACTCTGTTTGCCCCCTTAATTCCATCCGGCCTCACCCCCCATCAAGTTTTTGGGGCCTAATGCCGATTGGATAGAAAGCACCTGTTGTATTTTCTGCCTGACTTCCGCCCAGTAATTTGTGAGAAATGAGCATGACCAAAACACATGCAGATAGTCTGCTTGGTCTGTCCCGCACCCCCGCCAACACACCCCAGAAGAGTTCCCATCCCATTTACTTTGAGTCTTTGGTGTTGTAAAGAATCTTATTCTTACTTTCCATTCAAACTCCCTCCACGATGAAGAGGATGTGATTCTAAGGGCCAGTCCCTCTCCCATTTGTTTTTAATTTGTATGGTCTTGTTACCTCCTCTATCTCTCAAGGCTCTATATATTGTGGAGATTAAACCCTTAACTTTTGTTGAGCTCAGTATTTCAGTTGTGGTGCCTAATAACCCTTTTAAGTATGTGGTGTGTTTATACCGTGTTTGCAACGCGTATATGTAAGTTCGTATTTGCAAGTACCTAAAGTAGTCTGCTTGTCGCAGGGAATACTCCTCTCTGATCCGAGCAAACTCATCGACATTGTCACCGTCCAGGAACTGACTCAGGGAATATAAGCCCAGTCTGCTCCAGTTCCTAAAGGTGAGGGCTTGTCTGGATGGGGTAAATCCCAAGTCCCAGGCGAACCATCTCAGTGACCAGAATTCTTCATCTAATCTATGTTTAGACCACATTTGTTTTAATATTTTCACTGTATTCCCTGCGGACATCAAGGAAATGTATCCATTTCCCACTTGGGTCTCCGGTGTCACTGCCCTCACACCCAGTGGCACCCCTTCCATTAGGGCCTCCTCAATTGCCTTCCATCTAGCCTTATATGTCTTAGAAGACCACAAAAGGGCCCACTTCAACTGCGTGGCCAGGTAGTAGTCCTCCAGATTGGGAACATTTCAGCCTCCATATCCCTTGTTGGACTGCAAAACTGCATACCTGATTCTGGACGTCTATTATTCCAAATATATCGCAAAAGCACCTTTTGCCAAACTTGAAACTGATTCTAGTGAATTCTTATCGGAAGACATTGAAATAAGTATAAATATCTCAGGAGAATGTTCATTGTTACCGACTGTAATCTCGAATATAGAGGTAAATTTAGGGCCTCCCAGCTTTTAATATCTTGCCTGATCTGGGCTATTATTGGTTCAAAGTTAGCCGAGTATAGCATTGCTAGGTTCTTTGGAATTTGAGCTCCCAGGTATTTTATTTTCCCCTTATTCCAGTTCACCTCTAGCATTTGTGTTATGTCATGTGACAGGTTGTAATTTAGTTTAAGGACTTCTGTTTTTTTTTTTTTTTATTTAATGAGTAGCCTGAGTATTTACTGAATTTATCTATAAGGGACCAGATCTTGGGTATAGATGTGTCTGGACTGGTAATGTATAAGAGGACATCATCCGCGTATAAGGATATTTTATGCTCTTCCCCCTCCACCTCCACCCCCCTCACCCCCTCCGCATCCCTTATTGCCTGGGCTAAAGGTTCTATGTATAAGTCAAATAGGAGAGGCGATAGTGGACAGCCCTGCCTCGTGCCCCTCCCAAGGGCGAACCTCCGCGAAACGCCTCCATTTACCCTGACAAAGGCCTGTGGTGAAACCTATAGTTTATGGTATCTCTAAATATCACGGGAAACCCATTCTCTTAAGAACTAAGAAAAGAAAATTCCAGCTGACTTTGTCGAACGCTTTTTCAGCGTCCAGGCTCATGAGACAAGCAGGGAGGCGTTTTTTGTTGAGAATGTCTATTATGTTAATGGTTCTTCTAACCCCTTCAGGAGCTTGCCTTCCTACTACAAAGCCTGTTTGGTCTGAGTGAATTAAGTCAGCAAGAAAGGATTGAAGCCTTTTGGCTATTATCGCTGTGAAGATTTTATAATCGACGTTAAGGAGGGAAATTGGTCTATATGATCCGCAGTCTTTTGGGTCCTTGCCCTCTTTTGGGAGTACTGTTATAGTGGTGTAATTCCATGTTGGAGGAACCGAGTCCCCCTCTAGCCATACCTGATTATACACCGTGTTCAGTAAAGGAACCAAATCCGTCTTAAACATTTTATAGAGCTCACTTCCAAACCCATCAGGGCCTGGACATTTACCTGTCTTAAGGTCCCCTATCATGCCCACAATCTCTTGGTGGGTAATTGGCTTTTCTAGAGTCTGTCTCTGTATTTCAGTGAGCCTAGGCACCTTTAAGGTTTCTAGGAACCCCTCTGCCTCCTCTGAGCTCATGTCCGACTGAGGACAGTATAGTCGTTTATAATAGGTAACAAATGTTTCCATTATCTGCTCCAACCCATGGAGAACTTTTCCATTATTTAGGTCTCTAATGCCCATGACATTAGCCCTGGCCGATTGTTGTTTCAGGCTATATGCTAAGAAATGTGTGGCCCTTGGGCTCCCTTCATAGTAGTTTTGCCTCACATACATGAGGGCTTTCTCAGTCTCCACAAGCTGCAGCCTCTGTAGTCTTCTCCTAAGTTCCCCTATTTCCTCTACCCTAACCTTACAGAATTTTACTTTCTGTTGTGTTTCCAGGTCCCTAAGTTCCTGGATCAGTCTCTCCCTTTGCTTAGCCCTCTCTCTTTTTTTATATGTAGCAATTGAGATGAGTCTTCCCCTGATCATTGTCTTAACTGTGTCCCAAAGAATTTGTGGTGTGATGTCTGGGTCCTCGTTCGTTTGTATAGTCTGTTTTATTATTTCTGGGATTTCCTCCTGCACTCTTTCATCTCTGAGCAGACTAATATTTAGTCTCCATTGCGTTGGTTTCTTTGGGAGCTGTAGGTCAACCAATGCAAAGACCGGTTTATGGTCCGATATGCTTTCAGTTCCCACCCATATTGAATCAAAGACTCTCAGGTCTTTCCCATTCGCGAGAAACATATCTAATCTTGAGTATAGTTGGTATCTTGGGGAATAATAAGTATAGTCTCATGCTAGGGTGTACATCTCCCTCCAGGCATCCACAAAGCCTGTGTCTCTCATAAGCCTTTTCAGCTGTCTGGAGACCCTTTCACAAGGGGCAGGGATGTTTGAGGTCGTATCCAAAGACCTATTCATGACAACATTCCAGTCCCCTCCTGCAATCACTATCCCCTTTGCCTTTTCTGTCAGAAGTTTAAATACGTCAGCAAAAAAAATTATGTTTGTTCCCAGGGGGGCATACACGTTTAATAACGTAATCTGTAGGTCCTGGAAGCGTCCCATCACCATCACATATCTAGCTCCCGCATCTATTATTACTTCTTCTTCCACAAATGGAAGGGAGGCCGACAACAATATCATCACGCCCCTTTTTTTCCCCTTCATGAGGGAGGCGTGATAAATGGTCGGGAAGTTTCTACTTTTAAGCTTCTGAGCTTTCGTTGGTGACAAATGTGTCTCCTGTATAAACTGTATTTCGCATTTTTGTCTCTTCAAAAATTTTTGAAGTTTTTTTCTTTTAATGGGGTGATTTATTCCATTAACATTTAGGGATAATATTTTGGATCTGACTTTATCCATTTCCAGGATCTACTACCAGTCGTAGTGTGAATAATTCCTGCTCGTCGATCTTTCCTTCCACCCTCCCTTTCCCAGATTTCCTATTCTTTGACAACTCCCAAATCGCTTCCTGCTTTGTCTTCTCTCGATAGAACATTATCTGTACTTGTTCATTTTTAACTCTGCGCCATACATAATGCCTATATACTGAAACAAACTTGCTGGTTTTAAACCACCAGCACAACCATTTGTAAATAAAAACCTTATGAATTCCAACCCCCTCTATTAGGGATACAATCATCCTAACAATATAAATCTTTAACAGTTTTAACTCTGTATCTCTGAGTTTTGAAAACCTCTCCCTAAACATTCTGAACCCTAAAAGAAAGTTCCCTTTCATTAATTGCAACTCCCTGAATACTCCTCTTTTACAAAGTATGTAGTCAGGGAAGGGTTCTGTAGGTCTAGCTTGAAGACCACGACTTCCAAGGCCTGTCCAACTCAAAATAGTCAAACAGGTTTGTGTCCCATTTGGGTCACTCAGCCCTATGTGATGACCTGGGCCAAGCCTCTTGTGAGCATTATTAGCGGGTCTCAGCCCAGTGCTCAGAGGCAAAATTAGCGTCAGCAGGATCAGTATGTGTCTGTCATTCATTTGATCCAACCATCTCCCCTCTTTCGCCCTTCAGCTCAATTTAACTTGGAGAGGAGCACCTCATCCCAGTTTATTGGTGTGATAGGCATCCGCCTCTAGATCTCCCCCCCCCCCCCGAGTAGCACCCGAGGGGTGAAGAGGAGAAGAGTAAACATTTAGGTAATCATTAGCATTCGTCCTATTAAGTATTGGGATGTATGGGTCTATTCTTTTCGAGCCAGCAAGCTATCCCTGTAGCTCATAAGTTTAGTTTCCTTTGTGTCTTCTGCTATATCCTCCCCCTTCCCCCCCAATTTCCCGTTTGGCATTACATTTCGCTCCCTCTCCCTCCCCCCAGCATGCTTCTGATAACTATCAAGTTCAGGATAAAAAGTACTTATGTTTGGGACATCTTCCTGTTGCATTGATGATATATAGAAAGTCTTTCCCCCTCGTTGCATACATTATAAATGCCCCTTGATCTTAGTATCCGTCTTTTCATGACGCCATTGGCTGGAACCAAGCTCCTCCCAGCCCCTTTCCCTCTGCCCGCACATGACCATGATTCCAGTATGGAGTCTATTTATTACCTGTGAGATTACTATACCAAACGCCTCACTCCCCCCCCCCAGCCACAATTTCTTCTCAGTATATGTATCACTATTCCCATTTCGAAGAATACATTATGAAAATGCCAAGGCACCCCTCCCTCCAAAAATGATAATAATCCCATCAAGACCCCAACCTCTCTGTTTTATTTTTCAGAGTCCCCCCTTACTTCTTCCCCTTTTCATTAAACGACCCAAAAATTAGTTGTCCAAACCCTTAGTTCCAGTACACCCCACAAGTTGTAACTCTTTCAGCGTCCTCGGCCTCCAGTGCTATTAAGCCAAGCCTACCATTAACCTCTCAGTCCACCGTGGCGTCATCAAGTGCGAGCGCTTGTTCTCTGTCCTGTATTCCGCTCATGGGGACATCTTGTGGAGTTAACCCTGCTAGTTGGACCGGCGAGGCATACGGCTTAAGCAATGCAGCAATGTCTGCTCGCAGATTCGTCAGCTGCGGATTTGAATGGCGTGTCAAACCCTTCCTTGCCACCGACCAAGCTGAGCACCTCAATTCTTTCTCCAGCCTCTCTTTCTCCAAACCTGGAACTGGGATACCGGATTCCTCCAGAAAGGCTTTAGCATCCAACAGATCCTCATATGTTTTGGTTCCCTGTCTGGTCTCCACAGCAGGCGCGCAGGAAATAACATCTGTGCCTTTAAATTCCTGGCTCTGAGCTGCTTCAGAATGGGCCACATGGTACGGCGTGCCTCCTGGACTCCTGTAGTGTAGTCGTTATCTATTGTGATTCGATTGGACCCCAACATAATTTTCTTAAGTCTCCATGCCCTTCTTAGAATCTCCTCCTTCATTGTATAACTGGACATCTTTATCACAAAAGAACAAGGGCGGGAACCCGGACCCGTGGGACACTGGGCGAGGGATCGGTGGGCCCACTCCATCGTGACATCCATCTCCGGGGGTAACTTTAATAAGTCCCTTAGCAACTTCTGTATAAATGTTGTAACATCAGGAGCGTCATCTTCAGCCCCCTCTGGAATGCCATATATTCTGAGATTTTTCCTTCTGGTTCGGCCCTCTATGTCATCTACCTTGGCCCTCAGTTCTCGTTCCCTTGCCATCAGGAACAGCAAAAGGCGATCGTGTCGGTCTGCCTGCTCCAGGACCGTAGTAAGCCCCAACTCCAGCTTGTCCGCTCTATGTTCCATTTTCCCGATATCTGCCCGTAGCTCTGTCAATGATGTGTCTATTTTTTGGACAGTTTTAGCCGTCTGCAAGATTGAGGCAATTAATTGCGGGAATTCCTCTTCTGTCCCGGTGTCCCTGGCCGCGATGTCATCCTCCTCCACAGGCCCCATATTTCTAGACGCCTTTTCTCCTTGTAACAGAAGCTGCAATTTCTGGGCCGGGGTCGGAATGTTCCTAGTAGACCCCGCTTTTGATCTGGTGATTTTTGCCGGTGATTGCATGATTAGTTTTTGTAGATGCCGATTGATTTGATTCAGGCTAGGAGGCTCTCTGAGTTAAGCTGCCATTCAGGCTGCTGACCTCACCGGAAGTCTCATGCTGTCAACAACTCTCTTTTTGATGCCAGTGTGACCTGAGATGAAACTGAATGCCCCTTATTTGAAACCTGGCCCAACACTGTTACCATTGATGCTGCTATATGGCCCGGCAACTGTAGAAAATGCCTTGCT
Source organism: Neoceratodus forsteri (assembly GCA_016271365.2). Classification (NCBI taxonomy): domain Eukaryota; kingdom Metazoa; phylum Chordata; order Ceratodontiformes; family Ceratodontidae; genus Neoceratodus; species Neoceratodus forsteri. The sequence continues at coordinate 580,286,507 of CM057454.1, forward strand.
GGCTTTAGGGTGTGCAGCTTCAAAGAGCTGGCTAGCAGAACATCCCTGACCCGATAAGGTGATTGACCTACAACTAGCCAATCATCCAGGTAGGGAAACACTGCCACCCCCCCTGCCTCCTTAGGTGTGCTATGACCACAGCCAAGCACTTGGTGAACATCCTGGGGCAGAAGTTGGTCCGAAAGGCATTGCCCTGAACTAATATTGCCTGATGGCAATCTGAATCTGAGATACTTTCTGTGTGATTGCCTGATGGGTATGTAGAAATAAGCATCTTTTAGGTCTAGAGATGCTAACCAATCTCCCTGAGTTAGTGTTGGAAGGATGGTTGCCAGAGTCACCATCTTGAACTGTGGTTTTGACGAAAGTCTGTTTAGATGTCCGAGATTCAGTATGGGTTGCCACTCCCCAGTTTTCTTTGTTGTGAGGCAGTATATTGAGTACAGGTATTTCCTCTTTTGTGCCAAGTGGTCTGGCTTTACTGCTCTTTGTGACAGAAGGTTGGATACTTCCTCCTCTAACAGAGCTGTTTCTGATGGGGTAGAAGGTCTAAAAACCCTTGTTCTCAGCTTTGGCATGACCTTGAAGCTGAGTGCAAGACCCTGACCCACTACCTCCAGGACCCACTTGTTGGTGGTGATGGTTTGCCACTCCTGGAGATAGTGGGTCAGCCTGCCCCCAACCAGGGTTGGGAAGGCGACCAGAACAGACACCTCATGGTGCCTGCTTGGCTTGAGCTGCTGGCTATGTGCTGGGGTTAATGCAGCCACTGCCTCTTCTGCCCCATCTCTAAAATATCCCCTCTGGTGCTGACATTGGGGAAAAGCTTGAGGCTGAAAGAATGGCCTATAATGGGCCCTACCCCTGCCAACTCTGGCTTGGTGGTTTTGGGATGTGGATGCCCTTTCTTTGGCAAAGCACTTTTGTAAGCAGTCTTGTAATCATCAGTTTTATTCATGTAAGCCTCTATTTGCTCTTCAAACCGAGATGTGGGCTCACATGGAAAATCTAAAGCCTTTGTTTGTGTATCTTGGGTCAGAATAGTAGTCATGAGCCAAGCAAACCTTCCGAGAGACATCTGCTGCAGTGTTGTTGGCATCAACTGCCATCCTAAACCAGACCTTAGAAGCTTCTATGCCTCTTTTTGTAGCCACTTCCTGGTCAGTTACCATGGGAGCTGGAACAGTCTTTGCTATTTCCAGGACAGTATTCCAAAGTTTTTTCTGATCCCTGGAGACATAGGCCATAAAAGAGACCTGTCTAATAGCCAGAGAGGACCCCAGGTAAGTTTTCTTAGCCATGGAGTCCATTTTTCTGGAGTCCTTATCAGCGGGATTTGAGGCCAACTTTGTCACAAGCTGCAGCCTTTACCACCCCCTCATGGCTAGAGGGCCCAAAAAGGAATTCTGCTCCTCCCTTGGCTACCCAATACTTTTTGTCCAGCTTTTTGTCCACTGGTGGCACAGAAGTGAGTGTCTGCAATATTTTGTTGGCCTGTTTCTTCGGGGATTTATTGATGGGCAATGGTAGTCTCTTTGACACTAGGACATCCATCATCTCCATATAACCCTGTTCCTCCTCCTCCTCCTCCTCCTCAGTGGACTCCTGAGTGGGGAGGGCCATGGTTTGAGCATCTTGCTTCATGAAAGCAAAGTGAAATGTATAATCCTTAGATTCCTTGTCAGAGGAATCAGGACGGTGAGGATCAGGAATGATATCAGGTTCAATGGGGTCTCCATAATCCTCCTCCTCCTCCTCTTCTTCCTCATCATAGAATTCACCACTCTGTTCCAGGGAACCAGGAACGGAGGTTGAACTGGAGGTTTGAACCAGTGTTTGTGCCTGCGCCGCTTTTCAACTGGAGTTCCAGGCTGCAGTGACTGAATGATCCTGACTGCGTTCGCAATCTCTTCAGTGGTTGGAACCGAGGTCTTTCTCAGTTGTGATTCCTGCACTGTATGTTTTTCTTTCATTTTTCTTTTACCCACGGTAGCCAGTTCAGTGGCTGTTTCCATAGCACGTTTCTTTCCCGAGGAACTATCAGCCCCATCAGAGGGCTATTCCTCCGGTTCTTTATGAGGAGGAGTCGGTTTACCCAAGGCTGGGTCCGTAGCCTTTTCGGACATTCTTTCCTGCAGCCTTTTAAGGTACCTCTCAAGCATTAACTGTGGAAAGTTTTTACAGATTTCACAATCTGCCTTCAGATGGTCAAACCCTAGGCAGAATGCACAAATTAAATGAGGATCAGCCTTAGCAAATGGTTCCACACACTCAGTGCAATGCTGAAAACCTCTAGGGCCCATTTTCTTGGTTTTCTGTGACATCTAAAATCGGCCAAGAAAAACTTTTCTCTTGGTTGTTTTTTTGGTTCGCTTTAAGCCACAAAAGCCGAGAGTTACCCCGGTTAACCAATATCCAAATTCACACAACTTACCAGATAAGTCAAAATAGACTTAAATCTACTGAAGTTCACTTAAGAAAAAATAATAGATATTGGTTCCTTCCCTGTTGCGAGGAACCGAAAAGGAACCAAGAACTTACACAATAAACACTAAATCTAGACTAAGTCTACCTGTGTACCAAGGACAGTGCTTCAAAAATCGAAAGAAATAAGTGGTACTTTTGAAAAACCAATGAAAATAAAATTCTTCAAGTAAGTGAAGGAGAGCTCTCCGGAGACATCTTACTGAGGCAAGCAGAGTAAAGAATCTGATGGTTGCAAGAAGTGCAACCAGGGACAGTGGTTTGAAAACCAAGTTCAAGCCTAACATTCCACTACTTGCACAGGTTCTATTAACCGTATCAGCTCCGAGGCAGTCCTATGGTGAGATCATCCTGTACATTCTCACAATACAGTAAGATTTCCTGGAGTTTGAAGTTAATGGTTATCTGATATGTATTTAAAAGGTAATCTTACAGAAAAATGTAAACTGTAAACAGAATAATAACTAAGATATGAATGCAATGAAACTTCATTTGGATACACTTAAATGGATTTACTGACAACTCTGTAGATGTTCTTCCACCTCTGATATTCTGTTCCTCATGAGCTAGCAGTCTAACATTGCTAATTGAGATGTAACTTTACATTAAAATATTTAATTTGCATAATTACTAATTGGCTTTGTAACAATGTTGTGGTTAAGAATAAAAGTACCACTGGCTCTGTGGTGCTGAGAGATGGGGCATCACTCTGGCATGCTGGCAATCTGGGATCATACCCTGATCCCAGATGTCAGGAGCGGAGGCTGGCAGAGAGGGAACTAAAAGTGTCCCTTGAATGCTTCCCTCCTGGGGGATAGGTTGTTGCATGCCGCTGCAACAGCAGCTCCTGGCAGCGATTCTGCGAGTGTGTTCTTGGTGGCGTGGGTGACCACATGTTGCTGAATGCCCTCACCCCCAGGATGTCACCACAGCTGTAAAGAGGGAGGTGGATGGATCCCCAGAAGAATGAAAAATGTCTGCCACAGCTCTGGATAATGGCTTTGTGGAGGCTTCCCATGTCACTCATCTGTGCAGCACACCGTTACTGTCCATCCCCCACCCGATGAGCCCGGACCATCGGTTCAAGGTGTGCCTGATTGGTTAGTAGTTTAGATGAGTTCTGATGGGTGCTACACACTAGCAGGTGTCAGGCCGGCATGAGATCCCAAAGGAGTGGGGCTGCAAAAGCCCAGGAAGGAGCAAAAAAAAAAAAACAGCATTGTTTCCACAGTTAATGCCTATCTAACATGAATTTGCAAGGTAAGTGCACAGAAACTGACACTTAAAATGAAAGAAGAACAGTGATTAGGGTCGAACTACAGTGAAACTACTAAACACTTATGTAACCCCTTGTTACCCGGGGTTACTAGAATCCCAGTAAGACCTAGTGGTAGGCAGGGAAGGCAGCTTGTGAAACTCCAGTTAAATGGGTTTCACACTGTCTCACTCTGTTCTCAGTCTCGGCTGAGACTGAGAGATGACATCACCAACAGAACTGCCGCAGCTGCATAAGCCACATCGGAATCTGCAGCAGAGGGAGTTAGATAGAACGTTGGGAGTTTTCAAAGTCAGTCTCCTGTGTGCTTTCAAACAGGAAGAAGCAGTTCCAGTTTTGCCTTCAAGTGGTGAAGACCGCTGTTCGGGTCTCGGTGCCCCCTCCCTCCGGCGGGGGTGGAAGTAAAGATCCCCATGTAGATTCCAGGGGCAATCCCGTAAATTCTGTCAGAAGAAAGAAAGCTGCCAATTTCAGTTCAGCCTGTGTTTGGAAAGTTGGAAGAGTTGTGATTTGCCGGTGGGGCACCTGCAACAAAAAGGTGAGTGTTTGCTTTAATATGAGAGGGCAAAAAATGTGTTTCTTCAGTCTGGGATATGTGAAGAAATCTAGGAATTGAACTACTATTTGGGAAGCCTATAGGACTAGGACAAACAAATGGAGTAGTGTCAAAAGCTAGAGTGCTGTGTGAATTCAAGTAATACTGTAGAGGGGGTGCAACAGTTCATCCACCATTTAATCTACATTCAGAAGTTTCAGTTTTCCAGAGAAATGGCCGGGTATGGGCTGTGGGAGCTGGAGGTGGGAACACCCCCCATCTTTAGTAACCAGGTCCACCTCTACGGATTTCTGCTGTGATTGCTACTTACCTCATGCGCTTGGCCAGTGATGAGGGAAGTACCCAGACGTGGGTCGCAAATGGGAAAATCTCTCTAGGAGTCACAGACTCTAAGTGGTGTGGGGAGCCACAACAAGTGTAAGAAAATTCTCTTTGTGAGATGGGAGTCAGAAGAAGTAAGAAGGAAATCTCTCTAGGAGTCGCAGACTCTAAGTGGTGTGGAGAGCCACAACAAGAAAATGGGTTCATTCTTCCAATGGACTGCCATTCAAGTGGCCGGCAGGGGAGCCGGGCCAGTCGGGCTGTGTACCCAAAGCGCATGCAAGTCCGGGCTGTGTGCCTGGTGGGTCCAGAGCCTGAAAACAGTATAATTGGTTCATTCTTCCAGTGGACCGCCTTGTAGTCTCTAATCTGCATTACCAGTAAATATAGTCCCATGGGGGTCCGTCTATGCTTTGTTGTGTTCAGCTAGTTGTGAATAAAAGCCACACTGTAGAATCCCATTCCAGGTTCTGGACATTACAGTTATTGCTTCCTGTGTTTGGATTTACTTGGGTGCCCCTGTACAGAGTAGCCAAACCTAGGTTCCCCTGTGCCGAGTAACCTCATCCTCCCCGAACCCAGGTCCCCACCAGGTATTGCTGCCAGCGCCAACAGCATGCCACCTGTCGTTTCGGCAAAAAGGCAGGGGTGAGGGGTTACACTTAAATGTATCGTTTGTCAATGCTGTACGTGTGATGTACTTTCACAATGGGACACCAGTCTCTCATGAACGTACTGCTTAATACACATGCAATCTAATAGTGTTACTTGACATGGTATTAAATAGTTGGTATAGCATAGCAAAGTGCTACTCAGAACAGGAGGTAATGCTAACCATTTCCAGAAATGCGTAACAGTATTGCTAATCATTTTTTCTGAGGGAGTCTTTGGCACAGGAGGCTATAAGAAATATAATAAATTTTATTTTTAATTTTGCTGATCAGTCTGTGCCAAGTGCTATGCATTTTCAGTGATTAGCACATCCACACATTAAATGCTAATCATTTTTTCAGCTTATTTAATACCCTGCTTGACATGCAACTACATTGTTTACTTGTAGAGTAAAATTGTTTTTTGGCATAATTATTGGTTTTGTAACAGTACTGTAGTTATTAAGAAGTGTGCAGCTTCTGTGGCACTGTTTTTACAGTTGCAAGGCTATGCCTGTAATTCAGTGGGTGGAGCAACAAACCACTCCTCCATCAGGCCTTTAAAGGCTGCTCCTCCTGGCTAGTCCAGGATTCGTTTCTTTTGTTGCAGCTGGAGGCACTGCTCTTCTTCGCTCCTCTCCCCGTTTCTCCCACTGCTCTGTTGTTTCTGTGTTTTGTAGTGCCCATGGCCTCTGGCTCGCTCCTTTATCCCCCCACCTGCCGCTCCTGCAGTGACCATTTTTGTGCTGCTCCCTGTCCGTTTTCCCCTCCGGTTATTCCCTGCTTCACCCTCCTCCTTTGCTACCCCTCCTTGTTTTTTCCTGTTTTCCAATTTCCTCTTGTTTTCGGGTGGGGTGACTATCTCGCTCCATCAGGGCCATGGCTCCTTTTCCACACTGGCACTTCCAGATCAAGCTGCCCTAGCACTGCATCTCGTACCCATACTCAGAGCTTCTGCTCCATTCTCTCATTTTCAGCCCCTCCTTCGCTTCCCTCTCTCCATTTCCTCCATACTTCACTCATTGTTTCATTGCTCCTCTTTTTGGGGGTTGGTTCCCCCATTGTCTCTCTCCATTTGCTCATTTATCCTGCAGTGCTCATCCTCGCTCATTCAGAGGCCACCTCGTTCCTCCACTTTCATGCTTTCCAAAGCAGTTTCCTGTGCCCAGTGCTTTTAAGCTCCTTGATCACTTCTGTGAGCTGGGAAGCAGTGTTTCAAGAAGGTTCTCTCACCATCTGCTATTTCCCCCTGGTTGATGCAGTGACTCCAGCCTCACATACCAGTTCCAGGACCATGTTTCCAGGGTCCATCTGCTGTTTGGACTACTTCTACTGTTCTTGCCCTGCATTTTGGATCCCGATCACCAGTGTTTTTTCACGGATCCTGTTTTCTGAGGCAGCAACGATGGATATGATCACCAAACCAGACAGCACATCTTGATGGTATGTATGCTCTGCTACCTTCCTTTGGGATTTGAGAATTGTCCCTGCCCCTGCTCTCCACTTGTCTGCCTTTGATTCTTCTGGTATCCATCTCCCTTCCACATCCTGGATTGCCTTCTGGGGGGCAGGGGCTCCATCTGCTCTCATTTTCGGGCCTCACCCACCTCACTACTATATTTTGCTATTCCAGATGCTGCATGCATATCTCCACATTGAGATCTAACTCTGGCCATCTCTGGCCCTCGCTGCCATTTCCTCCTGCTTAAACTCGGACTGCTGTCATTTCCCATGCCCATCACTTTTGAGCCTGTTCCTCGACTCCATGCCACCTCTCCATCGTTCCACACATTCCTTCCTCGCAGACCTCCATGGGGGTCTTCTCACATACTCCTTCCATCCCGATAGTCTCTGTCCTTAGCTCTGCCCATACCTCCGTCATATCGTGTCTTTCATTCTCAACACTTCTCTCTTCCCCAGCTCTCTGTCATTGTTCTTTCTTTTGGGCTCACCATAGCATGCCCGCCGCCCCTTTCACCACTCCATTCCTAAGCATCACCTCTCCATGTACCGTCTTCTCTGCTGGTATTTCCCTATCCCGCCATCACCATGCCTATTCGTATCCTCCTCATACTCTAGTCCTATATTCTCATCCCCACTACTTGCATATCCTCCACTCCATGTCAAACCTCCATTGTTACCGAACCTCATCCTTCCTATACCCTACTTGCCATCTTACCTACACCTAACCACACCAGCCTTTGAGGCTTTCACTCCATTATTGTACTTCATCCATTTCATACCTTATCTTACCTGTACTGGCCTTCTAAGCTTCACTCCATTACCATACATCGTCCATTTCATATATCATCTTCATCATACCAGCCTTCAAGGCTTCATTTCATTATTGTGCATCATCCATTTCATGCCTCACTTTAAATCATTCCGGCCTTCAAGGCTTTCATTCCACCATCATTTCTGATTCATTCATTCTTAACCATTCTGTCCTCCCGCATTGACGTCTCCTCTTCCCTTACCGACTTCTCCCCTCATCGTAGGCTGCGGCTTCACCCGGCCGTTATCGTCTCTCTCCCTCATCCCGTTCAATCCATATCTGTAGTTCCACGTCGGCCCTCAAAGCTTCCCTTATCATTCTTGAGCCTCCACTCATCCTTTCCAGTTTCTGAGCTCCTACCGCTCTACTCTTGGTACTTCATACCTCAACCGTCAGCTGCGGACTTCGTCCAGCCATTCCCGTTTCAAGCTTCATGCAGTTCGATGCATCCCTAATTTAGCTTCTTAATGGACCCGGATGACCTACACTCCTGTGGTTGCTACTGCGACCTGCCTCCTCCAGACTCATGTTGGGGTCTCCTTCGCTCAATCCGACCTCTCCATAGGTCTACTAGATCACATTGCCTACTCAAGCATGCCCATCGCATGGGTCCTATGCTACCTTGACTCAGCCTGCTCTCCACTCAGAGATGTGCCTTCCATGTCCATTGTTCCATGGCTCGGGGGCGGGGCTGGCCCATAGCTGACGGTCTCACTCTGCATCCACGAAGTCTGCATCTAGAGCATGCGAAGCTTGGAGCGGGGTCCTTCTTCCTGGCTCATGGTAAGAATGTCTTTGCTCCGGGTGGGCCGTCAGTCGTCCCTCATTTCAGTGACACCTCTGGATGTGGAATTTACAACTTCAAGCTGTGAGGGGTGGGGCTCTCATCATCAGGGCTCCTTTGGCTGCCCGAGCAGGTTCGGAGGCACCCTCTATGCTATTCTCCATCTGGCCATCTCTGGTTCACCTGATCTGTTTCGTAGGCTCGTGTAGGCTGACCGAGTGCTTCGGCCATCTTTTCTCTCCTCATTTGCTTTTTTGGCATCTAGTTGCAGAGACATTGCTTGCAACCCTCAATAGTGTATCTGTTAGGACAGAGCAAGAGCTTCATCTAAATTGGAATCTTTTCCTCTTCCCTCAATATCAACTTTAAATTGCAGTAGCTGAGCCATCCCTAACCACAATGTCCGTCAGCCTGGACGTAAGGCAACCTAGGCCTTGGATCCCCAGAGGTGTTCTCCTCAAAGGCATTTTTTTCTTCTCTTCCATATTGATGGTCATAATCTTAGTCAGGGTTAGTGCTTTTCATAGGTTCCGTAGTAAGGTTCCGCTGCTGGATAGAGTCAGATGGTGGCCCTGTCCCCCCGGGGGGAGGGTTGGAAAGGATGAGAAGGAACCTGGCACGGTTGAAGGAATGGTCAGAAGTATGGCAGCTTGGATTCAATGCAAAGAAGTGCAAAGTAATGCACCTGGGAAACAAAAACCCAGGGGAAGAGTACACAATGAGGGGAGGTAGTAACAACAACAAAAATGGAAAGGGACCTGGAGGTAAACATATCAGATGACCTAAAGGTTAGCAAGCAATGTGAAAAGGCAGTAGGGATGGCTGGGGGGACACTGGGATGTATAGGAAGAGGCATCACCAGTAGAAAACAGGAAGTTGTTATCCCTCTGTACAGACAGTTGGTGAGACCCCATCTGGAGTACTGCAGCCAGTTCTGGAGACCCCATCTCCACAAGGACATAGACAGGATGAAGACAGTCCAGAGGAGGGCAACTAAAATGGTGCAGGGTCTGCAACAGAAGCCATACAAGGAGATATTAAAGGAGCTTAATATGTATACCCTTGAAGAAAGGAGGGAGACTAAAGGGAATCAACAAAGTCCAAGAGGGTAGCATCTTTCAGAAAAGGAAATGTGCAAGTACAAGGGGACACAATTTGAAGATAGAGGGGGATGGCTCAGGGGTAATGTGATGCAGTATTTTTTCACAGGAAGGGTGGTGGATGCATGGAACATCCTTCCTGATGAGGTTGTGGGGTCAAAAACAGTGGGGAAATTCAAGAATGCACCGGACAGACATAAGGCAACTCTTGTGGTGGGTAGGAAGAAATAGGCTGTTGTTTAACTAGGATCTACAGCTTAGCCAGTAGGTAAGGAAATGGGCAGACCAGGTGGGCCAAGTGGTCCTAATCTGCCATCAAAGTCTATGTTTCTATGTTTCTAGCTGTTTCCTCTCTCCTTAGGAAGTCCGCTCTTCTGCATCTGTCAGCTTTCATTTCATTCATCGTTCTTGTCTTCTCTTGTTCCTCTCCTGTCCTTCCCATCTACGTCTATCACCTTCATTTCTGGCCTCAATATCTTCCGACTTCTCGCCTCCTTCGGTGCTCAACACCCTTTTGTGTATTCTTTTTGGGCTTCTTCCTAAGCTACCTTTAGCCAAGGGAATCATTCCCACTGGCACCCATAGGGGAGGAAGCCTTCACTAGGGTTCCTTGCTGTCGTACCTCTACAGGGTGGTATATCCCATGGATAGAGAGGTGAACAGCCACAATGCATCTCAGACACACAAACATACATCATACCAGTTGCATAAGCACACTGAACTGATGTCTACCTAAAGTACAGTTATGTAAGAACTTACCATAACAGTAGATCTTCAAGAGAGGCTCTTGCAGTAGGACTGCGCCCCCTGGCATCAGGACCACACAGAAACTTTTGCTAGCACTGTCTGACAGGGGACCGCCCACCTGATGTCACTTGATGGACATCAGTGTAACACCATATAGCGGGTAGTCCCCCGGTCCACCCTCCAGTTCTCCCGCCGGAGACCTCTAAGAGTCATGACAGGAGAATGGGAATAGGCTTCTGAATCCAAGAAAAGGCTCCTGGAAAAAGAACTACAAACTAAATAGGGGAAGGCAGGTGGGAAAAAGGTTACCTACTGCAAGAGCCTCTTTGGAAGATCTACTGTTATGGTAAGTTCTTACTTAACTGTGCTATCTTACTCTGAGAGAGCTCTTGCAGTAGGTAATCACTTGTAGGACTGAGTCCCAAGCAATCAGAGTCCAAGGGACAGGAAAACATGGGAGGCTGGAACAGTAGGCTAGTAGGTAGCCAGATACTTAGGACAGGAGTTCCTAGAGGACTGCAAGTCCGAAACCAACCCAGCACCTAGAGGCGATGTCCAAATTATAGTGTTTCATGAAAGTGTGGACAGAACTCCAAGTAGCAGCCACACAGATTTCTGTGGCAGATATGTTTCTGAAACATGCTGCAGAGGCAAACATACCCCTGGTATAATGTCATGTCACCTGCCCCAAAAGGACTTTAGCATACTTCTGGTAACAAAAAGAAATGCAGTTTACCAACCATTTGAAAAGGCATTGTTTGGAAAATGCTGCTCCTTCTCTCTTTGGTGCAAAAGAAACAAAAGCTGATCCATTTTGCGGACAGCTTTGGTTCTGTTTGTGTAAAAATGTAAAATTCTGTGAACATCTAATGTATGAAGAATGGCCTCCGCCAGATTAGAATGTTCGAGGTAATACACCTGCAATTGTCGAGACTGATTCAGGCTAGTCTCTGAAACAACCTTTGGAAGAAACTTAGGATTCATGCAGCACCACCTGGTCTCTGTGAAAAATCAAATAAGATACCTTACACATCAGGGCCTGAAGCTCAGAAATCCTTCCAGCAGAAGTGGCTGCAACAAAAAAGAGTGTTTTCCAGGACAAAAAGTGCATGTCACATGTCCTTGCTGGTTCAAAAGGAGGTAAGGTAAATTTTTCTAAAAGAAAATTAAGGTCCCACGGAGGAGCAGGGTTATGCAGCGGGGTTTCAGATGCAGAATGCCTTTTAAGAAGGTTTTTGAGACCTCTAACTGAGCCAGAGTTTTACCCCCTACTAAATCATGCTAGGCAGAAGTGGCCGCTAAATGTACCTTCAGTGATAAATAGCTCAAGTCCAGGTCCAACAGATGGAGAAGATACTCCATGACCTGGGGAGTGGGGCACAAGAAAGGATCCAAAGTCTTTGAGGCGGCCCAGATGGAAAAGTGTTTCCACTTCATGGCATAGGTAGTTCTGGTAGAGGGCTTTCTTGCCTCTATCAGAATATGAGCTACCCTTGGGGAAACCCCCATACCTAGAAATGACTATGTCTTGAGAAGCCATACGTGAAGATGAAGGGATTTCAGTCCCGGATTATTAGTGTCCCCCCTCGGGTTAGAGATTGTAAGAATTGGTAGAGGAACTGGAGGCTCCGGTGCTAGCTGCAGAAGCAGCGGGAACCAAATTTGACATGGCCAAAACAGAGCTATCAATATCATTTGTGCTCCTTCTGTCTGTAGCTTGATCAGCACTCTCTGGAAGACTGGGAAAGGAGGGAATGCGTACAGAAATCTCCCTGTCCAAGAAAGTGACAGTGCATCTTGCCAAAAAGTACCATGCTCAGGATCAAGCGAGCAAAACATGGGAAGTTTTGCGTTTGATACGGCTGCGAACAGTTCTACTTCCGGATGACCCCAAAGGTTGAAAATGTAATCTAGAACTTCTTGTTTTAGCTCCCACTTGTGGGCTCTTACCCTGGTGCAGCTGAAGCTGTCTACGGGAACGTTCTGCACACTTGGGATGTGGACCACCAGTAGATGAACCTTGTGCAGAACAGCCCAATTCCAAACCCACATGGCTTCCCTGCAAAGAGAATATGAGCAGGTACCCCCCTGTTTGTTGATGTACCACACTATGCACATGTTGTCCGACTGGATGAACAGTGTATCTTGCTGACGCATGTGCTGAAAAGCCTAAACAGCATAAAGCACTGCTCTCATTTCTTGCACATTTATGTGCAAGTGTAGTTCTACAGGCGACCACAGGCCCTGGGTCCTGTGGCATTCCAGATGGCCACCCCATCCCATTTCTGATACATTCGTGGTCAGGATTTGGGAGTAAGAAGGGGCCTGGACAGGAACTCCTCGAATCAGGTTGCTGGAGTTCTGCCACCATTGCAGATCCTTCTGCATTGGACTGGAAATTAGGACATGACTGTCCAAGTCATCCGCCCTCTGATCCCATTAGGACCAAAGAGTCCACTGTGAGATGTGCATGTGGAGTCTGGCCATGGGGACCATAGGGGTAGCCACTGCCATAAGATTGAGAAGGCGGAAAACCACTCTGGCTAAAATGTGTCGATTGGAGGATACCAGCTTGGCTTGCCTCTCCAGTGTCTCTACCCTGCCCAGGGGGAGGAAGGCCATACCCTGTACCATGCCCAGAATCACCCCAATAAACTGTAGGCACTGGAAAGGAGCAAGCTGCAATTTGTGGTAACTGACAGTGATACCCAGATGCTCGAAAAGGTGAAGGGTAGCTGATATGGAGGCCTCCGATCCCTTCCTCGATGGAGCCATAAGAAGCCAATCATCAAGGTAAGAGAAGATGTAGTGCCCTAACTCCTCAAGGCACCTGCCACTGCCACTAGGCATTTGGTAAAAACCTGCAGTGTGGAGGAAAGACTGAAAGGGAGAGCTTTGAACTGGTAATGCTCCCCTTGGAAAGAAAACCTGAGGAATCTGTGGCGTGGATGGAATATTGGGATGTGAAGGTACGCATCCTGCATGTCCTGGGCACAAAGCCACTGTCCTTTGGAAAGGAGAGGCAGCAGGATTTGCAGTGTCAGCATCCGAAACCTCTTGTACTCTATGAAGAGGTTGAGGGTGCTGAGATCTAGGATGGCGAAGATCCCCCATCTCTTTGGTTACCAGAAAGAAGTGGGAGTAGAATCCCTTCCTCTCTGGTTTGCCGGCACTGGCTCCACTGCTTCTTTTTGAAGAAGAGCCGTGATCTCCTCCCTTAAATGGGGAATGTGCACCCTTGGGTAGTGTGAAAACCCCGGAGGATTGTTTGGGTTTTTTTCTTAAAATTCGAGAGTGTGACTAAGTCTGATTACCTAAAGCACCCAGTCTCCCAGATGCCTTGCAAACCTTCCGCCCACCTGTTCCTCTGATAGACAAGGAGGGGGAAGTGGTCAGTGAGTCAGGAATGGGGGTTGGGGAGGACCATTCCTGAAGTCCTTTGGGTTTTGGCTAGAGGTGTGGCGGCTGTACTGGGAGCCCTACGTTTAAACTGATGTTTGGGCATCAGCTAGTTTTTCATCTGGCATCTGTTTTGCCTCTGAAAGGGGCATCCTGGATAGCTGACTGAATATCAGGAGCTAGGCCTGATACTCATAGCCAGGAGTATCGGTGAAGGCTCACAGCTGTGGATGTACCTCTCGCAGAGGAATCCACCATGTCGTAGATGGCCCGTAAGGAATGATGTACTGCCACCTTGGCCAATCTTAAGGTGTTTGCCAAGGTGGTCTTCACTTCAAAGTACAGAAGGGCCTCGACAATGGGCTCAAGCTGGCAGAACAAAGACTTCTGGCACACTAGCATGTGCGAGACGTAGTTCAGAGAACTAATGGCTAGTGTAGAAGAAGAATAGAACTTCCACCCAAACTGGTCCATTTGTCTGGATTCCTTGCCAGGAGGAAAGGTGCTAAGGTGCTTTGGCTTTGCGGACTGATCGTGGGCCACAGTGATGACCACCGAATCAGCCTAAGGATGCACGCTGAGATGGTTCTTGTCTACAGGGGTCCTGTAAACCCAGTCAGCTTTCTTGGCCATGGCTGGACTAGAGGAAGGTCTCTACCAAATGATCGAGGATAAATCCTCGTGGGGTTCCAGCCATGGGGGTGTGAGCACCGGACTCATCTCTGGGAAATCCAGATGCTCTGCCAATCTTTGATGTTTTGGGTCCAGAGCATCTGATTTCCATCCTTGTGCCTCCGCCATTTGTCTGAAGAGGTCCACGAAGGAGGGATCTTCAGGAGGGGATTTGGGAGACTCCCTAGGGACTGGTTCCTCATGGGGAGGCGTCTCAAATTCTGAACCCTTGTATGAGGAATTGGAATCTGCTTCAGAATTATCGGAATCCTCTGGAATTCTTTCAGGAATTGAGGGTTCTGATTCCCTGAGGGTCCCTTCTTATGTTAGGGGCTGTAATCAGGCTGTCATCTGGCCTGATGTCGAGGTTTGGGAGATTACGGAGAGGACGCCCTAGGGGTAGGGTCTGGGCATCCTGAGTCCAGAGGTTGTGGATGCCTGCTGTCTAACTCTGAGACCAATTGTGATTTCATCTTAGACCACCAAGATTTCAGAATCTCCCTAAAATCCACCTGTGGTTGAGTAGTAGGTGATGGATTGGAAGGAGGTGGGGGGTGACAGTGAGGGAACCCTCACCTGGTTCCATGTTCTAAGAAACTTGTAGAAGGATAGCGGTGAGGATAACCTGGATAGTGATAACCAGGATGACGCAAGTAATAAAAGCCCATAGAAAAGGGTCCAGCTTCGGGGCTGATGGAGGATAGCCTGACGGAGAAAACCCCAGACAGTGCCCCCAGTGTAGGAAAGCCTGACGGAGAATAACCCAATAACGGCCTTGATGCAGGGTAGCCTGATGGTGGCCCTGACGGAGGGTAGCATGATGGCGGCCCTGAGAGAGGGTAGCCTGATGGTGGCCCTGACGGAGGGTAGCCTAATAGCTGTCCAGAAGTCAGATAGACTGAAGGAAGGCCCATTGCTGGTTCTGCTGGGGGGAACCCCGGCGATGGGCCTGAAGGCAGAAGACCTGAGGGAGGCCGGAAAGTGGGAAACCTAATGGGAGCTCCGACGGAGGAAAGCTTGCTGGTAGCCCTGACAGAGGAGGTAAAGGGACCTGCGGGCATTGAGGAGGGGTAGGGTCTGGCATTTGTACCAGGGGCAGTGGAGCCACCATAAGGCCTTTTGGAACCCCCGACGTCAGGTATACCCGACGAAAGGTTTTCTTCTGTCGGGACCTGTGGATACGGTGACAGTGGAGGAATCTCCATGGAGGAGCTGACAAGTGCTCTCCATGGGTGGAGTTCTGAAACAACCCTTGCCCTCCAGCTGGGATGGAGCTAACGTCCGGCTGCGTGTCAGCAGAGCCTGACGAACGTGAAATGGTCCTGCAGTCGTTGGAGGGTCCGATGATTGGCTGATCAACCTGGGTTGTGCAGGAGTCAGAGACCCTGACCCTCGACTTACCAACCCCAGTTGAGCACTTGTCAGAGGGTCCAACAAGCGGCTCATCGGTCGCGTCTGCCAACTTAGAGCCCAGGGTAGTGATAGGCCTAAGTGCGGAGGTGGCCTCGGACAAATCCATGGTACCCGCCATCACTGTAACCAGTGGCGGTGGAGTGGCCAAAGCCTGCTCTGTAGGTGGGAGCACAAGCTTGGCTGTGGCACTCGATTTCCCAGAGAAGGGGCCAGCTCCGCCAAGAGCCAGTGAGCAGCCGGAGAGAGGGACTGCCCAGTCCCAATGTTTTTCTTTGTCCTTATTTTTCTTCTTATGAGGGTCAGTTGGAGAGGAGGAGGCACTTTTAAACTTCTTAAGTTCTTTTTCCATTGAAACCATTTTCAGTTTCAGGAGATAGGCTTCGACAGACTGTTGGTGCCTTTGCTGTGTTGCCTGGTTGATTTGAGCACAGACCTCACACTCTGACGTTGTGATCTGGTTCCAAGCAGAAGAGGCAGAGGGTATGCTGGTCCTTATGCAGTAGCTAGACGCCACAAGAATCACATTTATTTTTATGTGATTCTGTGGAAGAAGAGGACAACATAAACGATCGTTAGGAAATATTATGATAATAGAAAAATACAGATACTCATACAAATAGGTGTTCAAACTGCTGCAACGAGCTTCAGTCGGTCCGACGTGCACAGGTCAATGGCGGGGAAGAACTGGAGGGCGGATAGGGGTACCACCCACTAAATAGTGTCACACTGATGTCCATCACGTAATGTCAGGTGGGCAGTCCCCCATCAGACACTGCTAGCAAAAGTTTCTTTATGGTCCTGATGCCAGGGGGCACAATCCTACAAGTGATTACCTACTGCAAGAGCCCTCTCAAAGTAAGATCAAGCATATGCAAGGTAAGTATTCGGAAACTGACACTTAAAGTGTAAGAAGAGTAACCGAGTTATGACTATACTGTAACTGCTGGTAACTACTGTACTCTTACACTTATCAAATGTCAATGCTGTTGTTATGTATGTTCTCCTTCAGAAATCAGTGATATAGTTATACTGTAGTTATAGTGTAGTTAGTGATACTTAAAGTGTTACCAATGTATTTAGTAAGAGGCAATGAAGAATTCAAGTCTGTGTTGGGCAGTATTCTCACCCAGGATCTCTACTGTTGCTACGAGCAGCTCTGGGTATGAAGAAGAGACTTCCACCAGCTTCTGGAATACTTGGAGATTAACTCCATAAGTGAAATCTTTATCGAATTTCGCCAGCACAAAGGGGTGTCTGGCAATGACCTGGATTAAGAACAAACACAGATACAAAAATATTACATTCCATATGCAATGTCTCAGGGGTGTTCAAAGATCTTGGGAATGCAACTGCCTTTAAAACTCCTATGAAGCTCCATTTTGTGATATGCTTTGGTATCTGTAATCTTTTAGTCTTCCCCTGGTGTTTCCTTATTTATTTTGTGTTATTTATTGTGATACTGTTACATACTGACCTTGTGCCCTTGCAATGAAATTGATCTCATTATTTTTGTGCTGCTATAACTGGTAACATTGCTTTCTCTTTCTCTACTTTGCAACCTCCCTGGTCACTCCTAACAGGCATGTCTTTTTCTAGTGTGCTTACCTGGTCAATAAAAACTAAAGAAATTAAAAAAATGAATAAATAAACCTTAAATATAAGTGCTTCAATTAAAAATAGTATTCTTTTTTAAAAGTAGCCAGTTCTTCTTTTTATGTTTGCATGCGAGTATGCGCAGCAAACCCTTTGTTACAATAACTGGGTTTCTGAGGTGTATCACTGTCAGGTCCAATGCAGCTCTGGCCACAGTGGGCTCGGCAATGGCAGACCAATCACCAGCAAGGCTGATCATGCCACTGTTCTCAGTTTGCTCAACAGAAACTTTGTGCAGTTGAAAGGAGCAAGCCACTCCAATCCAGGGTAACTCGATCTTTTGCATCTGCATGATGCCGCCAGCAAGCAGCTGAGCAGTGTCACGATCAGCTCTGAGCTGAGGAGACATGCAAAAACAACTCCCTCCCACTGCCAAGTATCTTGCCCACCTCCTGATCCTTCCACCGTGCCCTATCAGTAAACCTGAAAAAGAAGAAAATGGTCCAGCAATGACTTCTGTCCCCCACCGCAATCCCCATCTCGGCAACCCCCCCCAACCAATACTTACCTACCCGGTCCAACGCTGCTCCTTCTTGAATGTCCTGCTTCTTCTGACCTCCACTGGGAAGTAACTGAAAACAAGGTAAGTTCAGTTAATGGCTTTTTAATGCATTTTCAACTTTTACTCATAACTTTGTCATTTCTTAATATTTTTACCCAAATTTTCAACATGGCCTTTTTTAACCACACCCCATGAACCAAGTAGGTGACATTTTTCAAATCCCCCAAAACAGGTTTTTGCCTGTTACTCTGATAAATTACGTTTCAGATGGAATTTAAAAAATTCCACTTGTCTGCACCATAAGGTGGGGTAAGAAAAAGACTATACTGAACATTGAGGTCATAATCTCACGAAACAACAATGTTATAAAGCAACATTTTGCTTACACATACACTACTTTTCTAGATTTTGACCCTGAATTTTCAACAGAACCGTTTTTTTAATCCACCCCATAAACATGACAAGTGCAACTTTTCAAATCCTGTCTGAAACATGTTTTCATAGTTGCTCTGCAAAATTACCTTTCATGAGGATTTAAAAAATTCCCCTTGTCTTGATCATAGGGTGGGGTAATAAAATGACTATGTTGAAAATCTAGGATCATAATCTTAAAAATCAACAAAGCCATGAAGCAAAGCTGAAATTCTTCAACAATTTCTCATTACTTTGCTACTGCTCTACATTTTGTCCTCAAATGTTCAACATAGCCTTTTAAAAGACATTTTTATGTTGGCGTGCTTGCGCAGCCAACATCTTGCGGTAGTGCAGATTTGGAGGCGCAGTCACTGTTGGGCGACTGCAGGGCACGCACCAGTAGTGCGCCCCATTCCCCAATCAGCTCAGTGGCTTCACACCATGCATACATAATGTGGCGAGCACATCTAAGGAAAGGTCCGCTGCAATCCGAAGCAAAGCTCGCCAGACACAGCGAACCTTCTGACGTGCTCGGCCACATTGTAAGCATGGCGGCCGCCCAACTGCCGACTTCGGGGGTGCCCAATCCCCCTGCTGGCTTACCGTGGCCCCAATGCATGTACTGATGGGGGTGCCCAAACCCCATCGGCAAAAATTAACCCCCTCCTTGTTGTGTGCTGACAAGGGTGCCCAATCCCCCGTCGGCTGCAGCACCCCCCCAAACAGTTAGGTGGCATGCTGGGAGCCCACCTCAGCGTGCCAAATACCCTGTAAAAAAAAAAAAACTGTCCTGCGATGTTTTTTCTTTTACCCTGTTAACAAAAACCAGTCCGCAACCCGCACCCACTCTCTGCGTACCCTGCCTCCCCACACCCCCCCACACCCCATACTTACCTCCGGAGTCCGGCACAATGATCTTCAGTGGACGGGAACATGTCTGCACTCTTCAAAGCCGATCATGAACTGAGGAAATGCCAGTAAGCTGTAAATGGAATAAATAGGGGTTTTTCAACTTTGATGCATATCTCAGGCATTTTTTGGAATTTTAGCACCAAATTTTCAACATGGGGTTTTTGGGACCCCTCCTCATGAATTCTTGTACTGTCATGGCATTATTCGGTCCTGAAAGGTGATTTCACAGTCACTGCACAGAATCACCTTTTGGGAGCGAGGAATGAAACGACAGTGCCAATGTTCATGAGGGGGACTCTCAAAAAGCCTATGTTGCAAATTTGGTGGGAAAAATCCAAAAAATTACTGTTTTACGAGTGTGCATTGCACAGTTGCTACACACACTCATAATTTAATGAATTTGCAATATTTTTACACCACATGTTCAGTATTGGCATTTTTCCACACCTTCTTGTGAACCGTATAGCTGTCATTTTTCACATCCTGCCCGAAATGTGTTTTGGCACTTGCGGCGCAGAATAGCTCAGTTGATGTGGGAAATCAGTGTTTGGGACAAATTACGAAAATGACAGTTACACTGTTCATGAGCAGAGGTCCTAAAATGCGTATGCTGAAAATTTGGTGACGATACTCCATAACATGACTGTTACGAGCATGCATTGCACAGTTTGTATGCACGCTCATAAGTTCGCGAATTTATAATATTTTCACTCCAGATTTTCAACATTGTCATTGTTCTGCACCTCCTTATGGACAGTTCAGCTGTCATTTTACATATCCTGGCTGAAATGTGTTTTCGCATGTCCGGCGCAGAACTGCATGGTCGCTGTGCGAAATCAGTTTTCGGGACAGTTTGAGGAAGTGACAATGACACTGTTCATGAGCAGAGGTCCTAAAATGCCTATGTTGAAAATCTGGGGCCAAAAGTCCATAAAATGACTGTGCTGCAAGTGTGCGTTGCGCAGTTTCCACTCAGCCTTGTAACTTTGCAATATTTTCATGCCAGATTTTCACCACTGGCATTTGTGCACACCTCCTTATCAACAGTACAGCTGCCATTTTTCACAGCCTGCCCAAAACACGCTTCCACAACTGTGGTGCACAATGGCGTGCTCACTGTGGGAAATCATCTTTTGGGACACACACTAACAAAATCACAGCGCTACTGTTCATGAGGGGAGGTCCCAAAATACCTATGTTAAATATGTGCCTAAAAAACTCCCACAAATAATTGGGTTGCGGACGCCTGTTGCACAGTTTGTATGAATGTTCATTGCTTCACCAATATTTCATATTGCCACTCCAGATTTTCAACGTTGCCATTTTTTACGCCTCCTCATGAACAATACAGTTGTCATTCTCCACATCCTGCCCAAAACTGTGTTTTCATCCCTCTCTTGCTAAATGGCACAGCCGCTGTGCAAAACCACGTTTCAGCTAACAAAGTGATTATGCCGCTTTTCATGAGCTGGTCTGACATGCAGCCCATGTTGAAAATGTGGAGTGACACTACCACTACACGCCTACAGTGTTAGGGTTTCCAACTGTAGCACCCCACCCGGTACAGACTGACAGACGTCGGGCTGTGACTTGGGATCATCGGATGTAATGCTCACGCCATTCCATACCCCACGCCCACCCTGCAGCCACTGACAGGCATTGTGGTGTGTCCTGCACTGTTCTGCCACAAACTTCACCCCACGCTCCTATACTGCACCACGTCAGCATATTTCCTTATGGAATGGGGTAAGTATGAAGCCCAAAGACCCCAAAGCACACCACAACACTTATCAGTGTCTACAGGGTTGGATGAGGTACAATGCCATGAGCATTATAGCTGATGACCCAAAGGCACACCCCAATGCCTGTCACTCTCTACAGGGTGGGGGCGGTTGGTGTCCCTTCAATACTTCACTGCCATTCCTATTATGCATCTCTAGCTCCGCCACTGCCATTGCCAGCGTGACAACATTCGGCATTGACAAATGCTTGTTTTTTTTAGTTTTAGGGACACAAACAACAAACACAATATTATGCTGCAGGTATGCAGATCATACAGTCATATAATGAAGCACCAAATACCAGTTCTAGAAAAGGTTGGCTGGCCAGGCAGGAAATATGGCAAACAACAGCTCATGGGATAAATTCATTAAATTTTGCCATAATATACAGAACCCATCTGTGCCATAAAAGCTCAAACACCCATAACTCGAGTTGTATGTGGGCTGTAAACTTTTCTACTGCATATATATCCTTCCCTTCCAGCAGAGGTTGTATGGGCAAAATGGTAGGGGAATTCAAATACACATGGGACAGACATAAAGGAACTCTAGCAATAGGAAAGAGAGGGTAAGCTGCAGGTCACTTAGGATCTGCGGTATATGAAAACAGGGAAAATGTGTCGATTAGGTGGGCCAAGCGGTCCTTATCTGCTGTCAAATTCTATGTTTCTGTCATAACAGTCTGCTATTGTAGGATCATGGGAGGGGAGTCAGACAGCCGCAATTATGTTATTGATTTTTTACTTAGTGGTACACAAATCAAAAGTAATTTCCTAATATGCTTTCCTAATATATGGCTGTCTGGTGTCCCTCCAGCATATCCAAAAGTAGTATCAGCTGGGGGGGTCAATTGTAAAGTGGGGGAAACAACTCTCTCAGCTCCCATTACAGGTCCACCCAGAATTCTCCAAGTTTAGGGCACAACTGTGACTCACCTTGTACGCTAGAGAACGCTAGAGAATGTTGGATGTTCTGTTTCCTGTAGGCAGTTCAGCTCAGCCAGTGAAGCTATGCACGTCTGTTACTGTGGAGTAGTAACAGATAGCAGGACCGCTACGCTAGTTTTATATTTTGAAAAGCCTCCTGATTTTTCACAATGACCGTTCTATGGTGATGGCATTTATGTGACAATGAATACTGGAGAGTCGGAACATCAGGGACGCCATTTGGACCAGCGATGCAGAAAGTCAACTGACCCTACATACTTCGTGCTGTTGTATATATCCAAGTCTTCATTCCACTGAGGAAGCGGATGCATTATCTGTCTGCCCGATACCCAAAGGACGTAACCTTTTATATTTTATATCTGGACTGATCAGATTGTAATCCGTGACTTATGATCCATGATTTAATTCAGTTTGAATCCGAATTTTACTTAGTCTTACTGAGTCTTCTTTTTTCCCCCAATATCATATAGTATATATTTTACATATTTATATATTTAATCTGTACAACCTTCATATTTATGTTTTTCCTATAGAGTTTTGTTTTTTTGAATTTCACAGGGTTTTTTTGCCCATGTGACCTCCTAAACCAACTGGGTCTTTTCATGACTCTGTTCTAACATCAAAGGAGTGCATGCGTGGCATTTTCCTTAGAACCAAGGAGCTACACTGCTGACTGAGCAGTGCAGAGCTTCTCTCTGCATGTTATTTTAAACAGAAAGAAATCTCCTTGCTAAACCTGTGTTTTGCCTAATTGTTTTTTGCACCACACTAGTGCGTGCTTGGAGCCCTACCTACCTACTTAGGAAGCAGGAAGAGTGAGTGTAGTTCTTCTCTATACACCGGAGAACTACAGCTCAAGCAGGGACAGTTTGTTTTAATTTTTGGACAGCTCTCACTTGTACAACACTGCCAGCTCCACGCATGAGTGGTTTTCGCAGAGTTAAGTAGTGATTTGAGAACTTTATACTTCAGGAGGCTGTGTGACCTTATTTGGGCACTTCCGGGTCACGACTCAAGTACTGAAATCCTCCTGGTTTGCTCACTTCGTTATTTTAAACTTGCTGACTGAGCAGTGCAGAGCTTCTCTCTGCATGTTATTTTAAACAAAAAGAAATCTCCTTGCTAAACCTGTGTTTTGCCTAATTGTTTTTTGCACTACACTAGTGCGTGCTTGGAGCCCTGCCTACCTACTTAGGAAGCAGGAAGAGTGAGTGTAGTTCTCCTCTATACACCGGAGAACTACAGCTCAAGCAGGGACAGTCTGTTTTAATTTTTGGACAGCTCTCACTTGTACAACACTGCCAGCTCCATGCACGGAGTGGTTTTTACAGAGTTAAGTAGTGATTTGAAAATGTTATACTTCGGGAGGCTGTGTGACCTTATTTGGGCACTTCCAGGTCACTCCTGACTATTTAAATCACTCCCCGTGCGAGCAGAGAGAGCAAGGGAGCAGGGTGTGCACGCCTCTGTGCACGGGGATGTGCGCTGGGACATGCGCATTTAGCGCGTGTTAGGCGATGTTAGGAGGATTACTTAATTCAGTTTTGATCAGCCAATATACTCATGAGTATTATTTAGTAAGCTTTACCGCATACAGTTTTAATTGAGGTCTCCTTTGCCCTACTATCTATTCGTGGACATGGCATCCCCCTTAAACCTATCTAGTAATATTAATATGTTTGTTACTACCACTAAAGGGGAAATTGGTATACAATGTATGCCTTGTAATATGTTTAGCTTTTCAGCTACTGCCTCTAACAATCTCCCCTTTCAGTGCCCTAAATGCACTGATAACGTAGTGTTACAATGTGAAAATAGCTTATTTTACAAACGGTTACTGGCACTTGAATCAAGTAAGGATTCCGATCCTAAAATATTTCATGGGGCTACAGCTGCACCTCACACTCCCTTAATTGAGACGCCTTCTACCTCTGTAACCAGCATCCCTTCTGATAAAACTATATCTAGTGATAATTGTCTCACTAATGAGAGTAGCCTAGTTATTCATCCGTCTGAGGTATCTAAAAAAAGAGCTAGAGAGGAAGAGCACTGTCATGTGAGCAGTATAGAGGACACTGCTTGGTATAATGTGCAAGGGTCAAAAGTTACTAAAAAAAAGAAGGAGAAAGGCTGAGTATTTCAATATTCCTCTACAAAATAGCTTTGACCCTCTGTCCACTATTTCTGTCGATACTAAATGTACCCCTATTGAGGCTCCTACTGAAGGTATAAATTCTATAAACATTCCCCAAAATGAGGATGGCATGCCTAACTCGTTTACTGACTCTGCCACCTATTTCTATGGCTGATATTCCCTTGATTGATTTTTCATCCATTCATGACACAATTCCTACTTTTGAAGATGCATCTTCTTTGTGTGTTCCCAATAGTGTTGATACACATATTAGACAAACTTTTGTACTGGGTGACTCATTAGTTAAACATTTGGACAGGGCCATTTGTGAGCCTGACAAGCATAATAGAACATGTTCTAGTTTCAGTGGTGCAAAAATCTCAGACCTTACATATATGGTTGATAATATTATTGCTTCTCAAGACATCAATCCACTCTGTATTATTCATGTTGGAGCAAACAACATTTACAAGGACTCTGTTCGGAATATCAAATGAGTCTATGTCTCTATGACTAATAAAATGATTGAACTCGGGTGTGATATCATTGTTTCAGAGATTTTACCCATACCACGTTACTCTCTATTTCTTAATCATAAAATCAAAATTATTAATAACTGGCTTAGGCAATGGTGCTTGCAACAGGATATTCATTGTATCACCCATTGGGAGGAGTTTTCCGATAGACCAGAGTTTTATTGTTCTGACGGCTTGCATCTTAGCAGACAAGGGAATGCTTTGCTGAGCCAACATTTTCTGTCTATAATTAATAAGAATTTAAACTAAATAATGGGGGGGGGTCAACGGCTCATTCCTCTTTATCTGATTCACACAAACTTTCTAGTAGACGTTTACAGTTTCTTAGTTTTAATGCTAGGAGTTTGACACAGAAATTTGATGAATTACAAACTGCAGTTTCAAATAAGGATTTAGACATTATTTCTGTTAGTGAAACATGGGGAGACAATAAATCCCTTTGGAACAAGCATCTCCCTGGTTATATCTCTTATTTTCTGAATCATATCGATAGGAAGGGTGGTGGTGTTGCTTCATTTATTAATAATAAAATTAATTTGGTGACTATTTCTAGTTCTATAAAAACTCATAACCTCTCGACTGAGAGTCTTTGGATTAAACTTTTTCTATCAAAACAGGATTTTATCATCCTTGGGACATGCTATCTTCCCCCTAACTCATCTAGTCTTATTCTGGATGCTATTTTCTTTGAATTTGAAAGAGCTACTCAAATCAGAAATGTTATAATTACAGGGGACTTTAATCTTCCTGACATTAATTGGCAGTCTTTTTCGGCCTCTAGTAGTATCAGCAACAAGTTTTTGTCCACTTGTCTGGAACTAGACTTGAAACAATGGGTTACTTCTGCTACCAGAGGTAATTATATATTAGATCTTGTCCTAAGTAGTGCTGAGTTACATGTTAGGGATGCGCATATTTCTCCACCAATTGGCGGCAGTGATCACAATTCAATTTTATTTATTTTACAGAGTCATACAGTTTTTAATTCTAACTCCTCAATTATATACTTGTATGATAAAGCTGATCTTCAAAGCATTAAACAACATCTTGAGAATATTGATTGGTTATCCTTTTTTGGTCATCAATCATCATATCATAGTTGGATTCTTTTCAAGTCACTTATTACTACTCTTCATGACACTTATATCCCCTCTAAAATTAAGAATTCTAATGGCAAACAGATTCCTAGATGGATGAATAAAAACATTAAATGGATAATCAATATAAAAAATATCATAACTACCTCAAAAATAAGACCACATCCAACTGGGAGTCCTATTCGAAATCAAGTAAGAAATGTAAATTAGTTATCCGAAGGGCAAAATCTAGATGGGAACTGAATCTGGCTAAGACAGCTAGTAAGTCAAACTCTAGACGTTTCTATTCTTATATAAATTCCCTCAGGGAAAATCCCATGTATGATGGGGCCTCTTACCTCAGATAACATACTTATTCATGAGCCTAAGGCCATGGCTGATGTATTTAATATTGAATTTTGTAAAATCTTCTCTGTATCAGAAGTTCAAATACCTCAGCCTATGACTACACCATCAGATCCTTCTATTATATTCTCAGTGGAGTCTATCCTTAAAAAATTACACACACTTAAAGGTAAATTTTGTTCAGGCCCAGACAATATTGCAGGCCATTTACTTCATTTACTGTCTGACCAGATTGCCTTTCCACTCAAACTTTTGTTTGATCTTTTCTTAAGGAATAACTATATTCCTATTGAATGGAAATAGGCTTTTGTAGTTCCTATTCATAAGAAGGGATCTAAACATCTTTGGGAAAACTATCGGCCCATCAGTTTGACTTCTTCTATATGCAAGGTGTTGGAAAGTCTCTTTAAGGATATTATTGCCCCTGTTATTAGATGCATCTGACCTACAACAACACGGCTTCAAGAAGGGTAGAAGCTGCTTGACTAATTTGCTTTGTTTTTATGAACACTTTAGTTCCTGTTTGGATAACCGGGTAGCGTGTGACATTGTCTTTATTGATTTCAGCAAGGCTTTTGATGCTATGCCTCATTGGGTTCTAATTCAAAAACTCAGGGGACTCAATATTAATAGTTATATAATTGCATGGATTAATAATTGGCTTTGTAATAGAACTCAAAGAGTGATCATTAATGGTGCTATTTCTAACTCTGGTAAAGTTTTGAGCGGTGTTCCGCAGGGTTCGATTCTCGGCCCCTGTCTTTTCCAGGCTTTTATATCCGATTTAACTAATTCCTGTCTCTCCTTTACAATAAATTATGCAGATGATGTGAAGGTTGTGGGACCATGTTCTAATCTAGATCAGATATCTTGTATTCAGCATGATCTTGACATTGTTTCCACTTGGATTAACAAATGGGGTATGAAATTGAACACTACAAAGTGTAAAGTTATGCACTTGGGATCCAGTAACTTAAACTTCCAAAACATTTTGGATGGTTCAACATTGTGTGCCACTACAGATGAGAGGGACTTGGGAATTACTATTTCAGACAATTTAACAAACTCTAAACATTTGCATTCAGTAATTAGTACATCTAACAAAGTTATCTGGTCCATTTTATGCAATATTAGATCTCGAGACCAGGAGGTGTTGTTGCCCCTGTTTAGGTCCTATGTCCGTCCTCATCTTGAATATGCATCACAGTTATGGTGTCCATTTAAAAAATTGGATAGTTATATTCTTGAAAGGGTACAGAGAAAGTTTACTAAAAAAATATCTGGTCTTGAATCTACTTCCTATGATTCTAGGTTAAACACATTAAAACTTGTGCCTCTTACCACCTGACGCCTTAGAGGCGACCATCTTCTCCTAGACGACATTGTTCACGACCCTTATGTCATGACTGAGTTAGGATTTTCTTTTAAGTCATCAATACATAATACTAGAGGTCATTTCCTCCAGTTAACTGGTAACTCCTTTAAACATAATAATCACAAGTTTTTCTTTACTGTGAGAACTATTGGACCCTGGAATAGACTTCCATCTGCTGTGGTCACTAGTAATATTAAAAAGATTTTCAAACATCGCCTCGACATGTTAATTATGTCTGGGTATGACTTATCATATTACTCTTTGGCCTAATATAAGAGCATCATGGGCTTCAGCCTACTAGCTCTTTCTTCAAACCTTAGTATGAACCTTAGTATGAACATAACGTGGGCATGCGAGGCTCTATGTTCACATTGTCAACAGCAGATGGGGGGTAATCCAGGAATCAAATTTGGCCTGCTGGACTGTGGTATAAAAGAATCTGGTAACACAAACATAGTCTTTTTTTTTATCCCATCTCATGAACAAGACGGGTGTAATGTTCAAATCCCTTCCAAAACATGTATTCATAGTCATTCCACAAAATCACCTTTTGAACAGGATTTAAAACATTCCACTTGTCTTGCTCATAAGGTGGAGTCATAATAAGACTATGTTGAAAATGTGGGGTCAGAATCTCAAAAAACAACAAAGTTATGAAGAAACATTGAAATTCTTCAATGCTTATTCCTAACTACGCTATTTCACCAAATTGTGACCCCACATTTTCAACATAGCCATTTTTATACCCCGCATCATGATCATGACATCATTTTTTCAAATCCAGCTGTTTACAGGATGAAATACAGCAGTGTAAAAATCTAACCTACTTTTTTTGGTGCAGTTTTTCAGCTTTTTACAGTTTCTTTAGGTTCCGGACGTAGGTCGGTGTCCGATAACAGCCTGCAGCAGGAAGGGGTCATGTGATCCACACTGACCAATTGCAAGCTAGCAGGAAGAGAAGGGGAACTAGAAAATAAACTACTCCTAACATGTCCTGTTCAAGTTTGAGTCCCAGACCATAAGACAAACAGAGCAGGAGTGGAACAGGACTGGAGTCTTAAGTGTCCACAGGTGACAGCAGACATGGAGGGAACTCTGCCAGTCCACTGAGGCAAAGTAAAATACCTGTTTGCTTGATACTGCCTGTGTAAAGGATTACTGGAAGAAAGTAAAGGGGTAACAGCAGAGGGAAACCAGTTCATACAAGCAGATACTACCTGCAGTGTGGGAAGGGAGGAAACACCCTATCTAGGGTAGACATACGAAGGGGGAAAAGCAAGTTAAAAAGGGTAAACTAAAAGCACATGTAGTGTGGGAACAGAGGTAACACCCTATCTAGGGTAAGGGTAAACAGAATAAGAGAAGCAAAAAAGGTAAAATGTAAAACACCCTATCTAGGGTCAAACAACAATGGGGTTAAGCAAAGCAACAAAGGGGAAAATTAGAAATACCCTATCTAGGGTAAGGGTACAAGTTCTTCCAGTTAACACAGTGAGCATTGAAATGGGAATGCTGAGAGTGATGCAATGTAGTGGCTGTGGAGTGGCAGTTTTCAGACAGATCTTCTGGAGACTGAGGTGCTGTCTCATCTGCACGCACTTCATTGGGTTGAAGAAGGAGGTCACTAGACTCTGGACTGACTTGACTGGAATCTGTGGGACCTGTTCCCCACACAGGGACCACCGAGTCTACCACTGTTGCCCAAGAGGATACCAAGAAGGATGGCCGACCGGACAGTGGTGAGCTCCAGTAGGGTGGGAGTGCTGGGTTGGGGGCACATTCCTTAGCCAGTGCCACTATGAAACTCATCTGCAATTCTAGTGGGGTGAGACTGCCAGGAGGAGGCACCCATGTTAGTGGCCAAGGAGGATGTGTGGATCCTCATTTCATTTTTATTTTTATTTTTCATTCTTGTAGGCCTGATGAGCAAAATGGCTGTTTCACAGGCAACAAGTGGAGGTTTACATAAATACAAAAACCATAAAATATGTACAAAAAATAAATAATATACAACTTACGCAATCAAATACATTTACAAGATAATACAATTCATACCACACATTTTAACAAACACAATGCTGTTGTTCTCGTAAATAAATCAAAAGTCTTTTCTTAAAAACATTAACTGTTTTACTACACGGAAGTACCAAAGGGAGTGAATTAAAAAAATTTAGGAGCCCTATAAGAAATAGATTTTTGGCCAATTGCTTTACTACATAATGGGAGTTTATAAGAAAATTTATTTTGAGATCTAGTCCCACATCCATTAGTAACCCTGCTAAATAAACTGGAAACAGAACTAGGAAAGTGACCAAAAGTAGCTTTATACATGAAGATACCATATTTATACTCCTCACTAGAGGAGGCCCCAAGATGGGAGGGTTGGACACCAGCAGAGGAGGAAGCAACTTCTGGTTGGGGACTCAGTTGTTAGGGGGTAGATTTGGGAACAGGAAGGGAGGGGAAAGAGGAAGGTGAGGTGCCTCTCTGGTGCGTCGACTCAGTGGAAAAAAGATCCTAAGGATCGGTAGGGTGGCGGGGCAGGAGGGGGAGCATGCTGTCATTGCCCACCTAGGGACAAATGACCTGGCAAGGGATGGGGCTGGGATTGGGAATATGCAGGGAGACTTTAGGGAACTTGGGAGGGGTCTTAGGCAGGTAGCACACTTAGTGGCCTTTGCTGAGGTGCTGCCTGTCTACAGTAGTGGGGATGGGAGGGATCTCCACACCAGAAGGTTCCACTCATACCTGAAGGAATAGTATAGAAAGGAGGTGTTCAGCTACATTGGGGGCTGGGGACCACCAACCTGGAGGGATAATGGCCTATGTAGGGGTGATGGCCTGCATCCTTCTGGGAAGGGTATAACAGTCCTCAGTGGATGATTTAAATATTTCTTTCATGAACATTTATACTAGCCGAGGGGGGTGGTGAAGGAAATCAGGGAGACATAAGCTCCCCCCTCCAGACTGAGGCAGAGAGAAGGAAGGTCTTAAGGGAAGGTAAATCCCCCAGGGTGCAAAACAGAGAAAAATGCAGTGCAATTAAAATGAAAGGGGATGGTAGCACAAGCTGTAAAAAGGGAAGGGGAAAAGGAGGCAGTGCAAAAAAGAGACAAGAGATGGGCAGGCTGAGTGGTAACAAAATGTGGAAGGCCTAGTGTACAAATGCAAGAAGTCTAGGAAATAAACTTCCAGACATAGAGGCCATCATGGCAGAGGCAGATCTGGATATTGTGGCCATTACTGAGTCATGGTGCACAGGAAACCACGAATGGGACATGGCCATACCAGGCTATTATCAGTTCATGAAAGAAAGGGTGGGAAGGAAGGAAAGGAGAAGGGTTGGTGCTGTACGCAATGAGGGTATCAAAGCAACAGAGACACAGGGAATCCGGGGGGGGGGATGGAGGGGTTGGATGTACTGGGGGTCATCTTGGAGATGGGAAATAGAGCCACTAGTTGTACTGGTGTGATCTAAAGACCACCAACACAGGTGGAGAATTTAGATACAGCACTGGTGGAAGCTATTGGCACAATGGGAAAAAAGGGCGGAAGCTGCTGGTGGGGGACTTAGTCTGCCAGATGTAGATTGGAGCCTCCCAATCACAACTTCAGCTACAAGCAGGGGCATTTTGGACTCCCTGCCGGGGGGGGGGGTCTCAGGCAACTAGTCAGTGAACCCACTTGTGATAGGGCAATACTGGACTCAGTGCTCACTAACAGGGACAGCATTGCAAAAGTCATGGGAGACCAACTTGGGAACAGTGATCACCGTACAGTGTAGTTCAACATAAGGATGGCAGTGGAAGCGAACCACACAAGGACAAGGGTCCTGGACTTCAGGAGGGCAGATTTAAAAAAAATGGGTGAATGCTTCAGAGACAGCCTAACCGGGGTGGGGGGGATGAACTGGGTGGGGTGAAAGAATAGCTGGGTAAGCTAACGGAAGGCATAGTAAAGGCAACAAACCTCTGCACAAAGGAAGTGAGTAAAAGAAAAAAGAGACTGCTACGATTCTTGAAGGAAGTGGCTGAAAAGGTAAAGGCTAAAAGGGCAGCTTTCAGGAGGTATAAAGAGACACAGAGAGAAGAAAAGAGGATTAGGAGGTGTACCAGGAGAAGCAGAGGGAGGCTGGGAAAATGGTGAGGAGTGCAAAGGCACACAATGAGGAAAGAATAGCCCAAGGGCTAACGAAAGGGGTCAAGGCATTTCTTAGGTACATAAGTGAAAAGAGGAAGACTAGGGGAGAGAGACTGTGAGGTTAAGAGAAGCAGGTGAAGACAGTGCAAAAGAGGATCAGGAAAAAGCAGATATCCTGAATAAATACTTTGGTTCAGTTTTACAGAGAAAGGGGAAGGGGATGGACAACATAAAAGCAGCAGGAGCACTGGAGAAGAAGAGATAGACACTAGTCCCTTTACAGGGGGATAGCCCTGAAGGGACTTGCAAATCAGAAAGTGGACAAAGCTATGGAGAAAGACAGGGTACACCCAAGGGTACTGAGGGAGGTAAGGGAAGTACTGGCTGCACCCCTGACGGTCTGTTTTAACAACTCACTGGAAACAGTAGTTCCAGAGGACTGGAGGAGGGCAGGCGTAGTCCTGTTTCACAAAAGTAGTAGCAGGGAGGAGGCTGGCAACTATAGGCTAGTCAGCCTGACATCGGTGGTAGGAAGCTAATCACAGATTTAAGGGGTGGAGGTCATTTCAGACAAATCTGATAGATTTCTGACTGGGTGACCAGGAAAGCAGATCAGGGTGGGGCTGTGGACACGGCCTACCTAGATTTTACTAAGGCTTTCAACACCGTTCCACATAGGAGGCTCATAATCAAACTGGGCAGCTTAGGGGTGGGTCCAAAGGTAGTAAACTGGGTAACACATTGGTTAAGAGATAGGCAACAGAGGGTGGTGGTAAATGGAGATCACCTTGGGAAAAGGAGGGTAACCAGCAAGGTGCTACAAAGCTCAGTACTGGGACATGTCCTCTTTAATGTCTTTAAAAGTGACATCGCGGATGAGCTGGAAGGGGCGGTCTGTCTCTTTGCGGATGACACCAAAATCAACAATAGGGTGGATGCTCCAGAGGGGGTGAAAAAAATGTGCAGAGACCTGAGAAAAATCAAGGAATGGGCAAGGGTACGTGACAGGGAGCTCCTGCCACTCTTGAGGACCGACCTTTCCTTAAATCTGTTGCAACAGTTCTTCTATTTCTTAGCCTAATCTATTATTTACAATTTCTAGTCCATAAGGTTGGCCACCTATAGGCAACCCCTTCCCTTTCTTGATTATGCTATAGTGTCCTCTTTAATTTTCCTATTCCCTCTCAGGTCTTCGAACAGGGAGGTTATTGTTGTGACCTCCGAGCTGATATAAAATAACAGGCTGTGTTCCTCGTTGTTGGATTTAGTATGCAATGGCACTATGTCATAAAATACTTTAATGTATATACCTTATGTGTAAAAAATCTGTAAATGTTGAAAATACCATGGCACTGGGTGTTTTTGATAAAGGTAAAAAGTTACTAGAGGACTGTATGATAAAAATTAAGTTAGTTGTCCTGTTGAAAATGCATGTAAATTGCTGTAAACTGAACAAGTCTAAAATGTCATGGTGATTTGCATATATTTTATTTATTTGTTCATTCTAGGATTACAAATACCTTTGAGCTGAGGCTCTTTTACAAAGGTTCCACATCATTGGTACAATTGAGGCAAACATAAGCAAAGATAACAGTTTATAAAATAAAAAAAAAAACACAGGCTTGTAAAGAAAAAAAGAACAATAAGGTGAAACGCTCCACGCTCCACTATTGGATCTACAGTGCCCCCTTATACCTGTCCACCAAACTAGCACTCTGTGACAGGTTACTAAGCTGCAATCCAGAGTGATTCATCTCTAGGCACTGGCCACCGAGCAAGAAGAGAAGGCCCATTGACTGTCCCTTCCTCCTGTCCTTCGAAGCCCTCACAAAACTCTTATTCTTTCTGCTGATCTGCATTGGTAATGTTGAAATCAATCCAGGACCTCCAGAGGGTATCACCTCCCCAACAGATCTAGCCTCCATTAAAGGACTAAGCTTACTTCACATCAATGCATGCAGCCTCCTGAAAAAGCTTTCATTAATACAAGCCTGGGTTGCCCACACCATGCCAGATTTTCTGGTAATATCCGAGACATGGCTCAAACCTGCAACAACGGATAGGGAGGTAAATCTACCCAACTACCAAATATTCAGATCAGACCATCAAGGCGTGGAGTAGCTATTTATGTAAAATCGAATATATCTGCATCTTGCCTTAGTGAAACATCATTGCCCAAAAGAATTCAAATGTTTATCCTTAAAATAGCTCTCCCCAACATGGCAGCTTTTCAACTAATTGGATGCTATAGGCCCCCTCTGCGATCATAAGCTCCTAACCCACCTAGGGAACATAATCAAACTGGGCCCTGAAGATACCATTATCTTAGGTGATCTGAATTTAAACTGGCTCTCCAAGACAGCTGCACCCCTAGTATCTTTTTGTGATACATTTGGGTTTTCTCAACTAATAAATGAACCGACAAGAATCAATTTAAAGAACAGAAGTAGCAACACCCTACTTGACATCATGCTGGTAAACAAACCCCACCTGTTCTCACACGCTGGAGTATTATTCAGTGACATAAGTGATCACTGTCTTATAGCAGGAATAAGATCATCAGACAAACCCGCTAATCCAGCAAAATTTCTCCTGAGAAGATCTAAAAAAAATCTTAATATCGAGGGATATCTCCACGATCTATGCCACTCTGCACGCTGGCAAGAGTTCTACCTTACATGCTCTGTGGAAATAGCACTTCAGGTGTTAAACAGCATAATCATAGGTGCCCTCAATACTCATGCACCAATCACTAGTGTTAGAGTGAAAAGCAAATCTTGCCGCTGGTTCTCAGCCGACCTTAAATCTGCACTGCTTGAGAGAGATAAGCTATGGAAAATGGCAAGAAAGACTAAGGAACCAAATGACTGGTTGCTGTTCAGAAAAGCCAGAAATCTGCACCAAAAGTAAGGGATGCTAAGGCTGCTTTCTATCCGGCTGAACTTGATGCCTCTTACCTCAACCCTGCTAGATTCTGGGGCACCATCAAGGGGATCTTAGGGCAGGACTCTAGCACTTCTCTGCCATCTCAAGTGCACCTTAATAAGGTTGCTATCTCCGACAAGCGGGACATACTAGATGCATTCAACAATCATTTCTAGCAGCTGGCCTTGCTTTTGATTCCTCCCAGCTAATCTACTGCGGGCACAACTTAAACCCCAGTCTACTGAGGCTCAGAGGGCTAATTCTTCATTCTCATTCAAACCAATTCTACTGAAGCAAGTACAGGACCTATTGTTGCATTTGGACATTAAAAAAAGCGCAGGTGCAGACTCTCTTGACCCCTTTTTTCTAAAAATTGCAATACATGTGCTTGCAGTTCCCTTAACACATCTTTTTAATCTATCTTTAGCCTCTGGTTCTATTCCTTCGCTGTGGAAGTCAGCACAAGTGTTTCCCCTCCTAAAATCAGGGGACCCCATGGACCTCAACAATTATAGACCCATATCCATCCTGCCAGTGCTTTCCAAAATGCTAGAAAAACTAGTGAGCATCCAATTAAGAGACTACCTTGATGTTAATAATCTCCTAAACCCTGCTCAATCTGGGTTTAGGAACAGGCATAGCACCACTTCTGCATTAGCAAAAGTCACTAATGACTGGCAAACTGAGCTAGACAAAAAGAACAGCGTCGGTGCTGTATTTCTTGATCTAAGCAAAGCCTTCGACACAGTGGATCATGAGCTGCTACTCTCTTCACTGCACTCCATAGGCCTAGATCCATCCTCTCTTAAGTGGTTCAGATATTACCTCACTGATAGAACGCAGCAGGTGAAAAATGAAGGCGACCTATCCTCATCAAAACCACTCCTAAGAGGAGTACCTCAGAGATCTATCTGGGCCCTATCCTTTTGCCATTTACATTAACAACATTGACTCTAATCTCACCAAAGCCAATGTTCACCTCTTTGCAGATGACACTGTCTTATATGTCAGTAACCCATCACCTATAAAGGCCTGTGAAATACTACAATCAGAGTTCTCCTTCAGTAATACCAACTACTTGAAAAAAAGCTCCTCCTAAATGCAAAGAAGACAAAAGCTATGTTCTTTTCCACCAATTACTATTCTAACGCCTTCTTGCCAAGCATTCTTTCCCAACTATCCACCACCCTTGGTGAAAGCCTTGACTATGTTGACAAATTCAAATATTTAGGGGTATGGATTGACAACAGGCTTGATTATACTCAGCATATTGAAGAACTTCTGAAAAAACTTCGCCAGAGGCTCGGCCTTTTCTTCAGAATCAAGCATTATTTAACCAGAGATTCAAGACAGAGACTAATCCAGGCCTCATTTCTATCACTTATCGACTATGCAGATTTCCTCTATGGCCACTGTACTATTTCCTACTTAAGTAAATTGGATACCTTGTACCATAGAGCTCTAAGGTTCATCACAGATCTTCCATTCAACACCATCATTGCTCTCTCTATGCTGCAGTTGGTTGGACATCCTTACACCTCAGAAGGAACAAAAATGCTGCATTATGGATTTACAAAGCTCTGTCTAACAAACTTCCATCCTATATTTTAGATTGCTTTACACTGGCCACAGCGAGATCATATGCTCTAAGAAGCAACAACTTCATCACCTTGAAGCTACCCAAAGCCTGCACCCGGCATGGGAGATCTGCAATCAGTTACTCTCTAGCAATGGCTTGGAATTCACTGCAGAAGACCCTAAAGTTGACCACCTTTATACCCCTAACATCCTTTAAAAAGCTCTACACAAGCCTCTTCCCAGAGAAATGCAATTGCTTTCATAAGGCCTAGTCCAATCACATTCTTTACCCCCACCCCCTCTTTCTATGCAGCTTTGCTACCCTTACCAAGACCTCCTCTGCTACCCTGGCACTTACTTCTGCCCCATTCACTCACTACTAGTTGATTTTAGTCCCTATCCAAACTCCCACCAGCCCCCGTGTCATTTTTCAGAGGCTACTATCAACACTTTATTAATCATCAATCATATCTGTTTGGTTTAGCTTTCCCTGGAGCCTGTATTCTCCAGCTACACTGCTTGTATATATGTTTAAATTATTGTAACCTGTTTACTTAGAAGTGTTTTGTATATGTCTGTTCTTTGTACCTTCATGTTATTCCTCGACCTATCAGGTACATCTTGTAAATGAGCTTTGCTCAATGATGTCCGCCTGAATAAATAAAGATTTTGATTGATTGATTGATTGATTGATTGAAACTTTGGGGAGGGGAAAGGGAAAGGAGGAGGGTGAAATCAGGGAGACTAAGTGGATGGGAGAAAAGGGGAGGTAGGTGGGGGGGACAGAGAGAGAGGAGAGGTGGAAGGTGGGTAAGAATAAAGGTAATGCAGCTGGGTGGCATTTGTCATGGGCCAGCAGGGGAGGTGAAGATGGGGGGGGGGTGCTGGCAAAGTGCAGGAGTAGATGTGGATCCAAAAGGGCATCTTCAGCTATGGAACCAAAAGATATGTTTAGCCACAACAGTCACAGAGGTTGGAGGCAGTGAGTGTTACGTGGAGCCGAGTCTTAAAAGTGCTGAGTGATAGTGAGGATGAGATGTCGCTGGGAAGACCGTTGTACCAACTAGCGGCCCGGTAAGCAAAGGATCTTTGGCCTTGTGTTGTGCGGCAATGCGGGATTTGCAGAAGCTGAGGTTTCAATCCCCAGGTATGGCAGGTGTGGATTCTCGGTTGTATGATGCTTTGCATTATGGAAGTATGTGTGATGTGTTTCTTTAAAACTTGGCTTATAGTCAATGCCCTTTGGGGTAACCTTTGTTTCAATGCTTCTGCACTGAGGTTCTTTGTCTTTAGCTTGTTTATTTATTTATTTATTATTTGAGCCCCCATCACCTAAGCAAACAAGGCACACATAGAGGAGGCTAAATCTCAACTGATACGTTTGATCAGAGATCAGTGAGTCAGTAGGTGCTGGCTAAGTGTAGAGGAAAGACTTGCATAGTCTTTTGCTACAAACTGATGTACTGAGGAAGGGATATGCCATTGCTGAAGGTTACCTGCTGCATTTTGAATAAACATCACACAGAGATTGTGTGTTGAACTTGAAGTTCGGTGTCTGGTCCGTCTGTTATCCCGCAACCCCTCCACAGACTATGGCAGCTGGGTTTTAGTGTGAAAAAGTACAAAATCATGAACTTAGAGCAAGAAACCCAGAGGGGGAGTACAATAAGGGAAATGAGGTAGTGACAGTTGCCAAACAGGAAAGAGACCAGGGAGTAATATCTGATGATCTCAAGGTGGCAAGGCAGTGTGCCAAGGCAGTGGGTAGGGCCAATGGATGTAATTTAATTCATTTATTATTTATATAATAATTCATATAATAAACTTCATAGATTGCTGGTGAGACCCCACCTGAAGTACTGTGTCCATTTCTGGAGAACACATATTGGGATGGACATAGAATAGAAGCAGTCCAGAGGAGGGCAACTAAAATGATGCAGGGTCTGCATCAGAAGCACTATAAGAAGATACTAAAGGACCTCAATATACACACACTGAGAGAGAGAGAACAGTGGGGGGGGGGGGTATGATAGAAATCTATAAATACCTCACGAGTGCAAATAAGATATAGGAGGGAAGTATTTTGCAGAGGAAAAGATGCATGAGAACAAAGGGACATGGAAGGCAGTATAGTGCAGTGGTTTAAGGCTCCAAGCTGCAAATCTGGTGACATCCAGCACACCAGACCCGGGTTTGAATCCCACAGCTTCCACTTACATACTGTGTGACCCTGAGCAAGTCACTTAACTTCCCTGTGCACCCAGGATGCTCCTGTAAAAAAGTTTTCAGCTTAGTGTGCTACTCCTGGTTTAAAAAAAAAAAAAAAAAGCTGGAAGAGGTACACTCAGAGATGTGAGGAAGCACTTCTTCACTGAAAGTGGTGAATGCCTGGAAGAGTTTTCCGGCGGAGTTGGTGGGAGTAAAAGCAGTGGAGAGCTTCAACTGTGCTTGGGACAGTTACAAGGGAATCTGTGTGGAAAGTGAGGCGTAGTAAACTGGAGATCAAGTAGGATCTGCAGTGACAGTGACAGTATAGAAAGGGGAAAAAAATGTGCAGACTCGGTGGACCAAGTGGTCCTTATCTGCCATCATATTTTATGTTCTGGCCTCTATAGCGGGCACTGTCCTCATGGTTACAAGCAACCATACTAATCATTCCCTGCTCTCTTAGACTTGCTGTCTATTACCTGACCCTTAAGCCCTGTCAAGGTCGAATTTCTTTTCTGCTTTTTCCTGTCTTCACCCCTTGGGCACCTGATCCAGCCTCTCCTCTGCTTTCATAAGCCCCCATTGTTCCTCCAAGATTGCCTGTTGCACTTTGTAAGTGTCATATTTATTGCACTTACCCGTTTCATATTTTACTTTATTTTTCTTTCTGCCCACTCTTTTGAGTGGTCATGGTTTGTTGTAACTTACTGTGCTGTTTGGGTTGTTTCGCTACTACTATCAGTAATAAGTGCAAGCCCCCTTAATGGAGGGGCTTATGCTCCCATTTTAGGCATCCCTTTCTGTCGCAGGTACGTGGGTTTCACTTGCAGTGTTTTTTTATTTTATGGAAAAGT
This sequence comes from Neoceratodus forsteri, assembly GCA_016271365.2. Lineage (NCBI taxonomy): Eukaryota > Metazoa > Chordata > Ceratodontiformes > Ceratodontidae > Neoceratodus > Neoceratodus forsteri. Next base: position 580,325,585 of record CM057454.1, read on the forward strand.
ATCAAATATTCAGAAATCAGAAAATTATTTATCATTTGTATGGAAAAGTTCAACGTGAACGAAAATGAATAATAGCTCAATGCTATATGACCTTGCTTCAGGTATCTCTTCTTACACAAGATACTCAGCTTCCTGCTGTTTGCTTGAGATGCTGCTCCTGTTTTCAACACAGGTCCTGCTCTCAGGTGAGTGAGACTGTCTGTAAGGCTAATCTACCAGTATGTGTTTGGGGAGGGCTTATATAGCCCTCCCACTTGAGGGAGGTCCTGCCCACAAAACATAATTAACATAGGGAAGGTCCCCTAAGGCTCATAACTTGGCCTATACATAAAGGAAAAGGGTTATTTCTAAGCCTTTTGTTAAATTTTATCATCCCAGGGATCAAACTTTAGCATAATAACATTCTACGGAAATTATATCTTGAGGAACACTAATTGCTCATTAGCTAAACTCTGCCCCCTTCTCACAGGTGCACCATTAAACATGTTGCATAAATATAGCCCACTAGGGGATGCTGCTCCCCTAGACTGAAAAATTAATTCCTGCAGTCCCACCCACAGGTCAGTACCTCCATTTTGGTTCCTCTGTAGTTTAGCCACTTGTAACAAAGCACTGTGCACTGGGATAAAACTAGCCCTTTTTAAACCTATAGGGCTTTTAAACAGCAGAGGACATTCAAGGACACCTTTAGTTATTTAATTACTTTATTTAACTTTGAATGCTACATTTATTTAATAATGTTAAAGTTATTTCAGTGCAGCCCTCTTTTTACATTGGGGCTGCTACACGTTGCACCATGCTAAACACTAGGACCTTCCTGTCTCTTTAATTCTATTTGGCAACAGCAGAGCAGCAGCCTTGCAAGAGAAACTTTATTATCTTGCTGCTCCAGCTATTGGGCTTCTAGGAGATATTTTGGTAAGCTCCTTTTTCTGTTTATATACAGTACATTGGTAGCAGTGGTGAGGATAAGAAGGGGACTTTATTGTCCTTGTGTGCAAGGGCTTGCTTTGCTAAACGAGACAAAGAAAGGGGGGGTTAAAGAGACCACGCGGTGAAACACCGACAGAAAAAGCCGCTCAGTCCTCTAAAGAATCCTGCATCAGTGCAGGCTTTAGTTCCTTATAGCTACAAAACATAAAGAACAGGGGCTGCTTCAATAACCAGAAAATGTCTTGCACATTTAAGGCCATACATTTTTCTAAGCAGCTTGTTCTAAACCCCTCATAGGTACTGCATTTAATGTAAGACATATTTTATAAAGGTAATTTAAAGGCACAGAAACATTTTTTTTTTTTTTTTTTTTTTTTTATTTATTTAAGAATCAGTTTACAACCTTTGAGCCAGAGGCTCGTTTCCAAAGGTACTTCGTCACATAAAGACATACATTGTGTTTTGGTTACATAGCAAAGATTTGCAAAACAATAGGCGTTCAACAGAGGCGCCACGTCACATTGTGGACAGACAAATACAAATTGGGTACACGGTACATGTAATTGATAACAGGTGTTCCACAAGTTGGTATCAAGTGAGCATTCTGGTAGGTAAACACTGAAACAGCTGGCACTGGCCAGGTTAAACCTAGGCATGGTGTACAGGGAAGTGGTGGAGGGGATGGTTAGGTGGAGAGCTGCCCGGGGGCATTGTCAAGAGAAGCAGAGGTGGAGGCTATGTTCATTTTATATAGCACCAAGCATTTTATTTCTGGCAAGAAATATTTAAAGATACCGATGCCCACTTTCTTTAATCCAAGGCAACAAAAAAATGATAAGTAAGCACTTTTGTTACTTTCGTTGCCAGCTGGGTTTAAGTATGGTGCTTGTGGGAAACTGATGGTGAAGGATGGATGTAGAAAAAGGAAATTAAGGTAGTCAGAAAAAAGGTATAAAAAGGAAAAAAAAGACTAAAGTAGATGGCCAACCTACGTCAGGGCTGGAAAAGTCAAGGATAGAGTAAAGAGGCACTGTTGCAACAGATTCATAGTAGGATGAAAAGAAGATAGTAAAGGCATCCCTCCACCAGGGTATTTGGACTGGCAGGTTGCAGACCTGCCTCCCATCCCGAGCCAGAGAATTTTTAGTGCTCTAGGGATATTGGCTGCTGGACGCCTCAAGGTGGCAGCAGAGGCAGCTTTAGGGAGTGTATAAGGGAGCAGACAGTAAGATTCAGGGACTTTCCAGCCTGGGCATTATGCCTGGGCTGAAGTGGGGAGGCTGGAAGAGCAGAGTTAGGTGGGCAAGTAAGGGAGCTCAGCAGTCTGGCTGGGCCAGTAAGGGACACCCCACTTACAGTGTAGACAGGACAGCCTTTGCAGCATCATGGCGATGAGGAGCTGGGAGAATGGAGCTCCGTAGGGGAATGTGTGTTAGCCAGGTCCAGTGTCACTGGGGGCAGGGACGGTAACATAGAAACATAGAAGTTGATGGCAGATAAGGACCACAAGGCCCATCCAGTCCGCCCATTTCTTTTTCTACCTCATGAATGTGCCATCGGCCTTTGTTCTGCCAATGGCCTAGCTATTCATACTCATTTGTATTGCTCCCTTATGCATATCCCATGCCTCTTTGAAGCCCTGCACTGTATTCATATCCATCACTTCCTGAGGTAGGCCGTTCCATGCATCCACCACCCTTTCTGTAAAAAAGAACTTCCTCACATTACCACTTAATCAGCCTCCCTCTAATCTCATGCTGTCCTCTTTTCCTGCTATTTTTCTTATATTGAAACATGTTAGACTCTTTCACCTTGTTAATGCCCTTAAGGTGTTTGAATGTTTCAATCATATCACCTCTCTCCCTCCTTTGCTCTAGGGTATACATATTGAGCTCCGTTAATCTGTCCTCATATGCTTTCTGATGCAGTCCCTGTACCATTTTGATTGCCCTTCTCTGGACTGCCTCAATTCGGTTAATGTCCTTGTGAAGGTGTGGCCTCCAGTACTGCACGCAGCACTCCAGATGGGGCCTAACCAGTGTCTTGTAAAGAGGGATTATTACCTCCCTCCTCCGACTTGTGATACCCCTACTAACACACCCCAGTATCCCTCTAGCCTTACCGACTGCTTTAGTGGTCTGCTTGGATGATTTCAGGTCCTCGGTGATGACGATGCCCATGTCTCTTTCTTCCCTTGTGACTGCCAGCAACTCCTCTCCCAGCCTATAGGTGGCTTCATGGTTTCTCTTCCCTATGTGCATGATCTTGCTCTTCTGCGCGTTAAACCCCAGTTGCCACTCTTTTGACCACTTTGCTAGTTTATCCAGATCTCTTCTAATTCTGCCCACCCCATCTGGATCATCTGCTCTGTTGCAGATCTTGGTGTCATCTGCAAACAGACAAACTTTACCCTCCAGTCCATCTGCAATGTCACTGATGAAGATATTGAAGAGGACTGGCCCCAGGACTGATCCCTGTGGTACCCCATTTGTGACTTGCATCTCTTCTGAATGTATACTGTTTACCACCACTCTGTTTTCTGCCCGTCAACCAGTTTGCCACCCAATTGACCAACTTCTGACCCACCCCAAGCCTACCCAGCTTATTAATCAATCTTCTATATGGAACAATATCGAAAGCTTTGCTGAAGTCAAGGTAGGTGACATCAACTGCTCCCCCTTGGTCCACCACTCTGGTTACCCAGTCAAAGAAATCTATGAGATTAGTTTGACAGGACCTTCCTGTTGTAAACCCATGCTGTCTTGGATCTTGTGCTCCTATGGATTCTAGGTGTTGCACTATCCTTTCCTTAAGGAGTGCCTCCATAATCTTGCCCACTACTGAGGTAAGACTGATTGGTCTGTAGTTCTCTGCCTCCTCCCTGCTACCACTCTTGTGGAGTGAGATCACATGAGCCCTTCTCCAGTCTTCTGGGGCCTCTCCTGAGCTCAGAAACTCATTAAACAGTTCTGATAATCGCTCTGCTAGTTCCACTCTTCACTCCTTTAGTACCCTGGGATGTATCCCATCAGGTCCCATTGCCTTGTCCACCTTGAGCTTATAGAGCTCTTGTAGGACCCTTTCTTTTGTGAAGGGACTAATGCACACCTTCCTCCCCCCTGTGTCCAGGGTACTGAGCTGTGGGCCCTGCCCTACCTTCTCTTCAGTAAATACTGAGCAGAAGTATCTATTTAGGATAGATGCTTTTACATGGTCCTCCTCCTCACATGTCCCCTTATCCCCTTTGATCTTAGCAATACCCTCTCTGGACTTTCTCCTTTCACTAATGTATCTATAGAAAGTCTTGTCACCTTCTTTTACTGTTTGTGCTAGTGTTTCCTTGGTTTGGGCCTTTGCTTGCCTTACTGGCTTCCCTGCTTCCCTTAGGAAAGTTTGGTATGCCTCCCTATCTTCATCCTGCTGCATTCCCTCATATTTCCTGAAGGCCAGCGTTTTGGCTCTGACCTTTTCTGCTACTGGTTTTGAGAACCAAAGGTCATGCTTGGGCCAGGACAGGTAGGAGCCGTTAGAGACCCAGGTCAGGATATTCAAAGGGGTTGCGCTGTAACCCACACACTGCACCCAGTATATCAAAGGGGTAAATGCAGCATAAATCCTGATGCACAAGGGCGCACCAGTAATGTATGCAGTGCAAGTGAGGGGGGTGTGCCCATGCATATGCGGCACATCCAGATATTCAGCCCGGGATGTGCGGTGCATATGCAGGCACAAGCCCACCTTGCACCACACAAGGGGTGCAAAGATGTGCCCTAAAAAAGGAGGAACAAGTTGGGGGACACCCTCAGGCCAGCCGCCATGTTGCTGGGTGCAACATGGCAGCCACCTGCTGTGGGTGGCCATCGGACCACTCGAGCCACAGTCTGGGCGTCGGCCCCCCACACGCCCGATTGTGGGCTTTATGATATAGTTCCATTCCCTGGTGGTCCAGTGGACCGAATCCAGCCCGATCGCGGGCTGTGTAATGAAAGATTAATCCCTGGTGGTCCAATGGACCCACTCCCAAGCCTGATCGCGGGCTTAGTTGAAATAAAATCTCCCTGGTGGTTCAGTGGCACCCCCCTCCCCACCTGCCGACTCAGACCTGCCACCCCGCTCCCCCCCCGGTCAGCGGCGGGCGGCAGCTCCCCACCCGGCCGTCTCCTTACTGACAGTGTACAACACGGTACAGCTATCGCCCTTTGGTCCACAGCATGGGCCAATGGGTGTGCAGATCTATACCATACTACCAGTCCGATATGTGAATGAATCTATTCACACCCGAGGGACTGTGTCAATGGCTGATCTGCACAATGACCGCTAGTGGACCAATAAGCTGGCTCCTTAGCCGTCGCTGTCAGTCAGTAGGCACAACGGGTGAAAACTTCATGATAGGGAGCTGCTGCCCGCCACTAACCGGGAGGTGGGGTGGGTCTGGAGGGGCGGGTGGGGAGTGTGTGTGCCGGTGGACCACCAGGGAGATTTTATTTCAACTAAGCCCGCGATCAGGCTGGGATCGGTCCACTGGACCACCAGGGTTTGTATGTGTGTGCCCGAAATCGGGCGGGGAGGGGTTCAACTAGACCACCAGGGATTGTGAAATACTTATGCCCGCGATCGGGCGGGGGGGTTAGGTCCACTGGACCACCAGGGATTTCATTTATATTACTGCCTGTGAGCGGGCGAGGGGATCAGGTCCACTGGACCACCAGGGCTATTTTTAACATTCACCTGCGATCGGGCGGCGAGGAGGGGGAACTGCAGGGCATCGGTCCCCGACGGCAGCAGCCTGGCAGGTCGCCAGGCGCAAGTCAGTCATGGGGGATCGGCGCACCGCATGCAAATGGATTCATAATGGCATGCAAATGGCCCCATTTGCACCTTGCAGACATTATGCCCTCATTTGCATGTGCAGTTCTGAATATCGGGATTATGCGCCTAGCACAAGTACACTTGCGCTGGCGCATCCCTCTGCTCCCCTACTGCCTCTTGCACCCGGCACAGTGCCACTGTGCCATGCACAATGCTTGTGCCCTCAGTGCCATATTCAAAGGTGCTGAGCCATGGTGCAGTACCACTGAATATCGCCTGGTCCTCGCCCTGGCGCATCCCAGTTGCGTTGCACCCAGGCTTGTGCCCCAGCCTGATGCAGTCTGAATATCCTGGCCCCAGTTTTTAGTTGAATACTGAGCCACCAGGGCTGTGGGAGCAATGGCAGGGTCCCCACAGGAGGGAAGCTGGTGGCAGTGGCTTTCCCTCATACCCGGTGTGGCAGGGCGGCCTAGGTGTACAGAGGGAGCCAGGGAGCCTTTCAACCAAATATGGGGCCTGCTTTGAGGGGCAGATCCTGGGATGCCAGCACATGGAGGCTGGGCAGGTCTCAGGCCATAACAGCAGGCCTTGGAGGGTTACCCTTGGTTAGTTCTTAATGCAAGGTCAGGAAGTGTGAATGGGATATGGGCCTGGAAGGGACCCCCCGGTAGAGTAACAGCCAGAATTTGTGCAGTTTGGGCTATTCGTTGGTAGGGCAGGTTGTTTGGAGGAACCTGGGTGGTGGCAGGGCTCAGAATCTCCTGCGTGGCAGGACAGAAAGTGGCAAGGGACTGTAGTACTGGAGCAGGACCAGATCTGGGGGCCGCTGCACCAGTGGAAGCAGTTTAAGATGAAGGCTAAGCAAAATGAAGGGGTGGGTGCTGAAGTAGCACCAGAGTAGAGCTAAGCTGTAGTGGGTTATGGAGGCCTGGGTCATAAGGAAAAATCCTGACACCCCTGTGATTTCGTCCAGCGCCCAGGGGTCCAGGTGGGGAAAGCAGCCTGCTATTCCATGCAAGAGTTTGGGGGATGACCAGTGCCAGTGAGAGAGAGAGTGGGTAAACCATGTAAAGAAGGAAAAAAGATTTGCTTACCAGATCCAGAGAAGCCAGGAGATTGAAGGGATCTGTGTCATGAGGTCTTGGGTAAAGCATCCAAGAGAGTAGAGGAAAATCCTTGCTTGTTACTGCCTTAAAATCCATTGTTTCTGCTGCTCTGAATGTCCAGCCATTATGTCTGTACAAAGTTTGATTAGCCTCATGGAGCTGCTGTATTTATTTGAATGAAGGATGTGACCCCTGCATGACTGAAATCATTTGCTCTGCAGGAGCAAAATAAAGAAGCTAGTTGGGAGAAGAATGGTAGTGAGTGCGTTCTTTAAACTGAAGGGGGAAGCTGATGAAATGGAAACCTTTCCCCCTTTTCTTTGTAGCTAAATTAATTTGTCATAAGTTTTAATTCCAGATGAAATGCCAGCCTTTGCGGGGCCGAGGGGCTCTGGTGGGGGCTGCAGAAATCAGGAGGTGTGCAGTGTAGAGTTGCTGGTCTGGTGTGCCAGCAGACAGGGAGAATCCAGATCTAAATGGGCGAGAGTGAGACTGCACAAGAGATTGAAGATGCCAGTAAGGTAGGCCACATTTTTCCTGCCTAGTATAGAAGTGCATTTGTCTCAGTGATTTAGTGCTTAAGGGTACCCCCTTTCCAAAATGCCCCCGGACCATCTGCGAACTGATATGCCCCTAGACAGGGGCTGTGGGGGGGGGGGGTTACATAAGATTCAGTTATTACTTTTGACGGAATGTAGCATTATGTTGCCCCTGTGTAAACTATTGTATCACTGTTCTCCCCTGTTCACCTCCCCCTGGGACTTGCCTGGAAACAAGCCTCAGCTCAGAGCGCTTTTCCTGGTCACCAGTTTTCAAATAAATAAATAAATAACACACCTGCATGAGTAAGGGGATAATGTGCTGATGCAGGGTGCCATCGTTCATGTAAGATGTTAAACAGAGGTCTCATCCAGAGTTGGATCGACCTACCTGGGTACCTGGATATTTCCAGGTGGGCCTTCTCAACCCGACTTCTCTCTACCTTTCAAACTGAAAATCCTTGCATGTATCATCTAGTTTCTAATTAAATGGGGTTTCCTGATCATTACAAGTAAATATAAAATGCAAAAACTGAGCTACTGTTCAAAATTTAAGCAGAATGTTGAGTCGACTGTGTCACCCTGGGCCCCCGCCAAATTAATTTTTCAGGTGGACCACCAGTACAAGCTTTCCAGGTCAGCCCCCTGTACTACAGTCTGACCCTGGTCAAGTCTGCATGGACTGGTGGTTGTACAGGTGGACATTAAGGATCCCATTGCACTTTTCAAAAGAGATGGGGAAGTTTTTCAGTGCCCTGACGAAAGTGTCCAACTCCTTGGACTGCTACTCTTTAACATTTACATAAGTGATATCAGGGTGAAGTTGCAAGGGGAAAGTGAATCTTCCAGATGAGACAGAACTCTCTGGGAGAGTGGATAGTGAGGAGGGATTTAGCATTATTAAAAAGGATGAAGAGAGACTGAAAAAGTGGTCCAGTGTATGGAAATTGAAATTAAATGACAAAAAAAGTAAAGTAACGATCGCTGGTAGCAGAAATTCACATATAGATTACTGCGTCGGTAGGGTAAAGGTGGAGCATTCAAAGGAGGAGTGAGGCTTGGGGGTGATATAGCAACAGTCTAAAAACCTCTTCTCAATGCATTAAAACACATAGAAAGCAGTATAGCTTAAAGGTAAGAGCACTGAGCTGTTAACTTGGAGACTCAGCAGACCTGGGTTTGAATTCCACAACCTCCGTTTGCATACTGTGTGACCTTGAGCAAGTCACTTAACCTTCCTGTTCTACCAGGACACATCTGGAAATGAACTTCAACTCAATGTGTCTTTTCTGGCCTAAAATTTTAAATAAATAAAATATGGAAAGATAGACAGGATGTTATGAGGTATCAGGTGGGGCTTAACCAGTCATAAAACTGCCACTGTACAAGTCCATGATTTTGACCACACCTGGAACATTGTGTGCAATTTTGGAGCCCCCATTTTAGGAAAGGCAGGGATGGGTTGGAAACTATATAGAAAAGGGAGACAAAATGATCAGGGACAGCAAGGTAGGTCATATGAGGACTGGAAAGTCTCACTGTGTTGGCACAATTAAGGCAACCAGTCTCTGTGTGAAGGAAGTAAGTAAAAGCAAAAAGAACAAGCATTTGTCAGTGCCGAATGTTGTCTTGCTGGCATTGGCATTAGTAGTGCAGGACTTAGAGAGATGCAGAATAGGAATGGCAGTGAAGTATTGAACTGATGCCAACCTCCCCCCTCCCCGCAGAGACTGACAGGCGTTGGGGTGTGCCTGGGTCGTCGCCCATAACGCTCATGCCATTTCACCTCACCCTACCCTGCAGACACTGACAAGTGTTGCGGTGTGCCTTGGGGTCTTTGGGCCTTACGCTCAACCCATTCCATAAGGAAATACACTGAGATGGGTGTAGTATAGGAGAATGGGGTGAACTCTGGGTCCGAATGCTCCAAGGCACACCTCGATGCCTGTCACTGGCTGAAGGGTGGGGGCAGGTGTGGAATGGCGTGAGCATTACAGCTGACGATCCCAAGTCACACCCCTGATGCCTGTCAATCTCTACAGGGTGGGGTGTTACGATTGGAAACCCTAATGCCTAAGGCATTTGTTGGTATTTTCACTCCAAAGTTTCAACATGGGTGTTTTGTGACCCCACCTCATGAACAGTGACACTATCAGTGCATTAGCTGAAAGGTGATTTTTATACAGCAACTGCACCATTTGGCGTCACAGGTGCAAAAAACACATTTTGGGCAGGGTGTGAAAAATGACAACTGAACTGTTCATGAGGAGGTGTAAAAACTGGCAATGTTGAACATATGGAGTGAAAATATGAAAAATTGGTGAAGTCATAAGCGTGCGTAGAAACTGCGCAACGCACACCTATAACGCAATTATTTTGGGAATTTTTTTAACCACATTTTCAATATAGGCATTTTGGGACCTTCTCTCACGAAAAGTGGCACTGTGATTTTGTTAATCTGTCCCAAACATTGATTTCCCACAGCGACTATGCCATTGTGCGCCACAGGTGCTAAAACACATTTTGGGCAGGATGTGAAAAATGACAGTTGTACTGTTCTTAAGGAGATGTAAAACAAGCATTTGTCAATGCCGAATGTTTGCTTGCTGGCATTGGCAGTGGTAGTGTAGAAGTTACAGAGCTGCATAATAGGAATGGCAGCGAAGTATTGAACTGAAGCCAACCCCACCACCACCCTGCAGAGAGTGACAGGCATTGGGGTGTGCCTTTGGGTCGTCAGGCATGACGACCACGCCATTTCACCACACCCTACCCTGCAGACACTGACAAGTGTCACGGTGTGCCATGGGGTCTTTGGCCTTTATGCGCACCCTATTCCATCAGGAAATACGGTGAGATGGGTGGGGTATGGGAGAATGGGGTGAAGTTTGAGCCGAGAGTCGAGGCACACCTCGATGCCTCTCACTGGCTGCAGGGTGTGGGTGGGGGGTGGAATGGTATGAGCATGACAGGCAAGAATCCCAAGTCCACACCCTGATGCCTGTCATTCTACAGGGTGGGGGCGTTGTAGTCGGGAAACCCTAGCATACCTCAGGCGACTCGTTAGTATTTTCATACAAATTTTAAACATGTTTTTGTGACCCCACCTCATGAACAGTGGCAATATCAGTTTGTTAGCGAAACTGCTTTTGCACAGTGACTATGGCATTTGGCACCACAGGTGCAAAAACACATTCCGAACAGGATGTGAAAAATGACAGCAGTACTGTTCATGGGGAGGTGTAAAAAATGGCAATGTTGAAAATCTGCTGTGAAAATCTTAAAAAAACTGGTGAAGTCACGAGCGTGCGTAGAAACTGTGCAACGCACACCCGTAATGTAACTAGTTTGGGAATTTTTTTACAGCAGATTGTTAACACAGGCATTTTGGGACCTCCGATCATGAACAGTGTCAGTGTGATTTTCTTTATCTGTCCCGAACAATGATTTTCCACAGCGACCACGCATTTCTGTGCTGAAAGTGTGAAAACACATTTCGGCCATGTTGTGGAAAATGACAGCTGTACTGTTCATAAGGAGGTGTGGAAAAATGCCACTGGTGAAAATCTGGACTGAAAATATTACAAAGTCATGAACTTACGAGGGTGCGTGGAAACTGCGCAATGCTCACTCGTAACACAGTCATTTATGGAGTTTTGTCATCAAATTTTCAACATAGCCATTTAAGACCTCTGCTCATGACCAGTGTCACTGTGATTTTCTTAATCTGTCCCAAACATCGTTTCGCACACCGACTGTACCATTATATGCTACATGTGCCGAAACACATTTTGGGCATGATGTGAAAAAATGGTAGCTGTACTGCTCATAAGGAAGTGTGGTAAAATGGCACTGTTGAAAATCTGGTATGCAAATATTACAAATTATGAAACTTGCCAGCGTACGTAGGAACTGCGCAGCGTGCGCTCCTAAAACAGTCATTTTTGGGAATTTTTTCACCAAATTTTTAACATAGCCATTTTAACACCTCTGCTCATGACCAGTGTCATTGTGATTTTCTTAACATGTCCCATACATTGATTTCGCACACCGACTGCGCCATTGTGCGCTACATGGGCAGAAACACGTTGTGGGTGAGATGTGAAAAATGACAACTGTACTGCTCATAAGGAGGTGTGGTAAAATAGCAATGTTGAAAATCTGAGTGAAAATATTGAAAATTTGAGAACTTCTGCGCGTGCGTAGGAACTCTACAGCAACGACGTCAGAAACAGTCATTTTAGAATTTTCACCAAATTTTCAACATAGCCATTTTAAGACCTCTGCTCATGAACAGTGTCACTGTGATTTTCTTAATGTGTCCCATACATTGATTTTGCACACGACTGTGCCATTGTACTACATGGGCGGAAACACATTTTGGGTGAGATGTGAAAAATGACAGCTGTACTACTCATAAGGAGGTATGGTAAAATGGCAATGTTGAAAATCTGGAGTGAAAATATTGAAAATTCGTGAACCTATTGAGCGTGCATAGGAACTGCTCAACGCACGCTCGTAAAACAGTCATTTTTAAGAATTTTTCCACCAAATTTTCAAAATAGGCTTTTTGAGAGCCCACCTTATGAACACTGGCAGTGTCGTTTTGTTACTCATTCGGAAGGTGATTTCGCACAGTGGCTGCAAAATCACCCTTCAGGCCCAAGTAATGCCATGACAGTGACAGCATTAATGAGAAGGGTCCCAAAACCCCATGTTGAAAATCTGGTGCAAAAATTCAAAAATGCCTGAGATATGCAATAAAGTTCAAAACCCTGTCTACGGCTTTGAAGAGTGCAGACGTGTTCCCGGTCCGCCGAAGATCGTCGTGCCGAGCTCCGGAGGTAAGTATGGGGTGGGGGTGGAGAGGCAGGGTGCGCAGTGGGTGGGCGCAGTTGGGGGCAGACACAGCGATGGACCGTTTTGATTTTCAAGTTTGTTTTTTTTGAATGAGGATGGCGGGGCGTTTCCACGCTGGGGTGGGCTCGAGCATGGCAGAAGGGCGGCTGGGGGCGTGGAGCCGGCGGAGGATTGGGCACCCCGCGGCCATGGCATCTGTTGCCACGCTGGGGTGGGCTCCCAGCGTGGCACCCTGTACTCGGGGTGGGGACAGTGGAGCCGACGGGGAATTGGGCACCCGTCGGCTATATGACATGTAGCCACGCTGGGGTGGGCACCCAGAATGGCATATGGATCTGTGTTTTGGGAGGCAGGGGGCACAGCACAGCCGACAGGGGATTGGGCACCCCCATCGGCTATACAGTGTGTGCGTTGGGGGGGCAGCACGCAGCATATGTGTGTGTGTGTAGGGAGGAAGGCGCATGAGCAGCGAGCATCTGATCGCTGCTCACTGAAGCGTAGCTCCCCCTTTCAACTATAAGCCACTGCATTTTGGAGCTGTCATACACAGTTCCAGCAGGCATTGGAGAACTGCGGCTGCGCCTGCAAACACACTGACTGAATTGGAAGAGGGCTGACACACCTCCGAAAACTCGAATGATGGCATTATGTTTCTTGCACATGCGTGCAAGCAAACATAAAAATGGCAATGTTGAAAATCTGGAGTGAAAATATAAAAAATTGTCAAAATTACGAGCGTGCATGGAAACTGCGCAATGCACAATCATAACGCAGTCATTTTTTGGAATTATTTTACCAAATTTGCAATATGGGCTTTTCGGGACCCCACCTCATGAACAGTGGCACTGTTTCATTAATTGGTCCTGAAAGGTGATTCCGTGCAGTGACCGTGAAATCGCCTTTCGGGACCGAGTGACGAGATGACAGTGCACATGTTCATGAGGTGGGGTCCCAAGAACCCCTTGTTGAAAATCTGGTACCAAAATTCCCAAAAATGGCTGAGATATCCACCTAAGTTGAAACCCCCCTTTGCCTGCCCTCATAAAGCTCCCCAAAACTGCTACCCCCCCTGAAGCAATCACCCGAAGTAGCAATCCTCTCCTCCTGGTCAAGAGGGCCAGTGGACTGGGCCTTCCCCACAGCTGCTACCCCCACAAAGCAATCACTCAAAGCAGGTACGTGGCGCTGTAGTGAGGCGCGCAAGGAACTAGGAGTTCAAACTCCATTTTTGGTGCCAATTTCAAATTTTGGTAGCTCCTACAACAGTGCCTACCTTGGACTTATTAAATTTTTTTTTTTTTTTTTTTTTTTTTTACTATTCTGCTGCAAGCCTATTCTTTATTTAAAGTCGTTTAGCCTCCTACTTAAAGTCGTCAGAGTATTGGAGATAGTTTATTTTGTTCCTGTTCTTCATCGGGTGGCCTCTGCTCCTTGTACTTTAAATTAGTTCTTACTCTCCGACCGCGTTGTTCAGTGTATTTTAAATTTAATTCACACTCTGCAACAGAGTTATTCAGTGCCTTAAGCCAGTTCCGGAGTTGGGAGATTTTTCACAGTACTTAGCATACAAGAATGTAATGTAACCTAAGCTTGTAAAGGTATCCAACTTGTTTATTTGATATCTATATCCATCTTGCTAAATCAATTCTTACTGTATGTACCCAGATTGTTTGCTATATGCTGTGCTAAGCTAAGGTATTTCAGCTGCTGGTTGTGACCCCAACCCCTCTGCCTCTCTTGTTTGTACCAGCCCCTCCCCAGTTCCACCAACCCCCCCCCAAGTACCTGTATTAATCCTTGCATTTCCCTATGTTCTTCCACAGCATTCCTCTCCTCGTGGTCGAGACGGTCAGTGGACTGGGCCCTCCCCAAAGCTGCTACCCCCTGAAGCATTCACCCAAAGCAGGTACACGACGCTGTAGTGAGGCACGCAAGGGACTAGGAGTTCAAACTCCATTTTTGGCCCAGTCAACGCTTTGCGTCGGCTCGCCACCACCCCCACCCCCACCCTTGGTCGTCCATGTTATTTATAGTGGTGGTCTCACGTGAATTGTAGCCTATCAGACCATTTTTCCATTTGCTGTTTATCGGCGTTCGCCACTAGAGGCAGCAAACTTCGGCATCCTATTCCTTCTGATCCATGCCCAAATGTGGACTGTGGGGATAGCTGCAATTCTGCTCCTCGCTCCTCTACTTTCATTACCCCCTACACTTTCCCAGAAGACCAGCATAGCCTGCCAAGAGTACTCACCCTAACCTACACATCTCCCCCTCCTATACCTCAACAGCACAATCACCACCCACTCCCCTGCAACTAAATCCATTCGCTAGCCCATCAGTCCTCCACCCTCCTTCCACACTGGTTTAGCTGCCCAAAAAGTTTATGGTCATGCTTCCTCAGCTATACCACATAACTCACCATATTCATGTCAGAAACCCTTATGGGCTTTTCCAAACAGCAGGCTCCTATTAACCATGCTGCTTCTATTATCTGGTGACGTTGAGCGCAACCCCGGCCCACACCCCAGCCCCATGTCCAAACACTGGCCCCCTCTCTCTTACTGCCCTGTGTTACTTTAAACTCATGCACCTAAATATAAGCAGCTTAGTAAACAAAATTAGTCTGCTGCAGCCAATCACCCTTTCATTAAAATCTGACATGCTGATAATTAACGAATCATGGCTGAAATGACACAATCTAGATCCTGAATTCGCTATTCTGGGCTACTCCCTTATTCACCATGACTGCCCTGGCACCAAAAAGAGGGGGTGGCATCGCCATGTATATCAACTCCTCTCTTCAGTACACACCTGTCCCGCTACCCAGGTACACACAATCCACTGGCGCCATACTAATCAAACTCTCTCGCCCACACCTGCCCCATATTTCTGGCTGGATTCTATTGTCCTCTTGACGTAACCATGCCCTCCATCCAGGATCACCTAAACACCATTACCTCATTAGCCTCCAGGGGTGAGCTGCACATCCTCGTTGACTTCAACCATAACTGGCTCACCAGTAGCAGCTCCAGATTGCAACAACAGGTGGCTGCACTAAACCTTGCCCAATTAATTGCCGAGCCCACACGCCTCAACCACAAATCATCCAACCACTCGCTCCTGGACTAGTCCCTGACATCTCACCCACATCATATACTCGCTTCCAGTCTGCTACCAGACTCCATAAGCAATCATAATATGATCTACTCAGTTAGAAAAATCCATCGTCCTAAAGCAACCCCCCAAAAAACATCTCTTGACGCAGCCCGGGAGTATTTTAAGACCAGGTTCACTGCAGTCTGGAATTCTCATGTTCCAGTCAAAAGTGCTCAGGTGAGGGGTGAGGAGAAGAATCATATTATGATTGCTTAAGTGAGGGTACCCACTGCCATGGATACTACGGACATTATGATACTCCTCAAAGACAGGGATGCAGCCTGGAAGGTCTTCAAGGTCTCCGGCTCTCCAGTGCACCAACAAAAGTATTATTTGTAAATTCTGTATGTTGCATATTTTGATGTATTGTTTGTTATGTTTTATGTCCGGGTCGGTCCTGAAAAAGGGCTTCGTCCCAGAGTCCTAACCGGTTAACAAATAAAAAATGAAATGAAATGAAATGAAAATGCCCCTTCGTAATGCCTGCACCTGACTGATCTGCAGGGCAAAGGCAAAATACTTCTGTGACACCTTCAAATCTAACCTACACCAGCATTCCAAATTTTGGAAAGTGGTTAACTCCCTTTCTGCCTGTCCCACACAACCCCCTTCCCCACTCTCAACGTAGGCAGCTCCATGATTACAAACCCCTTTGATGTGGCCTTTCATTTCAATTCCTTCTTTCCTGACTGCACCTCATCACTCTTGGACACCCTCAGGCCCCTCAACCCCCCCCCGCCACCTCCCCCCAAAATGCTTTCCAAGCCATCACCCCCTTCACCTTCCAACAGATTACCCTTGCTGAGGTCTACAAAGCTCTACTTTCCCTAAATCCCAACAAGGACAAATGCCCTATGGACCTAGACTCCAAACTACTATACTTGTCGGCTCTAGCCATCACCAGTCCCTAGCATCCCTTTACAACCTCTTGTTCTCTCTTGCCTCAATCCCAACCGAGTGGAAACATGCAACAGTCATCCCGCTTCCCAAAGGCGGTGACCCCTCTGCCCACGGTAATTACCACCCCAATACCCATGCTACCTATCTTGGCCAAAATACAGGAAAAACTTGTTCTCTCTCAGCTCTCCTCCTATCTCGAGTCCTCTTCCTTTTTCACCCCTTATCAGTCTGGCTTTAGAAAGTCCCACTCTACCACCACCGCCCTCCTAAGACTCACAGACTCCATACTCCCTGGTATGGACAGGGGCCTAATCACCTCAGCCATTTTTGTTGACCTGGCTAAAGTCTTTGACACTGTCTCCCACACTCTCCTGCTATCAAAGCTGTCAAGCAGGGCTCTCAGGTATGGCCACCGGCTGGTTCCAGTCATACCTGTTGAAACATTCCCAGTCCATCAGAATTGGCAATGGCACCCCAGCTTCCCTTCCTGTTACCTCTGGGGTTCCACAAGACTCAGTCCTCGGCCCACTCCTGTTCTCCATCTTCCTCAATGACCTGCCCTCTGCCTGCCCCTACACATTCATCCACATGTATGCGGATGATACAGTTTTGTACACATCCGGCCCCTCGACTTCTGATGTAGAAACTAGACTTCAGCAGGACTTCAATGAAGTCCAGCCTTGGTTTTGCTCAAATCAACTCTTTCTCAACACCAAGAAAATTATGTCCATGACCTTCGGCACGAGGCAGAGACTTTCAAGGCTACCCAACACCCCCTTCTCCCACACCCTGGACAGGACTTATATTGATTCCTGCTCCTCCTGTAGATATCGCAGGGTCTGGCTTGACCAGCACCTAGACTTCTCCACACACACTGATGCCATCCACAATAAGCTGCACCCAAAGCTAGGTGCACTGTATCACAATCGTGGAAGCATCCCATTGCTAGCTAGACATACCATAGTGCAGAAGATGATTCTCCCCATCTTTGACTATGGGGATGTAGTCTACCGTGCCGCACCAAAGTCCACTCTAGCCAGACTGGGCCCCCTCTTCCACTCCTTCTGTCATTTTGCACTTGACTGTCCTCCTAATACTCATCACTGTGTCCTGTACCGCAACCTAGGCCTCCCCCCATTACAGGATTGGTGTCTCTCCCATTGTGCTAGCCTCACGGCCAAATACTGGTCACAGTCCCTTCCCTCTTATCTTACCTCTGTCCTCTCGGCCAATATCCCTCAGGGCTATGCACTGAGGAACAACGACTCACATCTTCTGGCCATTCCACGCATGTCTACCTCGGTAGGCCAGTCAGCTTATAGTTATCGTATGCCCAAGCTCTGGAACTCACTCACAGTGGACATCCAGCATGCCTCCCCAGGTCGGCACCTTAACTCCCTTTTCAAATCATACTTCCACCCCATCTGTGCCTGCACCTACAGGAGCGCATTAACCGGGTGACTAGCACATACCGCACCTTGGTAAACTCCTAATACTCAGCATTTCTAATTTGCACTTACCTGATGGGGTAAACTCCCTGAAGTTAGGATCCTGCATCATGGCTATGTATCTGCCTGTCGAAAATGCTCTCTACCTTATGTTTTGATTATGTTAATCTTGTATGTATATCATGTAATTGACTTTACTTTGTATGTTTGTATGCACTCCCAGTCCCCCTTCCCCTAGGGTGCATCTGGAATCGAGCAGTATTTTGCTCAGCATGCCTTCCTGGTAAAACATTTAAATAAATAAATAAATTTTGTTCGGTTCCTGGTCGGCTTTTTGAAGAGTTCAGACGTGTTCACGCTCAGAAGATTGCAGCACCAGCCCTCTGGAGACAAGTATGGGGTGAGGGGTGTGTAGAGTGCATGGAGGGTGGGTGCAGGGAGAGGCCGCGGGGCGATGAGGACTTTTTTTACAAGTAAAAAAACAGACTTGGAGACACACTGGTGTGGGCTCACAGTGTGCCACGAGTTTGGGGGGACATGATCCAACAGGGATTGGGCACCCCCATCAACAAAGGAAGTGTGTGTGAGGAGAGGGGGAACATGATGCTGACGAGGATTGGGCACTCCCAATATAATAAATAAATAAATAAATTTTGTTCAGTTCCCAGTCGGCTTTTGAAAAGTTCAGATGTCTTTGTACTTCACAGAATATTTGCAGCATAGTAGCTCTGGAAGCAAGTATGGGGTGAGGGTGTGGGGGTGCGCAGAGAGTGGGTGCGGGGAGGAGTGACAGGATGACAATGGACCTTTTTTTTTTTTTAACAAGTAAGGTTTTCTTTATTTACAGGTGAAAATAAAATGATTTGGGGCACGCATTGATGCTTGGGCTCCCAGTGTGTATACAGTTTGAGAGGCAATGACACAGACAGGGATTGGAAACCCCCGTCGACAAAGCAAGTGGGTGTGTGTGTGGGGGGGGGGACAGGATGCTGACGGGGATTGGGCACCCCCATCAGCAAACAAATTGAACTGGGGGGGACATAGAGATTGGGCATTCCGATGTCTGCTTTGTGGGGACTGTGCGGTGGGTGGTAGGTGCCACCATATTTATTTGAATGTTTCACCAGAAAAGGCACATACCGGAGCCTTATCATCCGATGCTCCAATGAGGAAACTGCACCTCATTGGAGCGGCAGATTTCTTTCAACTCCGTGGCTCTCTTTGAAACTGCTGTCATCACCAGCATGCTCACTGATTGGCAGCTGAGGGATGCACCCTCTAAAGGGTCCCCTGCATTGGCCACAACACTGACACACCTCTGACAGTGCTACTACCGCAAGATGTTGCTTGCGCATGTGCGATCCAACATAAAAAGAGATAGTCTAGGGAAGTGGCCACAGTGGTGAAGGAAAAAAGGGTGGCAGTCAAGAGGTATAAGGAAAGGCAAAGGGAGGAAAACAACATGTACATCTGAGAGGAGAGAGAGGGAGCATATGATAGCGAGATGTTTAAATACCTAAAGAGGGTAAATAGGGTATAGAAAGAAAATATTTTTCAGAACAAAAGGTTCACAAGAAAAAGAATCATACTATGACGTTGGAGAGATGTGAGGAAGTACTTCTTCACAGAAAGAGTGGTGGATTCCTGGAACAGCCTACAAACCAGTGTGGTGGGGGTGAAAACAGTGGTGGTATTCAAGAATGCATGGGATAGGCATAAGGGAATCTTAGTGGAAAGTAATGGGGAAGGGAGAAAGAACCAGAGATCAGGT
The DNA here is from genome assembly GCA_016271365.2 of Neoceratodus forsteri. Lineage (NCBI taxonomy): Eukaryota > Metazoa > Chordata > Ceratodontiformes > Ceratodontidae > Neoceratodus > Neoceratodus forsteri. Next base: position 580,345,107 of record CM057454.1, read on the forward strand.
AGGGTCTACAGACATACTCAGATAGGGAAAACTGGGAAGACTAAGTTGACCAAGTGGTCCTTACCTGTTGACACATTCTATGGGACCGATTCTGTTTTTTTTGCAATTGTTTAACCAGGAGTGACACACTAAGCTGAAAGCTTGTTTACAGGTGGAACCTGGGAGCACAGGGAAGTTAAGTGACTTGCTCAGGGTCACACAGTATGCAAGTGGGGGCTGTGGGATTCAAACCCAGGTCTCCAGATTTGCAGCTCAGAGCCTTAAACCACTGCGCTATACTGCCTCATTCTAGCAGGTGCCTGCACCAGATGCAAAGTGCAGCACTATGGGGGACTGCATCTGGTGCAGGTGTGACAACCACAAAATGTGCTATTCCAGAAAGTTTGCCACTTGCAGCAAATGATCTGGAATAGCTGCAAATTGTGGCCCTGTGCCAAATGGAATGGTGCAAAGGGCAGCATTGTTGCAGGTCCACAATGCAGCCAGGAACCAGGTGGCAGGGGCAGGAAGCGCTGTATCCAGGCATAAACTGGGCAGCCACTGCAAGGCTGTAGAACAGGGCATTTGACCCCCGTAGGGCACTGTCAGAGTACTGCCAGGACACGTATGTGCCTCCAATGTAGACTGCATCCTTTGGCAGGCTAGTGGCAATCCCCGCAATCCCTTATGACTGTGGTGGTGTAATTGGGCCCCCCCGCCCCACTGAGCAGTGGCCCTGATCCTTGGACCTGCTCATACAAAAAAAAAACAGCCTCAGTCTGTCCCCCGCCATGCTCCCCATGTGCCTACACAGAACTGCCCAAACATTACCTGGTGGTCTGGTGGCCTCCCACCCTCTCCATACTGACAGGCAGTGGTGAAGCACCTCACCCCCCCCATCCCCGACCGGTTCCGCGACTGGCACTTCCCTACTCATACCACCATGGCCAGATGCAGAATGCGTTATGCACATACTGTATAACACTATATAATACACGTATAACACATTCTGCAGCTGGCTGTGGTGGTGTGAGGAGGGAAATGTCACCTGCAGAAGCAGGTCTGCAACTGGGTGTGGGTGCTTACACCCTGCCTGTCGGGTGGGGAGGGTGGGAGACCACTAGGACAACCAGCTTAACAATGACAAGAAATTTGTTGTTTTTTGTTTGTCAGGAGAGCAAGGGCACTATCCACACTCCCAGAGGAGAGCAGGGATCATTGGGGGCACTGTACCAGGGCTATGACTTCATTGTTGGGACTCAGGAGGGGGAGGGCTACATTACCAGGGAACATGTGTTTTGACCGTAAGGGCAGGATTTAACAGGGTTTTTTCAAGGTTCCACGTTAGTAGGTGTGACGGACAACTGTGCCCTGACACCCACCATGGCTCCTCCCCTGCCCCTACTCCACCGCACTGTACACTGCTATCCAGTGGTGCCCCCTGCTACTTCCATGGCGGGGTTCTGAAGATACAAAAAAAAAAAAAAGAGGATGTGGCAGCCCGCCATGGCGCAAGTCCCCTTGTGACCTGGCGCACTGGGTTGTTGGATGCAACCCTGGCGCAAGGGGGCTTTGGCACAGCATGTCTGCGGCAGATGCTGGCTTCCTTCCAGAATCGCAGTTTGATGCAAGTCCCTTGCATCATTCTAACCCCTTTTAGAATCTGGCCCAAATGTTTCTGTGTAGGTGTACCTGGAAAAACAGAGGGAAGCAGGTCAGGCAGTAAGGGGAGCAAAGTTGCAGACAGAGGAAAGGCTAGACAAAGGGGTAGTAAACTGGGATAAGAGTTTCTTCAGGTATATAAGAAAGAAGAAAAAAGCTAGAGGAGGGATAGTGAGGATAAACAACGCCATTGGAACACCTGAACATAATTAACATGTGAGCCCCCTCTGGGAGCTTACTAATTAATTTATCTGGAAGCTCTAGTTAGTGCAGAGGAAGTTCTAGTGCCAGTAGGTCTGGAGCTGGCAGCATGCCTGCAAGTAGGAGAGCCCCAGCCCAGAGGGTATAAAGGTGGGAGTTTTTTTTTTTTTAGAGAGAGATTCCAAGAGAGGGAGGAAGAAGATAAAGCGAGTCGGGGTTTGATCCACAAGTTCGGCCAGAGGGCAGCGGCGAGGTCGGGGTGGGTGGCTTGCCACCTCAGCCCTCCTCCCACAAAGACCTGCATATTGAGGTGCAGCAATTTGGGCTGTAAGAGGGCATAGGAGCCATGGAGCACAAGCCTGGGTCCTATCGGTGCAGTTGGGAGCCAGAGCCCATGAGAAGCCAAAGAATGGAGGCCCACCATGTAATCTTTGGCACCATGGTAATGTAAGCACCGATGGGGGACCTGTTTTCTGTATAATTTCACCCGTGGATGAGTGCACCCTGTGAGCCAGTAGTGTGTATGCAGTCGGGCCTGCTCTGGCAGATTGGGCCTAGGACGCAGTTCAGAGGTGGCAGCCTATACTGTTGAGGGTGTGGTGGTGGCAGTCTACCCCTTTTCCCCTGGCCGGTGGTCACTACAGTGTGTGGGCTCTCAGAGGGTGCAGCCTGTGAAGGCAGGAAAGGATCCATGTGGGGAATGGTTGGATGGGACCCCGGCAGGGTGGCAGACCATCTGGGTGCTCTGTGTGGCACAACAGTCAGTCCCCTGGGTAAAGGCAGTCCAGAAATTGGAATCGCTGCATGAGCAGAAAGTGCCTCGGGTCTTCGGGATCGCCAGGGATGAAATAATTCCCTGGTATGCTCAGAGCAGGCATGTGGCATCAGTGACTGGGTATCCAGAAGGTCTTCAGTGGTTTTTGTTCTTGCTAAAAAGAGCACTGTTGGAAGTTAAAGACCACTTAGTAAGGAATATAACGTTTAAAATCAGTCCCCTGTGTTTAGAGGTAACCCCTGTGTTAGAAAATTAAAGCAAGGCAAAGCAAGAAATGGGGTTGTGACAGTAGAAACGTCTCGTGCTGTCACAATTGCTGCATCAGTTTGAATATGGCTAAGACTAAGAGAAGGGAACAGTAAGCAAGTGCCCAAGTGAAGACAGAGTAAAGTGAAGGACTGTGAAGTGAGAGTGCTGCTGAATTTGAAATGCTTTTAAAAGGAGGTCTGCTTCGGCCCACATACACTGCTGATGTCAGGAATGTAGCCTTTTTGGCTCCAGGGAATGTCTGCAAGCTGTAAATCAATCTGTTGAAAAAAGCGATTGTTGCAGGACAAATGTCAGGTTTTAGCCTGTGACATACCCCCATCGTAAGTGTTACCCCATGCTCCATGTAGTGGTTTACCAAGTTTCTCATTTTACATTAAATCAGAATGCACTTTTGAACGTGGAGTGGACAATGGACTTAATAATTTTGCCCGTTGTGTTCCTGCACTAATCAAGTTTGCTCTCACAGCTGCTCTACCCCTAGGCTGCTAAGTGAAGCCATCACCCCGTGACATCTCATCTGAACCCAGGTAACGACTTGCAATATTTTCTGAGAATGTTTCTGGTTATATAGTGCTCCCCTCCACCTCATGTAACATCAGGTATACCCCTAGACATTGGGGGGTACAAACAAAAGAAAGGCACCAACCAGGAGCTGCAGGGAATACAAATAAAGTCTGAAAGACAGTTTGCCAGCAAAGAAAAGCAGGGAGCTGGGAACTAGGATGGGTAAGACCTGAAAGAAACACAAACAAGACTCCAAAAGCACAGAAAAGAGGGACAGACAAGTGGCAGGAAACTACAGACTACAGGCAGCCAGGGCAGAAATGCACAAGAATGGGGTGGGGAGCGGGGTGCTGCAGCAGAAACAAGCACCAGAGGGGGACCAAGAGAGCAACATGGAAATGAAAAGCAAAGCACAGCAAATGGAACCAGGAGGGAAAACAACCGGGAGGGGGAGGAACAGAAGCAACGGGAACAAACAGGCCACAAAAAGTACAGCAGGAAAGGGAGGAGAAACAGCACAAGGAAAGAAGAACAGAGGACAACAAAATGGACAGGAGTGAGGAGACACAAGGAGAGAGACACAAAACAAAACGGTAGAGGAAGCAAAGAATCTGGAGGCAGCACTGTGGCAAAACCAAACATCGCAAACACTAGGCAAAGGAGTGTGTGTGTGTGGCTTCTGTAGGGCAGGGGGTGGAGTCTGTCAGCCACCCACTGAACCACAGGTGAAACCTTTCAAATCTCTGTCAAGGAGGTTGGGCCCTCTGCTAATGCATAACCCACACTTTGCAGCATGGATTCAGAAAGAGGCGGCAGATTTTTTTCACACAAGTGACACAGATGAAACCTTCATGGGCAACCAGTGAGAAGCCTTCAAAGATACCATTAGAGGGCTGATAATCACAGGTATACTGGCCAGAGGAGAAAAGGCAAAGAGCTAGCTTGGAGGAATCGCTCAAGCTTAGAATGGAGGAGGAGCTCAAGGTGCAGTCGAGAGGGGAAGCCAACTCTCCATAGCATGCAGAGATTATCAAGCTCCTCATGGAAATAGACTCCCGATTAACCAGAAAGGCTGAACTAGCTCTTTTAAGACTCTGACATAAGTACTAGTACTTGGGGGGGCATTGCAGCAAGGTCTTGGCCTACTGCCTGAAAAAACAACAGGCAGAGCGCCACAAAGCTGGACTTAAAGATGCCTTGGGAAAGATCTGTACACAAGACGGGGCTGTCAGTGCTATTATGAGGGAATATTAGAGCTCCCTATACAGCTCCTCCACAGCCTTAATGCCACTCATGCAACAGCTTTTCTTGCACCCCATCAACTGCTGAAGATATTAGCTGAACAAATCTGGACACTAGAGGCCCCTCTCATGACAGCCAAGGTCGAAGCTGCCCTAAAGACCCTAAATCCTTGCAAGGTGTTGGGAGGGGAATGATTTCCTGCTGAACTCTTACAGCTCCTGTCTCAAACACTATCCCCAGCCTTGCACTGGCTGTATCAAGACTCAACCAAGGCAGCTCCCCCCACACTGCCATGAGAACTACGACCATAACTTTCCAAGTCCTAAAAGGGCAAAGACCCTATCCCTCTTGCCAGCTATCATCCTATCTCCCTCACATCAGTCAACAATAAGCTTTTTGCAAAGCCCTACCTGCTAGACCGGAATCCATTTTGCTCTCTCTGGTTCACCCCTCCAAGGTTGATTTTGTCCAGGGCAGGCTCAGCTCTGATCACCTGCAAACATTAATAAACTTGATCTATATGGCACGGGAAGCTCCCACTCCAGTTGAAGCTATAGCCTTAGACTTCAAAAATGCCTTTGACCTGGTGGAATGGGGGTACCTCTACTGAGTAGTATATGACCTGATCTTTGGCCCTCACTTCCTTAAAAATATACAGACTATCTACTCTGACCCAGTGGTGAGCATATTCTTAGCCAGAGGCACCCGTCAAGGCTGGCCACTCTCCCCACTCCTTTTTTTTCTGGCCACTGAGCATTTAGCACTGGCCATCTGCCAGGACCCCTTGATCCACAGACTCGAGGTGAGGACAGAGGACCACAAAATATTACTCTACGCAGATCTGCTAGTGCTCTTAGATAATGAACCCAGCTAGACTGCTCATCTTGTTCATACTCTATTTAAATGACTTACCAGACGACATTAAGCATTCACAAATTAGACTTTATGTGGATGACACCGTATTGGTAACTGTAAGTAAAGATCCGGAAGAAGTAGAACAAAAATTGCAAAGTGATTTTTTGGTCATGCAGGGATATTTTTCCTCCTTGGGGCTATTGATAAATAATAAAAAAACACAGACAATGTTTTTTTGGCCCAGAGTGGAAAAATAAGTGTTCCAAAAATAAAAATAATGACCCAGAAGGGGAAAATCTTAGAGCAAATGACAGTATATAAATACTTAGGTATTCAAATTGACCAACATCTAACCTTTGAACAACATACAATTGAATTAATAAGGAAAACAAATGCTAAAATAGGAGCAATGAGACGTATATCAAATTGTACAACAAAAGAAATGCGCTTAAGCATAGTAAACCAATTAGTATTACCGGTACTAGATTATGGAAGTCATATTTATAGGCACACTACAAAAAAGCAATTACAGAACCTGGAAGTACTTTATAATAGATTAGCGAGATTTGTACTAAGATGTGACTTTAGCACCCATCATTGTATAATGTACACTAAATTTGGATGGAATCCACTTATCCAGCAGGCTAAGGGCACTTGGCTAAATCAGGTACAGGTATTACTCAAAAGCAAACTTCAGCATTATCTAGTAGTTAAACTTCGAAAACCAAAACATGGACTGAACTTAAGAAAATTGGGAGCCAGAGAACTGATGATCCCAAAAATAAAAAAAACGATTCAGTATTTTAACCTTTCAGTATAAGGTTGCTTCATGTTGGAACGGTCTTCCCCCTTTCCTTTGTGACTTAGAATTATCTGCTACTGCATATAAAACAGCAGTGAAGCAGGAGTTAAGCTTTAGATGTCAATGTAATAGATTAACACCACAAACGTAAAAGTTAACTGTCTGTAACTTTTATATAAGTGTTTTGTTATGTGTATTTAAACTGTAATTACTTGTTGATAAATTTTATTTTTTGTACTTTGTTATTACAGAAATAATTAGTACTTTATACAAACAGGTATGCCTTGTAAATAGGGATTCTTTGAACCCTAATAACTGTATCACTGTATAAATAAAATTTTACACACATGCACACACATCTCATCTCCATGCTTGATACTGTACTTTCACAGAGGTGTCGCTCATCTAGAATAATAAGTCCAAGACAGACATCCTACCCCTGAACTGGCACTGTGGAGCTCATCATGGTGAGGTCCTTGGCCTGTGATGGGTTCCAGAGCAGATCACCTACTTGGGTATCAAGCTCTCTCCCAAGCTCAATAAACTCTGTGAGAGAAACTTTACTCCACTCCTGGTGGAATTCCATAGAGTGTAAGAGATGGAAGTCCCTGCAACTTTTCATGCCTGGTAAAATTGAGACTCTTAAGATGATAACTGCTCCAAAATGTTTCCACCTCCTGGCTCACCTGCCCATCAACATTCCTAACAAGTGGTTTGAATCTGTAGACAAAATGATTGGTACAGTAGCTTCTTATAGGAAGGCAAGCAGCCCAGATACAACTGGGTGAAACTTAGATAACACTGGAGCAAAGTGGGGTAGGGGATCCCCTGGTTCAAGGCTTACTTATGAGTTTTCAGATTGGCTCAGACAATTAAGTGGTTTCACTCCCCAGAACAATCTTCCCCTAGCTGGCACAACATCAAAGCCTCCTTAATGAAGGCATGGGGCACCAGCAGTTCTCGGCATAGGCAAAACCTCTTAACTCACACCCAACTATTTAGCATTCAGTAAAAGTATGGAAAGCAGTACAATGCAAGCTATGCACAAGTTTACTTCACCCTGCCTTCCCACCTTTGTGGAGCAACCCCAATATCACAATAGAGAACAACCCAGTAAGATGGGACAGTTGGGAGAGTAAAGGTATCCACTCAGTTGGGGCTTTGCTTATGCTATGCTCCCCCCTCCCAGACTCATTTCAGGGGCTCCAGGACAGACATCACCTAGACAAGGCTGACTTCTAATGGTACCTACAACTCCACAGTGCTCTGGGCCTTATTCTCACTCAACTCAAACAGGCTACCGAGTCTGCCCAACAACACTCTCTGAAAGGCTGAAAAAGACAGCCTAAGGGAGGGATGGGTAATATATTCCATCATCTTAGGGACAGTATTCCCGACCAAACAGTCAAGGTGAAGAATCAGTGGGCCAGAATGTTAAAGAGATCAGTTAATAACCCGGAATGGGCAACTTTCTGTAACTTGGCCTGCTCTGCCCTAAGGCACCTCAAGGCTTGACTGGTCCAAAACAAGATACTCCACCCCTGGTACCACACACCAACAGTGCTGCATGCAGCCAGACTGCTCCCCAGTGCAAATTTCTGGAGATGCTACATACTCTGGCAATGCCCACCTGCACAACCCTTTTGGCTACAAGTTATGCAGTTCCCGTCCCAAGTTCTGTCACAAACCATAGACATGCCCCCATGTTTACTGCTCCCAGGTTCCTCTGAAGGAGCCCCTCACCTGCCAAACAGGCAGTGAAGGCAAAACACCTCCTGCTGAGGAAAAGGTGTACCCCGGAGGTACCTACACTGAATGAGCTCAGTACAAATCTGACTCATTAGTCAGCTATGATAGGCTTTCCCACTTACTGGATAAATGCTACGAGATATGGCAGCCTTTCTTATCGCACATTGAAAAAGCTGCCCCCCCCAATGTGGTGAGCTCCAGTACCCAAGGTGGGAATTGGCTAAGCTGCTCTTACACCCCCATCCACACACACACACACACACTGTGGGGCACCTGCACCTGGGCCCAGGCTGGCTAGCGTCCATGGTTCCTGAAAACTGGTAACTTTCTCACAGTTCACTTCTGATTCAATAGATAGAAGTGGCCATATAGACATACCAAACTCATGGCATATACAACTCTGTTTTGTTGGTTCCTGTATATAGTTCTAATGTGTAGAATGGTCCTTCCTTTATCACAGGAGGGATGGCTCTCCTCCCTCCTTACTGACCATTATATGCCCTATAGTCACTCTATTCTAATTATAGGATTTGGCAGCCACTACCAATACCTGTATTTAAATTATATGTTAATGTGCAGATTGTTTTCATTTCTCTTGGGTAATATATAAGTTCAGTTGTTACACTGCCTGTAATATGTTGATGAAATATTCCTGTCAGATACCGATGCAGTGTTTGTTGTTGGATATGTGTACTGTCAACATTTTTAATAAAAAGATTAACTATTAAAACAAAAATAAGGATGGAGCTGCCCTAGTGGCACAACTGTAGCACATCCATTACTTTCTGGGAGATCAAGGCTCACATTCAATCCCCAGAAATCCACACTGGATCTGGTGGGGTGAGGAATTTTGCGAAGCTGCACCACTTTTCTCCTGGGAAAGGGAGTGAGTCTGCATGACCCAGCACTTATGCACCCCCTGCTGGGGGGTTATGGGGTGGCATCAGCTGTGAAGGTGCAGCCACTTACCAGACCCCTTCCTTGCCTTGACTAGAAGACAGATGTAGCCAGGAAGGCTGTGATCCTTGGGGTGCACCAGGAAACCAATGGGGGAAAATAGAGCAATAATAATAAAGGAAAAGAAGGGCAAACATTTTGCACTCCCAGTTCAAGTTGGTTTGAATTCAAACCAAGGTGCAAAGGTCATTTCTGAAATGGTGTACATCCTCATTCCACATTTCCTCCTCTCAGCCATCTAACTCCAAATGTCCACCCCCCCCCCAACCACTGTGTTAGGATGAGGAAAATCCAACCCACCTTATAAAATGTGATGAGGTCCAGACGGACGGAGCCATTCACACTGACCCTTCCCTGAACACACAAGACAGCAACTGTCAGCACAAGACAAAAACAGCTGAAAACCCTCTCTACACTTAAACGGGGTGCCATGGCTCTGACTCAGTCAGAAGCAGCACAGGAAAGTTTTTAGTTTTACTTTCACAGCAGGCAGTCACGTGGACTCATTGGTCCTCATTGTGAAACTCTTTTAAGGTAGACTGAGTATGTTGAAAGAAGTGTATGTTACAGGGTTTTAAATACTTGATTAGCAGTTTTTTTTCTTGGGACAATACTAACTGTACAGAAAGTATTTATATAGATTTTCTAGAAGTGCTGTGTTGTTAAACACTGTGAGGCAAGAGCTATGCATTTTCACAAAGTTTTAGCACTTTTATGAGCAAAACACTAATCAATTTTTAGAGTTAAATAAAACCCTGTGTTAGGGGAAATCTTTGAACCTATACCTTTTTATTCCATCTTAGATCAGTATTCCACCACCCCCAGCTGATAATGTCCCGTTTTCCCCTCATTGTGAGCCTTCTTTAGCATTTTGTTTAGATTTGAAGCGATTAAAAGGAGCACTATTTTTAATATGTCTAGTCCCAGGTTCCCATCAGTGCTTATAGCTGTTTTTGAACACCTGGGGCCCGGATTTTAGTAGGTTGATGCAGGGCTTGTGTCCAGCTCTGCATCAAACCCTTGCGCTGCTGCTGCTGTGCATTGCCAATTGCCACAACTGCACCCAATTTTATAATCTCGAGTGCACTTGCGACAATCCACCTGATTTATGGCGGTTGCACCAAATATCGGGCACAAGCTCTGTAAAAATGGTCCCCATTATTGACTCAAGCTAGAGCACAAAAAGATGGTCTAGAAAGCGTCAGTCATGGCAAGGGATAGAAAATCCCTTTAGATTGCCGCAAGCGTGGTCCGCCATAGCTTTGGCACACCCTGGGTCTACGGCAATCCCGACTGTTAGAAAATCAGGCCCCCATTATTTAATATCACATTTCTTGCTTTGACTAAGGTGACAACATATATTGCTTCTTAACCTTTTACGACACAGGTGTAAAAAAAAAAATTACAAATACTGTTGACAAATAAACATAGCAACTCTTCTTGCCTAACTCCAGAGTTCAATAGATATAAATCAAATTCTGGCCTGTATGGGTACCAAACCCACAACCTTAATGTTATTAGCACCATGCTCTAACCATCTGAGCTAACTGGCCACTTAAATGATCAACTCAGGTGGGACTCAAACCCACAATCACTTAATGCCTGTTCAAACTTGGTGATTAAGAATTATGCATATAAAAAGAACACTCATTTTAATTATTTTTAATATAAAACTAAATGCTAAAGCAGATTCTAAATGTGGAACGGGTATCTTACAAGACAGGAGAAAAAGAGCACTCCATTATAGAATGAAATGATATAAGTCAAAATGTTCACCACGTGCACTGCTGCTGTATTTTGTTTTACCAGTGAAAAGAACCCACAGTAAAATAACCTTTTTTTTAACAAGAGCACCATGGGACACCAACAGTACAGGCATACAGAATCTGGTGTTGCACAGATTGTTACCTGGGTTCAAATCCCAGATGAGGAACTTATTTCTTTCTCCCTTCTGTTAGTTAGGACTCCATATATATGCACACCACACCCTTGTGAATAAAAAGATGCAATTATCTGTGCAACATCAGGCTGTGCATTACAGAGAGTAAGGTACTTCTTGGAGTCCCAGGTCTCCAGTTGCTTGGTGTAGCTGGTAACAGAAGGGAACAGTATTCTGGGCAGCCTGAGTTCATATCTCTACAAAGACACTCATGTCTTTCTCTCTTCTGTTTGAGTTCCATATATATGCACACCACACCCTTGTGGATAAAAATGTCATTATCTGTGCAGCACCAGGTTGTGCATTGGAGAAAGAGTAAGGTGCTTCTGGGAGTCCCAGGTTTCCAGTTGCCTTGGTGGTGCAGCTGGTAATGCAATGGGACGGTATTCCAAGTGGCCAGAGTTCAAATCCCAGCTAAGGCACTTATTTCTTTCTATCTATGTACACCACACCCTTCTGAATAAAAAAGTAGTACAGACAAACAGCCATAAAATATGATAAAAAAAAAAATTTAAAAAACGGATGTTAGTACAGGCAGAGATAGCTTAAAATGGTAGTTTTCAAATAAAGCAGCAAGTTCCAAAATGATTCAGGGAAAGCACAAAAGCCTGATTAAATGTGTTCTGGAAGATGACAATTACTGTTCAGCTAACACAATGGAAGCATTATAAACCAGAGGGTTAGAGCACTCACCTGTAAACATGGAGACACAGAAGACCTGGTCTGAAAACCACAACCGCCAGTTGCATATACTGTACTATGTTACCTTGAGCAAGTCATGTAACCTCCCTGTGCTTCCGGATCACACCTGGAAATGTGCTTCAGCTCAGAGTGGCTTTCCTGGCCCAAAACTGCAAAATAAATAAAAAAAAGCGTACAGTAAAAATAGGCAGAAATGGAATAACAAAAGACACACAAAATTACCAATCAGCTCTCTGGAAAACTGGACAGAGTGGCACAGGAAGAAAACCAGAAGGAAATTAGATCAACTGGGTAGCTGGACTTCTGATTTGGCCATGAGCAAGATGGCTGCATGAGTCAGTAGCTCTTGACCTTGGGCTTTCACTCAAAGAATAAATAATTTTTCAAAATCGACTACTTTGGTGGAAAACAACTGTATTTGTTTCGGGGGAGCTAGTGAAACAGAATCTACCTTTTTCTTGCAATTTCAGAGTGTTTTCCCTATCAGAAACATTGAATAAAGTTTCTTTGGGAAGGCCGAGATGGCAACTGGTGGCGCGGCTCCACATGGATCAGTAGATCCAGTGATCCATCAAATGGTTGAGAAAATACTTATGGAGGTCTCTGGGGTCAACACTTCTATGTCTAACCTGGAGCACAAAATGAGAACTTGACTATGTAGGTCTCTGACTCCAAGATCTCATTATGGCATTTAGACATGCAAGGAGACCGAACAGACTCAGAGCTGCAGAAGCTAAAAAAAGATATAGTCCTGCTCTGGGAAAAGTTGGCAAACTGGAATGCTGGAGCAAGAAACAGTAATAGGAGAGTAGGCATTCCAGAACAGGTGGAGGGCAGGAACATGTCTGACTTTGTCCAGCATCTGTTTACAAATGTCCTCGGTCTCATAGAACAGCTCCTGGAAATCCAGCGAGCCCATCAGACCTTGGCACCCCGACCCAAAGCTAGCAAAAAACCTCAGCCCATCCTGACTTTATTCCTCAGGTATGCTGTTAAGGAAAAAGTCTTAGCACTAGCCCAAGAAAAGGGGACTTTAATGTGGCATGGTCATTGTATTTCTATTTATCAAGATTACTCTGCTAAATTAAACAAAAAAAGGGCGGCATTCATGGACATTAGAAGGATCTTGCAGTAACTGGGGGTTAAATATAGGATGGTATACCCATCCACTTTTAAATTGGAAAGGAATGGTGTATTTCATAAGTTCTTGGACCCATGAGATGTGACTGCCTTCATTCAGCGGATGTGGGGGTACAGCCAACGAGCAGACTTCCTTCCCCCCTGTCCTCCTCCTCCTCCTATGTGAGACCAGATGTTGACACCTGAGAAACAGAGGTCACCCCCTTTTTGCCTGCCCTGGTCACCAGTACTGCACCTCCTGAGCAATGGCAGACCCACAGAAGCACCCATAAGAAGGCTGATCCAGTTCTCCACATGATGCAAAATCATATCGAAAATCACCACAGAAGTCACAGCAGGGGCCGGTCCAGTGGTGCAGAGGGCTGAGGCATCACGCCTTACCTCCTACCACACCAGCAACTTGTGTTTGCATGTGGACACGAGTTGCAGGGAGTCGGCCGGGGGGGAGTAGGGAAGAGGGTCAAGCATCTCGAGGACAGCTCTCCTCTCCCAGGGAGAGAGGTTTGGTAGTCCCAATGCATGACTGCCGCAAGGTGGAGGTCTGAGGGTAGGACAGGTCAGGAACACCAAAAGTAGGGAGGGTGCTGCAGGACTCCCCGGTGTGCACACACCTCCACGTACACACGTTGGTGTGTCATGTCCTAGCAATGGGGAGGGAAGGGGAGGGGAGGGAAGGGAGAAAATGGAGGAAAAGCCTTCTGGGTGGCAGGGAGATTAACCAGGCCTCTGCAGGCCTTGCACCAGTGGCAGGGCACAGCCCTCGGACTGAGGATGAAGATGCAGGTAAGCCTCGGGGGAGCTGGATGACAGGGCTGGGAGGGTGGTCAGGAAGGGGGTCACCAAAGAGCGTAGGGGATAAAGTACAATATAACAAAGAAAAAGTTGCAACAGGGGACCCAGAGGTTCACATCACAACTCCTCATCCCTGGTCTCACCCCCAAGTCACATGACACTACCACAGCTCTAGGCTGATATGGACCATGCAGCATCACTGCCCTCTAAGACTGTCACACCACCCCTCTCTTGACAGAGCATCTTTACTTGAACTCTCAGCACCCCTCCATCCCATCATGGGCAAACATCACACAGCCTACAACAGAAGCAACCACATCTCTTCAGAAGGGTGGAAAACAGGCTGATTGCGGCAGCACAGCCGAGAACTGAAACCTGAGCTATGCAATAGACTGCCTTACAAAGTCTCAGTGACTCCACTGTGAGCACAGTGATATCTTTTTATTGCTATCTAAGGGACACAGCTCTGTTTCTTCTGCCCCCCACCCCCCATTTTGGTATGCTATGTATATATCAAGATTAATAACATGATTTTGCTTAATTCACTAAACATGGGGAGGGTTCAGTACTGAGGTAAATAGTTCTGTGATACAGCACGCATCTTCAGACATACATACCCATAATCTTACCTGCCCCCCATCCTTAGCGAACTCCCCCCCCATCCTCACCCCCAAATGCACAGAGCTGGCTGTCTTAGACCGTACATCCACTCACTCACTCACTCCCTGGAAGGGTTTATTACCTTCCTTTGGTACCACTGGGTAGCACTGGTGGTTTCTCTTAACCCCACCCCCACTTGCAGGGGCCCCAACCAAAAAGGACCAGCAGATTTTAAGCTAACTAGGGAAGTCATAATCATTTAATACTTGGTGCTGCTCCCTCTAAGTTGGCTGAGCTGGTGGGCACTTGGGGGTGGGCACAAATGACCAACTCGGGGTACAACAGTGCTAGTCATATTTTAGGGGGTTAAATATTAACTGGGGATGGGATCCTGCCTGTGTGACATTCAGTAAATCACTACCACTCCCCCAATGCACTACATGCTACCTTTGAATATACCCAACATCATGACTGGGAGAGTTAGCTCATACTGTATGCAGAGTCCAACTGCATCACACCTTTCCCTATCAGAATTCAACTGCAAGTCACCCATTAAAAGAGACTCATTTAGCAGCTGGTTCTACTGCACCTCATCTCTTATAGAGTACAGCTGGGAGTGCTGGGTCCACCCTGCCTTACAATCTGCCTCTTTCCTCTTCACTGCCTAACTGATAAGGGAGTTCAGCATAGGCATACCTGTACTTGCAGCAGCACCTCTAACTGCCTCAGCTGTACGATATCCCGTTTCCTCCCCCAGGTATCATCTGTCTTGGGGTCCTGCAGCATTCGTCTCTCTACAAGTGGCTACAGCCGCAGGAACTGGAAGGGAAGGGTTAGGAGGAGTGCACACAGCTGTGCATTGGCTCTCCCTCCCCCGCTAATTATTGACTGCTCGAAATTAGTTCAAGCCCCTGTGTTAAACCTGATATCCAGGGGATTAACACGGGCTGTATATGGCAGCACTAGCTATTTTACTTCACTCTTCTTTCTTGATCAAAAATGCAGTAAACAAGGATTTTCTCAACTCCTCTGAAGGCAATCAGCAGTACCATTTTATATTATACAATGGCAAGGAAAAAGGAAAGAAGTTGATTGGCTGCTGACCCATTGAGACAGTGATGTTATTACACAATAACATCACTGTGACACCATAGGTCTAGTCTCAGCACTGTGAACCTCCTGACAGACTGCATCGGATGATTTGTTGTAGGATCTGTTGCATCATTTGTTGCATCTTCTCTTAAGAAACAAAAATATTTTCTCACGCTAACAAAAATATTCTTCAAAATTTTTTTTTTTAATTCTTTATATAACAAGCCATTGTATAATTGCAATAAGGCACTCCAAGGTGTGTGTTATTGTGTAATGACGTCACTCCTGGGGAGGCGGAAGCACTCGGCTTTGCCTCATGCTTCAACTCACCCCAGGAGTGACGCTATTACACACTAACACATACCTTGTCCTGCCTTATTGCTTAAGTAACCACTAGTTGGCAAATGCATACAGTACACTGCCTGCCCAGGTCAACACAAAGTCGGACAGCTCTGGGGCTGACAGCACACAGAACTGAATGAGCCACCATACCAGTTTCCCATGGATTCATTTCACTTACTTTAGCCCTACTACAAGGGGCTAAGCTGCAGACCACTGTAACATTTGCATTACTGCGTTACTGCTGGCAGAGGAAATCCCTCTCTCTCTTTCCTGCTCCTCTTCTCTCCTGCTCTCCTCCTCCTTCATGTTATTTCTACTGAGTTGGACGCAGATGCCCCCAGGGTCTCTAGGTAGGATAGAGGGTGCAGCAACTAGGTTAACTGGCAACTGACTCTGAGAAGAGTGCAGTGGTCCTGGATGGAACTGTCTGGAAGCAATTCTGTGGAACTTGGCTTCCGCTGGATGTTAGCCTCCCCAGTAATCATCCAGTATGACAGATCATACAGGGTAGGTGCATTATGCGGTCAGAAGGAATCCTCAACACTTTCGTCTAACATGTGACACTTCATCAGCTCCTCTGTGAAGTGTCACATATTAAGCTATCAACGAGAGCTTCCTTCTCACAGAGCTCCTTCTACACTCCAATAAACACTATGGCTTGGTAGCAACACTGTTTGTGGCCTTCGATTTCTTTAAAGTGCAGCCTGTTTTGTGATTGTTCGATACTACTGTTTAGGCCCTGCACCCCTCGTTTTTTCCATTGGCATGGCATTGTTGTGCTCCCTTTAGAGTAAGGTGTTCAACTCCATTCTATGCAGGAGACTGGTGAGTAAGCTGGGTAGCCTAGAAGTGGGTCCAAAGGTGGCAAACTGGATAAGAAATTGGTTTGGGGATAGGTAACAGAGGATGGTGGTAAACAGAGTTCACTCCAAGGAAGGGAAGGTGACCAGTGGGTTGCCTCAGGGATCAGTGCTGGGAGGTCCTCTTTAATGTCTTTATAAGTGACATTGCAGAGGAACTGGAAGGAAAGGTCTGCCTCTTTGCAGAAGACACCAAAATCTGTAATAGGGACATTCCAGGGGTGGAATGTTCCTACTACTATGTATGTAAAGAAGGGGATCAAAGCAACGGAGACTCAGGGATCACAGGAAGGCACAGTGGCACTGTGGGTAACCCTGGACTCGGGGTATAAAACAGCCATCCGTACTGGAGTAGTTTACAGGCCTCCTATGCAGGGGGAGGATACAGATCAAGTTTTAGTAGAAGCCATCCACAAAATGGCAGCCAAAGGAGAACTACCGGTAATGGGCGATTTCATCCTGCCAGATGCAGATTGGAACACTCAGACTGTGGGTACAGCAAGGAGCAAGGACTTCATGGCTGCCTTGAATGGGGTAAGCTTAAGGCAGCTCGTAATAGAACCCATCTGGGAGAGGGCTATACTGGACTTGGTGCTGACCAACAAGGACAGAATCACAAATGTGGAGGTGGGCAGCCCCTTTGGAACCAGCAACCACAGGACTGTGTGGTTTAAAGTTAACACATTGGTAGAGGAAAGCCATACAAGGATTAAAGTCCTAGACTTCCGAAAGGCCAACTTCATGGAGATGGGGAGACAGCTTAAAAGTGCCCTAGCAGCAGAAGGCACAGGCTCAAAAGATCCATAATGTAAGTAACAAGTTAGTGTGTCAAACTGCATAGCAAAATCAAATGAAAGAAGTGGCCACTGTGAATCTCTAAGACAGTGACCGAGAAGGTGCGGGAAGAAAGAAAGGCCTTCAGGAATATAAGGAGACTCAGAAAGATGTAGACCACAGAGAAATATCTGGAGAAGCAGAGAGAAGCTGGGAAAGCAGTTGGAAGGGCAAAGGCACAAATAGAGAAAGGAATAGCACAGGATATTAAGAAAGGAAACAAGACCTTCTTCAGTACATTAGCAACAGGAAGAAGATCAGAAATCGTATTGTTGGGCTGAAGAAGGAAGGAGGGAGGGTGGGTAGAGGATGACTTTGAAAAGGCTGAGATACTGAACAAGTACTTTTACTCAGTATTCACCAAGGAAGGGGCAGGGGAATGGCCAAGACTTACGAGAAAAGGTTTTCAGGGGGAAAGGTGGACACCAGCCCCATTACGGTGGAAGGAGTCCTAGAGGAACTCTGAGAAACTAAAAATGGACAAGGCAATTAGGCCAGACAGGATTCACCCTACAGTGTTAAAGGAACTCAGGGAGGTACTAGAAGGACCACTGACGACCCTTTTCAACTCATCTCTAGAGAGAGGGGAGGTACCTGGGGATTGGAGGAGGGCAGAGGTGGTCCCCCTCCACAAGAGTGGAAATAGGGAGGAGGAGGCAAGCAATTACAGACCTATAAGCCCGACATTGGTGGTGGGGAAGCTGATGGAGTCCCTACTTAAAGAGAGGGCAATGAAGTTTCTGGAGTCTAGTGGGGCACAAGACCCAAGGCAGCATGGATTCTCAGAGGGAAGGTCCTGTCAGACAAATCTTATTGATTTCTTTGACTTGGTGACCAGGGTGGTGGATCAGGGAGAGGCGATGAATGTGGCCTATCTGGATTTCAGCAAAGCCTTTGACACTGTTCCACATGGGAGATTGCTTAACAAATTGGGAAACCTGGAAGTGGGCTCTACAGTGGTAAAATGGGTTGGGAAACTGGCTAAAAGACAAGACCCAGAGGGTGGTAGTAAATGGCATGAAATCAGAAGAGAGGGAGGTGACCAGCAGGGTGCCACAGGGATTGGTGCTGGATCCAGTCCTTTTCAATATCTTTATCAGTGACACTGCAGAGAAACTGGAGGGGAAGTATGCCTGTTCACAGATGACACCAAGATCTGCAACAGAGTTGACACATAAGAGGGAGTGGAAAAAGTGAGAAAAGATTTACAATTATTAGAGGAATGGTCAGGGGTATGGCAGTTGGGTTTCAACACTAAACAGTGCAAGATAATGCACCTAAGGCACAGAAATCTAAGAGAGGAATACAGAATGGGGGGGGGGGTTCTGGCTACCACAAGGCAGGAGAGAGACCTGGGGGTTATCCTGTCTGCTGACCTGAAGTCGACAAAACAGTGTGAGAAAGCAGTGGGAAAAGCAAAAAGAATGCTGTGGTGTGTAGGAAGGGGCATAACCAGCAGAAGGAGGGGAGGTGGTGATGCCACTGTATAGATCACTGGTGAGGCCTCATCTGGAATACTGTGTCCAGTTCTGGAGACCTCTTCTCAGGAAGGACATAGACAGAATGGAAGAAGTCCATCAATGAAAATGGTACAGGGGCTGCACCAAAAGCCTTATGAGGAGAGACTCGGGGACCTTAACATCTATTCATTGGAGGAGAGAAGGGGGAGAGGGAATATAATAGAGACTTTCAAGTACCTAACGGGTATAAACAGGGTACAGGAGGGAGGCATACTTCAGAGAAGGAAGTGCACAAGGGCAAGGAAACACAACATGAGGCTGGAGGAAGGAAAGCTTAGGGGGACTGTTAGGAAAAAAGATTTTCACAGAGAGGGTGGTGGATCCATGGAACAGCCTTCCAACGGAGGTGGTGGGAGCAAAAACAGTACGGGGCTTCAAAAGCACATGAGACAAGCATAAGCAGAGCAGGGGAACCGTAGATTAAATAAGGATCTGGGCTGACAAACTGACTAGGAAAATGAGCAGACTAGATGGGCTGGATGGTCCTTATCTGCATCAGATTCGATGTTTCTATGTATGAAAAGAATTAGCAGAGATCTGAGAAAACTCAAGGTGTTTTCAATAGTAGGGCAGCTGGGTTTCAATGTGAAAAAGTGCAAAATAATTCACTTAGGGCAAAGAAACTCAGGGGCAGAGTACAAAATGGGTGGAGTGGTATTGACGACCACCAAGCAGGAAAAAGACCTGGGGTAATCATATCGGATAGCCTAAAGGTGGCCAGGCAGTGCAACAAGGTAGTAGGGAGGGTGAATGGGAAGCTGGGGTGCATAGGGAGGGGTATCACCAGCAGAAAGAGGGAGGTGGTGTTGTCCGTATAGATAACTGGCAAGACCTCACCTGGAGTACCATGTCCAGTTCTGGAGATCACATCTCAGGAAGGACAAAGACAGAGAGGAGGCAGTCCAAAGGAAGGCTGCCAAAATGGTGCAGGGTCTGCATCAAAAGCCCTATGAGGAGAGATTAATGGACTTCAATATGTACACCCTGGAGGAGAGAAGAGATATGACAGAGACCTTTAAATACCTCATGTTGGGTAAATAAGGTACAGGAGGGAAGTATTTTTCAGAAGAAAAAGGTGCTCATGAACAAGGGGACATGCTATGAAGCTGGAGGGAGGTAGATTCAGGAGAGATGTGAGGAAGTACTTCTTCACAGAAAGTGGTGGATTCCTGGAACAGCCTTCCAGTGGAGGTGGTGGGGGCAAAAACAATGGTATGATTCAAGAATGCATGGGATTAGCACAATGGAATCATAGTGGAAAGGAAGGGGGGATAAAGTGCTGTAGATCATTCTTTACCCTGCATCATGGCGGCCACCCTGGGATTCCATCTGCATGAACTCTAAAGGGAGCATAATAATTTTTTTTTCTAGACGCCTAAAACCCTTTTAGGAGAGAGTTACTATTTTATTTCGCTTCTCTGTGTCCCAAGTTTTAGAAGTTGTCTTTAGTGACGAGGTTTAGGGTAATAAGGATTAATTAGGGACAGCGAAAGTGATTGTAGTGCGAGGAGTCAGTTTTCTTATTTTTAGGGATGAAGGATTAATTAAAATTCTGGACAGTGGTTCTGTGTGTTTGAACCCGACTGTTGCTTTGAAAAGGACAACAAAAATCTCTTAATCAGAATGTACCCCTGCGTTTTATGCTGGTCGAGGAGGTGCCTTGGAGCTCTCTGTCGGCTGAGGAGTGGAGTTGGAGCCAAAGCAGAGTGGAGCAGAAGCCATTATTTCTGCATTGGCTGTGGTATTAGCTGAGAAGTGGACTACTGGAGGTGCTGGAATGAATGCAGATAAGTGTGGAGTATGTCGGGGTGACAGACCAATGGATTATCCACCAGAAAAACTATCAGACTGCTGCTGTGGCTGGACCGGGAAAGTGTTGCCTTTGCAGTTTTCATGCAGGGAAGAGGAGCATTCATAGGGGCCATCCTGAAGGTTGTGTATAGCTTTTCTTGGTTTTGTGGGCCTAGCCGGGAGGACTGGTCCTGGGTCTGCCGAAGGGTAGGCTTGTGTGCCGGCTCTCTAGGGAGTGCAGGGGCACAGCCTGATGGTTGTGCTGTTGCGCTGCCATTGGGCTGGGCTCTGAGGCAGGAGAGCTTGAGGGAAGGTGGCCCCTGTTAGAAGGTGGAAGAAGTGGGTGAATCATTTCATCTGGATCAGTCTCTTTCCTTTTGAAAAGATCTGAAATTATCTCGGACAATCTCCTGATCTAGTGACGTTTCTAATATCCTTTTATGACTGTATGAAAAGCTCCAGGTGGTGATCTTCATTTATTGTGCAAGCAAATTATTTATCTGCTAAAGAAGTAGTGTCTGGCTCTTCAACACAGACCTGGGTGACAGACAGGTTTGTTGAGGAATGTTATGGACAAAAAAGTTGCAGAGGTGGAAGCTCTGCAATATTAAAACTTTCTCCTGAAATCATATTTTATTTGACTGTTATACTGGGGGTGAGGTGTGTGTGTGTGAGGGGTGAATTTTGTATATTTAGGGTAAAACTGTGGCTTGAATAAAATTAAGTGGATGTGCCAGGATCTTGGTCGAGCATGATGTGTTAGGGCTGTCTAGGAGGGCCGGGAGGGGGGCCAGGATACTGTATGGAGCATCTCATCTGCATGATTTACAACCCTCCACTAGCCTCCCAGTTTCTAACAGCACAGCAAGACGCTGCTGGGAGCTGGGGATTTGGAGGGGCCGGGGTGATCTTCGGTGGTGAGATGTCCCGTTTATGGTGGGGAGTGGTGGGATAGAGATTGTCAGGTCTAGAAGGCACCTTGGATTATGACAGGTACAAGAGAGAGGCCAGACACGTTTGGTACCTGTCTCCAGGGAGTCCACCAGACTGCGTGGCCAAGTAACCAGAGGGGCTATCTTGCCCACCAATCCCCTGAGGGAAGTGCTATGCAATGCCAGATCAATCAGGAACAAGACTGCAATTATTGCGGACTTGATTTCCTCCTCAATCTAGCTTGCATCACAGAGACCTGGATTTGGGACGATGCTGGCCCAGTCTTTGAGACCGCTGTCCCCTCTGAGTATACAGTGGTGCACTGCCCCAGAGAGGAACGTAGAGGAGGTGGGGTAGCCATCTGCTTTAGATCTGACTTGGGCTTCACAGTGCACCCAATGAGATCCCCGGGTTCTTTTGAGTGTGTGGATGTCCATGGTGGTCCGGGTACAAGTTGCAGGATTCTCCTGATGTACTGCCCCCCTAGGGGCAGTGGGGGATTTCCTGCAGGAGGTTGCCAAATTCATGGTCGGTGAAACATTGGGAGCCTCCAAATGTATTGTCATGGGGGATTTCAATGTTTGGGCCAATGACAAATCTTCTTGGCTTGATCATAGCCTCTTCCAGATCATGTCATCGCTGGGCCTGTCGCAAGCCATTTTTGCTGTGACACACCAGGACGGGCACACATTGGACCTGGTATTCTCACTGGGGATTGAGATAAATGATCTCAAGACTGATCGCGTGGCATGGTCCAATCACTGCACAGTGTGGTTCATATCCGGGGCACCCACCAGATGCTCTTCCCCTACAGAGATGATGAGCTGCCGTCCTTTGCGGGGATTAATCCCGGAAGGCTTTTTGGTGGCAGCCGATCTATCTAGTGTGGGTAATGCATGCATCGGAGGCACTGGTGCAGTGGTGGGCTCCTATAATAGGGTACTATCCAATGCCATCGACTCCCTGGCACCCGTACGTGTACAACCCAAATCATCCTACCTGAGGTCACCATGATTTGATGGTGACCTCAGGGAGTTTAAGAGAAAGGGTCGGAGATCAGAGCACTGCTGGATGAAGTCCGGCCTGGAGGAGAATAAACTGGCCCTGCACATGCATTATAATGCACACCAGGGGGCAATCAACCATAAGAAGGCAGAATTCCTGTCCAGGGAGATTGCTGCCAGAAAGAACCGACCAGCTGTACTTTTTTGGACTGTCGATAAGCTACTTCATCCGGCCCATCTACAGTCTAAGAAGGTTTTTTCTAATGCTTAATGTCAAGAGTTTGCTTGGTTCTTCTCGGACAGAGTGTCTGGTATCTGGCAGGCAGTTCCTCCAGTCAGCCAGTTCAGAGCTGGCAGTGGTAGCCCGAAATGTTCTGAGTACACTCCACCTGGTTGGGGGGTAGTTTAGGCTAGTGGAGGTAAGCAAGATCATTAAGGTGGCAACCAATCTGAAGCACACCTTCTGTGAACTGGACCTGGTGCCGATGTGTTTCTTGATGAGATGCGTCGATGCCCTTGGCCCGGTGTTTGCCCTGATTGTCTGGTGTTCCTTGTCTGAGGGGGTCTTTCCTGATACCTTGAAGGAGGCATTGGTGAGACCACTCCTTAAGAAACCATCTTTGGACCTGGAGGTTACGGCAAATTACCATCCCATCTCCAACCTCCCTTTTTTGGCGAAGGTTATGGAGAAGGTAGTGGTGCTTCAGTTGGAGGAGCACTTTGTGACCCACAAGTTATATGAACCTTTCCAGTCAGGGTTTCAGGCGAGGCATAACACAGAAACCATGCTTGTTCAGGTGCAGAATAATGTCCTCAGGGCTAGAGATCAAGGGGAAAGGACAATTCTTGTTCTCCCTCGATCTCTCCTCAGCATTTGGTACTGTGAACCATTGTGTGTTGCTTGACTGCCTTAGGGAATTCTGCAGACTCAACGGCACTGTCATCTGCTGGTTTGACTAGTTTTTAACCAACAGGAGGCAGCAGGTTGTGATTCAGAATTTCTCTTCCACCCCAGTCCCCGATCTTGCAGAGTACCTCAGGGTTCGGTCTTAGCCCCAATGTTGTTCGCAGTGTACATGCTACCCCACGAGGGATCATTGGGAAGTATGGCTTGGGCTTTCATTGCTATGCTGATGATACTCAGCTGTACTTATCACTTGCCCCAGGAATATCTAATGTGGCAGATATGCTTAACAGCTGCCTTGCTGAGATCAACAACTTGATGACCTCTAGCTGGCTGCAACTGAACCCTGATAAGATGGAGGTATTGGTGGTGGAGTCTAACAGAGTGCAGGATAGGATGGCCTCTGGCTTAGAGACTGGACTTGTTCTGGGATCTCTTCCATTGAAGGCCTCCTCTAAGGTGCGAAATCTTGGTATCATTTTGGACAGGGGTTTGACGGTGGAGGTGCAGGTGTCTGCCACTGTCCCCTCCTGTTTTTTCCATCTTAGAAATGTTGCCAGAATAGAGCCCCTTGTGTCGCCTCTGGACCTTCCCACTTTGATACATGCCTTAGTTACATCAAGAATTGACTACTGTAATGCGTTCTATCTTGGGGTCAGAGGAGGATCTCTTCACAAACTGCAGCTGGTGCAGAACGCAGCTGCCTGATTACTTACTGGGTAGCCTAAATTTTCCCATATTACACCAGCATTGCATGTTCTGCACTGGTTGCCGGTCAGGTGGAGAATCCTCTTTAAGATGAGTCTTCTCACCTATAAGGCCGTACATGGCCAGGGCCCTGGCTACCTGTCAGACCTTCTTGTACCGGCTCTCTTGGTCTGCCCCCTCTGCTCCTCCTGTGGGGGCCCCCTGGCAATTCCCAGGACTAGGTTAAAAATGGCTGGTGACAGGGGGCTGAATTCACAAAGCTTTCAGAAGGTGTAAAACTTTCCCTAAGTCCCCAAAACTGCCATAGCTATGGAAAAACAGGGGAGATTGCTCTAAGTGCTATTTACAAAAACCTCCGCAGCTGCAGAAAATAAAACACTGGGCAGGATTCTCAAAGAACAGTAAAAATCCTGCAGCTGCGGGGAAAAAGGCTTGCAGCACTGCAGAAACGCAGTCATGTGATATTCTTAAAGAAAGTCCCACAGCTGAGGGAATTCCACAAGTGCTGTGAATCCATAGTTGCGGATCCACAGCTGTGGAAATGGCTGAGGAGGCACAGCAATAGTACAACAAGTAGCTGAAGCAGCAGACATTAACATTGCTGCCATAGTATGAGGCTGACAGCACCCACAAAGATATCAGCAACCAGTCCTTCAACTGGGAACACTGCAGCACCACAAGTATGGGCAATACCATGGCACCACAGTGGCTGACTGTCACCACTGGTCATCCCTCCCAGGGGCATTCCTATTGCCTGCAGGGCTAGCACTCACTGCAGGCTGGTCAGGCTGTACTGCCTGTGGGGCTCCGTCATGGGCCACACTGGGTCTGGTGGTTGTTACCTGTTGCTATAGCATGGCAATGTGTGCTTTTGTTCCTGTAACATCAGCCAGTGCTATACTATCTGGGAGGCTATTACCTGTGCCTCACCTCCACCTTAATTGATTACAATTGTTGGGGCACTACTGAGTTTGCTGAGGGAGAGTTACACCTCATTCCACTTTGTGTAACATTTTTTCTGCAACTGCGGAAAAAAACTGGCTGAGAATAGCCCTTCAGGGGATGTGCCTTACTTATCTCACACCTTTTTTCCTCAGAGACTTCCGCAGCTGCACTTTTTTCCACAGTCTGTAGTGTTTTTTTTCCACAGCTGCGGTGGTTTTTGTGAATAGCAGTTAGAGCAATCTCCCATTTTTTTCCATAGCTACGGCAGTTTTGGGGACTTGGGGAAGGTTTTGCACCTTCTGAAAGCTTTGTGACTCCAGCCCCCTATGGACTGTGGAAGAAAGGTAGCTGCGGAAGTCCCTGAGGAAAAAAAGGTGTGAGGTAAGTAAGGCACAGCTCCTGCAAGGCTATTCTCAGCCAGTTTTTTTCCACAGTTGCAGAAAAAATGTTATACACAGTGGAATGAGGTGTAACGCTCCCTCAGCAAACTGCAGTAGTGCCCCAACAACTGGAATTAATTAAGGGGGAGGTGATCCACAGGTAATAGCATCTCAGATTGTAGCAGTTGCTGATGTTACAGCAACAAAAGCACACACTGCCATGATACAGTATGGCAAATGGCAACAACCACCAGACCCTGTGCAGCCCATGACAGAGCCCCACAGGCAGTAGAGCCTGACCAGCCTGCAGTGAGTGCCACCACTGCAGGCAACAGGATCACCCCAGGGAGGGATGACCAGAAGTGACTGTCGGCTACTGTGGTGCCATGGTATTGCTGGTACCTGTGGTGCTGCAGTGGTCCCAGTTGAGGGACTGGTTGCAGGTATCCTTGTGGGTGCTGTCAGCTCTTACAATGGCAGCAATGTTAATGTCTGCTGCTTCAGCTACATGGATTTACTACTGCTGTGCCTCCTTAGCCATTTCCACAGCTGCGGATTCGCAGCACTTGTGGGATTCCCGCAGCTGCTGGAATTCAGCAGCTGCCGGACTTTTTGCGGATTTCCCTCAGCTGCAGGATTTTCTTTAAGTATATCGTGCAACTGGGTTTCCGCAGTGCTGCAAGCCTTTTTCCCACAGCTGCGGGATTTTTGCTGTGCTTTGAGAATCCTGCCCAGGACCTTTAGTGTTGCCACCCCTGTCCCGTGGAATTCGCTACCCTTCGGGGTTAAGGGGGCCCCAACTTTGGAGGTATTCAAGGCCTGCCTTAAGGCCTTCCTATTCTCCCAGGCTTTTCCTGACTCAGTTTTTAGTCTATTGGGATATAGTTCTTGGCAACCCTATTTTTAGTGATAAATTTTATTTGTGGATTTGTCTGTTTAAATGTTCTTTTTTTTCTTGAGATTTATGGGTTTATTTATGTATTTGATTTTGTATGGCACCCAGAGCCTCTGGGATTGGGCATCTTTTAAATAAACATTGCCTTGCCTAGATTGGGCATGGTCTGATGTAATAGTGTAGGTAGGGAGAAATGGGCAGACTGGGTGGGTCAAGCAGTTCTCATCTGCCTTCAAATTCTATATTATGTTTCTACATGACGTTACTGTTTCATGTACTGTTGTACTTAAATTGTGCCATTACAGGTACACAATCTTTGATACTCTGAATTTTCAGCTGCCTTCCTACTATTAATATTGCAGTGTAAATATAGTTCGAGAACTCTACTTGTAATAGTTTGTAAACAAACTGTATGGTTCGTTCATAGGGATAAAGACAAGTTGCTTTATCTACTATTTCTAAGCATGATTGCTACACTCAGGCATCCCATTTTACACCCCCTTCTCAACATATAAGAGTTATCCAGTACCAACCGGGCATTACTACATGAAGGTTATTGTCTCTGCACTGAAGGGGAGAGGATGGGCCCTATATATTTGATGGAAGGTAGGTAGGTAATGATTTTATTCACAGAATGAACATGGAAATAACCCACTGAGTATAAAAATATGCTCATTTACAAGGGACTCCATATAAAAGAAGACAATGTTCCAGTTACATACAAAATACAATTATTACAATAAATAAAACACAAGACATAAATATAATCACTTAACCTAGTATAATACAACAAAACCTATTGCACATGTATTCCTACATCACATCTTAAGTATCCTGAATAATATATTTTTGCACCACTATCCAACTTCCTGATAGTTACAACAGTCTCTTGGAACACCGATTTGGTTTATAAACCATCTATTTATATGTGCCCATGTCACATTAACTCCTTGCACCCTAATGTAAGATGGTAACTTATTCCAACTTTGGGGTTCCAAGCATGCAAGTGTAGCACCACCATACTTTGTTCTCTTTCTGGGAACTATAATTTGCAAATAATGTGCTGACCTCAATTGTTGAGCTGGAGCTCTCAGTTCAAACTCGTTGTCAGTGTATCCTGGGATATTTTTCATAATAACTTTAAACATTAGTTTAATCATTTGATGACTTCTTTTATTATCTAAATGTTCCCAGTGTAGTTCCTTGTAAAGGGTGCAATGATGGGTCAATCGTGGAGCTTTCAAGATATATCTGGTCACTTTATTATACATAATATCCACTTTTTGTAAAATCTTTCTTTGAGGCCCCCATGTAAATTATGTCCACATATTCTATAACTGGTACCAGCATGGTATTAACAGTGTGCCACTTGGTATGTCTAGAAAAAATATTTTTAAACCTATAAAGCATCCCTAACTGTTGCCCTAATATATTTGCCATTCTATTAATATGTACTGTCCATTTACAGTGGGAATCGATCCATAGGTTGAGATACTTATATTCCTCTACCTGTTGTAATACAGAACCATCGGCCACTTTAATATCCAGAATATTATTACCATGCAAGATTTTGTTCTTAAGCTTAAACAATATTATTTTAGTTTTCCCACTATTTAATGCTAATTTATTGATCAAATAGCAGTTTTGTAGTTCGTCAAAGGCTTCCCGTAAACCATTTTGTATATTAATTGTTTCATCCCCTGCCAAATACAGAATTGTGTCATCTGCATACTTGTGGCACATCATTTTTTGCTTTCCAAATACCATGTCATTAGTATACAGGTTAAAAAGCAGTGGTCCTAAAATCAACCCCTGAAGTACTCCTTGGGTTAGCACTCTACAATTTGAATGATATGAATTTAGGTAGACTGTTTGTAGCCTACCTTTTAAATAACTACTTTATTTATTTATTTAGCTTTTGTTAACCAGGTAAGTACACTAGACAAAACATTGCCTATTTTCAGGTACGACCCAGGAGAGTACAGGAAATTACATACTAACACACTTAGGACAACATGGTACATAATTATGGAAAGATTATAAGTCATAAGACAACAAGGTACAAGTTAGGAAAAAAAACTCTCATGTCACACGCGAACATCTTAATTTAGAATACACAAAGTACAGGTCATGTGAGGCAACTTTTAGTTAGAGTAAGTACAACAGAGTAAACAGTATGTGCCAGTTTGGAGCAGTACAAGGCAAGGATTAGTAGCAGCAGGCATAAAACCAACAACATAAGGGCCAACTGTTGTGTATAAGGGCTGAGTCCAGACATTTTGTCACAGGGGTTTTTTGCACCCACAGGCCGATGTGAGTTTGAGATGGTTCCATAGGGAGGAACCCAGGCAGCCCTGGGATGGGGCAACACGGATCTGGTCGGGGAAGGTGTTCCATAGTTTGGGGGGCACATGCTGCAAAATCCCTTTCACCCATTTGAGTCCTAGTCACAGGTACCTTGAGTGTGGCAGACCCCTGAGACCTAAGGTGGTAGGAAGAGGGAACAGTTTGGACAAGCAAGTTCACCACCCCTGGGGGGGTGCCTGTGCTAAGGACCTTCCCTGTGAAGCAACCAAGGACAAAGTCAATGTGCTTTGAGGGAGAGAGCCAGTTTAGCTTGTTATAGATATCACAGTGGTGAGTGAGCCGGGGGGCCGCTAGGGCGAAGCGAAAGACATTGTTGTAGGCAGTCGACCACTAGAGAGACGGACCTTAGTAGTGCTGGCAAACAACAGGAGCCCGTAACATAGTGAAGGGAGAAGCATACCTCTGGCAAGCGCAATACGTGCACCCAGAGTGAGGTTATTTTTTGCTCTAAAGGCCAGACCCAGTTTACAGTTGACAGTTTTGCATGTATTCTGGATATGGCAGCCAAGGTCAAGCTGTGGGTCCAACGTTACCCCAAGGTACTTGAAGTTGTCCGTGATTGGGATCGGGACACTCCCCCCTTTCTGGAAACACAGAAAGGCACAGAGGAGGCCTTAATCTTAGCCTGGGACCCTAACAGCATGGCCTGTTTTTTTTTTTGATTAAGGACTAGCTTATGGTTCAGGATCCATGTCTGAATATTACTTAGGTCAGCACTCAGGTGGCAGTTAATGTCCCCCACCTCTGGGGAGTGAGACAGGATGACCAGATCATCTGCATAGAGGATTGGTTTACAATGAGCAGCGGCTGTGGGGAGATTATTAATGAAAATGGAGAAGAACAGGGGTCCAAGGACGGAGCCTTGGGGGACCCCCATAGTTACTGGGATGGGGCTTGATAGCTCTTTACCATATTTTACCCGCTGCATTCTGCCATGCAGATAGTTGGAGAACCAGCTGAGAGCAGCAGTGGATAGTCCAATTGATCTTAGCTGTGTTGATAGCATGGCATGGTCAACCAGGTCAAAGGCCTTGAGAGGTCTATAAAGATAGCCCCAGAGTTTGCCTTGGTCCATGGCCTCTCTAATCCAAGATGAAACAGTAACGAGGGCTGAGGAAGTACCATGCCCCTTCCTGAATCCGTGCTGTACTGGAGACATTGTATCATGTGATTGTAAGTACTCTGAGAGTTGCCCTGCCACAACTTTCTCCAGGAGTTTGCTTACCACTGATAGGATGGATATGGGGCGATAGTTCTCTATCAGTTTAGGGTTCCCCTGTTTAAGGATTGGGACCACTCTGGCGACCTTCCATATGTCTGGAATAACACCAGTTGACAGGGACAAATTGAAGATGTGTGCCACCAGAGGGGCAAGCCAGGGGGCACCGAGGCTGAGGAGCTTTGGTTCCAAGCCATCTTGGCCAGCACTTGAGAAGGGGGAGAGTCCAGCTAACAGTCCCCGAACCTCTTGAACCGCCACTACCCTGAAGAGAAAGGGCGGACGGGGTGATGATGGTGCTATGGGCTGGGCGCTGCTGTCACCACTACCATTGGGAAATGTCGAGGTGTACTCAGACAGATCTGAGAAATAATGATTGAAGGAGTTGGCAATGGTTTCTGAGTTGTTGCAGCTGGAACCATCAATTATCATATCAGTGGTCTCTGCACTCTGTGTACCACTCACTATGTGTTTAATATTCCTCCAGAACCTCCTTGGGTCCCTAGCCGAGTTCAGTAGTGCAGATTTGCAGAACTCACTTTTGGCTACCCTTATGTTCTTTTTGCACTCATTTCTAAGTTGTCTGTATTTTTGAAGAATAGCCTGGTCAGCCATAGCCTTAAACTTGGCTCAGCACTCGTCTCTAGTTTTGAGGAGGGCTAGTAGGCTGCCATGAAACCATTTTGTGTGTACTGAACCAAGCAATTACTTTATCGGAGAAATCAAAATAGTTTAATTTGTATAGCAAAATATTATGATTTAGAGTATCAAAAGCCTTTGACAAATCTACTAGAACAGCCCCCACCATTAATCCTTCATCCATAGCCTTCTGAATATCACCAGTCACCTTTACCAGTGCAGTCTGTGTGCTGTAGTTTTCTCTAAAGCCAGACTGGTACCCTGTCAAGTTGTTATGCTCATTTAAAAACTTTTAAACCTGTATTGCAATTAGTTTCTCAAAAACTTTGGCTGCAACTGGGAGTAGCGAAATCGGTCTGTAATTTGAAATTTTGCCCCAAACCCAGTTTTAAAAATTGGGACCACTTTTGTGGACTTCCAATCTACCAGCATTTCCATGGTGATTAAAAACAAGTTACAAATATATGAAAGTGGGTATGTGATGACTGAAGCAGCATATTTTAATAGTTTCCCACATATTTCATCAGGCCCAGTAGCTTTCTTATCATTGATTTTTAATAATTCAGACAATACTTCCTTGATTTTTATGTAAAGAAAATTAAATCTTTTCTCCCATTTTCTTATTATTACAATTAGGTTGCATAATGTCTTTCTCAACATCTTTCACTAGCCCCAAGTTCACAAAATAATCATTAAAATCATTGCCACTGCTGTCCTATTTCTGTATCCCTGCCATTTATGCAAAACATCTTTGGATATCCAGATGTACCTGGATTTTGCAATTTATTAATTAGGTTCCAAAATTTACCTGGGCAGGAAAATAGTGTTTCCTCCAGGTTTTTTTATAATATTCAGCCTTGGCCCCTCCTCACTTCTTTTAAATATTTATTTCATAAACCCTGTATTGATCTCAGTCTGCCTTCCTCATTGTCTTTTTAGTTTTTTTCCACTGCCGATTTCTTCTTATCCTAACATCATGTAAGACCCCTTTATACCATACTACGTTTTTTGGGCTACAGAAAACTTTTCTAAGTGGAGCATTTAGATTACGTACTTTAACCAATTCCCCCTTAAATTTACTACCATGCCTCATCAACTGTTGGGATTAACCTTATTCTATCCTACAAGACCACTTCCAAGTCCAGCATAAACTGAACATAATCAAAATGTTTAAATAATCTTTTAAACTCCCAACTTTTGGATACCAGTCCTGTTTCTTTAGCTCGTACACATATAATGCCTTGATGGTCACTAAAGGCTTCTGAAAGGACCCCACTCTGTTTATAATTATATTTTTTTGAGGTGAAAATTAAATCCAGGGTAGATGAAGCTTCACCATTCCTGGGGTAATTCTTGCAAACCCCTCAACCAGTTGGTACAGGCCCAGGCTAATGGTCATATCCATTAATTCATGTTCAGATGCAATCGTATCCCAATTTTCATTAAAATCTCCAATCAATTGAAAGGCACATGCCTGTGGTTATATGGTGGAAGAGCTCCTCCCCCATACCCTACTTAAATCAGCAGGCAAACCACAGCTCTGCTTATAGGGAGTCGCACTTGCTGTGCGCGCTCCATGTTGCGTGCTGGGGCTGGCTTCTGCCTCGGTTCTGTCCCCCCCCGCCTTTCTGCTGCCTTCTGCCTCATTTGTTTTCCTTTCCTTCCCTCTCCATTTGTTATTTACCTTTCTTTGGGAGGGTCTCACCTCACCTCTAGCTGCAACCCCATAGTTCGTTCTCTCGCTCCCTCCTTGGACCATCTCAGACCGCTGTCCTGCTCTCTTCTCTGAGCCTCCTATACTACCACACCTCAGAGCTCTCTCGCTTATGGCCATGCCAGTTACTTGCCTGCCATGCTCCAGACCTCTACAGCACCTGGGAGCTTTTGCACCATATTCCTTCCTTAAGCAATTGCTGCCGGACTGCTTTTGCATATTTACTTTACAGTGGACTGCATGTAGCGCTGCAACGCAGGGCTTTCCTGACTGTTTTGGGACACGTTTCGTCTTGGAGGCATGTAGATGTGGTGGGCTCCAGTAATGTTCTGGACCCTCGCACTCTCCTTCCACAGCTTTCATGCCAGGCATCATGTACCACGACGGCGGATAAGGTTTATATTGAATACGGAGACCATGGTATTGTTTACTTTGTTTCATGTCTCCATTTGCTTAATGGTATATGGTACAGCTTCCTTCATTGTTTATCGACTCAGCGCTCTCACTTAGGCTCTCCTCAGCTTCTGAGTTAAACGTATTTGCAAGTTCATTTCCTCCTCCCCTTTACTCTTATTGGGGCTCCTTTGCATCAGTGAGATTCAATTAATTTAAATATGCTAATACTGCTCTGCTTTCCGGCCAGTCTACTGTTTGGTTTCAGGACCTGAGGCAACATAAGGCAGACACTAATTACCTGCACATTTCAATTTACTAATCACTCATTATCTCAATCATGGGGACACTTGCTTATTAAGACTTATAGAGCTCTCACAGCTGCTGCGTTTTTTCCATCTACAGTATGTAATAGCGGTTCTAGCTAATTTACTTCTTCACCCAGCCCTTCAGATATGCTACTCTGGTGCATTATGAATTTTAATGAGCAGCATTTGTAACACTACCCATGCCACTGGGCAGAATTTCAGAAGATCCTTGTACTATTTGACATGAGCGAAGGACAGGGATACATTGGAGCTTCAAGTCTGCGGTCAGGATGCTTATCATTTATCAACGTTCACTGTCCCTCCTGGATGAGCTTCATCGCTTATCTATTAAAGGCACTTACCCGAGCTAGCTTGAACTACTGCTTTACTGCAATCAATTAAGGCATACTCAGTTTGTGGTTTACTGCAATTAATGCATTTCACTTACCTACTTCAGGTCCACCTTTCCCACTGGCCATGTGGGACCTCGCCTGGCTCGCTTCCTGCTTCTGTTACCACCCTACGTGGGTGCATCTGCGGCCTGCTAACCTTCATGGGGTTAGCAGTCACTCTGTCCTTACTTCACCGGCTGACCTACGTGTGGTCCAGCCACGCATAATTGCCTTCTTGGGGTCTACCTGCTTCTCTGCTCATTTTAACGGCTGACCTACATGTGTTTCAGCCACTCAGCTTACGCTCCTATGGGCCTAGCTCCCAATTACTTACTAGGACGCTACCTACCAGGACGCTTCAATTCATTCAGGCCTACTGCCACTCCTTTTATCTCATGGATTCTTAGCTGAGCTCTATTCCATATTGCCTTCCATATTGTAACTTGAACTAAGATAGAACTACTACATTATGCCTTCCTTATCATAGCTTCAGCTTAAGACATCAATCTACTATGGTTTGAGGATGCTTATTACCTCTGGTCAAGTTGCCAACTCATCCACCCAGGTTTCTTCACTGCATACTTTACCATCCTTGATCATCAGGAAATGACAGTCTACAGCACCCTTCTCCTGCTCTCAAAAGTATACCTCTGAATATATTTATACGCTGTACAGAATTAGCTCAGGATCATGCTACCATTTACAATCTGCTCCCTACTACTTCGCTACTATTTCTGCATTGCATGCAGTTCGACAGTGCTATTACTTTATCTACCACTGCTCTACAACCTGCCTTGCCCCGCGGGGCCGGAGGTTCACCGCATCGCACTTCGAAAGACCTGTGCCCCTATGGGCCGGAGGTCCCTTGATCTTATATAACTACACCATAATCACCTGCTTCCATGACCTGCTTCACCCATCAGGCCTGGGGGTTCAACTACTTTCGCTCTACACCTGCCTCGCCCAGCTTCAGGGCCTGGAGGTTCGCATATTTTACTATACGCCTACCTGCCACCGTGTCTGCCAGCCTTAGGAGCTCCTTTCTACTATAGACTTACATCCAGGATCGTTTAGCCATATGTCATCTATTCTTTAAATGCTTCTGCCTTGCCACTTCAGTCATATGAATTACTACTACTACTACTACTCTCCTACCAGGACACTTACTTGAGCTTATCCAGAAGACTTTCAATTTCATGGTTTATGCTCTAAGGCTTCTTGGACCCTGTGACAATGCTACTTCATTAGACTCAGTTTCTTCAGTTATCACCATTTATGACTCATAAGTTCGACTATTCAGGACTCTTCAGACTATTCTCACCAAGCCAATTCTAGTCACCGTACCATTCTGGCTTTCGAAACGTGGATATCTACATTGCTATGCAACTATTGGGATCACTAGACGAAGCTCTTAGATTCATGTGCTATTACCTTTTCTTCATGCTCCTTGCCGTACTGTATATGCAATATTACTCCTCTGCTATGAAGTCTGCATCATACAGATTTAATTACTACTACTACTGACCTACATACAGGTCCACTTACTTACACTATTTGCTCATATTACCTGCTTCACCCTTGCTGAGCCTAGGGTACATCCAGTCAGACTTGCCTGTTCTACTACCTACTTCGCTTCGGGATCTGGAGGTACATCTAACTTATGTCTACCTATTCGCACTAAGATCTACACCTAATTCACTTACCTGCTTCCCCACTCCAGATCGGAGGTTCCTACTGCTCTGCCTTCTCCAGATCACGCAGCATGCACCAGTTCCTGTGCTTCAACGCCGTGGCCTTCACTTGCAAAGCTTTCCAAGCAGATACATGAACAACTGTCCTCCTACTCTAGACATGGAAACGTAGCCTTTTGGTTACTGGTTCTCCTTGGAGAAGACGTTCTCACCTGCTGGAGCATTTCACCAATGCAACTTCGACGCTTCGAATTATTAACAACCATGGATTCCAATCTACTACCATTCTGCCCTGGACATGGATTCTCAGACTAGGAGTTGCTAGAAAGATGCTGCTACATTCACCAACTGGAATATTCAGTACTTTATTCAGCTTTCGCTTCACTGAATCAGGATCTATAACTTTGGAATACGAATTAGCCTATAACTTAACATTGTTACTTAGGATTATTCTCCCTTAGTATGCCCAGAAGGATGGGCAGGTCAGTAGCCATGGGTCCTCAGAGGTTTCCCCCAAAGGGGGTGTTTCCTCTCCTGCGCACTACTGGTCACACTCTCTGGAGTTGGAGGAGATAATCGTTTGATATCATTATTCTTTTTGGGGGGGGTCTCATGCTACTGGACTAAGCATCCTTTTTTATGGTGGAATACAGAGAAAAGCCAAATCAATATCAAGTCATAACACATTGCTCATCAGTTCAAGCATCTAAGCACCTTGCATAGACTATCCAGTTCACTTGTACTATAATCACTGACTTGCACATGACTATGTTCGAAGTACCTAAGCACTGATCACTTCAAACTGCTAAATATCCGACGAACATTATCCTACTTACTGATCTGGCCTCAGTATCCAAGCACAACCTACATTTTTATTTATTTATTTATTGAATTGTTTCACCAGGAAAAATACACTGAGCAACTTAATGCTCATCTCACAGTACGTCCTGGGGGAAGGTGAAAAGGATATACAGAGTACAGATATACAGAGTACAGTTCAGATAAATACATACAGATGGTGTAATTATACATACAGTTATAAAAACAGAAACAAGGCACTTGAGACAATAAAGGCTGTAGAGTATCAGTGCAAGCAGATCGTAGGGGCAGAATACAAAGTAGAATCAGTACATAGGATACAAGGTTGACAATGCATAAAATACAGACAGTACACTAGTGCAATATGCAGCAGGGTGAGCACATAGGAACCAGTCACCCCTATTTAAGAACTGGTCTATAGGAATAAGTGCAAGTAGGGGGGTGAGAGGGGGAGAGGGAGATAAAGATAAAGACAGAGAGAGAGACTGATGGGGGGTCAGGAGCAGGTGCAAGAGGGTGTGAGGTAGTTGTGCAATGCAGTGGTAAGGGAACAGAGGGAGGAGGAAGAGTGACAGATTTGTGGAGGGAGAGCATTCCACATTTTAGGCAGGTGGTAGGAGAAGGCTTTTTGTCCAGAGGTAGTGGTTCTGCAGGGGAGTGATAGGGTGCGAGTGTCAGCATGGGATCTCAGGGAATAGATGGAGAGGGTAGGGGTGCCAAGAGAGGAGGAGATATATGAGGGGAGAGAACCAAGCCAGAATTTAGAGATGAATTTAGCACCATGAAGCGTGCGCCGGGAGTGTAGGGAAAGAAGGTTGAGAGCGCGGTAGAGGTCACAGTGATGGGTACGGGAGGGGGCATCAAGAAATAAATTACAGAAGGAGTTAAACAGAGAGTCCAGTATGGATAGGTGGGACTGTGAGGCAGCATCATAGACTATGTCGCAGTAGTCAAAAATGGGCATGAGCATCTTCTGTACCAGATCTCGCCTGGCGGCGAGCGGGATGCAGCTGCGGTTTCTGTAAAAGTGCCCCAAGCTTGGGCCTTAGTTTTTTCAGAATAGCATCAATATGTACAAAAAAGTCAAGGCGTCTTTCCAGCCAGATGCCGAGATACCTGAAAGAGGAGAAGTCCTCTAAAGCAGTCCCATCAAGGGTGTGGAAGGAAGGGAGGAAGGGAGGTGAGTAAGCCTAGCGAGTCTCTGCCTTGTGCCAAAGGACATGGAGACCATCTTCTTGGCATTTAGAAAGAGCTGATGAGATCTAAACCAGAGTTGGACTTTGGTGAAGTCAGACTTGAAGCCTGGTAGTAACATCAGCAACAGTATTGCCAGAGGTAAACAATACTGTATCATCCGCATACATGTGGATGCTAGATGTGGTGCAAACCCGGGGGAGGTCATTTAAAAAGATGGAGAACAGAATGGGGCCTAACACATAGCTTTGTGGGACTCCAGTGGTTATAGGTGGGGGGGGAGAGATAGCATCAGCAATTCTCACTGATTGCGACCTGCCGGACAGGTAGGCACTGAACCATCCTGTAGCAGATGGGGACAGACCAGCAGCTGAGAGACTGTGAAGGAGGAGGGGGTGAGAAAGTGTCAAAGGCTTTAGCCAGGCCTACAAAGATAGCTGAGGTAATATGCCCTTTGTCAAATCCTGAAGAGATGGTGTCAGTTAATCTTAGGAGTGAGGTGGTGGTAGAGTGGGATTTCCTGAAGCCAGACTGGAAGGGGGTGAAAAAAGCGGAGTCAGAGAGAAACAGAGAAAGCTGTTCGAGTACTATGTGTTCCTGTAGTTTAGCTAAGGTTGGCAGTAGGGAGATAGGATGATAGTTACTAGGGGAGGAGGGGTCGCCACCCTTCGGGAGGGGGAAGACAACAGCATGTTTCCAGACAGAGGGCACAGTGGCAGTCGCAATGGAGAGGTTTAGTAACAGGGAGAGATGGAAGGCTATGGCAGGAGCAGAGATGTGTAGGAGCCTGGGGTCAAGGCCATTAGGCGAGGAGCCTTTGGCAGGGTTAAGGACCAGGAGACCTTGAAGGGTAGAAGCAGGGGGGAGATGTAAGGGGTTTGGAGGAGGGGGATGAGGCAGAGGAGCAGACGGGGAGGGATGGGAGGAGGAGGGGGAGGCCTGGGGGCGAGGGGAGTAGGAGTAGGGCAGGGGACAGTGCAAGGGGCACAAGAGGGGGCCAACAAGTCAGTGGAAGTGCTAGGAAAGGTACATAGCAGAGAAGAGGCACAGGTGGTGAAGTGGGAGTTGAAGCAATCAGCAATATCGATAGGTTCTGAGAGAACAGAATGGTTGCACCTGGGGGGGGTGGAGGGGTGGAGGAAGACTAGAAAAGGGAGTGAACAACCTTCCAGAACTTAGAAGGGCTATTTGTGAGACTCACGTGATGAGCCGAGTCTGAACGGACGTGTTCCGCGCTGCTCCTAGGCCCCGAAACAAGTTAAAACTAATAAACTCTCCAGTACCGGTAAGCATCAAGTCAAAACACCAGTTTCTAGTTGAGGGAGAGCTTCGAGCTTGATTTGGAGCCAAATTGCAGAGGAGTGTATCGCAAGGAAGCGGCAGCGATTTTATTGCCAGTGCAACTGCTGTAGTAGTAAAGGGCCGTTTTGCAGCATCGGTATGGAAGTGGAGGCTATGGAGCCTTTTGCGGCGAGAACACCGGCATCTAAAAGGCCAAAGCCCCTATCCCCTGTCCAAAACGAGCAGGATGGTGATTCAGATAAGGAAGGGGGTGCTGTTAAGGCTTCTGATGATATACAAGAAATAAAACAACTGCTGCAAGGGCTGGTGCTTGATTTTGCAGAGGTGAAGCCTGCACTGCATTCGTTAGCACAACGAATGAGGGATGCAGAAGCAAGGATCTCTTCCCAGGAAAGGAAGGTTTCCACAATGGATCAGGAGTTAGTAGCTATGAGAAAACAAGTTAAAAAGCTTGAAGAGAGGATGGATGATCAGGAGTCTAGAAGCCGGAGGAACAACCTGATACTAGCAGGGCTTCCAGAGAGGGCTGAAGGGTCGGACTGTGTCTCCTTTCTACAAGACCTGTTGCTTAAGTTGCTGGTCCCTACTCCGTTCAGGGAAGCTTATAATTTGGAGAGAGCTAATAGGGCTTTAAGAGAGATCCCCCCTCCGCGTGCAAGGCCACGGGTGATAATTATGCGATTTCTGAACTATAAGGAAAAGTCTCATGTGCTGGTTACTGCAAGACAGAAGAGGACACTACAATGGAATGGTGCGTCGCTATGGATGTTTCAAGATCAGACACCAACGGTTAGGGAGAAGCAGAAAGAGTACTCCGAGATCAAGAAGAAGCTGTACCTCGCAGGAATTAAATTCAGTTTACAATACCCCGCAACTTTGATGGTACGACTCCAGGCCGGGGAGAAGAGATATTTGACTGCGAGAGATGCCTTGGAGGGTTTGCGTGTGGAACTCCCAGAGCTATTTAAGGCGCCGACCTGAATCTTGGCAGACGAGGAGGAGGCGGATTGATCTGAGGACTGGGACTGTGGATAATCAAGGGATATGGCAAGCTTATTTTGATGTTCAGGGTTTTCCCCATGAATGATCTACATGTTAGGTTGAATTGTTTAAGATCTATTTGTTTTGTTAAGGTGGGTCAATCTGGGGGTGAAGGGAGATTGATCTTAGTTTAGAGCTTTAATGTTTGAATCAGGTGGGAGCATGATAGCTGGGAGGAGGGTTGGTGGGGGCTAGAAGATAGAGTAATGTGTGGTTGGATATTGAGGGGTTCTGTTGGGCACCGCTTATAGCTTTGAATTTTAAGGGGACCCTCCCCTGAGGGATTAAGTTAAGCAGGGAGGAGAGGGACTGGTGGAGCGATAGACAATCGATGGAGGAAGGGAGATGGGGCCCTTATCCCAGGATGGGTGTCAAGATCGGTATAGGGGTAGAAATTAATGTTTGGGGATTTATTGTTAGTTTGTAATGCGTAGAAGGGATACCCCATTTAGTTGAGACATAGGGATTGGGGAGCTGGTTGGTTGGGTTGATTTAATGTTCCGGTTGAAGCCCCAGGGAGGATAGTTAAACATATCTATTTAGGAGGTATATGGGCATATTTTGTATCCGGAGGGAAAGGTGCAGAGAGGGAGGGGAAGGCTGGAGTAAGAAGGAATGTGGGATATAGGAGGAGATGTAAATATGTTCTAGATACTTTTGGTTATGGGCTGGGTACTTGAAGATGCTTAGATAACTGGAGGGGCGGAGGAGGAGTGCAGAAAGAGGTTCATCCATGAATCGAGATTTGAAAGGAGGGCGATCACAGAATCGGGGGCAGGGGGGCTGGGGGCAGGTTTCTGGGAACTGGAAGGAGAGAGAGAGTCCATTATAGAGGGGGGGCAGACCAAGAAAGTGTGCAGAATGAAGGCTTAATTATAATAAGTTTTATATCTCAGAATGTCAAGGGTTAAAATTATTTCATGGAACACTAAGGGACTTAGGGGTAGACGAAAAAGAATGGTAATTCTTAGACATATTGAGCAGCTGGGGGCCCACATTGTTGCCTTGCAAGAAACCCACTTATTGACAGAGGAGGTGAGTTGCCCTCAAACGAATGTGGTGGGCCGTTTTGGGGTGGGTAAGGAAAGGGCATCGGGGGGTGTGGTGATCCTAATAAAGAAAACTTGTCCATACAAGGTGGAGCATGTAATTGTAAGGGAGGACGGCAGAGGGATTTATCTCTCTGGTACCTTGTCTGGTAAGGCACTATCAGTTGCTTCTATTTATGGCCCAACTCCCCCAACCCTGATTTCTTTGCTTCACTAGAAAGGGATATGGCTGTGTTGTCCACACACTCCCTTATTTTGGCAGGGGACTGGAACATTTGTTCTAATAATTTGGAGGCTAGGATTCTACCGTCTAGAGGGCCTTTGTCTAGGGCTCAGATTGCCCTGAACAGATTAATGGAGGTTACGGCTTTAGTAGATCCGATCAGGACCTGCTATACGGGGGGCAACAATATGACGTTTTACTCCGCGGCCTATAAGAGTAAATCCCATATTGACTTTTTTTTGCTAAATAGGGAGGCACTTAGGGAGGTTAAGGAAGTGACTACCGAGGGTAGAGTTTTTTCAGATCACTCCCCTATTCACTTGAGATGGGAGCCAGTTCCTACCCCTCCTAGACCATATAGATGGAGGTTGAATGATTCTTTATTGATGGAGGCTCCAGTTCGGGGAAAATTAGAGGAAGCCCTTTTGGAGATTATCCAGCAACAGTTACCCACGCTACAAAACAAAAAGTTAGAGTGGCCAACTTGTAAGGTGCTGTACGCACGGGTAGCGCAGGGTCTGGCAGTGCAAAGAAATAGAATGCGAAGGGCAAAAGAGGAATTTATTATGGGGGCAATCGAATCGCTGTCCCCCTTGGAAGGGTCCTCCGGGGAAATTGATGCAGAACTTAAGAATTTGAGAGGGGAAATGGCAGATATCTTGTATGGTAAAGTGGAATTCTGGTTGGAAAAGATTAAGGCTAAATATTTAATGCAGGGAGATATACCTGGGCACTTTTTAGCAGCCAGGGTTAAGGAATGGGAAGCTAATAGAACAGTTACGTCTATACAATATGCCGGAAAACATCTAAAGGACCCCCAGGAAATGGTGAACACCTTTGCGTCTTATTTTAAAGAAATATATCAAGCAAGAAATGTTGCTAGTGAGGAGGAAATCAGAACATTTTTGGAGGGAGTTCCGCTCCCGGTCTTAGACCCCTCACAGGCTAGCAAGCTAGCAGCTCCCATAAGGGCATCGGAGATAATGGAGGTGGTTAAATCTTTGCCCCATGGTAAAACTCCGGGGCCAGATGGTCTTACAGCTAAGTTTTATCAGGTGCATATACAGACGATACTTCCTATACTCCAAGAATTTTTTAGCACCATAATGCGAGAGGGTGTGTGTCATACTCCACTGTACCAGGCATATATCACACTTGTTCCCAAACCAGATAAGCCTAGAGATATACCAGGCAATTACAGACCTATAGGTTTGATGAATCAAGATATTAAAATTCTTACTAGAATTCTAGCTAATAGAATATTGAGTATTTCCCCAACTTTAATTAGTCATGAGCACGTGGGCTTTATGCCAGGGAGGGGAGCACATGATGCCCTTAGGAAGCTACACCATATACTTAGCTATGCGCCGGACTCTCAATTACCCCTAGCTTTGATATCTTTAGATGCAGAAAAGGTCTTTGACAGGGTCTCCCACCCTTTTCTTTTTGCTACGATGGAGAAAATGGGTTTTCCAGAGGGCCTGATTAGAGGTATCAAAAATCTATATGCACCTCCAACAGCTAGAGTATTGTGCAACGGTTATGTTTCTCAAGAGATTCAGTTAAAAATTTGACCCAACAAGGATGCCCTCTCTCGCCAATTTTGTTTAACATATATTTGGAACCTATGTTGAAAGCTATTAATGTTGATGCACAAATAAAGGGGATTAAAATAGCAGGGAGGGAGTTAAAATTTTCAGTTTTCGCTGACGATATACTTCTCCATTTACAGGATCCGGCACTAAGTTTTAAAAGAACAATAGATTTAATAGGGAGATACTCTAAAGTTGTGAATTATAAACTAAATTTGACTAAGACCCAGATTTTGCCTTTGACACCTTATGTATGTAGAGCAGATTTCGCACCACTAGAGACACAATGGAGGATGGACAAGCTGAAATATTTGGGCATCTGGATTACATCTAGTATTGAAGAGGGTGCTGCATTAAATATGGAGGCAGCACTGTCAGCGATTGGGGGGATATGTTAAGATGGAATAAGCTTCCTTTGAATTTCACGGCTAGACTGGGTCTCATCAAGATGAATTTATTGCCCAGTTTACTGTATCCGGTATGCTTAGCCCCATATAGCATTCCTGCAACTTGGTTTAACATAAGTAGGAAGTTGCTTTCTGAATTTTTATGGAACGCTAAACCTCCTAGGAAAAAGCATAGTATTTTGTGTTTGCCACATGCGATGGTTGGGATTAAACTGCCTGATCTCCATGTATACTATGTGGTGGGACAGTTGGGGCTCATGATTCAATGGATTAGAATTCTGGAAGGGGAGTCCTATGTACCAACCTGGTTACAAATTGAGAGGCAAAGGTTAAAGGACTTTCTTCGGAGGCATTCTTATTTGCTAACATAGAAAGGGGCCCTAAAAAGATATCCTGGAATCCAATTGTGAAATCAGTTGGAGCCTGGTGGTCGGTTCTTACTCCAGTTCAGAGAAAGAACCAAATGCAGGCTAGAGACCAACCTGTGCTAGGCAATCCTAACTTAGTAATTGGGGATCAAGTAATTAGTAAAAGATGGGCGGATCAGTTATTGGGTCTGAAGATAAGGGATGTGATCCAGGGTAATAGAGTGGCCCCTCCCAGCTGGGTGTGAAGGAATGTCATTCTTTAGAAGGTTGCAACTCACACGCATGTTAGAGGGGGTGGGGAAAAGGATTGGGGATTCTATGGATATTTCCTTCACTTGGGACAAATTAAAGGATGTTGATCCAATATCTAAATCTTTTTCACAAGTATACAAAGTGCTTTTGGATAATTTTAGTCCGAACTCTCCTATAAAAGTGGCATATTGGGTCAGGACGATGGCCCCCAGGAACTTGGATTGGGACAATATATGGAAGAGCAACAAGTATATATCTATACCCAAATATAAGAGTATGCAATATTTTATTGTCTCTAATATGTATTTTACCCCTGTGAAACTTTGTGATAGACACCTCAGACAGACAGACCTGTGCTTTAGATGTGAGTCCGGAACAGGGGATCTTCTACATGTGTCGTGGGAATGTAGTAAAATTGCACCCCTCTGGGTTGAAATTAAACAGCGTATGGACCCATTGCTAGATTATTCAGAATTTATAACGCTGGAGATTTGTATTCTAGGTGATTTTTCACAAATCTCAGGTACTACACCCAAATATCATCTATCTTTAATGACAACGATTGTCAAATCTTTTCTGTTGCAACATTGGAAAGACGATCAGGTGTATGCATATGATCAGCGGGTGAGAGATCTTATTGGGGCTTTGGGTAGAATACAGAGGTATCTTGGCTCGAAGGGTAAAAAAGGGCTATATGCTAAAAGATGGTCAACATTGGAATCAATTTACTCACTGCAGAGTAAAGTTGCCCAAACACAGGCCTGTCTGTTGAGATGTGACCAGCAGGAGAAGGTTATGCTGGAATATGATACAGATATGTTTAGAATGATGTTGGTCTGATTGGTCAGATAAACTGTTATTTTGGAAGGGTTATAGGGCATACATAAGGAAATTAGTTTGAGGGTCGTGGTCTGCTAGGATAGGTGAGGGGATGGGGACTCTCTCTCTTTCCAGGGGACGCAGCAGAGAGCCACCACCTAGGGGGATTGCACTCAAGAAAGAGTTTATGATTTGATGCCCTCATTGGAGAAACAAGAGTTGGGTTATAGGGGTTATTTTCCTTTTGATTAAATTAATTTATTGATCCTGTTACTCTGAGATAAAAGTGCTATAAGTATATAGGAGCACTTTGGAGGGTGGTTTCCTGTGCTGTGTATGTATATAGGTGTTTTATATATAGTTCTCACAGTCAGTTTGGGACTGTGTACCCTGGCTCGGCCAGGTATATGTATGTCTGT
Source organism: Neoceratodus forsteri (assembly GCA_016271365.2). Lineage (NCBI taxonomy): Eukaryota > Metazoa > Chordata > Ceratodontiformes > Ceratodontidae > Neoceratodus > Neoceratodus forsteri. The sequence goes on from CM057454.1 coordinate 580,389,692, forward strand.
CTAAGTTTTGAAAATCAATAAAGAAGATTATAACTAGAAGGGCTATTTGAATTAGTTTGAAAGTTGGATTTGAAATGCTGTGCTTTAGCAAAGCAGATTGCTTTGGTGCAGCCATTCCGCAATTCACGGTAGTGCTGGTGATCTCCAGGGCAGTTGGAGGTTTTGGCTTTGCGCCATGCCAGGGCATGAGCACGTTGGCAGGCTAGAAGCTCAGGGGTGACCCAGGGGAGGTGATCGCTATGAACCCTGGTTTTGCGGGGGGGGGGGCGGTGCACAGGAGTTCCAAACCTGCAGAAACTTAGAGGTGAAGTAAGCAAGGGCATTGTCCACAAAAGCTGCTGTGATAAGGGGGGACCAGTCAGTTTGCATAAGGTCGTGAAGCAAGGATTGCAGGTCGAGTAATGCGGAGGGACAAAGGAGAATAATTTTAGGAGGCCTATGTATTTTCCGTACTATGAATGTCATATGGTGGTCACTAATAGAGTCAGGAAGTAGCCCTGTGGCCACTACTTGATGTGGATGGGAGGTGAGGATCAGGTCCAGCAGGAAGTGGTTTAGAGTTTTACAGTTTAGACGAGTGGGTTCCTGGATCAGCTGATGGAGGTTTAAGGCTTCGATGGTGGAGCAGATGTTAGCCAGTGATGGGGCCAGCCAGTTTAGATTTAAGTCGCCCAAGATGAAAAGTTTGCCACCGCAGGTGAGCGAGGAGAGCTTAGAGACCAAGTCAGTGATGTTGGAATGTAGCTGATCAGGGCGACAGTGAACTCCTGCAATAAAAATGGGGGCTGTGTGAGGATAGGAGATTTTTAAAGGGAGAGCCTCGTGTGATGACTGGACAGATGTGCCAAAGGAGGGAATGATTTGGAGGGTGGAAGAGGTATATATAGCCACCCCGCCACTTTGTCCGGACCTGTCCTGTCTAGATAAAGTAAAGCCAGGGATAGCTATTGCCTGATCAGGAATAAATTTGGATAGCCAGGATTCAGTGATCACAATGATATCTAGGGCATAGTCCTGGACTAAGGGTTGTAAAAGGGAGATTTTGGGAGCAAGACTTATGATTAGGTGGATGATTTTAAGTCCATTTGGTAGACAGAGTGGATTTGTGCCTGGGTGGGCACCAGCTGGTGGATGGGCAGGTGCAGGACCAGGGTTTGGGTGAATGTCGTCGGATGCTAAAAGGAGCAGGAGAATAAGAAGCTGAGGGAGCCTGCATCCCTTGGGAGAGCGATAGAGAAGTTGTTTACTAATTTTAAGGGGGATAGTCAGAATGAAAGGCGAGGATGCTATCCTAAGGAGGGTAATAAGCTGAGTGTGCGCCAACGTGATCATGGAACAAGGGAGTATATGGCAGTGGGGTAGGGAGGTAGCAACTGTGTGGGGCATTGTACCAGTGGGGGATGCTAAATTGCCAACCACCGTAAGGGACGCCTGCAGACTAGGTTGGTCAGATGGCAGCTGAGTACAGACTGGCAGAAGTATGAACGGGATGAGCCACAAATTAGAAGTCTGCCAGGACTCCATAGTACACCCAGTGATGGCGAGAGAACGCAGGAGGTTGATGACTAGAGTAAGCGAGCAGCGGCTCAAAAGGGGGGAGCCACAGCCTGATGCCTCTAGTGGCAGAGAAATATAAGGAGCCAATAGGAAATTGAGTAGATAGAAAAAAAAGTGGGTCAGGTGTTCAGCGGTGACTATAAGTGTCGACCACGGGTTCAGCTACAGTATGTAACATAAGTACTGAGCTCTGAACCACATATAATAATATTTCATGGGGTGGTTTATACTTCAAGAAATCATGCATGATGTTATAGTTAGATGAGTGAATCTTTTGTGGTTTATAGACCCCCATTAAAAATATGAGCTGAATAAAAGGTATCTTGAGTTCAATTGCCAAGGCCTCTACACCCTGTAAGTCAACGTCAATAGCAATAGACTTAACATCCAAATTTGATTTAATATACATCATAACTCCAGCACTCCTCTTTTTCGATCTGCCCCAAATATTTGATACCCATCAATGCCTAATAATGTTGAAGGGGTTTTATCATTCAACCATGTTTCACTAATTACAACACTTTGAGGTTTAAAATCCAAAATCAATTCTCTAAGGGCATCCACCTTGTTAATTTTGCTACATATGTTGAAGTGTTAATTATGCTACATATGTTGAAGTGTACATAAGAGAAGGTGGCATTATCCAAGGATTTCATCTCAGATTCTTTTGCTTATAATGGACCAGAATTAGCATGAATATCCCCATAGAGTAACAATAAAATAATAACTATGTGGTTGCAATGATACCTTTTCCTATTGTACACTTTATCACAAATCTCAGCAATCTATAAAGGGCTTTGTGTGATGCTGTGGTAAGTTGCCCACCATTGGCAGTTCCCTGATAATAACTAACTAACCTAATCATAGCTCCATACAGACACTTTGGCATAAAGTGAGAGGATATAACCCAGTTCTCTCTGCTCATCTCAACATGGTTTGTATTCTTATTAAAAACAATTTGTCTATGTTCGAAGGAAGTAATCCTATATAAAAAACTAACATAAAAAACAAACCCAGCATATGTAATTTCTTAAAGGCTGACACTGCTACCATACATTTAAGGTGTCTGTGGCTCAGTAGGTAGCACACTCGCCTGTGAGGCTGGGAGATCAGAGGGCTGTGGGTTCAGTTCCCACATCTGGCACTTGGGTTAATATCCCAGTACTGACACTGTAGTGTAACATGAGAGGGGTGCTGCACTTCTGAGGTGCCGTCTTTCAGATGAGACGTTAAACCGAGGTCCCATCTGCCTGGATTGGTGGTAGTTCAGGTGGATGTTAAAGATCCGATGGCACTTATCGAAAAGAGTAGGGGAATTGTTTATTGCAAAAACCAAAAAACATCAATACAGGTACTCATTGGAAACATGAACAAATATAAACTGGAAACAGAAACATCACTGTAGAGATATCAAACAAAGAAAAATAACAGAAAAATACAAGAGAAAAAACAGACCATATTAAATCCAGCAGACATGCTTCCAGTATTCGTGAAATAAAGAAATCAGAACATGACGGTATTCAAAGTCCTTTTGTGTCTGTAAAGCCAATTCAATTTGACTGATCACCACCATAGGTAAAGTACACGTATGCTGTATGGAAAAAGAACATTTCCCTGCCAAAGATAGAACCTGATGCAAGCAAATATTACATTTAGGGTACTAGGATGAAAACGGGAAAAATACCCCGAATATTCCCGTAAAACCAAGCATTCATAGGTAATCTGACATGCCATCCCCAACCCCCATTTTGCAGACAAAGCGGACCAAAACTGTACTGTATACGAACAATTATGGAAAAAAATGAGTCTGGGTTTCTTCTATACCCATGCATTCAAAACGAATGCAGTTCCATTCTGCCAGAGCCTTATGTTTTAAATTCCCTTTAACCCCTAGCCTCCCATGACAACTTAACCAAGTGACATCCCATATTCAACCAGGAATTCTCCCATCCATCAGCACTTTGAGGGCTAAGTGTGTTTTCGTGGGGTAGCACCTGGGAAAATCAACCCGAACTAAAAAATTCAGAGACATTATACTCCGATATATACCTTTCCGGGAAAGCCGATAAACCTCATCTTTTGCCACACTCCACATACAAAGTTTAGTTGCCACTACTGGCAAAAAAGAAGGTACTTTATAATTAGTTTTCACAATAGGTGCTACAGTGGACCACCTTGACAAAAAATCTTGAAGTGAAAGCAGAGTCCAGACATCCCATGGATGAGGGTGATTTGATGACATCTCTTTAAATGTAGTTTTAATAAAAAAAGAAACAGAAAAAACAACCGGATTAATCATGCTGAGACCACCCGCCTTAATCAGAAGATATGTGAAATCTTGCTTGACCAGGTTCAATTGGCTTCCCCACAACATTTGAAAAAAAATACTATATAAACGGGTTTCCTGGTGCCTAGGTAAGGGAAAAACTGAACTCAAATAAAGAAATAGAGGAAGTAAAAACGTTTTGATTATTAACACACGTTTTCGTTTAGAAAATGACCAGTTTTTCCATAATTGTACCTTCTTTTCACCCATCACAATGCGAGATTGCCAATTAAGATCATTTAAATCTTCTGTCCCAAAGAAACAACCTAAAATCTTGATGTGCCCTGTAGAAATGGTTATCCGCCCAATCATGGAATCAAAAACCCCTTCTCCTAAAAAAACACCGACACTTTTCTCCTAATTCACTGATGTTCCTGAAAGCCAACCAAACTGGGCTACTACATGCAATGCAACTAGACCTTCAGCTGTATCACGAAGCAGAAAACACACATCATCCGCGTAGACCACCAAACACTGTGGTGGAACCTCTGGAGATGGAGATAAACCTTGAATGTGAGAATGATGGAGTTCCCGAACCAAAGGGTCCAAAACAAAGGTATATAACAAGGGACTGAGTGGGCAGCCTTGGCGTACCCCCCTACAGAAATCAATCCCTTCCCCTACTAATCTAGTAACAAGGGGAAAATTTGGGGCATTACTATTTAAAAGTGCCACCCGGGTTCTTATTTTAGTGGAAAACCCATACCGCTGTAGAACATCAAATAAAAACCCGTGCGCCACCTTGTCAAAGGCTTGAGCCTGGTCCAAGGAAAGTAAATAACCAGTCAGTTTCCCCAACCATTCAAACTCACACACATTCCATAGTAGGGCCAAATTTTGATGGATGTGTCTACCTGGAATGGAACATGTTTGAACTGGATGTACTAAGGAAGAAGCAATATGTTGGAGCTGTGAGGGAATTTTTATATATCCTAAAGCTATATTTGCTATTAAATGCCTTGAAGCTATGCTTGCTTTGAAAGCCATGCTGTAACAAAGTCATAATGAATGTAGTAGAAATTTCTGAGTTCATGTTTCCTTTTTTTAAGGGTTATAGAATTTGTACTAAGGTTACTTGAGGTACATTTGTAAAAACAGAAAATAGATAAACTGAGCAGAACTGGTTGTACCAGCCTAAATAATGGGCCTGGGCAAAATATAAAAATAACAGCACGTAGTGGCATTGAAGGCAAGCTGTACGTTGCTATGGTGTGAGTAAAACTCATTGTCTCTCTCAGGTCAGCTTGACCCAGGCATATGTATCAAGCTGTGTTGGGAAAGAAATGGAATAAGTAGGGAAAAGTACCTCATACATAAACTTGTTTTTCTTTTTCTGTTACATTGCTGAAAACTTGTTATGCTGTCTTATGATTGGCTTATACTGAAATGTTGGTATTTTCAAGATAAGAAGTGCAAAATCTAGCTTATAAAAGCTGCTGTAAATTGTAATCGGAGAACTTCTCCGTTGTAGAAGTCCCACATGCATGTGTGTTTGATCAAATAAAGCGACGTTAAGACAAAACCCAGTGGTGTGGTTTTTGCCCCGTGACGACGGGAGTGGTTGCTCAGGTAATACTTACAGTGAGAGAATTTGCGATCACAGTTTTGGCGTAGTCGGCAGGATGAGTTCTTCGGTCCGTGTCACCTCATGATCGGGTTGTTTCCCTTGGACAAAAAGAAGGACATTTTTGTGGAACCCCATCAGGATGTGACGCCTAGGGGCTGGGCGACACTCATCATCACTGTAAGTACAAGAATACCTTTGAGAGTGTGCAACTATAAAGGACAGGCCTAAATAATATGGGAAACAAGGAAAAAATAGCTGGGTCCAGAGTTAGTATTATCTGGACCGGCAAAATGTATGTTTGACAAGTTTGACTAAACAAATTACAAGGGCAACTGCACTGCCCTTTGTACTTGTAATTTGTGCTTGCTGCAAGTATATACTGTTAGAGCCAATGATGGCTTACAGTTCAGGCTGCTTTTAGGAGAAAAACGGCTGATTAAGTAAAGTTAGATAACAACATCTAGAGAAAGAAAATAAACTCTGTGGATGTACGCACAGTAGGTGACTACAGACGGGATGATTTGAAAATCCTCCCCCATGTTGCCTATCTGGTAGTTTCAAGTTTTCTGTATCAATTCAAGTTCCCTTGCCTCCTATAGAGGCTAAAACATTTGATCCCAAATCCAAGTACTGGGGACCTCTATCAGATGGATCTCAACCTAGTACTGTTAGAAATTTTTTTGTTTTATTTTTAAACTGCAAACCAGAGCTCTGGAAAAAGACTTGGTTTGGCAGGTTACTAAAATGGCCAAAAGAAAATCTTTGAAAGGGTTAATAGCTGCAGTATTTGGAAATTATCATGAAGGTCCTGCAGTCAGTTTTCTTACTCAGACTAGTGTATCGGAAAAGAAGAAGAAGAAAAATACCTTGGCACCGGGTAAGTCTGAATTTTTTATTCAAAGTTGTTTTATGTCTGTCTGTTTTATTTCTGTAATACATATACTAAACAAGGTAATGCTCTGTCTTTCTCGTGCATATTTTCTAGCTTATATATCTGTGTTCTGTAATTATGCTCTGTTGTCAAGGTTCGAGATAGGATTGACTGCCTTTCAGTGCACAACATGTTACAGTAAAAAAAAGAAAGAAGCTTCTTTGCCTCATAGCTGACTGTTTTAATTGGCTTTATTTTTAATGGAACATTTGTGCTGCCTAGATAGGGTCAGTGAAGAACTTTTGTTTGTAGTTGTTGGATTGGAGCAGGTAGTGTTGATGGTGAAGAGTTATGACGCATATAGATTGCAATGTGCAGAAAGATTTGTAGTTTGCAAGCAATGTGCCAAGCCACTGCTAGGTGAAAATGTAATGTGTTAACAGCTATAAATGGCTTTATCATACTTCTAGTTATAACCAAAAATTTTTGCAAATGGCAGGGTGCCATATTTTGGCTATGTGCCAAAAGGTGTAAACCATGTTATACAAGATGTGTTCACTTACAGATGATATGTTGTGCTGCGTTTTAAAGGAGTTAAAATGTGTTTAAAAAGTGTTTTGTTCTGGAAAGATTTGGCATGGCGATATGTATAAATGTGTTGATTTAAAATTGTCAGTGTTACAAGACAGGGGAGGCAGCACATATATCTAAAACACGACAGTTTTCTAATGAAACTATGGGCATTACCTCAGCAAATTGGTGTGAAACAATGTCAGTCTTATTTTGTGTTAAGTATTTCTTTTGTGTATGTGTATGTGTGTACTGTCTTGGCCAGCAGTTTTATTCTATGCTTTAAAGATATTTAATATCAGTAGTGTTCAAGGACACTAAAAAAAAAAAAAATAACTGGGTTTGAACGACCCTTGCATGCACACTTTGACCTTTTGCACGTTATTTGACCTTCTTGTGTTTCAACATTTTATGTTACTACCAGTTCAAACTTGAGGTGTATTCCATACCTAAAGCACAACTTTTCACATAAAATGTATGTTTTCATGAAAGCACACCAAGAGTGAACCATGTAATTTGACTTTTTATTGCAAAACTAGTATTCTAAGTGAAGAGGAACAAACTTTCTTCTCGTCTCACTGCTTCTGACTTGCAGCCAACACAGGCAATACTCCAGCTGAAGGGGAGAATTATTCATCATCTCCCATATTTTTATTATATATATATATATATATATATATATATAAATATATATAGTACGCTTTTGAAAAAGGACTATTACAGCTGTTTTTGAGAGTTTACATCTACAGTTAAAAACAATGGCTTTTGTTTTATGTGTGACCATGGTGTAATCATTTTTTTGTCTTTTGAAATGCATTCTAAGAGATACGACGTACGGTATTACCATCAATCTGGATTTTTATAAACTCAGCTGACATTTTGTCATGCTTAGGATAAGGGAACCCAGGGACGCTATTTTTTTATCCTTTGGAAATAATCTTGTTTTATTTTTAAACTGGTGTGTGTTTGTTTGTTGTTTGTCTGTGTTTCTTCCTTTCTTCTAGAGAAAAGAAGTCCCCATCTTTATAGTAAGGTATGAAACTTACTAAACTAATTGTAATATTATCTTGTTATAATTTAAAGTGTAGTAGGTGGGGATCATGTCACCATCCACAGCTAACCTTTTATTGCTACAGTATTCGAGCTGTCTCTTTCACTCGAGCTGTCTCTTCCACCAGTAGGAGCTTGGGGAGGGGTAGCTACCCTTCCTCTATCCCTTCCAGTGTAGTACCCACAAAGGTGTGCAAGGTACATCACTGTTCCCCAAAGGGTAAATAAAGAAAATGTATATTTGCTAATAATTGTTTCTATTTACAGGTTTTAAAAAGACCCAAGGTATTTTAACAGCATAACCCAGCTCAAGCCCTTCTGTTTTTTTTCTAGTGCAAACAGTTAAACTCACACCTATTATTGGTACAGGGTTTCTGCCTCAGCAAGTAATCAGTTACGCTGGAGGGTGAAGTTGTGTATGTATGTCCACACATATTCATTCTTTTGATTGTCTTTTCAGCTTTCTTATCCTGTTAAAACAAATGCAAAACAACTTTTGTCATTGTCTTACAGCAATTAATGAATGCATTTTTTCAACCAGTAAATTCACAGTACTCTAACATTTCTGGACTCTAAGCTAAGTTTAAGTCTATATGTGTTGTTTAAAATGTATTTTATGCATTATGCATTATGCTCAATACTGAAATTGTTCTATTACAAACATGCTTATGTTTCATGTTTATGTTATAATGTTTTGATATACATCTTGCTACACTGTATCATGTGTGTATTCAGAAAAGTGCTCCACATGTATAATGTTTTTAATGCTCATAACCAAACCTAAATACTGGGACCAGCATTGCTGACCCACCCCTACAATATGTTCCAAAGCAAAACCAAAAGTAAAATTAATGCTCTGTTTGTCTTATTACTCACAGGTACTCCGAAAGAATGAGTGTACTCTCTGCAGGTTTTGTCATTTTAAATTTTAACAATTATAATATGCAGAATTTAGATTGTACTCCAAACCTATGCTTCAAGCCTTACCCCACTCAGTACTTTGGAGTATTTCACTATACAGGGTAAAGAAGGTAGATCTTTTCACTTGTCACAGGTGCAATAGGCACTGTTATTAAATGGCATAGGCCAACAACATATGTATTTGTCCCACTAATTGCATTGGTAAAAGGCATATTGTTATGAACAATATGTTTAAAGCGTTAACTGCATTAAGCAGGTTAGCAAGAGGAAAAGGAAGAGGAGACCATTATGGTTTTCCAAAGAGGTAGCAAAGAAAGTGAAAGCCAAAAAGATAGCATTCAGGCAATACAAAAGACACAGGCAGAAGGGGATAGGGAGAAGTACCAGGAGAAACAAAGGGAGGCAGGGAAGTCAGTAAGGGAAGCCAAAGCTCAGACAGAAGAACACATTGCAAAATCAGTGGTTAAGGGACAAACCTTTACAGGTACATAGTGAAAAAAAAGAAAGACAAAGGGAGGATAGTGAGACTGAAAGGGGAGGATGGGAGTCGCTGGAGGATGACAACAGTAAAGCTGACATATTGAACAGGTATTTCTGCTCAGTCTTTACTGAGGAAGAGGGGGTAATGGGTCTGAAGGAGTACAAGGGTGAGAATGGTGCAGAAATGGATTGCATCACAAGTCCTATGAAGACAAATTGAAGGAACTGAACATGTACTCCTGGAGGAGAGGAGGAGAGAGGGATATGATAAGAGACATACAAGTATCTTACAGAGAGAAACAGGTGCAGAAAACACTATTTTTAGCAAAAAGATGTTCCAGGACTAGAGGGCATGGGATGAGGTTGAGGGAGGATGATTCAGAGGAAACGGAGAGGGAATTTCTTCATGAACGGGTGGTGGACGGGTGGAGCACCCTGCCGGAGGAAGTGGTGGGGCTGAAACAATCACGGATTTAGGAATGCATGGATAGACATAAAGGAATTCTAGAAGTCAGGGTAAGGGAAACAGACTTCTAGGAAAACAAACTGAACTTACAAGCTCAAATAAGCAGACTGGGTGGCTATAGGCCCTTATCTGCTGACACTGTCTATGTATCTATGTATCTATGTATTGTAACATTACAAGATTTTATAACTCAGGTCTCAGTCAGGCCTGCTTGCAACAGACAGGAAATAATGTTCATCACTGTCATAACTGCTTCTGTGATTTAAAAGCAGGAGGTAACCATAACATTGTCATGATTTACAGATGGTCAAATGGTATAATTGAACCCTCGCCTGCACCCCCAGGTGTGCGGTTAATGTCCCATTTTTATTTTTTATTTTTCTAATTGCCAGAATTTAGGCTCTGTCACACCACTCTTTACAAAACAAGAAGTAAATGGTTTAAAAGATTGTTATTTATGTGTTTTTAACTCAGTGTCTAACACACTTTGCAAGTTTGCAGGTTTCCACGGTGTGGCACACATAAGATCTCCACGTTCAACAGCAGTAACCTCTGCAAGTGTAATGTTTTCAGCTTAAATTACACCTATTTGTAGAACTTTAAATCAACTGAAGAAGGTCCAGTCAGTTCAGACTCTGCAATCAAGCTTATTGTTTCTGCTTACTATGAAGTTAAGTCTGGGAAGGGCACTCCCAACTCCAGCGAAGATTCTGCTTCAATTGACCTTCTCAAGCAATACATCCATTTTCTTCACTGCCGCTTGTTCCAAACATGGCTGGTACTTTCTACAACCCTATTGCTCTGTTATGGACTGTGTTCTTAATGGTTTATTGTCAATTGTTACCTTTTTATGGACTGTTAATCTTTGTGCCGGAGTGTAATCAACTATCACGACACAAATGCCATGCAAGTGTGTGTGTGTGGCTCCATTAAAAGAACTCAATGAACTCAATGCATAATCTAATGCACCCTGGCCAGTGTGTTCGAAATCAGCCATCCAGCAGCCATCAATGTGAACACTGACTTTCTACTATGCTGGTGTTTTGTTTTAAATTACTGTCTGCATTGCCTCATATGCCTTGTGGGTTACCACTCATTCTGCAAATGACATTTCATCTGTACTGTAACTACATCAACCTGTGGATACTTACATGAACTTATGAACTGTTCATTTCATGGACTGTTATGTTTTATAAGGACTTATCTGGCAAGAGACATTATCAACAGATTCTTCAATCAAGCTCCCAGGGTGTGCCACACCTCAACACAAGGTAGCATCTACCTTATTCACTTTCAAAGTGAATTCCATGAACTCTTTTTCATCAACAAAATTATGTTATATTGTGTTATATGTGGTGTCACATGTTAGCATTTTTTCACATATTTCAATTGTGGTGTTGACATCCCTCAATTCTGTATTATGTTTTACAAACTCACGATTTGTGTTCCGTCTGTAACCACCCCTGTACCAACTCCAGAACAGGATGTTTTTTATAAATGCCTTGACTATCTGTATGCTGGCAACCAGTTTTAAATCATATACCTATTCACCTAGTCTAACAGTCTAAAAGTAGAAATGTTTAGTTTTGTTTTTTTAACCTTCAGTTATTAACTAATATCTTTACATTTATGTTCAATTTTTGTGAATGTCTCGATCCCTCAGGGGCTTCTATCTTCAGGGTGGAAATTATTAACAGTGGTCAGTGGCCAAGGTTTTAGTAATCAGTGACCAAACTTTTATCAACAATGTGTAGTTGGCTAACCATAAAACTGAGGAAATAAAAGGTGTAAAATGGCTAGTGTAAATTGCTAAAGGGCTAGTAAGAGGTAAAATGGTTAGTAAATGACTAAATGATGCCAACATGTAAATTAGTATATCTAGTAGCAAAAGGCTGCAAGTGGAAAATACCACTATGTCACTTAATATGTGCGTAAGACTCTTAAAAGGGTTAATTAGAAAATCCACAATGAAAAAAAAAAGCTGAAAGCATAAATGAGGCCGTGCAAGATATGCACAAATTCCAGCCTTGCATTTTTTCTAAGCTTGCTACACATAAATATGGGACCCATGGTCATGGCTTACAAGCGTAGTTGGTGACTGGGTGCTACTCTTCTCCATTGGGTGACAGTACTTGTAAGTGGTCATATTAACTCTGGCTACTGACTGTCCTAGTCAAACTTCTCCTACAATGCCTGTGCAACACAATGGTGTTCACGGGACGCCACCCACCTGCCCCTTGCTACAACCCGAACAAAAGGACCCCATTAAACTGAGGGTGTTTCCATTACAAAACGAGCCAAATTGTGGCCAAAATATAAAGTGAGAAAAGTAAAAGGAATCGTTAGTTGATACATAGTATCAAAAGGGGAGAGTGTGAGGGAATTTTATATATCCTAAAGCTATATTTGCTATTAAATGCCTTGAAGCTATGCTTGCTTTGAAAGCCATGCTGTAACAAAGTCATAATGAATGTAGTAGAAATTTCTGAGTTCATGTTTTCTTTTTTTAAGGGTTATAGAATTTGTACTAAGGTTACTTGAGGTACATTTGTAAAAACAGAAAAATAGATAAAACTGAGCAGAACTGGTTGTACCAGCCTAAATAATGGGCCTGGGCAAAATATAAAAATAATAGCACGTAGTGGCATTGAAGGCAAGCTGTACATTGCTATGGTGTGAGTAAAACTCATTGTCTCTCTCAGGTCAGCTTGACCCAGGCATATGTATCAAGCAGTGTTGGGAAAGAAATGGAATAAGTAGTGGAAAAGTACCTCATACATAAACTTGTTTTTCTTTTTTCTGTTACATTGCTGAAAACTTGTTATGCTGTCTTATGATTGGCTTATACTGAAATGTTGGTATTTTTCAAGATAAGAAGTGCAAAATCTAGCTTATAAAAAGCTGCTGTAAATTGTAATCGGAGAACTTCTCCGTTGTAGAAGTCCCACATGCATGTGTGTTTGATCAAATAAAGCGATGTTAAGACAAAACCCAGTGGTGTGGTGTTTGCCCCGTGACGACGGGAGTGGTTGCTCAGGTAATACTTACAGTGAGAGAATTTGCGATCACAGAGCCGATGACATAAAATCGCTGAAAAAATCTTGTAATCCGTATTCAATAAACAGATCGGTCTCCAATTCTCAATGCGATGCTTAATCCCTTTTTTAAACAAGAAAACAGTCAAGGCATCCAAGAATGCACTTGGCATCCGTGAAGAATCTAGAATCTCATTAAAAACAGAAGTCAAGATGGCGCTGGCATCATCTGTCATGAGTTTGTATAATTCATTAATTAAACCATCTGGGCCAGGTGAGATCCCTGACTTCAAATGCGCTACTTCTGATCTAACCTCGTCCAGGGAAATGGGCCTATGTAAAATAAGAGAATCAGAGGAAGTAATAGTAGGTGGGAGAAAAGTAAACAAGTCCTCCCATTTAAAAGTGGGCTGGAAAGTTTTACCATGTTGGGATTGCAAAAAAACCCGGGCTATGTGCAGCATGTCAGTGTCTGCTGTGCGTAGTATCCCCCTATAATCATAGAAACCATCCATAAGTTTGCCGTCCAATGCATGCTTGCAAGCCGAAAAAGGGTCCGAACTTGGCGAAGATTTAAGCCCATAAGATAATTCATCATGAATCTTACAAGCCTTCCCATAGTGACAATTCCTCATGCTTTGTCTGAGCACGGCTATTTGTTCCTGTATTTGAACATCAGAAACCAAGGGAAGTGACATTAATTTATAAAACTGTGCTCTGTTTTTTAAATAGGCAAGATAATCTGTGGACTGGGTATTAAAATGATAAGCCTTATAGGTCATACGAAACTCCATTTTAGTATCCATCCACCAATCACCCCAGGAATCATACATCCCAGCCACCGAACGCCTCCTGTCCAATGCCTGAGATAAACATAACTGGAACCGCTCAGTAGCGAGAACTACCGGGTTCAGTTTCCACCGAGCCGGCAAGGCAGGAAAAGACGGTAGAATCTTAGACAGTGAAAATCTTGCCTTTAACAACAAATGGTCCGAAAATTCGCAAGGGGTCAAGAAAAAAGTGGAAGGTAGTAAATATCTGGAGGAAAAAATAAAATCAATCAGTGTTGCAAGGCTGCCACGTTTATAAGTGGACCCTGAGTCGGAATGAAGTGCTCTATAAGCATCTGTCAAGGAGGCCGTCTGTAGTAATTTGAACAAAGCATGAGAATCACAATACATCTTACGCTGTATTTGATCCTTAAATCTAATATCCAACCCACAATTGAAATCACCCCCAGATAATGTGTCTAGGGGTAGACAGGTACTGCTGTCTTTCCGTAAACAAGGCAATCCTGGCTGATTTAACCTGGGGTGCATAAATGTTGATGATACAGAGGAAAAACTCTCGGCAGACACAGTCCAGGAGTAATGCCCGCCCAGGAACTATGTCTACCAAACCTGTAACTTGAACAAAGGGATGGCAGAATAATACCCCCACCCCGTCTGCTACATCAGGACCAAAGGACCAAAAAGAGGGTTCTGAATGCCATAATTTCCTGGTGTAATTAATGTCTGTAAGGGTAGAGAGACGCGTCTCCTTCAGCAAAATGATGTCTGCAGATAAGGATTTCCAAAAATGTAAAAGCCAGAGACATTTTTTTGAATTCTTGAGACTACAAGAATTCAGGGAAACTACCGTTAAAGAAGCCAGAGAGCAGGACTAAGACTTGTCCTTTTTACGTTTCCGTCCTGACTTCTTCTTGGTGTCCAGCAATTCAGAACCTCCTTCATCATCACACTCCATCCCAGACAAAACCCCAGAAGCTACTGATAGATCAGATTCAGAGTCCCCATCCGCATCTTGCAGAACCTGAAAAGTGTTATGCGTAGTGGTGATAGGTGGTATAACAATTTTTTTAGCATGAGACCGAGTCACACGTCTTGGGTGAGGTGCCTGAAACTCAGGGGCGGGGGGGGCTAGAATGGGAATGGTAGGAGCAATGAGTCCCAGACCCTCTAATGGTTGTGCGGCCTCAGAAAGTATGCCTGAGGAGCCAGATACCTCTCCCTCAGGAGGAGTTGAAGCTGGAGGGTCCGGACCAGGAGGATCAGGGTCATGGGGGGCTGCTTCCTCCGTATATGGTCTAAATCAGTCCTGGGCATCTGAAATCAGGGTTTCCTTATCTAGGCCCCCTGAATTGTTCTGGCCCACGTATGGACATTGATGGTAAGCATGTCCCTGGGTATCACACAGATTGCAGCGGAAAACATTGTCATGATCAAGTACTCCACACAAGACACATTTGATTTTATCACACGCACTGCTGAGATGACGTGGGCTCCCACATTTATAACATGCCTTGGGTTGGCCTGCGTAAAAGCAGACACCTTGACCCCTCCCCAAGAAAAAAACTATTTGGAGCATGTTGAACCAAATCCCCCACAATATGCAGTTTTACCTTGAACTTCCAACTGCCTATCCAAATGCCCTCCCCATCAATGACTGGTTCAGGAGGACCCAATACAGTGCATTTACTCTCCAGCCAATACAGAATGTCCCCCACATTTACCCCTTCATTTCTGAACATAATATGCACAGTTTTAAACAGTGGTTTCATGAAAGGGATAGCCCAAAATGGAGTCCATAAAGGAGTAGCTTTAAGAGAATCATACTTCTGCCAGAATTTGTCAAGACCCACAAACGATTTGAAACTTATATCAAAAGTTTCCTCCCCCCAAATGTTAATCAGGGCATAAATGTCTGATGCCTGAAAATTCATAGATCCTTTGAGGAGCCTGCGTGCCACAAAGAATCGATCAGGCTGTTCTTGAAGCCCCCTCCCCCCGTACCTAAGGCGGACAGTGTTCCGTCTGGGGGCCTGTTCCAGGTGATTATTTCGAAATAGGTCTGAAAAGCGTGGACCTTTGTTAAAATGTTCTCTCCGAGGAGAGGAAGGGGGGGACATTCGATGTCCCATTAGGGGCCCCACCGAGTCTACCCCTGCAGTAAAAGATTGAAAAGTCTCACCAACTGAGGTATCACCTGCCTCCACCTGTGGTTCCAATGGTTGCACTGTCCCTGAAGACTCCTGAACAGCGTATCCCCAGAAGAAAAAGTAGTCCATTCAGAATCTGGTATCCACCTGCCATCCTTCCTCATCCATCCTGCATCTAGTAGGGCAGTTTCCTTGCTCCAGTCCCTGGCTGGGAAGCCCCCCATCACTGCCGGTAACATCTGTGGTGTGTCTCGCTCTTCCCCTGATGCAAAAGGCAACGTAGCCGCATCAGGAATAATCAAACCCTCCACCACCATGGGCGGGTGCTCTGTGTGCCTCTCACATGCCTGCTCAGTTTCCGGGCCACCAGCTGCCTTGGGCTGTGCTGTAGAAAGATCCGTAGTCTTGTTCCGTTTACATCCCTCGTCTCCTGACTCTCCCATGGCGCGGTTCACTCCGCACTCATCTCCGGGAAGCTCCCAAGGGTTACTCGAAACAGCGCTCACCATATCGCTCCCATCCTCCTCCATCAATGTATCAGCAGCTCTCCTGCCCTCAGCAGGTAAGACGTCTAGCTCCATACTAAGCCATGCTCCAAGTGGAAAAACGCTGTGTCAGTCGACAGGTCCCCCTACCGCTAGCATGCAGTAGGGGAATTTCCCCAGTGTCCTGGCCAAATTTCCCTCATTCGCTAAAAATACTACCAACAGCTTAATCTGGTTCAAGGTCAGTTGGCATTCATCAGTATCCCCTTCCCCCGGGTCGTACCTCAAAATAGGCAGGATTTGTCTAGTGCACTTACCCGGTCAACAAAAACTAAATAAAGGGGGAAACCCCTTAAAGTTAAAATAAATTTAGGCAAAATAAATAATCAATACCACTATGTAACTGGAGCTATCAAATCTAACATTGCACAATCCCTAAACCTAAATGTAATCTAGTTAAATGGAGTTTATCCTCACATAAAATTAGCAACAAACTTGATACAGAATAACAGAAGAAAGAGCACCAAAAAACTGTTACCGAGTGGCACGTCACTCATGCTCGCGCTCACCGTGCTCGTGCGGTGGAGCTCCTCCCCTTCTTGCTGATTCATTCACTGGCTTGCCACCGAGCCCCCTCTTCTGAATCAGCACAGGAGCAGTCTGTGTATTCAGCATATTGTAGTGCTGTTGTTAAATACACGGTGGACTTGAGAAAGGGACTCTCATACATACATCCCTGCCTCCATTATGATGGCTTCAGAGGTTAAGCCTTATCACATGATCACCTGGAACGTCCAGGGTCTGAACTCACTGATCAATAGGAAACAGGCACTTTTACACTTAAAGAAATAATAGTGTAATATTGCCTTCCTCCAAGAGACTCACCTGGTCCCTGCCAAGACACAAAAGTTCACCAGTCCAGTGACTGGGTAGGGTGAGTCGTTGGCAGCTCACACTCCACCAAGTCAAATAGCATGGCCATTCTTTTCCACAAGAGCCTTAAAGCCAAGTTCTTTCAATGGTGCATTCCAAGGATGAGAGATGGGTACTGGTGAGAGCCAGAGACAACTCACTTCCTGTTTGGAAACATATATGGCTGGAATGCAGAATCAAGGGATTTTTTTCCCATAAACTGCTCAGGAGATCTCAGGGTTATTACAACAAGGGGACCACCTGGCGCTGAGTGGAGACTTTAACGATATCTGGGACCCTGTAGTAAACAGGCTGAGAGGCTTGTCCACGGCAACTACAAAAGCAAAAACAACCTTGGAAGCTATGGTGACAGAATTCAATCTGCTGGATCCCTGGCAGGAACTTTTCTCCAAACGAAGGGACTCCATGTTCCACTCCACGCCACACCATAGTGCCATCAGATGACTTTTTCTTGGTGCCCAGGTGTCAAATGCAGGACATATACCACTCTTCCATAGGACCCATCATTATCTCTGACCATGCCTGTGCCCACTTAACCATGGGGATTGGTCCCTCCCTGCCCTCAGAATCCTCGTCGGTGGTGAATGGACACAACTATTATCTCTTCCTGGAATTCAAGCCAAGGCTTACGAAAGAAATAGCCATGTTTCTCCAAACAAATACCACCCCAGACTTCTCCACGGCTACAGTCTGGGACACCCTCAAAGCATATCTCTATGGTAAGATTATCAGTAGGGATGGGCCAACCCGAACAGGTCCTGACCCTTATTATCAGGATCAGAATCCAGGCCAAAGTCTTGATTAGTTCTGATAAGTTCTTATTTGAAAAAGAACCTTTTGTAAAATGTGATGAAAGCGGAAAATCTGCCATAAAATTGTATAAAACAGCACTAGGATCTATGACACACACATGGAACAGTAATCAGCATTTCAGGAAATGAAAACTGGGAGCTTATGGCACTGATGTGCTGGTCAATTAAATATGGCAGTCATGCAGTTGACCTCTGTTCCCTGCCTCCGTAGCAGTGTAACAAGTCTGACCTCAGGGACCCCATTCCCATTCCATTGTATACAATGGACATATCAGTTTGTTAGTGTTGCACTAAGTCCTTCTCTCCTCCTTTGAGAGTCAGGCAGAATGGGAACTGATTGTTATTCAGCTCTCCATTGTGTACCTGTGTGATTGTGAATGAAGGCAGAACTAAGTCCAAGAGTCAGTCAGTGACTCATTAAAACTACCCTTGGTCATTCCTTTACCTCGCCAGGTTAATCATTTTTTTTTCTTTTATTCACCTTGTTTGCCCTTTTGTTCTTTTTAGCTGTTTTTTTAATGAAATTAAGGCACTACTGCAGGTTGCCTTGCACTGCAGGCTTTAGATACAGCAACAACTAAGGCACTGCTGGCAGAGAATTGTGGGTAGCACAAGTCATGATGATGATGACATGCAAGGCTACCACTATGAATGAGACCAAGACTCAGTGTATTGAGGCTTGCTAAACTTCTTCATTAACACAGTCATGCAAAATACATCACTGAGGGAATCATAATATCACATATTCCCCTAGGCCTGATTGCAAGTCACTGCCACTACCCCTCCAACACCCCCCCCCCCACACACACACACAATGGTAGGTAACTCCCACCCTCCACACTTGCAATGAGAGGTAATGAAGCTGCACTGTGGTGGGGGGGGCACTTTATCACCAGGGAATATGCAACAGGACTGTCAGAGGTTGGAAACTGTGTGAGACAACTGAACCACCAAGGATGCACAGATGTCTGTGGTTGGGGTGCTCAGCTGCATAATAATTCCACACTTGCATCAAAGCTGACTAGTTCCATAGCACTACCAACACAGTGCCGATTTGTGCAGCCTGAAATACACTGAGATTACACCCTGTATGTATTCAGTGTGGGCAACAAGCCAGAATCCATTTGTCTAGAGCAAGCAGCACCCGCAGAAGCAACCCACAAGTGCCCAGGGTAGGCTGTCTAACTCTTGGAGATACAGGATCCCCTCCCCCCTCCTATAATAGACACCAAAAGAGCAATGTTTCACTATCAGCATGAGCACAGTAAAATGTATGTTTATTTTTTATGTTGAGGATTTTCACTGAGTTTTCTGCATTTGCACCATAGTTTTTCAGTGTCATTATAGCTGGGCTTTGGCAAATCAAACAAACTCTAGTCAGAGCCAATAAGGCTGCGCCGAGCTCTTACCTGTCCCGGTATGAGAGTGGTGGCAGGACGGCCCGTAGACCACTGGAGCACCAGTGGCAACATCAGAGCCAGTCACGGAGCGGTGGCGAACGGTTGCCCTTCCAAAGATGGCAGCGACACTGCATATACGTGATAATAATGTATAGTGGAACGTCGTTGTTCACTGAAATCTAGCACTCTCAAAATGTTGTTCTGCTGCACTAGTGACATCCGTAGTGCAGCAGAACCAAAAAGTGACATCCGCAGGACAGCAGAATGACTTTTCGTTCTGCTGCAGTGCGGACGTCACACATGGTGTCCTCGAGCAGCAATCTGACAGTTAGTCTTATTTTAAAAAGAAAGATGTATTATTATTTTTTTTTGAGGCAACAACATTCCACTATACACTATACAGAACAGTGCATGCGTACCATTTAATGGCTGGGCTGTTCTTTCACCTCATTGGTACTATGACGACTGATTACCTCTCGAGCTGCGCTCTCGAGGTAATCTGTCATCATAGTACCAACTCGGTGAAAGAATAGCCCTGTTGTTAATTGGTACTCATGCACTATCCTATATCTGGTGCATGCACAGTGAAAGCAGAAGTGCACCTATGAAGTAGTGCACCATGGAGAGGGGGAGCTCATTCTGCAGAGGGGAGCTCCGTCACAGAGGACAGCTGCTGTAAAGTAAATGCTATCATGGCATTGTCGAAGCACCGTAGGGGAACACGGGGTCACTTTCTGGAGCCGACCCCCTGTTCTCCTACGATGACGGCATAATGTCTGCGGAGCTCTGCCCACACAGCCATAAAAATGATAGGTGTCACAAACTATATACTACTGTGATGACTGACACCTACAGATCTGAGCCTCATGGTGAAAGTAAGACACAATAAATATGCCCTGAAAAACTGCAAATATGATATACTTTACTATGTCATTGGTGGTCAGTGTTAGCAACTGGAAAGAGCACTAAAAAAACCTAGGACCGGCTTCTCATAAAATTTTTACTTTACTTTGAGCCACTCAAAAAAGTAAACAATGCACTTAAGAGCCACAGCCAACTCTAACTGCAAACTGCGTCAGAAGAACCCAGACATTGGTAGTCAGTGTTAGCAACCACTAGAGCAGGACAGTCGCTTTTACTTTGCCACTGCCTACCTTTGGACTCTCATAATTTTCAGCACCAGATTAGGGTTGGTCACTTACTCCCGGAGACTGATCAGCTGCTAGTGCGGTGCATATGAGGCGGGCGGGCAGATACTTTATTCCTTCGTCTTCACTCCAGGCGTGACTGAAGTGGCTGCAAGCTCCAAGCTCTGCAGTGCATCCCCAGTCCAGTGGGCGCACATCATAGACTGTTGCTGGAACTGCCCAGGTCCCTAGCAACTTAAAATTTCATTAAAAAAAAAAACTTCTGCCCAATTAAGTGTAACTCAATTGATCTTTTTGGGGGGGGGGTCTGGACTCCCCGAGCACATGGACCTGGTTATCTATTCAAATAGACACATGTGGCCGGTGGACTTGGACTCAGTACAATTGTGCCACAGGTTCTTACTGATCTGGGTCCACTGGGCTGCATTGGATCCAGGGAGCGGGGCTCTGATTTTTGGCGGGTCGGTCTGCCTATCCCTAATTATCAGCTTTGCCGCTAATAGGAAACAGTTGAGAGCTGGTGAGCTTGAGGAACAGCAAGAAACACTGAAGAAAAAAAGAGTAGAGTTACAATGGGTTAGATCACCACTCCCCTCAGCCCCACTGGGACATATTACTGTTAAAATATCATATCAATACTATAACCTCCACAGCAGCTGCTAGAGCACTCCAAAGGACATCCCATAAACATTGGGAGTCTGGCAAAAAGGCAGGGCACTTGTTAGCATACTGCACCAGAGTACAGCAGGCTGGGAGGTTTACTAGTGCTATTTGTCTATCGGGGGGGGGGGGGACTATGGCTGATCCAAAGATTATCACCTTCTACACAGAGCTGTGTACTGTAGATCTAAAAGGACCCCTAACACCCAAGAACTGGGTAACTCTTTGCATGGGACCAGACTGTCAACTCCAACAGAAGACTAGATGAGACAGCTTGAAGCCCCAGTCTCACTCCCAGAGATTACAAAAGAGGTGCTTCCAAAAGGTAAACACCAGAACCGGATGGGTTCCCGGCTGAGTTTTATCACGCATTCTTGCCAGAGGTAGGGCAGCATCTTACTGCAGTGATGTAGGAAGCATATAGAAAAGGGGAGCTACCACATTCTATTGTCAGAAGCCATAGGCATACTAATACCCAAGCACAGGAAAGACCTTTAGTTAGTCTCTAACTACTGGCCAATTTCCCTCCCAAATGCAGATCTTAAAATTCTGGCAAACATTTTGGCAATCCATCTGCAACTGGTCATTCCCCATCTTATTGCCAACTACCAGTCGGGATTTGTCAAAAGCAGACTGGCAAATGGATAATCTTACAGCAGCAATTAATGTTATATGGGTGGCCTCCAATTCCACCATACCACCAGTACTGGTCAGTGTGGACACAGAAAAAGCCTTTGCTTTGGTGGAGTGGCAGTATATCAAGCCATAGGGGTGATGGGCATAGGGTCCATCTTCATTAAATGGGTACACCTGCAACGTACCAATCCAACCGCTAGCATACAAACGGGCACCCTAACCTCACCCCCCATTGATCTCTGTTGTGACTTGCAGCTGGGCTGCCTGCTGTCACCCGTCCTATTTCTTATTACCATGGATTCCATGCTATGGAAAATCTGACAGGCCACTAACATCTCTGGAATTAACTGGTTTATCTCCTCTCACTTCTTTAACATATGCTGATGACCTCTTGGTGGAACTGACAAATCCTGCTATCTGGTTCTATGTCATAACGGTGATCGCGAAATAGCAATTGCCATTACAGCAAGTGTACTTTGCCCTCCAAAAAAGGTGATGTACATTCGCAGCAAGAAAATTGGGGAAAACCCCCACATGGGGTTGCACCTGCACCTTCCCCTAAATACTGTTTACTAACTCCAGGGGTGCATGTTGGGAAGGGGGTGAAAGTCTGGAAAATTAAAAAAACTAAGTACCACAAAAAAAACGCAAAAATCTGTAGCCCTCCCCTGCCCGTTACCCTGAACTCTCCCCACTGTAGTCAGCCACCCTCATGAGTACACTAAGGTGTCAGCTCAGCAGCCTCCCACCGCACTACCCCTTACATACCCTCCCTCTTCTTCCTGTCCCCTTCCCCTTCTTCCTATTGCCCTGCTCTTCCTGTCACTACCCTTGCAGGGTAGCCTACATAACCATCACTACCCTTGCAGGGTAGTCCACATAACAGGTGTTGAAAGTGAGTCGCTCATATTCGAGTTGCTCACTTTCAGCCGCCATTATGACGGTATACCCTGCTACCTCCTTACCTACCCTGTTAGAATCCTTAATGGATTCACTGCCTTTTCTGCTTAAAGGTGAATTTGAATAAAATGGAAGTTCTTCACCTGAATGAATGTGCCCAGAAAAATGCGGTGGAACATCTAGGTCAAACATGGGCCCCTTCTCACCTCTCATATCTTGGTATAGCTCTACCATAAGACTTTCATCAGATAGCAGACCTCAACTTGCAGCCGTTGTACACTTCCTTGGCAGGAGACTTCAGTAGGTGGAAGAATCTTAGGCTTTCATTTGCAGGGAAGACAGTAGCATATAAAACAAGCATTTGTCAATGCCAAGTGTTCCTTGCTGTCATTAGGGGTGGAAGTGCAGGAGTTAGACAGATGCAGTATAGGAATGGCAGTGAAGTATTGAACTGACACCAACTCCACCCCCACCCTGCAGAGATGGACAAGCATTGAGGTGTGCCTTTGGGTCGTCACCCATAATGGTCACGACATTTCACCTCACCCTACCTTGCAGATACTTACAAGTGTCGAGGTGTGCTTTGGAGTGTTTGGGATTTACACTCACTTCATTCCATAAGGAAATAAGATGAAATGGGTGCAATACAGGAGAATGGCGTGAACTCTGGGGCCAAAGGGTCCAAGGCACACCTCGATGCCTGCCACTGGCTGCAGGATGGGGGTGGAACGGCATGAGCATTACTGTCAACGATCCCAAATCACACCCTTGACGCCTGTCAGTCCCTACAGGGTAGGGCGTTATGGTCGAAAACCCTAACACCTGGGCGTTTCTTGGTATTTTTACTCCAAGTTTTTAACATGAGCTTTTTGTGACCCCTCCGCATGAACAGTGACACTATCAGTTTGTTAGCTGAAAGGTGATTTTGCACCGCAACTGTGCCATTTAGCACCACAGGTGCAAAAACACATTTCGAACAGGATGTGAAAAATGACACCTGCACTGCTCATGAAGAGGTGTAAATAATGGCAATATTGAAAATCTGGAGTGAAAATATAAAAAAACTGGTGAAGTCATGAGTGTGCGTAGAAACTGCGCATTGCACACCAGTAATGTAATTAATTTGGGAATATTTTACTGCAGATTTTTAACATAGGCATTTTGGGACCTCCGCTCATGAACAGTGTCAATGTGATTTTCTTAATCTGTCCCGGATACTGATTTCCCACAGCGACCGCGCTATTCTGCGCTGGAAGTGTGAAATACATTTCAGCCAGGGTGTGAAAAAGGACAGCTGTACTGTTCATAAGGAGATGTGGAAAAATGTCAGTGCTGAAAATCTGGACTGAAAATATTACGAATTCATGAACTTATGAGGGTGAGTGAAAATTATACAATGCATGCTCATAACACAGTCATTTTATGGATGTTTGTCACCAAATTTTCAACATAGCCAGTTTAAGACCTCTGCTCATGAACAGTGTCACTGTGATTATCTTAATCTGTCTTGAACATTGATTTTGCACACCAACCGCGCCACTGTACACTACATGTGTGAAAACACATTTCAGGCAAGATGTGAAAAATGACAGCTGTACTGTTCATAAGGAGGTGTGGTAAAATGGCAATGTTGAAAATCTGGAGTGAAAATATTAAAAATGCTCGAAGTTACAGTATGAGCGTGTGTAGAAACTGCGCAACGCATGCTCGTAAAACAATCATTTTGGGGAATTTCTTCACTAAATTTTCAACATAGGGTTTTGGGGGCCTACCTCATGAACAGTGTCACTGTGATTTTCTTAATCGGTCCCAAACATTGATTTCACACACCAACTGCGCCATTGTGCTCTACAGGTGCGAAAACACATTTCTGGGGAGATGTGAAAAATGACAACTGTACTGTTCATAAGGAGGTGTGGTAAAATGGCAATGTTGAAAATCTGGAGTGAAAATATTAAAAATGCTCAAAGTTACGAATGTGCAGGAACTATAGCATGCTCGTAAGTGTCATTTTGGGAATTTTCACAAAATTTTCAACACTTAGGGTTTTTGGGGGAGCCTACCTCATGAACTGTGACACTGTCATTTTGTTAATCAGTCCTGAAAGGTAGTTCCACACAGTGACTGCGAAATCACCTTTCGGGACCGAATAATAAAATGACAGTGACTGGGTTCATGAGGTGGGGTCCCAAGAACCCCATGTTGAATATTTGGTGAAAAAATTCCCCAAAATGGCAGAGATATGCACCAAAGTTGAAAAAAATCCTATTTATGCCATTATACAGCTTACCGGCATTTCTTCAGTTCGCGGTCAGCTTTGAAGAGTGCAGACGTGTTCCCGGTCTACAGAAGATCATCGCGCCAGGCTCAGGAAGTAAGTATGGGGTGAGGTGGGAGGTGTGCGGAGGTGGTGTATGCAGAGGGTAGGTGCAGGTTGGGGGAGGGGCAAGAGAATCAACGAGGGACCTTTTATTTTTCTTCCAGGTTTTTCTTTTTTAAAGAAGATGGGGGACTTTTGCCATGCTGGGATAGGCTCCCAGTGTGGCACCAGGAAGTTTATTTGGAGGGGGCGGCAGTGGAGCCGACTGGGGATTGGGCACCACCGTGGGGAAAGGAGATCTTTGCCATGCTCGGGTGGGCTCCTAGCATGGCACATGGAAGTTTGTTGGGGGGACAGTGGAGCCGACGGGGGATTGGGCACCCCCGTTGGCCAAAGAGACTTTGGCCACGCTGGTGTGGGCTCCCAGCGTGGCAGATGAAAGTTTCTTTGGAGGGGGCAGTGGAGCTGATGGGGGATTGGGCACTCCCGTCGGCCATACAGTGTGCTGGGGGGGACGCATGAGCCAAGGGAGGATTGGGTACCCCCCTCGGTAAACAACAAATGGGGGCAGGTGCATTATGCCGACGGGGATTGGCTACCCCATCGGCAAATGAACTGGGGAGGGGGGTCATACCGACAGGGGGATTGGGCACCCCGTCGACTTTTTTAATTTGTTATTTATTAAAATGTTTCACCAGGAAGGCACACTGGACGGTGGGTGGCAGCTTTCTGTCTGCCTCCTGGGGACTGTGAGAGGCCAAGGGAGAAGCTGTCGCCATGGGGACACCACTCAATCAGCTGTTTTGGTAGCTTGTAATGCACCAAAACAGCTGATTGTGTGGTGATGTGGCCGAATTTCTTTACACATTGTGGCATGCTCCTTAACAACTGACGCAATGTGTTTCTTGCACATGCGTGCAAGTAACACAATGGTGGCCTTCCCCAAAGTTTTATTCTACCTCAGTAGTCTCCCAATCCCTATTTCTCAATGATTCTTTCACTGACTGGAGAAACTATTTCCTTCCTTCATTTGGAATGGAGCAGACCCTGTTTCAGCCTCCAAAGGCTGAGAGACCCAGGCTGAAGAGATGAGTGGGCAGTTCCCAGGCTCTGGGCTTGCCACTAGGCTGCTGGCATTCACCAGAACCTCTACTGGCTAATTCCTCAGTCCAGCCACACTCCAGTCTAGTTACTGCTGGAGTCAGGCCCCAGGGGGGAATGCTTTAGGTCAAGGAGGCTCACCCTACTTGAAGTGGTGGACCATGTCATAGCTCCTCGATCTAAACTTCTGTCAGACAATCTTGGCACACTCTCACAAAACAATATGGTAATAACATGAAGGCTCTGGGTAAATGGGAACCTCAGTGGCTTAATCCTAGGCTGAAGGTAGAGGGCAACATGTTGTTCTGGAACTCTTAGAAGTTGAAGGGCATATAACTAGTAGAACACCTATTGGACCTGCTCTCTAAGTGTCTAAATTTCTATCAGTGGATCCCTGAGCCTTGGGGCCTACCTTACACAGACTTTTGGTGATACCACCAGATCAGGCATGTACTTGCAGGAACAGCTCCCTCTCCAAACTTGACTGGAGTTGGCACCTTGAGTGGACTCCTCGACTCATAGCTAGCAAACGCAACTCGTCTCAGGGGTGGAATATATGACTCCCTTTTGGAACCTTGGTGCCCCACACCTAATAAGCAGAGACCTGACTGGGACTTAGAGCTCCAAACTGTCATTCACCTAGAGATGTGGTCTGACTTGCTTAAGGGGGCTCACTCCAACTTTAGGGACCTGCGCTACCAACTTATTCAGAACAAAATACTCTACAGATGGTATCACACCCCAGTTGTTCTAAATAGAATAAGCCTTCTTCCTACGGATGATAGCTGGCGCTGCCATGCAGAAGTGGGAAGCCTTACACATATTCTGTGGACCTGCCCCCACCTTGCAACAATACTGCAGCTAGCTATGCCATCCATTCAGCGAAACCATTACAGCGAACATGTCAATGCTGACAATATTGACAGTTCGCTGTAATAGTGCGCCCAGGACCCCAGCACTCTTTCCTCCGGTCGAGCACCCCCTCCCCGAATCAACTTTGACTCAGAGTTGATAATCCCTAAGTTTGGGGGTGCAGGGGGCAAAGCCCCCTGATAGAAAATGAACTGGTTCTCCTGCTGGATTTATGTGGACCGCAACTTGCGGACGACATATATCCATTGCTGTGATGTCGGTCGATAAATAATTTGTTGAACCGGCATCGTAGAGCCGTGGGGCCAAAGGGTTTTCATACCAAAGTGATGGGATTCTTGATCCCTAGGGACCCCCCTTTCTAGATCCTGTGAGGATGAGGAGGAGGAGTAGTAAGCTTTATTTTTATACAGGAAAAACGTTGCTACAAAAACACCGTTAGGGCAAAACAAAGGCCCTATTCACAAGGTGGGCCTATTTATGCAAGGTTTCATATTTGCACAAATAACAATAAGACAATACATACTGTACATTACAGCACTATAAGAGCAAAAACAAGGTGGTTAAGCGTGCACTAGTAGATTTGTTAATATTTCATATTATACAGGTACACTGTATTCTCAATTCTTCTTTCATCACTGTTAAGAAAACTATAGGTTTACAAACAAACTTCTTGATTTCTGGATTAATGTTATTCCAGAGATTTGCCACTGTTTGTGTAAATGTCATTTCCCCATATCCATTCTTTGGAAGGCCCCTTCCCCCTTTAACATCTTCTGAAAGAGGGTGCAAGACACTTACCCAGGCAGCCTTATGTAAGCCCCCTGCGAAAGTGGGGCTTATATTCCCACGTTTAGCCATCCCTTCCCCCCTCCTACCCCCCCAAGCTAGAAAATGGGTTCAGTGCTCTGGGGGTTAATGCTCTGGACACCTCAAGCTGACAGCAGAGGGCAGAAATAGGGTATATAAGGGCATTTACAGGAAGTATCGTGGCCTTTCCAGCTCGGGTATTAGGCCTGTGGCTGGAGGGGGGAGGCTAGAGAGTAGTACCAGGACCAGGATAGGTGGGCAAGTGGGGAAGCTTGGTGATCCAGGAGGGCCAGTGGGAAAAACACACCAAGTAAAGTGCAGTCAGGATTGTTTCATGCACTGTGGCCGATAAGGAGTGGGGGTATGGAGCTCTGGTGGGGATACTGGTAGCCAGGTCCTGCGTCGTGGGGGGTAGGGTATTAGGGAGACTTTAGCGAGCCCAAACAGAGATGTAGGAGCCTTTAGTAAGCCTGATGGTGTTTTCCCAGGTCATCAGGGGTGAGAGGGCTGTGGGAGGGCCCTCTCAGGAGGGGAACCGGTGGGAGGGGTCCCCATGGTACCCAGTGTGGCAGGGTGGCCTGGGGGGGTCGAGGGAGCCAAGGAGCCTTTCACCCGTTTAAGGGGCCTGTTTGGAGAGACAGGTCCTGGGGCACCGGTCCATGAAGTCTGGGTGGGTTGCAGACCAAGGAATTGGTAGGCCTTGTAGGGTGGTCCGCCTGCTGGTGCTTAACTAAGGCCCAGGAATATTGTAAGGGATGTGGGCCTAGCAGGAACTCCCCGTAGGAAGGAGGTGGTGACAGAGGAACAACCCCGGAGTGAACTGGGGGCCATGGAGGACTGAGGTGGAGGCGAGCAATCAGGGTAGCAGTGGCCTCAGTTTGGGCCCCAGAGCCAGCCGTTCGGAAAGTGGGTCACAGCCTAGGTCATCAGAATGGTGCCTTGTAGTTTAGGCCATTTTACACAGGGGTCCAGGTGAGAGAGGCAGCATGCTTTCCCACACTGGAGAAAGGGGGAATGACCAGTACCACAGAGGAAAAGGGAACCATAGGTAAAAGTAAGAGAAAGGCTTGGTTTACCAGATCCTTATATGCCAGGAGATTGCAGGGATCTGTGTTCCAGAGTCTTGAGTAGCTCACCCTGCTAAAATGGCGGCCATGTTGGGCTAGCCGTCTGACTACTGTTCATTGCTTGTTGGGTTTTTACTTTCTGTGCTGCCGTTCTGCCGTTTTAAAAAGCACTTTTGCTGTCTTTAAGTGCAGGATTTAAATTTTTCTGTTTGCGCTCTTGCTGTTTGTTTTTGAGCATGTGCACTGGTTAGAACTGAATTGTTTGGGCACTGTGAAGCCACCGAGGGCTTAAATGACAAGCATTGTTTTTTTGTTTTTTTTTTTAAAGGTAGTGCAGTAATGTTAGTTAGTTAGGGTTTAGTAAGTGAGTTAATGAGTTACAAACGCGGTGCGGGAATAGCGATTAGTAAGTCGCAATTAGGTACCAGTTTGCAGTCCTTGTAGTGCCTAGCAAAGTTAATTATCAGAAATTAGAATGGACATAATATATTTTAGATCGCTTTAAAAACAGAACGGATACAATATAGTGCATATGCTGTATATGCTATATTTGCTTACTGCCTGCTTGAGACTTTGATGCTCTGGAGAACGGAGTTGTGAGGAGAGGTTCTGAGGACGCCGCAGGAATGAACTTTTCGAGTGATTTGTTTCACTCTGGCGTTTGGACCTGGTGGAGAACTGTCGAATTCTCTGGCAAATGGATTGGGGGATTGTTTTCATCTGTTTCCCTTCCTTTTTGTGGTCTGTGAAGGTGGTGAGTGGATCGGGGTGATGTGAACCTGTCGGTACTGTGGGAGAGTTGGCCGTTACTGCTGGGTCCAGGTTGGAGACGCCGGGGCTCGATCTGTTGGAGGGTGGATGGCGCCTGCTCGGTGTCTCTAGGTGTTCCGGGGGGGGGGTCTTCTGGAGAGTTGATCCTAGGCTGGGAGCCGAAACCGAGGGCTCAGTGGGTGAAGGTCGTCTCCTGCTTGTGCATTGGCGATCCTCTTCATGATCCCTACTGAGCCCTATCCGTTGACGTGCCAGGACCTTGAAAGAACTTAATATCTGGAGTTTCTCTGTGGACCAGGTCAAGACTATTGGGAGGAAAAAGATCTAAAACTAGCCATATTATTGGTGAGAACTTTCCAATTTGAAGTACTTTTGCTGGGCAGTAAGAATACTTATTATTTGTTTCTTTTCTGCTGTTTTTTGCTGTAACCAATGTGAGAGACTGGCTCAGCTAAAATTATTATCTGGTTTAATTTTCCATTGGAAGTGAGAGCTCCAAGGAACCTACTTACAAATATGGTATGACTCAGTTTAAAATCATTTATCTAACTGATTCTTCATTAGAGGTGAGAGCTCAAATGGACTTCCATATATGGTTGGAATAATTGATTGGACTGCAACTTTGGACTGCAAATCTGGACTCTGTGAATGAGTTTTTTCCTTTTTGATTGATTATTTCTGCATTGTGTTGTTAGTATTATTTTAAGGGGGGTTTATTTTTTCTTTTAAGGGTTGTTTAAGTTAGGGGAGAGTTTTTGTTTGTATGGGGGTGGTTGGTTTTGAATTATTAAAGGGTTGAAAATATGTGTTGAGGTATAAGTGAGACGGTCAGGCAGTACTCCCCCTCAAGACTTAGGGATCTCCGTCCCTTTGAACTACCCCTACTTACTTGGGAGGCTTATGCTAGATATCAAAATCTCGGCATTATGAGATCAAAGTGTAGTAAGAGATGGGGGTTCTGGAACTTTTGGTGGGGATGGGAGAGAAGTGGACGGATACGAGCAGTGAGGTACAGGAGATGCCCTGGGGCAAAATGGGTACTGGAGCGAGGTCCTCCTTGCCTAGTCCCCATACCCAAGGACACTGACCTGGAGTGTGTCAGGCAGGAAGAGGGATCACCCTTGCATTCCCATCCCTTTCGGGTGGTGTTAAGCAATGCCAGGTCAATTAAGAACAAGACCGCAGTGATTGCGGATCTTGTTTCCTCTGTTGACTTGGCTTGCATCACCGACACCTGGCTAGATGGAAATGCTGGTCCTGTTTTGGGCTCTGTTGTCCCGGCTGGGTTCTCAGTGATTCACCGCCTGAGAGTGGACTGGAAGTGGTGGGGGTGGCAGTCTGTTTTAGACAAGATCTGGATCTCAGGGAGGTGCCAGTTGGTGATACCAACTCCTTTGAGTACATAGTGGGTGCAGGTGCAGGCTACAGGACCCTTCTCATCTACCGTCCACCACGGGATGGGAGGGAGTTCCTGAAGGAGGTTGCAGACTTCATCACCGATATGGTATTGGAGTCTCCCAGATGGTAAATCCTGGGAGATTTCAATGCCTGGGTCGACGACGAACTCTTGCCATTTGTTCAAAACCTCCTCCAATTGATGGACTCATTGGGCCTGTCACGGGTTATTTCCTCTGCAACCCATGAGAAGGGGCACACATTGGACTTTGTGTTCCATCTGGGGATGGAGATATCCGATGTGGAGGTGGAGCCAGGCAGATGGTCTGACCATCATGCCCTGAGGTTTAGATTTGCAGCCCCCCAAAATAGGCTTGCCCCTAGGAAGTTAGTACAGTTCCGTCCTTTAAGAGGGGTTACCTCAGAAGGCCTAATGACGGAGCTGGACTTCTCGGGTTTTCCAAGGGATAGCATGGATCCAAGGCCTTTGGTCCTAGCTTATAACAGGGCTGTTGTTGAGGCCCTGGATGTCATTGCTCCAATTCATGTTTGTCCCCGTACTCTTCACTTGGGGGCTCCCTGGTTTGATGGGGAGGTCCGTGAGTTGAAGAGGAAGGGACGAAGATTGGAAAGACGCTGGCGGAAAACTCAACTGGAGGTGGATAGACTTGAACTGTTAGAACATTATAAGCTCTACCAATCAGCAATTTCCCATAAGAAGGCAGAGTTCCTATCCAGGGAAATTGCTGCAGCAAAGAACAGACCATCCCAGCTCTTCCGGACTGTGGACAGACTGTGCAATCCAGTCTGTCTTCAGACTGGTAGAGCGTTATCACAGGTACAGTGTGAGGAGTTTACAAAATTTTTTTCTGGCAAGGTATCCACCATCAGGGATGAGATCCGCCAGCGCCCTTCCATTGGACCTTGCACTGGTCAGTTGGGTGGTACTAATGCCCAGCTGTCCTGGTCCACCTTTAGCCTACCAGCAGTAATAGATATAGTGAGGATCATCCAGACTCTGCGACTTACCTACTGTAAGTTGGATCCGGGCCCTACTCACCTGATGGTCGGGTGTGTAGATGTTATCGGCCCAGTCCTGGCTGGGATAGTGGTGGTGTCATTAGAGAGAGGGATCTTTCTGGATCCCTTATAGGGGGTGGTATTACGCCCCCTTCTGAAAAAAAACGCTCTTGACCCCGACTGCCCAGCAAATTACAGACTGGTCTCTAACCTCCCCTTTGTAGGGAAGGTTATTGAGAAGATGATCGCTCTGCAACTGGAGGATCATTTGTCCACCCACAATATCTATAACCCTCTCCAATCCAGCTTCAGGAAAAGGCATAGTACAGAGATGGCTCTGGTTCGGGTATTAAATGATCTCCTGATGGCAAGAGATCGGAGGACCCGTTCCATCTTGGTTCTCCTGGCTTAGCAGCATTTGACACCGTGGATCATGGGTTACTGCTCGACTGCCTGCGGTTTTTCTGTGGTCTGAGGGGAGCAGTCCATAGTTGGTTTCGATCTTTTCTGGAGGGCAGATCTCAGAGAGTGGTGTCTGGAATTTGCACCTCAGCCCCTCATTGGCTGCCCTGTGGGGTACCGCAGGGGTCGGTGCTGTCCCCTATGCTATTCGCGGTGTATATGCTTCCACTGGGGGACATTATAAGATAGTATGAGCTGAGTTTTCATTGTTATGCTGATAATTCTCAGCTCTACCTGTCTTTTATGCCTGAACGGGAGTCTGATTCCATCACAGTATTTAATTGCCTCCTGGAGATTCAGGATTGGATGAGTGCGAGTTGGCTTAGGTTGAACTCAGAGAAAACTGAGGTATTGGTTGTGGACCCTGGAGGGAGGACAATAGGGGCTTGGACTGGAAACCCTCAGGTTTATATCTTGGGGAGCCCCCCTTCTGGCCTCTGGCCAAGTGCGTAACCTAGGCGTGATATTTGACGAAGGCCTGACTATGAAGGCGCAGGTGTCGGCCGTAGTCAAATCTGCCTTTTTCCATCTGAGGAACATTACCCAGGTGAAACACTTGGTCCCACCTGAAGATCTTCCCAGCCTGGTCCATGCCTTTGTCACCAGCCGTTTTGATTACTGCAATGCCCTCTATCTAGGGCTGCTGGTGGTGGATATCTGCCGCTCGCAGCTTGTGCAGAACGCGACGGCCAGGTTGTTAAACATAGAAAACACAGAAACATAGAATTTGATGGCAGATAAGGACCGCTTGGCCCATCCAGTCTGCCCATTTCCCTACCTAAAGAATAAGCTGCAGATCCTAGTTAACCAGCAGCCTACTTCTTTCTACCCCCACCCACTAGAATTGCCTTATGACTGTCCCATGCATGCTTGAATTCAACCACTGTTTTGACTCCACAACCTCCTCCGGAAGGCCGTTCCATGCATCCACAACCTCTCTGTGAAAAAATACTTCCTTACATTACCTCTGAGCCCCCCATCTTCAAATTGTGCCCCCTTGTTCTTGCACACCTCTTTTTTTGAAAGATGCTACCCTCTTGGACTTTATTGATTCCCCTGAGGTACTTGAAAGTTTCTATCATGTGCCCCCTCTCCCTCCTTTCCTCGAGGCTATACATATTAAGCTCCTTTAGTCTCTCTCCTTATGTCTTCTGTTGCAGACCCTGCACCATTTTAGTTGCCCTCCTCTGGACAGCTTCCTTCTTGTCTATGTCCTTGCGGAGATTGGGTCTCCAGAACTGCACACAGTACTCCAGATGGGGTCTCACCAGCTGTCTGTACAGAGGATAACAACTTCCTGTTTTCTACTGTGATGCCTCTCCTATGCATCCCAGTATCCCCCAGCCCTCCTTACTGCCCTCTCACATTGCTTGCCCACCTTTAAGTCATCTGATATGACTACCCCAGGTCCTTTCCATTTTTTGTTGTTAGTATCTCACCCCCATTGTGTACTCTTCCCTGGGTTTTTGTTTCCCAGGTGCATTACCTTCACTTCTTAGCGTTGAATCTAAGCTGCCATACATTTGACCATTTCTCTAACCTTGCAAGTTCCTTCTCATCCTTTCCACCCCACCTTGTGCATCAACTCTGTTGCAGATCTTTGTCTCATCTGCAAAGAGACATACTTTTCCTTCCAGTCCCTCTGTAATGTCAGCTATAAAGACATTGAAGAGGACCGGTCCTAATACTGAACCCTGCAGTACCCCACTAGTATCTCCCTTTTCAGAGGACTCCATTTACTATTACCCTGTGTCCTATTCTCCAGCCAGTTCTTTACCCAGGTTATCATCTTGGGACCCTCCCAGGCTGGCTAACTTGTATATTAATCTTTTGTGTGGGACTGAGTCAAATGCCTTGCTAAAGTCTAGGTAGGCCATGTCCACAGCCCCTCCCTGATCTACTACTTTGGTCACCCAGTCAAAGAAATCTATTAGATTCGTCTGGCATGACCTTCCTGCTGTGAATCCATGCTGCCTTGGGTCCTGTGCCCCTCTGGCCTCTAGGTACTTGACAATTATTTCCTTCAGAAGTGATTCCATCATTTTCCCTATCACTGAGGTTAAACTAACAGGTCTGTAGTTTCCTGCTTCTGCCCTGCTCCCACTTTTGTGAAGGGGAATCACATCTGCCCTCCTCCAGTCCTCAGGTACCACCCCATCCTTCCATGATTTGTTAAAGAGGGTAGTCAGTGGTGTCACTAGTTCTACCCTTAGTTCTTTTAGAATTCTGGGATGAATCCCATCAGGCCCCATTGCTTTGTCCACCTTCAGTTTTAAGAGTTCTTTCAGAACCCTTCTTCTGTAAATGGGTTGGTATCAACTTCTGTATCCAGAGTGTTTCTACTGTTTGTTTTAGGTACCTCCCCTTTCATTTGTAAATACTGAGCAAAAATATTTGTTTAGTATCTCTGCCTTTTCACCGTCACCCTCTGCCCACCCCCTCCAACTTTATTAAGCCTCACTATCCCTCTCTTAGTCTTCCTTCGCTCCATTTCCTGATGTACATAAAAAGGTTTTATCCCCCTTCTTAACTGAGTTGGCTATCTTTTCCTTGATGGGAGTTTCAAGATCTAGCCACATAACACCTGTGCTGCGTGATCTGCACTGGCTGCCAATACAGTGGCGGATCACCTTCAAGGTTGCATTGCTGACCTTTAAGGCCCTTCATGATTTGGGACCCCACGACCTGAAAGAGCTCTTGGTGCCTTACTGTCCTACCTGCTCTCTTTGCTCCTCTGATGAGGGATTGCTAGAGATACCCAGGGTGCGTTTAAAGACATTTGGAGGTAGATCTTTTGCCTTTATGGCACCGACCCTGTGGAATTCTCTACCTTGTCAGGCACGAGATTGCTTGACTGTGGAAAGTTTTAAAAAAACGGCTAAAGACTTTCCTTTTTACCCAAGCATTTGCTGGGACGTAATAAGGGGGTGTTATTTATGACTGTTGTATTTATTGTTTTGTGTAATGTGTTTTAAAGTGGTTTTGAATTATTGTAAAAGCACCCTGAGCTTGGGAAGAGCACTTGAAAGAAATCAATTTTACTTACTTACTTACCCAAGAGAGGAAGGGTAGGAGATGAGAATCCTTCTGGTGTCTGCTGAAATGATGGTCCTGTTGTTTGATATGCCCAGCCAATGTATATAAAGTTGTAGCCCCATGGAGCTGATTAATTTCTATGGAGAAATGGTGACCCCTGTATAGCTGGAATCATTTGCCATGCAGGTAAAAATAAAGTCAGTTGGGGAGGAACAATAGTTTGTGCTTTATTTGATTGTAGAGGGGGGACCTAATGAAATGAAATTTCTCACCCCCCATTTGCAGTCTGAGTAATTTGTCACAACTTAAGTTATATTCAAAGGGAAAGAATCCAGCCTCTGGGGGACTGCAGGGGCTCTGTGGGACCTCCGAGAGAGAAGAGGGAGGTCCAGGTCTGGTAGGTCAGTTTGGGAGTGGATTCATTGCTGAGAATGAGGAGATAATCCAGCATCTTGAAGACAGCAGCAGGTAGGAACCATCAATTTTCCCTGGTCCAGTATATGCAATATCTCGTATGTTAGCACTTTGGAAGTGCTCCTTTCTTCCTGCCCGGACCACCTGCAATGTTTTTAAGTATGCCCCTAAATGGGGCAGGAAGGAAGGGGTTACACTGTAGGGGCTACTCATCCAGGATGTT
This sequence comes from Neoceratodus forsteri, assembly GCA_016271365.2. NCBI lineage: Eukaryota > Metazoa > Chordata > Ceratodontiformes > Ceratodontidae > Neoceratodus > Neoceratodus forsteri. The sequence continues at coordinate 580,425,936 of CM057454.1, forward strand.
CTCCAAACCTCAAAAAAATCACCACCAGACCCTGAGCCTTGTGGTCCGTGGTGTGCAGGTTTCCCGGCCTGGTTGGGCCCTGTTGTGCTCTTTAAATTACTGTGGGGTAGGCCTGGAGCAGGCATTAGGTCTGGCCTGCTAGTGTGGTGTGCACGTGTGACTTGCTGGTCACATAACCCTCAGGAAAGGTCCTGATTGGAGGATGGGCAAAAGGGAGCTATAGCAGCTGCACGAGGAAGTGCCATCTTGGGGATCAGAGCGAGTGAGCTAAAGGAAGTGAGAATAGCATTGGCAGAGAGAGAAACAGAGAATAACAAGAACAGAGCAAGAGAGATTGCTGTGGGAGCATTATTCAGTAGCAGGCAAGTGAACTGGACTGCATAATTTTGGAGCAAAAGAGCTGTGGGCTCCAAGTGACTGTGGGACTGGGAGGGAAAGAAAAGCAGGCACAGGCATCCACATGGGTTGGCAGCAAGTAACAGCAAGGGGAGATGCAGAGAGGCCTGAAGCAACCCCTCAGAAGGAAACCCTGACTACAGTTCCAGCCTCACTTCTGTTTTGGCTCTGGAAGGCTGGGGGACAGTGCAAGGGGCATGAACGTTGTGTGAGGTGTGGATTTATGGAAGAGGCAGTGACCAGGCTGCCCATATGCCTCTACTGTTTAGGCAGAGCACCAGTGCCATGTAGGGGGATGTATGCTCCCAGTGCATCTCTCTACTCAATGCTGGTACCAGGCCCACCTGCTTCGCTCCATTTCCCTCTTTCTCTGGGGCCGTCCTCCCTGAATCGCAGCCCTTCATCTTCATCTGCTGCTCAACTGGAACCCTTCAGGGACTTCTCTCATTTCTGCTGTCCATGTCTTCTCTGGATCTTCTTCCGGAATTCTTCTCCATCACAGTTTGGGGCTGATCAGGTTCTTGTGTTGCTTTCTCAGGTGCCCATCCCACCTGCTCTCCCTCGGCTGGATATGCCTGTTCTGCCAAGCTTCATTGTCCCACTGGTAGTGTCCTACTGTGTCGCCCTCTTCCATATTCCTGCTGATTCCTGTTCCTGTCCTGTCGTCCACTGGTTCGTCTCTCTTCTTCCAGCTCGGTACCACCCTTCTGTGCCATACCTCCTTCATATCATGGCTTTCATTCTCGACCCTTCTCTCTTTCCCTGGCTCTCTGTCGTTCTTTCTTTTGGGCTCTCCATAAGTCTGCTGCCACCCCTTTCGCCACTCCATTCCTAACCACCACCTCTCCACATTCTGTCTTCACTGCTGGTATTTCTCTATCCTGCCATCACCATACCTATTCATATCCTCCTCATACCCTAGTCCTATATTCTGGTCCACTCAAGTCGCATGTCCTCCAATCCATGACAAACCTCCATCGTTATCGAACCTCATCCTTCCTGTACCCTACTTGCCCTCTTACCTATCCTTAACCATACCGGCCTTCAAGGCTTTCACTCCGTTATCATACACCGTCCATTTCATACCCCACCAAAACTGTACTGACCTTCCAGGCTTCACTCCATTATCATACTTAGTCCATCTCATACCTCACCTTACCTATACCGGCATTCAAGGCTTTACTCCACTACCATTTACCATTCATTTCATGTATCAATTTCACTATACTGACCTTCCAGGCAGGGTGTAGCCAGAAATTTCCATTTTGTACACACAGTCTCCAACAGTTACACCCCCCCCATTAAAAATTGTACACATTCTCTCCAAATGGTACCCTCTTCCAAACAAGTCAGATTGTTGTCAGATGATTCCTCTAATCTCTAAAGAGGTTATACATGTATCTGTCTCCTAAACAACAGAAGTTTAAACAGAGACACTCCTCAGTGGCCTACACTAGCCCAAATACTACAGATTAGAATGAAAATGTTAACAGAAAGGCATGTGGTTTGTGACAAGCACACAACAAAACTGTACACAAATGTGTACAGTGAGTATGTCTGCCTACACCCTTGCTTCCAGGCTTCATTTCATCATCGTACTTCATCCATTTCATATTTCATCTTAACCGTTCCGGCCCTCAAGGCTTTGAATCCACCATCATTTATCATTCATTAGTTCTCAACCATCCCGTCCTTCCGCACCAACTTCACCACTCACTGTAGGCTGTGGGTTTACCCTGGCCGTCCTCGTCGCTCCCCCTCGCAGCCTTCACTCCTCTTCTGCAGTCCTTGTTGGCTTTCTAGGCTTCCCTCTGCCAGCGAACCTTGTATATTCATCTCGATCCTCCATTTGTCCATTCCAACTTTGTAGGTCATATCTCACTACTCCCAGTACATCGTACCTCACCCGTCAGCTGCAGGCTTTGCCTGGCCATTCTCATTTCTGCCTTCATGAAGTTCGATCCCCTCCTAATTTGGCTTCTTAGTGGACCCGGCTGGCATGCACTCCCATGGTTGTTACTGTGACTTGCCTCCTCCAGATCCCTGTTGGGGTCTCCTTAGCTCACTCTGACCTCTTTGTAGGTCTACTTGTTCACATCAGCTAATCGAGCATACCCCTCATATGGGTCCTATGCTACCTCGACTCTACCTGTTCTCCATCCGGCGATGTGCCTTCTGTGTCCATTGCTCCATGGCTTGGGCTAGCCTGTAGCCAACGATCTCGCTCTGCATTCACGAAGTCCGCATCTAGAGGATGTGAAGCTTGGAACGGGGTCCTTCTCCCTGGCCCATAGTGAGAATGTCTTCACTCCGAGTGGACCTTTAGTCGTCCCTCATTTCGATGATACCTCTGGATGGAGAATTTGACTTCAAGCTGCGAGGTGTAGGCCTGTCATCAACAGGTCCCCTTTGGCTGCTCGAGCGGGTTCGGAGGCACCCTGTACGCCATTCTCCATCTGATTGCCTCTGGTTCACCTGGTCTGTTTTGTAGGCTCATGTAGGCTCGCTGAGTGCCTCGGCGGTCATTTCTTTCCTCCTTTGCTTTTGGGCGTCTATTTGCAGAGACGTCACTAGCAACCCTCAAAAGCTTTCTTGTTAGAAGGACAGAGCGAGAGCTTCTTCCAAATTGGAATCTTTTCCTCTTCCTCCAATCTCGACTCTAAATTGCAGTAGCTGAGCCATCACTAACCAAAATGTCCTTTAGCCTGGAGGGAAGGCGACCTAGGCCTTAGATCCTTAGAGGTTTCCTCCTCAAAGCGGGTTTTTCCTCTCCTCTGTGCCAATGGTCATAATATTAGACTGGAATAGTGCTTTCATAGGTTCTGTAGTTAGGTTCCACTGTTGGATGGAGTTGAATGGTGGCCCCGGCTGTTCCCTCTCTCTTTAGCAAGTCCACCCTTCTGCATCTTGTCAGCTTTCATTTCATTCTTTGTCCTCGCCATCTCTCATTCCTCTCCTGTCCGACCCATCTACGTCTGTCACCTTCATTTAGGGCCTCGATATTTTCTGACTTCTACCCCCCCTTCGATGCTTGACACCCTTTGGGGTATTCTTTCTGGGCTTCTTCCTAAGCTACCTTTAGCCAAGGGAATCATTCCCGCGGCACCTATAGGGGTGGAACCCTTCACTAGGGTTCCTCACCACTGTACCCTTACAGGGTGGTAAATCCAATGGATAGAGAGGCAAACAGACACAATGTATCTAAGTCACACAAGCATACATCATACCAGTTGCGTAAGCACATTGACTTGCAAGGCTATGCCTGTAGTTCAGTGGGCGGAGCAACAAACCACTCCCACATCAGGTTTTTAAAGGCCGCTCCTCCTTGCTAGTCCAGGATTAATTTCTTTCATTGCCCCACCACTCTCCCTTCCCCCTCCAGCGACACGTCTCTTTCCTGTGGGCTTCTTCCTAAGCTACCTTTAGCCAAGGGAATTATTCCCATGGCACCTATAGGGGTGGAACCTTTCACTAGTGTTCCTCGCCTTCGTACCTCTACAGGGTGGTAAATCCCACAGATGGAGAGGTGAACATACACAATGTATCTAAGTCACACAAGCATACATCATACCAGGTGCGTAAGCACATTGAATTGCAAGGCTATGCCTGTTGTTCAATGGGCAGAGCAACAAACCTCTCCCCCATCAGGCCTTTAAAGGTCGCTCCTCCTGGCTAGTCCGGGATTCACTTCTTTTATTGCCCCACCATCCTCCCCTTCTCCTCCAGTGGTACATCTTTCTTTCCCATAGGCTTCTTCCTAAGCTACCTGTCGCCAAGGGGATCATTCCCATGGCACCTACAGGGGTGGAACCCTTCACTAGGGTTTCTCGCTGTCATACCTCTACAGAGTGGTAAATCCCATGGATAAAGAGGCGAACAGCCACAATGTAGCTAAGTCACACAAGCATATATCATACCAGTTGCGGAAGCACATTGAAGTAAAGAGTGGTGGCTGGGTGGAAAAAAAATTCTGACAAGGTTGTGGAGGCATAGACAATAGCAGAATCCAAAAGGAAGTGAAATACATATAAAGAAGTTATCAGGTGGGAAGTGTGTGTGTGTGTGGGGGGGGGGTTGTAGCCACCCCCAACTGCAAGGTGCAAGACCAAGACTGTGATGGAATGGGTATAGTTTATAAAGAGAAAGATCAGAGCCACTACAGCGCATGCAGTCCACTGTGGTAAATAGGACAAGCAAACTCTAACAAAAACTAGTGCAGCTTGTAACACAAAAAGAACTATAAGATACACAACGACCACAGTGTTCTGCTGATAGTGAATTTTTTTTTAGCACAGACAAACAGAGGTACGCTACAGACTCAAGGCTTCCCATTATTACTTAAGGCTTTATCAAGAATTAAACTGGTAGCCGCCACTTCTGCCATTTTATATCCCAGGAATACCATGGGGGTGGGCACAGCCAATTCCACAGTACACAATATTAAAAGGTACAGTCAATATAACAGTGTGCTAAGGGTGCAAAAGTGCAAGGTGTGAAAAATCCAGTGTGCAACTTGCACATTGGATTTTTCACACCTTACACCCTTAGTACACTATTATACTAACGGTCTGTACCTTTAAATGTGTATTGTGGAATTGAATGTGCCTGCCCCCTGATGTTCCTCTTATATAAAAAGGCAGACGTGGTGACCACAAGATGAACTCCTATTGAGTCTGTAGCGAACCTCTTTCTATCTGTGCTAAAAATAAATGCACTATCAGCAGAACAATGTGGTCATGGTCTATGAGGCCTTTGGCTGAATAGCACCTTGGGTTGGTTGGTACTGGAGGTAATTGTAAAGTGGTGAGGTGCCTCCACCTACAGGGATCCTTTACATAGGTTTCTGTAAAGGTGTTGCCCCCGGCCCCCTGAGGAAATGAGTGCAACTCTCGCACTCAGTGATAGGGGACCATTACACTTGTACCAACCTCCCAAATTTTACTCTAAGCATGGTCAAAACATTAACACAATACCCAGAAACACAATAATGTGCAGTCCAAAACAACAGGGGACAGGAACAGGTTCTGGATTGGGGAAAAGGAAGAGTTAAATTAAGTAGTAAACAATCAGATACTCCTCCCACAAATCCCACCAGCCTCAGGTGAGCCCCTTACAGTCTATACTGGTCGATACTTTTCCCCTACTGGTGCACCAGTACCTCAAAGTCCCTTAGAAGTTCCCAAACAGTCTGTTAACATGTGCACACAGCAGGCAGTTGCAGGCCTGATGTTGGACCATGGTGTAGAACCAAATGGCAGTTGAGTGTGGTATCAACTGACAGTTGGCGATGGCAGATCCCAAACAAAATTAATTTAAACTGTTGCTAGCTGCTCCTGACTGTTGCAGTTCTCAAATGGGATTTAATCAATCTGTTTGCAAAGATGTTTAAACAGTTTCTCTCAATCCAATGGCTGCAGAAATCCTTCACACGTCTCTCTTGCTCTCCTTCTCTCTGATAGACAAATCTGAAGCTGTGAAGCACATGCTCTCCATTTAACTTTGTCTGGGGATCAGTTCTCATTGGCTGACTTCTCATACCCAATTCAGCTAAACCCCCTGCTCTCAGTGACTCAGGTTTGTGGGAAAGCATGCACATGCAATCCTCTGAATCTTGAGCCAGATTGCTTAGGATTGGCTGTGGGCATCACTGTAATGTTCTCTGACCCCTATCTGTTGTATTTGATGGCCGAAAATAAGCACCTTAACACACAAGGGTCTTGGTAGTAAGAAAAACATGCCACACTGAAATCTAGGCATTCTCTTTTTACTTCCATTCAGCAGCACATACAAAAGGAGACTGGCTCAAAAACAGGCACACTTACAGGACGTGCACATTCTCTTAAAGCTGTACTGTCTCTAACATTTCTTAAAGCTACTGTATACTACACATAACAATCCCCCCTGACTTAGCTGGGAAATACTTAAATCAATAATTCACAAGTAATATGAAACTATTAAAGTTATTACTGCAATTACCCTTTTAGTTAGTCTATGGCATTAAGCTATATCTCTACAAGTCAATTCTCTTTGGTGAGCGTCTTATACGTTCTGATCGACGTAGTAGGACTCGAGGCTGTTGCACTGGAATCTGATAGCATCAGCCACATCTTGTCTCAAATGCTGTGGCTCCACCATCTCTTCCTGTTCTTGTTCTGGAACAAATAATGCTGGATAACTACCCCGACTCTGGGTATCCCTTTTTTGTTCTGTCTCAATTCTAGTACGTAATTGGTCCACATGTTTTTTCACTGTCCTCTGGTTAGTCAGTCGAACACTGTAGACAACATTTCCAAACTTTTTTTCCACCACACCTTCTATCCATCTCTTCGGGCCTGCATACATCCTGACCCACACAAGATCATTGGGTTTGAAAGATCTGGTCTTATGAAGCATTTCAGTTACTGACTTGTAGCCTGGAGGGTGAAGAAGATCCACTTGAGTTAGAATCTGACATCCAAACAGCAATTCTGCAGGGGATATTCCCATGACACAATGTGGTGGTGTTCGATACATCGCAAGAAAGTCCAAAAGGGCTATTTGCATTGCCGTCAGTGTAGTAGGATTAGCTTTGTCCATACTCTTTTTAAAGTCTGAACCAGGTGTTCCACTTCGACATTGGACCTTGGATGGTAGGAAGGTGAGAAAATATGGCGGATACCACATTGTTGGCAAAATGCTTGGAATTCAACAGACGTGAACTGTGGTCCATTTTCAGAGACAATCACTTGCGGAAAACCATGGGTAGCAAAGATAGATTTCAGCACTTTGATAGTACTCTCAGCAGCTGTCGAACACATTTGATGAATTTCTGGCCGTTTACTATAAGCATCAGTTAAGAGTAACCACCCGGAATTTAAATAGGGTCCCACAAAATCAATATGCAACCTTTGCCAGGGTTTTTCAGGTCATTCCCAGTGGTGAACTGGAGCATTTGCTGGATTTCCCATCGATACAGCACAACCTTTGCATCTTTGCATAACCTGGTATATGTCTCTGTCAGTGGAAGGCCACCATACATGAAGTCTGGCCAGGGATTTCATTTTAGCAATGCCTGGATGGCCCACATGCAAAGAGTCAACATATTTGAGTGATAACATTTGGGTACTATGACACACAATCCCCATAGAAGACACCCCTCAGCAACGGACAACTGCTGTCTCTTTGTATAGTAGGGTTGTAGTGCAGCCGAATAAGTACTACCTTGCGGCCAACCCTCAAGCGTATACTGATGCACTTGTTTCAAAATTACATCTTGACTGGTCGCTTTTGCAATGTCCTTGGCTAGTACTGGAAGCTGATCTAACTGTTGTAGCTCCATTGCACACACAACAGTAGAGTCCTCCATATCTTTCAATTGCACTGGAAAACTGTCTGGCTCCACCTGGCATACTAATGGCTCCCCTTTAAGTCCCACATCGAACTCTATTTCTCTGGATATTGGTAACCTCGACAAAGCATCTGCATTTCCATGCTGGTCCGTTAGTTGGTATGTAACCTTGAAATTATAGGCAGACAAAATTAATGCCCATCATTGAAGTCTGCTAGCAGGTGTCTCTGGAATTCCTTTTTCTGGACTGAAATTGTCACTAGTGACTTGTGATCCATCTTCAGGTGAAACTTGTGACCTAGCAAGTATTGGCAAAATTTTTGGACTCCGAACACAATTGCTAATGCCTCTCTCTGAATCTGGGCATAATTCACTTCAGCTGCAGTGAGTTTGCATGAAGCATGGGCTATCGGCTTCTCCACTCCTTCTGGATCTGTATGGAAAAGGACAGCTCCTATACCAACATGACTAGCATCACAGGCCAATGTGATAGGTAAGTTAGGGTCATAATGAGTTAAATTATTCACATTGGTTAGAGAGAGCTTGATGGCTTGAACTGCCTTACTGTGGCCCTTGGTCCACTTCCACGGAGTACCCTTATGTAACAGTTCATTTAGGATTGCACATTTAGTGGCTAAGCCAGGTATGAAACAGTCATAGTAGCGCACCATACCCAAGAATGAGCCTGACTCTAAAACATTCTGCAGTTCAGGAATGTGCACAATGGCTTCCACCTTTTCGTCATTAGGATGAATTCCATCTTTGTCAATAGTGTGACCTACTATAAGTACACAACACTTGGTTGACAACATTGGCATTTTTTCTCTCCTAAGTCTGAATTCAGTCTGTTGCAATCTCTCAAAAGTCTTTTGTAAGTTCAGTGAATGTTCTGCTTCTGTTTTGTCCGTGACAATGATGTCATCCAAATAACAAGCAACATCCACCGTTCGCTCAATCACTTTTTGAAAAATAGCAGGTACGGAACTAAGGTCAAAACATAACCGTTTGTACTTGTACAGTCTTTGGTGTGTATTAATCACTACCAATTTCTGAGAGTCTGTATCCAACTCCACTTGAAGGTATGCATCATCGAGGTCCAGTTTAGAGAACCCCACACCACCATTCAGTCTATGAAAAAGTTCCTCTGGTAAGGGTAATGGAAATACATCTATGTTTAAGTACTGGATTAAGTGTCACCTTAAAATTTCCACATATCTGAACCTTACCACCTGGTTTAGATACCACCCCAATAGAAGTGGCCCAGTCTGAACTTGAAACCTTTTCCAGCACACCTGCTTTTTCCAGTCTGCCCAATTATGCCCCAATGACCAGTTTAAAGGCAAAAGGGAGTTTCCATGGTATACAAAACTTAGGTACTGCCTTAGGCTTTGTAATTAGCTTGGCTTTAGTTGTTGTGCAACATCCCAGGCTTTTTCGCAACTCTGGATACACGTGTAAAATCTCCCCAAGCTTTGGCGGATTATTGCTTTGTGGTACCTGGACAGCAGCAAGAAGGCCAAAATCTGCTGGATTAACATGAATGTTTAGAAGAAACTGGGCATCTCTGCCCAAAATGTTGACACCCTTTTTTGAAACCAGAAAAGTTAAAGGTGTACCAGGAGAATCAGTCCTGTGTATCAACATGGTAAACGAGCCCAGTGGCTGAATTGGTTGCCCTTCAAATGCATACAGCAACTTATTACAAGGAGACAATGGTGGCTTATCCATATCAGACCATGTCTGATGGTTAATAAAAGTAACTGGAGAAGCGGAGTCTACCATTAAACGCACCTGATGCCTCAATTGTGGCAACTGAAGTAACATAGAAAGGAGGAACATCTTTGGTCTGCATTTGTAGTGCAATAGAAATCACTGCACTATCTGGGCTCTCCAAACTGACTACCACAGTTCTCCTGCTCCCGCAAACCTTAGCAATATGCCCCTGACGTTTACATGCATGACTCTGAACTTCTCTGAATTTGCACTGGTCCCTGCTATGCTGAGATGACCCACACTATGCACATTTGTACTGCCCATGCAGTTTGGGTGGAGTGGTTGAATTTTTCTTTGAAAACAGTGGCTTAGACTTAGGTTTGACCTGTTTTGATTTGAGGTTTACTGCAGCTACTTGTACCTCATTTTTAGTGTCCATCTTAGCATGTGCTTCATTTTCTGCAGCCTCATACATTTGTGCCAAATGTAAAAGTTCCTCAGTAGACTTCTTGACACTTACAGAAAGTAATTGCTGAATACGATGTTCTTTATTCAACCCCATAACAAACTTATCGGCTAAATTAGATTCAAGATGCTCCCTGCTCCACTCACACGTGAGAGCTAAGCGTTTATAGGCTTTGCTGTCTAGAATGACTTCACTCTGCAGGGTATAAATCTACAGTAGGTAGCCAGATGGAGGAATAGTTTGCTTTAGTGTCAGTTCAGTTCTGTTCGCCTGGTCCCCCCCCCCCCATATCTCCCTTTCCCAAAAAGACACCAATACCAGTACTTGGAGGAAATGGCTACAACCATGTGTTTATTGAAATACATACACCATCTTGAGCATGGGCACTGCTGGGAGGAGGTGACCTTACTTCCTAGGAGAGGTCATATGGCCAGGCCGGCAGCCTCTGCCGTCCGGCGCTGCCCACTGTCCTTGCAGTGTCACCCAAGCAGGCTGGACTGTGTCCCCCACCTGGGTCATAAACATCTAGTGGTCCCCAAGCCTTGTGCCAACTGGGGACGAGTCCTTCGTAAGAATTGGGCTCATCCCCCATGTTCCCCTGATACCTTTACTCTGCACTTCTTCCAAGCTGCCCCCAAGCCCTTCGCTCAAGATGTTCCTCCAAGACCTCTAATAGCTAACAGCATGCTATACAAATCCACCACCTGCTGCTATGTCCTGTTCTCCCCCATTAAAATGGACCAGCGGGAGGCATAATGTCCCTATGTCTCAAAAGTGCACTCCCTACAGAAGTCAAATGACTCCCATCCACAAGTTCACTTTGTCCGTGCCCGATTCAGCAACCCACAAGCTCTGGCATACTTGGCTCGATCACTGCCACAGGTGCAACTAGATGACAGCTGCATGGGACCCCAGTCTCTAATGGTTTACCAATCTTTCTTCATTGGAACAGAGGGTTCACTGTCATCTGGAGACCCAGGTCTTCCCTTCCATATTGGATCAGCAGAATATCTGGACTGTCCTGCCGGCCAACCTCATCTCGCAATCATGGGAGCAACCCCTCACCCAGCGCATGCTTCCTTGCTCTGCCAAATGACCTGCGGTGAATTGCCAAGGTTGCTTCCTCCACTTGGTTGGCCGATGCCCTCTCTGCCACCCAGTAGATGAAGGAGTCCCATTCAGTCATATGCTCCTGGGGCCTTCTGTAGGTCCTGCAACAGAAACAAAAGGGAGATTATTGTAGGTGAGGATAAACATAACACCTGAATGCCCCCAGCCTCCAGTGCCCCTGCAGCTGAATGCCTTGACCAACAACCCTTGGGCCCAAGTATTGTTGCTACTCCAATCCTATGCATGGGAGCTAAACCCACGCTTCACCAACCAATGTGCTGCATGGCTAGTGTTATGTATTGAAATAGATAAGACAGCTCCAACTTCCTGTCTTAATAATGGAGGAATGCCTCTCCCCATTCCAGGTCAATCCATACATGAGCCCGAACCTTGCCATCATGGCCAAAACACTCCAGGGGTAGACCTTTACCTACAGTATACCAGCATTCGGGCCCTGTCCGTCCAATATTAGACCTCTATAGACAGTCACTGATGCCTGATGCCAGAATCACCACACCCTTGCCAGCCAGCCCGGCAACCCCCGAGACCATGTCCACTCAGTAGATTCTACTGCCAGTGGCCACCGCCACACAATCTCTGACTATCTCATCTCACAGGCACTCCCACCACACAAGGTCATGGCTCCCGAACTTGAATCCGGGCCACTGTGGGAATTAGCCACCTGTCTTTGCCCTGATCCTATGCGATCATCATCATCATCCTTCCCACAGCTTACCCACCTAAAAGGTGTTCTGGTATTGTCAGCCATGCCCTAAAACCTTAGTCCACCCCAAGAGGGCTTGCCAGTGTCACCCCTGGGACCCCGCAACTGGCCCTTGTTTATCCCACCCACTAATCACTGGGTTGGTCCCTTGGGTGAGATCTGGCATCTGGCCACCCAACACTAAAGTGAAAGGGCGAATATATGTTCTCCCTGGGAGTCAACCTCTGAACCTGTGCTAGTAAGGAAAGGACATCCCATGTCCCACCGGAGGCTCCCTCCTGTGTGTATGCAATGCTGCACTCCACAGCATAATGTGGTCCCTGTCCCAGGAATGGGGAACTAAGTGTGACCATAGTCCACTACTGGGTCAGCTCCTAGCATCTGTTGACTGCATCCCCAGAGAGTGGCCTCCTCCTGTACTGTACCACGGTGACAATATTGAGGATTCCTAGGACCTGGCAAGGGCCAAAAACCCACAACCTAGCAATCTACGAGCCTCAGAGGCAAGCGTGCAACTACTGCTTCGTTGATGCTGCCTGCTGTGCATGAGCCAAAGCATCTGCAAAGCTACCATCCCCCAAGGAGCCTACACTGCCTGAATTTGAACATACAGCACCAACGTGTATCACATAACTCCCAGAATCTCCCCTGGGTCAGTGCCAGCTGTCCACTATTGGTGGGCCAATCTGGACCATCCACCTGTTCCCATCACCAGAGGCTGCACCGTGAAAGCACTCAGGACAGTTCTCCAGACCCAGAGAGAAATGAGATGGCAGCTATATGTTTTTTGTGGGAATCAAATCTCTGACAAAACTTTTGACCATATGCTACAGGGGCTGTGGAATTCAAACCAAGCTCTCCAGTTTCATAGCCCAGAGCCTTAGCCGCTGCACTACATTGCCTCCACGAATAATGTGCAGCTAGAGGACTAGGGCTCCAGACATGCCACCCTCTGGATCTCGACCTCGGATTCTACCACCAATCTGAAAACAGAACATTCCTAGCTAAGCTAATAGGAGGCCCTAGAAAAAACTGACCCTGGTTCCCTGAGCACCGGCCTGCTGCTCATCCACTGAGCAACAGGCCTGCGTGCTGTCTCAGCCTGCTTAGTGGGCCTCCAGCTCTGAACAACACTGCTGATGACCTGAGGTGTCCCACCCACTACTGAAATGCAGTAGTGGGTCCCTGGCTGCCCCTGCCCACAGTGCAACCCTAGAGATTCCAACTAACAGCTGGCAACGGACACTGCTACTGAACTGTGACGCCATGCCTAGAACACGATGATCGTGAACTGCAGGTCCAAGTTTCCCAGGGCCAGGGGGGAGGGGAGACCCCCAAATGCCTGGCACCTACTCCCACAACCACCAGGGTGACCAACCTCGTGTCAAGCTGGTTCCACAACCAGAAAATTAAGGTGGTAACTGACCCTGTATCATAACCCAGTCCAGGAATGTCCCCTGGTGGATGATCATGGAACAGCCGCAAGGTGGGGCACTGTCCACTTGCACTACCCTGCCACCTAGCAGGACCACCACGGATGGCAGGTCCAATGGACCTTGACCCTCCCTATAAGACTTTCTATTGGCATCCGCCTCCTATGATCCAATGGGGGAAAGATGGCACCTCAGGAGTGCAGCATCCCCTATTGATCACCACAGTGTTATTGCACAACCTGCTGACTGTCACTGACTGAGAACGTGTCGACATGTTCTAGGTTGACTCTGTTACCGGACAGTGTCCGACAAGGGGGTACCATACTGGCTAAGTCAGTCCCACAAAGGAGTTGACTGGAGGCAGCAGGAAGAGCTTCAAACTAAGTCTCTGGTGCCACATCTGCCAACTGGCCTGTGATCACACCAACCCCTGGATGTGGTGGCCTTGCCACCTCCAACATCAACCAGGAGCCGTATGTGGCGCTGTGTCCCTGAAAGAACACCAGAAAGACCCCACCACCCTGCCCCCTTACCATTAGCCAGACACTTAATGTGTAGTGTTCCCATTCCCTTTAAAAAAATAATTTTTTTCTTCCTTTGAATGGGGGAAGAGGGGGACGAACACCCAAATACCGCTGGCCCAGCAGGCAGGGAGGGGTAAACCCCACACCTGCCAGTCCCTGAAAATGGTCAGGCCCACCCTTCCTGTGAAATGGGAAGGCTGGAGCTGAACCTTAAACCCTTGCTCTTGCCCTGAGCCTGGTCACTCTCCATAGGCCAGGATAAAATAAACCTATGCCAGCTCATACCTTAGCAACCAGAATGCCATGCTCAGGATAACCCCTAGCGTAGGGTTCCCTTTGCATGCAGGAGCACTGCATGGTGCAGTAAGGAGTGACACTCAACTGACCTACCATGTCAATGCTCCCGGATGATTCTGCCTTATCTTGTAACACCAGGATCTCCTTGTGTCCTGTGGCTTGCATTGCCTCTTAGCAAACAAGGTTATGGGAGCACCCACCTCCGGTGGCTCCCAATCCCTGAGAAATACCAAATTCCCTGCAGGTCTGAGTTCCCTGACCTGGGAAGAACTCAACGGGGGGAACATTACCCACCATATACAACTCATGAGAGGTGGGCCAGGGGTCAGGCGACCCTCGTACCTCTAAACCTCTCAGCAGAACATTCATGGACCTGGCCTAAAAAGTCATAGCACAATGGGGCCCAGAATGTGCAGCAAATTTGTTTAAACAGAATACGTCGACCCATAGAGGGCCCAGTGAGTTAGCAATAGGAAATGTCCCCATCAACTTAGTCCAGTGATGCAATATCTATGATTCCAGCAAATAATTCTAACATTATTGTGAACATCAGTAAGCCCATGAAAAGCAAAAGGGGACATTGATTGGGAAGATCGTACCGTTATGCAAAATTCCTTGCAACTGAAAGGTGTGGAGACCCCTCACCATGCAGCAGAATGCTCTCTCTTTTTTTTTTTAAATATTGCCAGGAGGGATTGCACAGGACTGCTATGGCACACAGCAAGTGGTTGATGTCAGCCCGCTATACATGCTGTAGAGAACGAAACCTCTATCAAACTGAACCTGCCCTATTTCTTATCCTTACTAACCTAGTGGTTTCACCCCGAGTAATAGCACTGGGAGAATGCATCGGAGACTACACCCCTGTGCCTGCTAGTGACTTGAATAAACCTTCTCAAGTCAGAAGATACCCTGCCTTGGGTACACTTTAGAGGCAATTGGAAGCCTGGTATGTCATGGGCCAGCCAACTGCTAGCTCCATGCAGATTCCCTTCAAGATTGTGGCCCCCGTGGGCCACGCCATGCTGAAAGGAACTGCAACCTGTCACCAGGGCATGTACTGGTGGACGCCGTAGGTCTGTTCTGGACCACAAGGGGCAACCCAAACAAAACTCCAGGAGCGATGCTCGAACCTGTGCCTCCAGGTGTTATGTGTAATGAAGGGGGGGCTCCAGCTCCCACCTGTCCATCCGCATGATCTGCGGGGCTCACCAAGGTGCACTGCACCCCCTGCAGCAAAAAGTCGATCCAAAAGAAACTGTCCAGCTTAAACTGATGACCTACTGATCACCGAGTGTTTTCTGGTTGTATTGCATGCCCACTGCAGCGATTGACATACTGGGGACATCAGCCATCTGCAATTCCCAAGATGGCCAACAAGATTCTCATGCTCTGCGAGAGTGCCATGCACATGATGCCTTACGAGAACCAGATGGAATGCAGGGGAAGCGCGCTGGAGAAATGTGCTGCTACTCACCCACATGGCAGGTGAAAGTGAATCAGTCTTCTGCCACATAACTACTGGACGGTGTACTGACTGGTGACCTGGGATCCTCCCAAGTAACCACTTATGAGGAATGACCAAGGTCACCATGACCGCGAAAGGGATTCCCCCTCCCTAGACCCGTATGCTGCTGATGGCCGCTCTCACCTTCCGAGCCAGGACTTCCTGATTCACCACGGAATGCTGTCCCCACTACCTGCAGAGGGAGAGGTGAGTGAGAGGACAAAGGAGGGTGGAAGCCAGTTCTGTAGGCTGCCCAACTGGTCAGAGAAGCTGACTGGTAGCACCTCAGTGGCAGCCACTAAGGGGGTCTATCCACTTATGAGAGCTTGGGAGGGCCAAGTAAAGGGAGCTGATATACCCTGGGAGCCGCACTGCTCCCAATAGGGAGCATAAAAATAGATGGGTGTGCCGAGCCCATTACAGCTCGTAACTCCAAGCTCCGTGAGGGAACCAAAACACTGTTGGCAGATCAGCTGATCCAAGGAGGGCAAACTCTGCTCACAAGAGCGCCGAGAACTGCCGCCTCTCCTCCTAAACAAAAAGTCAAGTAGGCCCTTACCTGAACTGAGGGTGATGTCTGCAGCCAACACTGGAACCACTAGAAGGAGACGAGAGAGGGAGATCTGCTAAGGGAGCAGGACTAAATATCTCCCTGCCTCCTCCTACCGTCTATGCCATCCCTCCCTAAGGTGGCCTGTTGTGGACCTCCTCCTGAGTGTTGCCAGGCCCAGTGCTCATCCCATGGGGGCAGTCCCGCTACCTAACCTGGTCCAGGGAGTGGGATGGGCCCCAGGCAAATAACCAGCTGCTGCAACAGGCTGGCAGCCTCTCTAATTCAGAGGAGTTCTGTTACTGGATTTTCAGCAAGCAGCACCTCTGGGTAAATTTACTTCTTTGACTGGCTGGAAGGAGCTTATGGACTCAAGAATGGTGGCAGGGTCCTGGGTCTGAGTGGCACTGGCT
This sequence comes from Neoceratodus forsteri, assembly GCA_016271365.2. Taxonomy (NCBI): domain Eukaryota; kingdom Metazoa; phylum Chordata; order Ceratodontiformes; family Ceratodontidae; genus Neoceratodus; species Neoceratodus forsteri. The sequence goes on from CM057454.1 coordinate 580,442,396, forward strand.
CCCACTGGTGCAAGTCTCTGGAGGTTCAGGCCCTGACTGGGGTCCAAAATAGAGTACTGGTTGATGGCTTACCCTTAAAGAGGGCTGTCTGATTGTTTCCACATCAACCGTCCCATGTTCCAGCAAAGCAAGGTTGACTTTGCTCAAATCATTTGCATTCTCTTCCTATATGTCTTGTTTATGCTATGTTATATGAAAACTCAATAACTTTCAAGTTTATAAAAATGTGTGCAACGGTCCTTTCTACACAAAGAGAATAAAATGTACATGCTTAAGCTTTTTAAAATTCTCGAAAGCAGAAGCTAAACTTGGGAAGCTTCTAAAGCATTAGGTTCTGATGCAGCTTAGTCAAACTAGCAAGCTTTATGAAACAGATACTTAAAGGAGACCAGTGGCTACAGTTTTTTTTTTGGCTCCTCCCTTGCACTTCTTGGTGCCCCACTATTTTAGCCCCTGCACAACTGCACTTTGCTGCCCCTCCCCTTTGCAGCTGGGCATTGCCTCTAGGCTCCACAAGACTGCCTTCATTCTCTGGAACATCCAGCTAATCTCTGCAGGGCGACCTCCATCTGCTGTCTGGAACCATGCCAGAGGAAGGAAGACAGCACTTTGATGCAGCCAAAAGTGCTAAGGGGGGCAATGATGGTACCTATGGAGTCAGGAAATGCCAGCTAGTGCAGTAGTAGTACCTGGGCAGTTACAATACCAGCTAGTGTTACCAGAAGCACACCTAGGATTTTTTTAAGATGGTAGCATGTTTGTCAGGAAGTTAGCACTTCTACAGAAAAATATAAACATTTCTATTTTAAAACTCAACCTCGGCTAAAACAGCTACTGTTTGCTGGCCTAAAGGAGTACCGGGTACTATTTTGCAAGATAGCTGGACCCTGTAGTGACTGTTACGGACTTCAGTTAAACTTATACCAGTTACAGCTTTCCTGGTTCAGAAGACTTAGCAGGGGGTCCTGTGAATCAGGTGTAGGCTGGACCAATCAAAGGGAGTAGTTACAAGAAAAAGAAAGGAATCTGGTTTGGTACATCACCTGCTGTATATACCGTCTCCCGAAGCACTTTACAAGCCATGAACAATTGGCAACAGCCTTGTTGAGCCCAGGGAGTTTAACAGAAGTTCAGGATTACACTCACAGAGTGAGAGAGATACAAGTATGCACTGGGGAGGCTAACTGTCTCACTTACGGTGAGACAATGAACTAGTAGAAGTGGTGGGATTCAGACCTGAATCTCCAGGTTCACAGCTACACACACCCTGACTGCTAGGCTGCATTGCCTCTAAGGCCACCTTAAGAAACACTAACTGTCCCAGGTCAGCTGACTCTCAAACCCAAAACTGAAAGTACAACACACCAAGCTTCTCCAAAATGTCTCAGTACGCAGCACTGAACAAACTCTTTTTGTCATTGATATTAATCCTCTGCTGTGCCTTTCTCCTAGTTGCTGGCAGACAGATCAATGGTGCAGTGCATTTAGATGTCACAACGTTCTTCAAGGTAAGATAATGTATGCTGCATTTTGTTAGATGTCATGAGTGTTTCGTTTTATGTTCTGCAGAGGTGCAGGATGTTTTTATGTTGATACTTGCCTACCGTGCTTAAAGCAATGTAACAACAGTAGTGTGCACAGTCTGGCCAAACAATTGTAAACCCTTATATCCAGGGTGGGGTGGGGGGTGGCTCACTTAAGGGCCGTCTGGCTTGCATTGTTCCACTCAGTAGTAGTTGTTGTACTTCAATAAGTTAATTTAGGAAACGACCATTAAGCTAACTGCTCCTATTCAATAGTGTCCCATCCAGTAAACAGACACAGTCTACTCATACTGCATGTAGCTTGTTTTTGCTTTCTCCTGTTCCATCAGTCTCTCACCATAATCTAGCACAAAATGCAGCACCCTGTGTGAGAAATATGCACATGCTTGCATGTTATGCCTGGAGACGGTTCCACCAAGCCACATTGACAACTTTGTTGTCGACATGTGGGCTGGCAGTGACATCCCCAATGTTGACAGACATTGTGTTTTTTTTTTTTTTTGTTTGTTTGTTTTTTTTGCAGGGGGCTTTGCACCCAGCAACCACCATGTGGAGGGCTTTGCCCCTGCACCCGCCATGCAAGGGCTGTGCCCCCCACACCTCATCTTTTCTAAATATCTAACTCCAAGTCGGAGTTGACTCTGAAAGGAAGGGGATATCGGAGAAACTGCAAAATTTCTCAGTCGGGTCCTTTACAGCGACAATTTAAAATTCTATTGAAATTGTCACTGTAATGGATTTTGCTGTTACAGTATAATTTCACAGTTTCGATGGTATACACATGGAGACATTCACTGGAGACTTTCAGTTTCTTCTGCAATGCTGTCAGTATCTCTTGATTTATCAGTGTAACACCCAGGTGGCTCTATCCCAAGGACTACTACCCCTGCCTGCTTGGCTAGGAGCAGGTTAAAGGGCCTGAGTTCTGAAACAGGTGCCTCCACCCAGAAGTCAGGGTTGGTAGTGGTCAAGCTAACCTGGGCACAGCCCTCTGGGACACTGTAACCCCCCTCTTTCCTTACTAGTGGCCGGAACAATACACAGTAATCACTTTCACAATACCCCTGATACATCACACAAGTACCCACACTGTTTGCACTTACCACCAGGGCTTTCCTCTGGCTCAACCCTGGGACCCCTGTAAAACAAGGTTATACACAGCAAATAACAGCAGTACAGTACTCTTGCACAAACTGGAACCACAGTCAGGGTAAATGCAAAAAGAGTTAGATCTGATTTATTTAAGGGACTTGAACAAGGAGGGGGGGCGTAATCAGGTTAATTTGCTTAAAGGCTGTATCAATCAAAGAGTTATGTATGCACCTCAGGGTCCATAAACAGTCACACACTCTGGGTACCCAGGTGAAGAAGAGGTGGGCTAGCCAGGATCGTTGCCCGGGGTAGGCTGGCGTCGCAGCTGGTTGGGGCCCTGTGATGGAAGAAAATAACATGCACCACACACACTAATTGTAATCCGGAGCCGGAGGGCTCAGTTCATGAAAGAAAAGAAACAACAAGACAATCAGATGACACACTTAGATTAAGCTGTTGTTGCAGGGAGCTACCCCGATGGTTACTCACGATGCCCAGGACTGGACACAGGCTGGATGAAAATTGAGACTGCAGGTGGTTGATCAGGAGTGCCAGGAGAAGCAGGGCCCGCACGATTCACCGAGGCATCGTTCCTGTTCAAGCGTGGAGCAGGGGGCTGATCCTCAGGCAGGTCTCTCGTCGATGGCTTTCTCTATGCAGCGGGGTAGTCTGGAAAGGCCAGTGTAGCAAGGCCCAGGCCATATGGAGATGAACGCAGATTTAGTCTGGCCGAGCTGGATGCAGCTTCCAGCAAGCAGAACACAATTCACACAGTGGGGAAGCAAATCACAACCCACCATAAACACACAGCACATTTACATGTAAGGGATTCTACTATACCAGGCAAACCGCTCTCCGGTCACAATCGCAAAGTCTCTGCACACACCGGGAGTTTAGAGGTAGCTGGAAATTCTGACAGGCCGATGCATTCAGCAAATGTTAGGTCTTCTTCAGGTTGATCCTGGTCACAACTCAGTGGCTTACTTCGTTCTCGCAAACTCGGATTCAGTCCGAACTGATTCTCTTATCCCTTTCAGGGGCAGCATGCAGGCCAAAACTCGGGCCTTTCCACAGAGACTGTCTTGAGCTGTTGCTTCTTCAGCTCCCAACTTAGATCTGACTCAACTGCCAGCAAGCCTGGAAATTTCCCCAAGATCCAAAAGATTCGGTTGGCTGATTCATCTGTCAGTCACAACAGGAGCTCCCCCTTCAGGTGCAAAAAGGCGCCAAAAGCCCAAAACTACAGTTCCTACAGATTCTGACTCCAGACAGCCCCTGTAGTCCGGCTCCATTTTAGGTTCCACCAGTACTGATTGGTCCAATTCGGCAGTCCCGGGCCAAGATAGTGGAGATAAACAAAACAGTCCTTGCTGCAAAGAAGGCAGGTTAGACAAACTACATTATCATTATCACTCTAAATCATTTTCAACAGATAGTTACATCTTTCAACAGAGCTCCCTCTTGGATTACTTATAACTGCAATCCAGGCAGCTGTTAAAGAGACAGTACACAGAGGCTATACAGGCACTCTCTGGCAATCACATTTAAACTGCTAAAATGCAGGACACCAGCCTGGCAGTGAGCATTTAGGCAAGCTCAAGGAAGACTTTTCGGGAACCCCCATTTGTAGGGAGGTTACACCAGCATTTAATTCATCAGTGTGGGGTGCACTGTACTAGACCACCACCTTTAACCGGAACTAAATTTATAATGTGAGAAGGCCTGCACTGTACCAGACCTTTCAGACTTGCTCAGATACAATCCTAATAAGTTAGGTAGTGCCAAACTGTACCCCAAAACTTGGATTTTGAATGTCAATAAATAGTGATAACATCCTAGCTTAGATCTGCTTTGGTAGTATTCCTTCTATGGATTCGATCTCATTGTCAGATTCGAAAGATCTAACAATCAGATCCAACTATCAGACTGATTAATCCAACCTAGGATACCTTGATCTGACCTTGGATGCCTGGGTTCGAGCTTGGAAACATAACTACCCAACCTTGGATCCTGGATGCGAGTTTGGTTGGACATTTGCTGGATCCTAGGGCAGATACCAGCACTATCCAAAAGAGGCTAGTGGGGTGCACGGCAGCACAACACTATCCGAGTATCACTAAGACCAGTCATTAAATAGAGGGCTTCAGTCTCCATGTCAGTCACAATCCTTTTAACTCTAGCACTAAATTCATTACAGAGTAAATTCTGCACTGTACCAGACCTGTGGTTAAACAGAGAGCTTCAGTCTCCACTGCTAGCAATCCATATGCTGTCAACAGCACTAAATTCATTATATGAGGAAGCCTGCACTGTACCAGACCTGTGGATAAACTGACAGCTTCAGTCTTCAGTGCTAGCAGTCCCTACCCTGTCACGAGCACTAAATTCATTATGTGAGGAAGCCTGCACCGTACCAGACCTGTGGATAAACAGAGCTCTTCAATGTCCAGGGTTAGCAGTCCCTATCCTGTCACCAGTACTAAATTCATTATGCGAGGAATCGGACCCTGCACTGTACCAGACCTGTGGTTAAACAGAGAGCTTCAGTCTTCAGTGCTAGCTGTCCCTATCCTGGACTCAGCACTAAATCAATTAATTACAGAGTGAAGCCTGCACTGTACCAGATGGTAGGTTAAGTAGAGGGATTCAGCCCAGTATTGCTAGTCCCTCAACTTTAACAGCACAAAACTTACAGTATAACAGTATGAGGAAGCATACAATATACCTCAACATTTACCGTCGTCACTGACCCTTGGATGAACAGAAATCTTAAGGCTCATGTGCTGTCATCAGCTCTAGTGTTGCTCAGATAGTGCTTCTGTGGATCCTACTACTATCTGTCAGATACAGTAGTGCTGGTATCCTACCTAGGATCCTACCGGAAATCCTACCAAAGACAGATATAGGATCCAGGGTCAGATAGCGATGGATCCTAGTTAGGATCCAGGGATCCTAGGTCAGATAGAGCTGGATCTGTTGCTGGGATCAACAGGATCCACCTTGTAGGATCCATGCACTGGATCCTAGAGGGTAAATCCATGGTCAGATTGCACTGTATCCTACCACAGCAACTATGGCCAAATGGGAGTTATCTGTTGGTATCCTGATTTCTAGGATATTATCTGAGCTACACTAATCAGCTAATTAGTTAAGAATCATTTTCATTTTTTGGGGGGGGTGGGATAGTGGCAGCAGTGCAGCTGCTGGAGCATTTGAGATATGTATTATAGGTGAGGCTACACACCCAGGTTTGCACCACCATGAGGGGTGAAGACTTATTTCTGCTACGCATCTGTAGCCATCTGGACAATGGTCTGAGCATGGCACAGCAACTCTGAAACCACTTCAGGAGTGACAGTAGGGATGATGATGCAGAGTGGAGCAAGTGTTGTGCTGCTGTGTGGACACAGGGCATGATTAGCTGCAACACAACAGGTTTGCATGCTGTAAATCTCCACAGCCCTCCCATTATTCTCTGTTGCGTAAACAGGAAACACAGGAACTTCAGCAGCGTGGTATGGCTGTAGACTGCCAGCAAAAACAACAAAGAAGAGTACAACAATCAACATTTGCACCCCTCCTGATGTCTGTCTGTGTCCCACAGGGCTGGTGTTGTGGGGTAGAGCAGCTGCTGTAGGGTGTGGGCAGTCCACACTCATCAGTAAACACATCAATAGCATGTCACTCACACCCCCCTCCTTTTCAGCCACTAGCCACTCTCAAGTGCCACTTGCATCTTGTACAGATATGCCAGAGAAACTGTGTAGTGGCACACACGGAGAGAGCAACACAGGATCCAGTAGCACTGCATAGTAATGTAAAGGCAGCTCCCCAGCACAGAGAGACAGCTTAAGTGAGGGTAGTAAAGGATCACCTTCTGACTAGACAGAGGGGGACTTAATTGTTACTGGTTCACCTGACTCTCTCTCTCTGTCTAGCATCTTGAACATGTTCAACACTGAATTCAAACTGAGCATGACCGAAGAGTTTGTAGCTGCTAAAACTATAATGGAGTTCCAAGTGAGCTTGGAACAGGCACATTGGAAATCCAAAATGAAGTGAGGGGGGTTCCATCATTGTGTTCTTTTGAGATTTGCCAGTGAACAGCTTTAAGTACTCCCTCCTTCTGTTCTAAATTAATACCTGTTTGCGAGCACAGGTCTATGACAGATAGTCTGGTCTCTGGAATGTTGTTCCCTAGGAGATTCGTACTGTTTCCCAGTCCCCATTTTAAAAGCCTGCTAAAGACACATTTACCTGAGCAAGCCTGCATTTAAGAATTTTGAACTGAGTTGCTCTGCTTTATCTTTTTTCCATACAGGCTTTTCTCCCTGGGGTGCAGGCAGGGCTTTCTGCCCCTGCTCACCTCCCTATCTGGCTATCATCTCCAGGATGCACCGGCTTAAAGTCCCCCCATGGTTTAACCGCCGTGTTGGGGCCATGATATGGTAGGAAGTTTGGTGTGAGGGGCTCCTGTTGACATCCCTTAAAAGAGGTTTCCTGTACCTTGTTGTGGCTTTTTTTTGTTTCAGTAAAAGATTTTGCATACTGTGTATATATATCTATATATATATAGATATATATATCCTCTGGTGTTTGCATTTACTGTATGAAGCTGGTGGATGGTGCAGTCATTTGGTTCTTGCTTATACTTTGTTTTTACTGCACATCCTGCTTTTGGGTGGCTCTGTTTGTTTCTGTCATGATACAGTGGCCCTGAAGTGCAAAACACAAACAAAAAAAGTAATTTGCAATCAAATAAGTAAAACAACAACCAAAACAATGAAATGCATAGAAACATAAGACTTTGAAGTCAGATAAGGCCTCTTGGCCCACACAGCCTGCCCATTTCCCTACCTATTTGATAAGCTGCAGCTTCTAGTTTACCAACAGCCTACTTCCTCCTGCCCCCCCACTATAATTGCCTTATGGCTATCTCATGCATTCTTGAATTCACCCCCTGTTTTTGACCCCACAACCTCCTCAGGAAGGCGGCTCCATGCATCCACCAATCTCTGTGTGAAAAAATATTTCCTCATGTTGCCCCAGAGCCATCCCCCCTCTCTATCTTTAAATTGTGCCCCCTTGTTTTTGCACATCTCGTTTTCTGAAAGGTGCTACCTTCTTGGACTTTGTTGATTCCCATGAGGTACTTAAAAGTTTCTATCATGTCCCCCCTCTTCCTCAAGGGTATACATATTAAGCTCTCTGAGTCTCTCTTCATATGGCTTCTGGTGCAGACTCTGCACCATTTTAGTTGCCCTCCTCTGGACTGCCTGCACCCTGTTTATGTCCTTGCCGAGATGGGGTCTCCAGAACTGCACACAGTATTCCAGATGGGGTCTCACCAACTGTCTATACAGAGGATAACAACTTCCTGTTTTTTACTGGTGATGCCTCTCCCTATGCATCCCAGTATCCCCCAGCCCTACTGCCTTCTCCCATTGCTTGCCTACTTTAAGGTCATCTGATATGACTACCCTCCTTTCCATTTTGTTGTTGTTAGTACCTTCCACCCCCACCCCCGTGTACTCTTCACCTGGTTTTTGTTTCCCAGGTGCATTACTATGCACTTCTTTGCACTGAATCTAACTGCCATACTTTTGACTATTCCTCCAATCTTGCCAAGTCCCTTCTCATCCTTTCCACCCCTCCCCTTGTGTATGAGCTCTGTTGCAGATCTTTGTGTCATCTGCAAAGAGGCATACTTTTCCTTCCAGATACTCTGCAATGTCTCCTATAAAGATAGTAAAGAGGACTGGTCCCAGTACTGAACCCTGCGGTACCCCACTAGTAACCCTCCTTTCTTTGGAGTGAGTTCCATTTACCATTACCCTCTGTGTCCTGTTGTGCAGCCAATTTGTTACCAAGGCTACCACCTTGGGGCCCACTCCCAGACTGGCTAACTTGTTTATTAATCTTTTGTGTGGTACTGTGTCAAATGCCTTGCTAAAGTCTAGGTAGGCCACATCCACAGCCCTTCCCTGGTCTACTACTTTGGTCACCCAGTCAAAGAAATCTATTAGGTTTGTCTGACATGACCTTCCTGCTGTGAATCCATGCTGCCTTGGGTCCTGTGCCCCTCTGGCTTCTAGGTACTCAACAATTCTTTCTTTCAGAAGTGATTCAGTCATTTTCCCTACCACTGAGGTCAAACTAACAGGTCTTAGTTTCCTGCCTCTGCCTTGCTCCTACGTTTGTGAAGGGGAATCACATCTGCCCTCCTCCAGTCCTCAGGTACCACCCCATCCTCCCTTTAGTTCTTTTAGAATTCTGGGTTGAATCCCATCAGGCACTATTGCTTTGTCCACCTTGAGTTTTAGGAGTTCTTTCAGGACCTTTCCTTCTGTGAATGGACTGGTGTCAACCCCCCTGACCAGAAGTGCTTCTATTGTTTGGTTTAGGTAACTACTCTTCATCTTCTTTTGTGAATACTGAGCAAAAGTATTCGTTCAGTATCTCTGGCTTTTCACTGTCTCCCTCTGCCCACCTTCCCTCCCCTTTATTAATCTTCACTATCCCTCCCTTGACCTTTCTTTGCTCGCTATTAGACCTATAAAAGGTTTTATTCCCCCTTCTTAACTGAGTTGTCTATCTTTTCCTCAGTTTGTGCCTTTGATATTCTGACTGTCTTCCCCGCTTCCTTCTGCTTTAACTGATACAGTTCTCTGTCCTGCTCCTTCTGTGTTTCCTTATACTTCCTGAATGCCATCATTTTCTCCCTAACCTTCCCTGCCACCTCTTTTGAGAACGATAGTGTTTTTTTATTCCGTTTTGTTTTCTTTATAAGTTTCACACAAATACAAACAAATAAAAACATGAAATGTGAACAAAAAAGTAAAACAACAGTACAAAAATGAAATGCAAACAAAAATAAACAAAATGTATAGCAAACCTAAACAGAATCTAGCCAGACCCAATATGGATGCAAAATGATATTATTGATAGCAGTGAAAAATGAGTAAGAAAGACAACATCATCGGCAACCAGGTTCGGGAAAGGACATGGGACATTGGAGGGCCAGCCAGGGGAGAAGGACTGAGTGTCCGAGGGCTGCTCTCCTTCTCCAGGGGGGAGGGTGGGGAGTGTGTCGGAGTTACACGGACACCTAGCAGAGGCTGGGTCTACTGCTTACGTTGGTGCCAACACGTTTTGGAGGGCGGGGCGGATGCTAGTCATCATTGCATGTCCCCACCCTCGTAAAAACCAGGGAGAAAAAGTTGCCATCTACCCACCTGGATGATGCGTGCCCCTCAGCTGCAATCAGCTCCCAGGCTGACTCCCGACCTATCTCATTGATTCCGGCACCCTAAGAGGGGATCAGGTGCCACAACCCCATCCTGGGGGGTAAGCCAGGGGGAATCAGGAGGGTGGCTGATTTGGGTGTGGTAGCTGAGGGTTCCATGACCAAGCAGAAGGTAATGGTGGTAGGTGGCTCCAAAAAGAATAAAATTAAAAAAAAAAAAAAACAAGACAGTATCTTAAGAAACATATTATATATGTTTTTTGAGCAGCACAAGCATCTGGACATTAATCAAAAGCTTACAACCATAAGACTCCAGTTGCTCCATCCCGATTGTATTTCCTCTTCACAAACTAGTGGTATTACAAAGGGATGACATTTTCATCACGTGATTGATTTGCACAGTCCAATCTCTTTTTCTCCTTTTTTTATGTACAGGAGGAAGGGTCATCCCCCCCCCCACTGATGCAACAATCCAGATTGGCTCAGGACCTGAGGACACCTCAGGATGGAAACATGGTAGGAGCATCATGGGGCCTGCTTCTACTTTCAGTTTTCCATTTTCTGTCCCCATCTCTGCACTGGGGCATGCAGACCAGACGTGCGTACATGGAGGTGTGTGCACGCACGTGGAATCCCGCAGTTCCCTCCTTTCCATACAATCCTCAGACCCGCATTACCACCACACCTCCACCTGGTGGCAGTCATTCTGTGGGAAAGGCAGTCCACCCTCTCTGGGAAAGGACAGCAGTCCAGCAGATGTTCAATCCTTTCCCTCCCTGGCCAACCCCCAGTACCCCAGGCTTGTTCCTGAACTAGGGTCACTGGTGTGACAAGAGGTAAGGCGTCCAGTGCCTCAGAACTGTACACCAGTGGGCTAGCTACTAATGTTATTTCTTTGTTCAACTGTAATTTAATTACATCAACAGTTAGGAGCACATAAGCAATTGCAATGGGCTAGATAGGTTGGGCAATGAATATAATAATCATGTTTTACTTTTTCTTTTTGCATTTTCTTTCTGTTCCGTACCACTACAGTTTGAAAGGCTATGTGTTAATTTGAGCTGCATTATGTATAACCTCACAGTGGAAGGTCAAGGAGGTCACAGGGGAACTGGTATGCTCATGTGTTTTAGAAAAAAACTTCCCACGTGATAGAATTATCATTCTGGAATTTAAGCAACCCTGGTTATACTATACAGTTTATATCTGTACCAATATTAACCACAAAATGAGATATTTGCAGAAGTAGCGCAAGAAATAACTATATCACACATTTCCATTCTGTGTCATGCATGTACACTCGCCCCATGAAAGAATGTTCTATAATTCTTTAAAAAATATTTTCTTAATCCATTTCAGTGAACTTCACTAAGGGGTAAGGTGACTGCATTGGCTTTCGTAAACTGGTAAGAGTGCAAAAGTTCTCCTTTAAGAACTGCACTAACAGGGTCCACAGAACCCAAATAAAAAGGGGGGAGGTTTAATGCAACAGGGACATGAAGTCAAATTATTAATATATTGAATACTATGGTTTTGTAAAAATAGTTTAAAAAAGAAGGTACTAATGAGTGTGGATAGGGAACCCTGTTAGTGCATTTCTTGAAGGAAACCTTTTGTCAAGTCAAGTCAAGTCAACTTTATTTAAAAAAGACGCCCAATCCCAAAGGCTCTGGGCGCCGTACAAAAAGCTTTACAGTCTATCATACTGTATACATTCAAGTAAAATCACAAACATATAACTTAAAACCCAAAAGCCTGCGCAAATAAAAAGGTCTTTTGTGCTCTTTATTCGTTAACGGTTGCCAATGCTGTCACCTTGCCCCTTACTGTTCACTGAAATGGATTTAGAAAACAGTTTTTAAACAATTATAGAAGATTTTGTCACGGGCCAAGTGTAAATGCATGGCACAGAATGGAAATGTGCGATATACTGTAGTTGTTTCTGGCACTACTTTTGTAAATATCTCATTTTGTGGTTAATATCAGTACATATATAAACTGTATAGTATAATTTTGGTTACTTATACTGCAGGATGGTAATTCTCTCAAGTGAAATTTTATTTTCTAAAACACACGAACATATCAGTCCTCTTCTCACCTCAAGGACCGCCCAGTGTGAGGAGACTGTGAGGTTGTGAATTTTGCAGCTCAAATTAACACACAGCACTATAAGCTGTAGTGGTAGAGATCAGAGAGAGTGATAAATGTAAAAAGAAACAGTAAAACATGATTGATTATATTCACTGCCCAACTTATCTAGTCCGTTGCAATTGCTTATAGAAACATAGAAACATAGAATTTGATGGCAGATTAGAACTGCTTGGCCCACCCAGTCTGCTCATTTCCCTACCTATTGCATAAGCTGCAGATACTAATTAACCAACAGCCTACTTCCTCCTACCCCCCCACTAGAATTGCCTTATGTCTGTCCCATGCATTATTGAATTCCCCCACTGTTTTTGACCCCATGACCTCCTCAGGAAGGCCACTTCAAGCGTCCACCACACTCTCCATGAAAAAATACTTTCTCATATTGCCCCGAGCTGTCCTCCTCTGTCTTCAAATTGTGCCCCCTTGTTTTTGCACATCTCTTTTTATGAAAGATGCTACCATCTTGGACTTTGTTGATTCCCTTGAGGTACTTAAATGTTTCTATCATGTCCCTCTCTCCCTCCCTCCTAGCCTCAAGGGTATACATATTAAGCTCCTTTAGTCTCTCCTTGTATGGCTTCTGTTGCAGACCCTGCACCATTTTAGTTGCCCTCCTCTGGACTGCCTCCACCCTGTCTATGTCCTTGCGGAGATGGTGTCTCCAGAACTGCACACAGTATTCCAGATGGGGGAGAGTGGTCGTGAGGGCAAGCTGGTTCGAGCCCTCCCCACAGCCAGCGGACAATCCCCTTCCCCCCGCAGAACAACGGAGCAGCCAGAGCTTTGAGAGCGGTCGTGAGGGCAAGCTGGTTTGAGCCTCCACACAGCCACGGACAATCCCCTCCCCAGCGGAACAACGGAGCAGAGCTTTGAGGAGGCGGTCGTGAGGGCAAGCTGGTTGAGCCTCCCACAGCCAGCGGACAATCCCTCCCCGCAAGAACAGCGAGCAGCCAGAGCTTTGAGGCGGTCGTGAGGGCAAGCTGGTTTGAGCCCTCCCACAGCCACGGACAATCCCCTCCCCGCGGAACAACGGAGCAGCCAGAGCTTTGAGGCGGTCGTGAGGGCAAGCTGGTTCGAGCCCTCCCCACAGCCACCGGACAATCCCCTCCCCAGGAACAACGGAGCAGCCAGAGCTTTGAGAGCGGTCGTGAGGGCAAGCTGGTTCGAGCCCTCCCACAGCCACCGGACAATCCCCCTCCCCCCGCAGAACAACGGAGCAGCCAGAGCTTTGAGAGCGGTCGTGAGGGCAAGCTGGTTTGAGCCCTCCACACAGCCACCGGACAATCCCCCTCCCCCCGGAACAACGGAGCAGCCAGAGCTTTGAGAGCGGTCGTGAGGGCAAGCTGGTTCAAGCCCTCCCCACAGCCACCGGACAATCCCCTTCCCCCCCGCGGAACAACGGAGCAGCCAGAGCTTTGAGGTAGTGATCCTGCGCTCGGAGCCATGACAGAGCGCTGCACCAGAGATTTTGAACTTGCCGCCCTTTTTACTAACTGACTATCTACTACCTGTTCATGGTTTCCCATCGGTGGAGCAGTGGAGATTGTTTTTTCACTGTACACTGCCTCCACCGACTCCGGATTTCCACCAAGGGGAACAGCGCTATTTTTGCTTAATTTTATTTGTCAAAGGGGACAAACATTGGTACTGTGGTTGCACTGTGGGGGGATATTGTGCCTTAGACCCTGTGGGCTCAAATGACTCGTTGTTAATTGGTATTGTTTCACTCGGTAGCCTTTCGCAATTGCTTTATTTCTGCCGATTAAATGTAAAGCTGGAATAGTCATACCTGAGTTAGCTCCACCTCCCACCGAGCAATACTTAAACCTGCCTTCTTTTCTCTCCCATCAGAGCAGTCGTGAGGGCAAGCTGGTTCGAGCCTTCCCCACAGCCACCGGACAATCCCCTTCCCCCCGCGGAACAACAGAGCAGCCAGAGCTTTGAGGTAATGATCCCGCCTTTGAGCCACGACAGAGCGCTGCGCCAGAGATTTTTAGGCTCTGGCCACGCCGCAGCTCCCCACCGCCCCCACCACCACCCTTGGTCAGCTCCTCCTTTATAGGGTTGACCTCGGTGCTTAACCAATCAGCCCACTTTCCCATTAGCTCTTTATACAATCCAGCCTCTAGTGGCCACCCTAGAGCAGCTCTCATATTTCCTATACTAAATGCAGTATCTCCCATTGTCATGTACAATGCTATCTAACACTATCTTACCTTCCATCCTATTCCCTCCCAATTCTACCTAACACCCTGCCTCTCCTCCCGGTTTACAAGCCACCCCCCACCTCCTCTGTCCTTGTAGTCCACTCTCGGCACCACTGGCATAACTGGTCCCTGGGGGCCACTATTCCCCCTCCCTCCTTCCATGCAGACCTACCGACCTTATACATCCCCTTCTATTTAGACCCAAAACCTAACTCACAAACTCTTAATCGCCCCTCTCCGCGCTGGTCTTCCCCAAAGCTTATGCGTCATGCTAGGCTCTTCCTGGTTCTCCTTCTCCTTATAGCCGGGGACGTAGAGCACAACCCAGGCCCTCCATCCCCAATGGCTGGGCAATCTCCTGCTCCTGATACTCACCTCCCAAGAGGCTTCAAAATCATGCACCTTAACATCTGCAGCCTCCTAAACAAATCAGCTGCCCTACAAACTACTGTCCTATCCCTTCGCCTGGATATTGTAATTATTACTGAGTCTTGGCTGAAACCCCATCACCTCGACGTGGAATTCTCAATACCCGGGTTCTCCTTAATTCGCCAAGACAGACAGAGTACAAAGAAGGGTGTCGGCACTGCCATGTATATCTCCACTAAACTCCAGTTCTCCATAATCACCCCCACTGGACCCAACCATTCAATAAACTCCCTACTAATCAAAATCCCCCTTCCGCATACTAGCCCGGTATATATTGCAGGGTCATACTGCTCACCAGACACACCGCTGGGTAGCATCCTTGACCACCTAGGAAACCTGAGGTCCCTGACGGCTGGCGGTGAACTCCACATCCTTGGTGATTTCAACCAGGACTGGCTAGGCAGTGTAGCCACTAAAACACGTTCCCAAATCAAGGCTCTAAACCTGTCCCAGCAAATAGTGGAACCCACTCACCTAAATCATAAATCCAATAAGCATACACTACTGGATTGGGCCCTCACTACCCACCCTCATCGGATAGTTAAAGCTGGCCTACTACCAGACTCCCTTAGTGATCACCGTATGATTTACATGGTGCGCAAAATCTTCCAACCCAAGGCCCCTCCCCCCCCGCACACTCTTTATCAGAGCTTACAAATCACTCGATGTAACCGCTGTCCTAAATGACCTCTCCAACATTGACTGGTCAATCATCACTAGGGCCACCTCCATGGACAAGGCCCTAAAATTCTTCTCTACCAACTTCCTTGCCGTGTGGGACTTGCACACTCTTCTCAGAAGATCCAGAGTAAGAGGAGTACATTTGCCCTGGGTAACAGCTAACCTCTTGGAACATCTACGAGCCCGAGACCGAGCCTGGAAATCCTTCAAGGCTACAGGAGCTCAATCGGCCCTTCTGTACTACCGATCGCTTAAGAATGCCTGCACTAGACTCATACGTCAGGCCAAATCTAACTTCTTTAAGTCTGCTTTCAACAATAACTTCTCCCACCCCTCTCATTTCTGGAAATCTATAAAATCCCTTCTTACCCCCCCTGCCCAACCCCTATCTCCTACCCTCAACGTAGGTGGAAGCATCATCATGGATCCCTGCGCGGTTGCCTCCGAGTTTAATTCTCATTTCTCCACTGCAGCATCTTCTCTACTTGCCTCCCATCCCCATCCCCTGCCCCTTGTTCCCCGCAGTATCCTATCCGGCCTCCTTCTCGCTACGCCCAGTCACACCTGACCAGATACTAAAAATACTGCAGTCACTCAACCCTGCCAAAGGTAAATGCCCATCAGGCCTTGACTCCAAATGCTTCTGCTATCCGCACCTGCCGTAGCCTACCTCTAACCTCCCTCTTTAACCTGTCTTTAGACTTGGGTCCGTCCTGCTACTTGAAACAAGCCACGATCATTCCCTCTCCAAAGGCGGCACCTTTCCTCCCCATCTAACTACCGTCCCATATCTCTGCTCCCATTCTAGCCAAAATTCACGGCGCCTTGTACTATCCCAGCTCCACCCTGTCTTGATGCCTATCTTTCTTCACCCCTTCCAGGCCGGTTTCAGGAAAATATCCACCGCCACCTCTCTTCTTCGCCTCACCAACTCCATCCTCACAGGTATGGACAAGGGAATTAACTGCAGCTATCTTTATCGACCTGGCAAAAGCCTTGACACGGTCTCGCATCCCTGTTGTTGGCTAAACTTGTTCAAGCTGGACTGTCTGCACCGCAATTAACTGGTTCAATTCCTACCTGGGAGGTAGGTCCCAATCAGTCTGGGTTGGCTCGGCCACTTCCTCTTCTCACCCAGTCACCAGTGGAGTTCCCCAAGGGTCTGTTCTTGGCCCTCTACTGTTCTCTATCTTTCTCAATGACTTGCCTGTTGCATGCCCACATACCGCCATCCACATGTACGCTGATGACACGGTGTTGTTCGCCTCTGGCCCATCCACGGAGGCAGTTACATCCTGTCTGCAGAAGGACTTCAACTCCATCCAACGTTGGTTCCACGCAAATCAGTTAATTCTAAACTCAAATAAAACAGTCTCCCTCACCTTCGGCACTCGGGCTAAGCTAACCTGCCTTCCTGCCCCCCCACGTTTTACACTCTGGATGGCTCTCCATTGAAGGCCTGCACTTCCTACAGATATCTCGGTGTCTGGTTAGATCAGTACCTTGACTTTTCTCGCATATTGATGCTCTCCACAAAAAACTGCATCCCATGCTGGGTGCCCTCTACCGCAACAAAAATTGCATCCCCCTACCAACTCGTCTAGCAATAGTCCAAAAAATGGTCCTCCCTGTTATGGATTACGCCGATGTAGTCTACAGCGTGGCCCCACAAACTTCCTTATCCAGGCTTGACCCCCTCTTCAATTCCTTCTGCAGGTTCGCCTTGGACCGGCCTCCTAACACTCATCACTGTGTCCTCTATCAGTCCGTGGATCTCCCCTCTCTCCAGAACCGGCGACTACTACACTGTGCTAGAACTGCAGCCAAATTCTGGACTCAGTCTCTCCCCTCCTACCTGATGTCCTCCCTAACAGCCCTCCCCCACCAGCTTATGCTCTCAGGAACGTCGACTCGGCTCCTTCCAAACCGCACAGATCCACCCGTCTGGCCAAGCCGCTTTCAGCTTCAGGTTGCCCAAACTATGGAACCCCTGACCGCAGACATTAGACATGCCACCAGCACTCCACACCGGAATGCCCTTCTTACTACCACTTCCCATCATCCTGCTCCTGTTTTCCTGCCCTTCCCCCAGTTCCCCCACTACCTAAGCTTCCTGCCTTAATCATCGGTCTGGGTATTCCTTTTAGTACTGGGTTATTCTTTTACTGTTTCCATTGTTGCGGAATTATATCTGTATATTGTAAGTTTGACTGCAATCACCAATCTGTCTTGTACCACACTTGTATATATGTTGCTTCTATACTCTTGTATATATGTTGCTTCTATACTCCCTGCCATTTGTAACCCCCCCCCCCACCGGGCGCATCTGGAATCGAGCGGTACTCTGCTCAGTATGCTTTCCTGGTAAAACTCTTAAATAAATAAATAAATAAATAAATGGGGTCTCACCAACTGTCTATACAGAGGGATAACAACTTCCTGTTTTCTACTGGTGACACCTCTCCCTATGCATCCCAGTATCCCCCAGCCCTCCTTACTGCCTTCTCACATTGCTTGCCTACCTTTAGGTCACCTGGTATGACTATCCCCAGGTCCCTTTCCATTTTTGTTGTTGTTAGTACCTCCCCCCCCCCATTGTGTACTCTTCCCCTGGGTTTTTGTTTCCAAGGTGGATTACTTTGCACTTCTTTGCATTGAATCTAAGCTGCCATAGTTTTGATCATTCCTCCAACCTTGCCAAGTCCCTTCTCATCCTTTCCACCCCTCTTGTGTATCAACCTTGTTGAAGATCTTTGTGTCATCTGCAAAGAGGCATACATTCCATTCCAATCCCTCTGCAATGTCACCTATAAAGACATTAAAGAGGGTCAGTCCCAGTACTGAACCCTGTGGTACCCCACTAGTAACCTCCCTTTCTTCGGAGAGGACTCCATTTACTATTACCCTCCGTATCCTGTTGTCCAGCTAATGTTTTACCCAGGTTACAACTCTGGGACCCACTCCCAGGCTGGCTAACTTGTTTATTAATCTTTTATGTGGGACTCTGTCAAATGCCTTGCTAAAGTCTAGGTAGGCCATGTCCACAGCCCCTCCCTGGTCTACTACTTTGGTCACCCAATCAAAGAAATCTATTCGATTCATCTGACATGATCTTCCCACTGTGAATTCATGCTGCCTTGGGTCCTGTGCCCCACTGGCCCCTAGGTACTCAACAGTTCTTTCCTTCAGAAGTGATTCCATCATTTTCCCTAGCACTGAGGTCAAACTAACAGGTCTGTAGTTTGCTGCCTCTGTCTTGCTCCCACTTTTGTGAAGGGGAATCACATCTGCACTCCTCCAGTCCTCAGGTACCACACCATCCTCCCATGATTTGTTAAAAAGGGTAGTCAATAGTGTCACTAGTTCTCCCCTTAGTTCTTTTAGAATTATGGGGTGAATCCCGTCAAGCCCCATTGTTTTATCCACCTTCAGTTTTAAGAGTTCTTTCAGGACCCTTTCTTCTGTGAATGAACTGGTATTGACCCCCCCCCATCCAGAGTGCTTCTATTGTTTGGTTTAGGTACCTCCTCCTCCTCCTCCTCCTCCTCCTCTTATTTTGTGAATACTGAGCAGACGTATTCATTCAGTATCATTGCTTTTTTACTGTCACGCTCTGCCTACCTACCCTTCCCTTTATTAAGTCTTGCTATCCCTCCCTTGGTCTTTCTTCACTCTCTAATGCACCTATAAAAGGTTTTATCCCCCTTAACTGAGCTGGCTATCTTTTCTGCAGTTTGGGCCTTTACTATTCTGACTGCCTTCCTCACTTTCTTCTGCTTTAACTGGTACAGTTCTCTGTCCTGCTTCTTCTGTGTTTTTTTTATACTTCCTGAATGCTACCTTTTTCTCCCTAACCTTCCCTGCCACCTCTTTCGAGAACCATAGTGTTTTGTTGATTTGCTTCACATGAAGGCTTGTTGCCTCTGTGATGGCTGTTTTGATTTTTCCCCATTGTTTCTCCACTCCTCCTTCTTGCCCATTTGCCAGTGCTTTTCTGGGGCACTCTCCCATTTTCCCAAACTCAGCCCTCCTAAAGTCCAGTACCCTCACTTTTGTATGGCTTGACTCTATGGCTGTATTTATCATGAACCACACTGTTTAGTGGTCACTTG
Organism: Neoceratodus forsteri; assembly: GCA_016271365.2. NCBI lineage: Eukaryota > Metazoa > Chordata > Ceratodontiformes > Ceratodontidae > Neoceratodus > Neoceratodus forsteri. The sequence continues at coordinate 580,461,858 of CM057454.1, forward strand.
TTCCCAGATGGCTACCCACTTCTATATACAAGATCCTCTCTCCATCCCTGTTTGAGAGCACCAGGTCTAAGATTGCTCCCTCATGAGTGGGTTCCAACATTAGCTGCTCGAGGCATCCCCCCTGTAGGGCATGGAGAATGGCCCTGCTCTTTGATGTGGCTACAGCAAAGGTGCTCCAGTTAACATCTGGCATATTTAGGTCCCGCATCAGCAATATCTCCCTTTTTTCTGCCATTCTAAGGATGCCTTCTATCATTTTCTTGTCCATTGCCTCCCCCTGAGATGGTGGTCTGTATACAACCCCCAAGTGGATTGTGGTGCCATTTCCTTTCTCCAGGGTGATCCACAGTGCCTCCTCTCTTTCCTGTTTACCCTTTAGTTCCATTGCTTTGATCCCTTCCCTTATGTAGACAGCAACCCCTCCTCCTCTTTTACCCTCCCTGTCCCTCCTGTAGATTGTGTACCCTGGTATGTTGACATCTCAGTCATGGTTCTCTGTGTACCATGTTTCTGTAACTGCCACAATACCTAGGCATTCCTCTTCCATGCAGGCCACTAGTTCAGGAAGCTTATTACCCAGACTACCAGCCCATAGCACAAGCCATGGATAATGGCAATAAGATTTAAGAACCCCCCCCCCCCGAAGAGTTTCCAGATATGGACACTTAGGGATTACAAATCCATTCTGCGTATTTTCAAAGAGGACTTATGTCAGCACTGTTAAACAAGTCCAGTTTGAAGTACTGTGATCCTCCTTACACCACTCATAGCAAGCAGTGGGTGCAGTCAGGAAGGGTGGCCAGCCCAGATACAAACAGAAAACAGGAAATGACTGCACTCCTTGAAGATTGGGATAACCCAACAAAGCAAAAACACCAGAATAAATTTTAAAGCTTTAATGCCATAATACTTTGAGTCAGTGTTGTGCATAATAAGACCACACTACCACTCGCCCCGGTGCTTCAGGAACAAGCCCTTCATCAGAGGGCATGGCAGGCAGAGAAAAGACACCAGTTTAAATACACAGGTAAATTACAACATTAGTGACATCACCACATGTGCTGACCTTAATGTGCGTAAGCTTTAAAATACAAGAAATGTTAGCCAACACTAAAAAGCTGTGTATAAAAATTGTTGTACTCGTATTGCCTATACAAGGAAATGGAGCCTAGAATCTTCTATTATACAATATGTATCTAAGCAAAGTATTTTTGTTAAATTTCTATTGCTTTCTAAGTCCCTATAGGACAAAAGATAGAAGCTCTAATCCCCATGCTGTCAAGGCTCCAAATTTAGTGGAAAAGAGAGTTGAATTGAGGATACAAGAGGATCTGCCAGAAGCAGCGATCTGCCCAGTTTCCAAACTCCAGAGGTAAAGCCAGAAGGACCTAAAACATAAACAGAAGAGACTACAACAATTAAAAGTGAAAATATATACAGTCAACATTTAGAGATTTATACAGTATAAACGTTTGTGTCCCAGTACTTTTCTTTAGAACTAAAAGAGATGCCTAGTAAAAAATAAAAATAATATAGGGCAGGCTGTCTACTATTTACCCTTGAAGACTTACAACAAATTCAGTGCTATTCATGTGTTATTGGGTTCTCTTTGTCCTTCAAGCGAAGCCCATAGCACAAGACATGGTTAATGGCAATAAGATTTAAGACCCCCTCCCCCGATGAGTTTCCAGATATAGACACTTAGGCAGAATGGATTTGTAAGCCCTATTTTCAAAGAGGACTTATGTCAGCACTGTTAAACTGTCTGTTTGGTTGTCTGACAGAATCTGGACATCGGGTGCAGTACCTTCTAAAATGCTGGCACTTGCTACAAAATGCAAGTGTTGCAAACCACCTGCAGAATTTGAAAGTAGCTGCATGTGGCATCAGCAAAAAATACAGGTTACTCACCTGTAACAGGAGTTCTAGGAATGGTATATGTTGTTCATCCACACTCATTGGCAGTATCCTTGCCGCTTTAAATCTTGCCGGAAGGTCTTCAAGCTTGCTCCTCCCACCCACCCGGGTGGTATAACTCTCGGCTCCGCCCCATGACGCCAGATCTGGCCCGCTGGAAGCTCAGGTTGTGCGTCGAAGCCGGGGAGGTCGGGTGGGTCGTGTGGATGAACAACATATACCATTCCTAGAACTCCTGTTACAGGTGAGTAACCTGTATTTCTAGGGACATGGATATGTTGTTCATCCACACTCATTGCAGACTCCTAGCAGTTCTCCGGGAGGAGGGAGGCAAGACGACACCCCCATATACTTACTTGGAAAGAGACTGGAGAACCGAGGCCCCAAAACCAGCATCCGGCGTGACTCAAGGTCGATGTGGTAGTGGGTAATGAAGGTGTTTGCTGACTTCAGGTAGCAGCCCTGCAGATTTCCTGGATAGGGGCGTCCCTGGAAGCAGCCACCGTTGCAGCAGTATGGCGGGTAGAATGAGCTCTTATCCCTCTGGGAGGCTCCATGCCGCTAACTTATAGCAGAGATCTATGCAGGAGGTTACCCACCTGCTTATCGTCCGCTGGCTGCAGGTCTGCCAGATGCGGCTTCAGCGTAGGTGACAAACAGCTGGCGAACCTCTCCCCGAATATCAGCCGTGCGCTCCTTATAATAAGCGAGCGCCCTTCTAGGATCCAGAGTATGGAGCCTATATTCGGCCTCCGAGGTGTGATTGGGGTAGAACACCGGCAGAGTCAACACCTGGTTAAGGTGAAACTCCGACACCACCTTCGGAAGGAATTTCGGGTGGGCGCAGAGACAACTTCCTGTCCCTGTGGAAGACCAGGTAAGGAGACTCGATGGAAAGCGCTGGAGCTCTCCCATCCTTCTGGCTGACGTGATAGCCACCAAGAAGGCGGTCTTCCACGACAGGTGAGAGAGAGCACACCTGTGCATAGGTTCGAATGGCTTGCCCATGAGCTTTGCCAGTACCAGCAGTAGATCCACGGAGGTGGGGGTTCCCGCACTGGAGGAAATGTGATCAAGGCCTTTGAAAAGCGCCAGACCACCTCTCCTACACCCACTGCTTCCCAGCCCGCTACCGTAAGCAGAGATGGCTGCCAGGTGACCCCTTAGGGTCGTCGACCTAAGCCCTTGACTAGAAAGGGACCATAAATAGTCCAAGATGCTTGCCAAGGAACAGGAGGAAGGGTCCAAGCCCTTGCTCTGACACCAAATGGAAAACCTTTTCCATTTGAAGGCATAACATTTTCTGGTCGACTCCTTACGGGACGCCTCAACTACATTGAGGACCTCGTCGGAAAGACCCAAAGCCTGGAACTCTAGCCGCTCAGGAACCAGGCCGTCAGGTGCAGGGATTGAAGGTCCGGATGGAACACCTTCCCCTGATTGACTGAGAGCAGGTCCGGGCGAGCTGGAAGCTGCCGCGGAGTCCTGGAGCTGAGACTGAGGAGATCTGGGTACCAGAACTGGCGAGGCCAGTCTGGGGCTATCAGAATCACCTGCGCCTTGTCCCTCCTCGCCTTGAGAAGCACCTTGTGGATCAAGGGAAATGGGGGAAAGGCGTAAAAGAGGCCCGGGGTCCATTGCCTCGAGAAGGCATCCCCCTGCAGCGAGCCCTGCTGAGGGGGGCGGGCATGGAACAGACTCAGCTTCGCGTTCTCCATGGAGGCAAACAGGTCCACCTGAGGTGTGCCCCAGTGGGAGAACAGATGCTGTACTACCTCCGGCAGGAGAGACCACTCGTGGGATGCAGCCCCTATCCGGCTCAGGGCATCGGCCAGGGTGTTGGAGGCTCCTGCCACGTGAATGGCTAGAGATCCGCCTCCAGGCTGCGACGAGTGACCAAATGCGGAGAGCTTCCTTGCATAGAAGCATGGAGCGCTGCCCCGCCCTGGCGGTTTAGATAGTACATGGTCGTGGTATTGTCCGCCTGACCCGGACCACTTGACCCCGGAGGAACGGAGCAAAGGCGGTGAGAGCTAGGCGGACCGCTCGGAGCTCCAGCAGGTTGATGTGGCATCGGGACTCCCGCGGGGACCAGAGGCCATGAGCCCGGTGTTCCCCCAGATGGGCACCCCAACCCATCAGAGAGGCATCGGTCGACAGAGAGACCGTCGGCTCGGGGCGGACGAACGGGATGCCCTCCTGCAAATGATCTGGAATGGTCCACCACTGGAGAGCATTCCACATCCCCTGTGTCACCGACACAAGCTGGTCCAAGGGATCGCAGCGTTGTGACCACTGGCTGGCCAGTGCCCACTGAAGGGGACGCATGTTCCAGCGGGCCCAACGGACCACGCTGGTACAGGCCGCCATGAGACCCAGGGGGCGCAGGAAGTCCCGGGCAGGGCGCAATGCCCAACCAGAAATGATCGAGCAAGGAGAAAAGAACCTCGCCCTGTCCGCCGGGAGCCGCGCTCTGGCCGAAGAGAGTCGAGCTGCGCCCGATGAATAAAATCACCTGCTTGCTCGAGTTCCGACTTGGCCTCGTTGATAAGGAGGCCCAGTTGAAGCAGACCTGAGGCCAGATCTCTGGACCACTCCGCCTCCTTCCTGGAGGGAGCTGCTATCAGCCAGTCGCCCAGGTAAGGTACACCGGACCCTCGGTACCGCAGGAATGCTGTCACCACTGCCATGCATTTGGTGAAGACCCTGGGAGGCTGGAGACAAGCCGAAGGGCATGGCTTGGAACTCAAGAGGATCCTTCCGCCGGAAGCAAAGGAATCTCTGGTGAGACGAGACGGATAGGGACGTGGAAAAACGCTGGCCTGCAAGTCCAGAGAGCAGAACCACACGCCCTGCTCCAAGGATGGTATAATCTGAGCCAGAGTGACCATCCTGAAGGTTCGAGACCTAGGAACTTGTTTAGTGCGTTAGGTCGAGAATGGGCGCCAGCCCCGTCCGTTCGGAACCAGGAAGTACCTGGACACAAACCCTGGGTCTGAGAGGGGTCCACCACTCTCTACCACCTCCTTCTGGAGGAGGAGAGTGATGTCGGCTCGGCAGGCACGCCAGTGAGCTGGGATCCCGAAGCCCCCGAGGGGCGACGGCTCTGAAGGGTGGTGCCTGCTCGAATTCCAGAGGCAGGCCTCTTCCCACCACCTCCAAGACCCACCTGTCCGTGGTAACAGCGGACCAAGCGGAACGGAAGTGCCGGAGCCGTCCCCCCACGGGGGGACCCAGGGTAAGGTGACGGGGATGGGGCGACACCCCTCAGCTCGCCACTGGGCAGGCTTGGAGGAGGGACCGCCGAGGGACCTCCTGAGCCCTACTTCCCCTGCCTCCTGTTAGAGGACGGCGGCTTGGGTTTGGGATGCCAAGGCCGAGCCTGCTGGCCCTGACGTTGCTGGCGGGCGCCGGGCACAGAAGGACGAAAGGGCTTAGGCTGTGGTTGCGGCCTTTGTCCTTCTGGACGGAAGAGCCGAGTCAAGGTGGCATTGGACTTCTCGATCCTCTGCAGGTGACCTTCCACCCCAGGGCGAAGAGGTCAGTCCCAAAAGGGAACATCCGCCAACTTGTGCTGGGTATCCGAAGTAAAGGTGGATATCCTCAGATAAGCCACGCCGACGCATAGCCACTGCGGCCGCCACCGATCTGGCACATGAGTCCCCCATCCAAAGCAGTCTGGAGCTGCTGTTTGGCCACTGCCTGCCCTGGTCCCGCACCTGCTTAACCGTAGTCTGCAGATCGGGCGGGAAGATGAGGAATGACCTCATCCAGGGAGCCCAACAGGGCATGAAAAAATGTGCCATGAGGGCGGCCGAACTGGCCTGGCGAAGGCGAGAGAGGAGGCGCGGCGTAGACTTTTAGCCGACATAGTCCAATTTCTTGGACTCCTTGTCAGGAGGTTTGTCCACATCCCTGGCGCTATCGGGCCTACCGAAAACGCTGTCGGTAACCAACCTCAGCAGAGGGTGTTCCAAAACCGGACAAGGAACCGGTAGGGACCGCGATACTTCCTGGCCATCCTGGTCAAGGCGCAGGGCAGGAAGCGGGCGCTGCCAAAGTTCCAGTGCGGACCCACTATGGCCTCGGCCACGGAAAGGCCTCCGGAGAATCCCTCGGTCCAGGATCTCCAGTGAGGGGATACCTGGCCCGTTTGAAGCGGGTTCGAGCTCCATCCCGGTAGACTCGAGATGAGCGAAGCAGTCCTAGGAAGAGACGGCGGCTGCTGTCCATTGGCTGACCTCCTGAAGACTCCAAGTCCAGTCGCTTGGAGAAGAAGGAGAATCGATCTTCGGACTCGGAAGAGTCCTCAAAAACTGCCTCTGGCCTGAGCCACCCTTCACCTGCCGAGGGACGGTCGGGAGTGAGGTAACTGACAGCCGATGGAGGTAAACCCTTAGCCGACCGAGAATCACTGGTAGAGCCCCAATAGTGGCTGTGGAGGCAGGTTCCACCGAATCGGTGGAGCAGCTGGTTTTGGCCCGAACAACGGCCTGGGTGTAGGCTCCCTCGGACAGTCGAGGGTTGTGTCGGACGTTCGGTGACAACCGCAGAATAACCGGGAAGGCGCGGTGACTTGTTGACCGGGAAACTGTTGCCGCATAAGGTCATGTCGTCGGCGTAAGTTCGCGAACCTCCCCTCATCGAGGAGGAGGGGCGAGACGGACCACGCCGCTGCACCGGTGCGGGGCCGAGACCCTATATGAGCGGTGGAGCGGCTGGACCGCGAAGAGGTCCAGACGAGACCGAGAGTCCCGGAATTTCCGGGTCGGTGCAAGGAGGTGTCGGCGGAACCGGCACTCCCGCGCTCGGAAGGTCCATCCGAGGCTCCGGAACCGGAGGCACAAGCGAGCCACGGGATCTCAACTCCTCCCGGGGAACGGGAGAGGGAATCTCGGCTGCTAAAGCGACAGCCCGTCCAATGGGTGAGAAAAATCTCGACTTCATCAGTGGGAGTCTCGGTCAACTGACCTGGCGGGACACCGGAGGCCAGTGGCGGCCGAGCGATCGACCGAAGGCCGAGTCCGGCGGCCGGGGAGAGGGACCTTTCCCGCTCCCAAGAGCGTCGACGGAGGGACTTACCCTTGTCCCTCTTTTTGGACCGAGAAAAGGGTCCAGCAGACGCAGGCCCTTCTCCTTTAGTGGAGAGGGACAGACAAAGCTCCTTAAAGGAAGCCGTGTAGGAAGAACCCAGAAGGCGGGATAAATGCGGCCGAGAATCGACCCGCGCCTCCTCTTCGAGGCGACCATCCGCTCGAGCTGATCCGCCCGACGCCGCGCCGCCGCTGACACCGCCCAACCGGCCTCCTTGGACTTCACCGGAGGGAACGCTTCGGACGGGCCCAGTTGCAACGGGCAGCACGGTCTTCGAGGACGAGGCCGAGAAAGATGAGCACAGGTCGCAAGCCCGCGGGTCGTGCTCAAGGCCTAACAGTAGACACCGTGGAGTGTGGATCCGTCGAGACATCTTCTGCCGCATGGGCATCTCCGAAATCCGGGAGTCGATTTGTCCATCGCAGCCGCGAGGGATCGAAGACTGAAGTCTTTTGCAAAATATTATTTTTAAATCCGCAAACGGAGAAATAGGAACCAGTCGCAAACGCAGAGCGTTAAGGAGGGAACCTGAGCTTCCAAGCGGTAAGGAAGATCTGGCGTCATGGGGCGGAGCCGAGAGTTATACCACCCGGGTGGGTGGGAGGAGCAAGCTTGAAGACCTTCCGGCAAGATTTAAAGCGGCAAGGATACTGCCAATGAGTGTGGATGAACAACATATCCATGTCCCTAGAAATGTTATGCCATGCCTCTGAGGCTGCTACAGTATTAGAGGCTGCACTGTATTCAACTGGTAGGGGCAAAGAGGAAAAACCCAAATACAGTAAAACTTACGACTAAAGCTCTAACACTGAACTAGACTGCAACTTTCTGCAAGTATTACTCCAGCAACAGTCCTTTGAGATTGCCGATAAAAGCTTAGCTTAACCTACAAACATCCTCCTATTGACGGTAGCTGCACAACAGTCAATGGAAGTTTAAGTCCAGCACAGGGAAAGTGTTTCTTTATGGCCCACATCATACCAATCGTTCCGCTCTTGGAAGTGGAAGCATCTGAGTGAGCACTGTTCAGTACTGCTACCAGCTTGAAATGTCTCACCCGCGCTTGCTCTATTGTCAGAAGAACAAGACAACTCATTGAAAAAAAAATATAAAAGTAAGACCAGCTCAAGTAAGACATAACAAGATGACAGGTGAAATTAATAGTGTTCACTCCCATTCTGCAGTTATGCAAAGACTAGTGATCCTTTTGATGCACGTACATATAGATCACATTTATTTTTTTATGTGGGGGGGATTAAAATTTGCAGCTGTCACAGTTGAAATGAGCTAAGATGATAGATGACAGTCTGTCAGTGTGAGTGGATCACGTTCACTCTCACGCTGCAACCTGTCAGACACATACATACGAAAATTATTCTGATTTATTCACTTTGCTGCCCTTGATCCGCACAACAGCAGTGTCATGTCGTGACAGTGCTAAGATAGAAAGAACAATGTTATCATGATTCCCTAACATCTAACATGAAGCGCTAACGAGCAATGTGAAATAACAGGCTGTTAGCTTGAGTGACCTGCTCTTTAATAAAATAAAGTTCAGAGCAAGAAAAAACCTTGAAAAACGTCTGTCCTCTTCCCCTCCTTCCCTTGTGGTTGTGTAACATTAGGTCATTTCTGTTATGGAACCAACATCAGTTTACATTTTTGTTTTGCGTGCCATTTTTTCTTTTTGTCAACTGCTTTTTTGCTTGTCTACTATTTTTGTTGTGCAACAGTTTTTTTGATTTTTAGCTTTCATTTTTGAGTTGCTTTACTGTTTTAATTGGTGCTTCACCTACTTAGGTGCTTACATTTTATGTTTGTACCATCCATCTTTTTGCTGTTTAGTTAGACTTACTTTTTGCAGTTGCTTTATTTTCCATTTTGTTTGCATTCATATCTTACTTGCTTTCCTGTTTGCATTCATGTTGTTTCATACCACACTTTTGTTTGCATATTTTTGTTTTGCATTCATTTTTATGTTTGCTTGCACGCATGTGCAAGAAACATAGTGCCATGATCCAAAATGCAGTGCCATACAGTTGAAAGGGAGAGCTCCACTTCAGTGAGCAGCACTCCACCCCAACACAGATGCATGCAAGCATGCATATTGCGTGCTCACGTGCTCCTCCCCCCCCACGCACACACTGTATGGCCGATGGGGATGCCCAATCCCCCATCGGCTTCACGCCCCACCGGAAAAAAGCTTTGCAGGTGCCACGCTGGGAGCCCACCCAAGCGTGGCAGAAATTGTTATGGCCGACGGGGGTGCCCAATCTCCCGTCGGCTCCAGGCCCCCCCCCAAACAGCCTTCCAGCTGCCACACTGGGAGCCCACCCCAGCGTGGCAAACGTCCCATGTCGCCTTCCTAAAATAAAACAAAAACCTGTAAACCAGAAAACATTCCTTCGGTGTTCCCTGCCCACCGCACCCACCCTCTGCGCACTCTGCCTCCCCACACCCCTACATCATCCCATACTTGCCTCCGGAGCTCGGCGCGATGATCTTCGGTGGGCCGGGAACATGTCTGCACTCTTCAAAGCCGACCGCGAACTGAGGAAATGCCAGTAAGCTGTATAATGTAATAAATAGGTTTTTTTTTTCAACTTTGCTGCGTATCTCAGGCATTTTTTGGAATTTTGGCACCAAATTTTCAACATGGGGTTTTTGGGACCCCTCCTCATGAATTCTGTCACTGTCATGGTATTAATCGGCTCAAAGGGTGATTTCACGGTCAATGCGCGAAATCACCTTTTGGGACCGATTAATGAAACAACAGTGCCAGTGTTCATAATGTGGGCTCTCAAAAAGTCTATGTTGCAAATTTGGTGAAAAAATTCCTAAAAATGACTGTTTTACGAGCGTGCGTTGCGCAGTTCCTACGCACGCTCTTAAGTTCACAAATGTTTAATATTTGCAGTCCAGATTTTCAACATTGCTATTTTACCACACCTCCTTATGAGCAGTACAGCTGTCATTTTTCACATCGCCCAAAATGTGTTTCCGCGCAGGTACTGCACAATGGCACAGTTGGTGTGCAAAATCAATGTACAGGACACATTAAGAAAATCACAGTGACACTGTTCATGAGCAGAGGTCTTAAAATGGCTATGTTGAAAATTTGGTGAAAAATTCCTAAAATCACTGTTTCATGTTAGGCGGTGTTATGGAAAGACACAAGAAGTTTGCAAATTTTTAATATTTGCACTCAGATTTTCAACATTGCCATTTTACCACACCTCCTTATGAGCAGCACAGCTGTCATTTTTCACGTCACCCAAAATGTGTTTCCATGCATGTAGCACACAATGGTGCAGTCGGTGTGCACAATCAATGTTTGGGACAGATTAAGAAAATCACAGTGACACTCTTCATGAGCAGAGGTCTTAAAATGGCTATGGTGAAAATTTGGTGACAAAAGCCTATAAAATGATTATGTTATGGGTGAGCATTGCGCAGTTTCCACGCACCCTTGTAAGTTCATGAATTTGTAATATTTTCAGTCCAGATTTTCACCAGTGGCATTTTTCCACACTTCCTTATGAACAGTACAGTTGTCATTTTTCACAACATGGCCGAAATGTGTTTACACACTTTCAGCACAGAAATGCGTGGTTGCTGTGGGAAATCATTGTTTGGGACAGATAAAGAAAATCACACTGACACTGTTCATGATCGGAGGTTCCAAAATGCCTGTGTTGACAATCTGCTGTAAGAAAACCCCAAACTAATTACATTACGGGTGTGCATTGCAGTTTCTATGCACGCTCGTGACTTCACCAGGTTTTTTTTTATATTTTCACTGCAGATTTTCAACATTGCCATTGTTTACACCTCCCCATGAACAGTACAGCTGTCATTTTTTACATCCTGTTCGAAATGTGTTTTTGCACCTGTGGTGACAAATGCCGTAGTCGCTGTGCAAAAGCAGCTTTCGGCTAACAAACTGATATTGCCACTGTTCATGAGGTGGGGGTCACAAAAACATGTTGAAAATTTGGAGTGAAAATACCAACGAATGCCTGAGGCGTTAGGGTTTCCAACCATAACGCCCCACCCTGTAGAGAATGACAGGCATCAGGGTTGTGACTTGGGATTGTCACCTGCAATGCTCATACCATTTCACCCCCCACCCACACCCTGCAGCCACTGAGAGGCATTGAGGTGTGCCTTGGACTCTTTGGCCCCAAAGTTAACCCCATTCTCCTATATCGCACCCATCTCACTGTATCTCCTAATGGAATGGGGTGCGCATAAGGGCCAAGACCCCAAGGCACACCGTGACACTTGTTGGTGTCTGCAGGGTAGGGTGTGATGAAATGGCATGGCCATTATGCCTGACGACCCAAAGACACACCCCAATGCCTGTCAGTCTCTGCAGGGTGCTGGTGGGGTTGGCTTCAGTTCAATATTTCACTGCCATTCCTATTACGCAGCTCTGTAACTTCTATACTACCACTGCCAATGCCAGCAAGCAAACATTCGGCATTGACAAATGCTTGTTTAGGTTTGCTATACATTTTGTTCATTTTTTTTGTATTCATTTTATAGTTGTGCAATAATGTTTTGTTTGCATTTCATTTTGTTTAATGTTGTTTTACTTTCTTGTTTACGTGTCATGTTTTCATTTGTTTGCATTTCATATTTTTGGTTGTTGCTTTACTTTTTGAATACAAATTACTTTCTTTGTTTGTGTTTTGCACTTCAGGGCCACCATACCATGAGGTGGAGGCCACTCACCCCAAGTCTGGATTAAGATTTATTAGCAAGGATCTCAAGATGATGGCACGGGCCAGAGCATAGAAACATAGAAACAGACTGATTGCAAATAAGGACCACTTGGCCCACCTAGTCTGCCCATTTCCCTACCTATAGGATAAGCTGCAGGAGCTGGAGCGGGTGAGTGCTCAGCCCCTGATTTTCCCATTTTCTTCCCTGGACATGCAGCCTGAAATGACGTAGTCATCCATGTGTATGGAGGCACACGAGTACTATGTGCCCACCACTCCCAATGCTGTGGCACTCCCGCTGCCCTACCAAAGTGCTCCGATGTGTTGACAATGTAGGGGCAGTGCAGCAAGTCCCCCTCCCCAGGAGAGATGAGCAGTCTTCAGGTGTTATATCCTCTCCAATCCCAGCCAACCCCAGCAGCCTGAGTCTGTCACCGAATTCAGGCTGCCGGCATGGCAGCTGGTGAGGTACCGACATCTCATCCCTCTGTGACACTGAGCCCTGTGATTTATCTTTTATTTACCATTTTCAAGTCTCTGCACAGCATCCTGAGCACTTTTCAGTGGGGCAGTACTGATGAGAATTTGATTAAGTGACCGACAAAGTTGTTTCAGAGTAATAGTTCCTTGTTAGTTCTGCCTCTACAGAGATCAAGGAGTTAAGGTAACCTCTTTCTATATGTTTGTTCTCTTTCCCAGATCCTCCCCAATCACAGGTTCACACTGCTGAAGTTGGACTCCAATGGTGCCTATGGTAAAGAGGTAGATGAATTTGAAAAGGTGGCAGAGGCTTCAGCTGATATTCCTGATCTCCTTGTGGCCCTGGTAGAAATTTCAAGTAGGTTGTGGTTTGTAATGGGGATAATGTAGGCATCTCAGAGGATGAAGTATAGCGCTGTGGTTTACAGCACTGAATTGCAAACATGGAGGCCAGGGTTTGAATCCTATATCCACCACTTGCAAACTCTGTGACCCTGAGCAAGTCACTTAATTTCCTTGTACTCCTAGGTCACATATGGAAACAAGCTCTGGTTTAGTGTGTCTTTTCTGGTTAAGCAAGTTCCTTCCTTCCTTCCTTCCTTCCTCCCTTCCCTTCCCTTCCTTCCCTTCCCTCCCCTTGCTCAAGCAAGATACAGATGATAGCAGGGATGGTAGAAATGCCATAGCTCAAACAAGATACAGATGATAGCAGGGATGGTAGAGATGCCATAGCTCAAGTAAGATATACTGTAAATAGCTGGGATGGTAAAGGCTCCATACCTTGACTAGCATATAGAAGATAATGGTAATGGTAGTGACTCCACCGTTTGAGTATGATATACTATAGATGATAACAGGGATGATAGAGACTCCATAGCTCAAGCAGGGTACAGATAAGGGGGATAGTAGGGACTAAATAGCACAAACCAGACTTAGATAACAGGAATGGCAGAGATCCCATAGCTTCAATAGGATATAGATGATAATGGGAATGGTACAGACTCCCTAGTTTCAGTAGGATATACATGATAATGGGACTGGTGGAGGTTCCATAGCTCGAGAAGGCTATAGATGATAACAGGAATGATAGAAATTCCATAGCTTGAGTAGGATATAGATGATAATGGGAATGGTACAGACTCCATAGCTTGAGTAGAATATAGATGGTAACGGAATCCTAGACTCCCTAGCCTAAGTAGGCTATAGATGATAGTACAGACTCCCCAATCACATGAATTAGTGGTGCTCAAATAGTGCCACCATGGATCCACCAGTGATATGGCGGATAGCAGCACTATTCGAGTGGGATCCGGCCGAATACAGAGGCTAGATCCCAGGTCAGATCCCACGTTATCCAGATCCGGCACCATATCCCAGCACTGGATCCAGGGATCTGGCCATCAGATAACATGGCATCTGACCAGGGATCTGACAGCTGGATCGAGAGACAGATAGGGGTGGTATCCAGCGAATCCACTCTCCTGCCACAAAGGGCAGGTATTTGGTGGATCCGGATTTTCTTTATTTATTTAGTTTCTGTTAACCGGGTTAGGTGCGCTAGCCAAAGTTGACTATTTTCAGGCACGACCCGGGAGAATACATACATAAAATGAGATGAGATTATACAATACATAGTATATAGTACAGGTACTGTACATAGTATATAGTACAGGTAGGTTAGAATACAGATCAAGTCAGGCAGTACTCGAGATAATACATATAGCTATGTAGAGATGACAAAAGTGACATTAGTACATGCAAATAACTGAAACTGGGCTAAGTGGCAGCTATAAAGACATTTTATAGCAAAGCTTGTTTAGAAGTGCAGCAGTGTCTTGGGTGAAATAGGGTGGTTAGCTGTGAGGCATTAAGTGGGATCAAAGCATGTGCAGGAGTCCTGGGACAGGTGGCGATATAGTTCTTTTTTGAAGATTGGGTGGGAGTTAGCCTGCCTCAGGGCAGGAGGGAGGGAGTTCCAGGTGGCTGGGACGGTGCAGTGAAATGCTCTAGAGCCTTTTGAAGTAAGACACCTGGGTATGGTGAGTAGAAATCTGTTTGCTGAGCGTAGTCCGTGGGCAAGTGTCTGTGTACAAGTAGAGCTGCAAGGGAGGAGGAGGTTTGGTTACGGATTACAGAGTCTGTGAGGGTCCCTAGGGAATATAGTCGGTAGCCATCCGGACACCACTAATGTGAATTATAGCGATTCCATAGCTTGAGTAGGATATAGATGACAATGGGGATGGTAGAGACTCCTTAATTTAAGTAGTATATAGATGATAAAAAAACAACAGGGACAGTAGAGACTCCAGAGTTCTAGTAGAATACAGAATTTAACAGGAATAGTGAATCTCTGGCTTTGGTACATGTTGTTAATGGGGGTAACATGTGGTTGTTATACAGACATAAGATCAGGAAGGACAGGCATACTCTGAGAATTTATAACATTAACAAGTGACATCTCATTATTATTAATAACAATAAGATAGAAAAATAAAATAGTACAGGATAGTGCTTTATAAATGCAAAACAAACAAAAATGTCCCCCATCTGAGTCTTGCCCAGGAAAAGAATTGCTCTGCTTATATAAGATGTTTTTGCCTGGTAGTTCAAACTCAGCATCCTGTTGTTGTAAATTACATCTCATGTTTTCCACAAAATGTATCGAAACGTAGTCATTTTCCTTCCTGAGGCCAACCTGAAGAGCACATCTAGTCTTAACAGGTGCAACATAATAGTACACTTTGTCCCAGAGCTGGCCTCCTGTTGACAATTCTATAAACAAGCTTGTGGAGGTCAAAATGCATCTCAGTGTCAACCCCCTGTGTTCCAGATTATCTTTTTTTGTTTCATATTTTCATTCAATGTTTGCAAAATTACAAACACTAACAATCAAGACACCTTACAGACATAAAAACTTTACGTACAAAACCTGAATTGATAAAAGAAAATAAAAATAGACCTATATCACATTCCAAAGAAACTAGGCCCTTGCCAAATAATACTGTTAATCACTGACATCTTATCAGCCTGACAATTAACAACTAAATAGGCCACATAGAGAAATAACAAAACTTATGATACTCATATACGCGTATGATAAAAAAAAAATGGCCAGACAGATAGTGACAAATTATCCCTTATCTTCAAATTTCTCATATTCTATATTGATTAAAATCTCCATACTACACAGGGGTAATTTTCTCTGCACCCAGGCCAGGGATCCCAGGGGAACTACAGACGCCCAATTGCTCCAGAGGGAACCACTTCTACCCATCCTAAGTGATGTCCTGTCTCAGCAGAGCTGCCTCTGCAACCAGAAGAATGTCAATATATTTCCTCCGGCTCCAGAAGAAAAGTTCCTCCCTATCATGTATTGTATATGTCAACTTTTCCAAGGCCAACATATTTATTACTGATGTCTTCCATTGGCCTATCATAGGCATGACATGGAAAACCCATGTATTAATGGAAACATACAATTTGATGGTAGATAAGGACCACTTGATCCTCCTAGTCTGCCCATATTTTCCCTACCTACTGCATCACCACAGACCGTACTTGATCTCCAGTTTATCCCCCCTTGTCTTATCACTAAGGTTCCCCTATGCCTATCCCATGTTTTCTTGAACCCCGTTACAGTTTTTGCCCCCACCACCTCCACTGGAAGGCTGTTCCAGGCATCCACCACCCTCTCTGTGAAGTACTTCCTCACATTTCCCAAGTCTATTCCCTCCAGCTTCATAGCATGGTCCCTTGTCCTTGAGCATCTTTTTTTCTAAAAATGCTTCCATTTTGAACCTTATTTATACCTGTGAGGTATCTGAAAGCTCCTATCATATCACCTCCTCTCCTTTCCTCCAGGGTATACATATTAAGGTTCTTCAGTTTCCTCATAGGGCATTTGGTGCACAACCTGCACCATTTTGGTTGCCCTCCTCTGAACTGCCTCGACTATTTCTATGTCCTTCCAGAGATGAGGTCACCAGAACTGAATACACATGAGATCTCACCAGTGATCTATACAGGGGCAACACCATCTCCCTCTTTCTGCTGGTGTTACCACTCCCTATGCACTCCAGCATCCCGCTAGCTCTCCCGACTGCCTTGTCACACTGCCTAGACACCTTAAGGTCATCAGATACGATTACCCCCAATTTTCTTTCCTGTTTGCTGGTCGTCAATACCACTCCTCCTAATCTGTACACCACTCCTGTGTTTCTTGGCCCTAAGTGTATGATTTTGCACTTTTTTGCATTGAAGCCCAGTTGCCATAGTCTTAACCAGTCCTCTAACTTTTTCAGGTCCCCTCATCCCCGTAGTGTCTACCCTGTTGCACATTTCTGTGTCATACTTGAACAGGCAGACCTTTCCATCCAGACCCTCTGCAATGTCACCAATAAAGATAATAAAGAAGACTGGTCACAGTACAGATCTCTCTGGTACCCCACCGGTCACCCTCCATTCCTCAGCGTGAACTCCGTTTACCACCACCCTCTGTCTCCTATCCCTTAGCCAATTTCTTACCCAGTTAACACCTTTGGTCCCACTCCTAAGCTACCCAGCTTGCTTATTAATCTCTTACAGTATGTGGAATGGTGTTGAAGGCCTTGCTGAAATCTAGGAGGCCACAGACACTGCTCCTCCCTGATCCAATTCCCTGGTCACCCAGTCAAAGAAATCTTTTAGATTCATTTGACAAGACCTCCCCCTTGTGAATCCATGCTGTCTCGGGTTCTGTAAGCCACTGGATTCAAGGTATTCCACTATCCTTTCCTTCAGTAGTGACTCCAATAATTTCCTCACCACTGAAGTCAGATTGACTGGCCTGTAGTTGCCACTCTCCTCACTAGTACCACTTTTGTGAAGTGGCACTACATTTGCCCTCCCCCAGTCCCCTGGAACCACTCCAGTCTCCAGTGAGAGGTTGAACAGGACTGTCAGGTGCAGCCAGCCCCACCATGAGTTCCTTCAGCTTCCTTGGATGGACCCCATCGGGCCCCATTGCCTTATCTACTTTCAGTTTTTTGAGTTCCTTCAGGACTCTCTCCTCTGTACATGGACTAGCGTCCACCTCCCTTCCTTCGATGCTTCTGTCACTTTTCTGTGGCCCCTCTCCTTCCCCTTCTTCTGTGAACACTGAACAAAAGGATTTGTTGAAGGTGAATGCTTTTTCTTGGTCCCCCTCCAAACAATCTCCCCCTTCCCTTCTTAGTCTTACTATCCCTTCCCTGGACTTTCTCTTTTCACTTACATACTTAAAAAAAATGTCTTGTCTCCTTTCTTTACTTCCTGGGTTATTTTCTCCTCTATTAGTGCCATTGCGCTCATTACTGATTTCCCTGCCTCTCTCTGTTTCTCAAGATACAGCTCCCTATTCTCCTCTTTCTGTGCCTTCTTATACCTCCTGAATGCTAACTTTTTTGCCTTTATCTTCTCATCCACCTCCTTAGAGAACCATGGCCTTCTTTTTTTCATCTTGCCTTTGCTTACTGGCCTGACGCAAAGGTTTGTTGCTTTCTCTATGCCCCATTCTAGTTTTGTCCAAAGTCTCTTCACTCTACCCAAGTCTCCCCCCCCCCCCGCCACCACCACCAGGGCATCCCTGAGGCATTCCCCAGTCTTTTTAAAATCGGCCCTCCTAAAGTCCAGACCCTCGTCCTTCTGTGTTTCGATTCTGCCCCAGTGCTTATATTGAACCACACAGTATGGTGATCACTGGTCCCCAGGTGGCCACCCACTGTGATGTCTACAACACTGTTCCCGTTAGTTAGTACAACATCCAGTAGTGCCCCCTCATGAGTGGGCTCTTTTACTTGTTGCCTGAAGAATGCCCCCAGTAGGGAGTCCAGGATGTCCCCGCTCCTAGCTGAAGCTGCAGCTGGAATGCTTTAATCTATATCTGGCAGATTGAAGGCCCCCACCAGCAGCACCTCCCCCTTATTTGCCATCTTTTGGATGGCTTCCACCAGAACTTTATCCAACTCCCACCCCGTGCTGGAGGTCTGTAGATCATGCTAGTGCAAATAGTGACTCCATTCTCCATCTCTAGGCTGACCCACAGTACCTCTGCACCTCCCTGTATTCCCTTCACCTCTGCTGCTTTTATGCCATCTCTCACATAAAGAGCAACTCCTCCCCCTTTTCTTCCCACCCTGTCCTTCCTGAACAGAGCATAGCCTGGTATGGCTATCTCCCAGCCATGGTTCTCAGTGCACCATGATTCTGTAATGACTGCAAAGTACAAGTCAGCCTCTGCCATAATGGCCTCTAAGTCTAGAATTTTATTTCCCAGACTTCAAGGGTTGGCACATATGGCCTTTCAACTTCTAGTATCACCCTGCTCATCAGACCTCCATTTTGTCTTTTGTCCTCTCTCCTTACTGCCTCCATTCTCATTTCTGTCTCTCTGCATTACTACTAATTTGTTTTTCTTTCTATAGGATACCCTTAGGGATTTGTCTCCCTTAGGGTTCTCCCTGCTGACTACTCCATTTTTTTTGAAGGGCAGTTTAAGTCTCCCTGCCCCCTTGGCTAGCTTAAATGCTCACCAATGTAAAATATAAACCATTCACTGGGAACTACAGTTCCCCTCTTAGACGGATGTAGGCCATCTTCCCTGTCCATGCTGTTATCCCTCCAGGTGTGACCCCGGACCCCAATGTAGCCATACCCCTCCTTTCTGCACCATTCCCTCAACCACTGGTTGAAGCTTTTGGTACAAAGCACTCTATTTCCCCCCCATGGTAGACAGGCAGCACCTTTGAAAGGCCACTGATCTTGCTATCTGCCTAAAACCCCTCCTCCATTCCTTGAACTCTTCCTGTACTATTCCATCCCCATCCCTAGCCAGGTCATTAGTCCCCAGATGGACAATGACATCCAGCTCTCCCTCCTGTCCTGCCCTAGCGATCCTCAGAATCTGCTTTCCATCTCTCCGAACCGTGGGGCCGGGTAGGCACCTAATCTCACTCTCCCCCTGCCTTCCTGTCCACAAATCTATCCTTCTCACGATGGAGTGCCCCACCAGTAGTTGCTTCCTTCTCCTCTGGGGTCCTCTGCCACCATCCTTGGGGTCTCCACTATGGAGGACCCCCACATCCTCCCTGGTCACTACCTCTGATGCCTCCATGGGACAGTCTCACCCCTCCAGAGCAGCACAGGAGTTGTGTAGTGTTACTAGATAGGGGATGTGCCTCTGTCTCACTGATCTCACCCTCCCCGAGCCCACCATAGTCCAGTCAATCCTCCAAGGCATCCTTTGAGTTAGTGGTAGCAGACTTGGTAGTTCCTGGGTGGGAGAAGAGGTTCCCTGAATCCTAGCCATCTCAGCCTAGAGTCTAGCAACCTCCCTCCTCAGCCCAGAGAGGTGCAAGCAGATGGGGCAGCACCGCAGTCTATAGAAGGTCTTCCTGAAAACTGTTACCCCACAGCCACTGCAATGCACCACCCCCAGCATTCTTACTATTCTGCTTACTCTAGGAATACTGGTGTAACCCCCCTACAAATGGGGGTTCCCGAAAAGTCTTCCTCGAGCTTGTCTAAATGCTCACTGCCAGGCTGGTGTCCTGCGTTTAAACCATTTTAGCAGTTTAAATCTGATTGCCAGAGAATGCCTGTATAGCCTCTGTGTACTGTCTCTTCAAGAGCTGCCATGATTGCAGTCATAAGTAATCTGAGAGGGAGCTCTGTTGAAAGATGTAAACTATATGCTGAAAATCATTTAGAATGATAATGATAATGTAGTCTAACCTGCCTTCTTTGCAGCAAGGACTGTTTTGTTTATCTCCACTATCTTGGTCCTGGACTGCTGAATTGGACTAATCAGTACTGGTGGGACCTAAAATGGATCCGGACTGCAGGAGCTGTCTGGAGTCAGAATCTGTAGGAATTGTAGTTTTGGGCTTTTGGTGCCTTTTTGCACCTGAAGGGGGAGCTCCTGTTGTGACTGACAGATGCATCAGCCAATCAAGCCTTTTGGATCTTGGGGAAATTCCCAGGCTTGCTGCAGTTTGAGTCAGATCTAAGCTGGGAGCTGAAAAAGCAACATGCTTGAGACAGTCAAGCAGCCGTCTGAGTATTTTTCGTGCAGGAGAACTGTGGAAAGGCCTGAGTTGTGGCCTGCATGTCTGCCTGCTGCCCCTAAGAGGGAGACAAGAGAATTATTTCAGACTAAATCCAAGTTTGTGAGAACGAAGTAAGCCACTGATTTTTTACCAGGCTCATACCTGAAGAAGACCAAAGATTTTGCTGAATGCGATCAGCCTGTCAGGATTTCCAGCTGCTTTTGAATCCCCGGTTTGTGCAGAGACTTCGCGATCGTGACTGGAGAGAGGTTTGCCTGGTACAGTAGAATTTCCTTATATGTAAATGTGCTGTGTATTGAAAGTGGGTCGTGATTGGGTTCCCCACTGTGTGAACTGTGTTCTGCTTGCTGGAAGCTTTATCCAGCCTAATCGGACTGAATCCGCGTTCATCTCCATTCAGCCTGGGCCATGCCACGCCGGCTCTGCCAGACTACCCCACTGCACAGAGAAAGCCACCGACGCGAGACCTGCCTGGGGATCAGCCCCCTGCTCCACACTTGAACAGGAATGACGCCTCGGCCAATTGTGTGGGCTCTGCTTCTTCTGGCACTCCAGATTAACCACCTGCTGTCTCTATTTTTGTCCAGCCTGTGTCCAGTCTTGTGTATCGTGAGTAATCAGGGTAGCTCCCTGCAACAACAGCCAAATCTAAAAGTGTGTCATCTGATTGTCTTGTTTTCTTTTCACAAACTGAGCCCTTTGGCTCCAGATTACAAATAAGTGTGTGTTGTGCATGTTGTTTTCTTCCATCACATGGCCCCAACCAGCTGTCACGTTCCTGGCTAGCCCACCATTCTCCATCTGGGTACCCAGAGTGTGTGACTGCTTATGGACCCTGAAGTGCATGCATAACTGTTTGATTGATAGAGCCTTTAAGCAAATTAACCTGATTACGCCCCTCCCTTGTTCAGGTCCCTTAAATAAATCAGATATAACTCTTTTTTGCATTTACCCTGTGGTTCCAGTTTGTGCAAGAGTACTGTACTGCTGTTATTTGCTGTGTATAACCTTGTTTTAAAGGGGGTCCCAAGGACCAAGCCAGAGGAAAGCCCTGGTGGTAAGTGCAAACAGTGTGGGTACTTGTGTGGTGTATCAGGGGTACTGTGAAAGTGATTACTGTGTATTGTTCCGGCCACTAGTAGGGAAAGAGAGTGGTTACAGTGTCCCGGAAGGCTGTGCCCAGGTTAGCTTGACCACTACCAACCCTGACCTCCGGGTGGAGGCACCCATTTCAGAACTCAGGCCCCTTAACCTGCTACTAGCCAAGCAGGCAGGGGTAGTAGCCCTTGGGATAGCGCCACCTAGGGGTTACACTAGGTCTCCTCCCCCCCTTGCTAGAGTGTACCCAGCTAGTAGTACCCTATAGATCAGTTTTCCTTCCTTTATTCCCTTCTTCTTTCCCTACTGTAGCACCAGCACTGATACCTCCCCTAGCTTAGCCCAGCTAGTAATACCCTGTAGATTAGTGTCCTTTCCTTTCTTCTTTACCTGCTGTAGCACCAGCACTTGTACCTCCCCTAGCCCAGTGTCCTGACCAGGATCGGTTACTAGCTTGCATCTCCCTTCACCCCTATACATTTTTTTTTCTTCTTTCTCACAACAAAACCCCCTTTGTACCGCTACCCTAGATAGGGTGTTTCACCCACTTCCCCTTGTAGTCCATCCCTACCTTCCAGCTCTAACTTGCAGGCCTCCTTCTTCCCTGTCCCTTCTCTGGCTGCCTGCTCACGCTGGAACCTACCCCACTATTTTACTTCTGTACTCACCTGGTGTTGCAGTGCAGTGCAGAGTGGGCTGACTGCAGTGGGCAGACTCCACTGTCCTTATCATGTGGGTCCTTTGCGCAGAGGGCCGCTTTATGTCCTAGGCCTCTTATACTAGCAGGAAGGGTCCTAGCCCCACTGGTCCGCCCCTCTTATTGGTGTCCTTGAGGGCTGGAGGTGCGGTCTTCACTATGATTGGCTTCCGCCTGGATCTTTCTTTGGAGCTGCAAGCTTCAGTGTTTTTGCTCTTCTGCTGCCAGTCAGAGGGGTCCCAATAGGTTTCCGCAGATCCCCTCTGGGGAATTCTGCACTGTGTAGCTTCCTGAGGGATCAGGAGATGGTGTCAGGGTTTTAAATGCCTGCGCTTCCTGGTCCCACTGGTCTGCGCCTCCTATGGAGGGCTGGAGGTGGGCTCTTCAGTATGACTACCCACCCACCCCCCATGGAGCCTTCCTTGGAGCTGCACGCTCCGCTGTTTTGGTTCTTCTGCAGCCTGTCATAGGGATCCCGCTAAGGTTTCCGTGGATCTCTCCAGCAGTTTCTGCACTTGGTGACTTGCTGAGGGACCGGGAGATGGTGTTGAGATTTTAAATACCTGCACCTCCTGGTCCCACCAGTCTGCACCACCTATTGGTGCCTTGGAGGGCTGGAGGAATGGTTTTCACTATGACCGGCTCCCACTTGGAGCTGCAAGCTCCGCTGTTTTCACTCTTCTGCCGCCAGTCAAAGGGGTTCTGCTAAGGTTTTAGCGGATCCCCTCCAGTGGTTTCTGCACTTGGTGGCTTGCTGAGGCACTGGGAGACAGCGTTGGGGTTTTAAATAGGTTCATAGGTTCATGGCTTCATATGGAAATGAGTCATTTATCTCAAAAGCCATATTTTGACTAGCCACTTTTCAGTGGTGAAACATGGTTTTGTTTTGGCCCATATGGATATCTAAAGATTTCTTGAAAGAGTCCATAGTTTCACTTTTAACAACAGATTCAGGTAATGTATTACATGCTGCTGCCACCCTCTGACTGAACCACTTTCCCCTTCTAGTAGTTTTATAGAAGTCACCATTTAGTTGTAAACTGTGAGATCTGGTGGGTCTATTACCTATTTTTTTCTGTTTAAACCTGATGTTTTCCAGATATTTCTATTATAGAAGGCCTTGTAAACATAACCGAGATCACCTCTTAGTCTTCTCTATGTTACAGAGTATAAACCAAATTCATTTAGTCTTTCCTCATATTTTTTATCCACTAGATCTTTCACTCTCTTAGTAGCCTTTCTTTGTACTCTTTCTGTGAGTTTCATACTCCCTACATTTTGGGGTGTACAGAAAGGCATGCAGTACTCTAGTATAGGCCTAACTGCAGTGGAATACAGTGGCATGATCACTTTATGGTCTCTGCTCTTAATGTCTCTATATTTCCTAATAATTTGTTTCCTTTTTACCGCCTCTTTGGCTTGATTATCAAAAGTGAGCGCATTATTCATTATTACTCCCAGGTCACTTTTATTATCTGCACTGGCTATTATTTTATCATTTATTTTATATTCGGCATTAATATTGTTATGTCCGAAGTGCATGACTTTACACTTATTCCCATTGAAATCCAATTTATGTTGTTTTGCCCATTTTTCCAGTTTGAAGATTTGTGTTTGTAACTTAGCAGCCTCCTAATTATTTATTATTGCACCTATCTTCGTGTCATCTACATATCTGCAGAGCCACACTTCTTCAGATGTTTTGAAGACACAAAGATGTTAAATAATTTTGGGCCCAAAATAGACCCCTGTGGCACACCACTCGTCACCTTACCCCACTTCAATAGGAGTACCCTAACACTCACCCTCTGTCTTCTCTCAGAAAGCCATGATTCTACCCATGCCTGCGCTTCCTGGTCCCACCAGTCTGTGCCTCCTGTTGGTGCCCTAGAGGGCTGGAGGCACAGTCTTCTCTATGATTGGCTCCCACCTGTAGCCTTCTTTGGAGCTGCAAGCTCCGCTGTTTTCACTCTTCTGCCTCCAGTCAGAGGGCTCCTGCTAAGGTGTCTGTGGATCCCCTCCAGTGGTTTCTACACTTGGTGGCTGGTGTATTTTGTGTACACTGATGGGCTAACACTAACAGAACCCCGGTAGATCTAGGGTACAGTTCCCACCCCTCCTCACCCAAATCTTCCATCCCAAAAAGCAAGGAAACCAGTGTATCTGCCGTCTGCATAGCAAGGATTTGGGACAGTTCCTGCGCAACCTGCGACCAGACTGCCTTGAGATCTTGATGTCCCCAAAAGTAATGTATGTAGATACCAAGCATTCTGTTACAACATCCACAAATGGGGGATACCATGGGATAAAATGTTATGTACTGTGGCTGGTGGACAATAGAGTCTAAGTAGGAACTTAAATTGTGTTTCCTTATATTTATTGCAAATTTAGAGTCCCATGTGTGATTTTAGCACTGTGCTCCAATTCTCATCTGGGATTACTACCCCCATATCCCTTTCCCACCCATCTTTAACTTTTGTCGAGAGATTTGTGAATGTATCCCTATCCAGTTTCGCCATTTGCACTATTAAGAAGAAAAAGAAGAATCAGCATTTATATAGCGCTTTTCATACACAGTGTATCCCAAAGTGCTTTACAAGCAATGCTAGACTGGTAGTGAAGTGACTGAATGTGTAGTGGCGGCCATATCGCACATCAACACCCACACACAGCCTGGACAATTGCATGAACCAAGATTATGGGAAGGGGAATATTGGCCAGGACACCGGGAATGTCCCCTACTCTTTGCAAAGAGTGCCCTGGGTTCTTTTACTTCCACCGGAACACCCACCAGGACAGCACCAGGATGGGTAGAAGGGACCTGGTTTAACATCTCATCCGAAGGATGGCACACCCCAGCAGTACAGCACCCCCCCAATACTGCACTCAGATGCCAGCATTTTAGGTGAAAGTCCAATCCTGGTGTGGGACAAGAACCCACGACCTTCTGGTCCAGAGGCGGATGTGCTACCAACTAAGCCACGCTGACACCTTAACCCTTGAGGGGAGGTACATGCACAGAAGGCAGCCTGCTCCATTGGCTAGAGTGTGGAAAGGTCTAATAGATCCTCATTCCTAATTCTTTTAAAATATTGTACCTAAAAATACTTATATCTATGAACCCATGTGTAACCCCTAGATGGCGCTATCCCAGGGGCTACTACCCCTGCCTGATTTGCCACTAACAGGTTGAGGGGCCTGGATCCAATGGCGGGTGCCTCCACCCAGAGGTCAGGGTTTGCAATAGTTAAACTAACTTGGTCACAGCCCTCTGGGACACTGCAACCCCCTTCTTCTCACTAGTGGCCCACACAATATATCAGAATTACCTTCACAGTATACACTTACCCCCAGGTCTGGTTCCGCACTGGGACCTCCTGTGAAATGAGATACAGTGCAACAATCACAGTACAGTACTTAACATAGACAAATACCTCAGGCAGTATAACTTTGCTGAAACAAGCAGCTCTGATTTATTTAGGGGATATAACAAGGACAGGGGAAATCAGGTTAATTAGCTTATCACTCTAATAATCTCATTTATGGCTCTGTGCACAGGCCTATCCCTATCAGTTACTGTCCCTGGGTACCCAAGCCCTAGTGGCTAGTCCAAACCGTGGGGAGCTGGTAGGGCCTTTCACACAGAGAAAAGGAGAATTAAACAGTCAGCAGTACAGTAATTCCATTTGGATTTAATGTGGCAATTCAACAGGAGCGACCCTGAATTAGTACTCACTCACCTCCAAATAAGATAGGGTCCTTCAATGTCAGCAGGGCTCACTTGAGGTACACAAACCTCTTCACACATCCATATACAAGAGAGCATACACCAGGCAGGCTGCATCTGTATCCCGATCGCACTACTGCACACACCCGGAGAACACACAGCAGATTCAGTTCCTGACAGACCGAGTGTAATTCAACAATTTCTCCAGTCTTCTACAGGGTGAGCCTGGTTTCTACTCTTCAGAGATCCTTTGATTCTTTTCAGGACGGATTCAGTCCTAACAAGCTGTTACAAGCTGCAGACCGGAACTCTGGGCCTTACACACGTTTTTGACTAAACTGCACACTGAAAAGCACAGGGCTCCTTCCTTCTTCACTGCCAAAGCTCAACTGAACTCCAACCGACAAAACGGCATTTCCTTTGAGTTCTCTCCAGTTCTTGACTGGATTGGCTGTCACTCACAATAGACTGCTGCTGTTGGTCCAAAAGGCACTGAAGTCTAAACTACATCTCCCAGAGTCACTGCCCATACAATCCTCTTGTGGCTGGCTCAGATTATGAGTCCAAGTTCTGATTCGTCCAAGGCACCATTTTAGAGCTAGCTTACCCCACACTGATTGGTCCAGTTCAGCAGTTCAAAACTAGAATGGGGAACTAGCAGACACAGTTCTGACTGCAAAGAAAGCAGGTTAGACAAACTGTAATTTCATTATTACTCTAAATAATTTCTGGTAAACAGTTACATCTTTCAGATAGGTTCCTTTGCACTCCTAGTGACTGCAAAATTAAGTGAATTGGCAGCAGCTGAGTGGTACTCAGAGAAGCACACAGTCCCCCATACAACTAATTATGTCTGCAAGCAGACAGCTCTTAAAGAGACAGTACCAGAGGCTCTAAAACACTCACTGATAAATGGCTTAAATGCCAAACACCATTCAGGCTTGGAGCATTCAAGCAAGCTCCTGGAAGTCTTTTGGGAACCCCCATTTGTAGGGGGTTACACCCTTCCTGGTCTGGGAAAGCTTGACGTCCGTCAACAAGCAAGTACCTCTATAAGTTTCAACTGCAACCATATACATTTGCATTAGGCTCGCATACGTAATCATCAGTCAATATATGATTTTACCAAGAACATTCTGAAACATTGCAGTACGTCACTCTTTACACAGTATTACATACACATTGTACCATAACTCAAGTTATTACCTCTTGTACATGAAACCTGAAGAGAGGGACCTTCCTATCAGTTACCTTGGGGCTGATGGGGCAAGGGCACCATACTTAGAGGGCAACACAAGTAACTTGGAGTTAGCACTGATGCTCAGTTTGGGCAATGAGCTCGGGACACATACACTCCTTTATGGACAACATTGAGAGGCAAGTCCACAGGCCTCCCAAGTGAATCATAACTGAGGTGCACCACAGGCTTTACAGCTCTGACTCAGTCTTTCTAGGGGAACTGTTATAGTCTCTGCACTCTGAGCCTCATTTTCAGCATTGTCCTCACTTGTCAGGAGTCTCCATGGGGGTAGAGAGGCTAGAACTTGGGGCACTTTCAGCTCCAGGAGTTACAGTTTCTGAGTCCACAACATTTGGCTCGCATGGAGAGCTTCGGACACTGGCAGTGGACTGTCAGGGCACTCAAAATACTCTTCTTGTTCGGTGTATCACCAGTCTGCCTCAATCTATCATTTTCCTCCACTGAAAGCTCAAACAGTTCAACCATGCACAATGATTCCATTTCATCTGATCTGATGCTTTGCACTTCACTTTCTGGGAGCATTGGTCCAGGATGAAGCTGGGGCTTAGACAGTCCAGAAGGCCCAGCTTTGTCTCCAGTATTGACTAGGGATTGCCTCAAACAATTGACTCAGTTCGTAAGAAGGATAGTATTCAAAGTCACTCTCACTTTCTTCCGATATGGACTGACAGTCATGCTCAACTGGGACTTGTGGAGGGGAACACTTTAACTTTGCTTCTGTAGGTGCAGACTTTCTTGATCTTTTCTTAGCAGCAGCTCTAGTCACTGGTCCAGAGGGGCATCTTCTAGGGGCTCAGACTCATTAAGATTTGTCCAATGGGCAGTAAATGATTTCTATGCATTGTTTTACATCTTTTGAATTATTCTCAGGCCTTACTTTGTACACTGGCAGATCATCTAGTTTGCCCACTACAATGTGAGGGAGATGGTGCCATCTGTCAGCAATCTTGTGCTTGCCATGCAGTCCCAGATTTCTTAGCAATACCCGATCTCCTCCTGAGTTCCTGTGCTTTCACCTTTTATCATACCTTTCTTTGTTGGCCAGATTTCTTTTGGCAGCCATGGTTTGAGCCAGTTGGTACGCATGAGTTAGCTGGGCCTTTAACTTTGCAACATACTGTAAATAGTTGTCAGCTTGAACCCCATCAGGAGAGACCCCAAACACACATCTACTGGTAGTCGAGCTTCTTCCAAACATCAGGCGTAGGGGAGAATCCAGTGGCATCACTTTTGGTGCAGTTATAAGCATGTACCAGGGTGCTAATTTGTTGGCTCCATCTAGGCTTGTCCTTTGGGTGCAGGGTGCCTAGCATATCTAGCAAAGTGCGGTTGAAACGCTCAGGCTGTGGGTCTCTGGGGTGGTAAGGAGTGGTTCTGGACTTCGTCACTCCCCACAGAGAAAGCATCTCTTTGATCAGACGACTCTCAAAGTCTCTCCCTTGATCAGAATGGATTCTTTGTGGAGCCCCATAGTGAACAAAAAAAGTTTTCTACAAGTACTTTGGCCACAGTGGATGCTTTCTGGTCTTTGGTGGGGAAAGCTTGGGCATATCTCGTGAAATGGTCAGTGACCACCAGCACATTACTGATATTTCTTTGATCTGACTCCAAACTCAGAAAATCAATACAGACCAGCTCCATGGGTGCACTGGTGGTGATGTTAACAAGGGGCAGCCCTCTGGGGCAAAGCTTTCCTCTGTAAGCAGCTACTACAAGTTCGAATGTGTTGCTCCACATCAGCCCCCATCTTAGGCCAATAGAATCTGGATCTCACCAAGTCAAGTGTTCTGTCTATACCAAGGTGCCCCATGTGGTTGTGCAGGACCTCAGTACTGAGTCTCGAAAGGCAGTGGGCAGCACTAGTTGTTGTTTGTCTACTTGTCCCCTCTGTCTACTGTTTCTCTGTATAACAGTTTATTGATCAGTTTCAACTTAGGACCTTCTTTTGTATAACAGTGCAGTTCTCAAATCAGTGGAGCGTAATTTGGACACATCTTTTCCTGCATAGAGGGCTTCTAAAGCTGCTTTGATCATGGGATCGCGGGATTGAGCCCGCCTATACTGTCATTGTCCAGCTGAGGCAGTGCACCAATGTCTATTGCAGAAAGTGGCAATAAGCAGCAGGTATGCAATTCTCAGAGGCTCCCAAGCAATCCACCATGCAGTCCACTGCGTCCGTGGACATTTGTTCCTCCCTGTCAAACTTCCGGCAGAGTGCCCGAATGTCAGGTTCTGCCAATCGGACCCAATCATTCTGGGGAACAGGCCTCCGGGAGAGAGCATCAGCATCTATGTGGTTCAGACCTGCTCGGTATTCGAGAGCATAGTCATATGTAGATAATGCAGAAAGCCACCTATGGCCAGTGGCATCCAACTTAGCTGAGGTCTGCACATAGGTCAAAGGATTATTGTCAGTTTTACTAGTATTTTAGCCCCATACAAGTACTCATGGAATTGGTCAACAATAGCCCACTTCAAAGCTAGGAACTCTAACTTATGTACAGGATAGTTCTTTTCGGATGGGGTCAGGCTTCTACTGGCAAAGGCCACTGGTCTCAGGCCATTCTCGTGCTCTTGGTACAACACAGCCCTCAACCCTTGCAAGCTAGCATCAGTGTGCAGGACATAAGGTTTTCTTGGATCGGCATAGGCCAGCACTGGAGCATGGGTAAGTTGATATATGATCTCATGAAAAGCAGTCTCACAATCAGGAGTCCAGCGGCCCCAAATATTTCACTCGATGAAAATACACTCTTCAGTCTTGAGGACGCTGACTTTTGGTATTTTTTGTGGGTTGGGGGATACCCTTGAGTAAGGTTAAGTAAAGGGCGGATCACTCTTGAATAGTCCTTGATGAAGCGTCGATAATAACCACAGAATCCCAGGAATCTTTGCAGTTCTTTTAGATTTTTGGGCTGTGGCCAGGTGGTCAAGGCCTCAACTTTTACTTTTCGGTCTCTATTCCTCGGTGGATACTATGTGTCCCACATACTTTACTGATGTTTGAAAGAATTGACACTTATCAATGGACAGTTTAAGGCCAAAGTCCTCCAGTCGGTCCAATACCTTAAATAATCTGCTCTCATGTTCCTCCAGTGAGCTGCAAACACAATAACATCATCTAGGTATACCAGGCACTCTAGTAAGTTCATGTCCCCACTGCATGCTCCATCAATCGTTGAAAAGTGGCTGGGCACCTGAAACCCTTGAGGCATCCTCATGAATTCATAGAAGCTAGCGGACAGATAAAGGCCGCCTTCTCACGGTCCTCTGGGGCCATCGATCTGGTAGTACCCACGCGGAGATCCAGCACAGAGAACCACTTGCTCCCGCTTAGGCAGTCCAAAGCATCCTGAATGCGGGCATTGTGTACTGATCAGGATAGTCCACGGTTTAAGGTGCGATAATCCACACACATCCTTACTGTTCCATTCTTTTCCTCACTACCACAATGGGGAAGCATAAGGGCTTCTGGATTCTTGTATTACACCAGCAGCTAACATCTCTTGCAGATGCCGTCTCACATCATCTATGTCAGCAGGTGCCAGGCGTCGAGACCTCTCACGAAATGGTCTTTCAGTCATGCAGCCGGATATTGTGCTCAGCCCTTGCACGCATCCTACATCCCATTCCTTTAAAGAAAACACCTGGTCTCTCTGGGCAAGCTTCTCACTGATCCTCACTTTCCATTCAGCTGGCAGCGGGAGTCACAAATCAAACAAGTCAGGCGTTACTCTGTCATTCTTCCTGAACTCTTGCTGCTGGGTAGCACTGCAGTGTCTGCACAATGCACATTAGCCAGGATGCAACCTCTGTTTACTCGAATGTCTCTTTCAGACACATTATGAACTTGGACCATTACCTTCTGGCATAAGCATGGGCTCTAGCGGGCAAAATACTAGGCTTGACCAGCAGTCCCTCTGGCAATTTCCCACGCCTGGTGCATCCAACATTAATATTTTATTCTTAACATCCTTTTTGATACGGACCTCTCCCTGTAAGGTACACTGGGCATTTGGCGCCAGGATCAGAGACTCAGGATCCTTCTTCCATACAATTCAATCGGTTCCTCTGGTTCTGTTTTTTCAGCATCTCTGTGCCTCATAGGCCTCTTAATTAAAGCCGGAACTCTTAAAGCTCTACTAGTCTTTGACCCCTGTTTTTCATAACACAACTGTGCCAGCCTTCCGAACATATGAGCATTTGTTCCAATCAACAAAGGACACCATCATACAGCCCAGTGGGGGACACACTAAGGCTAGGGTCTCTACTTGTTCGCCACTCCAGCCACGGAGGTGGGGAAAGACAGCCAAATTCGATATACCCGAATAGGGTAGGCCTTCTCACTTAACCCCCATACATGCAGTCCTTCTAATGGTTGTAAGGGCACGCCTGACAAATGCTTCTGATACCAATCCTGGAACATAATTGTCACTTGGGAGCCACTGTCTCATCACAGCTCTTGTAGACACTCCATTCACCTTTACAGTGGTCTCCATGGAGGGACCCACTATTCTGGACCAGTCTGAGAGGCGGTAGTGGGGCCTGGGCAACTGACCTTGCCACAAAAGGACGTGAATTAGCATTTTGGTGCCCTCACTGGGATCATGTCTGCACCTCTTAACCACTGATTTCTCTCCCAAGCTCTCCTTGTAGCCTATATGCAACTTTGTCAGTGTCTTTGGGACTGGCATTCCTTTCATGTGCCCATCTTTCCCACAATTATAGCAAACATACTTTCTGAGTTTGAGTTGCCGAGGCGCCACACTGGGAGCCAGGGCGTGGGGTATTACTAACTGGAAACCTGGTGCCATCTCTGTCTGCGGCGTGATAAGCATTTGAGACATCTCGTCAGTTTCTGCACTTCCATGGTCAAGGAATTGAGTTTGGAGCTGTTATCAGTAGGAGATACATGGGTGGGTACCCCCACCCCATAGCAGATGCAGTCGGATATAGGTCAGGGCCTGCACTTGCAGGCGTGGCCTTCATAAAGGGACTGTTTTTAGAATTCCGGATCTCTCTCAACAGTTCGCCCCATTGTGGCATATCTTTTCCTTGTCAGAGCACTCATTGACTGTCAACCTCTGCCCCTGAACTTCACTTGATGGGTCACCCTCAGTCACTTTCGGGTCGTAGCCACAGCTGTTGGTGCAGGTACCTCCGGTCGCCTTTTCTCAACTCCTCGAATTTCTCTCATTAACTCATCATAGGAGGTGGGATTCCAGTCGATTTGCCAGCGTAACTGAAGCAACAGCAGTTCTGAGAAGGGGCACTTATGATTCTGTCCAGTCTGGTTCGTCTAGTTCAATCGCTGGCAAACTACCCTTTCTGAGGCATTCTTGCAACAATTTTTCCAGCCGAGAGACATACACAGACAACAACTCCCTTGGTACTGTTGTGCATTTCTTACTCTCCACCATAGGTCCTCATCAGAATCTGGGCTCATACACATTCTCCAAGGCCTCAAGATAGGCCTGTGCAGTCGCTTCAGGGTTACTGGCCCTGCTTAGCACGGATGGTAGCCAGGCGGGACCTCGAGGCCTCACTAACCTCTTTCGCTGCGCCTCCCGAGCATTGCCATTCTAGCACTTTGGGGCAACATAGTCTATCCAGGTCTCCCAGTCATCCTCCCTTGGGGGTGGGAGGGTGCCAGAGAAGATCCTCAACCTTCGGTAAGAGTCGTGACTAATGGCAGGTGCAGAAATAGGAGTCTGCACTGGTTCAGCCACCATTACGGGCACTGGAGCAGGAGAGGGTGTTGGGAGGAACACCCCAGGTGGCAGAATAGTTTCTTCAAGTCCTCCACAGTTTTCCCTCTCCCAGCAACCATTCAGCAAATTCTCCTCAAAAGTTTCAGATAGTGGTGGGGCTGATTCTCCGGTCTTTACTGTCCTTAGTTATCACTCTCCAAGCAGTGAGGGCTCCTCTGGGGTAATGGTCTGTGGCACTTTGGAGCTATCTATGGGATCCTTAAACTCTACTAGGGCCAGGAAAGTGTGGGTGAGCAGATTAGCATGCCGACCCACCACCACAGGGTTTTGTAAACCTTCCACCTTGGAAAGTACTCCCTGCACAGTGTCCGATGATACCCAGGGGATGTCCAGGATAAGCATAGCATTTTGGGGTCGATCTCTCCCCCAGTACACACTCCACCAGCCGGTGCACAGCCACTTCTGTCGGGTACCCATTTTTTCTTAACAGTGGTTCAGAATATAGCCACTAGAGGACACACAATCCCAGCGTGAGCTCCAAGATGTAACCCTAGATGGCGCCATCCCAGGGCTACTACCCCTGCCTGATTTGCCACTAACAGGTTGAGGGGCCTGGATCCAATGGCGGGTGCCTCCACCCAGAGGTCAGGGTTTGCAATAGTTAAACTAACTTGGTCACAGCCCTCTGGGACACTGCAACCCCCTTTCTTCTCACTAGTGGCCCACACAATATATCAAGAATTACCTTCACAGTATACACTTACCCCCAGGTCTGGTTCCGGCACTGGGACCTCCTGTGAAGATGAGATACAGTGCAACAATCACAGTACAGTACTTAACATAGACAAATACCTCAGGCAGTATAACTTTGCTGAAACAAGCAGCCTGATTTATTTAGGGGATATAACAAGGACAGGGGAAATCAGGTTAATTAGCTTATCACCTAATAATCTACCTATGGCTCTGTGCACAGGCTATCCCTATCAGTTACTGTCCCTGGGTACCCAAGCCCCAGTGGCTAGTCCAAACCGTGGCAGCTGGTAGGGGCCCTTCACACAGAGAAAAGGAGAATTAAACAGTCAGCAGTACAGTAATTCCATTTGGATTTAATGGGCAATTCAACAGGGAGCGACCCTGAATTAGTACTCCACGACCTCCAAATAAGATAGGGTCCTTCAATGTCAGCAGGGCTCACTTGAGGTACACAAACCTCTTCACACATCCATATACAAGAAAGCACTACACCAGGCAGGCTGCATCTGTATCCCGATCGCATTACTGCACACACTCCGGGAGAACACACAGCAGATTCAGTTCCTGACAGACCGAGTGTAATTCAACAATTTCTCCAGTCTTCTCAGGGTGAGCCTGGTTTCTACTCTTCAGAGATCCTTTGATTCTTTCAGAGACGGATTCAGTCCCAACAAGCTGTTACACAAGCTGCAGACCGGAACTCTGGCCTTACACACGTTTTTGACTAAACTGCACACTGAAAAGCACAGGGCTCCTTCCTTCTTCACTGCCAAAGCTCAACTGAACTCCAACCACAAAAACCGGCATTTCTTTGAGTTCCTCCCAGTTCTTGACTGGATTGGCTGTCACTCACAATAGACTGCTGCTGTTGGTCCAAAAAGGCACTGAAGTCTAAACTACATCTCCCAGAGTCACTGCCCATACAATCCTCTTGTGGCTGGCTCAGATTATGAGTCCAAGTTCTGATTCGTCCAAGGCACCATTTTAGAGCTAGCTTTCCCCACACTGATTGGTCCAGTTCAGCAGTTCAAAACTAGAATGGGGAACTAGCAGACACAGTTCTGACTGCAAAGAAAGCAGGTTAGACAAACTGTAATTTCATTATTACTCTAAATAATTTCTGGTAAACAGTTACATCTTTCAGATAGGTTCCTTTGCACTCCTAGTGACTGCAAAATTAAGTGAATTAGCAGCAGCTCGAGTGGTACTCAGAGAAGCACACAGTCCCCCATACAAACTAATTATGTCTGCAAGCAGACAGCTCTTAAAGAGACAGTACCAGAGGCTCTAAAAACACTCACTGATAAATGGCTTAAATGCCAAACACCATTCAGGCTTGGAGCATTCAAGCAAGCTCCTGGAAGTCTTTTGGGAACCCCCCATTTGTAGGGGGGTTACACATGGAATCTGGAATGTTTCTCTGAGTGCATCTAAGGATTTGATTGCCTCACTTGTATATAGGTTTCCCACATATCGACCCCCCAGATCATCCCAGAGCTGAAAACCAGGGTCTTGCAGTCCAAGCAGAAATGATGGGTTCCCTGTGACCAGGACCAGAAGTGACAAGCCTTCCTTCGCACCTCTGTGCTTCCTTACTTGTTCCCAGGCATCCAAAGTCAGGTCCACCACTGGGTTCTTGTGTTTAGTATGCCTATACTCCCATCTTCCCCCGGGATCTAAATAGGCCGTTAACTTAGCTGGGGCTCCCTCCCCTTTCAAATCTACCCAACTAGCTGCTTCCCCCCCCAGTTAACCTAGTCTTGAAGATGTATCTGCTGTATGGACAGAAAGTTCTCCCTGTAAATCCCAAACAGTACTACAAACAGTTCTGTCTGGTCGTTCTCCACTCTCTTTCCCTCAGCTGCTTACCTCTGTCTGTAAATCTACTCCCACTTGTCCCCTCCTACTGTTTGTTCCTGTGACTCCCCTGCTCTCAGGTAGTCCCTGCCTGTCATCCTTCCTGGGTCACTGGTCCCTATGTTCCCAAGCTACCATTACCTCCTTTATTCCTACAGTCCTGCACCATGCTCCTCCTACTGTCTATCTATCCTGTCTTCCTCTCCCTCCTCTCTCTCTGCTCCCCCTTCCCTCACTCTGTCTCTCTTTCAATACCTCTGCCTCTCCCTTCCCCCCTCTCCTTCCCCCTGCTTCTCCCCCTATCCTGTACCTACCACTCCCCCTTCACTTCGCTCTCCCCACCTCTTTAGCACATCTCCCATCCTCCTCTGCATCCACCCTGGTCTCATAGAAACATAGAAACATAGAAGTTGACGGCAGATAAGGACCGCAAGGCCCATCCAGTCTGCCCATTTCTTTTTCTACCTTATAAATGTGCCATCGGCCTTTGCTCTGTCAGTGGCCTATCTATTCATAGTCATTTGTATTGCTCCCTTATGCCTATCCCATGCCTGTTTGAAGCCCTGCACTGTATTCATAGCCACCACTTCTTGTGGTAAGCCATTCCATGCATCCACCACCCTTTCTGTGAAAAAGAATTTCACATCTCTCTTAATCGCCTCTCTAATCTCATGCTGTGTCCTCTTGTCCTGCTATTTTTCTTATATTTAAACATGTTAGACTCTTTCCACCTTGTTTATGCCCTTAAGGTGTTTGAATACCCCTCGATCATATCACCTCTCTCCCTCCTTTGCTCAAGGGTATACATATTGAGCTCTGTTAATCTGTCCTCATATGTCTTCTGATGCAGTCCCTGCACCATTTTGGTTGCCTTCTCTGGACTGCCTCAGTTTGGTTAATGTCCTTGTGAAGGTGTGGCCTCCAATACTGCATGCAGTACTCCAGATGGGGCTAACCAGTGTCTTGTACAGAGGATTATTACCTCCTCTACGACTTGTGATACCCTACTAATACACCCTAACACCCCCTAGCCTTACCTACTGCTTTAGAGGTCTGCTTGGATGATTTTAGGTCATCAGTGATTATGATGCCCAAGTCTCTTTCTTCCTTTGTGACTGCTAGCAACCCTCCCAGCTCTATAGGTGGCTTCAGGGTTTTCTTCCCTATGTGCATGATTTTGCACTTCTTTGCATTAAATCCCAGTTGCCACTCTTCTGACCATTCTGCTAGTTTATCCAGATCTCTTCTCATTCTGCCCACCCCATCTGGATCATCTACTCTGTTGCAGATCTTGGTGTCATCTGCAAACAGACAAGCCTTACCTCTAGTCCATCTGCAAGGTCACTAATGAAGATGATGAAGAGGACTGGCCCCAAGACTGATCCCTGAGGTACCCCACTTGTGACTTGCATCTCTTCTGACTGTATACCATTTACCACCACTCTCTGTTTCTGCCCGTCAACCAGTTTGCCACCCAGTTGACCAACTTCTGACCCACCCGAGCCTACCCAGCTTATTTATCAATCTTCTATGTGGAACAGTGTCAAAGCTTTGCTGAAGTCAAGGTAGGCGACATCAACTGCTCCCTTGGTCCACCACTCTGGTTACCCACTCAAAGAAATCTATGAGATTAGTTTGACAGGACCTTCCTTTGTAAACCCATGCTGTCTTGGATCCTGTGCCCCTATGGATTCCAGGTGTTGCACTATCCTTTCCTTAAGGAGTGCCTCCATAATCTGCCCACTACTGAGGTAAGACTGACTGGTCTGTAGTTCCCGCCTCCTCCCTGCTACCACTCTTGTGGAGCGGGATCACATGAGCCCTTCTCCAGTCTTCTGGGACCTCTCCTGTGTTCAGAGACTCACTAAACAATTCTGCTAATGGCTCTGCTAGTTCCTCCTTTAGCTCCTTAGTACCCTGGGATGTATGCCATCAGGTCCCATTGCCTTATCCACCTGAGCTTAGTAGCTCTTGTAGGACCCTTTCTTTTGTGAAGGAGTAGTGCTCACCTCCTCCCCCTGTGTCCATGATGCTGAGCTGTGGCCCTGCCCTACCTTCTCTTCAGTAAATACTGAGCAAAGTATCTATTTAGGATAGATGCCTTACAGGGTCCTCCTCCTCACATGCTCCCTTTCTCCATTAAGCTTAGCAACCTCTCTGGACTTTCTCCTTTCACTAATGTATCTATAGAAAGTCTTGTCACCTTCTTTACTGTTCGTGCTAGTGTTTCCTCAGTTTGGGACTTTGTCTGCCTTACTGCCTTACCTGCTTCCCTTAGGGCAGTTTGGTATGCCTCCTATCTCATCCCGCTGTGTTCCTTTATATTTCCTGAAGGCCAGCCTTTGGCTCTGACCTTTTCTGCTACTGTATTTGAGAACCAAAGTGGTTTCCTTCTTCTTTTGCACTCCTTTCTATCTAACACAATGGGATGTTGCTTCAAGTATTGCATCCTAATGCTTGCCCACTTTGCCTGTACCCCTCACCTGTGTTTCTTTTGCCAGGCTAGCTTAACTCTGTTGGCCATCTTATCAAAGTCAGCTCCTCTGAAGTCCCATATTTTGCCTTGGAATGGGATGATTTAGATGTAGTAGCCAAATTGAACCATACCATGTGATGGTCACTGGCCCCAGG
The DNA here is from genome assembly GCA_016271365.2 of Neoceratodus forsteri. Classification (NCBI taxonomy): domain Eukaryota; kingdom Metazoa; phylum Chordata; order Ceratodontiformes; family Ceratodontidae; genus Neoceratodus; species Neoceratodus forsteri. The sequence continues at coordinate 580,499,895 of CM057454.1, forward strand.
TGACCTTCTACCTGAGATCTGTGATCTCTGCCCTGTTAGTCAGTACTAGATCTAGGATAGCCCTGTCTCTTGTGGGTTGTTGTACCAGTTGTTTGAGGCCCTCCCCCTGCAGGGAATCCACTATGAGTCTAGTTCTGGCAGATGTTCCTGCTGGTATTGACCAATCTGTATCTGGCATGTTGAAGTCTCCCATTATCAGAACCTCCCCTTTAGCTGTCATGTTTTGTATATCTTCTAACAGTAATGTGTCTGTGTCCTCCCTCTGGTCTGGGGGCCTGTAGACAACCCCAGTTCTTATGGCTGTCCCATTTCCTGTTTCCAGGGTGACCCACAGTTCTTCTGGCTCCTTATGTGTATTCTCAATTTCTGTCTCCCACACTCCTCCTTACTGAACCTTGAATTTCTCCATCACTCCCTTCTCCCTTCTCCCCCTACCTTACCTCTCCTCCAGTCTCCCTTCCCTTCCTCCCAGAAAGTAGAGGATTCTCTCCTTTCTTTTCCCCCTAATGCTCCTCTACCTCTTAGCTGGTGATGTTGATCCCAACCCTTGCTACCCCTCTCCCTCCTCCTCCCAATCAGTACCAAAAGTTCTCAGCATCTACCACATTAATTTAAGAAGTCTGCTCCCTAAGATAGACTCACTCATAGTTTGGATCGCCCTGCACTCTCCTGACATCCTGTGCATTTCTGAGTCTAGGTTCTCCTTTAGAATTCCTGACTGTCACTTAGCCCTCCCTGACTATCATCTATTTTGTCAAGGCATAGGCAAACATGGTGGTGGCATTGCTTTATATGTTCACCAGACCCTCTCCTGCCCCATCTCTTTTAAGAAAGCTCTCCTTGCCTTTCCCAAACCCCTGCTATCAAAGATATCCCTTCCCGCCACCCTTCCCATCTTTGTAGGTGTCCCCTACACCTCGCCTAAGGCCTCACATTCTTCACTCCTCTCCTTCTCCTCTCTTGTCTCCCTCTGCACCCCTGGGGAGCTCATCCTCCTTGATGACTTCAATGTCAGCTCGCTCTCCCCCACCCCTAAACCCCTCTTCCACTCCATCAAGTCCCTGAATCTTTCACAGCTGATCACTGATCCCCCCCCCAGACTCAACCCTGCCTCATCCAACCACTCCCTCCTGGACTGGGTGTTATCCCCCCACCCCCATTACATCTTGGCTGCAGGCTTCCTCTCTGACACCCTTAGTAACCACTACTTTATCTGCTGCATTAGGAAAGTGCAATCCCCTGTCCATCCCCAAGTACATCTGGCACAGGTCCCTCAGGTCACTCAACACCAATGCTCTCTTTTTCGACATGGCCTCCTAGGACTGGTCCCCTGTTTACACAGCTCACAGCATTGACTCTGCCCTTTTATCTTTCACCAATGTCCTATCCAGCATCTGACACACTCATGACGCCCTTCACAAGACCCTTGTGAAATATATCCAACACTCCTAGATCATGCCTGATCTAATCGAAATGTGCAAATCTCAGGACTGTGTATGGGCTTGTTTCAAGACCTCCCACTCCATAGCTGACCACAAATTTTACAAGTCCCTGCATAACGCCTGCACTAAGGTGATTCATTCTGCCAAGGCTTTAGATTTAAAATCCAGTCTTCAGTCCAACCTAAACTCCCCATCCAAATTCTGCAGAGTAATCCACTGTTTGTTCGACCCCCCGTCCAATTGGCCCCCCTCCCTCCTAGCCAATGGCTCCCAGGTCTCTGACAACCTCACCCTCTTCAACAAGTTCTTTACCACCTTTGCTCTACCCAGCCAGTCCTCCTCTGCTCCCCCCTCCTGCCTCCAACATGGTTGATGGCTTTAGCTTCCCTCCCATCCCCCCTCCCATGAAGTCATACGTGCCCTCTGGTCTCATAACCCCATCAAGCACAGCCCTGATGGCTTGGACCCCAAACGCCTCAATATTTCCACCCCTGCCATTGTCTGTCCTCTTCCTCACCTTTTAAACCTATCCTTCTCCCTCTGCACCATCTCCAGAACCTGGAAAGTTGACAAAGTACTACCTCTACACAAAGGGGGAGGGGGGGCGACCCTTCCTTCCCAGGAAACTACAAGCCAACCTCACTCCTTCCCTCCCTTGCCAAACTTCAGGAGTCCTTAGTGTATTCCAAGCTTGTAACCTCGCTAGACTCATCATCCTTCCTCTCTGTACTATAGTCTGGCTTTAGAGAAAGCCATTCCATCATCTCCTCCCTACTGGTGTCACTGACTCCATGCTTATGAGAATGTATCAGGGTCACATTACAACTGCCATTTTTATTGACCTTGCTAAAGGCATTCAACTCAGTCTCGCATCCCCTTCTCCTAAATAAATTGCCCTCAGCTGGCCTCTCTGCCCCAGCAGTTGCATGATTTTACAGGCATCCAGGTGGGTGGCGATTTGTCACCCCTCCATCCTAGCTTGTGTCTCCCCCAGGGCTCCATCCTGTGCCCCGTTTTGTTCACCATTTTTCTAAATGATATCCCCTCCACCTGTGCCTCATCGCACATATACATGTAACCACTAGGCGGCACTTACTCCTAGGGTTACACCCCTGCCTTGCCTGGCCTGATCAAGGTTGAGGGGCCTGGGTTCTTAGACTTACTTTAAATTGTTCTATTTCCATGTTGATACATAATGCGCAGTGCCTCCACTCAGGGTTTAACTTTAAAGTGGGCTAGATGTTACCTGGTACAACCCGCTGAGATGTCATACCACCCACTGTTACCTTTAGCCACCCCCAACACAGGACCCAAAATACAGTTCCCCACATTTCAGACATTTTGTAATTAAGGACTCTCTCTAATAATATGCGCACACAACCATATTTCCAAAAACAACCATTACAATATTTATTTGGGGAACATAGGAGTTAGGAGAAGGGGAATGGAATCAAGGTTATGCAATTACAGTATTTACAACTGATTTAGATTTGCAAGTGCTGGTGAAACCCTCCAGCTGGGTAAGTCAGTGCAGTTTAAATCATATTTCAGTGTTGTATTTTTTTCCCACCAACCTTGGAGATAAACCAAAGCCCTGGCTATCTAACTAGCTGCATAAGACAGATACATTTTAGCAATACCCACACTGGTGCCAGTCTCCCAGATAGTGCAAGACCCCGCAATCCCACACAACCTGGATACCCAGTAACTGTAAAGTTCTCAGAACGTGGTGCAGGCCTGATGGACGATGCAGCTGTATGTAAACCAACATGGGTGGGGACCTTAAGGGGATCAAGCATATTAACTGCAAGTGGCAAGAATCACACTCTTGAACTATGTACAAGTCAGAATCGGGGATGCAGGTGTTGGCCTGCAATGCTTGCAGTGAATGTCCTCTTTGGTTTAGACAAGTCTGAAATTAGTGCCTTCAGCAGTCCAGAACTCTGACTTTAAAGATTAAGACACAGGACAAAGCTAACAGCCAGGAACCAGAATCTGACTGCAAAGGGTCTTACAGCTATTGAGATGAAAACCTGCATTTTAAACTTCAAAGCCACTGTCTCTTTAAGGCTGGAACACTTTGCTGGATGAACAGGTAGGAGCAGGGCTGGCACGCTTCAACCTCATGTCTTGGCTGTACCCCTCGAGGGAAGCTCATATGGCAGTGCCTTGACTGGTGGCATACTACCAGGCTGTCTCCCACAACCTTTTTAATCTGGAAGTTGCATTCAGTACATTTACTTGTCAGGCAATGCATTTGACCCATATGTGGAGCTAGGATTACATTTCTTACAGGCCAGACCATACATAAGACTTGACTACTCACACTGGACCTCATATTGCCCTGGACTGAGCTTAAATTGCCTCACTGCCACTTGTAACACTTTTTATGTTGGCTCGTGCATGCGCGCCAGCCAACATATTGCATTAGTAGCAGATTTGGAGGCGCAGTCACTGTTGGGCGATTGCAGGGCACGCATCAGTAGGTGTGTCCCTCATTCCCCAATAAGCCTGCATGCCGGCGCCACACCAGAAATACATAATGTGGTGAGCACATCTAAGGAAAGGTCTGCTGCAATGCGAGCAAAGCTCGTCATATGCAGCGGCACCTCCCGACGTGCCTTCCCTGGTGAAACATTACATTAAACATGGTGGCACACTGCCTGCCTCAATGCCGACTTCGTGGGTGACCAATCCCCCTGTCGGCATGCCTAAGTCTTATGTTTTTGATATTGTTCTTTATGTGTTTTTGTATTAATTGTTCTTTGTTGTTTATTTATTAACTTGTCGCATGTGAAAACGAGCAGTTTGCTCATCTTGCTAACAAGTATAAAAATAAAAATGAAAAAATGAAATGAAAAGGTGGCACGCTTGGGAGACAACCCAAATGCCCCTGTAAAAAAAAAAAAAGTCCCATGCATGTTTTTTCCTCTTACCTGAAAAGAAGAAACGGTTCCTCGCGCCTGTCCAGCTCCCTGCCCCATCCCGCACCTACCCTCTGCGCACCCTACCTCCCCACACCCCCTCTCACCCCATACATACGTCCAGAGTCCGGCACGATGATCTTCGGTGGCCCGGGAACACATCTGCACTCTTCAAAGCCGACCACGAACTGAAGAAATGCCAGTAAGCTGTATAATGGCATAAACAGGGTTTTTTCAACTTTGGTGCATATCTCAGGCATTTTTTGGAATATTCGCATCAAATTTTCAACATAGGGTTATTGGGGACCCTCCTCTCGAGTTCAGTCACTGTCATGGCGATATTCAGTCCCAAAAGGTGATTTTGCGGTCACTGCGTGGAATCACCTTTCAGGACCGAGTAACGAAACGACAGTGCCACTGTTCATGAGGGGGGCTCTCAAAAAGCCTATGTTGCAAATTTGGTGAAAAAAATAAAAAAAATGGCTGTTTTACGAGCGTGTGTTGTGCTGTTTCCACGCACATTCGTAACTTCATGAATTTGCAATATTTTCTCTCCAGATTTTCAAAATTGGCATTTTTCCACACCTCCTTACGAACAGTATAACTGTCATTTTATATATCCTGGCCAAAATGTGTTTTTGCACATCCGGCGCAGAATAGCACGGTCGCTGTGCCAAATCTGTTTTCAGGACAGTTTAAGAAAATGACAGTGACACTGTTCATGACCAGAAGTCCTAAAATGCCTATGTTAAAAATTTGGTGACGAAAGTCCATAAAATGACTGTTTTACAAGAGTGCATTGCGCAGTTTCCATGCACCCTTGTAACTTCACAAATTTGCAATATTTTCATGCCAGATTTTCAACACTGGCATTTTTTCACACCTCCTTATCAACAGTACAGCTGTCATTTTTCACAGCCTGCCCAAAATGTGTTTCTGCACCTGTGGTACAATGGCATGGTCACTGTGGAATCAACCTTTGGGACAGATTAACAAAATCACAGTGCCACTGTTCATGAGGAGGTCCCAAAATGCCTATGTTGAAAATGTGGCTAAAACTCCCAAAAATAATTGGGCTATGGACGGTGTTGCGAGTTTCTATGCATGCTCATGACTTCACCAATTCTTCATATTTTCACTCCAGATTTTCAATCGTTGCATTTTTACGCCTCTCTCGAACAAATACAGTTGTCATTTCCACATCCTGCCCAAATGTGTTTTCATCCCTGTGTCGCTAAATGGCATAGCCCAGTAAAACCACCTTCAGCTAACAAACTGATTGTGCCACTCTTCATGAGGTGGGTCACAAAAGCCTATGTTGAAAATTTGGAGGGAAAATACCAACAAACGCCTACAATGTTAGGGTTTCCAACTGTAACAACCCACCCTGTAGAGACTGCCAGGCATCAGGGGTGTGACTTGGGATCATTGGCTGTAATGCTCACACCATTCCACCCCCACCCCCACCCTGCAGCCAGTGACAGGCATCGAGGTGTGCCTTGGAGTGTTCGTCCCTAACGTTCACCCCATTCTCCTATACTGCACCTGTCTCAGTGTATTTCCTATTGGAATGGGGTAAGTATAAGGCCCAAAGACCCCAAAGCACACCACAACACTTGTCAGTGTCTACAGGGTAGGGTGAGGCCCATTCTTCTATACTGCTCTTGTCTCAGCATATTTCCTTACGGAATGGGGTAAGTATAAGGCCCACAGACTGCAAAGCACACCACAACACTTGTCAGTGTCTACAGGGTAGAGTGAGGTAAAATGGCATGAGGTTATAGCTGACGCCCCAAAGGCACATCCCAGCGCCTGTCAGTCTATGCACGGTGGGAGTGGGATTGGCGATAGTTCCATACTTCACTGCCATTCCTATTATGCATCTCTAACTCCTGCACTACCAGTGCCAATGCCAGCAAGACAACAGTCGGCATTGACAAATGATTGTTTCCAGGTTGAGCCTCTGTTAAGAATCACTGTTTCTGTGCAGAACTTTGCTTGTTGGCAAAACAGACACAGAAACTCCTTCAACGCAAACATTGATACTTGGCTGTATCTCTGTTTACTTTAGCTCCCTGGGCTCAACAGTACTTTGGTAACTTGCTTTAACTCACACTTTACTGTAGCACTAGACAGCATTGATTTCTGTAGCTTTCTAATCTCAAAGCACAACATGCAGTCCCTTGTGGCTCTTTCCTGGCACTTGTAGCCTCCACATTACACAGAACACATTGCTGGACCACCAGTCACAGTCACCATTTGACTCACTTTGGGCTGTGCTACCCCTTGTAGATATTCTTAAGTTGCACAGTCACAATCATTAGCTCGGGCTGGGTGACCCCTTAGAGCTTGGTTAAATGTGCACTTGTCAGACACTGTTTTACTCACTCAGATTGCTTAACCGAGGGGGGTTTCTCTTTTGTGGTCTTAGGATTCATCAACACTCTCACTGCTGGCTTACAATCAAGTCACTGGTTCACATCTTTCCCAGATGTGGAAGGGAAGGCTAGCCCTGGAGCACATTCTGCTGGCAGCCCCCAGGTTAGGAACTTCTGCTACAGGCATCTGCTGATCTCTCCTCTCAGCAGGAGAGATTTTCTTTCCCTGGTGGAGAGGCTTAAGCTGGATCACCAGGCCCATTTACTTTGCTGGGGGCCTGAGCCCCCACCCTTGAGGGGGACTGCCACTTGAATCTCCCTCGATCTCTTGAATCTGACTAAAAAGGCTGAAAACACAGTCTCTTATAGGGCTCTTCTGAGGCTCCTGATTGGCTGAAGCTATTGGGTTCTTGGCCTCCAATTGGCTGGAGGGCTTGTCAACCAAGAAAATGAATTATGCATGAACCTCACTCGATACACAGCTGGTCTGCTGTTTTGTCACCTGAAATTAAATCCCTGTAAGTCCCCATGAGCACCTGATGATTTCCCATGAGCTTTAGCTAATGTCCCACAAGTTCTGGCTTTGTTATCCTGGCTTTCCGATTGGCTTTAGCTGCTTTTGCAATGGCTGCTGTAAACACACAGTCCTTAAGCAGAATAGGTACACTCTTAAACAAAGTCCTGTTGCAGCCAAAATAAACTAAGTATTTGCTCCAAGACTCCACAGTTCATTAGCCCTAGTAGTATGCTTGCTGTTGCTGTACAGATTAGCTAACTGCTCAGTTCATAAGCCCATCACTGCTGCCAATATTTTACTTGTGAGATTTGCAGCAGATTCAGGATTCCAAATAAGCCCATGCGCCTGTTTGTTGGTGAGTCCAGTGAGAGGATGCCAGTCCCAAACTTATAACAATACTTACTGTAAATTAGAGTCAGTAATATAAGCAACACAAACTGATGCTGAATTTCATTTTAATTGATCTTGAATCGCTTGAATTCTGGACAAATACACAGGCAGAAACTACCCCAGTGCTTCACCTTCTCAGTAAGGCTTCACGAGAGGGCAATGTTACAGAGACATTGGCACATTTTATATAGTCATTTCTTGATGACATCACTATGTTCCCTCTTTTTCCATTAATGATTTTTCATTTTAATTTCGGACTTCCTAAGTTGTTTTTTTATCCTTTTTTTCATTAATCATTATTTTCTTTTATGTCCCTTGTTGGTGTTTTATTCTTTTTCTCTTTTGTAGCAATACACAAAGTTTTTTGTATTATGAATGTTCAATAAGTGCATGAGGCATGTTTGCAATTTTTTGCTATCTGCATATAGTAGCTAACGTATTAATGTTGCACTACATAAAGAAGCAATTATTCAGGACTGTCCTATCAATGAATATTGATTTTTTTTCCACACGTGCATGATAGCACGTTTGCAATTTTTTGCTGTTTGCATACAGTAACATAGAAACATAGAATCTGACAGCAGATGAGGACCGCCTGGCCAACCTAGTCTGCCCATTTTCCTACCTAACAGATAAGCTGCAGATCCCAGTTAACCAACAGCTTACTTCCTCCTCCCCCCCCCCCAACTAGGACTGCCTTATGTCTGTCCCATACATTCTTGAATTCCTCCACTGCTCTTAACTCCACGACCTCCTCAGGGAGACTGTTCCATGCATCCACAACCCTCTCCATGAAAAAGATACTTCCTCACATTACCTCTGAGCCGTCCCCCCTCTATCCTCAAATTGTGTCCCCTTGTTCTTGCACATCTGTTTTTCTGAAAAATGCTATCCTCTTGGACTTTGTTGATTCCCTTGCGGTACTTGAAAGTTTCTATCATGTCCCCTCTCCCCCGTCTTTCCTCAAGTGTATACATATTAATCTCCTTTAGCCTTTCTTCGTATGTCTTCTGGTGCAGACCTTGCACCATTTTGGTTGCCCTCCTCTGGACAGCCTCCAGTTTGTCTATGTCTTTGCGGAGATGGGGCCTCCAGAACTGCACACAGTACTCCAGATGGGGTCTCACCAGCTGTCTGTACAGAGGGATAACAACTTCTTGTTTTCTACTATTGATGCCTCTCCCTATGCATCCCAGTACCCCCCCCACCTTCCTTACTGCCTTCTCACATTGCTTCATCGCAGTAGCTAAAGGATTAGTGTTGCACTACATGCTGTAAACAGTGATTATTTAGGATTGTCATACTAACGAATATTAATTTCCCCCAAACACTTCTATTAATATCTGTTGATTTATTTTTCATTTAATTATTGAGTGATTTATTTTTTTTATTACATCCCTCGTTTGTGCTCCACACTTTGTTCCTTCTGCAGTAATCTGTTACCAACAGTTAAAAAGATTAACATCACAATACATAAGTAGTGATTATCTAGGACTGTCCTACTAAATGAATATGATAATGGCAGACATAAACGAGTCTGTCCTTGTGTAGATGATGATGTTTTTTCTAAATTTGGATATTTTATTTTTTATATATTCATTTTGTAGTTCCTTGTCCTATATGGCTAAAAATGAAAGACTGACATTAATTTCATGTTTTCAGTTTGAATAAATGATTATTTAATGAATATCTAGCTTGAATAGATCATAATGATGGAGTATAATTTAAATAGGAATATGTTTTATGGCCATATTGACACAGTGGATGAAACAGTGTTAGATACATGGTTAAAAACAACAACAAAACAAATGGCGTATGTGTAAATGATTGAGAAATATAGTTGCAATGTATTTACTATGTAAGTAGGTTTTTCTCTTTAATTTTTGTAACCTAAATCCTTGTAGACATAATATTGATGCTTATCTAGTTTATTAATTATTCAATCAGTAAACACTGATGGAACATAGTGATGTCTAAAAGAAAGGACTATATACTGTAAATGTGCCAATGTCTCAGTAACATTGCCCCCTCATGAAGCCTTATTGAAGAGGCGAAGCGCTGGGGTAGTTTTTGCCTGTGTATTTGTCCAAAATTCGAGCAATTCAAACTCAATTAAAATGAAATTCAGCATCAGTTTTGTGTTTGTGTATGTTATTGACTCTCAGGAGTGCAGTTAAATTATTTTGTTGCACATTTGCAGAAGGCAGGCTGTCTTATCTGAGTCCCAAATAGAACTGATGCAGCCTGGGGCAGCATTTGTTTATTTAAACATTTCTTCCCTGGTAAGCATGTCCCCCTTTCACACAGTGCAGTTACAATATTTACTTTATAAAATTTTTCTCTTTATCTTATTTGGCGGTTGCTGAAAACCCTGCTGCCCCAAGGGCAGAACAGACCCTCATACATATTCATAGATTGGGGCTCTGGGTTCATTAATATTTATGAGCCCCGATCTTTACTGCCCCACAAATCTTTTTATTTATTGGCCCAAGCAGGCTTTCAGGGCTCTCTTCCTGGTCACCGGGTCCCACTGATGTGACAGGGAAACCATAACCAATGGAACTTTCTCCTGATCGACCGCAAGGGCCGTGGTCAGGAGGTCAAAGGCACCACAGGCACATCCTCGATCCCCGCTGGTACCAAAGTGCTGAAACAAACAGCAGGGGATCATCGCTGGAAACTGAAGCCCTGCAGGGCTGAAAATCATTTTGGGGCTACCAGGGACTCAGGCCAACACAGGGGACCAGGACAAATTAAACAGGCACTTCCTGGAGCACCAGAAGAGCAACTGAAAATGGGAGCAGATGGGCTAAAGGTAAGTCCCCGTTTTGGCGGGGGGGGGGTTACATGCATGTATGCTGATGTCACGATAATTTACTCATCAGGTCCTTCTCTATCGGCAGTCGAAGTCTAACTCCAAAGTGACCCCCTCAATGTGCTATGCTGGTTCTAGGCAAACCAGCTCAAAGTTAATACCAGTAAGACCGTGTCCATGGCCTTTGGCTCCTCCCAGAAGCTTGCAAGGCTCCCCCTGCCTTCACCATCTTGGATGGTAACATCCTGTAATCTGTCCCTGCCTTCACATACCTTGGAGTCTGGCTGGATAGCAAAGTAGATTTCTCTATCCACATTGATGCCACACATTTCAAACTTCACCCAAAGCTCAGCATCCTTTATCGTAATAAGGACTGCCTTCCCTGCCCATCCGACGAGATCTGTTAACCAAAGTGATCCTCCCTACCTTTAATTATGCCAATGTAGTATATAGCTATGCCCCTCCCCCTTTTGAGCATGACACCGTCTTTAATCACAGAATAAATATGAGTCTGGAGCCGGAAGGCCATATGGACTCATCCCATTGTTCCTTTAAAAAGCAAATTTTTGTTACCCATGAAATCATCTAATGTTTTTTTTGAAACTCTCCAATGTAGTGCTATTCACTACATTTGTGGGTAGTCTGTTCCAAACATTAATTACTCTTTGGTTCAACCAGTTCCCCCGTAGGTTACTTCTGTATGTTTCTCCTCTTAATTGATGTTGGTGGTTTCTGCTACATCTGTCGTTGTTTTTGACCAGTCCTGTAGTTTCACACAGATCACCATTTGATAATGTCTTGAAGACCATGCATAACTCCCCTCTTAACCTTCTATACTTCGTACTATACAAGCCCAAGTGCTTCCTCCTACTTTCATAGTCTGTGTGTTTTAGCTGATTTATTTTCTTTGTTGCTTTCCTTTAAACCCCCTCTATCAGTCTCTTATTCTTCTTTTTAGTAGGTGCCCAGACTTGTACGCAGTACTCCAAATGTGGCCTTACAAGTGATGCATACAGGGGGATAATAACATTACTGTCTCTACTAGTGATGTTTCTTAGAATGGATCCAATTATCATCTGTGCCTTCCCTGCTGCCACCCTACACTGTGCAGTTATGTTCAGGCCCTCCGTTATTAATACTCCCAGATCTTTCTCCATGTTTGATACCCTAATCTGATTTCCAAATAGGTAATAAGTGGCTCTTTTATTTTTATGGCCCATGTGCATAATTTTACACTTCTCAAGGTTGAGAGTTAGTTTATTAGCAGCTACCCAATCAGCCATTGCATTAATTTCATTTCGAAAGAGTCGGATAAATGGAGTGTCATTTACTGTGCAGGCTAGTTTAATATTGTCTGCAAATTTAGTGCTTCAGCACTTATGTGATGTTTGAAAAGGTGCTATATATATATATATATATATATATATATGTATATATAGGTGTGTGTGTGTATATACACACACACACACACACACACACACATACTACTAAACAGGGTTCGACCCAAGACTGATCCCTGTGGTGCCCCCACTTGTTATCTCAGCCCATGGTGATCTGGTGCCTGCTAAGGCTACACTTTTTCTACCATCCAACCAATATTTGATCCATTTGACAATACTGAAATCTAGCTCTATACTTAACAATCGTGCAATGAGTTGTCTATGTGGCAGGTTGTCAAACGCCTTAGAAAGCTCCAGTTACAGTAAATTCACTGGAAGACCCTTATCCAATGCACTACTAACCAGATCAAAAGAATTTAATAGGTTAGTCTGACATGACTGACGTGGTTGAAACCCATGTTGATTTACATCCCTTAAACCTTTCAGTGATAGGTGATCATTTATAATATCTCTAATGGTACCCTCCATAAGCTTGCTAATAATTGAAGTGAGGCTTATTGGATGGAAATTACAGCAATCGGATCTAGATCCTTTTTTTATATAGTGGAGTAATGATGGCATTCTTCCAGTCTTGTACAACAGAACCCTCTCTTAATGATGTGTTTAAGATGTCGGTTATTGGCTCCGATAGAAACGATGCTGCTGATTTTAGTAAAGTTGGGTGTAAATTGTCAGGCCCTAGTGATTTACTTGTATTCAGTTTTAGTAATCTTTTATACACATCTTGTTATTGTATTTGAAATTCTGATTTGGGTGCTAGTTCACTTATCTATGACCATTCTTCATTTGAAAAGTCAGTTTTGTGTTTAAATGTACTTGCAAAGTGATTGTTAAAGGCTGCCACCTTCTCCTTGTCTTCCTTTTTTTCTGTATTATTAACTTTAAGGGGGTGTGAGTTTAATTGATCTTTTCTTTTGCTATTTATATAGCCATAAAAAGCCTTTTTGTTGTCTTTTATGGATGTTGCAAACTGAAGCTCATAATTTATCTTGGATTTTTTTATTGCAGTTTGCATACTTGTGTCAGTGTCAGTGGCTCAGCAGGTAGCACGTTCGCTTCTGAGGCTGGGAGATCAGAAGGCTGTGGGTTCTATCCCCACACCAGGCACTTGGGTTATTATCCCAATACTGACACTGCAGTGCAGCATGAGGGGGGGTGCTGCACTCCTGAGGTGTCGTGTTTCGGAAGAGACATTAAACAGAGGTCCCATCTGCCTGTTCTAGTAGTAGCTCAGGTGGATGTCAAAGATCTTATGGCACTTCTCAAAAAGAGTAGGGAGATTTTTATTACGAGTGGACTTCATTACATAAAACATTTTTAGAAGGAAATCAAAAGCATAAAACAACACAACCTTAATAACCAATATAACAGAAAATAAATCATACATAAGAAAAAGTAACCAATAACACTATGCAGGTAAAGCATTCAAATCATGCAAAGACTGAAAACTTTTACTCATAAATATGTTAGCCTAACCAAGTATTGTAATTAATCCATAGATGACAAGCTTTTTCATCTGTATATCTCTTCCCATCCAACTGTTGCATAAATTGTAGTGAATGTTGAATATTACACAATAGCTCCAGTTGTGTGACAGTTTTCTGTTGCAAGATCAGCATGTAGCGGGACTGCCACAGAAAATACCTAATCACGGCAAGGACCACATACACGGTCTCTTTATATTTACCAAATCTAGTATCGTCTGAACCATACATGAGGGCTTGACATGGAAGGTCTGTCAAGCATGGCTCCAACCAAGAGCGAGACAGGTGCTCTCAAAAGGAGCGGACGTAAGGACAGTCTAGAAAAAGGTGCTGCTGGGTCTCTAATATTTGAGAGCAAGTGAGCCGGAGACAGTACCTTTTTGATAGCTGTTTGTGCTTACTATTCCCCTTTACTCCCAATCTACCATAATTACTCAACCAGGTGCAATCCCATGCAAATGGTGGGATCCTAGGGCTATTCAATTGTTGCAGTATATATGGTAGCTTGTTCACTGGACACCCAGGAAATTCTACCACCAAAGTTCTTTCAGAAGCCACAATCACAGCATCGATCGACTTCCTATCCATCGCTAGTAGCTGACCTGGTGTTATACCCCATCTAATGGCATTCTTAATACAGTCTTTACCATATATGGGAATTCGTGAGGAGAGAGACCTCACTTTTTTCTCCTCCCAAGAAGGGAGGCAAGGGGAAAGCCATTCCTGAACTAAGGGAACCCACTGCTTAACACCAGGACGTAGGGAAGGACATATATTATAGTCCAAAAATAGACTGTAATAAAAGGCGATGGGATGAATCACACCACTTCCCCCTTAATAGTAGGGAGATATGTAAATTCCCACTGAACTAGATTTAAACGTGAACCCCAAAAGGCCTGAAAAATACACCAAATAATCCTGTAATCATAGCTTGGGGAGGGGGGAATATAACTTGGGTAAAGGAACTGAGGGACCAGCAGAGATTTGATCAGCTTCACCCACCTCTTGTTTCATAGCTGCTGTCCCTTCCAACTAGAAACTATTCTGCCTGCCTGAGTCATTCTGCTTTCCCAGTTCAATTGTGCCATATCCCTGGGCATAAAGTTTATACCCAGTATGGATATGGGATCTACTGTTACTGAGATCCCTGCCCAGTGACCTGTTGGGTGCACAGGGGTATGCCCAAGAACAACCCCCTTACTTTCCCTAATATTAACATTGGAGCCAGAGAGGTGAGAGAATTGTGCCAGTACTGCTGTTAGTGCCAACTCCGAAGAATCTGTGGAGAGTGTTAAGATGACATCTTCAGCATATGCCAATACCTTTACCTGCATATTTTCTGTGAGTGCCTGACCTATCAATTGTTTGAGTGCCAAAATCAGCCTAAGCAAAATGCCTATCCCAAATACATAAAGGAGCAGGCTTAATGGGCAACCCTGTTTGACCCCTCTATGAATTTTAACTTTCCTCCCGAACCAGCCATTTATATGTGGAAAAATGAAAGAGGCACTATACATTGCCTTTAACCAGTTTACAAATGGTGCTGGAATACCAAATCCTAAAAAGGTGGCAAATAAAAAATGATGGGAAAGCCTATCAAAGGCCTTCTCTTTTTCCAGCCCAAGGACAAAGCCTTTTGCCCCTCAAGCTCCCGTTTGTAAAAGGATTAGCGTAGAGCTATTAAGTTATCATGCTGCTAGCGCCCAGACAGTGCACAAGTTTGATAAGGACTAATTAAATACTGTGCTTCCTAAGAGAGTCGCACCAAAAGTATCTTACTTAGAATTTTGAGGCCTGAGTTTAGTAAACTCAAAGGTCACCAGTTCCCAATATCTTGCCTAGTCCTCTTTTTGTGAATCAGGACCAGAACTGCATCCAACATTGAGGCAGAGTATTGGGAAGTGCTCAAAATGTGATTAAACAAAATCACCAAAGCTGGAGATAACTCCTCCATAAAGATTTTATAAACAGCCGAGCTAAGACCATCTTACCCAAGAGCCGTGTTACATGAGAGTTGCAAGATTGCCATCCTCACCTCCTCAAGGGATATGTCAGCAATCAATTGCTGGGCATCAACCTCTGACACCTGAGGCAATCCTAGAGAGTTCAGTATGTCTTGACCCTCAGGCTTGGGGGGGGGGGGCCACATCTGTATTACCTGGTGTTCTACTGCTCTCAAAGGTTCTTGAGGGGAGCTTATTAACTCTCCAGATGGCGCTAATAATTCAGTTATGACCCTACTATCAGTCCACTGCTTGCATTCCTTATAGGGGTCTAAGGAGCCCTTAGTAACCTGTGTACCAAATCAGAGTTCTTGATGTAATGTTTTTGCTCTATCATACTGCATTGCTGTGATCTGATCTTTAATGGTTTTAATCTGAGAACTAAAACCCTGCCCTGTCTATTCTGATTGCGAAATGAGATGCTGCAGTTGATGCTGCAGCTATAGGTATGTTAAATAGTCAGTTGCAGTTCTGTGGTGGGCCCTTTGCTGAAATAAATTGAACCAAGACTTTTTAGTGTCTTCCCACCAGTCTAAAACCTCAGAATAATATTCTCCCACCGATACTAGCCGCCCACTCTCTCTTCCATGCTTTCTGGAGGTGGGGGTCAGCAAGGACCGATTCATTTAATCGCCATTGATTTCTTTTACACTGTGGGCTTGATCCCCAACAGATTTTCAATTTCATAACCTGATGATCCGAGAATTCACAAGAATGAGTAAGAATATCTTTAATCGTTAGTGCAGGGGATATGAAAATAAAATCAATACGAGTCTTGAGAGGGACCCCTGTGATAGGTGTGGCCCCCTTTAAGATGAATTTCCCTGTAGGCATCTATCAGGCCTGCAGTGTTCAGTATGTTCTGTAAAGAAACAGTGTCATTAAACAACTTTTCTGTTTGAAGGCCTCTATCTGCTCTCAACAGCCCACAGTTAAAGTCCCCTAGCCAGAGGACAAACCGAGATGTGTGCAGAAAAGGTTGCACCTCTTTAAATAAGGAAACCCTCTGCACCTTAGTCTGTGGAGCATATACTGCTATAATGTGTAGCCTAGCAGTGGAATAAGAGATATCCAACAGGAGGACTCTTCCAGGGTAGATATCTACCAATCTGGAAACACGCATCTGAGAATTAGAAAACAAGATATCCACCTCATCACAGACGTCTTTACCTGTGGACCAGAAAGATGTACCCAAGGACCATGCTCTAGAGGTTTGTTGTAACTCACTAAGGGTTTTTAAGTGAGTATCAAACACACATATAATATCACTACTGAGTCCTTTTAAATACAACATAGCCCCATAACACTTTTTCCCACTCTTTATACTATTAAAAATGGTACTAATAGTTAAGGTATCCATCAGGGGACTACATGAAGGGGGAAGTCATAACATATTGGGGCTTTAATTAGGGAGTCTTAGAAACCCAGTGCTGCCTGATTCTTTTAGCAATTGACCGTTCCCCCTCCGTATCTGTGTTGGATGTAATGGAGGAAGAATCTGACCCTTCACCCTCTGAAGCACTAGCTGTACTATCACTTGGGAGAGATGCATATTTATTTCCTGCTTTCCGAGTTGGGGTATTGGGACTGGTTTTGCTGGTGACCTGCTTGGATTTATAAGACCCCAACCTTCCTTGCCGCAGGCGTTTCTTTGGGGCAACCACTGTAAACACTACATCTTTGTCCCGGGGGGGGGCATGTCCTTCTGCTCCAAATTCACCACCTCAGGGGGAGTCTTTGGCCCAGAGGGAGGGGTGTCACTTACTGGGTTTACTAATGAGGGATCCTGAGTGTTCTCTGTCACCTCCATCTGCTGTAAGGGTACAGGGCTCGGTGGACGGGGGGGGTCCTAAGGTGCTTTCTCAACAGGGGCCTGTCTATCTTGGTCTGCTACCTTCTTGGCATATAGATGCTGGGCAATGTTAATGAGCCCCTTATGTGAGGGACAATCCTCCCTGTTGTGTGACGCTCACGGGCAACATCCATAAGCATGTCCCATGTGCTCACACAAGTTACACTTGAAGAGGTTTAAACAGGCAGAAGAAACATGGGCAAATCTGAGACAGTGACTACAATGTGGAGTGTCACAAGCAGAGCTAAGATGTGCTTGTGATCCATATTTGAAGCAGGACTCCGGTTGCCCACTGTAAAAAATGGATCCCCAGTCCCTCACTAGAAAGAAAGAGCTGGGGAGGTGCATAGGTCCTAATCTGTGGAGTGCAGTTTAACTTTCACATGCTATTCCCCATCCCAAATCTGTTCACTATAAGCATTGGAGAGGGTTTTCCCAAAATTTCACAACACTGCCTTAGCCAAAATAAAATATTCTCAACATGGACTCCTTCGTTCTTGAACATGACCGTAATGGTTTTAACTAGGGGCTTGGTCAGTGGTATTGCATGAAATGGAATCTAGGTCAGGGTATTTTTTTGGGCCTGGTATTGAGTCCAGAACCTATCTAAATTAGAAATGCTCTTAAAACTGACACCATAGTTACCTTTTCCCAAACTGATGAGCTCAAAGATTTCTGAGGAAAAATAATGCAAAGAATTTTTAAGCAGTGTTCTGGCAATGTATACTCTACTAGGGTGCTCTTCTAGCCCACCTTTATGTAATAGTCTGACCGCGTTGCACCTAAGGGCCTGCTCTCCCTTGGTCGCAAAGAGTTCTGACAACTTGAACAAAGGGTCTGGAGCTGCTTTACCTGCCTGCCTATCAACAACATCTTCTAAAAGAACAGGAGTCTCAGGGAGAAATAACAGGAGGAGATACTGCAACAGGTTGTACAACAGGGGGGTCAGAAATGACATCAGTATGAGCAACATTAATATTATTAGTGTCACAAGAGTTACCCAGGGGTGAGTTGGAGTGTCCAGCAGGTGCATTGTTGGTGGCCATTGGTGCTGTTGATTTGTTAATCGTGTCCTGAAAGGTGGTGTCCCTAGGATCAAGTGACCATTTTCCTGAGGGTTCCTATGTCCATCTGGCCCCTTCTAGAGCCTTTCTAGAGGACCAATCTATGGAATCCAGTTCTGCATCCATAATCTCCCCCTAGTCTATTGATTTTTGGTGGTCCGAAAAGGAAAATGTCTGTTCTGTATCTTGGTTCTATGCAGAGGTCGCCATAGAGGAGTGCTGAGGTCTGGACTGTGTCCATACAGCTAAACCAGGTCCCAAACATCGCCGTTGTGGTCATTGAAATGATTCTGCTGAAACCGAGCAAGGAGGCTGTAGGCACACATGATTAGCCCTGTTTTCACTACCAGCCTGTAGCGGGACTTTGCTCACCATCTCTGCATCACTGTCAGAGATCTTCCGTGGAGATGATACCTCGGTCGGGATGTTTCTGAAGTGAGTCATTCCCTTCAGCACAGTCTCGCTGTTTTTGACAGGGGTGTCGGGCATGTTAACAGCCGACTGGGTTTGTTGCAGCATAGCAAGCACTGCATTGAGTTCTCGTATCTGTTTTATTTGCTTCTCCTTTTCAGTTTATAAGAAATTTAATCAAGTCTGTACCTGCTCAGGCATGACTGTCTCCGCTGGGTGCATATGTATGTGAGGCCTCGCTTGCTCATTACTGGGTTGCACAACGCTTGCTGTTGTCGGAACTGGCTCTCTCGAAAGGTAGGCTCTGAGTCTATATTAATCTCCAAATGTAAAGCAGCATCCACTGATTCTTGTGAAAACATCCCGGGAGCAGAGTCCCGCACGTCGATCTGATCTACCTCCATCTCCCTCAGAGTCTCAGGCAGACTGGCCATCAGCATCGGCCAGCCCAGAGGTTCCCCCTACAGGAGAGATAAGGAATTTCCTTGGTGTCCTGGATAAATTTCCCCCCATTCACTAAAAATACCACCAACAGCTTAATCTGGTTCAAGGTCAGTTGGCATTCGTCTGTATTCCCCTCCCCTCGGGTCGTGCCTGAAAATAGGCAGAATTTGTCTAGTGCACTTACCTGGTCAACAAAAACTAAATAAAAAATAAAATAAATAAATACTTTACTTTTCATCCTGTAATCCTCTATGTTTTTTGTGGAAGGATTCTTCCTAACCTTTATAAAAGCCTTTCTATGTCGTCTTACGAGTTTAGTGATTTTTTTTCACTGAACCAATTTGGAATTTTTCCCTTATTATTGTACTTAGTGGTTATTGGCACAAGCTTGTTTATACAGTTCTCCATATGCTCTATAAATGTTTTCCATTTAAATTCTAATGGTTCATTTTCAAAATCCTGTTTGCAGTTCTAGTCTTGACAGTATTGTAATATTTTGTTGTAATCTGCCTTTCCATAACACGTTAATGAGGTCCTACCATGCAAGAGCTTCCAGTTAGTTCTGAATTTGAATTGTAACATATTACGGTCACTACTACAACGAGGCTCTAACACTTTGCAGTCAAATTTTTCAGGTTCTATATTACTAAAAACCAAATCAAGGGTGTTTTGTCCCCTAATGGCTAAGTTTATTAGCTGATTCGGACTGCTTACTTCCGCATAATCCATAAGTCTCCTTCCATGTGTTGATTGGGCTTGTTTTAGCTTCCAGTTTGCGTCTGAGAGATTAAAATCACCCATGATGATGGACTCAGTACCTGGGTCGAGTAAATTGAGCATGTTAATGAACAATTTGCTCTCTTCTGTTGTTAAATCTGGAGCCCTGTATTCTATATAAAATACAATTTTTTTTCCCTTGTTTTGGGATAGACTGTTGCCTATACTTGCTCCACATGCTGATACTGTGCTTCTATGTTTCTGGTATCACTAGAATCTAGGTCGTTGGAAGGGCTACCCCCACCCCCCCGTTACCTTCCCTGTTGTGGTGGTAGACTCTATAATCGGGTATACTAATATTCCAATTTTTATTCTTCCACCATGTCTCTGTGACCCCACAGATATGTATATTTTCAGTTTTTAATATATACTCAAGTTTATCCTTTTTGTTGGTTAAGCTCCTGGCATTCAGATAGAGTATGTTCAGGTTGTGGTACTTTTTTACTTCTCCCCACCCCCCGTGTTAAGTTTTTTGGAGTGTTACATTAGGTCTAAGGACCTCAGTTATTTTTCTGCCCAGGATTTGCTTTCCTATTTTGTTTAGGTGCAGGCCATCTTTGGCATAGTTGAGCGACCTAACATGGAAATGTTTCCAAATATCTATGAACAAGATATTTGCCTGCCTGTACCTATTTTGTATGCTTGCATTGATCCTTTGAATGGTTAAGTTTCTTTCTGGGTGGCATTTATTCAGGGGAAGTATACTCGAGATAAAAGCTGTGGCCTCAGTAGCTTTCATTATTTCTCCGACAGATATAATGCCCTTCCCTATGTCCTTTTCGTGTTCTTTACCCACATCATTTATCGCTTCATGTACTACAACTGCTTAGTAAGTTACACCTTTTTTCAAGTGTGTCTGTAGTATATTCTTTATATCCTTTACCCTTGCTCCAGGCAACCAGTTTACCTCCTTGATAAATTTGTCATTATGGCATATAATAGTAACACAACCCCTGATAATAGTCACCTATTACTAACTCTTGAACATCATGATTGCTGTTGCATTCTGTTTCCATTTAATTTTCTACATCTATAATATGCTCGTTTTATAATATGCTCGTTTAGCATATCGTTGTCAGTTTCCTCTGTTAGTTAGGAATATCTGTTATGTACTTCTAATGAGGTGTTGCCAAGTGCCCTACGCCATTTTTTATTTTTAGAAAGGTGTTCATTGGCTGTCTCCTGAGTTACTAGCTTTGTCCCCTAAACTCTTTCTCTTTTTTTCCATCTGCTGCTTGTTTGGTATGTTCTTTGATGCCAACAAAGCTTTTAAAGACTGAATTTCAGCATTTAATGTATCCATTTCAAGATGCTTGACACATTTATAAGTATTTGTAGTACTGTCAGTTTCCTCAGCTGTGTACGTTACAAGAGCTACATCTTATGGCTGACCCTGTTCCACATAGCATATCTAATATATGTTTATTTGATTCGGCCATTTGGTTCACCTGCTATGATTGTGTAGCCACTGTCAGATAATGGAACTATGCAGGTAGACTATATGTAGTATTACCTACAATTTTGACAGTGCTACCATCACCTGTGTCTATGCTGTCCCTCTCACTAAATCTGCTACTCCTAGTTCTGTTTTCTAGCCTTTTGGGCCTGGTGAACACAGCAGGCTCGTGCCCGCTCACACTGGGCATCTCTTTTATGGCCCCTGACCCAATGCTGGGTCACGTGACTGCCCTACTCCTCACTCTATCACCAAAGTTAAAACATATTCACCCTCATTCAGGAAGTACACAGTTTAAACACAGTTTAAAATACACAGGCTGTCTGAGCAATAAAAGGAGTGATGTAGGTAAGGTAAGGTAAATGCCGCCCCAGTGTACCCGGAATTCCTGTCGCTCGGTATTAGGTATGAACTATAGCTCCCGGTACTTCTTGCGCCCAGTCAACAAGTACTAATCTCTGGAGTGCCCTATTAAATGAAAATGTGCAGTGCTACCTGCCTAGTCTATCTCACCAACACGAAGGTGATCACACAGCAATAGGACAGGATTTTAATGCCCTCTGTCATTTCATCTCTTTTGACTGGGTTGAATAAGGCCCTGTCCCATTTGTTATGCAGAAAGAGGTTAACACAAAGATCTGTTCTATCCTGTCCTTTTCTGTCCCTTGTCTGTCTAATTGCACAATCACATTTTCTTGTGAGACCTAAGAACTGATCATTCTGACATTCTCACAATTCTCCACCTCCTGCTATTTACCTCTCTCACTTGCTGTTCCTATCTTTTCTTCCTCCTTGCTTATCTGTGGTTGCAAAAATATATGTGAATCTGTATGTGAAACTGGGATCCCTTTGTTTGCCAATGCATATAACTGTATTGTTGGAATTATTGCAAAAAGCTGTTTGGAACTCATGGGGTTAACCTTGAGATGCAGCACAAGCTCATTTGCAGAGTTGTCAATGCGAGATTAGTTTTAGGACACCATATTCTATTTTGTTCACCTACAGGAAAGAAACTGACAAGAATTCCGATACATTTTGTGTGAAGACAGGATGTCTAGCTCAGGATGTAGAAATGAATTGCCAGGCAAACACTTCTTATAAAAAGAGCAGCAATGATTAGCAGAGAGAGAGAGAGAGAGACTGAAACTTAGAAGTAAAGCGACTCACAAAGGAAGGACATTGTTTTGTTTGAACTCTCTATGTTTAAAAAACATTCTGAAACATAGAATTAGACAGCAGATAAGGACTGCTTTGCCCACCTAGTCTGCCCATTTCCCTATCTGATGGATAAGCTGCAGATTCTAGTTAATCAACAGCTTACTTCCTCCCTCCTACCCCCCACTAGAATTGCCTTATGCCTGTCCCATGCATTCTTGAATTCTCCCAGTGTTCCTGATTCCACAACTTCCTCAGGAAGACTGTTCCATGCATCCACAACCCTCTCTGTGAAAAAATACTTTCTAACATTACCTCTGAGCCGTCCCCCACTCTATCTTCAAATTGTGCCCTCTTGTTCTTACACATTTCTTCTTCTGAAAGATACTACCCTCTTGTACTTTAATTCCCTTGAGATACTTGAACATTTCTATCATGTCCCCCCTCTCCCTCCTTTCCTCAAGGGTATACATGTTAAGCTGCTTTAATCTTTCCTTGTATGTCTTCTGGTGCAGACCCTGCACCATTTTGGTTGCCCTCCTCTGAACAGCCTCCACTCTGTCTATGTCTTTGCGGAGATGGGGTCTCCAGAATTGCACGCAGTACTCCAGATGGGGTCTTACTAACTGTCTGTACAGAGGGATAACAACTTCTTGTTTTCTACTGATGGTGCCTCTCCCTGTGCATCCCAGTATCCTCCCAGCCCTCCTTACTGCCTTCTCACATTGCTTGTCCACCTTTAGGTCATCTGATATAATTAATCCTAGGTCTCTTTTGATTTTTGTTGTTGTTATTAACTCACCCCCCATTGTGTACTCTTCCCCTGGGTTTTTGTTTCCCAGATTACCTTGCACTTCTTTGCATTGAATCTGAGCTGCCACATATTTGACCATTCCTCCAACCTTGCCAAGTCCCTTTTCATTCTTTCCAACCCACCTTGTGTATCAACCTTGTTACAGATCTTTGTGTCATCTGCAAAGAAACATACCTTTCCTTCCGGGTGCTCTCCAATGTCACTTATAAAGACCAGGGACCCTGGTTTTCCATTTTTACCGATAACATCGGTAACAATCATGGAATCCTGCTTGGTTTGCAGATTTTGAATTCTTGTACCAGTGCCTCACGGAAATTGCATGTCACTGCACAGAATCTCTAAGATTTCAGTATCTTTTTAATTTTTATTTTTATTTTCTCTTTCTATGTCCCCTTCTCACAGCATCAGTCTCCACTTTTCAGAGATCCCTAGGCTTGGTATCCCCTAGCTTCATCCCCAGGTAATGCTCAGGAGCTCCTGTGGGCCTGCCCCATCCTGCCTGGATTGTACCCCCCCAGGTGGAAAGGGAGGGGACCCCAGGTCACCCCTCCAAACTCACTTAGTGTGTGTCGGGCAGCTCAGTGGGTCCCTCATGCAGCCTGGTTATGAAGTCTGGTGCACCTGGGTCCCTTCTGCCAGTGGCCGATGTGGAGTAAGTGTTCCTAGTTTTCTGGTCCCTGTCCCTGAGGGTACCAGTACTAGAGATCAAAGGAGGTAGGTAACAGAGACATGTGACCGCTCCAGATCCTGGCTACTGTCCTCCCCTCCTGATCACTCTGCAGCACCATTGCACCACCACCCGTGGTCACACAGGTGGTGGTAAAGAAGTAGGACCTGCAGCTCACCCTCCCTGGAGGAGGATCCCCATGCCAGACCTCCAGCAACCCGAGTTTGCTTTTGACCCTGGGTCGCTGGCATTGCAAGGCAAGCAATAGTGCTACCGCAGCACCAGCGGGCTGACCCAGATTTCAGCATCTTAAAATGAATGCTGCTGTGCTTTTGCATTCTTTCTGCTTTGCTGCATATAGAGTCAGTAAGGAAATCACCCACACTGCTTTGTTGTAATCAGCCATTCAGTTTAACCACCCATGCCTAGTGGTTAGAGTAACAAATGGTGATTGAACTGGGTACATCCAGCAGACTTTGGTTTGAGTCCCACAACCTCCACTTGCATACTGTGCGACTCTAAGCAAGTCACTTAACCTCCCCAGTGCTTTTAGTTCACTCCTTAAAACAGACAGCTCTACCTAGTGGACCTTACCTGCTTTACAAAGAATATAAAAAAAAATACCTATATATGTTTACTACATCAGAGAATAGTTGTCAGGGTACCATGTAATTTACCCGAGTTTTACTTGGGCTGCAATGATTTTGTATAGGTAAAGATAAATGTTCAGATACATTTTATGTGTTTTATAAGCTTGTTTATAGATTTTAGTCAAGTTTTTATTGTATTCTTTGCATATAAGCATCTAGGTTGTAGATTGCTAAATGCAGGATCACTGTTACTAACTAACTTATTCAAGTTTATAATCAGTAGGGCCATCCAAAATCCTCAGTTGTTTGAATGAAAACTAGTCTGAATGAAAGTATGTTCAAGAAGAAGAAACTGCCTTACTACTTATGAAAAGACTTCACAGTTAGCACCACATTTAGGTGAATTGGATCATTTACACCATTTCCCCCACCTGCTGTTTCAGTCTCTGTGACAACAAAACATTTTCTGATAGACTGCTTCAACAAAAAGCAAATGTCAAGTATTTAAGAGTACTTATGTTTGGCCAGTGGATTTTGAAAGCACAGTCAATGACATACAGAAGGTAAGACCCCAGGGGCTGTATGATGCTGGTGGGCAGAGTAGTGTTCAATTCACATCTGAAGAAAGACATTAAAAACTGGTAGATACCCTTTTCATGGACACCAAGTAAAAAAAAAAAAAAAAAAAGCATCCACATGTCGGAGATGCATGAATCCATTTGAAGGTCCTCCACTAATCACTTGTGGATTTTTTAGGTGAAGACACTTTATTTCAAAGAAGCAAATTCAAGCATTTTTTTTGGCTCCTCCTACCCCCTGGCCATCCACTCCTTCAGGCCTGCCAAGGCCCCTTACCACCTGCTGAGTCCCGACCACCATCCACTGACTCTTACTGCTGTGCTACCAGGTAACCCAAAGTAACACTTCATTAAGTGGGCCCCTACCCCTGTGGGAGGCTACTAGGGGAAGAGAATTGCCCCGAAGGGCTTCCTGTGTATCGTGGGCATGGCAGGAGTCAGACCAGACACATGTCTGGGGCTTCTGGCTTATGGAGGGACCAACAGCCATCCTTCGGTTGATCAGCGGATGTTTTCCCATTTTGTTGGGAGCGTGACAAGCAACATGATGTCAAGGCACAAGCCAACATCCGTCATGCTCCCTTCTGCAGTGAGGGCTAACATGTTGTCTTGCCTCTGGCCTCTACCACGGGCCAGCAAATGCTGAGCCATGAACCCACCCTCCCTCCCAGGAGAAGGCGAGTGGTTATTGGGCACTCAAGCCTTCACCCACCAGCTGGACCTCCAACACCCAAGTCTGTTCCCTAACCCTGGTCAGTAGTGTCACAGGCAGAAATCCAGTTCAGGCAGTTAAATTATAGATGGGAAAAAACAAAGGTAGTCCACCTTAGCAGTGATAGTTCAGATTAATTCACTTCTGAGTTCTAACAAGCAAAGAGACCAAGTCATTTGTAACTTGTGCATGTGTTGAAGAAAGGGGATCATAGTGCTGTCACTACTGCCATCACCCCAGAGGGATATGAACTGCATTGCTGCTACTGCCATCACACCGAAGGGGTGGGGGCTGTAGTGCTTCTGCCATCACCACTGGTGAATGGGGAATGTAGTACTGCTGCCGTCCCACCTGAGGGATGGGGGCCATAGTGCTGATACTGCCATCACACAATGAGGAATGGTGAACATAGTACTGCTGCTTCTGTCACACCTGAAGGAGGGAGGTCATAGTGCTGTTGCTGCTGCCATCACACCAGAGGTATGGGGGCCATAGTGCTGCTTCCATCACACATTGGGGATGGGGGCTGTGGTGTTGCTGCTGCCATCACATCTTGTACCTAAAATAACTTTAAATTAGTACAAGGATGGAAGGATGTGTGATAGTGGAGATCAAAATTGCTAAAATGCATGTTAGCAGGGTTAAAAATTGTTAAATATAGTACACAAAACCAAACACCAGTAAAACTGGATTTTGACTTAGCAGACACCGGTGACAATACCATTTTTTACAATGTGCAAAATGGAATATGCCTTTTCTCAATCCTGGTAAACCAGTGTCTCTGATAGACATTAAAGAACCCTGTGGTACCCCGCTAGTTACCCTCCTTTCTTCACTGTGGAGGTCATAATTCCGCTATACAAGACACTAGTGAGGCCCCACCTGGAGTACAGTGTACAGTTCTGGAGACCATACCTACGTAAGGACATAGACAGGGTAGAGAAGGTTCAGAGGAGGGCAACAAAGATGATGCATGGATTGCATCACAAGTCCTATGAAGACAGGTTGAAGGAACTGAACGTACTCCCTGGAGGAGAGGAGGGAGAGAGGGGATATGATAGACACATACAAGTATCTCACAGGGAGGAACAGGGAGCAGGAATACACTATTTTTAAGTGAAAAAGATGTTCTAGGACTAGAGGGCATGGGATGAAGTTGGAGGGAGGACGATTCAGAGGAAACATGAGGAAGAATTTCTTCACAGAACGGGTGGTGGACAAGTGGAACACCCTGCCAGAGGAAGTGGTAGGGGCTGAAACAATCACAGGATTTAAGAATGCATGGGATAGACATAAAGGAATTCTGGAGGTCAGGGGTAAGGGGCAACAGACTTCTAGGAAAACATAAACTGAACTTACAAGCTCAAATGGGCAGACTGGGTGGGCCATAGGCCCTTATCTGCTGACACTGTTTATGTATCTATGTATCTATTTACTATTACCCTTTGCGTCCTGTTGTCCACCCAGTTTTTTATCCAGGCTACCACCTTGGGACCCACTCCAAGGCTGGCTAACTTGTATATTAATCTTTTATGTAAGACTGTGTCAAATGCCTTGCTAAAATCTAGGTAGGCCATATCCACAGCCCCTCCCTGGTCTACTACTTTGGTCACCCAATCAAAGAAATCTATTAGGTTCGTTTGACATGACCTTTCTGCTGTGAAACCATGCTGCCTTGGGTCCTGTGCCCCACTGTCCTCTAGGTACTCAACAATTCTTTCCTTCAGAAGTGATTCCATCATTTTCCCTGCCACTGAAATCAAACTAACTGGTCTATAGTTTCCTGCCTCTGCCCTGCTCCCACTTTTGTGAAGTGGAATCACATTTGTCCTCCTCCAGTCCTCAGCTACCACACCGTCCTCCCATGATTTGTTAGAGAGTAGTCAGTGGTGTTACTAGTTCTACCCTTAGTTATTTTAGAATTCTTGGGTGAATCCCATCAGGCCCCATTGCTTTTTCCACCCTCAGTTTCAAGAGTTCTTTCAAAACCCTTTCTTCTGTGAATGGACTGGTATCGACCCCCCAGTCAGAGTTTCTCCCTTGTTTGGCTTAGGTACCTCCCCCTCCTCTTCCATTGTGAATACTGAGCAGAAATATTCATTCAGTATCCTTGCTTTTTCACGGTCACCCTCTGCCCACATTCCCTCCCCTTTATTAAGTCTCTGTATCCCTCCCTTGGTCTTTCTTCACTCTCTAATGTACCTATAAAAGGTTTTATCCCCCTTCTTAACAGAGTTGGCTATCTTTTCCTCAGTTTGTGCCTTTGCTATTCTGACTGACTTCCCTGCCTCCTTCAGCTTTAACTGATAAAGTTCTCTGTCGTGCTCCTTCTGTGTTTCCTTATATTTCCTGAATGCTATTCTTTTCTCCTTAACCATCCCTGCCACCTCTTTTGAGAACCATAGTGTTTTTTTCCTTCATTTTGTTTTGTTGATTTGCTTCACACAAAGGCTTGTTGCCTCTGGCGATGGCTGTTTTGATTATTCCCCATTGTTCCTCCACCCTTCCTTTTTACCCATTTGCTAGTGCTTTTCTGAGGCACTCTCTCATTTTCCCAAAGTCAGCCTCCTAAAGTCCAATACCCTTGTTTTTGTATGGCTTAACTCCATGGCTGTGTTTATTGTGAACCACACTGTTTGGTGGTCACTTGTTCCCAGATGGCTACCCACTTCTAAATCTGAGATCATTTATCCTTCCCCATTTGAGAGTACCAGGTCTAAGATTGCTCCCTCCTGAGTGGGTTCCAACACTAGCTGTCTGAGGCATGCTCTCAGTATGGCATCAGTAATGACCCTGCTCTTGGATGTACCTGCAGCAAAGGTACTCCAGTTAACATCTGGCATATTCAGGTCCCCCATTAACAATATTTTCCCTTTTTCTGCCATTTTAAGGATGCCTTCTATCATTTTCTTGTACATTTCCTCCCCTTGAGATGTGGGTCTGTACACAACCCCCATGCGGATTGTGGTGCCATTTCCTGTCTCCAGGGTGACCCACAATGACTCATCAACTTCCTGTTTACTCTTTAGTTCTGTTGCTTTAATTCCTTCCTTATATAGACAGCTACTACTCCTCCTCCTCCTCCTCCTCCTCTTTTACGCACCCTGTCCCTCCTATAGACTGTGTATCCTGGTATGTTGACATCCCAGTCATGGTTCTCTGTGTACCATGTTTCAGTGACTGCCACAATATCCAGGCATCCCTCTTCCATCAAGCACACTAGTTCAGGGAGCTTGTTGCACAGACTGCGGGCATTGGTACTCACCACCTTCCATTTATTTTTTATGGGCTTACCCCTTTTAGCCCCTTCCCTGTCCTTACCACCTTTTTCTGCATTTATCCCTGTCCTGCTCCTGTCCTGTTCTTTACACTTTTTTTTATTTTACTGTTATTGGAAATAATATAATGCTACTTGTGAATTTTATAACTACTCCTGGTTGTCCTACGCTTCCTGACCTATGCCTTGCTGGCAGTTGGAGTGAACAGTGGGATTTACCCATTACATATTCTAACCCAGGAGCTTTGTGCATGGGTACTAGACCTGGTGCCAGAGAAGCATAGAAGAAAGGTATGGATCCTGCATCAGCAAGCCCAGGAGTGATTACCAGAAGAATGGCAGCCAAACAGAGACAAAAGTCTAAACTGAAACTGTACAGCCAGATCCAGTGATGGAAGAAGAAGAAGAACAGGCAGGGACAGAACATGATAGCCTGTCTGCCTTCTTCAAATGGTGGGCTAAACAACAAAGAGAGACTGAGAAGCAGAGACAAGAAGAGATGCAGCGACAGGAGCAGCGGTGACTGGGTGCCTTGCAAGCTATCAAAGCTGGAGGATCTGGCACCAGTCCAGCAGAGCAACAAAACACAAAACAGCTTAAAGGACAGTAAACTTACAAAGCTGTGTCCCTCAGATGATATCGAAGCATACCTGACAACTTTCGAAAGGGTTTCCGATGCCTGCCAGTGGCCAAAGCCCAACTTGCCTAGAGCAATATGGACACTGCACAGTCAGAAAACAGTGACCTTGTGAAAAAAGAAATACTGAAAAGATATGACATCTCAGGAGAGACCTACAGGCAAAGATTCCAGACCCTGAAGTACCACTCAGTCGACAAGCCTCAAAAAATCTTCACTCGACTCAGAAAACTCTTCATTAAATGGCTCCAACCAGATGGCTAAACAGTCCCACAGATCGACATATTTGCAATGGAGCAATTCATCAGCATCCTTACTACAGACATGCAGCTTTGGGTAAAAGAACACTGATCAGAAAGTGGGGAAAAGGCAATTTCTTTGGCGAGAACAATTAGAGGGCCCGACTGACCATACAGCAAGGAAGTAACAGCCAAGGACAAGTAAGATCCTCTTTTTTCCGATTTAACTCCAGGTTAGATAAGAACTCTGGTGGGGGTAACAAATCTGCTCCCAAAACTTTATTTACTATAACTATAATAAGCCAGAACATATTGCAAGAAACTGCCATTTGGTCTTAGCAAATTGGGGCAAGTATTTAGCAGATGTGAAGGTGGGAGATAAAACTATGAAGCAATTTATAGATTCGGGAAGCAGGCAGACCCTGGTGACATTGTTGCAGACATCTTGCAGATAGGCAGATGTTTTAAGAAAAGGGGGGCATGGCAATAATTATAAGTATTTTAACAGTCTTAAAGGGACATCCCGAAAAGAATAAGACAATAGAGTGTATTAACATAAGATTACAGAATTGGTGTAAAAAGGATGGTATCACCTTTGTAAATTCATGGGACACTTTCTGTGGGAAGAGCTAATTGAACGGCAGAGATAGACTTCATTTAAGCCAACTGGGCACTAATATCTTAGGAAAACTACTTAAAGAAATCTTACCTAAGGAGAATTAAAACTGATTGGGAAAGGGGAGGGACTTACCTGCAGGACACTGAAATAAAAAGAAACATGGAAAAAAGGTCTAAACATTAGTAGCCAGTGATGATAGTGATAATAAATGAGTGACTGTAGAAACAGTGACTCATTTATATCGCCATCATGAACAGCTACCCTGCTAGGGTAGCGACCCTACAGCCAGAAGAGCGACCGGCAACGGAGGGAGATGGAGGTGGAGGGAAGGGATAGGAGGGAGGGTTTGTATGGGTGGTGAGATCCTGCTGCAGCTGAACCAGCCCTGTGGTATGGTGGTGAGGGTGGCTGGCTATGGTGCAGCAAGAAGTGGGTTCGGGACCTGCTGGGGGCTGTTGTTTTGCCGCTGCTTGTGGCTCTGTTTTTTTCTTTTATTCCGTGTTTCCCCCCCTCCTCGACATACACCCCTCTGGAGTTGCGATCTTTGGTCAGGAGGTATGGGAGAGTGAGGCAGCCCCTTGCATAAACACTTGTTGTGTTTTTCTGGAAGTCGGGTCACTCATCGTTTTATGTTGTCAAATGTTTTCGATATACACTGCAGAATGATAGCGATCGCTGTGTTTATTCACTATCATCACATGGAACCCTAAACATCAAGCCCAAGTCAAACATTAATAAATGCTATCTATGTAGTGCAAGAAGCCTTAATAACAAAAAGGAAGAGTTAGAGGCTCTGCTTAACTATGAAAGTAATACTGATATTACATTTATAGCAGAAACCTGGTGGTCTAAGGCTGGTAGTTGATGAAACGTAATAAAAGGGTACAAATTCTACAGATGTGACAGAGAGGGAAGAAGGGAGGAGGAGTTGATATCTATGTCTCAGACAAAATATCCACAACCGAGGTTTTAGAGAAAGTTAAAAAGAGGGAGGGCATCACCGAAACTACATGGCATTGATTGACCATCAAGGCTAGCAAAGCTAGTAAAAGTAAAATATTTGGCTTATGTTACAGACCTCCTAATGCCAGTAGTTTTGTTAATGAGGCTAATAACCAGGAAATAGAGCAAGCCTGCGAGTTGGGAGACGTACTTTTCCTGGGTGATCTTAATTACGGAGACATCTGTTGGGATACAAAGGTAGCAACTAACCGTCATAGTAAAGAATTTCATAGGGTAATTGAATAGCATAATTTGAAACAAAATATTAAAACCCCTACAAGAAGTGAGAATACTTTAAATATATTGTTATGCTCTTATAATATCAATATTTCTAATTGTATGGTAGAAAGCCCACTGGGAACTAGTGGCCACAACAGTATCTCCTTTTGTATTCAAAACTCTTATGTAAGATGTAGGAAAATCTATGTTTTTAACACTGCTAATTGGCAGGCTATTTATGGTGACCTAAATAATATCAGTTGGGAAGAGTTGTTAAAAAACAAATCTGTTGCAGAAATGTTGACAATAATCAAAGATAAAATAATATCAATATGCGACACATATTAAAAAAATTAAAAAGTATAATAACCAAGGAATCAAACCAAAATAGATCATCACTCTGGACTGCCTCCACTCTGTGTCCTTCTAGAGATGTGCTCTCCAGAACTGGATGCAGTACTCTAGGAGGGGTCTTACCATGGATATATACAGAGGAAATGCCACCTCCATCTTTCTGCTGGTGAGACCCTTACCTATGCACCTCAGCATCCCACTAGCCCTTCCTACTGCCCTGTTGCACTGCTTGGTCACCTTTAGGTCATGTGATATAATTACCCCAGGTCTCTTCTGCTTGGTGGTCATCAATGCCACTCCACCCATTTTGTACTCTGACCCTGGGTTTCTGTGCCCTAAGTGCATTTTTTTGCACTTTTTGCATTGAATCTCAGCTGCCATACTCTTGACCACTCCACTAGTTTTCTCAGTTCTCTGCTAATCATTTCCACCTCCCTGGGGTGTCCACTCTATTTCAGATTTTGGTGTTAACCACAAAGAGGCAGACCTTCCCTTCTAGCTCCTCTGCAATGTCACTTATAAAGACATTAAAAGGGACCGGTCCCAGCACCGATCCCTGAGGCACCCAGCTGGTCACCTTACCTTCCTTAGAATAAACTCTGTTTACCACCACCCTCTGTCACCAATCCCCTAACCAATTTCTTATCCAGTTTACTACCTTTTGACTCCACTCCTAAGCTACCCAGCTTGCTTAATAGTCTCCTATGTGGAACAGTGTTGAATGCCTTACTGAAATCTAGGTTGGCCATATCCACCACTCCACCATCCTCAAAACCCATTGCCACCCAGTCAAAGAAATCTATCAGATTAATTTGGCAGGACCTCCCCCCATGAAACCATGCTGATCTGCGTATGCCTACGGGACAGCGACACCCCCACAGTGAAACCTACACAGCAATACGTTGCGGCGATGGGGATTCCATGGTGACGGATTGTTCAGCAAGGAGGGTAGGCACCTAATTCCAATGTCTCTGCAACATGGAGTTAGTAATCTAAAGTATGGGGGTGCGGGGGGCACAGTCCCCTGCATGGGGAGGTGTGGGGGTGACCCCCAACATTGCTGTCGCCATGTTACTGCTCGGTTTCTGGATGCATCGGTGTTGAGGATGCTGGTATGCTCATGGCACTGTGGGGAATATTGCCGTGGCATGGTAAAACCGCTGTCTTGGGTCTTGTAACCCACTGGATTCAAGATATTCCACAATCCATTCCTTCAGCAGTGATTCCATTGACTTTTCCACTGCCAGTGTCGACTGGCCTATAATTGCCAGCCTTCTCCCTGCTGCCACTTTTGTAAAGTGGGACTACATCCACCCACCTACAGTCCTCTGGAGCCACTCCTGTTAAACTATAACTGTCAGAGGTGCAGCCAATATTTCCCTGAGCTCCCTGAATACCCTTGGGTGCACCCCATCTGACCGCATTGCTTTGTCCACCTTCAGATTAACAAGCCCTTTCAGAATGCTCACCTCCCAAAAAGGGTTGTCCACCCCCGATTATGCTGTTCCATAACTTAATGTAACTCTGTAAAGTCTACCCAATTATGTTCCTGAATATATATGTGCATTTCTGTCATATTCCCCTTTTCCCTGCTATCTGCCAGAGAGTACATGTTTAAACTGTCCAGCCTTTCTTCCTGGGGCATATCCTGTTGCACCACATAATTTTTGTAGCCCTTTACTAGATAGTCTCCAGCCTCTCTTTGTCCTTTTTCAGATGGAGATTCCAAAATTGCATTCAGTTCTCCAGGTGTGGTCTTAGCGACCTGTACAGTGGCAACATCACCTCTTTGCTGCAACCAATAATACCTCACTAGGGATCCTCCTGAAACGGATGGCATTCACCGCCGCCAGCGGCTCCCTACGGCCACTACCTCAGCCAGTGTGCCAACCCCTCCAGTCTCTCTCGACCGCCCTCCTGGAACTCTGAGCCAGATCCCACAGCAAGGGATCCTCCTGAAACCGACAGCATTCACCGCCACCAGCGGGGCCCTACGGCCGCTACCTCAGCCGCTGTGCCAACCCCTCCAGTCTCTCTCGACCACCCTCCTGGAACTCTGAGCCAGATCCCACAGCAAGGGATCTTCCTGAAACCAACAGCATTCACCGCCGCCAGCGGCACCCTACGACCGCTACCTCAGCCGCTGCGCGGACCCCTCCAGTCTCTCTCCGCTGTCGTCCTGGAACTCTGAGCTGGATCCCACAGCAAGGTATGAGCGCCTAACACCACTGGAGCACGAAGTCTTGCCACTGGACCATGATTGGTGCGGCTTTACTGCTGGTGGCCTGTGATTGGTCTGGACGGCCTGAGGCTTTTTTTTTTAACTCTAAAGCTGTGTTGAATCTGTTGTTAAACTTAGCTGCCACTACAGTGTTTCTAGCCTGTAAATTTGATTATAGAGTTCTGCTGCCGAATTCATGAGTTTTGACTGTACTGTTAATCCAAGTGTCTTCCTTTCTCTCTCGCCCCTCTGTCCATTACCATAATCTCAGCAAGCAACCCTCACACCGCTTGAACCGCTGTTGTCCTTCCCACACACACACACCAAGAATCCCCTTCCAGTGTGCTAAATCTTTACTCTCTACTTTTCTTTTCTTGTTCCTCTCCCTCTTATTTTTGCACCCCCTGTCTGGCGCTTGACTCCTCTGAGCACACGCTGTCGCTACCCTTCCCTGATCTTTAACTCCCCTCCTCCCTGCTCTTAATCTACATCCCACATTAACCCTTTGTGTAATTCTCCACCCCGCCTACTGCCACTCTACCTCTGTTTGTCTCTCATCTACACCCCGGCCCCCCCCGATAATGGCCTGCTGTCAGCCCCCTTCCCCCTCTGCTTTCTCAGCCCATTTAACCTGGACTCTTCTCTCTATTCCCTCACTAGGGATCCTCCTGAAACCAATGGCATTCACCGCTGCCAGCAGTGCCCTATGGCCGCTACCTCGGCTGCTGCGTCGACCCTTCCAGTCTCTGTCGCCCGCCATACTGGAACTCTGAGCTGGATCCCACAGCAAGGTATGAGTGCCTAACACCACCGGAGCACGAAGTCTTGCCGCTGGACCATGATTGGCGCGGCATTACTGCTGGTGGCCTGTGATTGGTCTGGACGGCCTGAGGCTGCACGACTATTGGAGCGCCTTTTCTCTACAGCTTTCTAGCTCTCCTAGCTTTTCCCATACTGGGTATTTTTAACAAACTGCTTTTTTTTTTAACTCTAAAGCTGTGTTGAATCTGTTGTTAAACTTAGGTGCCACTACAGTGTTTCTAGCCTGTAAATTTGATTATAGAGTTCTGCTGCTGAATTCATGAGTTTTAACTGTGCTGTTAATCCAAGTGTCTTCCTTTCTCTCTCGCCCCTCTGTCCGTTACCATAATCTCAGCAAGCAACCCTCACACCGCTTGAACGCTGTTGTCCTTCCCACACACACACACCAAGAATCCCCTTCCAGTGTGCTAAATCTTTACTCTCTACTTTTCTTTTCTTGTTCCTCTCCCTCTTATTTTTGCACCCCCTGTCTGGTGCGTGACTCCTCTGAGCACACGCTGTCACTACCCTTCCCTGATCTTTAACTCCCCTCCTCCCTGCTCTTAATCTACATCCCACATTAACCCTTTGTGTAATTCTCCACCCCGCCTACTGACACTCCACCCTGTTTGTCTCTCATTCACACCCTGCCCCTGGATAATGGCCTGCTGTCACCCCCTGCCCCCTGCTGTCTCAGCCCATTTAACCTGGACTCTTCTCTCTATTCCCTCACTAGGGATCCTCCTGAAACCAATGGCATTCACCGCTGCCAGCAGTGCCCTATGGCCACTACCTCGGCCGCTGCGCCAACCCTTCCAGTCTCTGTCGACCGCCATCCTGGAACTCTGAGCTGGATCCCACAGCAAGGTATGAGCGCCTAACACCACCGGAGCCTGGAGTCTTGCTGCTGGATCCTGATTGACACGGCTTTACTGCTGGTGGCCTGTGATTGGTCCTTAGGCTGCACGACTATTGGAGCGCCTTTTCTCTACAGCTTTCTAGCTCTCCTAGCTTTTCCCATACTGGGTATTTTCTTCCCAGCCCACCACCCCCTCCCAGGCCACCTTTAAATACTCCCTCACCCCTCCCACTCTGGGAAATCTTCTCCCATTGTGTCTGTCCCTGCTGCTTACCTTCTCCCCACAACCAGCTTGCACTCACTGCAGCTAGTGCTGCCCACAACAGTTACTGCACTCACAAAGGAAAGTGATCATGCTCTGCCCAAACTGGCCTATTAAGTCACTGGTAATAGCGGTAGTGATTGTACTGCACTGCCCATGTTTCCCTTTTCCCACCATGAATCAATCTCTCTTGCAGCAAGCTCCTCTAGATGACATGCACCACACACCAGGAATGACAATGGGTCTGCATAATGACAAAGACTCGGTCCCCTGCACAACAATATGGCACATTGGATTCCTTCTTAAACTTAATGCAGATAGCCCCCTGCTGTACCTCCATCACATGCTAGCAACCCACAATCAAACTGGACACACACAGCCCACTGGCATCAGGAGGCACAGAAGAATAACAAACAAGATGTTATGAAATATGCTCAAAGCCTATCTCCTGAGAATCATCCTTATGCTTCTCCTGCTCTCTGGTAATGTTCACCCCAACCCAGGACCAGCTGGTCGGACTGCGCATCCCCCAAACAGGAGGGAAGGGTCCCTCACCATCGCCTCCATAAATGCCTGTAGCCTCATTAACAAGCTGGATAACCTCCAAACATGGATACTACAACACAAGCCTGATATCCTCTCTGTAGTCGAAACATGGCTAAACCCCAGGATCCCAGACACTGCAGTTTCAATCCCCAGCTATTATATATTCCGACAGGACAGGCCTGCGAAGCGCAGTGGGGGCTGTGCTATCTACCTAAGGGACACATACATACATACATACATACATGGAATTTTATTTCCCAGGTGCATTACTTTGCACTTCTTTGCGTTGAATCTGAGTTGCCATATGTCTGACCATTCCTCCAACCTTGCCAAGTCCCTTCTCATCCTTTCTACCCCCCCTTGTGTATCAACTCTGTTACAGATCTTTGTGTCATCTGCAAAGAGGCATACCTTTCCCTCCAGACCCTCTGCAATGTCACCTATAAAGATGTTAAAGAGGACTGGACCCAGTACTGAGCCCTGAGGTACTCCACTAGTGACCCCCCTTTCTTCGGAATGTGTTCCATTCACTATTACCTTCTGTGTCCTGTTGTGCAGCCAGTTTGCTACCCAGGCTATCACCCTGGGACCCACTCCCAGGCTGGCTAACTTGATTATCAATCTTTTGTGCGGGACTGTGTCAAATGCCTTGCTAAAGTCTAGGTAGGCCATATCCACAGCCTCTCCCTGGTCTTTTACTTTGGTCACCCACTCAAAGAAATCTATTAGATTCATCTGACATGACCTTCCTATTGTAAATCCATGCTGCTTTTGGTCCTGTGCCCCGCTGGCCTCTAGGTACTCAACAATTCTTTCTTTCAGAAGTGATTCCATCATTTTCCCTACCACTGAGGTCAAACTCACAGGTCTGTAGTTTCCTGCTTCTGCCTTGCTCCCACTTTTGTCTCCCACTTTTGTCACATGTCTCTGAGTTCAATCAATCAATCAATCACTTTATTTAACCAGGCATAAACACCATTGATCAAGCTCATTTTCAAGGTGGTCCTGGGCATTAATACAATACAGTACACTTCATAAGATTATAATTACGGTGGACAGCGGTGCAAAAAAAAAAACATTGTGAAAGTGCCGGTCAATATGGGCCTATACATACCGGTCAACATAATTAACATGCAAAGGTACATAATGATAAGATTTACTGGAATTAGAAGAGACAACAATCCCATATAGTCTCTGCTAAGTAAGAGCTCATACCTAAATGATAAAAAATAAGGAGGTATTAAGAAATAGGGTAGAAACTGGGGTGAAAGAGTAGGCAGCCAAGAGGGAGGCCAGAATAGGTAAAAGGTAGAGAATAGGCAGGGCCATCTCGGATTAAGGGAACTAGGCTTGTAGGTCCTAAGTTTCTGTTGTTAGGAATGTGGGGTGGATGAGATACTTAGGCGTAGGATTTGAGAATGGCACCCGGGGCTTAGGGGTCATAGGCATCTGAAACAGTTGCATGATTCCTTCAGATAATCCGTTAATACAGCTTTGAATGTGAAAATGCTTGGAAGTGAGTTCAAGTACCTTGGCATCACTCTGGACAGTACCCTTTCCTATGCTCAACACATAGACAATGTTGCAAAGGCTGCCAATATAAGAATTGACATACTGCACAAGCACTGTATGATTACAGATGCCCGTAGAATGGCTATTCACAGCTCTGTCACTTCCATCATAGACTACGGTCTTGCCATCTATGGGTCTGCCACTACAACTGCCCTCCGCAGGATCTCAGTATCGCTCAACAAAGCCTGCAGACTACTAACGGGCACTTCATGTCAAATACACACCTGTGGCCTGTATGCCCAGGCAGGTTGGCTGGTTGGCTCCCCTTATATAGTCAAATTCAATACCAGACTTGTCTGCTATCCAAAAAGGTACTCCTCGGGACCATGCCTCCAGGGGTTGAAACGCTCCTTACCGCCCACAACAGTATTCAGCATACATGTGGCACCCAACAGTTAATCTTCCAGGTTCCCAGGTGCAGGACCACAATGGGCCAGTGGGCATTTACGCACAGGGCGCTGCAGTGGTACAACACCCTCAACAAGGAAGCACTTTCTCCGGCATCTGCTTTGCTAGGACCCTTCAAAAGGAATCTCCGACACTATCTCACCTCAACCTCGCAAAGCGACTGCCCCTCATAATTCAGGCTCTCCATCTCCCTGGCTGTCTCTGAACTGCGACCAGTAACCTCTTACAGATAACTGCCTCATGGCAACTGCCCTCCTGCTCCACCCTGCCCCCCACCACCTTACTCCTGTCCTTCGCTAGTCCTTCATGCCACCTCCCCCACTACTGCATCCTATAGGCATCTGCCCCCCTCCCATAATTCCGCTTACACCTCACCCTTCCACCCCTCACTCCGACAGAGGCACCTCTGCCTGCCTACCTCTTCCTGTTCCCCCACTACCCTGCACACACAATCTATCCTTCCTATCGTTTCTTTCTTGGCTCTTGCTAGTCTGACACCTTATTTAAGCTGCCCTCTGAAATCAAGCAACAGTTTGTAACTGTAACTGTAATATGTGTTAAGACTGTTAATCATTGTCTACCTTTGTATGTATGTTACCTTCCTCCCCTGACGTGGAACCACTGTAAATGAGCAGTCCTTGCTCAAAGGTACTTGTAATCCTAGAGTTCAATAAATAAAATATATCCGTCTGACACAGCTTCAATTCTGTTAGGTTTCCTAGATGACATACTGCATTGAGAAGAGGCTTTTAAACTGCTGTTGATCATCTTCCCTAGGTACAGTACCTTCCTTCTGAGAGTTGTACCATGAACCAGTAATGCAATATTCTGTCTGCGGATTTTTGTTCCCAGCGTGCATCAGTTTACATTTCTTGTCATCAAAACTTAGTTGCTAAAGTCCAAATCACTGCTCCAGCTTTTCTACTTTTTCTTGCTGCTATTCCTCTTATTATGTCCACTGTCCTACAGTTTTGTGTCATCTGTTAACACACTCACTTTACTGTGTGACCTCCCCCAATGTCGCTTTTATACACATTAAGTAGTATTGGCCCCAAGACAGACCCCTGTGGCACTCCTCTTATTACCCCACTCCCAGCTAAGAGTTTGCTATTCTGGACCACAAACCAGTTCCTAGTCCACCTAGTTAGCCCTAGCCTTGGTCCTAAATTCCCTACCTTCTGTATCAGCCTCTCATATAGAACCAAATCAAAAGTCTTGCTGAAGTCCAGGTACAATAAGTCGACTACCTTGTCTCCTATCAGTGTCAGTGGCTCAGCAGGTTGCACACTCGCCTCTGAGGCTGGAAAGTCAGAAGGCTGTGGGTTCAGTCCCCACACCAGGCACTTGGAGTAAAACCCAATACTGATACTACTGTAGTGCATCATGAGGGGCATGCTGCACTTCTGAGGCACCATCTTTTGGATGAGATGTTAACCCGAGGTCCTGTCGGTCTGTCCTGGTGGTTGTTCAGGTGGGCGTTAAAGATCCCATGGCACTTCTTGAAAAGAGATGGGGAATTTTTTATTGCAACAAAATCAAAACATCATACAGAAAGGAAGAGAAAAAAAACTTAGCACACTTTATAACATCAGGAAATACATAATGAAAAAACAAAAAACTGTATATGGATTCTACTGAAAACCCTACTGTGCATCACATCTGGAAAATTAACCCTCTCCTTCCCTTATGCCACCCATTCTATACATTTCCATAAAGAATCATCTTTTCCCTTTTCAAATTTTGCATAATCATGTAGTCTAACTTGCTGTACCGTAGATTAACATAGAAACATAGATTTTGACGGCAGATAAGGACCGCTTGGCCCACCCAGTCTGCCCATTTCCCTACCTAATGGATAAGCTGCAGATCCTAGTTAACCATCAGCCTACTTCTTCCTACCCCCACCCCCTAGAATTGCCTTATGACTGTCCCATGCATGCTTGAATTCCACCACTATTTTTGACTCCACAACCTCCTCTGGAAGGCCGTTCCATGCATCCACAACCCTCTCTGTGAAAAAATACTTCCTTAAATTACCTCTGAGCCGCCCCTTTCTATCTTCAAATTGTGCCCCTTGTTCTTGCACACCCCTTTTTGAAAGATGCTACCCTCTTGGACTTTGTTGATTCCTTGAGGTACTTGAAAGTTTCTATCATGTCCCCCTCTCCTCCTTTCCTCGAGGCTATACATATTCAGCTCCTTAAGTCTCTCTTCATATGTCTTCCAGTGCAGACCCTGCACCATTTTAGTGCCCTCCTCTGGACAGCCTCCATCCTGTCTATGTCTTTGGAGATTGGGTCTCCAGAACTGCATGCAGTACTCAGATGGGGTTTCACCAACTGTCTGTACAGAGGCATAATAACTTCCTGTTTTCTACTGGTGATGCCTCTCCCTATGCATCCCAGTATCCCCAACCCTCCTTGCTGCCTCTCACATTGCTTGCCCACCTTTAGGTCATCTGATATGACTACCCCCAGGTCCCTTTCCGTTTTTGTTGTTGTTAGTATCTCACCCCCCATTGTGTACTCTTCCCCTGGGTTTTTGTTTCCCAGGTACATTACCTTGCACTTCTTAGCAATTAATCTAAGCTGCCATACATTTGACCATTCCTCTAACCTTGCCAAGTCCCTTCTCATCCTTTTCACCCCACCTTGTGCATCAACTCTGTTGCAGATCTTTGTGTCATCTGCAAAGAGACATACTTTTCCTTCCAGTCCCTCTGCAATGTCACTTATAAAGACATTGAAGAGGACCAGTCCTAATACTGAACCCTGCGGTACCCCACTAGTAACCCCCTTTCTTCTGAGTGGACTCCATTTACTATTAATCTCTGTGTCCTATTCTCCAGCCAATTCTTTACCCAGGCTGTCATCTTGGGACCCACTCCCAGGCTGGCTAACTTGTATATTAATCTTTTGTGTGGGACTGTGTCAAATGCCTTGCTAAAGTCTAGGTAGGCCATGTCCACAGCCCTCCCTGATCTACTACTTTGGTCACCCAGTCAAAGAAATCTATTAGATTTGTCTGGCATGACCTTCCCACTGTGAATCCATGCTGCCTTGGGTCCTGAGACCCTCTGGCCTCTAGATACTCAACAATTCTTTTCCTTCGAAGTGATTCCATCATTTTCCCTACCACTGAGGTTAAACTAACAGGTCTGTAGTTTTCTGCTTCTGCATTGCTCCCACTTTTGTGAAGGGGAATCACGTCTGCCCTTCTCCAGTCCTCGGGTACCAACCCATCCTCCCATGATTTGTTAAAAAGGGTAGTCAGTGGTGTCACTAGTTCTACCCTTAGTTATTTTAGAATTCTGGGATGAATCCCATCAGGCCCCATTGCTTTGTCCACCTTCAGTTTTAAGAGTTCTTTCAGAACCCTTTCTTCTGTAAATGGGCTGGTATCAACTTCTGTATCCAGAGTGTTTCTACTGTTTGTTTTAGGTACCTCCCACTTCCTTTGTAAATACTGAGCAAAAATATTTGTTTAGTATCTCTGCCTTTTCACAGTCACCCTCTGCCCACCCTCCCTCCTCTTTATTAAGCCTCACTAACCCTCCCTTGGTCTTCCTTCACTCCCTGATGTACCTATAAAAGGTTTTATCCCCCTTCTTAACTGAGTAGGCTGTCTTTTCCTCGGTTTGGGCCTTTGCTGTTCTGACTGCCTTCCCAGCTTCCTTTTGCTTTAACTGATACACTTCTCTGTCCTGCTCCTTCTGTGATTCCTTGTACTTCCTGAATGCTTTCTTTTTCTCTTGAACCTTCACTGCCACTTCCTTTTGAATTTGTAAAACTATAGCTAGTTCTGACATGCCAATATGCTGCAATAAATACTGAGATCTAGCTTGCCACATGCAAAAGTTAATGCATGCAAAAATGACATTTAAGGAGTTAGGGTGGTATCTCTTCAAACAGCCCGTGTATTCCCCCCAAATCAAACACTCATAAGTAATATTAATCAAGAAGAGCCATCGCCATCTGGTGGCTAAAAATTTCCAAAATTGGATGGCTGAAGAACAAGTTATATTAAATGTTCCTGTGTTTCGACAGAAAACACTCCTCCCTAAACCATTTTCTTTCCTCTATCGGTTTGTGTTTTAAGCAGGGGTGCCAACTTTTATGAACCTTTACGGGTGCCGACTGCCAGTAGGTAGTATTTTTTTCTGTCTAGATTCCCTAGTAATCCTTTTTTTGCAGGCTGTCCTTAAAATATTGAGGGTGCTTACATCAACCTTGTGGATGCTTGAGTACCCAAGCACCTAACGTTTTAAGTTTCCCTTCACTCCCAGTTTCCCATGGCAACTAAGCCAAAAAGTATCCCATACCTTCTGGGGGATTCTAGAATCATTTAGAAGCTTCAAAGCAATAGCCATCTTTGTGGGGGACAGTGCGGAAAATCTGGTCTCTTTGCTGAATTTCTATCTAAT
The DNA here is from genome assembly GCA_016271365.2 of Neoceratodus forsteri. Classification (NCBI taxonomy): domain Eukaryota; kingdom Metazoa; phylum Chordata; order Ceratodontiformes; family Ceratodontidae; genus Neoceratodus; species Neoceratodus forsteri. Next base: position 580,543,207 of record CM057454.1, read on the forward strand.
CTATCTAAAATATGTACATACAGTTGTTTCCTATTAAGGCCACTCATTTCCTCTTTATCCATATGTCACTGTCTGACTTTCGTATTGCTGGAATGGCAAAGTCAGACACCTGTAAAGATGGAATTATCTTTGGGGGGTTCTTTTACCCATTTCAACATGAGTGCTTTAAATAATGAAGCAGTCCATGTCTGTCAAGGAAGTACCTCATCTCTCCAACATGCCTGTATTGTGGCTTGAAAAAAGAAAGTATAAAAGAAAACTAGAGGGTTTATCATGTTTAGACCACCATTTTTCAGGGGTAAATAAGTAAATTCCCGCTTTACTGGATTCATTCAACTTCCCCACAGCATCTAGAAAAAATCGCTGTAAAGTCTAATATCCAAACTAGTGGGGACTGGGCAAATAGAACTAATGTAAAGAAAAATAGATAATAAAAATTGCTTTATAATCCCTATTCTCTTTTTCTTTGAGAATTTCCATGTTTTCCACAGCTGCACCTTCTGTTCACATGTTAACGTAGCCTCCCAATTTAACTGTGCATTATTACCTTTTCCAAAGAGAATACCTACAATGTACAATGGTTCTGTAGAAATAGTTATACTGGCTTAATGAGATACCTACTGATTTTCACTCCCTAGGTAAAATCCTGTACTTTTTTCCAGGTTGAGTTCTGCTTCTGAGGCCTTTGCTAAGATCAATAATGAATCCAGTGCACGTTCTCCAGAAACTACATCCTTTATCAAAAGGCAGACAACATCTGCATAAGCTACAATTTTTTGGGGAGGTATTTCCTTATGAGGACTAGTCCCCTTAATAGAGTTATCACATAGCACATGTCTAATTATGGGATCTAATGCAAAAGTGTATAGTAACAGACTTAAAAGGCACCCCTGCCTAGCCCACACTTTTTTGGGGAATAGCATTTCCTAGTAAACCATTCACACTTGGAATTAGAGTCGAACTTCTGTATAACTTACAAATCCAAGACAAAACCAAAGAAAGAACTCCATATAAATTTAAAACCTGAAATAGGAAGTCATGTGCAACTTTATCAAAGGCTTTGGCTTGGTTTAATGCTAGTATAGACGCTTCCAACCACCCCTGTTTACTATATTCAGAAATGTCTCCCAGTAACTTCAGATTTTGCTATATATTTTTCTGTGGATTTGAACAAGTTTGTACCGGGTGAATCAGTACTTCAGCTGCTTTTTGCATCCTTTCACATAGTATTGTGGACAACAGTTTATAGTCAGTATTGAGAATACTGATCGGCCTCCAGTTCTGTAAAAGCTGTCAAATTCCTTTTCTCAATAAATAAACTACAATAGCAATAGTAAAATCCGTACAAGGATTATTGGAAAACAATATATAATTAAATAATGCTACTAGAATAGGGCCTAATTCTTGTTGAAATGTTTTTATAGAATTCATTTGTGATTCTGTCTATTCCGGGGGAAATTCCACTTTTACAGTGTGTAATGACCTGGGATACTTCTTATAAGGTAATACAGGCTTCTAAAAAAGTTTTTATTTCTTGTGAAATATTTGGAACCGGGAATTTAATCAATTCTTTCAGTGAGGAAACCTGCTTCAATCTGCCAAATGTGGATTGGACCTCATACACAGCAGCCACAGAGAGAAGCAGAGAATTCCTGTTCACACTGCGAGGGGGGGGGGGGCAGGTCAAAATCAGCTGGTAGACTCATCCACCAGAGACAAAACAACCCTGGACCTAGTGTTCACAAACAGCAACTGGATTTCAGACGTTCATGTGGGTATCAATCTGGGGACCAGTGACCACAGGTCAGTCTGGTTATCAATAAATAAAGAGGATGGTAAAAGTCACACAAAAAATCAATATATCTGATTTCAGGAAAGCAAACTTTCCCAAACTGAAATCCGGGATCAAGACCATGGTTGACACTAGTAACAAGAGGGATACAGAACACTGCTGGGAAAACTTAAAGAATGCCTTGAATGCAGTCACTGAGCAATGTGCAAGACAAATCAGCCAAAAGAAGTAAGAACCCTCTCTGGTTCTCTGAAGAGGTAGCAACCAAAATCAAGGGAAAAAAGAAGCCTTTTAAGCAATACAAGGAAACAAAAGGAGAAACAGACAGGGAGGAATATAGGAACAAACTCAAGGAGGCAGGAAAAGCAATTTGGATAGCCAAAGCCCAAACAGAGGAAAGAATAGCACAGGGCATTAGGAAGGGAGATCAAACTTTCTACAGATACATAAGAGAAAAAAGGAAGAGAAAAGGGGGAATAGTCCTACTAGCAACAAGGGAGGGCCAGCTGTTAGAGAAAGATGAAGACAAAGCGGAGTTGTTAAATAAATTCTTCTGCTCAGTCTTCACAATAGAAGATATTGGCAAAGGACTTACACTAAGTAAGACAGAGCAAGATAGTGGAGGAGCAGACACAAGCCCCTTCATGAAAGAGAGGGTCTTAGAAGAGCTAAGCAAACTTAAGATGGATAAAGTCATGGGGCCAGATGGTATCCACCCCAGAATACTAAAAGAGCTTCAAGAAGAAATAGCTGCATCACTACCTGAGCTGTTCAGTCTATCTCTGGAAAGTGGCAGAGTACCTCAAGACTAAAAAAGGGCAACAGCTGTGCCCTTGCACAAAAGTGGAAGCAAGGAAGAGGCAGGAAACTACTGCCCAGTCTGCCTGACCTCTATAGTGGGAAAACTTATGAATACATTACTAAAGGAGAGAACAGCTGATTACCTAAAGGAAACTGGAAAACTCGATCCCAAACAGCATGGCTTCACAGCAGGGTGCTTGTTCCAAAGAAACATGATTGATTTATTCGATTGGGTTACCAGAACAGCGGAACAGGGTGGGGAAAGGGTGTGGTGTACCTAGACTTCAGCAAGGCCTTTGATACCATTCCCTACAGGAGACTTGCTAACAAACTGGAACACACAGAAAATAGTAAACTGGATTAGAAACTGGCTGCAGAATAGGGCCCAGAGAGTTTTGGTCAGTGGGGCATTGTCAAGGGAGGAGGGAGGAGGTATGACCAGTGGCATTCCACAGGGATTGTTGCTGGGTCCAGTCCTCTTCAAGGTATCATGCCGCAACAGCAATGGAATTGCTGCAAACACCATCACAGCGACATTTTTGGCAGTTCACTGTGATGGTCCACTATGTTCCTGACTCTGCTGCCTCTGGGGTATTAGCCCCCTTCCCTGAACCAACTCTGACATGGAGTTGGAAATCCTAAGTGTGTGGGGTATAGGGGGTGAAGCCTCCCACAGAAAACACACTTTTTTTCCAGTGACAGCACAACACCAATTGGCAGTGTTGTGCTGTAGCTGTAGCGACGGTCGGCAAATTCCGTGTCACTGTGGCATGGTGGAACCCCTCTTCAAAATATTCATCAGTGACATCAGTGATGAACTGGAGGGGAAGGTTTGCCTGTTCACAGATGATACAAAGCTCTGCAACAGAGTGGATACACTAGAGGGGGCATTAGGTATGGAAACTAACTCAAGGAGACTGGAAGAATAGTCCAGAAATTGGCAGTTAAAATGCAATGCCAAGAAGTGCAACGTAATGTACTTGGGGAAGCAGAACCCAGGAAAAAAGTACGTATTAGAAGGGCATCAATTAGAGGAGACAAAGATGGAACAGGATCTGGGTGTGATCATTATCAACAACTTAAAGGTAGGAAAACAATGTGAAAGGGCAGCGCAGAAGGCAAGTGGTATCCTCAGATGCCTAGGAAGGGGTATTACAAGCAGAAAGCAGGAAGTTATAATGCCTCTTTACAGATCCTTGGTGAGGCCACACCTTGATGACTGTGTCCAGTTCTGGAGTTCTTACCTAAAAAAGGACATCAACCATCCAGGGGCGTCATTTCAGCAAAATCATAGGGGTAGCAAGGTGGGGTGGGCATGATGTGGGTGGGGCCACAGTGTGGGTGGGGCCACAGTGTGGGCGGAGCCAGAGAGGGTGGCATTTGTCAATGTGACATAGTTAGTTACCAAGTAATTTAAAAATGGGTATGAATTGGACAGTAAAGTCTGAGTATAAATCTGAAATGGGTCATTACAGATGTTGATTCAAATTAAATAGCTAGTTTTCATCAAATTATGGAATCATCAGTATAGTGAAAGTCCCATTCCTCAACTGTACAAATATTAAACAATATTAGAAAATGGGCAAAGACTATTCTGTCTTCTGATTGGCTGAGACACTTATTTAGGCGGGCATCTATCAGACAATAGATGCCCACCAAATAAAAAGTTTCAGCCTAAACCTGCCTCATGCCCAGCCAAGTATCCATGTGCCCAGCCTGCTTCATCATTGGTTGAAGCACTGGGCACACAATTTCAAACTGCCACCATTTTTTTCATCCCTCAGCGAGAGGATGAGAGCCCCCCACACACACACTCCTGAAACATAACACCACCCAGTAACTGACCAGATCCATGTACCCATTTTCCCTTTTTTCTGAAAAGTAAAGCATTTTCAACCATCACTGCATAGCCACAGTTTTTAAACAAAATGCAGCTGTTTTCAACTACTTGATTACCGAGTGAGCGTTTGAGATGCCCTCCCGAAGACAAACGTACATGATGATGGAAACAGGTAATGGCTGCAAGACAAAAACCACCATTTAACACTTCCTCATCTTTTTTTTTAAGAAAATTAGTTTTTCATTCAAAACAATAGTGATAGCACATCGCGCGCTCACCACTAAAGAGAGGCACACTCCATCCCCCATCACCGGAAATGGACAGCTACTTCAAACATCTCTCGGTCGATCAGGCTTCATGAGTAAAAGAATCACATCTGCTGTTTCAGTTGCACTTCATTAATTTCTGACTCTTTTCTTCCTGCATTCTTCCCCTGTTCTCACAGTTCCCCTGCCTCTGTTCCTGCAGCACTCCATCCTCTCCATACCCACGGTTCGTTCCTTTGCACTGTAGACGCAAACTCCAGACTGCATAATCAAAGTTCCATAAGAAGCGAAACTGAAGAACTGGCAAACAAAAACATACAAGTAAACTGTGGTACTTTAGATGCCGGAGCACTCCATGAGCTTATGTTTTTTCCTCCTGCTCAACCACCTGCCACCACGCTCCTCAGTGATTTCCAGGCGCATACACTTTTTAAATTGAAGGCTTATGTTTGTATTTTCTCTCCTACTCTGCATTCAGTATCTCTCTCCTCTACAGCGCTGACACAACTCTCTGCCATTGCTTTTCTGCCTGTATTTAAAAAAAGGACCGCTACTCTGGGGGTAGGGTTAGGGACTGTGGGGGAACGGAAAAAGAAATCTGAGCTCACCACTAAGTTTTCACAAGATTGCCATCCATCTCAATCATCAAAGCCACTTTTTTTTGGGGGGGGGGGGAGGGGCAGACATTGTCAGACAGTACAAAGAGTAGGTCAACAGTGCAGAGGGACTACTTTACATCAAACTGTATTTTTCTTCTTATTTTAACAGTTATTTGTTTTCTTCACAATGCTTGATTTAATTTTTATTAAAAATGTAACCCATAACCCATTTTGTAAGCGCAATAATACCCTCCAGGGTGGGCAGTATTGTGCTATACCGGACCTTCCTGGGGCGGTCCGGTATAGCACAATACCGCCCACCCTGTTGGGTATTATTGCTTACTTAATGCATGGGTAGCCCTTATTACCCATTGAAATCAAACAGATTACAACCTTGTAATCCCACTGTTGTGCCCACTGGCCCTCCAACCTGAACCTCCAGTAAAGTCACAATCCTCTGTTTATGACATCATAATAATTTCCACATAACACATTGGGATGTCATCAACAGAATGTTGTGACTTCACCTGAACTAAAACTTCAGGAACACATGAAGTTTGGAACATAACTTCTGTGTTGAAGACAAATGTCCTCAGTAACAAAGAATAAAGGAGATACAGTACCTCTCGCTACACCCCCACGCACACACACCTGTATGAAGCACTCTGCAGTAAAGATGTCAGAGCCCTCTGTGTGAAAACTGGAGTAATTGTTACTGTGGTCCTGCAGTACCCTGCAAGAAATCACTGGCAGGAACTGAGAATGAGTATTTATCAAGCTGGTAGCACTATAAATACAAAAAAAAATAATTATATATAAGTTAAATTGTGTGGGATTATTATATTTTGAAAAGCGTTCCTGGATAAACGTGCTGTAATTGTTTCTTAAGAGCCATCTTCTGTCATCCTGTGGACCAGTGGTAGCACTCTAGTCCTAAACCCTAACTTCACTAAGCTGGAATTGTTCAAGTCATTAACTATAAGGACACAATGTTCTCATACATAACACTTTACTAGTTTATTTTCAGTAAGATTTCCAGCTCTTTGCATGACTGTTTACACCACACATATGCACCCCCTTTTGATGGGGATCAAGGGACCTTTCCATCCATTTGCCAGCAACAACAGGACAACAGGAGTACCACTGGTCTCTTCTTCCCCCCCGTCCCCCTACTTGCATACAGTTGTACTACTTACTGTAGTCTTTGTGTCTTCTTCTCTCTGCCTGCCCCGGCTGCCCGCTCTGGCTCTGCCGATGGATTTGCTTTCTTTGCTGTGCCTGCCCTTAACTTGTGGTGCACCCAACCGTGCGGATGCCTGATGGAGATCGATCACCCGATTCACCCCGCGGCCGCCCGCCTGGATGATCGATCAGCTGCGCTACAGCTTCGGACGGGACGACCGGCTTGACACTTTAAAAAAAAAATCCTTGCCTTATTAGCACTGCTGGCTGCTGCCCAACTCCGATGACTAGATGCTCTCAACTCTTTTTCTCAGCTACTCCTGCCTGCTGCACCACGACGAGGATGGACCCAGAGACCTGGGACCCCGGCATTCAAATCTGCGCCCGATTCCCAGCACATTAAATGCTGGCGCGGATTAGTGCCTAAGGCGCCGCTAAGCAAGCCAGTCCCCTCCCAGCCAGCCAGGCAGCCAATCGCAGCAGCGCCAGCCCCAGTAAGTAAAAAAGTGGCACCACCGCACTTGCCTTCAATGCCTTGCCCGAAGTGTTCCTCTTCCAACCAATGTGATTTTCGGGGGGAGGGGGGCTAAGCTAACCTAAGACAGTCGGCGCGGCACCATCCGTTCCTAATTTGCATCAACAGGCTGTGTCTGTGCTAATTTTGCAGCACAACAGCAGACTGTCAGGCTCGCTCCCTGAGTCCCTGAAAGAAACCGGCTCTCTGGTCCTCCTCACACACACACACACACACACACACACACACTGTGCAGCTGCAGAAGCGTGCACACGGCCAAGGGGGCATAATGTTAATTTTATTGTTATTATGCCGCCAAGCGGGCAAGCAGCTGCAGCAGCCAGCAAAGTGCATCCAGTCCCACTAGGGGCCCCAGGGCAGGCAGGTAACGCAGCCCCGTCACAGGTCGACATATGGGTCGCGACGCACCCCTGATGACCCCTAATGATGCCCCTGCAACCATCTGGAGACAGTGCAGAGAAGGGCCACAAAGATGGTGCAGGGACTGCACCATGAGCCATGCAAGTTAAGACTCAAAGAGTTGAGTTTATTTCTCTCTGGAACAGAGAAGAAACAAGGGGGAAATGATAGAAACATTTAAGTACATCAAGGGAATTAACACAGCTCAGAAGGAAAACCTCTTCCAGGAAAACAGGGTGGTGCGTACAAGAGAGCACAACTTGCATCTGGTGGGAGGCAAGTTTAAAAGCAACTATAGAAAGTACTTTTTCACACAGAGAGAGCAATAGACTCATGGAACAGCCTGCTATCAGAAGTGCTGGCATCAAAGACAGTAAGGGAATTCAAATTCGCTTGCAACAGGCAGTGTGGGCAACTTAGGAAAAAATTATAATTGGGGGGATAGCCACCTTGGGTAGACTAGATGGACTACACAGTCCCCATCTGCCAACACTTTTCTTATGCTCTTATGCTTAAATTTAGTGCCAAGAGAATGTTTTAGAGAACTCTGAATGATTTGCAACATACCCAAAGTTGAGGATTTTAAAGCACCTGTGTCATCACACAGGCCATCCACTAATTTTAAATCTAACCTCTGTTTGCAGACCTGAAAGGGGTCTGAAAAAGGCTGTTTTAGAATCCCAAATTTAGATTTGGCCTCTAACGCTACTGCCTTATTATATTGAAAGGCAAACATTTGAGATTTAATGTGATCGAGTTGTACTTTAAGTCATGTTTTTTCCACAGCGGGTATAGAGATGACTGTACTACTGATTTCTATACTCCGTGTATTTCAGATAATCAGCATTTGACTTTGTTTTTCCAAATTTAACAAAAAAAGTCTCTGATCTCTTTCTTGGTATACGACCACCCAGGGTCAGCAAGCATCATACAGACATAAGACAGTTAGTCTGATCTGCAGGAGATGAGAAATGCCCTGCTGAATTTCTTCAGATGAAAGTATGGAGGAATTCAATTTCCATCTCTTAGGCAGGGAAGGAAAACTAGTTGGAACATCCTGTAAACTAAGCGTACAGTCTAATACCATGTGGTCTGAAAATTCACAAGGAAGTAGTGAAAACTTTTGTGGAGTCAAATATTTGGATGTAAACAGAAAATCTATCCTTGATGCAAAACGCCTCATCTACCCAACCCTCTGAACCCTCTGCCTTACATTTAAGTTATTAGGTCCCACACCTCCCCCTAGTCTGAACGGTCTCGTTAGGGTTAAAACTAACCCGCGGAGTCTACGTACCTCTGGCCAAACTCTTCTTGTGGTTCCCAAGACTAGGGCTAAAGTCAGGTCCAGGCCCTTCGCGTACACAGCCCCTTCCAACTGAAACAACCTCCCCCTGAAGGTACGGGAGGCAGTGTCCATCACCTGCTTCTGGACTAAGCTCAAGGCACACCTGCTCGATAGGAGCATATGCCTATGTTACAGGACCTGACCATACATCAACGCACCTCTCTCAAAGGATGGGGAGCACTTATGTACCAATATATTCCCCTTCCACTATGCCCATAAGGAAGGTACCACATGTAATTAGCAACTTCTTGCCTTTACCTTGAGCACTCCCAATCTCAACATGAACTTGGTATGCAAAATGTTTTCTTTATGTCTAACTCCTAAGTCCTTTTGCCTGTATGTTCCTCCACTACCTACTGCTTGTAACTCTATGAAGTATTTTATTGTCAAATAACATTACATTTACCCGCGAGTGTACTGATCTGTTTACCTGTATGTAATTGTTACTCCCGGGTCGCCCCTGAAAAAGAGACCTCCGGGACCCAGTGGGCCTATCCGGTCATCAAAATTCAATAAATAAATAAATATAAATATAAAACAACTTCTGTGATACAGTATGTATACCTGGGATTTTATGCAGAGTTCTATATGTATCCCTGTTGGGATAAAGTTTTTTTAAACTATGCGAATCGCAATATACTTCTTTTGAACATTGTCTGATGAGCAACTTGTTGCTCATTGTGCCCTTCCTGGTGAAACATTTCAATAAATGAAATAAATCTTAACATCCAGACTAAAAATTCATGCCCCCCTCCCCCCCCACGACATGTCTTATAGTATACAAGAAAGGACGAATCTTCTCAAAGAGTTCTATTCTAGTGGTTTTTGATTGGGGAACATAGGTGTTTATCAGTCTCAGGGGTAAGCCATTATACTAATCTAAAAGCAATGCTCTACCTGGAAGAATATCAGCCAATCTCTGTAACTTAACATTTGTAGTCTGAATAAGTATTCCTATCCCATCTGATATGTCTTGCCCAAAGGACCAATAGGGAGGTCCCCACATCAGGCCTTTTTGAACCAGTGCTACATCAAATAAGGATGAGAACCTAGTCTCCTGTACAAAAATGATGTTATATGGGGAATGTTGAAAAAACAACAGTAAAGTCATTCTTTTTATAACCCCTTAATAATGCTACAAACATTTAAGGAGGCTAGGTCAATTGTGGCCTTACATTTAATCCACTCCCTTAGATGTTGACTGTCCCTTCAGTTTTGTTTTTTCCTATTTTCTTTTTTGTATCAGGGAGAGTGGCCAGAATGTCGTCTTCTAGATCGATTCCAGAGGTGACTTCAGATTTAGAGGAAATATCTGACTCAGGCTCAGAAACTCCCCCTTCTTTATCATCTTGTAGAATTGGGAAAGGGTTCTGTAGGAATATTGTAGCAGGTATTCCAACATGTGTTAAGGCTGACCGAGTCAGTCTTCTGCAACTTACTCGGGGGGATAACATTCAGTGTCTCCTGTTGGACTGTGGTATCCAAAGATGGGACCATGCTGTTCCACTACCCTCTACTCTCCCACTGATTGGGAAGGAGAGGGCACTATCTATCACTACTGAAGGGGGATGTCATGTACTAATAGTGGCTGTGGTAGTTGCTCAGACCCTGCAGTATCCTGAGTCTCCCAATCTGTCTCCTGATTGTGTTCATTCTGTGCAGGTGCCTCCACAGATGATGCAGGTTTCTGGGGCCTGCTCTGTTCTTGTGCTTGATTAACTAAATTCTCCTGATTTGGGCCGTCATTTCTATTTTGCCCCACCCAGGGACACTGATGTTATGCATGTCCCATCTCCTTGCATAAATTACACTTAAAAATGTTTTTACAAACCATGCTAACATGGCCAAAGTCCCCACATAAGGCACATTTCAAATGATCACAGGCACTGCTCAAGTGTGTTCCATCTCCACACTTGTAGCAGGCATTTGGCTGGCCTGCATAAAAGCACACGCCCCTGTCCCTGCCTAAATAGAAACTATTAGGTATATGTAGGACATCTTTATTAACCATAGACAGTTTTACCTTAAAGCGCCAACCTCCTGTCCATATGCCCTCAGTATCTATTACGGCCGCGGATGGGTCCAAAACAGTACATCTTTAACTTAGCCAGAACTGAATGTCTGCAACACTTACCCCCTCATTCCTAAGCATGACAATCACATTATTTATCAAAGGTTTAAAGAGCGGTATTGCCGAAAATGGGGACAACATTGGAGAAGATTTTAAGGATTCATATTTCCTCCAAAACTTATCTAGACTAGCCATAGACTTAAAACTAATATCGAAAGCATCTTCTCCAGAAACATGGATTAGTGCATACATGTCTGAGGCCTGGAAATTCATAGAATCTTTCAACAAGGGTCTTGTTTAGATGCAGGCCATCCTTCACAAACAGAATGAAGTAGAACTAAAACTGCACACACCCACTTCTAAAGGTGGTACTATCCGAAATAAACTCTTTTTTTTTTTTATAGTTTATTAAAAAAATTGTTACAGGAGCCATACCATAATAAAATACATATACAGTAGCAATACAGACAACAGAGATCATCACCCTCCATTAATATATTATAAAATGGCAAGAAAAAAATCTAGAAATCCCATTGGCCAAGAGAGATCAGTTGACCATACATTAAATCTCTACATACACAGAGTCATACTGGTCTTAAATCACATCAAACAATGAGCAAATCAGTCCTCCTACAACCAGAACTATCTTCCATCAATTTCCCTGCAACCAGAACTGATCTACCACAAACATGGCTGCTACCTGTACACTGCAAAAACCTTCAACTGGTCCCTAAAAATAAAACTACCTCAAATATAAAATAAAACAAATTAATTAAATGTTGTTTCCCAGATCATCACACTCTCCTTACACACATAAACAAATCAGAAACATTAAGTATTGTTTATAGTTTTCATTACAACTGTTTCTTTGCTAACAGTGAAAAATTCCCCTTCTGTCTTTACCTTCTCATCTGGGAAATCTCTTTTGCTTGCCCTGACAATTAGAAAATTTCGACTCTGGCTCTAAAACAGGCCTTTAGGGTGTGTGTGTGTGTGTGTGTGTGTGTGTGTGTGTGTGTGTGTGTGTGTGTGTGTGTGTGTGTGTCTACGTACAGTATGTTAGTAGAGGAACATTCTGCCAGTAGAACTGCGCAGAATTTTGAATCCCTGTATTCCATGGTAAACATTCCATGATATACATTCTTTATCTTGAATGTGGGGAAAAACAGAGGGGAAAAAAACAGGATGAAGAAAGTAAGCAATAATACTTTAGTAACAAAGAGAAAAGGTGGGAAAACACAATACATAGGCAGAGGTAGACCGTGGCTCCACTTTAAAATCCTGTGCCTTGAATCACTAAGACAGTCGAGCACAGAACAAAAAAACGGCACTTGGCAACACGCTACTACAATCATGTTAACATAGCATTTTCTGGTGATGAAATGCACTGCGATGTCAAAGCATTTTTCCTGTAAGTGTACTGTTTTTTTACTTTATCATGAAATAAAGTGTTACATGATTTTAGCAGCCTGTTGCCCCATGCAGTTTTCCCTTTGTTCTGTGCTTGATCATTTTAAAATGTCCCCATATTTCCTCAGTCTATCATTCACTGCATAATTCTGGTAAGTAAGAAAGCTTCTCGTTCAGGTTGCAGTATGGCGCGGTCTTGGCAGACAGATGGAATCTTGATCATCTTGACTCCATATATGCACTTGACTAACTTCATTTGAGCAAGTCAGGCAAGTGCAGGTGGATTAAAACACTTATGTGAGTTAACCCCACCCCAAAAAAAAAACAAGGAAAATAAAAATGAAGACTGATAATTCATTGACTGGGTGGGCAAGGAGGAACACACAGACAGGATAAACCTACCAAACTAAAATAAAACAACAACCACTGAAACTAACTAAATTTAACAGTATCACTAGTATTATTATTATCATTATCATTACTGTTACTAATTTAAGCTAGTACCAGTAGGCAGAATGACTATTTTATGTTAAAATCACACCTTTATTTACATTTTTACTTATTTGAAAATGAGTTTCCAAATAAAAAAATGTTTTCCAAAAATAAAGGGCCATTTTATAACTGCAATTAGACACACCAGGGTTGTGCATTACTGTGTGATAACCACTCTCCTGGGGTGACTGACACTCAGCTGATGCTCCTAGGAGTACTGTTATCACACCGTAATGCACATCTCATTGTGTCTTATTGCTTACGTGAATTTCCTTCACCCTCTATATAATTTCTAGAGTGTTGTCTCCCTAGATCCCTAACCAGGCCTCTATCTGAAATAAACTTGTTACAAAAATAACAAATGGTGCACACACTGTAACTAGTCATTTAAAGAGCTTTTATTAGCAAAGAATGAAAACACCATGGTCAAACATCCCTACGTAGTACCTTTCCCAGAAGGCGTCATCAGTGGGCCTTTACAAACAGCCCATTATCTTCCCAGAATTATCCCAATTTCCCTGATAAGTAAAACATCTAATTTTCATCCCAACCCTTTAGCCATGTGTTAAACTCTTTAATTTTATTCCATCTACGCTATCCTGCATGTTGCATTGGTAGCACCTCTGAGAAGGCTACCATATCTTGGGTTCATGACAGATTCACCCCATAGAATTTATCATTGTCTTCTTTGCAAAATGTCCTTCTTTAAGTAATAGGATTAGGCCAGCCCGGTGGTGCTGAGGGTTGAGGCGCTGGACGTCAAACCTCGCGCCACGCCGGTGATCCAGGTTTGGGGGCAAACTTGGGTTGGCAGGGGAGGAAAGGATTGAGTGTCTGGAGGACATCTTTCCTTTCTTGGGAGGGAGGGGGTGAAGGTCTCACCATCTGTCGATCCCTAGTGATGGCTGGAGGTCCAGCAGCAGTCGGGCCCTGGATGAAGTGGGGCATGGCTGCGGCAGCACTCCTGTGGGTAGGAGGGCTCATGCAGCACGCTGGAGCACATTGCATGTCAGGGCCGATAGGGGTGAAGATAAAGGAAAAAAAAACTTCCCATTGGTAGGCGAAAGCAGGTCTAGGCCTATGGCACCACGTCCAGTTCCGTGTACTGAGACTCTCCTGGCTCTCTTCTCATTCATTTCCCACAGACACTACAGATAGAGCGCCAACGGAATGGCAGTCCTTGCTGCTGGGGGACTCAGATCCGGGGAGGTTTGGGCAACAAGATGAGGGAGAGGTGAGCAGTTCAGGAGTAGTGGAGGACTTCAGGATAAGCCAGAGAGCTAAGACCACACTGGAGAGAGTCCAATAGGGTAAGGGTGCAGAAATAAAGTCTACAAAAAAAAAAAAGTAATAGGATTCAGGCTCAGATGGGTGCCCTTTTATTTAAGGTATTAAGGGGCTTACTTCCTGCTTTTTTTCAGTCATTATTTCCCAGAAGCATTAATGGATTAGGAACAAGATCACAGAATAGATTTGTATATAAATTCCCACTTTGTAAAAAGGTACTGGGTCAGAAATATCTGCTTTACCATGCCCCTAAATTCTTAAGTTCCATCTCAGGTTCACTCCTTGATTGCAATAGAGTTTGAACCTTCAAATTTAGATTGAAATCTTGGCTCGACACTAAAAATGTCTGTACATGTAATCCTCTGTAAATGGATGTTATTGTACTGTGGTGTTTACTTGTTTTTTCCTTTTATTGTAAATGTCTGTATTCATTGTTTTTTGTTAGTTTTATAAGTAAAACTTGATGCTTGTGAAAATGGGCAGTAATGCTCATCTCGCTTTCAAATATAAAAAATAAAAAATGAAAAATTCAATATCTGGTGTTACAAAATGGCAAGCAAAAAATCTAGACATTTCACTGGCCGAGAGACATCACCTGACCATGCATTAAATCTCTATAATGCGCACCCTGTTGTTGTTTATTACTTACTTGACCTCAGTATGCTGCCTAGCCCCCGGAAGCATACCTTTATATCCTCCATACTGTGATGTGCCAGGTGATTGGCACCTTGGTGCAGTAAAATGCCTGTCCTCCCCCAACATTGCTGATCAGTCTTTTCAACTTGGATATTACCCTTTCTGCAGTCACCCCTGGGAAATACAGAATGATTCTCTTCACCTGACCAGAGTGGCATAGCAACCTCCCTGTCCCTCTAACTATAGAGCACCCTACTATAATAATGTACTTCTTACTCCCACAATGCTGCCTGACCCTACCCCTGTGGTGCGCCCTTGCTGGATGGAGGTGCACCCTCAGTGGGTAACAACTTTCTGCCAGTGGTGAAAAGTAATTCTGAGTTTCTACCTCTATGGTCCCCCCCAACACTTGTTCCACTCCTTCTCATCCCTTCATTCATCCACTTCCCTTCCCACTGCAGTCCATCCTGCAGTGCAGACACGGGTTGCACAGATGAGGTAATGGGTTTGTAGCACCCAGTGGATCTCATGCTGAGTTGCTTCTCAGGTGCTGCACTTCAGGCCTGAGAGAAGCTAACTCTGCATTCAAGATCATGAATCTCCTACAAATTGGGCACCCATCAACCTCCCAGAACTCCCTCTGGAAAATTACTAAACCACAACCTCTATGGCTGACAACCCCCTCCCGCCAACTCCTCCCTGTGTTTGCACAGATGTATGAGGCATGTCCTTTGTGCCCGGCCAAGATGCTGCCATTTCAGTCTTTAACAACTGTCTAGCCGAAATCCAGGACTGGATGAATGTGAATTGGCTGCAGTTGAATCCAGAGAAAACTGAGGTGTTGGTTGTGGACTCAGGTCGCCGTGAGGCGGGTCTGTTGGCGGGATCACCCTCTGGTTTATGGCTTGGGGGTGTTCAGCTAACTAGCTCAGACCGGGTGCGGAACCTGGGCGTTATGTTTGATGACTGTTTGACACTTAAACCTCAGGTGTCGGCAGTTGTCAAAGCCTCTCTTTACCATCTGAGGAACATCACCCGGGTGAAGCACCTGGTTCCTCCTGTTGATCTTCCTACTTTGGTCCATGCCTTCGTTACCTCCCACCTTGACTATTGAACGCCCTTTATCTTGGGCTATCAGAGGTTGATATTCCCCGCTTGCAGCTAGTGTAAAATGCGGCAGCCAGGCTATTGACTGGTTCTTCTAGGTCCAGTCATATAACACCTGTGCTCCGCGGACTGCACCGGCTGCCAGTTTGCTGGTGAATCACCTTCAAGGTCGGTTTGCTGACCTATAAGGCCCTACATGATCAGGGACCTAGTTACCTGAAAGATCTCCTTTGTCCCTACTGTCCATCCCGCTTTCTCCGATCCACTGATGAGGGATTGCTGGAGATTTCCAGGGTTCGTTTAAAGACATCTGGGGCCAGATCTTTTAGTTTTATGGCCCCAACCCTGTGGAATTCTCTACCTCGTCAGGTGCGAGATTGCCCGACTGTCCAAAGCTTTAAGGGGGCATTAAAAACATTTCTTTTTAGCCTTGCATATAATGATTTTTAATGTTGCTGCCTGGATTAATTTTAACATTGTTTTAATTATTTATTGATTTTTATTATGTTATGTACAGGCGCCTTTGTTTTGGAAAGGCGCCTTTTACAAATAAAGTTTGATTTGATTTGATGTTTAAGTGTATATTAGATGGAAACTTGCACTCACACTTGACACTTAAATAATTGGCATGACTCGTCAGCACAACTCGCTTCCCCTGGTAGATGGATCCCCCTTTTATACTCACCCTTAATCACCCAGAAAGAAGTGCTTATAACCCCCTGCTGTCTAAAGAAGCCTGTATGACATCTAACCTTCTCAGCTTTCTATTTGATTCCACCAGCGATAAGCAGATTCACTTGTTTAAATTCTGTTGTAGATTACCCTCAGCTCTTCTTGGGCACCAAGTCACAAAAGGCTGTCTTTTCACATATAAAATACTACATCACTTTTTTTATATATGGCTTCTTCTATCTCAACTGATAGCACATCTCAGTGATATACCCTGTTCACAGGGATATACCCGATCAGGCCAAACCTGGACATCACTTAGACGGCTACTGGGTTTTTCTCCCTTTGTTTTTCCCCTCCCTCCTCCCCTGGCAGGGGCAATGCATCTGCTGGCCTCATACAGCCACAGCTCCCCCTGCAGCAGGAGCAAACTCCCTGGCCCAGCCACGTGGGTCACTGTGGTGGCGAAACAGATGCTCACTCTCCCCGGCAGACATGCACTGCTGAGCGGCAGCAGTGTTGGCTTTGGCCTGGCTTCTGACATGACTTCCAGGGCTCGTTTCTGAACCCAGGTTGTTAGCACAGCAGTGCAATGTGTTGCCACTGGGCCAGCAGGGTGGCCTAAGTCACTTTTTGTAAGGGTGAAAAGCTGCAAGGCTTTCAGATGTGGTGTGCTCTTCTACATCTCAGGCCCTCAGGGAGTGCCGCCTCTCCTTGCCAGTCCCCCTATGAGAAGGCCAGGCTGGGTTCAGGCTGCAAGTGGCCTAAAACTGGGATGGGGTCCTATACTCTCTGCATTCTATATAAACTTTAACTAAAGTCCTCCGGGCCAACCCCTTCAAAGTCTTGGTTCCCCTCTCTGCAAGTGCACTCAATGTTCATCCCCCTGAAGGTCTTAATGAGAGAGCTCTCCTTTTGGTACAGCAGGTACCACACTGTGAAGAACGTTGACTAGTGGTGAGTTGGGGTCCATTGGTATGCAGACACTTATAATTGTAACCCCCACCCCCCCCTGCCTCTTTGCAAACGACAGGTGGTATGCTGTTTGAATCTGACAGCAGTACCAGGTGGGGACTGGGCTCGGGAAGGAATAGGTTACTCGGCACAAGGGCTAGGTTTGGCTACTCTGCACAGGGGCACCCAAATAATTCAGAACACAGGAAGCAATAACTGTAATGTCCAATACCAGGAATGGGATTCTAAAGTGTGGCTTTATTCACATCCAAGCAGAACAAACAAAGCATAGACGGAGCCCCATGGGGCTACACTTCTGGTAATGCAGATTAAAAAGAATCAGAACACTTCCTCAACACTTCAGCCCTCAGGCTCTGAACCCACCGGGCAGACAACCTGGACTTGCACACTGCTTTGGGTACACAGCCCGAACTTGTACACTATTCTGGGATTTCCCTAGCTCAGCTCCCCTGCAGGCCACTCGAACACCTTCCATTTGTCATGGAAACATTTTCTGGTGGCTCCCTAAACTACCCAAGAGCCTTTGACTCCATAAGGGAAACTTTCTTTTAATCCCACGTCTGGGTACTTTCCTCAGGCACTGGCCAAGTATCTGAGAGAAAGTAAAAGTGCCACAGAGCAAATCCGTAGAGGTGAATTTGGTTACTACTGGTGGGGGGTCTCCCACCTCTCACTTCCATAATTCATATCCGGCCATTTCTCTGGACTTTAAACATCTCTTTCTGTAAAGCTTGGCAATGTAGATTAAAGGGTAAATGCATGTCACATTTCCTCTACTTGTCTTCGCTTTCCCATTGTGCTGGACTTGAACATACTTTTACTTGGCTTAGCCCATTACTCTAGGCCTCCCACTGATTAAGCAGTCCAATCCCCACTTTACAACAGTTCAGGTGAAAACATAGGCCCTATGTCAGAGCGGACTCACCCTTTGGTTGCAGGTGCCCCTCAGGCGATTCCTCACAGGAATTTCTTCCCCACAGCTTCTGGTGCTGCAGCACAACTTGAAATAAGGCAGCTTCTTTCCTAGCTGGAACCAGGAGGGTTGCCCCTGGAATGACAGGCAAACCTTTCCACCCCCATCCGCTCGGGGATGGGGCACAGGGACCAGTAACAGAGGTCTCCACCACTTCACAAACAGCTTAATGTGTTCCTCTTTTGGTGGAAACACATACCTCCCCTTACAGTAGCTCTATGATAGTGCTTGAGGCTCAGAGAGCCCTATCCACAGACTGCTGTGCTGCTCCTCTCTTCAAGACTGCACACAGACTCACTCACACTGTTCAAAAAATCCCCAACAGTCTATCCTAACTTCCAACTGCAGATTCCAGTGTGGCTCATGCAGCTGCGAGAGTTCTATGGTGATGTCATCCCTCAGTCTCAGCTGAGACTGAGAACAGAGTGAGACAGTGAGAAATCCATTTAACTGGCGTTTCACAAGCTGCCTTCCCTGCCTACCACTAGGTCTTACTGGGATTCTAGTAACCCCGGGTAACAGGCGGTTACATAATCACAGTAGTTATCAACAAAGGTGACAGGAATGGGTTGTCAACCATCACTCTCCTAACAAAGAAGAAAACCCTCAGAGCTTGAACTTTGAGATATTCCCTTTCTGTCAGCTGTGATGAAGGTGCAGTCGAGAGATGTCTCCACTGCTGGGATGAACAAAGCTGAAAGGATTTGTTGAACAAAAAGCGAGAGCACCAGGAATTTGTCATGGTGCTTACTATACTAGAAAGTCAAATTTAAAAAAAAAAATCTTAAAATTGTGAAGAATCGGGGGAATTAATGCAGAGACAGTACCTTGCATCAGAGCAGAGTGTTCGGCAAAGTCAGCGCCATACGCGTTTTCAAATGCCTTACCAAACCAGAGGAGGAAGACAAGGAGGAGGGGGGGTTGGCATGGAGGAAGGCAAAGGAACGATCATTAGTTCAAGGGTGTTTGGAAGTCCTTCCTCCCCCCCCTCGATTCAGGACACAATATTTTGGGGCAGCAAAATATCCAATTGTTACCCATTATTAATTTGTCTAGTCATTCATTAACTACCCTGGAAGAACAGTTGTTAATTAAAGGACTTTCTTTTTCTCCCACAGCTACTGTTAACTATTTCTCCACCATAGTAGATCTGAATAAGTTTGCCAGAAATTTAACGTTTAAATGTATGTTTAGTGGGGATGAATATGTGGGCGCTAGGGATAATGCTGCTTCTAACAGTGAAACTTTCCAACCAAGTTCCCAATATTGTCCAAATTATAATAATGTGGTTGCTATTTTCACAAAGAAATGCGAACAAGATTTAGAAAAATTAAGAAATAGCCCTAGGGGGAGGGGTGCATTTAACTGTAGCCAGCAAGAGATGCAAGCCTTGCATGATTTAGCTAATAATAAAAATATAGTCATGAAACCAGCCGACAAGGGGGAGCAATTGTAATTATGACTACAGTGGATTATGTTTCAGAGATTGAAATGCAGTTAAATGATGGTGCTCGTTACAAAAGGATTGAAGTGTGTCAAATATAAAAATTTAAAATCCAGATGGATGAAACCCTTAACAGGGGCTACTTGAAGGGGTACATTTCTGATATGGCATGTAGAGCTATGACAGTATTACACCCTATAATGCCTGTCATTTATATAATCCCCAAGATTCACAAAAGCCTTGAAACCCCCCCAGGGTGACCAATCATATCGGGTAAGGGATGGCTCACTGAACCCTTTTCCACGTTTATAGATCAGCATTTGCAACCTCTTGTTCAGAATCTTAGGTCACATGTAAGGGATTCTATGGAAATAGTTAATATTATGGAAAATTTGGATATGGACCCTACCTGGTATTTTGTGACCCTAGACATTAATACATTGTATGCAGTGATACCTCACCATGAATGCTTGGAAGCAATGACATTTTTTTTTGAATCTGCATTCTGAAATAGAACAAGTGAATGTACCTACAGATTTCCTTATTGAAATGTCTGAACATGCTTTGACAAAAAATGCATTTATGTTTCAAAATAAATTGTATCTACAAGTAAGGGGAACGGCTTTGGAGGCAACTATGGCCCCCAGTTTTGCGAACTTGTATGTTGGCAAGTGGGAAATGGGCCATCTGTATAGCGCCGCCACAAATCCATACTTTTTAAGTTGGATTTGTGGCGGCGCTCTATTGATGACATTTTAATTATTTGAAAGGGCACCCTGGAGGAACTTGATTCATTTGTAAAATGGTTAGAGGATACGAGCAGTTGCCTTAGGTATAAGACCACATTAAGTGCACATGAAATTACCTTTCTGGATCTTAGGATCTATAGAAATAAACGGGGGGACATATGCACTACCCTTTTTCAGAAACCTACCAACAGAAATACCTTGTTGAGATATGACTGTTGTCATGCACCTCATACCTGTTTTAATATACCAAAAGGACAACTCATCCGTACATTTAGAAATTGCATGGAACAAGAAGAGTTTGTAGCAAAACGAAGTCAACACATGCAGAGATTTAAAGAAAGAGCTATAGCAACCACAGTATAGCTACTGCAATAAACCTGGTTGATACATTAGATAGAGAACAGACTTTGAAATATAAGGAAAGGACACAAAAACAAACACTAAATTGTTCATTTGTCACCACCTATTCTAGTGAAGCAGATTTAGTAAAACAGATTATTGTAGGAAAGTGGTCCATATTGGAATTGGAGCCAAAATTGCAACAGGTGGTCACAAATGGACCACAAGTGGTGTTTAGATGCAGCAAGAAGATTAAAGATATGGTGGTTAAAAGCATGTTACCAGGCCCTGAACCGGTATGCTCTACCCTATCCCCTTTCCCTACAGGAACCTTTAAATGTGGCTGTTGCATTTATTGTAAATTCATTAGTCCGTGTAGAACCTTTTTATTAATCCCAAAACTCAGAAGGAAGTTTATATCAAACAATTTATTAATTGTAGTAGTAAGGAGGTTATTTATAAATTGTCCTGCAGTTGTGGAGCATTTTATATAGGCAGAACCATCAGACAATTTAAAGTAAGGATGGGAGAGCATGTTAGGGATGTACACGGTAAGGATAATACCCATGCCATAGTGCAACACATTTTGGACCATCTCGAAGACTCACATGAAATATCATTTAGTGGCATTGAACGAATATCATTGGGACCTGGGGGGAAGACTTGGAAAAATTAGTGGGGAGAAGGGAAAGTTTTTTGATTTACGAATTGGGGGCCAGATCAGAGATGGGCCTCAATGATAACATTGATTTAGCAGCTTTTTTGAAGTCATATAGGTGTTAAGGAATTTTAAAGTTATGATAAATATAATAGTACTAAATCTAGACACCTGTATAGTCACCCACCTAATACCCAGAGAGTATAGTTAGGATATAATATTCAGAAGAAAGCATATAAAAAGTATAAGGGTTTATAATACTGTGCAGTAAAATATAGTTTTGCACACTTGTATCCACCATGGATTTGTTAAGAAATTAAGTTTGCACCTGGATTTAACTCAGGGTAAATGCTGAGGCATTGTTTGCTATTGGAGCATGAATTATGACATTTTAAGCATGAGTTGGAATTTAGAAATTAAAAATAAAAATGCATTTTATATATAAATGCCAATGCAGCAATGCCTTTGAGTGTTTATCCAAGCCTATATGGCTATTGAACGTAAATGTGGCCATTTTTAAATAAAATAGCTAAAGATTTTATGATATATATACGAATATAGTTTTTTTTGTTATTGCCTTATATATATATATATATATATACAGTGTGTATATATATATATATATATATATATATATATATATATATAAAATCACATATGGTTAATAAGAAGGTGATTGGATGTTTTAATTAAGGTCACATGATTTGTAAGTGTATAAGAGCCAAATAGGCATGGTGGTAGTACTACTCTGAGGATGCATGGCAGTGGCCATGTGAAACGTCAGTAGCAAATTTTGGCTTTACCTCCAGTGATACCTCCTGTCGTATTGCAGTATTTATTTTGTACTAAGGAACTAATTAAAGGACTTTTATTGTTTCTCTACAGTCCAGTGTGTGTCTGTTGTCACAAAAGCTGAAAGGAGCAGTCGAGATGGTGAATTTGATGCAGAGTCATGTGGCGGGGTCCTCAGTTCTCATGTCCCTTGATGTCCACTGACGAAAAGGACTCTCATGTTCATTCCATCTCTCTCTTCCTTCTCAGCTTCTCTCTCCCTCCCTCTTCAGATGTGACTGTGCTTGCTCCCCCAAACCCTTTGACTTGGTGGTGCAAAAAGTTTCCCCCTGGGCCAGTTACTATTCCTGTGAAGAGGCAGTACTGTAGGGTGTGGTCCACTGTGAACATAGTCATGTTGAGTCTTAGGTAATACTCACCTGGGGATGTACCTAGCTGGGTCACTGGCATAGGCAAAAGCCACCATGAAATAGACCTAGCAGTTCTGGAATGATCCCCTCCAGGAAGTATGGAGGAAATGATGGTTCCAGACGCCTCTAAGTCTTGATTGCAAAAGCAACTGAAGCAATAATTGTAGACAGAACCAGAATTCAAACTTTACGAAGCATGAATGATTCACCTGGCCTCCAGTGCCAATGTAATTGCTACTGGAAGGGTCTTCTTGTCAAGTGAAAACTGTCTTGGCTGCACATTATCACCAAGGCAAGTAGTCTTGAAGTCTGAGGAGCATGAGTGATAACTAGCTGCAACATTCTGAAGATGATGGTTAAACAGCAACAGCTAAGAAGCAAAGAACAACAGGATCAAGTCCTCTTTATAGTCTAGTGAACCTGAAGCCTCACTGGTCCTCATGTCCACATGGTTACAATGTCCTGAGCACAGGCAAGTTTGCACATACAATGTTCTGCTAAACTGAAGCTCCACATTGCTGCAGACATGCAGGGGTTTTTTGGGAATATTTGAAGCAGGTTGCAGAGCTGAAACTCACATGCCAGCAGCCAACTCATGGAGTTCGTAACATAATACAGTTTGAAGCATCATTGAGGAGATTCTAGTGAACAAGTGGTCACCTAACTGCAATCCAAACAGGGGAAACAGTGGAATAAATAAGTTAGTAAAGCAGCACTTTTAGGGAGGGGGATACAGACACATTCCATATCCTTGTTGCTGCTGTTCCCTCTACTTTAGCAGATGCATCCCCAGCTCTTGCTGGGAATCAAACCAGGGAGCCTGAGCCCCAAAGGTAGCAGTTGTAATGAATTCCCCACTACCTGGGGGCTCAGAGAGTTTCATTGACTTTCATACTTGCCATCTCATAGACCACCACTTTAGATATCTCTATTATTACAGTTATTGTTTTGTTTACCTGTCAGGGAGGAGTTTTAAATTGTTGACCTGTTAGGACTGTGTAGCAGCCTAACTATCTATTTTTTTTTTGTTTTACCATGAGTAGGATCTGGTCACAGGGATGGTGGTTCATCAGTTGGCACCTCAAGTAACTGAGGCCTTATACCACCCCAGTATGGCTACGTGAAGTAGAGGGGGGGGTACTCCTGGGGGGTGGAGACCAGGCCAAGGGTAAACATGCTCATATGTATAGAGAAGGACAGTCTGGGGGACTTCTGGCCACCAGGACAGGCATCTTTGCTAGGGTTGTAGGATGCACTACCCGTGGGGTGGTGACAATACTAAATTGGGCCTGGAGGGTGGGAGGCTGCCCACTCTGCAGGCAGCTTTCTCAGATCAGGAGAGAAGTAACCTGGCTAAAGACACAGCTGGAGACTTTCAGGGAGGGGGGCGATGAAGGAAAGAGAAAAGGGCCACAGGAGGCAGGGGGGAATTGTTGGTGAGAGAAGGGATGCAACTCCTCATCAAACAGGTGGGGAGAGCAGGTGGAATGTGGAACTTTCCCAAGGCAGGAAGAGGCCAGGGAGGTGAGCAGCAGGGTCGATTGCCCAAATCAGAAGAGGGGGAGGGGCATCAGAGCTGTGGGGGCTGGAAAAGGGCAGCCCAGAGGTGCAGTCAGCGGGAAATGAGGACTAGAACAGCTGGATGGCATTGAGTGCTGCAATAAATTTGAGACCTTTAACAACATGGAAGGAGTAGAAGGGGAGTGCGGAGAGGAGGGGGATGAAGTTGAGGCCGGAGAGAGGGAGGTGGGGAACGTAAGGGTGACAGGGACGAGAAAAGGAAATGTGAACACTTGACCTAGTGGGGGAAGGGGCAAGTTAATTGTCAAACAGTGGGAGGAGGGACATCCAATAGCTGACCTGGGAGCAGAGGGCATGATCAGAGGGAAAGGTGAAAGAAAGGAGAAGTTGGGGGAGGATCTGGAAAGCACAAAAGGAGTGGAAGGCCTGAAAAGCATGGAAGGGGAGAATGCAGGGCCACCTGGGCAACCTCATCAGAAAAAGGTACGTAGAGAGAGGGCAGCAGGGGCCAAGGAGGCAACTGGGGACACCCCAGGCTGGGCAAGACCAGAAGGGGGCCTTGGGGGAGGGACTGCGTCGTGGAGGGGACCAAAGTGGGTCTTCTCCAGTTGGGGTGGGCCAGGAATCGCGAGGGAGGAAACCACTGGATGGGGCGGAAGGACCCTAAGCAAAACAAGGGCAAACATGCTGCCATAACGGAGGAAGCCACAACCAAAGTAGTGCCAATGAGGGCGCAGGAGAAAAATCTTGGCTCCAACAAAGGGCAAGGGAGACTAAATGAAGTGGGGGTTGCCAGACACTCAAGACCCAATGTAGGAGGACCGGGAGGCCACGAGGCATGGACAAGAAGGAGTGCATGAGTAGCTAGCATGGATGTTACAGGGGCTGAAACAGCACACTACATGGGAGGGGGAGATGTAGGGAAGCAGCAAGGGGATGGCCACATGGTGGGGAAGGTGGAGGACAAGGTCATGATTGTGGGGGATTCCATGGTTAGGGGTATTAACTGGAAAGACAAGGATGGGGGTGGTTAACAAGGTTTGGGTCAGCTGCCTGCCAGCAGTGACAGCCGCAGAGGTCATTCATTATGTCCCTTCCTGGGGGAAGCTGCAAGATCCAAGAACACACCTGGTGTTCCATTTGGGGAAAAATGACCTCACTGGTCATAGTCTTATGGAAGTCAGGCAAGATTTGAGGCTCTATTGCGCTTTTGTAGCAACCTGAACTTCCACCAGTTCCTAGGGCCAGCATGGATAGGAAACAGAGGACTGTGGAGTTCAACGGCTGGCTCTTCAAATGGTGTGTCCAGAAGGAGTATGGGCTAGTGGGTCGGTGAGGGACCACCTGGCAAGATGACAGTCTCTTTGCCCCCGATAGGCTTCATCTAAGCAGTGACGGAAAAGAAGTGCTACAGTGGAAGCTAGAGGAGTTCTTTAACACTCACCTTAATTTAAACTAAACCGATGGGTAGGAAGCTGCTGGCGACACCTGATGGCGCTAGGGACAAGGGGGACGGTTGCCCCCCCCCCCTGCATAAAACATACTAGGAAATGGTGGCAGGAATTGATGCAGCCTGGGCAACAAGGCCTAGCAAGGTGGGAGAAGGGGGCAGGGAAACCACATACTGGAAGGCCATGTGCACAAATGCCAGGAGCCTAGGCAACAAGGTCCCAGACCTGATAGCAGTCATGACAGAGGAGGAGGATCTAGACATGATAGGAATAATGGAAAAGTAGTCTCATGAAGGTCAGGACTGGGACTTAAACATCCTGAGGTATACGCTATTTAGGAAGGACAGGGTGGACAGGAGAGGAGGAGGTGTAGCACTATATGTGAGGGAAGGGATCCCGGCATCGGTCACGCAGGGGAAGTGGGGGAGGCCCAGGTGCTGTGGGTATCACTAACTACAGAAAAGGGAGAGGTGATGTGCATGGGCGTGGTATACAGACCACGTGGGCAATCAGAAGGGGTGGACAAACAGATGACAGAAGAGATACTTCGGATGGCGGTTAAGGGGGAGGTACTGTTGATGGGGAGTCTCAACTTGCCAGATGCGGAGTGGGTGATGGTCTGCTGCTTCAGCCAGAAGCAGAGCAATCATTGACTCCCTCCAGTTTGCCCACCTCAGGCAGCTGGTCAAGGAACCAACCAGGGAAGGAGTGGTGTTAGACCTGGTATTCACCAATGGAGACAGGGTGGGTGAGGTATGGGTGGGAGAACACCTGGGCTCCAGTGACCATGGCACAGTGTGGTTCACAGTGCACACTTCGGCCTCACACCACCAGTCCTCGGTGAAGGTCCTTGATTTCAGGCGTGCTAACTTTGACATGATGAGGGATCACGCTCAGCAGGTGATCGCCGCATTGGGGGAGTGTAGTGGGGTGGAAAACCTATGGTCTGCAATCAAGGGAGCCACGGACCTCTGCTCAATAAGGGTAAGCAAAAGCAGAAAGAAAAGGAGGTCTCTGTGGTTCAGCAGGGAAATGAGGGCCAACATGGGGGCAAAGAAGAGTGCTTTCAGGCTATACAAATCAAGACGGAGCGAACCAGACTGGGTGGAATACAGGGAAAAACAGAGGGAGGCAGGGAGGGTGGTAAGATGGGCCAAGGCAAGGATGAAAGAGATGATCACCAGGGCAGCAAAGAAGGGAGATAACACCTTCTTCAGGTATATAAGCGAGCGGAGAAAGGGGAAGAGGTATCCCTAGCCTGTTAGCTGAGTCTGGGGAGAGGGTGGAGGAGGATCGGGAGAAGGCTGAACTGCTCAATAGTCACTTCAGCACCGTTTTCGTGAAGGAGGGGGTATGGGAGGGGGAAAGCTCCAGACCAGCCGGAAAAGAGGGGAGAGGGATGGAGGTGCCTCCATTCTGGGAAGATGAGATCTTAAGGGAACTCAAGTGCCTAAAGGTGGGTAAGGTCATGGGGCCGGATGGGGTCCACCCAAGAGTGCTGAGGGAGTTGAGAAAGGAGCTGGCAGCCCCCTTGACCACTCTGTTCAATGAATCCTTACACTTTGGGGAAATCCCGCTGGACTGGAAGAGTGCTGATGTACTGCCCTGCACGAGGGAGGGAGACAGGACATGAACAACTAAAGACCAATAAGTCTAACCTCTGTAGTTGGCAAGCTCATGAAGACTGCTCAAGGTCAGAATCAGCAACTACTTGGAGGTTAATGGCCTCCTTGATCCCAGGCAGCATGGCTTCACTAGGGCAGGTCTTGCCAGACTAATCTGGTCGGGTTTTTCGACTGGGTCACTAGGGTAATGGACGGGGGGTCAGTGGATGTGGCTTACCTGGACTTCAGGAAGGCGTTCGATATGCTGCCACATGGAAGGCTTCTGTATAGAATGGAGTGCCTGGGACTGGGGGGATGTCACAAGGTGGGTGCGCAACTGGCTGGAGGGCAGGAGGCAAAGGGTACTTGTAAACGGGGTGCCATCGGGAATATCAGTGGTCACTGGTGGCACCCCGCAGGGTTCAGTACTGGGACCCCTGCTCTTCAACATCTTCACAGGGGACATAGCGGAGGGGCTGGGGAGTAGAGCGAGCCTGTTTGCAGACGATGTTAGGACCTGCAAAAGGGTGGATGTGCAGGATGGGGCCGTGAGGATGCAGGGTGACCTGTGGAAAATAGAGGAATGGGCCAGGAGGTGGAAGTTATCACTTAACATGGCTAAATGCAAAATCATGCACCTAGGCAAATGGAACGAGACAGTAGAATACAGCCTGGGGGCTAAACCACTTGTAGTGACAAATGAGGAGAGGGACCTGAGCATTAACATCTCACAGGACTTAAACGTGGCTGAGCAGTGCAGGAGTGCAGTGGCAACAGCCAGCAAAATGTTGGGTTGTATTGGGAGGGGGTTCATCAGCAGGAGGAAAGAGGTCCTGGTTCCCTTGTACACCCAGCTGGTCAGACCGCACCTGGAGTACAGGGTCCAGTTCTGGAGACTATACTTAAAAAAGGATGTGGAAAGGGTAGAGAGGGTACAGAGAAGGGCCATTAAAATATTGTTGGGCCTCTACCACTTGCAGTATGAAGAGCGACTCATAGCTTTAGACATGTACTCCCTGGAACAGAGGAGGGAACAGGGGGAACATGATGGGCCCCGTCCACACTACACTGCTAGCATGCTGTATCGGTTCCAAACCAGTACGGATGGTAACTGTCACAGTGTGCCCACACTGGCTGCGAACAGTCCCAGCAATGGAGTGACACCGTGATGGCACGTCCGGATTGTGGGTGCCGTGAGACTGTTACAGACAGCACTCTATCCCACAATGCAGTTAGGCGACTGGGGCTGGTGGATAACATACGCACGCCGTCCACATACAGCCAGTAATGTTACAGGGCAGACCTGATTTTGTAACCGTTGTTGAAGCTACCTCATATATGGTTTCAACAGCAGTTACAAAACCTCCTGTAACATTACGGAATTATATAATGCAAACCGCTGCAATGTGGTTTAGCCTGTAGCGTTACTGAGGAGTTTCGGTTTGTAGTGTGGACAGGGCCATAGAGACCTTTAAGTACCTAAAAGGGATCAACCAAGTGCCTACAGATGACCTATTCCAACTGAAAGGGTGCCCCAGGAAGAGGGGCCATGATCTTCAGCTTGAAGGTGGGAAGTTCAAGGGAAGCATCAGGAAGCACTTCATTACCGAGAGGGTGGTAGATACCTGGAATGGGCTGCCAAGAGAGGTGGTGGGGGAGAACACAGTGGGGGGATTCAAGAGGGCTTGGGATAGGCATAGGGGGTTGTTAAGGGGTCCCCAGCAAACCCAGAGGTTGCTGGACAAGCGGGCAGACTAGATGGGCCTAGCAGTCCCCTTCTGACGTCACTTTCCTATGTTCGTATATTCCTATGTTCCTATGTACTTAGGGCTGTTTTGACAGCTATTCACAACTGTCACCACTAGATAGCACTGCTTTGCACAGACTTGCCCTTTCTCATATGCAGCAATACACATTGCCCAGTAATCCTTGCTGCTGGCAGGGGGTTGCTATAGGGTAATACACATCAGAGTCACACCGAATGTGTTCATTATTCCATGCAGTTAGGGTAAGACACATAGGCCCAGATATTCAAACTGCGCCCAAAATGAGCGCAACAGCAGGAGCTAGCACAAACCAATTGCGCATATGCGCAACAGGTGCAATATTCAAACATGGAGCAGAACAAATTGTGCAAGCAACCAATGTCTGAATATCGCACATACTGCGCCATAGCGCAACCAGGATGGAGAAGCTGAGCCGAAATGTTGCGCTATAGCGCAACCAGAGCAACCAGCTGAGCAGTCCAGAGGTGCCATAGCGCAAGCAAGCCCCCAGAGCAATGGAACTGCACATCCAGGAGGCAGGCTGGGGCCCACCACCAGCCATGCCACACATGAGCACAGAACACACTGCAGAACCAACACCACACCTGACACCCCAAGCACAGCATCACTGGGGTGTGATGGATGAACTACTGGCCCATGAGGGCAAGCCAACAAAGCATAGCAGAGCCATGACACCCAGCACAACCACTGGCAGGCTGAGAGTGCCACACACAGGTGTTGAGAACCACAGTGCACATCAGCCCCGTCGCACATTGCACACCCTGCACTGTGACCCCAAGACACCACCTATGTGCAGTGACTGGCACTGCAGGAAACCATATCCCCCCCAGCACACGCCAACCCCGTGCAGCACAGAAGCCCACAAGCCAGACACACCTGTGCACCCAGCAGTGGGTGGCAGCAGGCAGCAAGACCAACAGAAAGTCACCCATGCTGGAGATACCTCCCATGCACTACGCACACACACATACCCAGGACCATACCACCCCAGATGGCATGTACACCCTGCAACTGAGCACCCATAGCCAGCTGCAAATCGAGAACCAACACATTATTCTTATCAAAATAGAAATGTATATTGACATAAACAATATAACCATAACAATAAAACTATTTACAAGGGAGGACGGTACAAGGTAGGGGTGTTCAAGGTAGGGATGACAAACTTGGAGAGGAAGGCAGGGTGGTAGGGATGGGAGAAGTGGGAGGGTAACTTGAAGTTATGGGCCAGCCCTGACGTGTCTTCCGGCTGCTGTCGGCCCGTCCTGTGCCACCTCCTGCGAAGGCCATGCCGGTGTATTGATTGCAGGATGGCCTGGTTGTCTGCAAGCCGCCGTCTGAGGCCCCAGACATCCCTCCCAATGCGCTGGAGAACCTCGAGGCCTAGGAAAATGGGAACACAGTCAATGGCTGTGACTGACCACAACCCTGAACACCACCCAACCTGCAAGCCATATAGCCCAATGTACCGCACCTGTGATGGCATGCACCACCCACAGTGAACATGCACTGGCCATCACAAACAGGCGGCACCAGGCATGCTCCCTGCACACACACACACTGCCCATGTCCATCACAGCACAAACAAGGCTGTCAAGTGACATGGCAGAAGTCGATGCCAGTTACACAGCTATGTGCCCAGTGCATGCATGGACCACCAGTGGCGCATACACAGGCGTGCTGTGATACTGGACAGTGATGCATGTCACCTGTGTTGTGCATACAGACATTGAGACATAGACAGTGTCGGCAGATAGAGGCCTATAGCCAACCCAGTCTGTGCATTTGAGCATGTAAGTTCACCTTGTTGTCCTAGAAGTCTGTTGCCCTTACCCCTGACCTCCAGAATTCCGTTATGTCTATCCGTGCATTCTGAAACCTGTGATTGTTTCAGCCCCACCACTTCCTCTGGCAGGGTGTTCCACTTGTCCACCACCGTTCTGTGAAGACATTCTTTCTCATGTGTCCTCTGATTGTCCTCCTCCAACTTCATCCCATGCCCTCTAGTCCTGGAACATCTTTCTCACTGCAAAATAGTGTTTCCCTACCCTGTTCCTCCCTGTAAGATACTTGTATGTCTCTATCATATCCCCTCTCTCCCTCCTCCCCTCCAGGGAGTACATGTTCAGTTCCATCAACCTGTCTTCATAGGACTTGTGATGCAAGCCATGCACCATCTTTGTTGCCCTCCTCTGAAACTTCTCTGCCCACTATACGTCCTTACATAGGTATGTTCTCCAGAAATGTACACTGTACTCCAGGTGGGGCCTCACTAGTGTCTTGTATAGTGGAATTATGACCTCCCCTTTCCTGCATGGTTGTATTGTGCAGGGATACTGGTCTCCCCCCCCCCCCCAGCATGCAATAGCATCCATGAAGTCATGATACTCACACTGCACAAGCAGCTGTGTCTGCTGCTGTTGCTGTTGCTGTTGCTGCTGCTGCTGTTGCTGCCACTGCTGCTGCTGTTGGGGTGCAACCCCTGCTGGCACCGGGCCCTGGCACGGCCCTCGTCAACCTGGGCCTGCATCCTCACATCCCGGCCTGTGGGAGACATATGTTGAGACAAACATCAGTGTGACTCAAAAGCAGACTGCCCCCTGCCCCAGTGAGAGTACCTGCCCACACAGCCATACCCATTCATCTCACAGGCACACACTGACACAGCCAACCGTGGCGAGCCATCACCTATGCACAGCCACCAAAACACACACACCCTACAGAGAATACAGGTGCATAGATGGTACACACCTGGCCTAAGCACCACACCCCGCCTGGCACGTGACCGCAGCCTCGCCAACACGTCCGGATCCCTCCGGCAGAGGTCACTGTACCGGTGCCGGCACTGCTCAGCAGACCGGCACCGTCCAGTGACCCCCACCAGATCAGTGGCCACTTGCTGCCACACTTGTGTTCTTGCAATGGTGAGGGGCGCCTCACCATAAAGTGCACCAAAGTGGGGCTCCACTAGGGCCACCAGGTTGGCCACCTCAAGTTAGCTCCAGGACACAGCCCTCCTCCTAGCCATGGTACCAACTTTACAGCAGGCATATGGCACCCTGCTGCGCCGTAACCCACATGGAGATGTTGCGCGTAGACCACCACAGGCTCTAGTCAGCTGTTCGAACAGCCGTCACTTCACATAGCGCTGTCATCAGACAGCGCAATGGGGACATACACATGGCAGGCGAACAGCGCCAGGGGGAAAAGGTCATACACAAGGTCATGGGCAATGATGCAAGGCTACGCACAGCGCCATCTGACGTATAGGCATCCTGCGCGACCGATCAGCTGCGTACCAGTGCCACAGTGGACTATTGCGCAGTAGTGCCACAGCGCCATGTAGTGCCCATTGCTGTAGTGCCACTGGCACAATGGTGGCCATGGCCTGAATTGCCGATCGCGCTCAGCACGTCAGCAGCACGACAGACACCTGCGTAAGCTATCTGGGCATGTGCAATGCAGTGTACCACACAGTCACAGATCTGTGCCATTGGCTCAGCCGACTCATCCGTATTGCGCAAAGCGCAGATTCGCGATATTCAGCCGACACATGCAAATCATCTGATCAGCCATTCAAAGGCGCAGTGGCGCGATTTGCATGTCATTAAAGTTGCTCCACTCCTAATTTGCATGTATTGCGCTATAAATGTGCGACATTGGGCTGCGCTGGCCAGATTCAATTACTGCAGGTGAGAGGTGAGTTGCATGCTGTGTGATGTTCTGGACAATGGTCATGGGAAAATGCTGTAGACTGCACAGTGACAGGTGTCCACTTCCCCCCATACAGATTGCCATGACCGAGCAGAGCCAAGGTGAGGGTGAGGACAGTGGGCGTAGGAGGAGGCCCAACTTTACAGCAGCAGAGACAGAGGCCCTCTTCCAGGCCTACCTGGATGAGGAGCCAGTACTAAGTGGACGGAGGGGCACCCCTCAGTCCCGTGCGGCTGCATGGGAGGGGGTAGCTCGGGCCATTAACCTGCACGGAAGCCACCAGCGCTCCGTGCAGGAATGCAAGAAGAAGATGGGGACAGACCGCAGGAGGTTGAAGGAGAAGGTGGCAGCCTTCAGGGCGGCACGTGCTGGCACTGGCGGGGGCCCGCCAGTGGTGTTGGAGCTGACCCCGACTGAGGAGACACTGGTCACATCCATGCAGCAGAGCGCTGTTGAGGGCATACCAGGAGGTGGATTCCAGTCAGGTGGAAGCCCATCACTGCACGGTATGACATGGTGGTGGTGTTTGGGGGGGTGGGGGGAAGGTTGTTCACATGCACTCACATGTACTCTCTTTCTGTTACAGATCCTGTTCGTCTTCAGGAGACGGTGGTGGTGGGTCCAGGCAGTGATGATGACCTGCTGGACATGGAGTAGGGTCCATCCACCTCTATCATCAGCCAGCAGGCACTGCAGCAGCATGCACGCTGGGCCGCCAACTCTGGTGTCGGTGATACGGGTGTGGGGGGTGCACAGCCTGTGTCTCAGCAGTCTGGCATGCAAGCATGCCAGCATGCTGTGACCATGGCTGTAGCACGTACCTGCACCATTGATGATGCAAGGACTGCAATGGGCAGTGATAGGTATGTGTCCCATGACGGACACACAGCAGGCCAGCACATGCCCCTGGGCCTTTCTGGTTCCAACCTGTGTACCAGCATGCTGGCACAGTCCCAGGCTGTGCCTGTCAGCACCGGTGGGCAGCACGGTGGCTGTGCAGGTGTCTGGCACTGTTGCCAGCACAGTGGTGGCAAGTGGACCCTGGGGCACAGCGGTTGGAGGGGCAGCAGCAGCAGTCACCCACCAGGTCTGGGGGTACAGTGTCAAGCGGTGGCACATGTCCGCCACCCTTTGATCCGCCCATTCCTGGTCCTGGCGAACAGTGCCCACCCTCAAGGGGTGTTGTGCATCAGGACCTTCCACACCCTGGGGGACAGGATGCCGTTGGGGCACAGTACCCATTGGACGAGCATACCCGCCTGCTGCAGGAATCAGTACAGCTGCAGAGGCGGGTTGCAATGTCCGTGGAGGCACTGTCTGTGTCCGTGGAGTGGCACAGCAGGGAGTGTGCTCTGGACCGTGCTGAGCTGGTCCGTATGCGGACGGATGTGACCGCCGCCATTGACAGGCTGACCCAGGCAGTGGTCTCTGTCGTGGGCGCATTGGGCACACAGTCAGGTGCCCTGTGCCGCACACCCACAGTTCCTCTCCACTCCCGTTCAACGTCGTGTGACACCAGGCCTGCCGGCGCCGGGTTCTGCTGTGGCCATCCGAGCACCCCTGGTGCAGGTTTGTTCGGCATGCTGCAGACCCCTGTGCGGGCAAGGTCGCGTTTTCGCAGTGGGACCCCTGGTGGTGCAACAGTGCCACCCCATGTGGCCCCTGCTCAGCCTGCCAGTGCTGTTGGGTCACGGCGGGGCCGCCCACGCATCCGCGGTGGCCGTGGGACAGTGCTACATGACTGAGCTGTCTCCCAGTGCGGACCCTGTCTGGTGCTGCCATGTGTGCAATGTGTGTCATGGTGGGCAGTGCACTGCTGGGTGCTCTGCTCACCACGCCGACACACGGACCACCTGCACACCCACCCAACTGCTGTCCACAGGTGCGTGTGCATGATGATGCCTGCATTGTACTGTACACCAAGGTGCAAGGGTGCCCAGCATCTGACACACGTACTTGGACAGTACAGGTGGTGGGGGTGGTCGGTGGTGCTGTGTGTTAGCAATGTCGGTTCTGCAGTGCTGTGCATCTGCCCATGTATCTCTCTGTGCCTGGTGTGTGTGTGTCCATGAGTGCTCACCTCCTGATGGTGTGTTTGTATGCCTGGACCCTTCCACTCCCCTGACCGTCATGCACCCCTGGTGTGTTCCCCTGTGTGCCTGTGGTTTGCGCATGGACAGTGTTGGTTGCACATGTCCCCCTTGACTTACCTGTGTTGTGCGTAGTGCTCCTCTGTGATGGTGTCCCAGTGCAGCTGGGCCTGCCGGATCAGTCTGGGGTCCTGCCGTCCTAGGGGGAGGCTGCTCATCACCATCAACACCGGCGCCACTGGTGTCCCCATCGCTGTCCCCCTCTTCGACTTGTACGGCTATCCCATGGTCTTTGGCCATGTTGTGCAGGATGCAACAGGCCAGGAATATCCCACATGCCTTTTGGGGGCTGTACTGTAGGGCAC
This sequence comes from Neoceratodus forsteri, assembly GCA_016271365.2. Taxonomy (NCBI): domain Eukaryota; kingdom Metazoa; phylum Chordata; order Ceratodontiformes; family Ceratodontidae; genus Neoceratodus; species Neoceratodus forsteri. The sequence goes on from CM057454.1 coordinate 580,578,510, forward strand.
CGCCGGAGGTGTCTAGGCATCGGAAGCGTGCCTTGAGCATCCCAAACACCCGCTCTATGATGTTGCGTGTTGCGGCATGTGCCTCATTATAGTGTTGCTGCGCTGGGGTCATGGGGCGCCCGGTATGGTGTGAGCAGCCAGGGACGGAGTGGGTATCCGCTGTCACCTGTGTGGAGATAGTGGAGATCAGTCTCATGTTCAGGTCCATATTGGCCATCTCACTGTGTGCCACTACCATGGCACCTGTGGCCTTCCCACCCTTGCCACGGGTTTGCATTCCATACATGTGTACTCACCCACTAGCTGTCCTGTGGGGATGTCCCCACTCTCGAATCGATGGCACAGTGCAGACTGATTCCATATGAAGGCATCATGTGCTCCGCCAGGGTGTGTGGCACAGACATTGATTATGCGCCCAGTGGCATCACACACCACCTGGGAGTTGACACTAGGGAATCCCTTTCTGTTCCAATATGCGAGGCCATCGGCGCCAGGTGGCGTGCGAATGGCCACATGGGTGCAGTCTATGGCTCCTAGCACGCCAGGCATACGTGCTACCCTGTGGAACTCCTGCATGTTTGCTGTACGCTCTGCCACGGTGCTGGGGAAATGGATGTACTCCGCAGCATGTGGCAGCAGTGCGCTGAGGAATTGGGTGAGGATGCGTGACGTGGCCGACTGTGTGATGCCTGTGGTGTCCCCTGTCGGCCTCTGGAAGGTGCCGTGGCGAGCAGGCACATGCAGGCTGTCACCTTGGTCTCCACCGACAGAGCGTGACTCCATCGTGAGGGTGCCTGCATCACATCACTGCACAGCTCACAGAGCCGTCTCAGTATTGCCCTGTTCAGGCGGTACCGGCCCACGATCTCTACATCTGTGTACAGCTCAAAGCTGATGCGGGCACGGTACCGCCTGTCGGGGGCATACCACCGACGGGCCCTTCCACGGCCATGTCCCCCTGCAGCATGCATTCTCACCCTCATTACAGCTTCCATGTGCAAACTGGCACTGTCCATCTCCCTGGCTTCTGACCCCCTGGCTGGGTGTTGCTGTGTTACCCCGCTGTCCTCACTGCTACTTCCACTGCACCAGGCACCCCCCGCTGGCCTCTACAGACTATGGCCCACACTTTTCTTGCCTGCCCTTTGCTGGCTGGCTGGCTGTGTGTCTCTCTCTCTCTCTGTCTCTCTCTCTCTCCCACTTGGCAGCCTGGTAGCGTTCTTGCTGCTTCCTTGAGCCTTTATTTTGGCTCATTTCCGATAGTCATAATTTCCGGCTGTGCGCTCTTGCGCCTCAGCGCAGAATCTTTGAATCTCGCATTGCAGTCTTTGTCATGGATCCACCCCTTAGGTTGCGCATGCCTTCATTTTCATTGCGCTGTTGCTCAGCATGTTTTCGGGGGCGCAACTGCCTCCTTCTGAATATCGCTAAATAGCGCATTTTCGGACTTGCGCATGCGCAACCCTTTTGAATATCTGGGCCATAGTACAAAACAACCAGATCATCAGCAATTACTAGTAGCAAGAATTATGTGTGTATGTGTGTGCGGGGGGGGGGGAGCATAGCAGACCTTTTGTTCCCATTTATATTGAATGCTGATTCTGTTCTTGTAATGACCATTCATGTAGACTATAAGACTTTTCCCTTGAAAGCCTATTTTTTTTTCCTATTACATTTTTGTCCCAAGGTCATCCCTGACATGCCCCCATCTGTCTGGTTCTCCCAGCTCTGTCACCCCATTTCTCCGGGACTTACCTTTATGCCAACGTCCTGGCTATTGGACTGTGGCAGGGTGCCAAGTCACTCATGTGGGGACCTGCGAGGGCTCAGACTTCATCCTGCGGGCCAGAGGGGGTTTCAGCTCCATGGTTTTGGTCCCCCCTTCACCTGACAGTGCAGTGACATGACGGACAAGCTCCACCTTTGTGGAGACATCTTGAGAACGCCTGGATGTGCCCCATCTCTCTTGACATTCCCTGACCTGCACTGCCACCTGGACTCCTTCAGATGGCAGTGGGTTATGTTAAACCCCCCTCCCCCAGGGAAGAGAGCTGTCCTCCGTACGCACGATCCTCCCTCCACCAGCCAGCCCTTGAGTGACCTGCATCCATTCCTTAACCCTGGTCACCAGTGTACAGGAAGCAAGGCACCAGCGCCTCAGTCCTTCACACCACAGGTCTAATTGAAAGCCTGTTAATGGTATATTTTTAATTGTGTATGTTTTTGCTAGGAGAGTCAAGGTAATCGGGTATGTTGAACAACCCTGTTCTCCTTACTAGTGGAATACTGTATAAATATCAGTTTCCATACTTTTTTCTTGGAGACATGTTGTATTTAGGCAATAAGGCATGGCAGGGTTTTCATTACTGTGGGATAACGGCACACCTAGGGAAATGAGGCATGAGGTAACACTAAGTGCCTTATGCACCCGAGAAGTACTGTTATCCCCATATTAAACACATCCTGGACATACTATGATTATAATATGGTTCCACAGATTTTTATTTTAAAAACTGAGTAATGAGGTTCAGAACATGAGGTATTTCTGGAACAATGCCCAGTCTTGTGATCACACACAACTAATCACAGGCCTTGGTTTCTCTTACATATTTTATTATAAAGCTTCGGGAGTTCAGGACTGTTTGACATTGGCATGTTGTGCCTGATAACCTACCAAATTAACATGTCATGGGAGCACAACATGGAGTTTCTGACCCTGATATTTATTCCCCCCCCCCCAACAAAAGATGTAAATTATTTTATCATTATAACTAAAAAATTCGAGTCGATAGAAGGAAAAAAGCAATTAAAAAATGTGCTTGCCACATCAGGAAAATAACCCAAAAATCTGAGAATCAGTATACTTTTTTTCTGCTCTGGTTTTAAAACTTCTTTCATTTTACTTTCAGAATATGATGAAATAACTAATCAAGAGCTGGCAGATCGGTACAGAGTAGAAAACGAAGACTTCCCAGCACTTTTCCTCTTCCTCAATGGTAACATGGATAACGCAGTCTCCTATGTGGGCACTGTGCAGGCCGATATGATCCTGCGCTGGCTGCGGGGGTATGGGGTTCCTGCCCATCTTCCTGGCTGTCTCCCAGAATTCGATACCCTTGCCGCTCAGTTTGGAGCTGCCCCAAGCGACAACAGAAGAACAGAGATACTGGAGCATGCCCAACAGACAGCTGATCGAGTAGAGGAAGGCTACGTTAGGGACACAGCAGATCTGTACATTGAGATTATGAGAAGGGTGCTGGAGTTGGGCCCCTCCTTTGTGGAGTATGAAATGCAGCAACTCACCCGAATGGAAGAAAGGTCAGATACTGCAGATATTGATGGGAAGAAAGTGAATCTGCGTCTAAACATTCTTTCTTCTTTTCTGCACTTCGACAGAGAAAAATATCATTAAAAATACAAACAATGATGAAGGTTCAGACACTCAGACTCTAAAATGTAAAAATATAAAAACTGAACAGCTGTGTGAATGTGATATTTATAGAACTCAATATATTAGAGGTGGATCAAACTTCCCCCTCTTTGAAGAGAAAATTCCTTGCTGTAATGTGGAGCAGCAGTGGTACTCTGGGGCCAGCTACACAAATGTCATTGTCCAAAATAAAGCTGCTCTGGACTCCTTTGTATTTTGCCTCAGCCATTCTGTCTGCTAGCTCCTGCTCAGAGGAGGCACTGCGCTACTTGTACAGACACTAACTAACACTCTGTGATCCTGTGATCAGCTGTCCTATAGCCTAAGAGCTCCAGCTACGCAAGACATGCTAGACTTTGACACATTTCGGGAACAGGGGTACAAAAACAAAACTGTTTTAAAGCAAAGTTTCTCTACTGGTTTATTGGAGGTTAAACAATTGTCATGGGCTATAATTAGACAAATGGGTGTCAACAATGCTGTCTGAGCCATTTTACAATAAAGATTAAAATTTTTAATTTATCTATGCTGAGCAGCTATTCTTCTGTGTGTCCTCCCCAGTTGGGGCATTGCACCCCCGTTGACATATTGAACCACAGGGTACTGAGCACTTTTGCTACCATTTCATCCCATAGACAGTATTTTTGTCTAACAACCATGCAAGCTTTGCAGCTTGCAAACAAATGTTTATTCAAGAATGCATGGGACAGATATAAGGCAATTCTAGTGGGGGGCAGGAGGAAGTAGGCTGTTAGTTAACTACGATCTGCAGCTGATCCATTAGGTAGGGAAACGGACAGTCTAGGTGGGCCAAGCGGTCCTTATCTGCCATCAAATTCTATGTTTCTATGTTATTGCATGAGTCTGCAGTTTACTGACAGTTCACTCATTTTTCTTAATTCAGATAATTTTATTTAATCAAAATTCTGTCTGTGAGAGCAAAGTTGTTTACTGGTTGCCATTTGGATATTATTTTTGAATGGAAAGTTGGGTTCATTGTAAAACAAAAAATAAAAATTTAGCACTGGTGAATGGTGATGGATCAACCGTATTGGATACTGCAAAGCCATCATGTTTAAACACTAGACTATGTACAGTACAGAGATAGGACACTGCAGACTTCCCCATCCTCTGACAGATTTAGTGCTAGGGAAAGATAAGGAACTGGTGGTACAGGAGAGACTGAAGCCTTCTGTTGATACGCACACCAAGTACAGAATAACAGCTGGAGGGGGGACTCAGGTTCTGGATTGGCCATGCTAGCATTTAGGACAACAGAGGGAAGCACAGTTTGTGTGCTGCCAAAGTAGTGCAGTGTACACCATCCTAGCTATGGAAGGGGTGTGGGGGTGTTCATCTGTGGCCACTACAAGGTGGTTGAAATTCTCAGGAGATACACTGTTAGGCTTGAGTGGCAGATGGAGGCACCATGAGGGTGTGGGTTAAGGCTTCCCCACGCTGTGATATATTCAGTTCTGATAAAAGATGATGGTGCTGGAGACTGCATTCCTCTGTTTATCTGTATGGTCAGGTACAGAGTGAAGAACAGTAACGTCAGAGTGATTCTGCACACTAGGCAGCATAAACAGGTACAAGGGAACTGCACAAGCCTGGGGCAAGTTGCACTATTCTCCAGACTAGTATTGTTCTGAAGGAGGCTTTGTCACAATAACCCTGAGCTCAATAAAATACGATTACTACACTGTGATCACATTTCTTATTACAGTGACCTGTGAAGTACACATACATGGCAAAACTGATTTCAGTGGAAATGCGGTTACATTTGCTAGATGGCAGCCGTCTGATGTGGAGATAGGGCTGTAATGGGCACCCACCGAGGGATGTAAAATATACTTTTGGGAGGGTGAGTGCAGAGTGGAGAAGGGTAGTGGGTAGTAGAAGGTGGAGGGATGGGCTTATTAATTACAAGCAGCATGCTTTACTTGTAACAGGGCTGAATAAGGCTCTGCCCCATTTGTTATGCTACAAGTGTGTGGGGGAAATATAAATAGATAGTTTATTTCCTTGCTGCACCAGACTGAGAAACTTATTTATTTTATTTATTTACTGAAATGTTTCACCAGGCGGGCACACTGAACAGCAAGTTGCTCGTCTCACGGTGCGACCTGGGGGGAGGAATTACATAGGGTTGTGAAGGATGATCACTTACAATAGTATGTGGGTAGTACAAACAGTGCTGCTTCCGTATTGTTAGGTTATTCTGTACTGTATGCACCTGACAAAATGTTTCTGCTCCTGATTGCAATGCTGTCTATGTATCTATCGATAAGTTATTCTGTACCGTATGCACCTGACAAAATGTTATCTCTGTAACTTCTACTCTGTCTCATTATTGGAGTATGCCTGCTCCTGATTGTAATTGTCCTCAATGTATCTTCTCCTATGTAATTTCCCTGTGATTCTCCCGGGTCACACCTGAAAATAGGCACCGGTTGTATAGTGTGCTTACCCGGTTAACAAAAGAAAATAAATAATAAATAAATAAATACAACATTGTAAGATTGTGCAACAGTTGGAACACAAGATATTGTACAATAAAACAGTAGTGGAACACAATACATGTCCAAAATCATACAAAAGAACATAAATGTATAAAACAGTAATAATGTGATAGAACCATTTATAGTGTACGAGTGTACCGAGAGCAGGCTCGAGGTAGTGTGCAAGTGCTATTGGATTAAAAAAGATGGGGTTAGGTTGTGCACACTGGTGACTCAGAAGGGCAGGTGGAGAAGAGAGGGGGGAGTGGCAAGAACTGAATATGAGGAGAAGGGGTAGCCATTTCCTGATTTCCCCCTTCAGGATGTTGAGAACCCTGCCAGGGGGGGTCATGGTAGGAAAGCAGAAACTTTGGATAGGTATTAAGGTGGGTTAAAGCAGGAACAGCTGAGGGAAAAGTAATTGTGTAGGGCAGAGGTAAGAGAGTAGTTGGAGGAGGAATGTCTTATTTCAGGGTGGAGGGAATTCCAGATTTTAGGGAAACGATGGGTGAAACCAGTCTGACCGATGAGGGTGGAGCGGCGAGGGACCGTCAAGGTGCAGGCGTCATTTGATCTAAGAGAGTGGATGGGGGGAGGTGGAGTGGAGAGGAAGGATGAATGATAGGAGGGGAGCCCCCCCCGACCAGAATTTGGAGGTTAGTTTGGCACAGTGAGAGATACATCTGTGAGATAGTGGAAGGAAGGTTAGAGAGTGATAGAGTTCACAGTGGTGGGAGCTGGAAGGGGAGGTGAAAGCAAAGTGGCAGAAAGAGTTAAAGAGAGTGTCCAACTTGATCAGGGAAGATTTGAGAGCAGCACCATAGACTACGTCACAGTAGTCAAAGATGGGGAGCATCATCTTCTGGACAATTCCACGCCTCACAGTCAGCGGGATGCAACTACGATTCCTGTACAGAGCACCAAGCTTGGGACACAGTTTCTTCAGGATAGCATTGATATGCACAGAGAAGTTGAGGTGCTGGTCCAGCCAAACTCCCAGATATCTAAAATGAGGAGGTGTCCTCCAAGAAGGTCCCGTCAAGGGTGTGGAAAGTGGGTAGAATCGGGAGCCTGGAGAGTCTTTGCCTGGTGCCAAATGTCATTGAGACTGTCTTTTTGGTGTTTAGAAAAAGCTGGTGAGAAGCAAACCAGAGCTGAACTTGGTCGAAGTCATGCTGTAAGCTGGTTTGCACAGCAGCAGGGTTCTGGCTGGAACTGTACAAAACAGTATTGTAAGCAAACATGTGGATAGAAGAGGATGAGCAGGCTGTGGGAAGATCATTAAGGAAAATGGAGAAGAGCAGGGGACCAAGCAGTGAGCCCTGAGGGACACCAGTGTTGATAGGGATTGGAGGGGAGATGGAATCAAGGATTCTCACCGACTGGGTCCTGCCAATGAAGTAGGATTTAAACCAGTTGGTGGCTGACAGAGCAAGGCCAGCTGAGAAGAGTGAATCAAGAAGCAGGGGATGGGAAACAGTGTCAAAAGCTTTGGCTAGGTCGACAAAGATGGCCGAGGTGATCAGGCCATCATCCATCCCTGAAAGGACAGAGTCAGTAAGCCTGAGGAGGGAGGTGGTTGTTGAGTGGTTCTTCCGAAAACCAGATTGGAAGGGGGTGAAGAAGGAGGAATCAGAGAAGAAGGGTGATAGTTGAGAGAGACCTAAATGTTCTTGAAGTTTGGCAAGGGTTGGAAGGAGGGAAATGGGGTGATAGTTACCAGTAGTGGATGTGTCACCACCCTTAGGGGGAGGAAGGACTACAGCGTGTTTCCAGGATGAAGGTACTTGGGCAGAAATAAAGAACGGGTTAAGGATTAGGGAGATAGGATAAGCAATTGCAGGAGCAGAAAGGTAGAGAAGTTTAGGATTGAGCTCATCTGGTGAGGAGTCTTTAGTGGGATTGAGGGATAGGACAGCATTAAGAGCTTCATCAGAGGAAACAGTAGAAAAGGAAAATGGGGAAGGGGTAGGCACTGGCTGAGGTGAAGGGATAAAGTTAGTAGGTGGCAATGGGGAGAGGGAATTTAGAAGAGATGTGGCACACGAGGAGTAGTAGGCATTAAATTCATTGGCCATGGAGCTATGGTCTAGTGGGACTATATAAATTGTATGAGTACTCTCACAGCAGCCACCATTTTGGGAGTGTAATAACCAGTCATGAGCCAGGATTTTAGCTAGGGGCTCATGGGACAAGACACGTGACTTTTGGTAAAGAAACACAGGTCTATTCCTGGCACCAAAGATCCAACCAATTAAAAGACTAAGACTGTAATTGACAGCTTAGGCAGCCAACCAGATTTCTGGAACTCTCCTTTGTTTTAAGAGGGACTGTTTGAATTGGGTCAGTTGAAGTGGGTCAGTTGTGCTTCAGCTTGAGACATGGAGGGGAAAGGAGCCTGTGTGGCTCTGTGCTGCCTTTTCACAGGGAAGGCCCTGTGAGTAATCATCTGGTCCAAAAGAGGATCGGAGCTTGGGACTGCCTATCGCAGAGGTCGGAACTTTCTGATTTAAAGTCAGAACTGCGGCAGAAGACAGAAAGAAGTGTTACCAGTGCTACTTGTGATTTGGACTGACGATTTTGCTCCGGTGAAGCGATCAGCCCAGCTTGTGTGCAAGATGTGCTGGGATTGAAAGGTTTGCTCAGTAAAGCTGCTGATTTGCAACTGGATTATATCTGAACTGTTCAGAAAAATAGCTGCCTATTTTGAATATGCTGAGTGTGTTATGTGGCTTGAGACCTGCTTGCCCAGAGGCAAACCAGTTACGCCAGCTGGAGGCTTCGCCAGTAGAAGATTACGAACTTTGCCAATCCATTCATCCTGCCTGGGCCCTGCCAGTCTGGCCCAGACCAAAATTCCTGCACCAGAGACTGTTTCAGTGAGAAACCAGCTTTCGGGATCCAGCCCCTACGTAACAGCTCACAGGTTGTGGCCACCTGGAGGAGAGGTCATGAAGGAAAAGTGCGACATGTTGGCCCTGCTTCCCCATGCTCATTGGTAAACACCACAAGGTCTCCATATCGCCTGCATTCCAGCAGAAACCTGGTAGCATGAGTACAATCAGGGTAGCTCCCTGCAGCAAACATTTAGATCATCTGTGGTACCATCTAATTGTTTCTGTTTTCTGGGTTTGCAAGGGACGGAGCCAACTGGCTAGGATTACAAATAATTATCTGGTTGTTTTTCATGTTAACTGCCTTTTCATTCCATCAAGGGCCCCAGCATCAGCTGCAATGCCGGCCACCCCAGGCAACGCCTCTAGCATGCCTGTGTTCCACTCTGGGTACCCAGTAGTTGCTAGACTGATAAACCTAGGGACTGAAGTAATGAAAAGTAATTTAGTCTGTTTTTAAATACAGTAAAGTAATTGTTTACCTTAATTTTCACCCCTCCCTTGTTCACGTCCCTCTTAATAAACCAGATTTAGTGTTTTGATGTTAACCTGGCTTGTGAGCATATTATTACCTGGTCTAAAGACATTGAATGTACTGCAAGGTATATTGAAAGTGCATGCTTGTATTATTGAAACTGTTTCTTACAGGGGGTTGCAGGGCACAAGCCAAAGATCCAAACCCTGTTGGTAAGTGGGTTGAATGTGAGCACATCATTAATGGTCAAACTATTTGGTATTCTAACTGCTGAACACTGCAACTGTCCAGGTTTTCATAAAAGGTCATTAGGCAGGATTGTGGGTGCTATTAGCTTCCCAGAGGACTGTACTTACTGCAATAGTGACCCACGTAATTTCTCTGGGTGGAGGCACCATAATTATAGCACTACTACAGGTAGGGGTCTCCCCCCCCCCCCATATTAGGTAGTTACAAACCCAGGCCCCTCAACCTGTTATTAGGGACACAGGCAGGGGTAGTAGCCCTTGGTATAATGGTGCCAGGGTTACAGCTTTGGAGTCACTGCTGGGATTACTGCCTCCAGTGGCCAAAATGAAAAATGTCAGCTAAACTTTTTATCGGTACCACTGAAGAGATGGCTGTGCATCAGTTAGTTAGTTAGTTGGTGTACAGGGAGTAAAACTGACCCCAGAACACTTTTCTATATTGCTTGATATACCCCTGGGCAATAGTAAGGACACTATTGAGGGGGCGCTCTCAAAAATTGACTGTTTGGGGGAGGTTGTGGTTGTAGGTCAACAAGCTGACCTGACTGCCCAAACACTAATGGTTCTAGTGGAGTGTAGTAACCCCACAGACACTATTAAGGTGCTAAAAATTATCACCATTGATGGGTCTCCAGCAGCCTGGAGAGTGATAACCAAGGACAGTGAGAGTCCCTCAGAGCCAGAACCTCCACCCCTCTCTGAAAGTCTTGAAGAGAAGCTTGCCAAATGGTTACAGGCTATGGGTCAACTCCTTGAGGACTTAAAAAGCTAATGAAGCCTCCCTTGGGGTCTGCACCAGTTCTTGTGTCCCCACCGATACTGGTATCTGTACCTGATCCTGTGCCAGTGCCCACATTTAGTCATGACTCTTACTGCAGACTGAGTGTTTTCTGGCACCCTTCCCACACCCCATAGGAAAGATGATTTAGAGACTTGGATGGACTACGCAACCCCCCCCCCGGTCCAAGATTGGCAGCGTGTAGAAGCTGAAAAGTGGAAAAGGCTCATGGAAAGATTAAGAGGGCCTGCACTTGAGGCCATAACATTTTTGAGGTCCATAAACCCTGATGCTTTGGCCCAAAAATATTTGTCTGCTCTAGAAGATGTCTTTGGTAGTACTGAAGCTGGGGAAGATTTGGTATGGAAATTCAAATCCATCAAGTAATGGAAAGGTCAACACTTGTCTGAATGTGCCACTCAACTGGAAAGGGCTTTACAGAGAGCTTACAGGAAAGGTGGTGTATTGAGCAGTGACTTGAATCGTGTGAGACTAAACCATATACTCAGATCTGTCAAATACTCTAGACTGCTAAAGCTCCAGGAGAGGAGAGATGATCCCCCTGCTTATTGTGATCTAATACAAGAACTCAGAGAGGCTGAAGGTGAGGGAGAAGTTTGGGATCCTAGTGCAGGCATTGCTAGAGTAGCTTCAGCGTTGAGAGGGCTCAGCCCGAAAGAGGCCATTGAGGATGCTCCACCACGGATAGAGATGCTTAAAGAGATCAGAGAACTGAAAACTAGTGCCCTAGCTAAGGCTGTTGCTGATAAAGGGCAGGACACCCTACAAAATGCATCTGCTATGGGAGTGGGAGTATATGCCCAAGCACCCCCTGTAGATGGCAGTCAAAAGACCGAACTAAGTGAATTAACTGCTATGGTGAAAAAATGGAATGCAGTATTCAAACGCAACAAAGGCCTATTGTTGCCAGCACCTCTGCCCAAATTTCCGACATGTATCCTTCATGTTCCACTAAACGTGACTACCGCCCGAATCCCAATGTCACGTCACAGCCCAGGCAACCTAGAGAAGGTGGATTCTGCTACAAGTGTGGGAAAGATGGCCACCTAAAGGGGGAGTGCCGATTCAGAGAGGATTCGGCCAGGATCAGAGACAGGCTGCTTGCAAAAATGCACCCAGGACAAAGTAATAACAGTAGAGCTTCATTCTAATCTTGACATAATGCATCTGTAACCAAGGCCTCAGTTCCCGCTCCTGCAATGTCTGTAAATGCCTCACTGGATTGGTCAGAGGTGGTAGGTCCCTCAATGGAGACTACCGTTTGGGTAGATGGCATCCCAGCTCAAGCTGTCCTTGACAGTGGGTCTCAGGTTATGATAATATTCAAGGACTGGTACGATCAACTTCTGTCTGAGCATCCCTTACAGCCTTTAGAGGGACTGCATGTGTGGGGCTTAATTGAGAAGTCTTATCCATACCTTGGATTCTTGAGAGTGCAGCTTTCATTCCCATCCACTGTGGCAGATGTGGACGACCCAGTAGAGACCATTGTGCTAGTCCGTCCATCTTCGGGTCTGTACGATGGAGTTCTCATACTCATCAGCACCAATGCTCATATGTTTGGGCACTTAGCTCAGTTGTGCCAAGAACATCAAAATGCAAGTTCTGGAAGAGCCTTACCCAGCCATGCTATGGTCCAGCATGTGTATGAAAAGCAACTGCACCCAAAGGAAAATGATAGCGATGAACCCATGGGGCTGGTGTGGAAAAAAGATCCCTCGACTCTCGTTCTCCCTTTGAATGCCAAATGCAGTATTGATGGAGAGGTCTGCCTGTGGAAAGATGTGACCAACAAAATTCTCACGCTGGATGCTCCAGAGGCTGGACAGCTGCCTGAGGGGCTCATGGTCAAACCAAGTGTGCTTCCTGTTCACGCCCACGCCTATGCCAGGAGGGTGGTGGTTCAGATCCAGAACGTCACTGATAGAGATATCAAAGTCAGTTGAGGTTGCACTCTAGCCAATGTTTATTGTGCAGATACTGCAGTTTTGCCATCCAAACAGCAACTGGGAGAAAATGAAAATGTATCCCCAGACCTGTTCGACTTCAGTGAGTCACCTATTCTCGAGGGGTGGAAAGAAAGGATCAGCTGGAAATTGGATGCATGAAGCAAAGTGTTCTCTCTGAGAGAATGGGACATTGGTTGTGTCACCAGTGCCCAACACCACATACGCCTTCATGACGTAAGACCTTTTCACAAAAGAGCCCACCGATTGGCCCCTGCAGATATCGATGATGTCAGATGCCACCAGCAAGAAATGTTAGTAACTGGAATTATCCAAAAGTCACGCAGTCCTTACGCCTCTCTGATTGTGGTGGTCCACAAAAAGAATTGCTTGGTGCATATATGTGTTGACTATAGAACTTTAAATAAAAGAAATGTCTCTGACCAGTATACTATACCCCGCATCCGAGATGCAATAGGCTGTCTAAATGGGAACAAGTGGTTTTCCGTACTTGGTTTGCAAAATGGGTATTACCAAATCCCAATGGCTCCAGAGGACTGTGAAAAAACTGCTTTTATTTGTCCTCTGGGTTTCTACAAGTTTCTTCGCATGCCCAAGGCATATCTGGTGCATCAGCTACTTTCCAACGCTTAACGGAATGTGCAGTGGGAGACATGAATCTTCTGGGGTGCATTGTTTATTTGGATGACGTCATAGTTTTCTGTAAGACCCTCGAAGAGCATGAGGCTGTCTTTTTAAAGTACTGAACAGATTTGAAGGATTCGGATTAAAGTTATCAAATGACAAATGCCAGTTCTTCCAAAGCTCAGTAAAATATGTAGGCCACATTGTGTCCTCTGCAGGAATCCGGACTGATCCTAGAAAGGTAGAAGCACTGACCACCTGGCCAAAGCCCAACAACTAAAAGAACTACAGAGATTTCTGGGTTTCTGCGGTTACTACATCAAAGTTATCAGGCCACTGCTGAACTTATTTATTTATTTCAGTTTGGGATTAATACCTTTGAGTCAAGGACTCATTTCCAAAGGTTCCATATCAATTGTTAAAAACAGACATAACAGTATAAAACACAGGGTTAACAGTAAAACACAGCATTTGTAGGTGGTCGTGATGGCCTCCCTGCTCCCTGCCTCCCCCAAGACAGACCCCTGCCAAAAAGCCATCAGTATTTGTAGGTGGTCGTGAGGGCTTCCATGCTCCCTGCCCTCCCCCAAGATGGACCCCCTCCGAAAAGCCATCAGCGTTTGTAGGTGGTCATGAGGGCCTCCGTGCTCCCTGCCCTCCCCAAAGATGGACCCCTGCCGAAAAGTCATCAGTGTTTGTAGGTGGTCGTGAGGGCCTCCGTGCTCCCTGCCCTCCCTCAAGATGGACTCCGGCCGAAAAGCCAACAGCATTTGTAGGTGGTTGTGAGGGCCTCCATGATACCTGCCCTCCCTCAAGATGGACCCCCACTGAAAAGCCATCAGGTACGCTGCAGAGCCATTCAGGGAGATGCAGGATTTATTTGAACTGCGTGTGTGTGAGGACAAAGTACTGAGTTTCTTGGCACCTTTTTTCTTGGGACCCTGAAGACTAGTTGGTCGGCAGACCAATGCAGATAGTTTTTGTAAAAGTCCTTATTTACAAGTCTGCAGTGCTTTTATCACCAACTGCTGGGGGCTTTAACAGTTTCTAGTGTTTTCTGCTCTGTTGCTAGTTACAATCACCAGGACCCTACTACATGTAAACATGAAACCCTGTAAATGTGGGCTAGCATACGCAAGGGTGCTCCGTAGCTAAAAATAAAATTAAAATAATCTGAATCGGGAGCTTTAACAGTTTTTAGTGTTTTCTGCCCTGTTGCTAGCTACAATCACATGGAGCCTATTACAGGTAAATGTGAAATTCTGTTAATGTGGGCTAGCATACGCGAGGGTGCTCTGTAACAAAAAAAAAAATCTGAATTTGGTTTCCACCAATTCTAAAGAAAGTAACTTAAATCTGATAGCCACTTCGAATTAAGCATGTTTACAACTCCTCCTCCTGCCTACCTGATATTTAATGCTGCACCTTTCTCCTTTCCCCACAGTGTTTGTAGGTGCTCATGAGGGCCTCCATTCTCTCTGCCCTCCCCCAAGACAGACCCCCACAGAAAAGCCATCAGGTATGCTGCAGAGCTATTCAGGGAGACGGAGGATTTATTTGAACTGCGTGTGTGTGAGGCCACCACCATCCTTGGTGAGCTGACTGTTACATAGGCTGTATTATGTGCAGTACTGAACCAATCAGCCCACTTTCCCATTGGCAGATTATCTGAGTTAACCACTAGTGGCCGTCCTAGCACTTTTCTCTACTACCATTTCTCTGCCAGCAATATGCTGCCCTGGTATCTATCAATATTATGCCTGCGAACACCACTAGCCTCCCTTCCACCTTCCATCTACCCCCTACCTCAGCCAAGCCCCCTGGCTCTCTACCCCAGAGCAGAGCCTCCACCACATCGCACCACCTCCCCCTTATGGCTGCCGTTCTCATGTCCCCTGAACAATTGGGTTCTAGGAGCCTCCTTCCTACCTCTCTCCTCTCAAGCAGGGCTGACGGTAAATTGGCCCCAACTATTCCTTGCCATTCCATCTCTCCGATCCCTTCCCATCCCGGTCTCGCTCTCACTACCCCCACCAAGGGTACTGCCTCCAGACGTCATAGGCATATCAGCTCTCCTCTCAGGCTGATCGCACTACTCCTCCTTCTATCTGGTAATGTCCACCCCAACCCAGGCCCACTCACCGGCAATCAGCCTCGTCCATCAACAACCTCAGGACTCAAATTTGCCTGCATTAACGTCTGCAGCCTGCTAAAGAAATTTGCTGGCCTGCAAGTATGGGTCACCCAGCACCAACCAGATGTGCTGGCACTAGTCGAAACATGGTTATCCAGGACAACGCCTGACTCGTTCATCTCCCTCCTGGGTTACTCTTTCTACAGGGAGGACAGAGTTGGGAAAGGGGGGGCTGTGCCATCTACATACGGGACTCCCTCCTATGCCTTCCCCTTCAAAACCACTGCTAGAGCATGGTGCCCAGGCTATCTCTCTGAAAGTCACCCTGGGCCCCTCAAGAGCCCCCCTCATCATCACAGCCACCAATATTCCCCTGCGCAACCAGAACCATGTCCTGCAATCCCTACTAGACTACATCACCCATCAACTCAGCAAGATGGAACAAATTATCATGGGTGATCTAAATATTAACTGGCTTGCCAATGCTGGGAACAGTGCCAAAGATGCCCTTGCTGCTCTCAATCTCACCCAACTTGTCTCCTCCCCCCACCCGCCCCCACCCGACTACTGGTAGTGCCACTCTCTCAAACAGGCCTCATAAGATCACTGATTTAATAGTACTACCAAATGCCCTCAGTGATCACTTTCCAGTCATTTTCTCCTGGTCATGTAACCTTGAGAAGCCTATGCCCGTCCTCATCTCCAGGAGGTACCTTACTCCGTTGGCACCTTGCCAACTGTGACTGGTCCCCAATAAAACTGGCCCCCAGTACTGATGCTGCCCTCAACTACTTTATTTACTACTTTAACAGGGCCTGCGATGCATATGCATCCATCTCCAAAACCATATGAAGGAAACACAACTCTCCCTGGATCACCCCTGCTCTCATAAAGCAAATACATCTCAGGGATGATCTTTGATACAAAGCTCTGGAGTCCAGGAAGCCTGCTGAAACACAAGCCTATAGAACAGAGCGCAACAAATGCACCTGGGCTATCCGTAGTGCAAAGGCGGCATACTACAGGAATACCCTTGCATCCACCTGGGTCTCCTCATGTAAGTTCTGGGACAGCCTAAAGGCACTTAATGGCAAAACCCAGTCCCCCCCACCTTCCCAGCTCAATATCGATGGCGCTATCACCACTGACCCACACGGTATTGCTAATGGGCTGAATGATACCTTCTCAGATCTTTCCGCTACCCTACATACCAACTTTTTTGATCCAGCCCCTGATCCCTCTACCACCATTCTCCAACACCCACCCTTCTATTTCTGAGCTCTCTCCCCATCTGCTGCCAAACCCTATCTGATCAAAGTCGTAAAGGGTGCCAGACACAGTAGTGACTCACTTGATCCCTGCCTTCTCTACTCTACCCTGGACGTTGTTCTCACCCCCCCCTCACTGACCTTCTCAACCTCTCCCTCTGACTTGGTCAATTCCCCCAAGCATGGAAAAGAGCTATCATCACCCCCATACACAAGGGCGGTGACAAAATGACCCCAGGTAACTACAGACCCATCTCCATCCTCCCCCCGCCAAGCCCTAGAAAAGATCGTGACTGACCAGATAACAGAATACCTTACTATGTATAACCTCCTCTGCAGGGAACAGCATGGTTTTCACCATGGTTTCAGCACCACAACTGCCCTCATTGAGTTCTCCACTTTCATTCACTCTGCCATGGACAAAGGGCATCCTGCCGGGGCAGTCTTCATCAATTTGTCAAAGGCCTTTGACACGGTCTGCCACCCTCTTCTCATTAACACCCTCACCCAGCTTGGCTTCACCTCGGGCCCTGTAAAATGGGCTGCCAATTACCTTGCTGCTCGTACCCAGTGTGTAAAAATCAACAATATCCTCTCTAGTCCTCGCCAGATCCACTCCGGTGTTCCCCAAGGCTCTATCCTGAGGCGACTACTCTTTAGCTTATACCTAAACATGATGCCCAATGTCTCATCAGAAAACATTCTGCTTTACGCAGATGATGTGGTCCTCTTCACATCCCACCCTGACCCCACCCAACTCCAGCTGGCGCTACAATCCGCTTTTGCCCAGACTGAGCAGTGGTTCCTCGACCACAGGCTTGTGATCAACCTGAAAAAAAAAAACTGCTGTTCACCCACAATCAGAACAAACGCAAGGGCTCTGCTCTGTCCATTCAATCCCTCTCCCACCACCCTATTGAGCAGGATACCTCACACAAATACCTAGGTATCATCCTCGACTCCTCCCTCGCCTTCCATGAACATATCCACCCCCTCTGCTCTGCCATAAATTCCTGCATAGGCTTGCTTTATTGGCACAGAGCCTGTCCCCCCCAGAAGCACTAAGACTCACCACTGACTCATCTGTCCTGTCCCCAATGGACTACTAATATATGGCGCAGCGGACAACACTGCCCTGGGCAAAATCAAGCTCTCAATCAACAAGGTCTGTTGGCTACTCATTGGAGCTGACAGGAAAACACGCACCTGCACACTTTATGCCTTGTCTAACATCCTCTCCCTTGATGAGCGGCTACTCTACCAGACCTGCCTGCTCACCCAAAAAATCCATGTTGGATTAACCCCCCCCCCGATCTGTCTAAACTAATAAGCACGTCCACCCCTCCTGTCCACACTCATAGCTCCACTAAGATCCTGCTAGTAGTCCCCAGGGTTAGGACGACCCTCGTGCAGAGATCCTTTCCCCACAGGGCACCCTCCTGGTTCAACACCCTCCCTCCTGATACCTCATCTGAGCTCAGAAATGGACCGTTCAAGTCATCCCTACGTAGCCACCTTCTAAGGTCCCGTCACTGCAATTGTAAATAACTGCTCCACTACTGGTCCACATCCAATCCACTAATCCACACCACCCACCCTGTTCATATACTGTACTAGTGTACATATCTCACGACTGCTGAGCTACAATCATGTATAAGCCTACACCTGCAATGTTGAGCTCAGCCCCACACCCCTGCCATCTAGCACTACTGTCCTCAAAGTATATATGCCCAATGATCACTCCTTCTTACTTAGCTACCATCATGTATAGGCCTGTCTCCTGCAAGAAGGGGCCTTTCTCTTGTTGATATGGACCACTCCTCCTGTGTTCAATTGAGCAAACTGTAATTGTATATATTCTGCCATGCTACTGCTCCTGCACTACTGTCTGTTCTCCACTCACTGTATGTTTCTCCTACCCTGTCCTATTCTGGGTTATGACGATGAGCCTTTGTAAATGAATCTTTGACTCAAAGGGTTGTAATTCTGATACTGTAATAAATTAAAGTAACATTGAAGCATATACACAACCAGTAATAGAAAAAGTTGGAAGTTTTACACATCAATTTTGCCCTTAATTACACAAGCTTGCTTCAAGGAAAGAGAAGGGGGTGGGGGGTCAGCCAACAGGTGGCATCGTCAGAGTAGGAGGGGGGAGTGTTCAGCCATGGAGAGACATCATTAATTACAAGGGGATGAGGGTAAGGGGGGTCCAGGGGAGGTGACATATAGTGGAGTGATAATTAATGAAAGGGGTAGGTACTGGGAGACAGTAGGCTGAGGCATTACCACATTAGCACTGGCAGATACAGGTCATTTTTGAGCCAAGGAAGGTTCTGAGCCCAGTTTTGAAAGTACTAATCTTGGGTGTGTCAGAGAGGTCAGTGGGTAGTTCATTGTACCACTTCGATCCCTGATACAGGATGAAGTTTTGGGCAAGTTTTGTCCTTTTGAAGGGAATCATCCTGTCAGTGGCCGAACTTCGGGTCGATTTCGTAGGGAAAGCCAGCCTAAAGTGACCTGCCAAGGGTATCCACCCACTCATCAAAAGTTCAAGAAAAGTGCTGTCAAAGAGACTGATAAGACATACTTTTGGCCTAATGAACTGTTTGGTCAAAGATGGACTCCAGATTGTGATTCTGCTTTTTATGAGATCATCTACAAACTTATGCATGTACCAGTTCTTGCCTATTGGGAACAAGTGGCCACCAAACAGTGTGATTCACGATAAACTTAGCTGTAGAGTCAAGCCATACAAAAGTGAAGATACTGGACTTCAAGAGGGCTGATTTTGTCATAATGGGAGAGTGCCTCAGAAAAGCACTGCAAACAGGCACGAAGGAGGGGTGGAGCAACAAAGGTGAAACATCAAAACCGCCATCACAGAGGCAACAAGCCTTTCTGTGAAGCAAATAAACAAATCAAAAAGAAAGAGAAAACCACTATGGTTCTCAAAAGAAGTGACAGGGAATGTTAGGGAGAAAAATATAGCATTCAGGAAGTATAAGGAAACACAGAAGGAGCAGGACAGAGAACTGTAGCAGTTAAAGCAGAAGGAAGCGGGGAAGGCAGTCAGAATAACAAAGGCCCAAAATTATGAAAGGATATAATCTGTTATGAAGGGGATAAAACCTTTGTAGAGATAGAGCAACACTAAGGCAGATACGAACAGAGGGTGGTTGAGAGCGACAGTGGTGTTAGACATTGAATGAATATTGTCAGTATCATCGAATAAACCTTTATTTTTACAGATGATGCTCTTCCACATCATTAGGACCTAATCCCAATGATGTGAAATTGTCATCTACTATCCTGTATAAAAAATAAAGGTTTTTTACATTCCATTGTGAATACTGAGCAGAAGTATTCATTCAGTATCCCTGCTTTTTCACTGTCGCTCTCTGCCCAACCACCCTCCTCTTTGTTCAGCCTTAGTATCCCTGCCTTAGTGTTTTGTTTGCTCCCTAATATACCTATAAAAGGTTTTATCCCCCTTCATAACCTAGTTGGCTATCCTTTCCTTGGTTTGCAGAGGGAGATACCTAATCCAGTCAATAGAAGTACTCTGAATAGGGGGGTTGATATTAGTCCTTTCACAGAAGAAAGGGTTCTGAAAGAACTCCTAAAACTGAAGGTGGATAAAGCAGTGGGGCTTGATGGGAGTCACCCCAGAGTTCTAAAAGAACTAAGGGAAGAACTAATAACACCACTGACTACCCTTTTCAATAAATCATGGGAGGATGGTGTGGTACCTGAGGACTGGAGGAGGGCAGATGTGATTCCCCTTCACAAATGTGGGAGCACGACAAGAGGCAGGAAACTAAAGACCTGTCAGTTTGACCTCAGTGGTAGGGAAAATGATGGAATCACTTCTGAAGTAAGAATTGTTGAGTACCTAGAGGCCAGTGGGGCACAGGACCCAAGGCAGCGTGGATTCACAGCAGGAAGGTCATGTCAGACAAATCTAACTGATTTATTTGACTGGGTGACCAAAGTAGTAGACCAGGGAGGGGCTATGGACATGGCCTACCTAGACTTTAGCAAGGAATTTCACACAGTCCCACACAAAAGATTAATAAACAAATTAGCCAGCCTGGGAGTGGGTCCCAGGGTGGTAGCCTGGGTAAAACACTGGCTGGACAACAGGACACAGAGGGTAATAGTAAATGGAGTCCACAGTGCAGAAAGGGGGGTTACTAGTGGGGTACCACAGGGTTCAGTACTGGGGCTGGTCCTTTTTAATGTCTACATAAGTAACATTGCAGAGTGACTGGAAGGAAATGTATGTCTCTTTGCAGATGACACAAAGATCTGCAACAAGGTTGATATGCAAGGCGGGGTGGAAAGGATGAAAAAGGATTTGGCAAGGTTGGAGGAATGGTCAAGTGTAAGGTAGCTTAGATTCAATGTAAAGAAGTGCAAAGTAATGCACCTGGGAAACAAAAATCCAGGGGAAGGGTATGCAATGGGGGTGAGATACTGACAACAACAAAATGGAAAGGGACCTGCGGGTAGTCATATCAGATGACCTAAAGGTGGGCAAGCAATGTGAGAAGGCAGTAAGGAGGGCTGGGGGGATACTGGGATGCATAGGGAAAGGCATCACCAGTAGAAAACAGGAAGTTGTTGTCCCTCTGTACAGACAGTTGGTAAGACCACATCTGGAGTACTGCGTACAGTTCTGGAGACCCCATATCCTCAAAGACAAAGACAGGGTGGAGGCTGTCCAGAGGAGGGCAACCAAAATGGTGCAGGATCTGTACCAGAAGACATATGAAACATAGAAACATAGACTTTGACGGCAGATAAGGACCACTTGGCCCACCTAGTCTGCCAATTTCCCTACCTACAGGATAAGCTGCAGATCCTAGTTATCCAACAGCCTATTTCTTCTTACCCCTCACAAGAATTGCCTTATGTCTGTCCCATGTATTCTTGAATTCTCCCACAGTTTTAGACCCCACAACCTCCTCAGGAAGGCTGTTCCATGCATCCACCACCCTGTCTGTGAAAAAATACTTCCTCACATTGCCCCTGAACCCCCACCCCACCCCATCTTTAAATTGTGTCCCCTTGTTCTTGCACATCTCTTTTTCTGAAAGATGCTATCCTCTTGGACTTTGTTGATTCCACTTAGGTACTTAAAAGTTTCTATCATGTCCCCCTCTCCCTCCTTTCCTCAAGGGTATACATATTTGTAACCCCCAGGTGGTGCTATCCCAAGGGCTACTACCCCTGCCTGCTGGACCACCAACAGGTTAAGGGGCCTAGGTTCTATGGCGGGTGCCTCCACCCAGAGGTCAGGGTTTGTAAGGGTTGGACGAGTTTGGTCACAGCCCTCTGGGACACTGAGACACCCTTTTGTTCCCTCTAATGGTCCACACGATACACAAGAATGGCAATACCAATACCCCACATGTACGCTGGATCCAATCATAAGGTACCGCTTACCCTCGAGACCAATTCTGAAGTTCGTCTCGGAGGACTCCCTGTGAAATAAGGTTGGTCAAGTTATACAAAACAAGGCAATGCCTGCTATATAAGTACTGACACTTTAAACAGGTTAAAGTCAATAACATCCAATCTGGTTTATTTAGGGGAGTGAAACACAGGGAGGGGAAAATCAAGCTGATTAGCAGAAATAAATCACAGTACTGTTCACTCATACAAGGTCTTAAAAGTCACACTCTGGGTACCCAGGTTGGGGGCTAGCCAGGTCCGTTGCCCGGAGTTGGCCGGCAGGTGCAAATGGAAAGGGCCCTGTAGGGAAAAGAAATGCACAATACCCAACTGTAATCTGGAGCCAGATGGCTCAGTCCTTGAGGAAATGAAAGAAAGAAAATCAGATGAAACACTGGTGATGGTTAACAGGTCGCAGGGGGATGCCCTGATTTGTACTCACACTACCCCACGCTGAAAACCTGGCACAGATGGTGGTTCTGGATTGCCAGACACACAAAGCAGGGAGACGGGATTTTACAGGCCAGGCCACACTGCTTTGATCAGCAGACAGATTCAGTCCGAATACATTCAGTTCGACTTTCAGCTTACACTGCACGATGACAAGAGACCCGGAATAGCTATTCCTCCCAAGCATTCAACACATTTATCTGTAAAGGAAATTTACTATACTAGGCAGCTGCTTTCAGGTCCCGATCGCACTTACTGCAAACACCAGAGAGTTCACACAGCAGCTTCAATACCTGACAGACTGAGCGCGATTCAGCAATTTCTCCAGTCTTCTACAGGGTGAGCCTGGTTTCCACTCTTTCAGCCTTCCTTCCTTTCAGTACTCTCGGATCCAGTCCGATTCGAGTTGGCAACGACAACGGCCCGACTTTTAGGCCTCTCACATGCTTCCCGAGCGAAACTACACAACGCAGAAGTACAGAGCTCCTTCTCCTCACGGTCACAACTGATCTAATCTCTCAGTCGCAGGGCAGAGCATTCTCTTCAGGCGCCACCTGGTCCAGTTGGTGGACTCAGCTGTCAATCTCTCAGAAACTCTCTCTTCATTGGTGCAAATAGGCACCAAGGTCCAGAACTTCACTTCCCAGAATTACTAGCTATACATCCCATTGTAAACCGGCTCCCAGGAGAGTCCGAATTCTGGTTGGTCCAAACAGTCTCCATTTTACAGCTCCCTTAATCCCATTGGTCCCCAGAACAGCAGTTTTGGTCCAAAATGGAGGGGCAACACACACAGAGTCCCAGCTGTAACAAAAGCAAGTTAGACAAACTACAATATTATGAAGGCTCTCACTGTTTATAGGAAAACAAGCATATCATTCAGATGGGCTCCCTTTAAGCCTCCAGCGACAGCAAAATGAAGCGATTGTCCTGCAGTTCAGGCGGACTTCAAGCAGGGAAACACCAGTCCCCCTAGAAAAGCAGTAACTGTGTCTGCAAGCAGACGGCTCTTAAAGAAACAGCATGTGGAGGCTCTATCAGCACTCATAGTGCCAATCTAATGGCTTAAACGCCGAACGCCAACAGGCAGGGGAACACTTAGTCAAGCTCCATGCAGGCTTTTTAGGAACCCCCATTTGTAGGAGGATTACATATTAAACTCCTTTTGTCTCTCCTCATATGGCTTCTCTTGCAGACCCTGCACCATTTTAGTTGCCCTCCTCTGGACTGCCTCTATCCTGTCTATGTCCTTGCAGAGATGGGGTCTCTAGAACTGGACGCAGTACTCCAGATGGGGTCTCACCAACTGTCTGTACAGAGGGATAACAACTTCCTGTTTTCTGCTGATGATGCCTCTCCTTATACATCCCAGTATAGCCCCAGCCCTCCCTACTGCCTTCTCACATTGCTTGCTAACCTTAAGGTCATCTGATATGATTACCCCCAGGTCCCTTTCCATTTTTGTTGTTACTACCTCACCCACTATTGTGTAATCTTCCCCTGGGTTTTTGTTTCCCAGGTGCATTATTTTGCACTTTTTTGCATTGAATCCAAGCTACCATACTTCTATTATTCCTCCAGCCTTGCCAAGTCCCTTCTCATCCTTTCCATGCCTCCTTGTGTATCAACCCTGTTGCAGATCTTTGTGTCATCTGCAAACAGGCATACTTTTCCTTCCAGTCCCTCTGCAATGTCACTTATAAAGACATTAAAAAGGACTGAACCCAGTAGTGAACCCTGCGGTACCCCACTAGTAACATTTACAATTACCTTCTGTGTCCTGTTGTCCAGCCAATGTTTTACCCAGACTACCACCCTGGGACCCACTCCCAGGCTGGTTAATTTGACTATTAATCTTTTGTGTGGGACTGTGTCAAATGCCTTGCTAAAGTCTAGGTAAGCCATGTCCACAGCCCCTCCCTGGTCTACTGCTTTGGTCACCAAATCAAAGAAATCAATTAGATTCATTTGACATGACCTTCCCACTGTGAACCCATGCTGCCTTGGGTCCTGTACCCCACTGGCCTCTAGGTACTCAGCAATTCTTTCCTTCAGAAGTGATTCCATCACTTTCCCTACCACAGAGGTCAAACTGACAGGTCTGTAGTTTCCTGCCTCTATCTTGGTCCCACTATTGTGAAGGGGAATCACATCCGCCTTCCTCCAGTCCTCAGGTACCACACCATCCTCCCATGATTTGTTAAAAAGGGTAGTCAGTGGTTTCACTAGTTCTCCCCTTATTTCTTTTAGAATTATTGTGAGAATTCCATCAGGCCCCACTGCTTTGTCCACCTTCAGCTTTAAGAGTTCTTTCAGAACCCTTTCTTCTGTGAAAGGACTGGGATCGACCCCCCTATCAAGAGTGCTTCTGTTAATTGGATTAGGCACCTCCCCCTCCTCCTCTTTTGTGAATACTGAGCAGAAATATTCATTCAGTATCCCTGCTTTTTCACTGTCCCTCTCTGCCCATCCACTGTCCATTCTATTCAGCCTCACTATCCCTCTGTTTGTCTTTCTACACTCCCTGATGTACCTATAAAAGGTTTTATCCCCCATCTTAACTGAGTTGGCTATCTTTTCCTCAGTTTGGGCCTTTGCTATTCTGACTTCCCTCCCTGCTTCCTTCTGCCTTAACTGGTACAGCTATATGTCCTGCTTCTTCTGTGTTTCCTTATACTTCCTGAATGCTATCTTTTTCTCCCCAACTTTCCCCGCCACTTCTTTTGAGAACCATAGTGGCTTTTTCTTTCATTTTGGTTTGTTTATTTGCTCGACACAAAGGCTTGTTGCCTCTGTGATGGCAGTTTTGATGTTTCCCCATTGTTGCTCCACCCCTCCTTCTAGCCTGTTTGCTAGTGTTTTTCTAAGACACTCTCCCATCTTGCCAAAGTCAGCCCTCCTGAAGTCCAGTACTCTCACTTTTGTATGGCTTGATTCTGTAGCTGAGTTTATTGTGAATCACACTGATTGATGGTCACTTGTTCCCAGATGGCAACCCACTTTCAAATCTGAGATCCTCTCACTGTCCCCATTTGAGAGTATGAGGTCTAGGATTGCTCCCTCATGAGTGGGTTCCGAAACTAGCTGTCTGAGACATGCCACCTGTAGGGCATCGAGAATGGCCCTGCTCTTGGATGTGGCTGCAAAAAATGTGCTCCAGTTAACATCTGGCATATTCAGGTCTCCCATCAACAGACTCTCCCCTCTCTCTGCCATCCTAAGAATGCCTTCTATCATATCCTTGTCCATTCCCTCCCCCTGACATGGGGGTCTGTATACAACCCCTGTACGGATTGTGGTGCCATTTCCAGTCTCTAAGGTGACCCAAGTGCCTCCTCTCTTCCCTGTTTACTGTTTTGTTCAGTTGCTTTTATCCCTTCCTTTACATAGAGAGCTACTCCTCCCCCTCTTCTCCCTTCCCCTCCCTGTCTCTCCTGTAGGTTATGTACCCTGGTATGTTAACATCCCAGTCATGGTTCTCTGTGTACCATGTTTCTGTGACTGCTAAGATATCCAGGTATCCCTCTTCCATCAAGGCCACCAGTTCAGGGAGCTTGTTGCCAGACTATGGGCATTGGTACTCATTACCCTCCATTTCTTGATGGCCTTACTCCTTTTTGCCCCATCCCTGTCCTTATTGCCTTTGTCACTTTCTCCATTTACCCCTGCCCTTCTCCCTATCGACATCTCTGTCTTGGTGTTTACCTAACTTACTACCCTGACTTTTTTGGGGGGGCTAGGATTTCCCTGTTCATTTCCAGTGCCTCCCCCCTTGGCTAGTTTTAATGTTTGCCAATGAAGCATTTAAACCTATCACCTAGGATCCTGGTCCCCTTCCTGGACAGATGCAGCCCATCATGCCAGTATAGGCCTGCATCATTCCAGGTGGACCCCCAGTCCCCCAATGAAGCCAAATCCCTGAGCTCTGCACCAGTTTTTCAACCACTGATTGAATCCCATGGTGTGGAGCACCCTGGCCTCACCTACGCCTTAGACAGGCAGTACCTCCGAGAAGGTTACCGTGCGTGCTACTTGTCTAAGGTCCCACCCCAACTCCACAAACTCTTCCTGCACTGCTCTGATCCCTTTCTTAGCCAGGTCATTTGTCCCTAGGTGGACAATGACATCCAGTTCCCTCCCCTGTGCAGCTGCTCTGGCAATCCTGAGGATTCGCTCCCTGTCCCTCCAAGCCATGGTACCAGGCAGGCACCTTACCTCCCTCTCCCCTTCCTCTCCCAGTTCTATCTTCCTAACAATGGAGTTCCCCACCAGGAGTAGTTTTCTTCCCCTGTGGGGTTTCATGCCACCCTCCTGTGGGTCTCCCTTGTGGAGGTTCCCTGCATCCTCCTTGGTCTCCACTGTGGGTGCCTCCATAGAGGAACCACACTTTGCCAGAATGGCATAGGAATTGTGGAGAGGTACAACTGGAGGGATGCACCTCTGTTCCACCACTCTCACCCTCTCTGAGCCCACTGTGGTCCAACCGCTCCTCTTTCTTGGCAACCTCTGAGGCAACGGCAGTGGCCCTGGTGGTCCCTAGATGGAAGAGGAGGTCCCACAAATCCTGGTCAACTCAGCCTGGAGATGAGCAACCTCCTTTCTCAGCCCAGAGAGGTGCCTGCAGATGGGACAACACTGCATCCTCCAGAACGTCTCCCGGAAAACTGCTGCTCCACAGCCACTGCACTACACCACTCCCATCATGCCTTATTGCTGGCCCCTTCACTGTTGTTTGGAATCCTTACTCTTTCCTTTTTTTTTTTTCCTTCTCTCCCTACTTACTTACTGCCTCTGTGACCTTTAAGCTCCTGATTGTCCTGTTCTGAGACAAGAAGATCCTATATTTTGAAGAAAGACTAAAGGAGCTTAGGATGTATAGCCTCGAGGAAAGGAGGGAGGAGGGGCATGATAGAAACTTTCAAATACCTCAAGGGAATCAACAAAGTCCAAGAGGGTAGCATCTTTCAGAAAAAGAGATGTGCAAGAACAAGAGGGCACAATTTGAAGATAGAGGGGATGGCTCAGAGGTAATGTGAGGAAGTATTTCTTCACAGAGAGGGTTGTAGATGCATGGAACAACCTTCCTGAGGAGGTTGCAGAGTCAAAAACAGTGGGGGAATTCAAGAATGCATGGGACAGACATAAGGCAATTCTTGTGGGGTGTAGGAGGAAGTAGGCTGTTGGTTAACTAGGATCTGCAGCTTATCCGTTAGGTAGGGAAATGGGCAGACTAGGTGGGCCAAGTGGTCCTTATCTGCCATCAAATTCTATGTTTCTGTGCTGATCCATCTAAGCCATATGTCCTTCACACAGATGATAGCCTGAGTGGTCTAGGAGCTATGCTCTACTAGGAGTACACTGAAGAACTGCGCCCAGTGGTGTTTGCAAGTCGAAGTTTAACCCCATCAGAAAAGAACTACCCGGATCACAAATTGGAATTTCTCGCTTTGAAGTGGGCAGTCATGGAACAGTTTCATGAATACTTATGTGGCACAAAGATCTTTGTAAAGACAGACAATAATCCGTTAACTTATGTTCAAACATCTACCAAGCTAGATGCAACCGGACACCGATGGCTCTCAGCATTATCCACATATGACTATGCAGTAAAATATAGGCCAGACCTAAATCACATTGATGCCAACGCTCTCTCCAGGAGGCCAGATTCCAGTCAACAGTAGGTGCACATACCAGAACATTCATTCAAAGCCTTGTGTCACAAGTCTGATAAGGACGAAGCCTCATCTCCTGAGACAGTAAGCTGTTTAGCTGATTGCTTAGGACCACCTGACTCCTGTTTGCCACCAGCATTTTGTTTGCAGCATTAGGCCTAAGTACTCTGCCTCAACTTACTTCTGCTGACATCTCAAAAGAACAGCATTATGACCCTGTAATCAACCAGTATTAAACGCATTACAGAAAGGGGAAGATGTTTCCAAGTTGCAATTAAGTGAGGGTTCTGGACTTCAGGAGGGTTGACTTTGGCAAGATGGGAGAGTGCCTTAGAAAAGCACTAGCAAACAGGCTAGAAGGAGGGGTGGAGCAACAATGGGGAAACATCAAAACTGCCATCACAGAGGCAACAAGCCTTTGTGTCGAGCAAATAAACAAACCAAAATGAAAGAAAAAGCCACTATGGTTCTCAAAAGAAGTGGCGGGGAAAGTCAGGGAGAAAAAGGTAGCATTCAGGAAGTAACTCAAGCTCAAAGATAAATTGTTGTACAGAGAACTTACAGATAGTCAAGATACAGTGGTGAAGGAACAGCTAATACTCCCTTCCAAATTCAAGAATGTGGTTTTAAAAGCTCTCCATGATCAGATGGGACATTTGGGTAGCGAAAGAAGTCTAGACTTGGCCCGTGCATTTTTCTACTTGCCTAAGATGGGTATAGACATTGAGCAATACATTAAAACTTTCGGCAGATGTCTCCAGTGAAAGGCACAACCTCGACAAGCAGCTGCTCTGGTAAACATAACCACCAGTGCACCTATGGAACTCATATGCATTGATTTCCTAAGCTTAGATCTTGATTCTCGGAACATTGGAAATGTGCTTGTTGTCACTGATCATTTCTCCAGATATGCGCAGGACTATCCAACTAAAGATCAGAAAGCCACCACAGTAGCTAAAGTCCTAGTGGAAAAATTATTTGTTCATTATGGTGCTCCCCAGCGCATACATTCTGACCAAGGTCGGGACTTTGAAAGCCGTTTAATTAAACAGATGTTATCTGTCTGGGGTGTTTGAAACTCCAAGACCACTCTATATCACCCACAAGGAGACCCTCAACCTGAAAGGTTTAATAGAACATTGTTAGATATCCTTGGCACCCTGCATCCAACAGACAAACTGAACTGGAGCCAACAAATCAGTGTATTAGTCCACGCATATAATTGCACAAAGAATGACGCCACAGGTTTTTCCCCTTATCAACTAATGCTTGGTCGTGAAGCTCAGCTACCTGTTGACATCTGTTTTGGAGTTTCTTCCAGAGGTGCACGTTCAGACAACTATCTGCAGCATGTTTAAAAGCTGAAAGCACAACTACATCATGCATATCAACATGCCCACACCATGGCTGCCAAGAAAAACCTAGCAAACAAAGTGCATCACGACAAAAGGATCAAAGCTCAAGAGTTACAAGCTGGAGACTAAGTACTAAAGAGAAATTTGGGATTCCAGGGAAAACATAAAATTGCTGACAAATGGAGTCACCAGACCCACATCATAATTAGTAAGCTAGCACCTTTGATCTGCCAACAGGCAATTTTGCAGTTGGCAGCTGGTCCGGTGGCGCTGAACATTGAGGCGCTGGACACCACACCTCACTCCACGCCGGCGACCCGGGTTCAGGAACGGACTCGGGTCGCCAGGGGTCAGCAGGGGCAGAGAGGGATTGAGCGTCTGTGGGACTGCTCTCTCTCTCCCCGGGGAGGGGGGTCTTCATTGCTGGTGCATTTGTGGCCCCTAGTGGAGGCTGGGGGAAGGTGCACTGGCACTGAGCATGAGGGGTGAGTTGGGGCATGGTGCTAGGCGGGACTGCGTGTGGACGCATGCGCCCCCCCCTTGGCGTCATTGCACGCCCCACTCGCACTGCCACAGAAAAGGGAAAAATGGCAAAACAGTCATGGCGGCTTGATGGCCATCTATGGGATGCCCGGTCAGGGGGCTGTCAGAGAGTGAGGGGAGACTCTCCACTGCCCCGCCGCGGGGGGCAAGCTGTGGGGGTAATTGGCAGTGGGGGCTCCATTGGGCTGGGAGAGGACTGGACGGTGGCCGGAGGAACAGGATGTCTGGACGTGTGAGGCAGACCAGGAAGCCAAGGTAAAAAGGACTAACTAAAAAAAAAAAATGTTGCCGTTGGCAGAAAAGTGATCTTGTGGTCCCAGCTCCGCTCCTCAGCTCAATGAGGGCCAGTGACCAGAACACTGTGGCTCAAATGCCACTTGGGGGAAAATGTTAAAGTTTAAAATGGGGCTACTACCAGGGCTCATTAATATGCATAAACCCCACATAACTATTCATGAAGCTGTTGCTGCCACCTGGGGGTCAGTATTACGGTGGCAGTGACTCTAAAACTACAGGGGATAAGTGCATAAATGTGGATTTGTTCAAGAGGGCACAGCCAGGGCTACAACTGTGTGGGGGAAACATAAATAGTTTATTTCCTGGCTGCACCAGACTGAGAAACTAGTGGGACTGCATAAACTGTATGAGTACTCTCACAGCAGCCACCATTTTGGGAGTGTAACAGCCAATCACGAGCCAGGATATCAGCCAGGAGCTCATGGGACAAGACAAGTGACTTGTGGGAGAGAAACAGGGGTTTATTCCTGGCACCAAAGATCCAACCAGTTGAAAGGCTAAGACTATAATTGGCAACTTAGGCAGCCAATCGGATTTGTGGAACTCAGCCCTTTGTTTTAAGAGGGACTGTTTGAACTGGGTCAGTTGTGCTTCAGCTCGAGACATGGAGGAGAGAGAAGCCTGTGTGGCTCTGTGCTGTCTTTTCACAGGGAAGGCCCTGTGAGTAATCATCTGGTCCAAAAGAGGATCGGAGCTTGGGACTGCCTATCACAGAGGTCGGAACTTTCTGATTAAAGTTAGAACTGTCACAGAAGGCAGAAAAAAGTGTTACTAGTACTACTTGTAATGTGGACTTAAGATTTTGCTCCAGTGAAGCGATCGGCACAGCTTGTGTGTGAGACGTGCTGGGATTGAAAGGTTTTCTCAGTAAAGCTGCTGAATTGCAACCGGATCATATCCGAACTGTTCAGAAAAACAGCTGCCTATTTTGAATGTGCTGAGTGAGTTATGTGGGTTGAGACCTGCTTGCCCACAGGCAAACCAGTTACGCCAGCTGGAGGCTTCAACAGCAGAGGATTATGAACTTTGCCAATCCAGTCATCCTGCCTGGGCCTTGTCAATCTGGCCCAGACCGAAATTCCTGCAACAGAGACTGTTTCAGTGAGAGACCCGCTTTGGGGATCCAGTCCCTGCATAACAACAGCTCGCAGGGCACAGCCACCTGGAGCAAAGGTCATGAAGTAGAGGTGTGTTGTGTTGGCCCTGCTTCCCCATGCTCTTTGGTAAACACCACAAGGTCTCCATATCGCCTGCATTCCAGCAGAAAACTGGTAGTGTGAGTACAATCAGGGTAGCTCCCTGCAACAAATATTTAGATAATCTGTGGTACCATCTAATTGTTTCTATTTTCTGGGTTTGCAAGAGACTGAGCCAACTGGCTCAGAGTACAAATAATCATCTGATTGTTTTTCATGTTAACTGCCTTTTCTTTCCATCAAGGGCCCCAACATCAGCTGCAATGCTGGCCACCCCTTGGCAATGCCTCTGGCTAGCCTGTGTTCCACTCTGGGCACCCAGTAGTTGATAGACTGATAAACCTAGGGACTGAAGTAATGAAAAGTAATCTAGCCTGTTTTTAAATACAGTAATTGTTTACCTAAATTTCCACCCCTCCCTTGTTCATGTTCCCCTTAATAAACCAGATTTACTGTTTTGATGTTAACCTGGCTTGTCAGCATATTATTACCTGGTCTAAAGTTACTGCATGTACTGCAAGGTATATTGAAAATGCATGGTTGTATTATTGAAACTGTTTCTTACAGGGGGTTGCAGGGCACAAGCCAAAGAACAAGACCCTGTTGGTAAGTGGGTTGAATGTGAGCACATCATTAATGGTCAAACTATTTGGTATTCTAATTGTTGAACACTGCAACTGTCCAGGTTTTGGTAAAAGGTCACTAGGTGGGATTCTGGGTGGTATTAGCTTCCCAGAGGGCTGTACCTACTGCAATCGTTACCCACGTAATTTCTCTGGGTAGAGACACCATAATTATAGCACTGCTACAGGTAGGGGTCTCCCCCTATACTAGGTAGTTACGAACCCAGGCCCCTCAACCTGTTATTAGGGATGCAGGCAGGGGTAGTAGCCCTTGGTATAATGGCACCAGGGTTACATAAATAAACTGCAACACACACAAACTAGAAAACTAAAGCAACAACCAAATATTAAGCCAAACTGAACATACCAAAGTAAAACAATACAAATGAAAGCACAGACTAAATTGGAAATCAAGCAATGTATAGAAGGAAAAATAGCACAGCTACAATCCTAAAAATGTAAATCACAAACCAAAAACAGTACAGCAAAAACAAAAATGCAATACACAAAAAAGATCAGGAGGTAAACACCTAAAACGGCATGCAAAAAAAATCGCAACCAGAAACATTTTTCAAAAAGGAAACAAGATCACCTATGTAGCTAGACAGTGTTGGGGGGGGAGCTAGCAACAACAGTGCTTAGTGACACATCTTCAGTTTGCACCTGCCCAGCTCTCCCTAGTTTCAAGGTAAATCTTATCTAAACCACCTATTATACTGGCCAAGCTGTAAGCATCAGAAGGTATGTTTTTCAGTAAGTGGTGAATTTTGCCACAGTTTTCACCTTGGGCCTATGCTTCTAGCCAAGTTACACTGTAGCCCAGACAAGAGAGTCTCATGAGCAGAAAGCACGCAAGTCCTGACCATTGAAAACTCCCATACAATCAAATGTATTAATTGCTGTCCCACCAGACAAGTGGACAAATATTTGGCAGGTGAAAGTTTTTTGCCCTCGACTGCACCCATGGAGCACCGTGCATTGTGATTGGCTAGTCGCCATTGAGTCTGTGATTGGCTAATGCTGTCTGTACTTGGATTGGCTACACTGGCTGCTGCTAAAAGGTGTGCTGTTTTAGCCCTAGTGTCTCTACTAGATATTCTGTTTATCAGAGCCTTTTTACTGCACAAAAATAAAATCTGAGCCTTTTCGCTGCATGAAAATAACTTTAACGGTGATAACTTTCTTGTTAACAGCCAAACAGACCTGTAGAGTTTGTTTGCACCACAGACTGGATCATAGCAATGTAACAGATTTGGATTTTATCAAGCAAAAATGTGAAAATGTTGACAATTAGGCAATTTGAAGGGCAATTTGGCAATGCGTGAAATTGGAAATATATCAAAATTAACATTAAAGGCACTATGGCATGTGTGAAATCTCATGAAAGGCACTATTTTAAATGGGACACAGTTGGCATTATCATAAAAGGCAGACTTGATGGGCCAAAGGGTCCTTTTCTGCTGTCAGATTTCTATGTTTCTATGATTCTAATAACCATGACAGGCATTATGGCAATATTGCATATCTGAGGGGGGCGTGGCTAGCGCAGGCATGATGGCGGTCGCGTTCTAGCACAGCTCCGGGAGCATCGGTCCTTAAAAGTGAAATTTTCCAGTGACCCTCATCTAAACTGCACAGTTTGGGGCAACTGAACGATAGCGCTAGTTAATGGCTGTACAGTGATCTAAGAACAAGCAGGCGAAACTGCAATTCAGGTCTGTAGATCAACGCTGCGATCCCAAGCGGGACCCTGTCTCCTCTGCGTGTCTCAGCGATGGAAGAGTCAGGCATGACCGCCTTAGAGTGCACACTGGTGGGAGTTCCAGCCACTCTAGAAGCGACGCAGCATGAGATGCAAGCGGGTTTCGTCTCATTCACTGCTCAAATGGGGCATCTGCAGTCGGTGGTGACCAGTTTAACTGAAACTACAACCACCCACTCCACCCAGATCAGCGAATTGCAACAGCGGGTTAGCGATCTGGAAGATTCACACCACACACTCACCCGTGAGTGCAACAGCTATTCGGACATCATTGCTGAATTAAGGGAGAAAGTGGATGAGCAGGAGAACAGATCGCGACGGTCCAACCTGAGGATTGTGGGGCTACTGGAGAGGACAGAGGGAAAGTCCCCAATAGTAGGCCTACTACAGTGGCTAATTAAAAATCTGAAGTTGCCACCAGAGGCCGCGTCCTATGAAACTGAATGGGGCATAGAGTTGGACCCCCCCAAACCTAACCAGAAACCGAGACACTGTCTAATTAAGTTTTTGCACTTTGCAGACAAAGAGGCAGTGCTGGCTGCCATGAGGAAATAGGGCTCTCTACACTGTGGCACATCCAGGGTAGGGATATATCAGGACTACAGCAGGAACCTGCAGATTAAGAGGCAGAAATTTAGCAGTGTTAAAGCCAAGCTGCATGACCTGGGGTGGCCTTTCTCATTCTATTACCCGGCTAAGCTGAAGACTGATAAACCGAGAGTCCCCTCTAAATCCTTTCAAAACTATTTGGAGGCTGAGAAATGGGTAGCAGCGATGACTCGACAGGTGGAAGAGAACCCAACACACCACTGACTCTCCAACGATCAGTCACCATGGATTGCAACGAACTAGTGAGTGAACTTGATTTGGTGTCTTGGAGGTAGGATCCCCTCTCTTTATTCTCTTTTTTGCAATTGGGTCTCATGTTACCGACCACTAAACTAAACTGATCTGGCATATGGCATTTTGGCATGAACCAGCTGCACAGGGGGATGTCATGGCGGCTAGATGTTGAAGTCCACGTTACGGGGACGCGCTGCAGCAGGGCTCTCATTGCTAAGTGGGAAATTGTTGCTGGAGGCTCCGAGCATTGGACGTGGCTGCTATGGTGTGGGCGGGGCTCTAAGATCATGGACTTGATAACAGGGGTTCACAAATTCACTGGCCCTTTGCGCCCAGCCTTGAACTTTCTTCTCGCAGGACTTTTGTTGGCGGTTGTGATCTTTAATAGCAGTTAAATCTGGCAAGCTGAAGAGACCTGACCACATCTGGGGATATGGGTACCAACAGGTGACAAGTGATCGAAAGCCGTTTGACTGATGTTCATCAGGAAAGTCAACTGTTATGTTTTCAATGCCGGTTTTGCATGCTGATATTTGCATGAAGGGAGGAGGGAGGGCATGTTTCAAATGGGCTCCTGATATCAGCAGAGAGGGAATCTGTATGGATTCTTGGCATGTTCTCAGCGAGAGGCGTGAGGATGGAAAAAGGAAGGTGTGGACCATCTCGGGGGCGGCTTTAAAGTGTATGCCAAAGAACTGCATATGGACATACACTTACTGACAGTATATTCCAGGACATGTTATTGCTCCTGTTTTCATTGTTTTGAATATGCATGTTAGGTTTGCCATTGTTCCTGTTTTATTGTATACTTATGCATGTTAAGGTCAAAATGATGCGAGGGGGGGAGCATGCTCTCAATAAGACCTCTATAATATTAGCTGGGGGGTTTGTTATAGTTCCAGTTAGTATTTTTTTTTTTTGGAAGTAGGTATAGTGGGTGCGCCCTTGCGCCAGCTATATTGCATGTTTGTCAACGGAAACGGAGGAGGTAACAGGGAATACCTGACCACGATGCAGATACTTGGTGTTCTTTTTATGTCTTGCAGGGTGGAGGTTGCCATACTTTCCACCCATGGAGATCAGCATCGGGATCCTAGAAGTGCAAGCAGTAACCAGCAGCCACAAGAGGGGCAGGTAAGCCGGTAGCTTTTGTTTCGGTTTCAGATCTCTTGAAGGAATGCTGGCTGCTGTAAATATGGTTAATCACTCTACAACTAGGCCACTGGAGGTAGATAGCAGTTATATTAGTAGATGCTCCAGTAACCACATAGCTTCGCCATCTACAAGAGCGGGATGTCTGGTTGGGCAAGAGAAAGCCCAGCCGGGGGGGCGGGGTTTGGGAACATGAACAGGGTTAGTTTGGCTGCCACGTTGGCACCTAAAGTTTGGGGGGGTGAGGGAGAGTACTGTTGCAAGGGGATGGAAGGGAAAATCATTGGGATTGGTTAGCTATCACACAAAAGTTAGGAGGGAAGTGCAGTCATCGATTGCAGTGCAATTAATGGACACCACATCATCATTTAGCCGATTGGTCAGGTTGGAGTCGGTATTCCTATATATAAATGGGTAGTCTAACTAAAGTAGTGACCTGGAACATCAGTGGTCTTAAATCTGTACTGAAACGGAGAAAGGTTTTGAACGAGATGAAAAGGGCACAAGCTCAAATAGTTCTCCTGCAGGAGACACACATGTCAGTACACGAGGCCCAAAAAACTGAGAGTTATATGGGTGGTCAGTGGGTCTCCACATGTCACTCCTCCAAGGCCAGAGGTGCTTCCATCTGGATACCCAGGAGTTCTAGGGTAAAAATCCATAATGTGATCAAGGATGAGGAAGGTAGATATGCATTGGCCCATATAACGGTGGAAGGGGGGAACGCTGTCACAGTGGGCCCTATATACTCCCCCAATGTTGAGGACCAGGGTTTTTTTCATCGCCTAGCCATGGACATGTCAAAAATGCCGGGACCATGGATAGTAGGAGGGGATTTCAACTGTGTAAATTATACTATCCTAGATAAATCCAATCCCACCCCGGTGCAACTATCCAAAAATGCTCTGGCCTTAAAAGACATAGAACAGGCCTTTACTTTGATTGATATTTGGTGCCACCAGAACCCCACTAGTAGAGAGTATAGTTATTACTCTCATGCTCACAGTTCTTATGCAACATTAGACCGCGTTTTAACTAGTGCCTCTCTCACTGGGGATATGGGAGTTGCTCAGCATTCCTCAATCTTGATATCTGATCATGCCTATTTGCAAATCTCGGGGTAGTTAAAAGATGGGGAGGTAGTGGGGCATAGGTCATGGTGATTAGACCCCCTGTTATTGAAAGACAGGAAATTCATGGCATTTATGGCTAAGGCGCTTGAGGAGTTCTGGAGTTATAATAAAAAAGGGGACACCTCAAGTGCATCCAGATGGGAGGCTATGAAGGCATACATAAGATGCCAGGTAATCTCGTACTCTTCTCATAAAAAAAGAGAAACATTGGCAGACATTGAGTGGCTCTGCCTACAAATCGTGGCCTTTGAGGAGGCACACATGAGAACCCCCACTCAGTCCTTATATAGAATAGTGCAAAAATTGAAATGGAAATTCAATTTGTTGAACACTGCGCACCTAGAGAGGGCAATCCTACTCTCAGGAGCTACTGCTTACTTTGATGGGGATAGGGGGGAAGTTCCTGGCCTGGCAATTAAAGAAAAGGGAAGGTGCTAGAACCATTACAAAAATCTGCAAGGCCAGTGGAGACTATGTGTTCTCGACAGGAGGCATCGGGGAGGAATTCAGCAAGTACTACCATGGCCTATATACATCTGAAGTAGCTCCCACCGCACAACAAATGCACTCTTTCTTTGGGAAAGCGCCAATTCGGAAGCTGCCCCCCTAGTCTAGTGACTGACCTGAATAGACATCTAGAGAACTGAGTGCGGGGGGGGGGGCTATCAAAGCATTGGTGGGTGGGAAGGCACCTGGCCCTGACGGTTTTCCCATTGATTTCTTCAAGGCCTTTCAAAAGCAGCTGGTAGGTCCCCTCTTTGATGTCCTTCAGGAAGCACTGGAAAATGGTGTACTTCCCCCATCGATGTGGGTGACCACCATTACCGTCCTCCCTAAACCAGGGAAAGACCCCACACATTGTGCCTCTTATCATCCTATATCCTTGCTCACTGCTGATTATAAAATACTGGCCAAGGTAGTGGCCTCCCGACTGGAATCTGCCCTCCAGGAGCTTGTACACCCGGACCAAGCGGGGTTTGTGGGGGGCAGGCAGGGTAAACATAACATCAGAAGGACCATAAATATCTTACACTCTTGGGGTAAAACAGCGACTATGCATGAAGTGGCTATTTTAGCACTGGATGCGGAAAAAGCGTTCTGTAGATTTGAATGGGGATACATGTTCGAGGCCTTGAAGCAACAGGAACTGGGTCCTGAGATTATGAAATGGGTCAGTACGATGTATAACTCCCCCAATACCCAAATATTGATAAATGGGGTGCAATCAGCCACTTTTGAATTAGGAAGAGGCATCAGACAGGGCTGTCCTCTGTCCCCACTTTTATATGTCTTAGCTCTGGAGCCACTAGCAGCTGCTATCAGGAATCACGATGGGATTCAAGGATCTGGGGTGGGGGTAAAGAACATAAAATAGCACTGTACGCTGATGACATTCTTCTGTACCTTCAACACCCGGCGGATGACCTGCCCCGGTTGCAGTGCATACTGCAGGAATATGGGGAGCTATCAGGGCATAAGGTCAACTGGACAAAAAGTGAACTCCTTCCTGTGGGTCGGCTGAACAGGCACAGATTGGTTCCAGTCTTGGGAGGCCTGATCATAGTGGATAGGATAAAATACCTAGGGATTCAGTTATCAGCCCAGACGGGATCGTTATATGCCCAGAATTATGGGCCTTTAATGAAAAGATTGAGTATAGACTGTGATAAATGGTGGAATTTGCCCCTGACCCTCACAGGGAGAGTTAACAAGGTAAAGATGATGATTCTCCCAAAATGTTTATATTTGTACCAGTCTTTGCCTGTTCGGGTGCCTTCTCAGCATTTTAAACAGATTAATTCACTGATTCATGGCTTTCTCTGGCAAAGGAGGGCTGCCTGAATTAAAAGATCGGTGTTACCGATGCTGCCCAGTGGGGGTAGGCTGGGCCTACCCAACTTTCAGCTATATTACCTAGCAGCTCAACTGGCGTTTCTGCCTGGGGGGATGACCCAGAACAGATTAGACAGCAGGAGCAGTTAGGAGGGTCCATGAAACATATGTTAATGTCTGGGAGATTGGGGCACTTAAACAAAGAGCACATCGCCAACCCTTGTACAGCTGCCACCATAGGGGCCTGGTACACTGCACATGGCAGAGTAAGTAATGGTGAAGGAGCAAAGCAGTCACCATATTCTGACTTGACTACAGTCCTTAAGGACAGGGGGCCCTACACAGCACTTGTGCACCAAAGAATAAGAGTATGGCAGGGTAAATGTATTAGATACGCCTTGCAATTATTCGAGGGGGGAAGGTTCCTAGAGTTTCCAGAGCTTATTGCCAGATTCACTGTTGATCCTGGGGACTACTTTATCTATCAGCTGGTCCGCCTCCGCTGTGGGGAAATGTTGGAGCAGAATGTGGCTGGGCTGAGCCTACACCTTTTGAAGAGGGATTATATAACCCACCCCCAGGAATGAAAGTCCTATCCATTTTCTACCGCACTCTACTTGGTGCGGAGGTAGATCAGGCACATCACATTAGATTGAAATGGGAAAATGACCTTGATATTAAGCTAGACCGTAATATTTGGCAGAGGGCGGTGAATCACCTGAATACATGCTCGCGTAACAATAGACTGAGGCAGGTGCAGCTCAATTTTCTTTACAGAGCCTACCTAACCCTTGCCAGACTTCATGTCATGAGCCCAGACAACTCACACTACTGTCCGAAATGTCAGTGCGCGCAGGCTGATTTCCTGCATCTGGCCTTGACATGTCTGAGAGAGACTCCTTTTTGGATGGAGAT
Source organism: Neoceratodus forsteri (assembly GCA_016271365.2). Lineage (NCBI taxonomy): Eukaryota > Metazoa > Chordata > Ceratodontiformes > Ceratodontidae > Neoceratodus > Neoceratodus forsteri. Next base: position 580,618,084 of record CM057454.1, read on the forward strand.
ACATAGGCTCATGGAATCCACCCTTTCCTGTAAGCTACCCTGCACACCTTTGGAATTCCTGCTGGGGCTGAACCACTAAGGGGCAGAGGCCATGCCAGCCACCTTCTGTGGGAAGTTGCATTAATCAATGCCGGAAAAACCATGGCTGAGACATGGCTATCAGGCAACCCACCTTTGGTGCAGCAATGGGTTAATAGTATAAAACAATGTCTCACTCTTGAGAAAGCAGAGCACGCTGCGAATGGCACTCTGGATGTTTTTTAATAAAATCTGGGACCCCCTGGAAAGAGCAATAGAGGCCGGTATTATCCCACTGTGATATTAATAAGGGACATCTCTATCTATGACCCTTGGTTATATGTAAGGTACCAGTTTGTTTTCTGATGTTTATCCGATCACACCATCCCCTCTCCCGAGGTCATAGCTATTCCCTTTAAGCTTTGTTAAGGTTTGGCTGTTGCGTTCCATATATGGTCACTGATCAGACTATTATGTCATGGGTGCCTTTTACCAGAATGTGATGTAATATTATCTATGATGGGTTCCTGGAAAATGTGATTTAGTTTCTCTTGTTGTATAATTCCTGTCATGGTAGAGTGGCCGAATGTTACTGTGTCAACATTGTTCTGTGAGATGATGTACTGCATTTTTCTTCCTCAATAAACATATTTTACAAAAAAAAAAAATTAAAAATATTGCATATCTGAAACAGAAAGCTACAACTACCAACATACACTTTCTGGGCTGTATCCTCAAAGCCCTGGGACTGACGCATCATGCCTGCACCAAACATAAATTGCACAACTGGCACCTTGCGTCAAACACTGCCCCCTGAACAATTCACAAAGGGAGCCTGCATCAGCTGCAGACTGCTTGCCCCAAACGGGGTTTGGGCCACACGTGCACCCCAAAATGGGCTGCGGCATGGCGCTGGGGGCACCTGGCAGACACAAGCTGCCACATCCCCAAAAACAGGATTTTCTAAACTCACACTGAGGAAATTTGTCTAAGTACCTTTACACCAGCCAGGTCCTCTGGAGGAGTTTAGCACTGTGTGGCAAAGTGCCATATTCCCCCCCCACACACACACAAACACACAACCAGACCCATGTTTTTGCATCATTCACCCTGGTGATCTAGCAGTCCTGCCCCCACCCTGGCATGTTGTTCCCACCACCCTGCTCCCACTCAAACCAAACCACGAGTCTGTGATCAGCACAGCCCTCCTCACACCACCTCAGTCGGCCGCAGACTGAATGGTCACTGAGCGCATACTGTATAATACAATCAATCAGCGTGTACTGTATTATACTGTATGCGCTAAGTGACCTTCAGTCCACAGCCAGCCAAGGTAGTGTGAGGAGGGCTGTGCCAATCATGGACCGGGTTTCTGGTTGGAGGGGGAGCGGGGTCATGGGTACTACATGCCAAGGTGGTGGGGGATCGGGAGCGGTAGACCAACAGGGTACATGAACTAGGAAACTTCTTACGAATGGGCATATCTGGGTGGGGGAGAGACCACTAGATCACCAGGGTGGATGATACAATAAACTTATTACAAATGGGCATATTGGGGCTGGGTGGGTGTGTGGGGAAACGAACGTGTCACGTTGCACAGAGCTAAAATCCTCCAGAGGCCCTGGCTGGTGTAAGGGTACTTATCAGGGTGGGGTAAGAGACCATTAGACCACCGGGGGGGGGTGATACATTAAAAAAAAGGGTCTCGAAAATCATGTGGCCTCATTGGTCAAAACATGTCACATGACCGTGTGTAAATCCTGTAACAGACAACCAGTAAAGATCCCACTGATCAAATGTTTACGTTCTTTAAACCTAATTCAGGCTTTTTATAAATTTTTAATAATAGATTCATTTTCTAATCGCAATAATGCACTTCAGGGCATGTGTAGTAGTGGGATTTATGCACATGTTGTGTGGTTAAAGTCACTCAGCCACACCTTGTAACACACCACACAAGGCGTGTGTAAATCCCACAACACACACCCTGTCGTGCATTATTGCTTAAATAAACGTCATACTAACGGGCATATTGGGATCACGTTCTGTCTGTAGGGCACAAGGCTTCCCAGAATTGGTTGGTTTACTGTTTTACTGTAACATTTTGTATAGAATTTTGCCCATTTATGGTGATTATATAGTTTGTTGTTAACAGTTTCTAGTTTGTGAACGAGCCAGGGTCATGTGGTGGTCTGCAGGGGGAGCTAGTCTGAGCGTCCGAAGGACTGCTCGGCTCCTTCGGGGGGAGGGGTGTTCCTTTCAGCAGCTGACTGAGATAACTTCAGTGACAACAGCTCTGCCAAGCATTTGTCAACAATCCCTACCTCTACACAGTTCAACATCACTGATTCATGTGGGTTCAGTGTCTGTGAATTGGTATGTGCTCTCCCTGTAACATTTCCCTTGTGCAACCAGTGTTGCTATGGAAGGACTTTGTTGTGGTGACACTACTTTACATGAACACTCCCATACTACAGTAATAATCTAGTATGGGCATGGCCCAATGGTGCTGAGGGTTGAAGCAATGGACGCCACACCTCACGCCACCCAAGTGACCCTGGTTTGGGAACGAGCCCGGGTCGTGGTGGGGTTGGCAGGGGCAGGTAGCCTGAGCATCCAAAGGACTGCTTGGCTCCTTCAGGGGAGAGGGGGTGTTCCGTGGTCTGGGTGTGGCCTGATCTCTGGTGGAGGCCAGGAGGTACAGCAGCCTTGGTGCACAAACCAATAGGGTGGAGCACGACAGATGCCGGTGCAAGCCGTGTTGTCACGTGGCACGTCATGCTCGTGTTGGCGTACTACAAGAAATATACGCCGCCCGGAGCAACAACGATACAAGTGCTTGATAGTGGGCCCTCTTCCAGCCGGTCTTCCACCAATAGAGATCACTGATGAAGAATTGATTCCTTGGGATGGGGGTATAGGGGGGCCCCCCCATCTCACTGCAACCTCGTCTGTGAGTTAAGCCAAGGCTGTATAGGGGGAGTCCTCGACCGGATGTAAGGCTAGGCAGGGGACTTAAGTACAGCTTCAGGTGGTGTGGGTGAAAAAGAAAGTATGACAAAAAAATGTAATTGAGTCTTGGCAACTGTGAACACCAAATGTGTTATTCAGAAGCGGTGCCCCTGTGATGGGACTGTGTTGGATACATGTGCTGTGGCGTGCAGGTGGTGTCTGGTGACTATGTCCTGTGTCCCAGCATGATGGGTGGGCTGTACACCCTGTCCAGCGGGGTGTGTGTGTGATGCGTAGGTATTTACGGCAGGGGCCCCCCCCCGGTACCTGCGCCACCATACACCCCGCTGCCAGCACTGACGGGGTAGTGAATCCCACGTAGTGCTGGCATGCACCCGGAACGCCCCCTGCGTGGAGCATGCCATGGATGTGGGGATGTCATGCATTGGGTTGCCTGCAACCTCTTCCTGAATGCTGTGCAGAGTATGCAGTGGGTGTTTAGTGGCTATGCACCCTGGATACGCGCACATAGCCACTACACACCTTTTGTGTATAGCGTGGCACATAGTCAAGCAGCTGTGGTTGTTTTCCACCTGACTGGCTGACTGTCCTGCAGTGTGCAATGTAGCTACCACCGATTTCTATAACCGTATTATAACTATTTGCTCTTTTATATGTCATTGTCCCTGACTGACCTGGAACCAATGTAAATGAGTCCTTGACTCAACGGTTTAAATCCTAATCTGAAATAAATAAATTAAATCATTGTTGGAAGCATGAGTATCCTTGCACAGCTCTGTCTATCCACTGCATATGTCACATTGTTAGTGTTGTGATGTTAGCCAAGCACCAATTCAGCACTGAATAACAATTCAATAAATATTATGCTACATATCATACATATGGATACTATGGACAACATGACAGTGACACTCATTATGGCCGAGAGCCTATATTATCGATGTTCCCTGTTATTAGTCGCTACTGATCTTGTTACAGCTGTTGGTGCTGACATACTCATGTGCCTGGTTACTGATCTGGTCCCATCACCTAGCCCTGTGGCACCATGCTCATCGCTGGTGTCGGTGTTGATCATTCCCCCACACCAGCACAAGTGTCACCCTCACACACAGCCAACTTGTAATCCAGTTTGATATCTTCACCCTTGGTCTGCTGCTGTGTATCTGCACCACATGGGCCATCTTCCATTCCTGAGGCACACATCCTGTATCCAGGGAGGTGCTTAAATGATCTGGCTGCCTGGGACAGCAGCCTGTACATCACTCTGAACCTCAGCTTCCTACCATTGGAGTCCAGAGGCTGCATCCAATTTACCTCCGTTATCCTGTTCTCCCACTATTCCCTTGTACATTTCATGCCGTCCCTCACACAGATTGCCACCACAACCACTTTTCAAACCCCACGGTCCTTCCTGTACACTTTTACCCTGGTATTGCCAGAACCCAGTCATGGTACTCTGTGAGCCACATGTCTGTTATGGCTGCAATATCCACCTTTGTCACCTCCAAGAGTGCATGTAACTGAGGTGATTTTGTAACCTAAGCTTACCACATTCAGTGATAACACTCTCCATCGTGTCCCTTTCCCTTTCTTTCTATGCTTCTCCCCCCTCCTAATTCCCCCTGTGCAAGTTCCTGAATCCTTAGCTGCTATCTTGTGGGGTAAGCTCATATGGATCCTCTGTTCAGGATCCCCACCTACCAACTGTTAACTTGTCACCCCCCCCCCACCTACTGTAAATCCACCCTTGTCACTATATACCCCTCTAACTTATGCTTTAATGCCCCCTTCCACTCCCCACTAAGTGCAGCATATCCCCTGCATATAGATCATTATTGTCCCATGTACTGCCCCAGCCACCCACTACCCTGTACCCTGTTGATTAACACCACCCCCACAACCATGTGTTGAACTCCCCATTCCCCCTTTCCTCATCGTAGTAGCACAGGGTACTGTGAGCACTCCTGAGGAGGCCACCAACCCCTCCTATCACCTCGCAGAGACATCCCACACCTTCAAACCTCTCCCTCACTACCTCCACCATCCCCATCGCCAGGTCATTCATCCACACATGCACCACAGTATTCAGTTCTCTCCTTGTGCACTTTTGAGCTGACTGACCCACCCTGTCTGCCATGAACCCCAGTATGGACTCCAGCCATATGCGACAATGCCATTCCCCCTTGCTGCACCATTATAAGACCTTAAGTATGGAGTACCTCAATACCATTACACCCCCTTCTGCAGTCCTTGCTCTCATCCACACCCTTCTACCCATGTTCCTATTTCTAGAAGCACCCTTATTAGAAGCTGTACCATTTGCTGCACTGGTTCCCCCCTTTTCACCCCTGACCTATCCCCTCCCCTTTTCACTGCTTGATCGCTATCTTCCACCTCCCCCTCCATGTGCCCTGTACTCCTCCACCACCTCTAAAATTACCCTCTCGCCCCATCCACCAGTATTGACCCTCTTCACCTCCTCTTCCCGAGTACCAGTGGACCACTGACTGGCCTGTGACGCTGACGATTGTGGCTGTGGAATCCACACCTTGATCAATACAGGTGACCCAAGTTCTTGAACTGACATGAGTTGCTTGGTGGTCTGCCATGGTGAGGAATGATTGAGTGGCCATAGACAGCTGTCATTACTCATGTTGGTGTTACTGCTGATGTGTGTTGCACATTGTCAAGATGCTGGTGTTGTTTATGTTTTCTGGGACATGTACACAGCTATGCATGACGATGACCCATGTAGGGTGCGTTCAGCTTCCTACGCGTAGTTGACCGGCTTCTGACCTCCACCACCTGTAGTGACTGTTGCTGACTGGCAATGATGGAAGCAGACATGTTGCAAGTCTAACATTTGTAAAATGTTTATTGACTGTCATATTTGTTCTGGTCATTGCCAGTTTATGCACAGGTATATATCCAGTGGACACTATATATGTGCACAACTGACACTGACTGTGGACACAAACTCAGCGGTACAACATGAGTTCAAGATATCACTGCAGCACTTATCAAGCATGTGAATTTCCCAAAGAAATTTCATTCTTGTGTGGATATGGATCTCATTAGGAACACCGCATCAAGTCTCTCTTCATGCCATAACAAAAATTATGTTTATTCATCATCTGGAACAGTCCACACATTGCTCCAAACATTCAGTCCATGCAACACTGAATAACAATGTGAACACCAGTAACCACCAGGAATAGCCACACACTGTTTTGTGAGTATTCTGTGTTCTAATCTGTCAGATGTTGCATGCAAACAGCAGTGTGATATTACATATATTGTTTCTAACTGATTGACAGACAGAACTACTTCATCTGAAACGTCCACCCAAATTGAAGTGTGACACAGTTCCAACTATATTCCCTCACAATATAACATCGACTAAGTCGAAGAGACATTGCAGTGAACGGCGGGTGGAGATGAAAAGACACAGAGAGGTATGTTCCCTTGTATTTCAAGTCACATTTTTTGATTTGACTTAATCATGGCTATGCTCATCGTAGGGCCAGCTGGTGGTGGTGGTGGTGAGGAGGTGGGGAGATTCAGCATATGATGGCCTGGTGTAGCACTCAAGGTGGAGTGCGATGACGGGTGGGGAGCTGGGTGGGCAGGGGTCCTGTTCGGGTGGGGTTGGTGGGTGCCACTGGACCACCAGGGATATATTTCACTACAGAGCATCAGTGATCGGTGCATCGGGTGGGGGTGCCCACTAGAGAACCAGTGAAGGGCAAATATTTAAGTTTATGGTGCTCAGAGCTTTGGGAGATGTGGGGGGGTACCACTAGATTACCAGGGCTAGGGACATTTGTCATATCCGGCGATCGCGACTACAGGAGGGCAGGGGTGTTACTGCTGCACTACCATGGCTGAATTTAATTTTACTGCGATCCGGCTATGGGGCAGGAGCGTGGTTACCATTACACTACCAGGGATTGGTTTTACATACTATTACCCATGATCGGGGGTTAGGGGAGGGACTGGGGTACCACTAGACTACCAGGGATTGTTTTGATCTGTTTCTACCGCAATCACGGCTATGTGGTGGGTTGTTGCCCCAGGTCCACTCTGTCAACACAACATGCAGTGCAGGGCTCCTGGCGCATTTTACCAGACTGCCCTGCTCAACTAATTGAAATGGGGCCATAATGACATGCAAATGGCCCCATTTGTGCCTTGCATACATTATGGCCACATTTGCATGCCCAGGTCTGAATATCTCTGGAAAAGTGCACAGTGCAACTACAGTTGCGCTGGAGCATTCCTAGTCCTCCCTGTCTGGGGAATGCGCTGTTGCATTGTATATGTGCCATGCACATTCTGTGCTATATTCAAAGATGATTCGCCATGGCACATCACCTTCGAATATCTCCCTGTGTTGTCCGCTGCGCATCTCGGTTGTGCTGCACCTCCACTTGTGCCATTGCCTGGCGCAGTCTGAATATGTAGCCCATGATGGATGTTGGGTTTATCACATTGACATAATTGCACACCACACCATCTGAGGTGATAAATCATCCAAAAAAGAAGCTCAACACGCATGACAACATGCTATGCCACTATCTCCATTGCATTCAGCATCTGGGTGTTGGAGGTGCTCGCTCCCATGTACACACCCGGGGTGGTAAGCTGTGGATGTTCTACAGTGTTTGTTTGTGTGGAGACCTCCTGGCATCACAGCACATGTTGGGGTAAGTCTGGCCATGGTGGAAATGACAGGCAGGACAGGTCTGAGGACTGGTGTACACGGACTGCAGAAGAAACAAAAATATAAAACATGAAGCACCTACAACAACATGACATTCATTTGTCCCTACACATGCTGTAGATGAAGCAATGAAGAGAAGTAGCCACACCAGCGTTGGAAGTGAGAGACAATATCCAGATGGACATTGTGGAATACATAGATTTTGATGCAACATGTGGAGCTACAGACATTGTGATAGAGACAAGCTCTGCCATGGTAAGTATTTCACTGTATGTGAACACGACTGTACCACTGCAATACTGTTCTGTGTGTTTCTGCTGTGTCGCAGTACTTCCTGATGGAGGTTCACTTTTTGATTCCTTTGCAGGAACAGTGCTGCTGTCCTGTTTGCCCACACACAAAACAGGTTTGCAGTGTTGGAACTCAAATGGAAGAGCCATCAGTGAGTGACCAGTGGTGTCAGTGGCCAGAATCTGAGTTCAACTTTGATGGTGATTTCCAAAAAGTTACAAATGATCACACCTACCCAGCAGTGTTTAACCCCTCAGTTTATGTGCCACGAAGCAATGTGGAGCAAAAGATGACAGAAGAAGAGGCCTCTGACATTACAGATTCAGACTGTCTGGATAATGACAAGCAAGACAGTGCCTACACACCTAGTGAAGGTGATGATTCTGACAGTGATGACGCATCAGAGGACGGAGATACAATTTTCGCAACAGTGGGTGATAATCACAAATTCTTCATCTCCTACAAAAATCTTCTTGAGTTACTGCAACGATGCCTGGTGTGTGGTGCACCCATTGTGGACTTGTGCAGAAACACACAGGGTTCAATGTTGAGTGTCAAAATGTTTTGCAGCAACAGTCATGATCAGACTTGGTTCTCACAGCCAATGCTGAACAAAAGGGCTTCTGGGAACCGTGAGATATCTGCTGCTGTTCTTTACAGTGGTAATTATTTAAGCAAAGTTAAGTTTTTTGTTGATCTACTGAATATGCAGTTCATCTCAAGTGTGACATACATGAAAATGCAATGCAAACACCTATTCCCAATGGTCAACAAGGAATACGTTACACAGCAGCATAGCATACTGGATGAAATGAAGGCCAGTGATTCATTGCTGTTATGTGGAGATGGACGATGCGATTCCCCAGGCTTCTCAGTCAAATAAGGCATATACACTTTCATGGATCAGGCTACATCAAAAAAAACTTGATTTCAAAGTTGTTCAGGTATCAGAAGTGAAGTATTCCACTAACATGGAGAAGGAGGGGTTCAAGCGTTCACTAGATTTTTTGATACAGTCTGAAGTTCCGGTTTCAACCGTTGCCACTGATCGCCACATTCAGATCAACTGTCTCATGAATAAGGTGTATACACCCAAGCATGATATCAAACAGCAGTTTGATGTGTGGCACCTTGATAAATGGATAAAGAAATAACTGTTTGCCCTGTCAAAGAAAAAAGAGTGTTCTGATCTGGGACCATGGATATAGCCTGTGTCCAATCATTTCTGGTGGTGCTGTGCCAACTGTAAGGGTGATGCACAAACATTACATGAAATGGTGACATCAGTTGTTCACCATTCAGTCAACAGACACAAATGGTCAGACAGCCAGAAATACAAGAAGTGTTCACATCACAAGTTGACCAGAGAGCCATACAGAAAAAGGTTTGGTTGAAAGAAAAAGCACCATCTCACAATGCTTTAAAGAAGGTTATCTTCAACAAAAAGTTTCTTAAAGACCTTGGCAAAGCAACAATGTTCTGCCACACCGGTGAACTTGAGGTGTACCACTCTCTTGTCCTCAGGTACTGTCTGAAGCGGCATCACTACAGCCACCATGGAACAACTGCAAGGCACCAACTGGCAGTGATGGACCACAATGAAAATGAATCCCGACCTGCAGCTGTCAACCAGTCTGGCGAAGACAGGTACAAGTTAGTGTACAAAAAAGTAGAAAGGCACGGGTTGCCACGTCTATAGGAGTAGATAAGAATTATAAGTACCTCACAGTCATGATCAACTCCCCCACTGAACGTAGGAAATGTAATCTCATACCAACACCTGTGAAAGCAACCCAGCTGCCGAAAAACATAGCTGAAACTCCCAGACCAGACAAGTGCGAAGTAATACAACTGTAACCCCTAGATGGCGCTATCCCAGGGGCTACTACCCCTGCCTGATTTGCCACTAACAGGTTGAGGGGCCTGGATCCAATGGCGGGTGCCTCCACCCAGAGGTCAGGGTTTGCAATAGTTAAACTAACTTGGTCACAGCCCTCTGGGACACTGCAACCCCCCTTTCTTCCCACTAGTGGCCCACACAATATATTAGAATTACCTTCACAGTACACACTTACCCCCAGGTCTGGTTCCGCACTGGGACCTCCTGTGAAATGAGATACAGTGCAACAATCACAGTACAGTACTTTAACATAGACAAATACCTCAGGCAGTATAACTTTGCTGAAACAAGCAGCTCTGATTTATTTAGGGGATATAACAAGGACAGGGGAAATCAGGTTAATTAGCTTATCACTCTAATAATCACTCTATGGCTCTGTGCACAGGCCTATCCCTATCAGTTACTGTCCCTGGGTACCCAAGCCCTAGTGGCTAGTCCAAACCGTGGCAGCTGGTAGGGCCCTTTCACACAGAGAAAAGGAGAATTAAACAGTCAGCAGTACAGTAATTTCATTTGGATTTAATGTGGCAATTCAACAGGAGCGACCCTGAATTAGTACTCCGACCTCCAAATAAGATAGGGTCCTTCAATGTCAGCAGGGCTCACTTGAGGTACACAAACCTCTTCACACATCCATATAAAAGAAAGCACTATACCAGGCAGGCTGCATCTGTATCCCGATCGCAATTACTGCACAATACCGGAGAACACACAGCAGATTCAGTTCCTGACAGACCGAGTGCAATTTTCAGCAATTCTTCCAGTCTTCTACAGGGTGAGCCTGGTTTCTACTCTTCAGAGATCCTTTGATTCTTTTCACAGGACGGATTCAGTCCTAACAAGCTGTTCACAAGCTGCAGACCGGAACTCTGGGCCTTACACGTTTTTGACTAAAACTGCACACTGAAAAAGCACAGGGCTCCTTCCTTCTTCACTGCCAAAGCTCAACTGAAACTCCAACCGACAAAACTGGGCACTTCCTTTGAGTTCCTCCCAGTTCTTGACTGGATTGGCTGTCACCACAATAGACTGCTGCTGTTGGTCCAAAAAGGCACTGAAGTCTAAACTACATCTCCCAGAGTCACTGCCTATACAATCCTCTTGTGGCTGGCTCAGATTATGAGTCCAAGTTCTGATTCGTCCAAGGCACCATTTTAGAGCTAGCTTACCCCACACTGATTGGTCCAGTTCAGCAGTTCAAAACTAGAATGGGGAACTAGCAGACACAGTTCTGACTGCAAAGAAAGCAGGTTAGACAAACTGTAATTTCATTATTACTCTAAATAATTTCTGGCAAACAGTTACATCTTTCAGATAGGTTCCTTTGCACTCTAGTGACTGCAAAAATGAAGTGAATTGGCAGCAGCTTGAGTGGTACTCAATCAAAGAAACACACAGTCCCCCATACAAACTAATTATGTCTGCAAGCAGACAGCTCTTAAAGAGACAGTACCAGAGGTTCTAAAAACACTCACTGATAAATGGCTTAAATGCCAAACACCATTCAGGCTTGGAGCATTCAAGCAAGCTCCTGGAAGTCTTTTGGGAACCCCCATTTGCAGGGGGGTTACACAACAACATGTGTCAAGCTTCAAAACTGCAGAGAAATAGTGTGGACATTACTGAAATGCCTCCCTAATACATATTAATCAACAGTTACATCTAGCAAAAAAGAAAGCACTGTACCACAGTGTTCATCCACTTTTTTTATAAGGCTCTATTTATTCTCTCTTCCCTAATGGAACTCTCTACAGAGGGTCTCTCTGTGCCCGCCGCTATCACGACTGCCTGAAGCTCTCCTCTCTCACGCCTTCTGGACCTGCTCTCCAGCCACTACCCGGGCCACAAAGCCCCCCAGCTCCGAGTCCCCCAAAGTGGGACCACCAGATTAACTCCTCCTGGTGCTCTATCTAGAATCTAGATGAGCAACCAGGCAAGGAGGACAACAGAGGAAGCGAGAGGACAAGCCTGACATTTGGCATTGTTGGTCGCCCCCCTGGACCCTCCTTCACCTATCTGAAGGCAGAGGGTTTTTCCTTTTTGTGTTCCCCTCTGACACTGTGTGCAATGCCATCAGCACGGGACTACCCACAGCCTGCCTGCCACTGCCAGAACCATCCTACTGGACCTCGCTACTGGATTGCCTCCAACTTCCACCAGGAGCCACCACTGAGCGCAGTATTGCCACCGTCCCACCCCCAAAAAAAAGAGAGCAGTCTCCTGGACACTCAATCTTCTGTTCTCCCACCCACCCCCGACAACCAATGCTTGTCCCTGAAAAAGGGTCGCCGGCGTGGCACAATATGTGGCGTGCAGCACCTCAGCACCACAGGGCTGGCTCAGTGTTCATCACTTAACCTGTAAATATGTTTATAGTTCCGTAACATGTACATGGTCAGGGTGCGAAACTCACCGAACTGCAGGTAAAGTATCAAAATAGTAAGCAAAGATAAACCGTGGCCTGAACAACCCATCTGCAATCATACTGAACTGTGCACCAGTGAAGACATTACAATTATGGGGCAGCATGTAAATAGTTTCTTGTGAATGTACGATTGATTATTACATGCCCAAGTGGGAAGGTAATTTGTTTCATGAATTTCAGACCCTGTACATAGTTCATATAATATGTGTATGATTTCACAAACCTGTGTACACATCCTTTGTATTGTACTTCTCTGTTACTGTGACAGCAGGTCTTTTGTTTCACACAGTTCATTCTTGTACAGTTATGAAAAAGTTCATTACTGACCAATGTATATGTTAGTTTATAAAATGGGCAAATATTTTCCTGAAATGTGATTTGCTAAAAGCCTTATTCACCCGTGTCCTTATCAGGCCATAATGCTGCAACCGGCACTAACTTGTGCCAACCTGACCCAAGAACAGCAAGGTATCACTGCCATGATCACCAGCCATTCAAAATGTATTCCAGTGAGCACTCTGGGACCGCGCTGGTCCGGTGTGACAAACATCCAACACCCCCAAAGTCTTCACCATGATCACAACATATCCCCCAAAGAATTAAGCTGAAATTCTAACCTGCACATCTTTTCACTACAAAGCAAAGAGCCCCGCAGACAGCGATAAATGTTTTAACCATAGTGGGTGACACTGGCACGTCGAAACCCGCTTCTTCACCGTCAGAAATTTGTAAAGATGAGAAGAAACACCTCCCAAAGCACCTGCTCCTCCGATAATGTAAAAAGTGCAGCACAGACCCACTCCTCTATTGCAATAAAACCTTAACATCCGTTACCAGGAAGTAAAATGTGAGTGGGTCAATACAGTGCCTCCTGAGGGACACGTCGCTGCTGAAAGCCCTCGATGCACAGACAGGTGTGGTATGCTATACCCAGATGCTATCAATCTTTGTCAAGCACCACATATCACATAAATAAATAAAAAAGTTAAAAATAAAATAGCCTAATTTGAGTACCGGGGTGAGTACCGGGGCGTGATATACACCATCGCCATAAAAAAGTCACGCACAAAATACCACTGCTTATTGTCACTGTATTAAAACAGCAGATTTATCAGTTAAAAGGAAAAAAAGTTATAGGAAATGCACTAGCCGATCTCTGTGTAGGTGCTTGTGGTGCTGATTTGGGGGTAACACGTATGATACCACTTGAATACAGGGACTATTTTGTTACTATTTTAGCTATTAACACCTCTTTTTAAACTTATAGTCTTCAAATCTTTTTCTTCCTTTTTTGGATTAATTTACTTATTGGGCCCATTTATCAAGCATAATGGACACTCCGAGGTGTGGGTTGTAGCCTGATAAACACTTCCAGGTGCAAAAGGCACCGGCGCAGCGCCTGCGTGCTCATAACACACCTGGGGCGTGCTCTTATCAGGCCATAACCCACACCTCATCGTGTCTTATTGCTGGCATAATTCATGACAAGCATTACATCAGACAATAAATATGGTCTTTATTATTGATGAACATATGAACATGCATTGGTAGAACTTAGACGTTCTGTACTGCTTTATTTTTTAAAACATGGCACTAAAAGAGTTTAATAAAACTGTTTTTGAACACAAAAAAAGTCTCTGTAATGAATCAGTACTCATATCTGGGCTCATCAGCTTCATAAAGCCCAACATAGTTCCCCGATTCCTCTGGATACTTGTGGCAAATTGACCAAATGGCATACCCTTTTACCAAGTCGTTGGTGGATCCAGTGCGTAAATTGGGTGTATGCCGCCCAACGTATCGTTCTGGAAAGTAAGAAAGCACTACTTACTACATTGTGTATAGGATCACACGGCCAAGCATGAACTGACTTTGCATGCTGACTATTATGTAACCTTTCCATGCCCACCTCAACAACTAATACAGCCATGATAGTCCACCTCAGCCCCTGGCTAGCATACCCATGACATGTGTTGTTGCCACTACTTTTCTCGTGCATTGTATCCCACTTTACATTTCATGAAGCTATAATGGAGAACGAATCACAACCTTGTATTATGGCAGTGTTTGTTGTTTAGTGAGTCTTGTGCTCAAGGTGAACAGCACTGTGTGCTACTCATGCCAGAGGTGGTGGACGAACACCTACCAACCTTGGATAGTAGTGATGCAGGTTGTGATTATGTCAACTGTGCATACTGTGGAACAAAAATGCACACAGGGAGAAATAAACCAAGAGATGATTACTGTCTGGGGGTAAGGAAACAATGCAGGTCACGAAGCCAGAAAAGAAACTGGGAATTCAATGACACTTTAAAGGTTCAGAACCAGTATGAAGGAGCAGCTGGTAAGGCAGCAAGAACATTGCTGTGCATTAAGATGGGTTTCACAAGTAGTAGGAGGGAGGTGATCGTGCCACTACACAAAACATTAGTCAGACCACAGTTGGAGTACAGAGTTCAGTTCTGGAGGCATCATTTGCAGGTTGACATGGATGGGATAGAGAGGGTGCAGATACGGGTGACCAACATGATCAAGGTGATGCAAGGGAGGCCATATGGTGATGGGCTGGAGGAGCTTGGTCTACAGTCACTGGAGGTAAACAGGGAAAGGCAGGATATAGTTTAAGGCTTCAAGTACATGATGTAGATACATAAGGTTATAGGACCTAGACTCTTCAGAATGAGGCCAACAAACAAACAACAGTGGTCATGTAATCAAGCTGGAGGTGTGCAGCTTTCAGGGGGATCTAAAGGGGGGTTACTTCTCACAGAGGGTGGTAGAGTCATGGACTCATTTGGCGGTATAGGGAGTGGAAGTGGATACAGTGAAGAAACTCCTAAGGGTGTGGGTCAAATACGTTGGACTAGGCAGGGGAGAAGAGAGATGGCAGTGGGGAGGGAAGTGAAAGTGTGAGATGGCTGGGGTATCTTTCTTAGGTAAACTACACTGTGAAATGCAGAAAAATCTAAGGATGTTCACTAAGAGTTCATGTGTTCAAGGTGGGGTTTAAACTTGTGGGGGGGGGAAGGACCCTCTGGCGGGCCATGCCGTGGACACCCGAGCATTCTCCCACAGGCACGGGGGGGGGGCAGCACAGGGCAGGAGCACGCATTACTACATGTGGCGGTCCTTGCAGGCAGAAAGCAAGTTACATCAGGGCAGGGGAAAGGGGGGCAAGGGGGCAAGTTTGTGGGTAGTCATCATAAATGACAGGAGAATGGGGAACAAGATGGACAAGGGAGAGCAACCAAAATGATCTGGGGCTTGGGGGACAGAACCTATGGGGAGAGGCTCAAAGAGCTAAATATGTACACATTGAAAGAGAGAAGGGACCGGAGGGACATGATAGAGGTATTCAGGTACATGAAGGGGGTAAATAGGGGCGGAGCAGTCAGGGTACTCCGAAGTAAAGTAAAAAGTAAGTAAAACGTTATTTTTAAGCACTTTTCAAAACCAAAGCGCTGTACAAAAAAATAAAAAACTAACAATTAAAAACTACAAACAATTAAATCAACACTTATAAAATCATTCACCATAGGCTTAAAGAAACAGATAAGTTTTGAGCTCTAATTTAAAACTCTCGACGGTCAGGCATTGTTTTATCCAATGAGGTCGAGAATTCCACAGGGAAGGGGCAGCATAGGAAAATGCATGTGCCCCAGAGGTCTTTAAACCAACCCTGGGAATCTCTAGCAATCCCTCATCAGCGGATCGAAGTGAACGAGAGGGGCAGCAGGGAGTAAGAAGACCTTGCAGATATTGGGGTCCCTGTTCATGTAGGGCTTTGTAGGTCAGTAATCCGACCTTAAAGGTGATCCACCACTGAACCGGCAGCCAGTGCAGTCCGCGCAGCACAGGCGTAATATGACTAGTTCTAGATGTCCCAGTCAAAAGCCTGGCCACCACGTTCTGCACTAGCTGCAAGTGGCGGATATCAACCCCCAGTAGCCCTAGGTAAAAGGCATTGCTGTAATCAAGGCAGGTGGTCATGAAGGTGTGGACCAGTGCAGAAAGGTCAGCCAAAGGAACCAGGTGTTTCACCCAGGTGATATTCCTAAGATGATAAAAGGAAGATTTGACAACAGCAGACACCTGCGATTTCAGGGTCAAACCATCCTCAATAATAACGCCCAGGTTACGCACCCAGGCTGAGGTTGAGAGCTGGACACCATCAAGCCATAGGCCTGATGGAAACCCAGCTCTATGACCCACCTCAAGGCAACCCGGGTCCACAACCAACACCTCGGTCTTATCCGGATTTAACCTCAGCCAGCTAGCACTCATCCAGTCTCTGATTTCAGCCAGAGAGCTGGTAAGTATGGAGATCGCATCATCTTGTCTGGGAATAAAGGACAGATACAGCTGGGTGTCATCTACATAGCAGTGAAAACCCAGACTGTATCGCCTAATGATATCTCCTAATGGCAGCATATAGACTGCGAACAACATGGGCGCCAGAATGGAGCCCTGCGTCACCCCACAGGACAGGGGGATGGTGTCAGAGGAATAAATTCTGGTGACAACCCTCTGTGTCCTGCCTGTGAGGAAAGGTCAAAACCACTGTAGAACTGTACCAGACAGCCCATAAAGAAGCCACAGGCACTCCAAAAGCACACCATGGTCCACAGTATCAAATGCTGCAGAGAGAAATCAAGAAGGACTAGAATAATACAAGGCTTTCGATCTCTCGCAATTAGGAGATCATTTAAAACCCGGACAAGAGCGGTCTTGGTGCTATGTCTTTTCCTAAACCCAGACTGGAGAGTATCATAGACATTGTGATTTGTAAGACGGTCATCCAGCTGTGACGCAACCACCTTTTCAATAACCTTACCCACAAAGGGCAAGTTAGAGGTAGGTCTAAAGTTAGCTAGACAGTCTGGGTTCAAGGAGGATTTTTTAAGGAGTGGTCAAACGACTGCTTCCTTTAGGGGATCAGGAAAGACCCCCTGCTCCAAGGACTTCCAGACAATTTCAGCAAGGATCAGGCAGATAATATCTATGCAACCTAATAATAGTGGCATAGGGCCCGGATCCAAACTACAGCTGGTTGGTCGTACAGTCTGGAGAATCCTCACAATGTCCATGAACTCCGGCCTGCTAAAGACAAACCAGGTAGCACAGATGTTCGTCTCCTCCCGCTGATCTCCACAATCCCTTAAAGAGGGGCTGGGCCATTGCCCGACCTAATGCTGGCAATCTTATCTGCGAAGAACCGAGCAAGCTCATCACACTTTGTTTGTGAAAAATCTCTTCCAGACTGCAGACAGATTGGATTGCACAGTCTGTCGACAGTCCGAAAGAGTTGAGCTGTTTGTTTGTTTGTTTGTTTATTCGCTTAACGGGTAAGCACACTGGAAACAAGTTCCTTTTACAGGTGCGACCCACATATATTACATACAAACAATACATAATCAAACATACACATACAGTACAGCAAATTGCAGACAAAGAATGTCTTTGTTACATATAAAATTCATAAAAAACAGTTACAGTTAAATTGGGATTCAAAATACATCCTTGATGCATCAGCAAAATTTTTGACAGAACACAACCACCTAATGTCATGAGGAATTTCATTCCAAATAAGTGGAGCAATATAAGCAAAAGATCTTTGTCCACTTTTAGATTTCATGAAAGGAATCTCAAGAAACCTACTATCTGACCTATGTCTAGAATAATGACCATCATTATACGGTCTCAAAAATTTTGAAATACTATGTGGAATTCCAGAGTCCATAACTTTATATATAAACTTGGCCACACAGTATTGGAAATTTAACGAAACCCGGTAACCAGCCCATTTCTTTCAGAATCACACAATGATGAGATAATTTAGAACAATTTAAAGCAAACTTAGCTATCAAATGAAGTAAAGTGGATTTCTTTGAAATCACTGTCACAGAAGCAGTGCCAGTAATTATAGCTGCATAGTTCACAATGGGAAGTAAGCAGCATTTTGAAATAACCAGCCTAGACTCAGGAATAAGAAATGAGCAGATTCTATACAAAGAACCCAATCTACAATGTATTCTTGAGGTAACCCTCAAAAAAATGAGATTCGTAGCTTAAATGAGAATCTAGTAATACCCCAAGATATTGAAATGTGTCTACATAGTCAAACAGTAATCCAGCAAGAGATTTAACTTTCAAATTACTAACCTCAGATCTCAATCTAGATGGGGTACCAAAAACCATCACCTTTGTCTTAGATTTATTTAAGAGTAATTTACAGGCCATAAGTGAAGACTGAAAATTACACATTTCCTCTGTTAAAGAAACACCTAGGTCTCCAACAGAGCAGACACCTGCATATAAATTACTGCATCATCAGCATAAAGTGTTAGAGAAGCATTATTAATCACACTTACTAGTTGATAAAAAAACAAAGAAAACAAAAGTGGCCCCAAAATAGAACCTTGTGGAACCCCACACTTAACCATTACAGAGTCTGATACAACACCCCTATATTTAACCCTTTGGAACCTATTTGTTAAATAATCCCTCGTCCAGTCCAAGAAAGACCCACCAACTCCCAATGACTCAAGTCTAGAAATTAACAGTTGGTGATCAACTGAATCGAATGCCCTGGTCAAGTCCACGAACACGGCACCCGTCAGACACCCTTTATCCATGCCATTAAGTACCGTGTTCGTGAACTCGATCAAGGCAGTCTCAGTACTCCTTCCCTTTCTAAAACCATGTTGGTTCTGAGACAATAATCCAAAGCGATCCACATACCCAATCAACTGATTATAACTTATTCTTTCCTGAACTTTAGCTAAAGCAGACAAGATGGAAATAGGTCTGTAGTTACAAAACTCCTGTTGTAAACCAGATTTAAATATAGGAGTGACCAGAGTATGTTTCCATATGTTAGGTATAGTACCTGTAACAAAAGACAAATTGAAAATAATACTAATTGGAAATGCTATAACTGAGGCAGCATCCGCCAGTAAACTAGGACATAGGCCATCAGAACCAGCTGAGCTATCCCTCTTAATACAACGCAGCAACTTCTCTACCTCCTTCGGAGTAGTCGATTCTGTGTAGCAGCAATCTCCCCGGACAGGAACTCTGCCTTCTTACAGGTGATTGCTGATTGATAGACACCATAATGGTCAATCAATCTAAGCCTGTCAGCATCCAGGCCGGATTTCTGCCAAGCCCTCTCTAGCCTTCGCCCGACTCTTCTCAGCTCCTTCAAGGACCCATCAAACCAAGGGGTCCTCGGGTGCTGGGTGAGTGGACGAACACGGACAGGAGAAATTGACTCCAGGTCATCACCCACCACCTTATTATAGGCAAGTACGGGTCCCTAGTTCACGCGCCACTTGATACACCCAATAGGTCCAGTACCGCCGATAGGCCCTCTGGGGTAATCCCCCTCAAAGGGCGATACTGGACCATGTCTGTAGGGGCAGGCCTATTTGGGGGTGCCCCGAAGCTGAATCTTATGGTGTGAGGGTCCGTCCAGGCATTTGGTTCCACCCCCAAATGCATGATCTCCATCTCCAGGAGAAAAATAAGGTCCAATGAGTGACCCCCTATATGGGTAGAAGAGGTAACCACCTATGAAAGGCCCAACATAGTCATAAGCTGGAGGAGATTATTTCCAAAGTGTGAGAGTTCATCATCGACAGGCATTGAAGTGGCCCAATATTAACCACCTGGGCGACTCCAATGCCACGTCGACAATGAAGTCAGCAAACACCTTCAGGAATTCTCCAGCATCACCGGGTGGATGGTAGATGAGGAGAATCCTGAACCATATACCTGCTCCTAGGATACATTCAAAGGATTGAGTGCAACCCACTGGTACACCCACAAGACCCAGCTCCATTTTAAAGAAAATGGCTACATCCCCACCCCTACGATCCAACCTCGGCCGGTGTATCACCGAGAACCCAGCCGGAGTAGCAGATGCCAAAATAGGGCCTGCATTCTCATCCAGCAAGGTCTTGGTGATGCACGCCAGGTCAGATGTTGCAACAAGATCAGCTATAATAGAGGACTTGTTCCTAACTGACCTGGCATTATACAACACCACCCGGGTTGGATGGGTTTTCAAAGATATCCCAGTACTGACACTGCAGTGCAGCATGAGAGGGGTGCTGCACTGTTGAGGTGCCGTCTTTCGGATGAGACGTTAAACTGAGGTCCCATCTGCCTGGACTGGTGGTAGTTCAGGTGGATGTTAAAGATCCCATGGCACTTCTCGAAAAGAGTAGGGAAATTTCCCCGGTGTCCTGGCCAAATTTCCCTCATTCACTAAAAATACCACCAACAGCTTAATCTGGTTCAAGGTCAGTTGGCATTCATCTGTATCCCCCTTCCCCCGGGTCGTGCCTGAAAATAGTCAGAAATTGTCTAGTGCACTTACCCGGTCAACAAAAGCTAAAATAAAAATAAAATAAAAAAGAGGATCCCAAGATCTGCCCACAATTTACGGAGCCCTTGGGTATGGGAATCAGGCAAGGGACATCCCTTTCCTTATCCATTTTTGCCCCAGGGCATCTCCTAGTCTCCACTGTCTCTATCTGCCCACCCTTCTCCATTCTCCCACTCTGCCCAGTCCATCCACCCTCAGACGTCTCCTCACTATCCCCAATGCACGACATCTCCTATAGACATCGGCTAATAAAGGGGGACAGTGAAAGGGGTGGAGATCTCAGAGCAGAGTGGGAGAATAATGCCTGACCATCTTAAAACCCTCCCAGCACATCTTAATCAAACAGTTAATAAATAACCAAACTATACCATCACACTACAACACCTTAAATATCACTCATATATACATCCACTTTCAACAAAACAACCCGCACAACCACACACCCCTACAAATATCCAATCGATCATACATACACACCACAACAAATCAATCCAGAAATAAACAAAATCAATTATTATCACATAGGAAATAAAATAAGTACACAAGTTATTTATGTTATAACCCGATTAAATCCTGTAAGGAATCCAGTCCCTTTTTGTCCAAGTCAATCCATACAGATCCTGATAGGAAGCAATAATATTTAAAAATTAAAGGCGAAGGGACCTCTCACTTCCCCAGCCACACCAGACTTTGTTCTAAGACTCTACTCTCACCAGAAGTCTTTAGAAAGAGTACCGTTAGTTTATAGCCAGTTTAGTGAAGTAGCTTTTCCAGGGCCTGCAGAGATGAAGATCCAGTACCATTTTCTATCCAGGGAAAAAGAAAATTCAAGCATTGTGAGGGAAAATGACCACCCTACAGAAGGTCACCGCCCCCAGCCAGGTCCTGAACAGCAGCCCCTGGCAACTAATCCACTCACCAGTGGTTCCCCCCGGTAAGCCTAGGAGGCACCGATTACTCACTCCCGCCCTTCAGTAGGCCTGGAACTGGCGTCGCCCGTCCAAAACCCAGCCAGAGCAGCGACCACCCCAGGTAGCTCACCCCACAACTCACACTTCACAATTGCCCCAAATTCAAAGATAACACAGGATAGTTGTATAATAATGGATCCGACAAATGCAGATGCAGATAAAAAGTCCAACAGACGTAAACTCCCCACAAATTCACAGGCTCACCACACCAGATAGTCAAAGTTAAATTCCTGAGTACTCCATCAAACTTATCCACAGCAATACAACCAGGAAATGTCAGCTTCTCTTAATCTACACAGTCCAGCATTATAATCCAAAATGAACACTTTCCTGAGCAGAGAAACACATGTCGCACGAACTGCAGATGCCAATCCACATAGTTCATACGCCACTCAAAAAGCCATCAGGTCCATTCCACCACAAAGTCAAGTTCCAGCTCAGACAGTTTCTGAACACACGAAGGATATATCATATGAACTACAAATGTCAGTCCACAGAGTCCATATGCAGCTAAAAAGCCATCGGGGAAACTCTGATACGGAGTCGTCAGCTGAAACAGCAAACCGTCTCCACAATTGGATGTAATCAGTAGTCAATACGTAAAACCATAAAACAAACATAAAATAAAACAAATAAAATAATAATAAACAGTAACAATAAGATGTGCTGAAAAGGCTAAAAAGATGCTAAAAAGGCACCAGAAGGAGCTCAAACAAGCGAACAAACAAACACTATGCAGAGGCTAGGCCAGCGTGGCCGCCATCTTCATAGGAGTATTTCCTCATCGAGGCTAGAGGGCATGGTGGAAGCTGGAGGAGGGGAGATTCGGGGGGGAAGGAAGAGGTGCTACTTCACTGAGAAGGTGATGGAGCCATAGAATGCGCTGCCCAGGGGGCTGGTGGAAGCAGAGACGGTGGAGGGGTTCAAGAGGGGGTGGGACAGGTACAGGGGAAGGATTCTGGAAGCAAAGTCCTGTGCAGTGAATATGCCTGGGACTGGGAAGGGAGAAACCAGAGAGGGCGAGGGGGGCAGCAAGGTCAGCTCCCATGATGGGGGCTGACCAAACGAGCAGACACGAAAGACCATTAGGCCTATTCTGCTGGCGTTTTAGTATGTTAGTAAGATAACAGTGCCTCAGGACCTGTTGGTGGAGGGGGGGTGTTGATGTGACAGTGGTCTCAGAGACTTGGGCCATGGCAATACAAGGTTGGGGCATAAACATATTATGTACACCACATATAGAAGGGGCAGGGTGGAGGGAGAGGGAGGTGGGGGGTTGGAGCTTTCATCATTACGGACAGCATAGGGATATGCAAGGTTGAGGAAACAGGGGTTCAGGTAGAGGCTCTGTAGGTCACACTGCAGGGACCAGGGGGTAACCAGGTGAAGATGGGGGTGGTACATAGACATCCTGGGCAGGAGGAAGAACAGGAGGAAGTACTGGTGGCCAACCGTAAGGCACACTGAGGTAGGTGAAAGGACATCACTGTGTTGCTGGGAGACCTAAAAATGCCATGAGCGGACTGGGGAACTATGGCGTCCTCAACGAGTACAGAGCACCACCTGTTGGATGTCTTCAAGGACGCATTTCTTGCCCAGCTGGTGACTGAGTTGACAAGGTAGGGGCACGTCCTGGATCCTGTCATAACAGATGGGGAGCTCCTGAGGGACCTACTTGTTGGGGACCCACTGGCGAGAAGAAACCATGACACAGTTTTGTTCTCACTAGATCTAGGGGGTGGGAGAACACTCAAGAAGGACAGTGGTGTAGTTTAGAAGGGCGGATTTTTGGGGGATGGGGCGGATCCTTAGGGGCTATTTAGATGAGATCAGGACAAGCACGGGCATAGAGGCACATTGGTAAATTGTAAAGAAGGGACTCATTGAGGGTACCATGAGCAATGCAGAATGGCAGCAGCACAATCAAATAAAATGCTAGGGTGTATAGCCAGGGGGATAACATGAAGGAGTCAAGAGGTGCTCCTTGTGCTATGCAATTTTATTTCTTTACTTTTTGTTTGCTGGGTAAGTGCACTACACAAATCCTGTTTATTTTCATGCATGACCCAGGGGAGGGGGGAAACAAATGACTGTCAACTGGCCTTGACAAACATTAAGCTGTTGGTGTTATTGTTTGTAAATGGTTGCCTGGTTAGACCACATATTCAATACTGCATGTAGTTGTGGCACCCATACTTAAAACAGGACATTGCGTTACTGGAGAGCATTCAGAGGAGATCAACCAGGATGGTAATGGGGATTGGAGAAAGGCACTATAAGAAGACACTGGGGGACCTCAACCTGTACTCATTGGAGGACAGAAGAAACAGAGGGATGTGATACAGGTCTTCAAGTATCTCAAGGGAATGGATAGGGTAAGCACTGCATGGGTCTTTCAGCTGGTGAGATGGGGGCACAGGGGCACTCAACAGGGGTCTTTCAGCTGAGGGCAGGGGGCCTAGTGGGCACTCAATTAAGCTTAATGGTGTTATGCTGAGGGAGGGGAAACAAGGAGGAAATACTTCACTGAGAGGGTGTTGGAGCCATGGAATGGGTTGTCCAGGGAACTGGTGGCTGCTATTACTGTGTAGGACTTCAGGAAGGGCTGGGATAGTTACAGGGGGAAGGTGCATACATGAGCCCTGCTGAGAAAAGGGTGGACCATGTAGGTATGGAGGGCTACAAATGAGAAGGCACTAACCAAAGAACAGACTAGATACACCATAGGGCCTAATCTGCTGTGTTCATTGTATATAAGTATGTAATGGCAGCACAGCTGTTGGAGTACCTGGGAAATAATGAAAGGTCAGGCGACACTAGCTGCACAGTGGCATGTCGCCATGTAAAGCAACAGTGCAACAAAAAAAGTTATTACAAAATGCAAATTTTCTGCCATGGTTATAGAATATATTGGCATAACTGTTGATTTGCGTTTGCTGGGTGACTCCTATGCTGTGTCCTGTACCTTTGCATTTTTATCTGGCCCCTGACCCTCATCTGGTCCGCAGTATTATTTAAATGCACAAATGAGGCGACCATCTTCTTTTCTTGATAAATAATTACTTTACAACTTTCATAAAATCATTTAGTGTTAATGAAAACTGAAAATGTTACCAGAAAAATAAACTAGAATTCATCTGGCATCAATTAGGAAGAATAAAAGGTGGTGTCAAATTTTAACACACTCTGGTTTCACTGCTGCAAACCTTTCATTGATGCCCACTGAATAACAGCAGTTCTGGAATATATTGGTATGTGTTATGGTCTACTGCTCAACACAAGGGGTGCTGTGAGGACACTCATCAGCCTCCTGTCTCACAATGAACCATGTCTGTGGATTAATATTGATTATCAAAAGGGTCTCACAAACAGAGCTTACTAATTGGTTGTAAATTTTCTATCAGCCCTATGTTAATCTTTGATTAACATATATGTACAGCCTAATCATATGCTGAACAAGGGTTAACACTAGTTAAAAAAAAAAACATTTTTATTATAATAGCAATAAGGCACTACCAGGGGTTTTGTTAATGATCAGTTAATCACCATCTAGGGGCATGTGCTCAGCTATGCCTCGTGCCACATTACACCCCTAGAGGGTGATTAACAGACCATTAACATAACCCCTGGTCATGCCTTATTGCTTAAATAACATCATACCCTTTGGAGTAGTCTTGATAAGTTAATTGCCACTGGTCTATCACTTACCTGTTAGGTATTGGAACCTCAAAAACATCGTGCCTCACTTTGTGCAACTGCACAAGAGCACACCACAGGACCTCATTATCGATGCACACGTTATTGAAACTTGGTCTATGGGTGACACACTGGGCATCTGTAAAAGAAATTGAAATGTTTAGCATAACAAGAATGTAAAGGTAGTTACGTAAGGAAGTCTGCAACACATAAGTATAACTTACCCTGCCGTTTCTCACCAACTGCATTGATGTCATGGCAACAAATGCTCTCTCTCTGTTGGCATCACCTCACAGACTCCACATGAGCAACAATCTGTATTTCCTGTCCGTTCACCCATGGCCCCACTGTCTCGGTCACTGTCTTCTGATTCTGAGGATGTAACCACTGGGTTGCTAACACTAGGTAATTCACTGTCAGGATATTCCGGTTCAAACGTGTACGGCTGCAGTGTGTGCCTACTTCTAAACGTTTGGTAGCTCATCCCCACTGGAGTCTGAATATCTAGACATTTCAGTAATTGCACCTAGTTTGTGGAAATAGTAAAACACAAAAATGTCACAATATGTGCAAAAGCACAAGTACAGTGGCTCGTAGAGAAACATACTACACAATATGATCAGCACACAAAGAAAATAGGCACACATGCACAAAAGGATGTAATAAGATGAAGAGGAACACTCACCAGACATTCAGTGATGGACTGGGAGGAATGTTAGTGAAAAGCAGTGCCACCCCAACAAGGCCATTCCTCCAATGGCACTGGTTAGAGACTAAAAGAAAGAGCGCTGATTACTTGACATGACAATCTATGTAACAGTGCAAAGGCAAAGTATGAACTACCACAACAACTAAACTATAACATGTTGCTAATGCTGACTCACAACAACACATATGAGGGAGAACAGACAGATAGAAAAGGTCCCTGTTTTAAACCCAGGTAGCGGCTTGCTGTGGATGGGGCATCAGCAGCAGCAGTCTAAATAGGAGACGTACTGTAATTGGTGAAATAAAACCAAAGTATCATTTATATACACAATTCAAGAGATGCCAACTGTCTCGAAAGCATGTGCTGCCTCACAAAGGGGATTACCCATTCTTATGATCATTGGACCCAGCAGTGCTTTTTAATGAGTTGGCTGAGAAGATATCAGGAAGGACTTTTGGTAATTCTTTTATGGCCATCTCCACCAATGCAAATTCATGGGTCCCGGAGTTAGTTGTGATGATCAGGTGGGTGGGATATCACATCGAAATTTTATTTTAGCTCCATCTAGCACCTGTTTGATCTCTTTTTAGCTAATCTGTCAGTCTTAAAGCAGGGGGGGTTACATGTAGGTAATATAGTCTAAAGGTTACAGAACTGAGATACAAACTGGGAGACCAAGCAGACTGGGATTTGAGTCCCACAACCGCCACATGTACTCAGAGTGAACTTTTCTTGGGGCTGTACTTCACTGCTCTGCTGCCAAGGGGTTTACAGCACAGCATCAATGCCGAAGGGCAGTTCATTGCCATGGACTTCTTCAAGGCCCAATCTATGTACAACATGCAAAAAGTAGTGGCCCTATGGTGGACATGAGGCACAAGGAGTGCATGGTAACAGACTACATGGGCAGTTCAGTAGTAGGGTGGGAGTCTTGTACACAGATTGTTTTATGCAGAAAATTGCAGGTCACGGGGTTACAGATATGGAAGGTCAATGAAAAGTGTTTCATGGCCACACACATACTCGGTCTGTCTACAGTATGGATGGCGAATATTGATTTGGACAGCCAGCACTTTCAGTGACTGTATGTACACAGTGTTTATGTATGTACACGTGTGTGTCCAAGAATAAGTGAGTTCCATTGCTGCATAATGAGCCTGAGGCAACAAGTACTGTCTTTGTCTATCCATATACCCCCTGGTTTGCACAACATAAATATTCATTTGGAAAGCCTGACTGTGCACTATGACTGTATAATGTCTGTTTGGACCACAGTACTGTACACTACCCCCCACACACACACACAACTCTCAACTCAGCTGAGCACAAAAGAAGTATTTATTTTGCAAACCTCACATGAGTCAGTACACACACACACACACACACACACACACACACACACACATTTACTTTGTTGTATTTCTCTGTTAGACTAACATTTCTCTTTGGAAGCTTATGGGGTGTTTCTCGCCACCACCACACCTCCACGGTGTTTGGCTCAGGACAATATTTATTTGAACATGCAGCACTTTCAGTGACTGTGTGTACCAGCACCACTGTGTCCAAGAATAAGTGAGTTCCATTGCTGCATAATGAATCTGAGGCAAGGCTGAGAACAACAGAGGTATTTATTTTGCAAACATCACATAAGTAAGTATACACACACACATACACACACACACACACACACACACATTTACTGTTAGAGTCTCTACCTCTCCCCACCCACCCAACCCTCAACACGGCTGAGCACACAAGAAGTCTATTGGGTATTTCTCACCCACACCACACCACACCTCCACTGTGTTTATCTCAAGACAATTAATTAGTCTGGATTGGAAGAATGAGGTGTACATTTAGGGCACTTACCAAGGGCATTGTGACTGGGAGTTAATGATACATATACTCCAATATTATGCATGTGCCATGCAGTAAAACGTTCTGTAAATCTGATATTTACAAGGCTACTGAACTGAATGGGAACATATATGTTGTGGGTAATAACATTCAACATGAGATGGGGCAGATTACAGCACTGTACAGGATTTCGGTTGTGAGAAGAACACCATTCAAATTTTGGAAATATCACTTGGAAAATATTTAAAAATTACAGCACTAAGCCCCTTACAGACATCCACGCATTGACAGCACGTTATGCAGCACCTGGCATACCAAACTACTTAATGCACACAACCGGGTATTAAACGAACACATCAAGCTTTTGCATTGCTATTGATTTTAGGGACTGAACATCCAAAAGATAATGTGCTGTGTTGTGAATAAACTTATGCTCAGATGACAGGACAGCAGATTTAAATGACAGAAAGTCACCCTGCTTCTTGTACTGGCACAGACAATAGGGAAAAAGGCGGAGCCCATCGATAGTGTCACTTCCGGTGATCGCGAGGTTGGAGAGGCGGCAACATGGCAGGGGGACACAGAGACAACATATTTCAAGAAAATAAGGTCTTTAAATAACTTTAAATCAGAGCGATTCAGAATGGCATGATAATCTGCACTTATAGGGCAAGGTTTGAGCGACAGCACTGTTCTCTTCGCCTTTAATATACAGCATTACCTCACAAGAAGGAATTTTTTTTACTTGGTCTTTCTGTTATGGATGCTGACCTTTGTCCTCTGAATTCAAAGAAATAAATTATTAAATTAAATATCATCACCATCATCATCAAACACCACCAAGGAAGCACCCTTGTTATGAGACACCCATTGCAGCTGTTCACTTATCAATTTTATGGCTGTGGGCAGAGCCTACAGCCATCCTGCTTTCACTTGAAAAAAGGTGTTTCCGTGGAACACATCTTTTAGGAGTTTTCAGTGTATCCTTCCATCAACTGCAAAATAGTACGTTCCCCTTCTGATTTTTGCTATTGGCTGCTCTGCCTTAAAGGTAGGGGGGGATTCTACTGTGCCTCCCAACTTCTCAGGATATAAATAGACAAGCATTTGTCAATGTGGAATGTTCGTCGTATGCACTGGTGTCATGGGGGGTTGAAAATTGCTTCAGTGAAGTTGTTTGTGTGGTGCGGTCCCAAAAAACATATATTGAAAATCTGGGGCAAAAATATTAACAAATGGCAAAGTTATGCCACTAAGTTGAAAACCCTACTACAATGACACCGAAAACCCCATTGAAATACATTGAAGCGCTTACCTCAGTTCGTGGTTGGTCTTTGAAGAGTGACTAACCTCTCGTGGGTAAGTATAGGGTACAGGGGTGGAGGTGGCTCTAAGTGGGAGGGTAGGGGTTGGGTAATGGCAGAATGGACAACAATAGATGGTTTCTTTTACAAGAAAAAAATGATACGGGACAGTTTTCTTTTTTTCAGAGTTTGCTGAACAGATGAGGACACTGGGGGATTGGGCCCCCCAGTGTCTGTATACTGTTTGGGGGTTACACAGCGGACAACAATGGATGGACAGATGACACTGAGGATTGGCACCCCCAGTGTCTGTATACTGTTTGGGGGGGGGTTACACAGCGGACAATGATGGATGGTTTTCTTCTTTTAGGATAAAAAAACAAGCATTTGTCAATGCCGAACATTTGATGTATTGAAAGATGTCCACCTCTGCACCTTGTTTATGCCCTTCACGTACTTGAACATATCTATCATGTTCCCGCACTCCCTCCTTTCCTCCAATAAGTACATATTGAGGTCCTTTTATTCTCTCCTGATATGTTCTGTGTTGCAAACCATGTACCATGGTGTATGCCTTTCTGTGGACTGCCTCCATCCTGTCAATGTCCATGTGCATTTGCAGCCTCCAGAATTGCACACAGTACTGTAGGTGAGGCCTCTCTAGTGCATTATACAATAGCATCATCATCTCATGCATTCTGCTAATGATATCTCTGCCTATACACCCCAGCATGCCACTGGCTATCCTTGCAACATTTGGGCTCTGCTTTGACACCTTTTGGTCATCAGAACTGATTACTCCTAGGTCCCTTTCTTCCTTGGTGATCATCAGCACCTCCACCCTATCCTGTAACTCTCCACAGGTTTCCCTCTTCTCAGGTGCATTATTTGGGCTTCTTTGCATTGAACCTCAGTTGCCACTCCTCAGACCATTTTTCAAGCCTGTCAAATGTCATTTGTCAAATGTATGGCAGCTTAGATTCAATGCTAAGAAGTGCAAGGTAATGCACCTGGGAAACAAAAACCCAGGGGAAGAGTACACAATGGGGGGGTGAGATACTAACAACAACAAAAATGGAAAGGGACCTGGGGGTAGTCATATCAGATGACCTAAAGGTGGGCAAGCAATGTGAGAGGGCAGCAAGGAGGGCTGGGGGGATACTGGGATGCATAGGGAGAGGCATCACCAGTAGAAAACAAGAAGTTATTATCTCTGTACAGACAGCTGGTGAGACCCCATCTGGAGTACTGTGTGCAGTTCTGGAGACCCAGTCTCCGCAAAGACATAGACAGGATGGAAGCTGTCCAGAGGAGGGCAACTAAAATGGTGCAGGGTCTGCACCAGAAGACATATGAAGAGAGACGAAAGGAGCTTAATATGTATAGCCTCGAGGAAAGGAGGGAGAGGGGGGACAGGATAGAAACGTTCAAGTACCTCAAGGGAATCAACAAAGTCCAAGAGGGTAGCATCTTTCAAAAAAAGAGGTGTGCAAGAACAAGAGGGCACAATTTGAAGATAGATGGGGGCTCAGAGGTAATTTAAGGAAGTATTTTTTCACAGAGAGGGTTGTGGATGCATGGAACGGCCTTCCGGAGGAGGTTGTGGAGTCAAAATCAGTGGTGGAATTCAAGCATGCATGGGACAGTCATAAGGCAATTCTGGGGGTAGGAAGAAGTAGGCTGCTGGTTAACTAGGATCTGCAGCTTATCCAGTAGGTAGGGAAATGGGCAGACTGGGTGAGCCAAGCGGTCCTTATCTGCCGTCAAATTCTATGTTTCTATGTTTAAGCCTCTCCATGTCCCTCTCATTTTCTCCACCCCTTCTGGAGTATTCACTCTGTTACAGATGTTGGTGTCATCTGCAAACAGGCAGACAGACCTTTCCTTCTAGCTCTTCCACAATGTCTGTAATGAAGACATTGAACAGGACTGGTCCCAGGACGTATCCTTGAGGTATCCTGCTGGTCACCCCCTCTCCCTGGATTGGATCCCATTACCACCACCCTCTGCCTCCTGCCCATCAGCCAGTTTCTAACCCAGTTTATCAGCTTGTGCCCCATTACCAAACTACTCATCTTGTTAATCAGCCTTCTATATTGGATGTTGTCAAAGGCTCTGCTGCAATCAAGGTAGGTGACATCAATCATCAATCCCTGATTTACTTCCTTAATGAGGCATTAGAGTTTCCAACCCTAACACCCCACCCCCACCCTGCAGAGACTGACAGGCATTGGGGGTGTCCCTTTGGGTCATCGGCCTAAACAGTCATGCCATTCCACTCCCACCCTACAGACACTGGCAGGCGTTGCAGTGTGTCTTGAGGTCTTCGATCCTAAAGCTTATCCCATTCCATAATGAAATAAGCTGAGATGGGTGCAGTATAGGAGAATGGGGTGAACGTTTCAGCCAAAGACTCCAAGGCACACCCCGATGCCTGTCACTAGCTACAGAGTGAGGGTGGGGTTGGAATGGTGTGAGCATTACGGCTAATGATCCCAAAGTACACGCTCAACGCCTGTCAGTCTCTACAGGGTGGGGGAGGGTTACAGTTGAAAACACTAATGCCCCAGATGTTTGTTGGTATTTTCACTCCAAATTTTCAACATGGGCTTTTTGGGACACCACCTCATGAACAAAATTGGCAGAGTTACGGGCGTGCATAGAAACTGTGCAATGCAACCCCGTAACGCGGTTATTTTTTGGAATTTTTTCACCAAATTTTCAACATAGGCTTTTTGGGACATCCCCTCGTGAACAGTGGCACTGTGATTTTGTTACTCCATCCCAAAAGTTGATTTCACACAGTGACTGTGCCATTCTCCGCAACTGGTGCAAAAACACATTTCAGGCAGGATGTGAAAAATGACAGCTGAACTGTTCATAAGGAGATGTGAAAAATGGGAATGCTGAAAATCTGGGTGACAATATTAAAAATTGTGGAAGTTCTAGGCGTGTGTAGAAAACTGTACAACATCACGCTACATAGATTATTTATTGAATTTTCACCAAATTTGCAATATGGGCTTTTGGGACCCCATCTCATGAATAGTGGCACTATTGTTTTGTTACTCAGTCCCAAAAGGTGATTTTGCTGGCGACTGCAAAATCACCTTTGGGACAGAGAACATAATGACAGTGACACATTCACAGGTGAGGTCCCAAAATTCTAATGTGAATGAAAAAAATTGGGGCTGTCGGGGGGCCGATAAGGATGGACTCTGTCTCCAACCCCCTTGGGAGCTGGAGGAATGCGGGAAAAGGCCAACTGGTAAAGTGCAGACCAGGGGAAAACAGAATCCCCATGGAAACACGAGCAGGGGAAATGGAAGTAAAGGGAAAGGGTGGAAGGTAGTCCTGCTAAATGCCAGGAGCTTGGGCAATAAAATGCCTGAGCTCCAGGCGATGCTAACTGAGGGAGCGGTGGATGTGGCAGTGCTCACTGAGACCTGGGCCACCGCAGGACATGACTGGAACCTGAACCTGGAGGGTTACACTATGTTCAGGAAGGACAGGGGAGGGAGGGGGGCAATGATAGTCAAAACTGCATTGGCATGGGAGGGGAGAGGAGGTGGAGGGAACCGTGAGAGGCGATTTGGGTCACCTTGATAACAAGGGGGGGCAAGAGAGTAAAAATAGGAGTGGTGTATAGACCCCCTGCATTGGCGGAGGAGCTGGAGGAGAGTCTGGTGGCAGATGTTGGGAGACACTGCAGACTGGGCAGTGGAAGGGTGGTGGTGTTGGGGGACTTAAACATGCCAGGAACAGACTGGGAGACTATGACATCCTCGGTGGCCAGGGAACAGAGGTTGTTGGATGTCTTTCAAGACGTATTCCTAACTCAGCAGGTGGGGGAACTGACCAGGGAGGCGCGGTTACTGGATGTGGTCCTGGCAGACAGTGACCAGATTGGGGGCCTGGAGGTAGGGACCCATTGGCGGGAGGACCATGCACGGTCTGGTTCTGCCTGGACCTAGGAGGGATAGAAGGCTGCACAAAGACGGAGGTAACTGACTTCAGGGGGGCAGATTTTAAGGAAATGGGAAGAATCTTTAAGGAGCATTTGAATGGGATTAGGTCAGACATGGACGCTGATAGTAGGTGGTAAATCATCAGGAGAGGGGTGCAGGATGCTACCAGCACCTGTGCAAGAATAAGACGAAAATGCAGTAGGGCCCAAAAACCCTGCTGGTGGACCAGGGAGGTCCAGGAGGTGGTGCGGGGAAAGAAGGCAGCCTATAGGTAATTCAAGTGCTCAAGGAGTGAAAGGGATTGAGGGGAGTACGAGCTGATGGCTAGAAGTGCCACTAGGGTGGTGAGAGAGGCTAAGGCAAGGAAGGAGCAGAACCTGGCCAGGGAAATTAGGAAAGGGAACAAGGGGTTCTTTAGATACATTGGGGAAAAACGAAGGGTGAAGGGTCAGATTAGCAGGATTAAAACAGGGGAGAGTTGGGCACAAGACCCGGGGGAGCAGGCTGAAGTACTAAATGAGTACTTCACCTCAGTTTTCACCAAGGAAAATGGGGGTACTGCATCATACATGGCAGGAGACAGTGATGCTGAGGAGGGGCAGGTCTGGGGAGAGGGGGAGGCATCACTGGCAGGAGGGGGGGAAGGCTAAGCAGGGAGAAGAGGTAGCGGAAGTAGAAATCACAGCAGAGAGAGAGAGAGCGAGGGAAGCCCTCAAGTCCCTTAAGATGGAGAAAGCACCAGGGCCAGATAAATTACATCCCAGAGTGCTGAAAGAACTTGCGGATGTCCTGGCGAAACCCCTGGCGGAGCTTTTCACCGTCTCTCTGAGGACAGGGTGGGGACCCCAGGACTGGAAGGTGGCCCATATAGTGCCTATCCACAAGGGGAGATCAAGGGAGGTGGCAGGAAACTACAGGCCTGTCAGCCTGACATCGGTGGTGGGCAAGGTGATGGAGGGCATTGTCAAGGAGAGGCTGGGGGGGACCTGGAAAAGTCAGGGTGCCTGGATGATATACAGCATGGATTCATCCTGGGGAAATCATGTCAGACAAACCTTGTGGAGTTCTATGACTGGGTGATGCGTGCCTTAGACCTGGGTAGACCAGTGGATGTCCTCTTTCTAGACTTCAGCAAGGCATTTGACTCTGCTCCTCATGTGGGCCTGTTGGATAAGCTGGGAGAAATGGGGTTGGGGAACCAGAAAATCAGATGGATAGGCAATTGGCTCCAGGACCAGACCCAGAGGGTCGTAGTTGGTGGGATAGTCTCATCCCCAAGGAGGGTCATTAGTGGGGTCCTACAGGGATCAGTCCTTGGGCCCCTCCTGTTCAACGCCTACCATCTCTAACATAAGGACAGGTATCAGGAGGAGATGAGTCTCTCTTGCAGATGACTCAAAACTGGGGGCGGTGGTGGATGGGGAGGAGGGAGGTGGCCTACAGGGACCCGGAGGCTCTGGAAAGATGGTCTAGAAAGTGGGAAGCTGGGGTTCAATGCAGGGAAATGCAAGGTACTGCACCTGGGGCCAGAAACCTGGGCCAAGTGTACACCTGGGGGAAGCAACAAGTCTCGATGGCTGAGAGGGACCTGGGGGTGGTGGTGGATGTCAAGATGAACAACTCGGAGACTTGTAGGAGGGCAGCAGCCAAGGCCAACAGGATGCTGGGATGCATCGCTGGGGATCACCTCCAGAAGGAGGAAGTGATACTCCTCTTTATAACTGCTTGGTGAGTGTCACACTGAGTACTGCGTGCAGTTTTGGAGGCCACACTTAAAGAGGGACATTAAGCTCCTGGAGAGGGTCCAGAGGAGGGCAACCAAAATGATTTGGGATTGGGGACAGGACCTATGAGGAGAGGCTCTAAGAGCTAAATATGTACACATTGGAAGAGAGAAGGGACTGGGACATGATAGAGATCTTCAGGTACATGAAGGGGTAAATAGGGAGGAACAGTCAGGGTGCTTCAAGGAAGGAGGAGGGGCCACTAAGGAGGCATGGGTGGAAGCTGGAGGGGAAGATTCAGGGTACTTAGAAAAGAAGGAGAGTGCTACCTCACTACAGGGAGAATTGGTGGAGCCATGGAATGTGCTGTAGGGGGCTGGTGGAGGCAGAGACAGTGGAGGAGTTCAAGAGGGGGTGGGACAGGTACAGGAGAAGGGTTCTGTAAGTAAAATCCAATGCAGCGAGAATATCCAGAACTAGGAAGGGAGAAGCCAGAGAAGGCGAGGGGGGCAGCAAGGTCAGCTCCCAGGGTGGGGGCTGACCAAACGAGCAGACGCAAAAGACCGTTAGGCCTAGTCTGCTGGCATTTTAGTATGTTAGTAAAATTCCTAAAAATGGCTGCAACATCAACATAAGTTGAAACCCCCATTGACTCCCATTTTACAGCTTACCTTTCATTCATTCAGTTTGCTGGTCAGCTTTGAAAAGCGCAGACGTGTCCCACTCCACAGAAGATCGTGTCCGCCGACCTCGGAGGGTAAATATGGGGTAAGGGGGGAGGTGAGTGCACAGAGGAAGGGTCAGGATGGGGAAGGGGACGGGGGAGACAACAAGGGATGGTTTTCGTTTTTACAGGTGTGAAAAAAAAGGAAAAAGACAGTGAGAGAAGGTTTTCTTCATTTACAGGTAAAAAAATATAAATATAAATTTAGGCACACTGGGTGGGTTCCCAGTGTGCCACAATAGTGGTGGGGAGGGGGATGCTGACATGGGGATTGGGCACTCAGATGTCGGCTAGGGATATAGAAGGGTTGGGGGGGGGTACATCTGACACCAGGAGTGGGCATCCCGGTGTCAGAAAGGGAAAGAGGAAATTGTTTAACCAGGAAAGACACACTAAGCGGCAGCAAGCAAAGGGGACATTGTTTAACAAGGAAAGACACACTAAGCCACAGCTGAAGGGCTTGCATTTCAAAGGACAGAGCCGAGCCAAGCCAAGCCCCCTCAGCAAACCAGTGTCATCAGGACACTGCCTGCTGATTTGCCGGCCACAGACCGGCCCCTGCAGCACCACTGGCCATTAGGCTCCCACCCCTCACACCTCTCTCTAGCAACTGTCATATCGACATGTTCATCTGCGCTTGCGCGCACAACGAACATAAAAAAAAAATGAGGGTTAACTCATTATCTCCTTACTTTGACTGAATACTGACCCAGTAGCACATGGCTAATTAGGCACATGTGTTATGTGGGAGACAGCAATGTAAGAAGTAGACATGGACTCCCCCCAAGAATCCCAGCCTTGAAGCTGGGAGTCGCTATGTAGGAATTTCTACTGTCTACTGCTCTCAACTCTCCCACATGTCTGAGTTATGTAGTTCAAAAATAAATTAGAATGCTCTCAAGGCTCAAATGGTCGCCACTGCAACCTCTCAATGAACTAACCAACTTGTTAACCATAGCTGGGTAGCCATTCTTTTTTATAGTGTATGATGCCAACTGCTATGAAAACAGATACTTAATGTGACTATTTAGAGACATACTTAGTTTTTTAATCCACTGTGCTACTCTGCTTTGCTGTTGTTTTCACCACCGCGGCCACTTCCTCATCAAATAACCTGCCTGCGCTACAGCGTTCGATGTTGTTATGCTGCAGTACCTACGTAGCTAGTGCAGCATAACAGTTACAATGATGTAGCTACTACAGCATAACAATATTTTGAAAGTGATGGATTTCTATCATTAACAACGTTCCATCATACACTATATAAATGCTCTGCTATGCTATGCACTGAAACAATGTTATCAATGTGTGTCCATTTGCCTGTTGTAGCGAAGTTAAACTGATTCCATGCTAAGAAGGCACATTCTGTAATTGAACACTGTCTATTCTGCTTCATTCTGGGATCCATTTTAACTGGAATTTCAGGCACAAAAATAGGGTTTAAATATCCTTTAAATTCTGAGCTGTTATTCCCTCTGCATGCATTTACTGTCAGTTTACATAATGTATCTCCTTGGAACCAGTTTAACCTTGCTGCAACTGGGAAATGGACATACATTCTACAGCAAAATGTATTCAGCTCAGATTTGAAAAACAAATATGTGTGAATAGATTCTATTTTGCAACAGTAAGCCATGATCATGAAAGTAGCCCTGATCTAACACAAGTGCTCCAGGGTCATCACATGTAAGTGACTTTGGTGAGATTTGAAGCAGGTGATTCATTTATCTCAAGCCTGGTAACAACTTTGTAAACGTAAGACTGCAGATTACTGTTTTCTGATGTGCCATAAATCTGATGTACCACATTTTACTGTCATGTTTTCTATGACACATTTCAGATCACCTTACGAGGCTAGGTTGAGGGACCTCAACATGTACTCATTGGAGAAGAGAAGGGAGACAGGTGATATGATCAAAACCTTCAAGTTCAAGTTTATTGCAGGAAAGACTCCGTTAAGCAAGCTCATTCACAAGAAAGTCCTGAGGCACATACACGTACAGTTCACAATTACATAGACAGGAGATATAAAATGTAGAACAACAAAGAAAAAATATATAATACAAGAGGTATACACAATAGAAGTCCTTATACTATATATGCAGTGTATTCCAGCTTTAACCTTGCCCTAAATTATGCAACACATTTCAGCTTAATAAGTAGAGGGCCAGTTGGTACCTAGCAAGTTGACTTGGCATTGGGGGCCTAGTAGCACCTACATATGTCTTTTAATTTAGAGATAGCTAGTGTTTTGTAGGAGTTAATTGCTACGATGCTGGTTAGCTTCAGCATGGCTTGTAGTTGGTTCCAAATGTTTGGGAGGGCATATGACACAGCTCTTTGGCCAGCTGTGGTACTTGTCCTGGGAACATCTAGTAGGATATGGTCGGATTTCCTTAGGGAGTAGGCACTATGTGAGATGTGTATGAGAGACATTAAATAGACAGGTAGTTTGTGGAGTAGTAATTTGAGGGTCCAAATGCCAGCATGCAGGAGGCGTCTGGTGGCAAGAGAGGTCCACCCAACTGCTGCATAAAGATGATAGTGGTGGGTCCTGTACGCAGAGTTAGTAATGAAGCGAAAAGCACGGTGATAGAGTACATTCAGTTTAGATAGGCTCAAGGTTGGGGAGGAGATAAAGATAATGTCTCTGTAGTCAAGCAACGGAAGGAATGTTGCTTGGACAAGTCTTTTGCGGGTCGTGAGAGAAAAGAGGATCCTATTTCTAAAGAAGAAACCCAAGTGTGCTTTAAGCCTCTTTGATAGATCCTCGATGTGGTCGTTGAAGGAAAGCTTGTTGCCTATCCACATACCTAGATATTTAAATTTAGAGTACGACTTCAGGGTTCACCCTATGGAGTAACTATGAAGTTTTAGAGTAGAGGTAGGTAGGGCACCAGACAAGACAAGTCTCAGAAAATCATTGTCTTGATATTTTGGCATTTAAGAGAAGCTTAGTATTGATAAGGTTGCTTCTAACTGGACAAAGTCAGCTTGGTGCTTCCTGACTTCAGTTAAGGACGAGCCTGATGCGTACAAAACCGTATCGTCTGCAAAGAAATGTATGCTAGAGTTCTTTATGTGGGAGTCAAGGTTGTTGATGTACAGAGAAAAAAGGATTGGTCCTAGGATGGAGCCTTGAGGGACTCCTCTGGCAATTGGAAGGGGGGCAGATAGTAGGCCATCAGCTTTGACTTTTTGTATCCTTCCCGTGAGATAACTGTTAAATCACTGTAAGGTGTGTGGAGTGGCACCTATTTAGGCAAGACAGGTGATTAGGAGGTGATGATCTACAGTGTCAAAGGCCTTACTAAGATCTAGAAAAGACTGCACCGTAACCTTCTTGGTGTCCATAGCATGGATCAGTCATTAGAGACTTTAGCCAAGGCTGAGATGGTACTGTGCTTCGACCTGAAGCCAGATTGGACCGGGTTTAGGAGTGAGTGTGCTTCAAGGTGATTTTTTAGTTGGTTGTATATAAGTTTTTCCAGCACTTTGGAGAGAACGGGCAAGATAGAGATAGGACGGTAGTTGTTTAAGACACAAGGATCTCCTGATTTGAAGAGAGGAAGAACATGGGCAGATTTCCAGCAGGATGGAACAGTGGCTGTGGTAATAGAGAGGTTGAAGATGTGAAGGATGGGGGATGTGAGCTGGGCATAGCCTAGCCACAGAAAAAAAGATTCAAGGCCATCATCCCCTGCACTTTTCTTGGTGTCAAGGCTATGAATTATGTCTTCGACTTCTTTGTTGCTAAACAGGCACAACTGGAAGGGATGAGGTGGAGTAGCATGTGTAGAATCTGGGCTAGTGTTGCTATTCACTCGGCTAGCATATGGGGAGGTGTTTAATGCCAACCCGGCAGTGGCAAAGTGAAGGTTAAGTTCTTCAAGGATTTGCAGTTTATTTTCAACCATCTCGTCCTTGGCCAGAATCTTGGTAGGAAGGAGGAAACAGCAGGATGGCCTTCAATGGATTTCAGTGTCTTCCAGATTTTTGGGAGTTCTCTTTGGCCGCTCAGAATGGAGATATAGAAGTTGCTTTAATGCTACGTACACTTTTAACACAGGCATTTCTAGCAGTTCTAAATGCCTGCCAGTTTTCAAGTTCTTTGTGTGCCTGGCTAATACATAGCTTGTGTCTATAGGTAAGTGCACATTTGAGCTCTTGGGTGAACCACGGATGTGAGATTTCCACACCCTCATTTTAATAAGAGGAGCATGCTTGTTAATTAGGGTGGTAGAGGTTGTCATTTAGGACAGAGACGGTGGTTAAAGAAAGATTTGGCAAGATATAGATCTTGCCACCTGATCGTAGAAGCTAGATCGGTTAGGAAGTTTACTGAGTTGAATTTACGGAATGAGCATTTGATTCTGAATTTAGGGTGCTGCTGGGTTTTAGATTGGAATCTTGTACATACAGCAATACTGTGGTCATGTCGCTATGGAAAACTGGAGAATGTGAGATTTTATGGGATGCAAAGTTAAGATGACATCTAAGAGTGAGCTGTTGGCAGAGTTAGAAGCATTGATTCTTGTGGGTTCAGTTACTATCTGTGTAAGACCCAGCTCATCACAGATGGCTTTTAGGCAGTGGGATTTAGCAGTGAGCCAATTCATATTGAAGTCTCCTAAGATTATTGTTTCCGTGTTAGCAGCCAAAGTTATGGATTTCAATACATTAAGAATTTCTGTGCCTCCTAACGGGGGTCTATAGCCACCAATGATTGTGATGCACTCTGAGGATGAAAGGTGAAGTTTAAGCAAGATAATCTCGTATTCCTTGGGCTTAGTTTTACAGGAAATGCTGCTAACATCAAATTTTTATTTGGCGTATACAACAAATCCCTATCAGCCCTAAAGAGCTTGAATCCCGGTATAGTAATTTGCGGATCAGTGTTGGTCTTTTTTAACCATGACTCGGTAATTATAATCAGATCTGGGTCAGTGTGGGCTGCCCAAACTTGAAGATGATCAAGTTTTTTGAGCAGGCTTAGAATATTGACCATCATCAGTTTCATCCCAGGAGCAGCTGCAACTCCGACGGAGAAGTGATTTGAGTTGGGGGACCTGGATTTAGTTCGACATTGCCTGAACAGAAAAGGAAAATTAGAAACATTTTCTTGAGGGCATTTATCAGGTAGAAGTGGGCTCTTTTCGTATGGGTTCTTGTGTGGTGTTCAGTCATTGAGTTACGTCTAGCCAGGGCATAGGAGATGCTGACATGGCCATTCAAGGCTAGCAGGGGAAGTACACAGAAAGTCATTGGTGAAAGGAAGAGGGCCAGAGGAGAGGGATGAGAATTAAAATGAAAACCCGACAGATTAAGAGTAGGGAAGCAATATGAAGATGCAGCAGGAACTATGATTGTGAGTTCCCAGGCTGGGATGACTTCTGACTTAGCATGGATCAGTGCTTAAAGGGCATCAACAGGGTTAGTACAGAGGGCATGTTTCGATTAAAGGGAGAAGGAATTACTAGGGGGC
The DNA here is from genome assembly GCA_016271365.2 of Neoceratodus forsteri. NCBI lineage: Eukaryota > Metazoa > Chordata > Ceratodontiformes > Ceratodontidae > Neoceratodus > Neoceratodus forsteri. The sequence continues at coordinate 580,659,244 of CM057454.1, forward strand.
ACAGCCTGAAGTTTGTGGGGGGGTAGTTTCAGGACAGAGGTGAGGAGACATTACTTTATGGTGAGGGTGGTAGGGGTGGAATGCACTTCCTGAGGAAGTGGTATCTCTTAAAACAGTGGAGAGCTTCAAAAGTGGGTCAAGTGGGATAGGGTCAAGGGCAAGATACTAGTTTGTGGGAAGTTGAGGAAAGAAGAGAAGAAAGCAAGGGGTGGGGGCAGCAGCAGGAGTCTAACCTGTGTGCTATACAACTGAGCAGATGCAATAGACCAATTGGCCTGTATCCGCTGGCATTTTTGTATGTTTGTATCACTACATTTTCTTACTTCAGATCTGAGATTTGGACTTGCTACTGTTATTGCTGAAGATGCTATTAGTTAAAACAGTGATTAAGTTGTTTTTCTATAATGATAGGTTTGTACAAGGGGTAAGTGTGGTCAAGTCAGAAATTAAAACTATAGACTGGATTACATTCTAATATACAGCACAGAGCAAGATGAATTATACTAAAATGTTAAGTGACTGCAGTGTACAATCAGAGATTATGTCTTTATCTCAGACTGCTTGAAGCTGTGCAAGGATAAAAAAACAAGCATTTGTCAATGCTAAAGGTTTCTTTGCATGGTGTATGTGGGATGGCATTCAGCACCACTCATGGCACTCGTTACTTTGAGCTTCTTCAAGCTCACCACAGTCATATCAGCTCTGTCTAGAGCTTGTTAACAGCCATCCTGCTTTCACTTGAAAAAAGGTGTTTTCGTGGAACACATCTTTTAGGAGTTTTCAGTGTATCCTTCCATTCTGCAACTCTCTATGGTAGTTAAAGAAATACTCCCTTCTTTCTGTTTAATTAGAATGATGGACACAGAATTCCAAGCTGCTTTTCTCTGAGAGCAAATGTGCACACCTTCCAAATAAATCTAAATATCTTTAAAACTATTCAAGGTGCACAAAAACAACCAGTATGACAGTTGTTCAGGGCAAAAAGACCTTTCTCATGAGGGTAGTCACTAACCTGAATTCTTCATATTTTGTAAAATTTGGTCTTCCAAACAATCACATTTTTTTTCTCTCTGAGAGAACACAGTAGCAGTCATGCCAAACAAATGTAAATATCTCAGAAAGTATACAAGTCACCAATATACAATCAACACGAAAGTTGTTCAGGACAAAATAACCTTTCAAATGAGAGTAGTCACTAATCTGAATTCGTTAGATTTTGTTAAATATAGCCATCCAAAAGATGGATATTGTGATGAAAAATGAAATTTCAGGTAATCAAATGGCCATAGTTTAAAACATATAATTAATGCAGCTTAATGAATAGGCTCAATTGAAAAGTCTTGTTGTCCTAAACAACTTTTATAATGTTTAGCATTTGTAAATTGTATACTTTTAGAGATATTTACATTTGTTTAGCATAACTCCTATAGTACATCTAAGCAGCCTCAGCTTTTCAAATTACTTCACCAAGACAGGATTAGTTCCATCTAAAGAAAGCTATCCCAAGGTCAAATTTCACTGACTTGAAGTTCACTCCCTGACACAAGCTATAAACCAACTGAAATTTAATTTTAAAACCCTCTGGTCGGACATTCAAAACATTGTCCTGGGGCTAAATTAGCACTGCCCAGTGGGCAAACTTAGCCCGGAGCAAATAGCCCGCTATATTTAAAAGGAATAGCCCAGCACTAAATCTACTGAATACAGCATGCAAAGGAAGCCAGGTAAACTGGGCCGGGAGTGCAGAGCAAAAATAGTTCGGGAATAAGATAGCACTGAATATAGCAAATAAGACCACACTGAATATAGCTCCCAGGCAGGCAGTACAAACACCCACAGAAACACAGTGCAGAGGTGATATTGCCCACCCAGGAACACATGCAAAGAAGAACAGTCATGGATGTGAACACAGGAGCAGATAGCAGTGCAGTACCTGTGAATGCCAAAGAACAACCAGGACCCACATGTGACAACCATAGAACAGTACAATTAGCCCAAAATATCCAAGTACCCAAAAATGACACAGGACACAGGGATGTCATAAAAAAGTGTTTATGAACTGAAAAGGCAACAGGAAGGGCAATACAAGTACAAGAATAGTAATAGAAATCACAACAATGGCCAACTACAGCAACAAACAATAGGAAAAAAAACAAAGGAGAAAAACAAAGCAAACAAAGCCAAACAGTAAAACTGGCATGAAACTGAAATTAGCATATCAGAATGGGAGACACATGATAAATAAGGTAATCAAGAACATATTTACGTATTTACAGAGGCAGCAGAAATGTAGGGGAAGGGGAAAGGGAAGTGGACACAGACAGCAAAGGAGGGAAACAGAAAGGGAACAACCGAGGGTCAGGCAAGGGGGGCAGGAAGAAAAACTGAAAAAGGGCCACAGTTAGGACTGGTTGCTGAAGGGCACTGGCAGACATTCTTCCAGTAGAGATGCCACCCTCCTGGTCTCCGATATAAGAACCGCCTGCTGTTCTATAAGCATCCTCTGCTGATGTACGATTCGCCACAGGAACTCATCCCTCCCCTCAGACTCCTCCAGACAGGATGCCCACAGTGAGGACTGGCGTGGACCTACAGGAGAAAGAGGGACCATGGCAGGATGGGATACCAACAAAGAGGCACAATGCAACCTCAGGTGGCAACCCGGGGTGGACAGCATGTCCCAACAACCATGCCCACGTGGCAATACAAAGCAATATGCAATGCACACCTGACATGTGCCTGCATGACGAGGCAGGATGACACAGGCAGCAAGCACCATCCCAATGTACATGGACATGCGTGGACGTATGCTGTCAAAACTACAGCACAGTGGACACTACACAGATCAGCGGCGCATACAGTGAAACAGTGCAAACAGACAGCCATTCCCTGAGATGTGAATGACATTGGGCCATTGCATGACATACACATGGGATGACACACATTGAGACATGTTGGTCATGGGAACAGAACTATGAAACAAACTGCAGACAACACCCACCAGAGGAATGGGAACAGCCACAACACAGTACAATGGCAAGCAGCCCATACAATAGCATAGCATGGCATGTTGCGAGGCCCACCACTGGTAAAGCAGCACACACACACACTGCTGAAAAGCACGGTCACCACTAGGTCACTAAATGATGCTGACCATGCCCCAACAGCAGCAGGACTGTAGTAGGCCGCAAACATGCCAGGTAACAGCAACGCTCACGCATGCACGGCATGGCAGCCTCCCACAGGTGTCAAAACACCAACCCCAAGGGCAAACACACTGAACAGCATGCATGTAGAAGAGCACAACACCGGTCACCACCCATGCATGACAGGTGTACATGCACCAGTCATAGTATGGAATAAGCAACACCTGGCGGGACAGAGAAATGGGCCCCCTCCCCCATAGGTGCTGGAACAGGTGGGCCACAGTGCAATGGCCCTACTGGTGTCAGTGGCAGCCCCATCAGTATGTGAAAAGCCACCTTAGGAACAGAGACCTACAACCCCCCTGGGCCTAACACTGTACAGACCACATCTACACCACTGCACACACCCCTGCAAGTAACCATAGGCACACAAAGTACACAGCATCACTTGGTGGAACACCAGAGGACCCGCACAGCCCCTCATACCCTGGAATGCAAACTGTAATGCATCCCAGCCAGACACATCGTATACATGGCCAGTGGAATGGCCATAACAGAAATACATGCCACGGCACCTTGTACTGTGTATACCGCCATGTGCATGTATGATACAACAGTGTCAGGCCATGGACCGAACCACCCACCCAGTGTACAAGCCATGCAGTGAACAACCAAACAGAATACTCATGCAATACACACTTCTGTCCATCACTGCTCTCCTCAGCATGTTGTGGCAAGTGTGCCATGCTCCTGTGATCGTGTGGGCTTCTGGATCAGCAGGCGCCCTCCTGGTCCCTACTGCCATCGCCAGATGGTCCCCTGTGCTCTATTGGAAGAAAAGGGTACAGGACCATCAGTGCATTAACAACTAACATGGTCTGAAACAGTAATGCCCATGGCACAGGGATACCCCACAACACAGCACACACCTGACACCTGTGGCATGCAACAGTGCATGCACATGCCAGCCCCCCCATGCAGAGGCTGACACTGTCAGCTGTATCATGCACATGTATAGAGAGGTGTGAACACAATGACCCACTGTGCAGCCACGGTGCACACAGTAGAGTAGAGGGTGGCCACGTGGAGGCAACCACTGGCAGGACACACACACATAGCAGTGGCAGCACCTGTGTTGGGTTACAGTCACACGCACAGACACACACTGCAACACACAAACACACGCAACAGCAGACCCCCACCACCACACACATACATAAAGTCATATACATCACAGGCATAGCCGTAGTAACACATGCCACCTACCTGGCACTGGCACAGTCCCATCTCAGACCATGTGTTTGTAACGCTCCAGCTGCCTATTCTGACACCTCTGGAGGCCCATATATTGGTGTCTGACTTCTACCCATCCCTGAGTATCTCAGTGCGTGCCATGAGATTGCGGGCAATGGAGGCCCACACCTGCCTTCGGGGCAGGTCTCCCTCCCTAACCTCTCCAAACAGGCGCCTGTGCCACTGCTGTACCAGCTCTACCAGATTGGCAGTTTCAACCTCCCCCCCACCTCCTGTCCCTGTGCACTACTGCTCTCTGTCTTCTTCTGTCTGACATTATAGGTACAGCAGTGGTTGACACTCTAATGGCACTGAACACTGGCAAACCCTGCACCTGGTTAAAGAGCTGTGCTAGGTATGGGAATGTGCACCGCGCTATTGTGGACGTGATCGCGCTATCGCAATAGTGCCGTGCAACCAGGAAGTGAAGACAATGCACATGCGTGACCCTACAGTGACCCCTGATCACAACAGCACGCATGCGCAACCCGCTGCACCAATCCATGCATAGCACAGTGCTACCATGATAGCACATCACTGCATTAGTGCCACACCACAGCGCATATGCGGGCATCACCCATGCACACATGCGCTGTGGCATCATGCAACACACGTTAGCGCAGCGCTATCTCAATAGCGTGGTGCTGTGTTATGCCGGAATAGCCTGCCACTAATACTTTGCCAGGCGCTATTTATTTGCTAAGTGCTAACTGTTGGTATATTCAATGACGGTATGCAAATCATGCTCATTCCGTATGTGCAGGGCAAAAGACTGATTTGCATCTCATTAAGGTGTCATTTGCATCTCAAACAGGGTGGATTGCCTGGCCGGGCTATTTAAGGGCAAACAGTGCATCACCTGTGTTACTCACTGGAACTGCAGTGCTGCATGCTGACAGTGGCTGAGTACAGAGCTTGCAGAATGTCCCAGGGAAATCCACAGGAAACAGCAGGTTTGTACAGACAAGAGGCCACTCTGCTGGTCTGAATGGTGATTGTGGGTCACACAGTGTTCCGTTGTGCCCTTGGGTGGCCTGTCAACGTAGGGGATGGATGCAGTTGCACTCAATACCCGCTCACACAGCACCGTGGGGCTACTCAGTTGCCTGATAGCAGCACACATGAATGCCTGATATCTCATATGGACCAGCATGCCCAGTGTGATATGAGGAACATGTGTCCATTCGCCAAGCAATGGCAACACAGAGGTCCACTGGGTGGTACCTGTGCCGCAGGTGGCGGCTGTGTGCAGCTGCACTGCCATTGGTGTATGTGCACAGCACTGTAGGCCAAACATCTGCTGATCAGCAGCACAGCCAGCAATACCATACCCTGCACAAAGCACAGTTGTGGGGCACCACAGACAACACACAGTGGGACAGTGCCATATGCACAGTGCCTACAACTATGTAGCAGTGTGCGGTGTGCATTGTAGTCCACTGATAGATATGGTGCCCTGTAAGCCACAATGGTAATGGTGGACATGCACAAGCTCTGCACAGTATGGGACAGTGTACAGTCACCTGGCATGGTGCAACATATGTGGCCTGTGGCATGCATACCCGCAGTGTGGGACGCCATTTCAATGTCCACACATAACCAGTGTATGCTACATATGGGGCAGTGTGGTGCACATGCACCGTGGCAGCACATCTGGGGAGGCATCTGCATGGGTGTGTGTGACACATGCAACATGCTGTGGCAAAGAGACATGCCTGGACAGCTTGCAACCCGCCACTGTTCCACTATGATGTGAACGTGCCACATATGGCAGGCACACGGCCACCCCGGGGCACAAGCCCACTTTGCAAGAACATGGTTACCACGTGCTGTGTGATAACCATGAATGTTGTGCTGCATGGTATTGTGCGAGCTCAGCACTCTACCAGCGATGTAGGTGTGGCACTGCTGTTGTCTGTTGCACAAGTACATGCATAGTCTAGTTAACTGGGGTGCACTGGGGGCATGTGCGGTACTTGTGTTACAGTGTGTGCCACAGCTGTCCTGTGCGTGGGCACATGGGTCCTATCATGCACCACTGGGTGGGTAGTCTGACATGTTCTGCTGGTGTAGCATTTTGCATGCCCACCAACATGTATAACCGGTTCATCACATCTGTTTCAAACAGGTGCTGCCACCGGCCAAGAGAGGCTCCGTGCATACAAATTCAGTAGTGACGAGCTACGTGCACTGGTTCATGCCTGCAAGGACAGGAAGAGGGTGCTGAGGAACAAAAAGCCAGTGGGTCCCATAGTGCACCAGATGTGGGATGAAATTGCTGCAGAGATCAATGCAGTGGGTGGTCATGGCCGCAGCGCCAATGCTGTCAGAAAACAGTGGAACGACCTGCTGCGGACAGCCAAGGAGGTGGAGGAGGAGGAGGAGGAGGAGGCCCAGAGGCTGTGAGAAAGGCTCAGAACAGGAGGTGGCCCACAACCATTGGAGCAACGGGACTGGGCCCCAATCCTGGCATTGGTTGCCTCCACCCTGAGGCCAGTGGTGGTGGAGGGTGTTACGGTGGTGGTTATGAGATGCAGCTGACATCACCACATCCAGGTATGTACATGTCATGCATACTACAGTGCTGGCATGGCACGTGCAGGAGATTGTGTGTCTTCCACTGTCATGGCCTAGCTGCACTTGAAAATCACACATATGGGGTGGTTGCTGTGCGTTAGCAGTTCTTGGCTTCACAAGACTGTACATGTGTTGGCATCACATATTGTTCACCACCGTTTGGATGCACTGTAAGGTTTGGGCTCTCACACTGCACATTTGGAGGGGGTTGGGCATTCAGTGGGCTATGCACTGGAGTGGTATGCATTGCATGGTGGTGGGGATGGTGTACACTGTGCTGTCCGGTTTCACTGAGAGTGATTGCTCTGCTTCACAACACAGGGTGTACCACCAGCCAGTGTGCAGGAGGAGTATGGGACAGCAGCCATGGAGGATGTGGAGGACGCAACCCGGGTGGTGCCCTCAACGTCAGGCCTGGGAGTCACACGTGGACCTTATGTGGCTGAGCATCACAGGGGTGCATGTTGCCATGGACCCCATTGCAGCATATGGTGGAGGTCACAACAGTGATGGTGATGATGATAGTGATGAGACCATCGACAATGCTATCCAGCTGGAGGATGCACAAAATGAGGACTTCATCGGTGGCCCAGTGATCACGTTCACGGTCACCAGTGACCAGGATTGGGGCATCTCTGATACTGAGGACAAACTGCCACCTGGGGGACATGTGGACAGGGACAGTGGGATTGAACCTGCAAGGCCGACATATCTATTGGCAGAGCAAGAGGGGGCAGAGACCCAGGGTGACACTGAACAGCAGCACGGTGTTGAGCATGCTGATGTCCTGCATGTGCCAGTGGACCTGTGCCACCAGTCACAGGCCATGGAACAAGCTCTAGTGCACACACCGTCCCCTGCTGGGCCACAACAGCAACGACAGTGTCCAGAACAGCAACTTTGAATATCCTGGCCTCTGTGTGTGTCTGTGCTAGTATTAGTAAATGACAATGATTAAAAATACAAGGACAAATAAGCTTAAAGAGCAGCCGACATCTCCAAGAGAACTTTAACAAAACATAATATTTAGATAAAGTTCAGCTTGTATTTCATATGAGTTCTTTATCCCACCCCCATTATTTATTGCTGAGGTCATTTGCATGAAAACAGGCTTTTTGCTCCTGAAGAGTTCATCTATTGCTGTCACCCTACTGGAGGTCACAATGCACTGCTTATGATATCACAGTTACTCTCATGGCAACAGATTGTGATGTCACAACAGAGCATTATGACTTGAAGTAGGGAGTAAGCTATAGAGGCAGATTAACTTTAAAGTAACTGCAAGGGATACCAATCATGTATTCACACACATTTCTCAGTAATAAATAATGGGGAGGAGAAATCTAGAATATATATGGAATACAAGCAGAATTTTACCTAATTATTATGTTTTTCAAAGTTTGCTTTGAGGCATCAGTAGCTCTTTAAGCAATACATAATAAATATTAAAAGTCTTATAAATATGAAAATATATATGTGTTAAGTAAAAAATAGGTTAGAAGACAACCTGCCCTACTGTAAGTTAAGCATTCACCAGCTGTTTCACACAGTATACTGTTCAGATACATTTTTCTTAAACTCTGTGTACAATAAGTCCATATTACTCATGAACAGTCAAAGCTATACTATGTTAAACATGATATATTTGCAATTCTGTAATGAGTGACTAGTGTATGTGTACATTCAAAACCCAAACCTAACAGAGACCGCCTTGTAATTGAGATACTGTTATCCTAATATGTCCATGTATCAACATGTGTCCATATGTATCTAATCTGCTGTTGTATTAAATAACATTTCTATAAATCTAAAACCAAAACAAAACACAACTGACAGCTTCAGCTTTTATTCAGGCACAGTTTAAATAGGGATTCTTTAGAGGTATGAATATAATTTATAAAAAATAGAGACATTTCAAACAGTTGCACATAAGTAATCAACTCCTGTCTCCTTTAACTCAAGGGGTCATTTCTAAAATATGCAGATGAGCATGGGGACCACCTTTCTCAGAGCATGCCACCACTGGCAGCAGCCACTTCAAGACTGCTATTACCTTCTAATACAATCAGGGGAAAACCAGAAGTTGTCTACCAGCACTGAGATCAATATGGTTAAGGCACATTTACCAGAAATTACTGCTAAGAAAAGAATGAGAAAGTGACTGTGATGATGAGCAAATCCAAGACCAGACCTCTAGTTTGTCAATAGTCTCCTCCTGAGTCTGATTTTTATGGTTGTGTGGGCCAGACTCCACAGATGTTATGCCATCATCAGGTTTGTAAAAGAGCACTGTGGAAGCACGTAACCAGACCGCTGTCTGATGTTCTGCCCCAGTGCTCCAGCATAGTCTCCATTGATTCTGTTTATGTAGCCCTTCCCCTCTGCAGTTCGCATAAACATACTCACTTCCTGGTGCAGTACTTTTCCTTTCCACAAGTGCAGAGGTGATGGCTGCTGTGTGCAACATGGTGGCGTAGACTTAAACTGTGCATGCACGAGTATCGTGCATATGTAATTAATCCCTACACCACCTTTGGCTAGCTGGCACCCCCCCTTAAAAGAACTACCGACAACTACATGGCATACAATTTTCTTTTGGCAGAGCTACACTCATGGTACTACCCCTAGCGTCAGAGTGTACACCTGGCTCATTATCTAGAGGATGGGGGTGGGGTGGGGATACATACTAAAATGGACCTTTTTGTTTACAACCAGGTCCAGGGGAGAGGATGCTAGATATATACTAGATCTAACTGCTGGGGAGACCCAGTAACATTCACACTAGAAGCAATAAGTGGAATGTCCAAAGCAGTAACTAGGGTTTTGCAGTATGACTTTCTTTACAGATGTTACTTAAAGCAAAGGTGGTCCCCCAAATGTTTATCATTGCAATATAGGCACACTTTCTTTTGCAGGACACTTTGCAAGGCAGTACTGTTTTCCACAAAAAACATCTCTATGTCTCTTCCAAAGTGTATATCTTTGGAATGTGCCACACACTTTAAAATCCTCTTGGTGCATGGTCGTTGCCTAGGGAACACTGATGCCCATCCACGAACCACTTAGCCCTGCCTGAAACTCCAGATGGCGTTCCTCACCCTTTGCCCAAACAGTCTCTGCCATTCCTTCAGGGTTACACCAAATGAGTCTCCAGTCCCCAATGAATAAAATAATAAATAAAACTTTATTTTTATGGTGCCTTTCCAAAGCCAAGGCACTGAACAGGTTTAAAAACAAACAACATATTGCACAGATTACAACAGTTTAGTTAATACAGAATCATCTGAACAAACTTCTAAAATTAAAATAAAAACCAAAAAACAATTTGCTAAAGACTCCCAACTTTAACTTTAAACACAGTACAGTTATGTTGAAAGGGGTCCTTTCTGGCAACCGCCACCACCGCAGGTTCTACCTCCCACCTGAAGCTTTCTCCTTCCCCGGCATCAGCCTGGCAGACCCCCGGCCCTGCATCCCCCAAGATAGGGCTGCCCTATCCACCCAGGGCACTCTATCTACAATCTAATGTGCTGGCTGTGAGGTTGGGCCTGGAGAAGAGCAAAGCTCGGTGCTGGAGTGTGGCTGGGTGGGGCAGAGGTGCCTTCTCCTATCCCAAGGACGAGGTATTTCTTAGTTTCCTCCCTTACAGCGCAGCATGCAATGACGCCTGCACATGGCTGCCCTGCTGGCATCTGCCACGCTCCTCCCCTATGTTGGCTGGTATACCTGCAGTGCTCCCAATCTCCATCGGGGGCTGCTGGGACACCAAGCAACCCTGGATCCCTCCCCAGGGAGAGGAGAGGAGAGCCCAGGCGCTCCATCCTCTCCTTCCCCTGCCAACCCCCGGCAACCCGAGTCCGTCCCCGAACCTGGGTCACCGGCGTGGCACGAGGTGTGGCATCCTGCACCTCAACCCACAGTGCCACCAGGCTGGCTGTTGAAAGGGGTCCTGACCAGTGTGATCTAGCCTTTTCTATGGCACACACACCTCAGACAACTCCCTCAGAGAACAGTCTCAAATTCTATACTCACAGATTAGTTGTTCCTTCCTCCAAGTCATGGAGAGAACAAAAGGCAGCTTTCTTTCTCAGGTAGCTGTCAGATTCTACTCGTTGTTCTTCCTTAAGGCAGCTGTGAACTTCAAGAACTTCAGGGGATTGCCCGTTGGATCCACAAGAACTGCATTCCCTCTCACTCCCCCTGGAGTGAAACTATAGAGTCCTGCAGGCAAACTGAAGATTTTACCAAACTAGAGTGAGAAATACCAGGGCTCCCTTTGACAAAGCCCCAATGGCAGACCTCCTGCCAATCTAACTGCCACACTTGAACTTACTGATGAACATTCTAAGCTCCCCAAGAGCTGCTGACTCTAAAATGGTTATGCTGCTGTGAGAGTTCTAAATTACATAATCATTCTCTCACGCTAGTTGAGTAAACAATGATTTCATTATGTAGAAAGCCCCTAATGATCTCCCTGCCAGCTGCCTTTTCCTGCCTGCCTAAGACTAGTACTAATTGGATTCTAGTAACCCTAGGGGACTGGGTTGTTACACGTAGTTATGTCAGCACTGCCATGTTGTGCAAGGCTGACTCCGAGGCAAACTGCACACGTGCGAGTATCACACATGCACAGTACTGCAATCGCTGCAGTATTACGGCTGACTCCTGTGCAGCGAGAGCACTGCATATTCTGTTCACTGCTCTTGCCACTCCTTAAAGCTCTCCACAGCCATATTGGCTCTGACCAGAGTTTGTTTTTTTCCTGCCACTGTGCACTGAACTGGTGAGAGAATTTGTTGAGACTGACTTTTAGGAAGATAAGGCGCAGTACATTTTCAGGATTAATCCTTGTGTGGCTATCAGACACAACACTTCCAGCCATGCTAAATATATGCTCACATTGAACACTAATGATTTATATCTATAAGCTATAGAATATAACAATCAAAAAGAATATATATATATATATATATATATATATATATATATATATATACTGTATATATATTTTTATTTTTTGTTAATCATTTTTCTCCCTTGACCCCTGGTCTGCCTACCTCTATCATGTCCTGGCATCCCCTCAGGTCTTCCAGCCACCATCTTCAGGGATCCCCGGCTCCTGTTCAGGTCCCGCAGCTAGTACCCCCACAACTTACCCCCCACGGTGGGGCGGTGGCAGGCCCCCCTACACCCTCCGCCAAGACCGGATCCAGTGTGTCGCTGCGTACTCTCGGAGCCATTGCTCCCACCGGAGATAGCCATCATGCCACCACAACCAGTGCCAATTTCCCATTTTCTCCCCATGGCATGTGAGGCATGCAATGATGCCAAGGGACAGGTGTGCTCATGCTACCGCACGCACACCTTCTCGGCATCAGCCCCAGCACATCCCCCTGACTGCCTGTGCTACTGCATCGCCCCCAGCCATCGCTAGAGGCCACCAGAGCACTGGTGACAGCATCCCCCCCCTCCCCAGGGAAGGAGAGCAGTCCAGCGGACGCTCTATCCTTCACCCTCCCAGCCGACCCCCAACGACCCTGGCTCATTCCCGAACCCGGGTCGCTGGCATAGCGTGAGGTGTGGCGTCCAGTGCCTCAACCCTCAGCGCCACTGGGCTGGCCAAAAGAATATATTTTTAAATATAGAACACCGATATTTATTATTTAAGCTTATTAGTTGCCCTCCTACTAGTGTTTGCTGGTGTTATTATTAAATGAACATCCCCTCCCTGGTGTCTAGCGGTCCCTCCTCCATATTAATGATCCCCGTTAAAATGTACAATCCATGGCTGTTGGGTGTTACTAATAAGCTTTATAACTGAATAAACTTAATATATAAAATAATATATATAAATTGCATTTTAATCAAATTCTAAGGGATGAACAACTATATGCACAACTAGTGTATTCTTCTATCACAGTGTCCTGATTCCAAATCCCTCTGTGGTAGACCTGTCCACCTGACAGATGCACCATCTGTTTAGCGCATGGCCACAGTTGCTGCAAGCTGCAGAACTTTGCTGCTAGGTCCCTGGCACACCAGTTATCAGTGCAATCTACCATTGCCGCGCTTGTGCTGATGTTTGAGAATCGATCCACAAGAGTCTAGGACTGCATGGGGGAGGCAGATAGTGCAGGCATGCAAACTTTCATGTTATGTACAGTTGCAGTGTGGGAAATGTAAGCAATAAGGCATGATGGGGTGAGCGTGGAACACATTTTACCGCATGGCCAGGGGCGTAATAAGGCACGAGGCTGAAGGCCGAGTGACTTTAGCTGCTGACAGTGCGGTAAAATGTGTTCCATGCACATCCTGGAATGCCTTATTGTGCTTATAAAATGTGCTCTTTTTTAAAAAACTTTTTTACAGTTGGGAAAAGCATGTTTATATGTAGAAACAATAGATTTACTTGTGTGTATTTAGGATAAAATAGTCCTTCCACCCACTACAAATGATGTTATTGATGGTGTCATTGCATTGTTGCCTACTTTCTTCTTCCTGTTTTTTTCTCTGTTTTTCCCTACATTCAAGGTATGGAATGTTTGTCATGGAATGTTTACCATGGAATACATGGATTCAAAATTCTGCTCAGCTCTACTGCTAGAATGTTACTCTCCTAACATACTATACATACACACAACAAAGGCCTCTCTCACAGCCAGAGACTCAATTATCTCACTGTCAGGCCAAGGAGAAGAGATTTCCCTGATGAGCAGGTAAAGATAGAAGGTTTTTTTTTCATCAGCAAAGAAACAGTTGTAATGAAAACTATAAACAATACTTAATGTTTCAAATTTTTTTATGAGTGTAAGGAGAATCACAGAAACAACATTTAATTAATCTGTTTTAGTTTGTATTTAAGATAATTTTATTTTTAGGGCCCAGAGCAAGTAAATGTGATGCTTACAGTTACAGGGCAAAAAACAATGGCTGCCAGTTAAATTGTTGACATTCTATTAGCGTAATGATTCCAGTGGTGATCAGTGCAAATTTGGCAGCGCTTTTTATTTTCCAAGCGTGGAACATAATTACTACATGAACAACAGCCAATCAGATTTCAGGATTTTCCCTTACCAATTTATAAAAAAATACAGTTGATATTTAAAAGATGAACATTTCATATGCCCATAGTTATGAAATGTGTTGCGTTCTGGTTGGTAGGGACTGGTTCTACACCATTGGTAGTGCTCTCTTAAGGCAGAGGCCTGAACCAAGTCTCGGCCAGTCAGCATGCAGGGATTTCCTATCCCATTTTATATGTTTCTGTATTTTGTCAGAAACACTTGCTTGACCCTGAATCAAGGACAGGATATAGTGAAATGAAATCAAGAAACTTAAGAAGAAGTCTTGAAACCGATAAAAGAAAATACGTATTGAAGCAAAAGAGGGACCAGATTACTTTTGAATGTAATGCAAGTGATAAACTGTCTAGCGAAAAAACCAAACAGTGGATAACAATGTTAAAAAGAATATGCCTGAGCACAGTAAATATGACAACAATACGCAATGCAATGGAAAGAACGTTTGCCACATGTAGAAACTAGATTATGAATCAGAGCCTTAAAGCTGAAGAGGTCATGGCTGAGTATCTATGGTTTGTGGAGGTCCCATCAACAGTCATACAATGTGCTGTGGAGACCATCATTTTTGCATCAATATCTTGCTCCATCTCTCTCTCTCTCTCTCTGCCTGTCTCCCGATCTGTCTGCAACCATCAAGGAACCTGATGTTTTCTCTATTTTTGTAGACTGATACTGAATTTAAGAAAATATTTCTGGAAAAAGGTGATAACTTCCTACAAAAATGGGAAATCTCAACAGTACCAAAACACACCAAAATTGCAAAGAAAGAACACAATAAAGAAACTGAAAAGTTGGTTAAAAAAACGCTTCTGAAGAAAATGAAGGTAAACTGATTATAATAACAACCGCTGAAGTTCTCAGCACCATCTCATGGTGTGGACAGCTGTCCTGTCGCACATTTGTATATGCATACAAGTGAATAGCAGAGTTGTTGTCTATGCTACCAGATGGTGACAGAAAATGTTTGTTGTTAACAGAACTTTGCAGCTAAGAAGTGTAACTAAATATATTTAAAAATGCTCATCTTTAGATTTGAAATACACATTCATGAAGATTGGGCTTCAGAGGGAAGAAGATGTGACCTTCATTTAAAAGTTTATTTACAACAACAACAACTGACGGCACTTAATGACAAACATTTATCCCACTCCAGCTGACAAAGAAACCTAATCAATCTGTTTGTCTGTAGCAGTGAGAACAATGGATGGCAGATGTAAAACTTGGTAATAGTTGCTACTCAAGGCAATGCATAATTGGGAAAATTTCAGGATTTATTGTAAAAGGTACTATTCTTATGATAAGGCTGCACAGGCATCTTAAAGAGTCACGTAAGGCTGTATGAAGCATTACAGCCAGTTAGGATGCACTAGATAACCCTATTTATAATGAAATGTTCAAAGGTTTGACCAGAAGAAATACTTTTAATGTAGCTGGAATATGGTAATGTTGGTCACAAGTATGGGGAGCACATTTCAATCACACATCTGGTATGAGTCTATGTTAAAATAATGGCTTTCATTACAAACTACGGCAGTACAGTACAGCCCACTTAAGTGCACATCGGATAAGTGCACATTCTGCTTAAATGCACATTTTTTCCATATCCTAATTTTTTTCCTATTCCTCCAATGTTAAATGTGCCTCTTAAGTGCACTACACGTAAGTTCACATTTCGGTTAAATGCACATTTTTTTTACTCTTCCTACTGATTTTCAGTCCAACACAGCTTTTAAGTGCACATTTTGTACAGTGCCACCTTAAATAGTTAACATTAACATCTTAACTGCAGCCGTGGTGCTGTCTAGCATGGCCACAGTAAGAAAATTCATTTTGTCAAAAGAAAAGACTGACTTTAGCCTTCTGTTTAATTTTGAATCCTACACTGAAACACAAAAAAGCAAAAGAAGATTACTGATTTTTTTTTAAGTAGTACTGTGTTGTAGGACAGTGCAGTAGTGTCATTTTAACGTGAGTGTCTGGTATTTAATAAAGCACATTACAGAAACAGTGAAATGTGCCTGGAAGTGATTTTCTGGTTAAATGCACAGCCCGCTTAACTGCACAAAACACTTTTATCCCAAGTGTGTGTACTTAAGAGGGCTCCACAGTACCAGAGTGGAGCATCACTTCATTACCGTCTACTGGCATGTAGGACTCTTACAAACAACGTCACAAATAGAAAACATAAGGAAAACCATAGTGAAAAAGAAATATTTGTAGTTTTTGTTGCCATTCATTACCAAGATTTTGTTGGAATGGGTGATCATTTTTTTTGTTGTTGTTTGGTTCATGTAACCTCATGACGCAATTGGTTTTCAGACTGCCTGACGCTAATGATACTGAAAATACTTACATACCTACTGCCACCTACAAACAGTGGAACAGCTAAAGATCCCACCAAGTGCAGCACAAAATCTGCTATCATCTACTTCGTGGATTGCGTTCCACTAAGTTGCATTAATTGATGATAATTGTGCTGCAAAGACTGCATGCAATGGTGTGCTGGGTTAACAGTGCTTGAGATATCTGCTACAGGGCAGTGTGCCATGGCCAGCCAGTCCAATGGCAAGCTCTGACGCCATATAGTGACCAATGTGCCTGGACAAGGAAGCTTGCTACTGCTGCAGGAGATGGCTGCCAGGCTTCTCTCAGGTGAAGGAGGTGAGAGGGATCAGGGGAAAACCAACATCCGTCTGACTGTCTGCTCTTCTATGTATCTATGTGATGTAATTAATGTATCTAGTTGTATACTATCCCATGTAATAATGTATGACATTTGTTATGTATCCTGTCGAAACAATCCCATGTAATGTATTTTGTAACCCTCGGGTCGCCCCTGAAAAAGGGACCTTCGGGACCCAGTGGGCTCACCTGATTATCAAAATGTAATAAATAAATAAAATAAATAAATGATAGTCTGGGCTCCTGGATTCACCTGTGTCATACTCCTCGGTGGAACTAGATCCTACTGTTTGCCAGGGCACAGTGAGAGTTAGGGGTATGCAAGTCTGGTTAGAGTATATCCATGGGAATAAGATATATGCAGGGACATATTCCATTCTGGCCTGCATACCCTGATGACACAATGGACATAGTGCTGGGGGGGGGGCTCATAGGTATGATAAATTCTTCTAGTGCTGTTTATACAGACGGACTTGATCAGCTTTGTTATCCTGGTGCAAAAACACCATGAGAGGCATTTCTCACCATATAGACATGTCACTGATACCCAGTTAACTTAAAGGAGAACTATGGGCACGAGTAATGCAGTGATCGCTGTACAGATGGGGGGCTGCAGTACCCTGATCCCCCTACAGTCACACTATTGATTGTAATGCTTAAAATATGTTAATGCTCGTAACTTTTAATAAGCACTCCCCTGTGCTGAAGCTGCCATTTTCTAATATTCAGGTACTCATCTGCCAAGATGGCGCTGATAACGCGATATGCTGACATGCCTTTGCCACTTCCTGTATGGTTACCCATATATATATGGAGTTACAATAATCTCTGTATCTCACATGCCCCGTTTCATTTTCACTGACTTTGCCTAAATGCCATGTGTATACCCGCATTCACATGGCATTTGACAAAAGGCAGTGAAAATAGTGTGGCATGGGAGATACAGAAATTAAATCTCTGTATATATATGGGCACCCTTAGAGGAAGGCAAAGCACGCCGTTATATCGATTATTAGCAGCGTAATCAAATCCAGTGAATACCTGAATGTTAGAAAATGGTGGATCCAATGGGGGGTGGGGGGCTTATCACAAGTTACGAGCCTTAAGGTATTTTAAGCATTACAATCAATGGTATGGCTGCAGGGGGGATCAGGGTACCAAAGCTCCCATCTGTGCTGCAATCGCTGCATTATTTGTGCCCATAAATATTAAACACTTGATTCAGTGAAAATGATCATTATTACAATGGCCAAAATTATAGTGATGAATGTTGGAATGACCATGACTGCGGCGTACAGTATGGAAGTGGTACAGTGCTTAACGTATTTGTTCATGCTGCTTTTAATTCAGATGAAATGGAATAGAGGGTCAAGCTCTGTTTACAAAATTCCTTGAACTAAAACACCAGAAAAGTCACACCTCTCCACAGCTGCTACAGCTATGCTCGATTAGCACTTTCAGCCAATACAGATATTTTTTAAATGACCTGAAAATACTTTTTTATGCATGATAAACATTAAGCTGCAACTTTCATTTTGTAATGCTGGCAACTACCATCTCAGGAGCAGCAGCATGTTTCCATAGCTCACCTTATACTAATACAGTATGTTCTGCTGACCAATGGCTGAGGTTGGCAGGACATATTAGCATAAATTGATCTGGGGAAGCGCGTGGCTGCTCATAAGGTGCTGACAACATAAAAAAAATACAAGTTGTAGTTCATTGTGTAAAATGCCTAAAAAAAGCATTTTCAGGTAATTTAGAAGACTCTATATGGGCTGGAAGTGTTACTCAGGGATTGTTGTAGAAGCTGGGGAGAGCTATGCCTTTACAGGTATTTTTATTTCAATGTTTAGCGGGTAAGGTCAAGGCAGCACTCCTCTGTGTTCATTCAGTCAAAGTTTCTCTTCACATCCTAAGTGTTTAAAGATGTCCATATACTCTGCCTCTGTGTGATCATATTTTAACTTAATTTGCAAGTTATTCAAACTAAAATGTTAGGCTATATGGTGGCATGGTATATTGTTATAGAGAAAATGCACATCATTTGACTTGCTTGATTAAATGTCATTTGGAATTTGTATAGGCTGTGTTTACATCTACTGACAGTATAACATTTGTATTTGTTTCAGTGGAACAAATATCTCTACATTATGTAAAGAACCAGAAATATCATGCAAGCAAATCATTCTTACACAACCATATGTTGCAAGTATCAGACAGCTGTCTGATCAAGACAACAATGTGTTATCCTTGTTCTGAGAGACAAGACTGTAGTACCTCTTCAAGAGGATACTTTTACTGCAGCAGTTGATAAATTATTTAAATTTCTATGGATCTGTAACCTAGCCTATCCATTGGCATTTGTAAGTCTATATACTTCCTCAAGCATATTTATGATTCTGACAAACCAGCCATTCCAGGCAGCAACAGGAAATCAAAAGTACTGCAACTTGTGTCAAAAATACATCCATTGTCCGAGTAACAAACACACCAGTAATGTATATTTGTCACAAATCTTTCAAAACTGAT
The DNA here is from genome assembly GCA_016271365.2 of Neoceratodus forsteri. Lineage (NCBI taxonomy): Eukaryota > Metazoa > Chordata > Ceratodontiformes > Ceratodontidae > Neoceratodus > Neoceratodus forsteri. The sequence continues at coordinate 580,678,556 of CM057454.1, forward strand.
AGCATGAGACAACTTTTCAGACTTATGCGTGAAGTGCATGCACTGTATGATTCCTTTGATTTGAAAATAATTTATTCGCAAGAGGGTTATCAGTTAAATTTTTTAAGTTTAATTCATATGCAAAACATCTGAAACAAAAACATAGCAATGCTCTGTCAGAAATGAATAATGATGATGATGATGATTATCATGACATTACAGAAACTCACGACTGCAGTACATCAGAAACAGCTGTTGAGGATGACACTTCTCTGGGAGTTTAATCAAGATTTAATTTGTAGTTGGACAAAGCATGCTGCCATTTTTGCAGCCAAAATGCTTGCATCATCTAATTTAACACATTTGCATGTACTTGATTCCATTCAGTGTACTAAAGAATTGATTGACCATGTAGTAGGTGGTCTAAAAACTAAAGTTCTCAATGCATTTCAGCAGTTCGGACTGTCTAAGGAAAAAATCATAGAAGAACTGATGCAAGAGTTTGATAACTGCACAGACATATTTTCAAATATTGACACCTATTACAAACTGAAGAAATATACCTGTGTAATGGAAAATTTCAATATTGTTCTCCCTAAAGAAATTATGCTAGGTCGTAGAGCAGACACTCATCACCAGCCAAACAACTGGTGTTCACTCTGAAGTATTAGCTTGTGATACTTATATATCTCCATTCATGAGACTGTAAAAATGCTATTCAAAAAATGAACTTTTCGAGACCTGTATTTTGTGAGCAATATCAGTAATAATGGCAGACTTTGCGATTACTGTGACGGGCAACACTTTAAACATCATTCATTCTTTAAAAGACATCCAGAGGCTTTGTAAATACAGTTATATGATATGATGTAGAAACAACAAACCTCCTTGGATCAAAGACTACAGTACAATACATAAGCAGGGAGTAGTTTATTTTATCATTCCAAAGATCCCACCTTATTACAATTCAATGCTTTCAAACATCCATCTATGCTTAATGTTTAACTCAATAGACAGATACAAATACGGTTTTGAACAGCTTTTAGAACCAGTAATCAATGACATACTAATTCTTGAAACAGCTGGCATTCAAACTGAGGATGCACATAGATCATTTACCCTTCATGGTACAATATATTGCCTCAGTGGTGATAATCTAGGAGTTCATAGCATCTGCGGCTTCCTCGAAAGCTTCAGTGCAAATAAATGTCATTTCTGTCTCATTGATAAACAGACAGAAAATATGTTCAGGTTGCCCTATATTTAAAGAACTGTGTATATTTTGGGTCATCCACTAGCACCAAAAACTAAAATTCAAAATAGAACGGATGAACTCCACTGAAAAAATCCTTCATTCAATCATCTTTTATTTTCAATAACACATTTCTTGTCGGGCCAACAGTTTCGTGGCTCCGCCACTTTCTCAGACCCAACATGTCTCTAGTATAAAGAGAATTTCATTTTTTAAATATTGAATTAAAACGAATTCAAAGTTTTTTTTATTTCACAATATTGTGCACCTCTCCACGAAAACAACATCAGTCCTATGCTTATATTCACCATGATAACATAGAACCAATGTCAGTTGTTCCTGAACATTATTCAGATTTTCATTTCTAAGTCTATATTCAAAACAGTTTCCCTGAAAGCACCAAAATACAAAAATAAAATCTTGTAAACCATATAAGCTTTTTCTCTGTTGCTAATCCATGCATAGTAAACTCATCTTTTTCAAAAAATACATGTATTTATGCTCACCCTAAAATGTGGGTGATTTTCACTTTTCAAAACCCCTTTCTTTTCTAATTTTTTTTTTAGCATTTGTTGTTTGTTGCCTTATCCTGTAAAGGGAAATAACTTCATTTTACTTTTACAAACCTAAAATATAATTATTTTAAAAGATATTTAAAACATTTATCATGAAATACTCACCCATTTCAAAATGTTTCAAATTTCCTCTGTTATTTCACTCAAAGATCAATTCTGTTTTGTTTTATAAGGCTCTCACAAGTTGTAATCAAACCTGTTGAGAATTATAAAATGTCTTACACTTGCTATCACGAACTATCTTTGTTAAACAGTGGAATGAATCTATTAAAATCGGTTTTACTTAGAGTGCCTTCGGTGTTTACTTAGTTCTTTGTGAACTTCCAGTTCTGGCTGCCCTGGATTCCTGTCAGAATATAATACAATATTTTAAACTCTTGTACTCTGTCTTTTATAATCTTGCTTTAACTAAGTTTATGCATCATAACGAAATGATATGCAACTTACTTTATTTTCTCTGCACCACAGAAATGCTATCTCCCTGTGTAAAGGGAGTGGTTCTGGGCTTAAGATGCAGTTTAAACCCTGTGGGAGGTGGGGGGCAAATGACATCACTGCTGACATAACACTGACTCTGTGCCTCAGTGTGGGCTGAAAACTGTCTGATTCAGACAGTATGGTGTGCTCCCCGGTGGCTCAGGTGGTAAGGATGTCAAATGGACAGCTTGAGCCACAGTGCACAACCTCAGCGGTTCACCCCCCACCTTGGGTTATGAAATCCCAAATGTTTTTTTTTTTATTTAAGAAACATTATATTATACATTTTACATTTTTTTGACAGTGTGTGCTAGTAGTTATATCATGTAAAAGTTATTCATTGACTTAGAATTTTTTGATTATCAAATAATAAGATATAGGAGAGATAGCTGGGGAGTGACCTCATTGGAAAGAGGGTTGTGAGAGAATAAGACTATATTAAGAACATTGATCCTATTTAACATTCATTCTATAATATCAAATGTATGCTTTTCATACTATTATAGATCCTTATAGATGTACTTCAATTTCTTTAACCTCACTAATGTCTGTTTACCATCTGTAGTGATAGTATAATATGTTGATTATTGTCACTCCATTTTGTATGCTATTTCATGTAATGTATGTCATTTTATACTCCATTTTGTATTGTGTGACTCCATTTTACATGCTGCTTCATTTAATTGGTGTTTTGCTCTTTAGATAGCCTCATTATTATGTTTTGCTTCAGACAGTGTATTTTGCTGACTTGAAGGTCGCATATTATCAGGCAACCTGTTTTATAGTTTTGTTTAAACTCCTGCTAGCTCATAGTGTTCTAGGCACCGGCCAGTGTTTGGAGCACAGTGACCTAGCAGGTGTAGGAAATTCTGAGCAGTCCTTGTGGTGTGAATTTGCGTGTCCTGGGAGCCCGCCAGCTTCTAGAATGTGGGAAAACAACACCATGAGGGCTGCACGTATTTTTAGCATAGAATAAGATATAAATGTAGCTTTCTCAATGCCTGGTTAGAAGCCTCCTGCAGGGGTGGGGACGATCGCTGTGGGGCCAGTTCCCAGTTCGAGAGACTCCTAGCCAGGCTGACAAGGGGGCTCTCAGCCGTTGGAAGAGGGCTTGGATGATGCTTTATTGAATCGGTGATGTATAACCTTTTGTATTATATTTTGTTATAATAAAGCTTTGGCTTGCTGTACTTATTATTGTTTATTGTGTGTATGTGAGTGTGAGTGAGTAAATAGCTGCCTGGTTTGAGTTGGCAGAACATTTTTAGCGTAGTAGGCAGGATTCGAAAATAAAATGTCTATTTTAGGAAAAGGATGAGTCTTTTTTATCTTTCTCTTGATGAAACTGTGAAAGAATATGTGGAAAGATGTATTAGGAAAGTCTCTCAAACAAGCAAGGGCAACTGCCCTTTGTACTTTGTAATTTGTGCTTGCTGCAAGTATATACTGTTAGAGCCAATGATGGCTTTCACAGTTCAGGCTGCTTTTAGGAGAAAAGCAGCGGCTGGTTAAGTAAAGTTAGATAAGCAACATCTAGAAAGAAAAATAAACTACTGTGGATGTACGCACAGTAGGTGACTACAGACGGGATGATTTGAAAATCCCCCATGTTGCCTATCTGTGTAGTTTCAAGTTTTTCTGTATCAATTTCAAGTTCCCTTGCCTCCTATAGAGGCTGAAACATTTGATCCTAAACCCAAGTACTGGGGACCTCTACCAGATGGATCTCAACCTAGTACTGTTAGAGATTTTGTTTGTTTTGTTTTAAACTGCAAACCAGAGCTCTGGAAAAAGATTTGGTTTGGCAGGTTACTAAAATGGCCAAAAGAAAACCTTTGAAAGGGTTAAAACGTTTGAAAGAGTTAATAGCTGCAGCGTTTGGAAATTATCACGAAGGTCCTGCAGTCAGTTTTCTTACTTAGACTAGTATATCGGAAAAGAAGAAGAAAAATACCTTGGCACCGGGTAAGTCTGAATTTTTTTTTTATTCAAAGTTGTTTTATGTCTGTCTGTTTTATTTCTGTAATACGTATACTAAACAAGGTAATGCTCAGTCTTTCTCATTCATATTTTCTAGCTTATATCTGTGTTCTGTAATTATGTTCTATTGTCAAGGTTGTGAGATAGGATTGACTGCCTTCAGTGCACAACATGTTACAGAAAAAAAAAAAGGAAGAAGAAGCTTCTTTGCCTCATAGCTGACTGTTTTAATTGGCTTTATTTGTAATGGAACATTTGTGCTGCCTAGATAGGGTCAGTGAAAAACTTTTGTTTGTAGTTGGTTGGAGCAGGTAGTGTTGAAGGTGAAGAGATATGATGTCATATAGATTGCAATGTGCAGAAAGAGTTGTAGTTTGCAAGCAACGTGCCAAGCCACTGCTAGGTGAAAATGTAATGTGTTAACAGCTATAAATGGCTTTATCATACTTCTAGTTAAAACCAGAAACTTTTTGCAAAATGGCAGAGTGCCATATTTTAGTTATGTGCCAAAATGTGTAATCATGTTATACGAGATGTGTTCACTTACAGATGATGTGTTTAAACAGTGTTTTGTTCTGGAAAGATTTGGCATGGCAATATGTATAAATGTGTTGGTTTAAAAATTGTCAGTGTTACAAGACAGGCAGGAGGCAGCACATATATCTAAACCACGTACAGTTTTCTAATGGAACTATGGGCATTACCTCAGCAAATTGGTGTGAAACAATGTCAGTCTTATTTTGTGTTAAGTATTTTTTTGTGTATTGTATGTGTGTGTACTGTCTTGGCCAGCAGTTTTATTGTGTAAAGATATTTTAATATTGGTGGTGTTCAAGGACACTACAGGAATGGCTGGGTTTGAATGACCTTTGATGCACACTGTGACCTTTTGCACGTTATTTGACCTTCTTGTGTTTCAACATTTTATGTTACTACCAGTTCAAACTTGATGTGTATTCCATGCCTAAAGCACAACTTTTCACACAAAATGTATGTTTTCATGAAGGCACACCAAGAGGAACCATGTAATTTGACTTTTTATTGCAAAACTAGTATTCTAAGTGAAGAGGAACAAACTTTTACAATTTTGAAAAAGGACTATTACAGCTGTTTTTGAGAGTTTACCATCTACAGAGATACGACGTCAGGTATTACATCAATCTGGACATTTTGTCATGCTTAGGATAAGGGAACCCAGGGACGCTTGGCTTCTTTTATCCTATGGAAATAATCTTGTTTTATTTTTAAACTGATGTGTGTTTGTTTTGTTGTTTGTCTGTGTTTCACAGCTAACCTTTTTATTGCTACAGTATTCGAGCTGTCTCTTGCACCTCGAGCTGTGTCTTCCACCAGTAGGAGCTTGGAGGGAGGGGGTAAGCTACCATTCCTCCCTTCTAGTGTAATACCCACAAAGGTTGCAAGGTACATGTCATATTTATACTGATTCATGGTCTGTAGCCAATGGTTTAACAACCTGGCTGCCCACTTGGGCTAAGGATGAGTGGAAAATTTATTCGAAAGAAATATGGGGAAAAGAACTGTGGCAGGAAATATGGACTATGGTGCAAAATACTCAGACCACTGTATTTCATGTTGATGCTCATTGTGCTTCAGATACACTAGAACGATGGTATAATTCTATTTCAGATGAAAAAGCTAAGATTCTTCCAGTGGATATTGAAGAAACTCAAAGTCAGCAGTTATCAGGGCTGGCAAAATGGGCACATCAAAAATGTGGACATTTGGGAGAGAAAGCCACTTACAGGTGGGCATATAGTAGGGGTGTACCCCTAACATTGGATTTGGTTAAAACTGTTATTGCTCAGTGTCCTATATGCCAACATGGGCAACAAAGACCAATCCCTCATATTGTGAAAGGACAATTGGTGGGGGGAGAGCCTACGAAAATAGAAAGAGAATTTGCATGAAGCATTACAGATTTTAAATAATAGACCAATTGGAGAATCTGAGACCCCCTTAATGCGAATGATAACTCCTAATTTGCAAATGCAGGCTTACTCAACTACAGAAACAGTGTTATATTGGGAAATTACATAGGAGCTCTGTCTCTTGCAGGGCAACCCAGAAGCTGCTGGACTTGATTTACATGCCCTTCAAGAATACAGAATAAACAGCAGAAACATTCAAGTGATAGAAACTGGTATTGGAATACAAATTCCACCGAGACATTTTGGTTGATAGCACCTAAATCAGAACTAGCCCTCAAGGGAATACAAATTTTGGGAGGGTGATTGATTGTGATTACCAAGGAGAAGTGAAAGTAATTTTGTTGAATAGTAGAGAACAAAATCTGTTAATTCAACAGTATGACAGAGTGGCTCAATTGTTAATTATTCCAGTTAACAAAGTGACCCTATAAAGGGACAAGCCCCACACTTAACAGCAAGGGAGGATAAAGGTTTTAGATCTACAGGAGGTTTTAATAATGGTGCCAAAATATGGGTTACAAACCCAAATGGCCCTCCTGAACCAGCTGAGGTGATAGCCAACGGACGAGACAACACAGTGTTAATTATCAGATCAGGGAAAGAAAATGGAATACGTGCCTGCACATAAATGTTATCTTCGAGAATAATGAAATTTGTGTCTTTCTAGGTCCAGCAATGGATTTTTAAAAGGAATGCTGGTGTGTCTTATGGTCCATTTGGCAGAGCTAGTTACCCCTGGAGGAAGGATTCAAAGGGTTAACTGTAATGACACTGGTTGTAAAGGAACCTGGAGTTGGAAAAATGATACCAAAGATAGAACCCAGGGGAACTTTAGCTGCCCATCCGGACAGAAGTGTGTGGTACTGAACATGACATTTTCACCAGGGGTCAATCTCTGGATGACAACTGGTGGTCTCAGGACAATATGCCTATGAAACAGATGAAATCTCTTTGCAGAATAAGACTGCTATTAAATGCTGCAACTCTACCGAATAGTTGCATGGTGACTGTACAACATAGACTTGATTGCTGCATGAATCAAACAGACATTTTCAATGCAAGTATTATTTTGATTGACATAGACACGTTATTCTGCATGAATGCTACTGCAATAACTAATAGAACTACTTGGCAGATCACATTACAGTGTTGAAAAATCATCCTGTAATTAGCAATGATAGTATAGTTAAGGTTCCATTCACATGTACATCAGTAGCAAGCGGTATCAGAAAATGTAATCCATTTTAACATAACGCTTATGTTTAGTAGAAAATGCAAATATAAAAGAGCTTGGTATGATACGCTATTAGGTGGAGCAGGGCAGGCATGGGAATTTTAAATAGTGTTGATATAGAAACACTGACTAACAGGCTTCAGGCAGTAGGAATTGATGTATTTAGCTTAATTAACTTACAAGCTCAATGGATGCCAACTGTTTTCTTACCCAAAGATTAACTTTGAATTATGATTTTGAGTTCTTGCAGTTATTTAGTGCTTCACAGGTATGGGGAATGGGAGTAGCAGAAAATATTTCATGATTTATTGATTGGACAGAATGCACAATGCACATATGTATTCTATAATGCAAAGAAATAAGGCCCAGAGTGATTTAATGAGTAATAATGAATATGTGTGGAGGACCGTGTTCAAATCATGGATTCCTAGTAATCATTGGATTGTAATGTCATCCACCACAGTAAAATGCACAGGTCCCTGATAATGAGCAGAAGCTTATTTTGTATTGGCAGCCCAATATTTTAGATCAATCAAGATTGAATATCTCGTTAAATAAAATTAAACAGATAATTCAGGAAACAGATGTAATGCAGGCTCATTTGGCAATAAGAAATAAATCATTAGTGCAAAGTCAGGTGCAAACTACGATAGTTAAAATAAAATGATTGATTTAAGTTCCAAGATTCAACAAGAGACTACTCATTATTGGTGGATATTTTTACAGGATGGTCTCCATCAGCTACAAAAGTGTTAAATATTCTGATACATTGTATCATAATCATTGTTGTAGTGACAATTATCTTGCTTATTTGGACTTGTTACTTATCATGTTATATTAGTAGTAATTTTGCTATGGTACCAATATCATACAAATCGTATTCACAATAATCAAAGGACCGAATGTAGTGATAGTATAATATTTGATTATTGTCACTCCATTTTGTATGCTATTTCATGTAATGTATGTCATTTTATACTCCATTTTGTATTGTGTGACTCCATTTTACATGCTGCTTCATTTAATTGGTGTTTTGCTCTTTAGATAGCCTCATTATTATGTTTTGCTTCAGACAGTGTATTTTGCTGACTTGAAGGTCGATATTATCAGGCAACCTGTTTTATAGTTTTGTTTAAACTCCTGCTTAGCTCATAGTGTTCTAGGCACCGGCCAGTGTTTGGAGCACAGTGACCTAGCAGGTGTAGGGAATTCTGAGCAGTCCTTGTGGTGTGAATTTGCGCATCCTGGGAGCCCGCCAGCTTCTAGAATGTGGAAAACAACACCATGAGGGCTGCACGATTATTTTTAGCATAGAATAAGATATAAATGTAGCTTTTCCAATGCCTGGTTAGAAGCCTCCTGCAGGGTGGACGACGCTGTGGGGCCAGTTCCTGGTTCGAGAGACTCCTAGCCAGGCTGACAAGGGGGCTTCCCAGCCATTGGAAGAGGGCTTGGATGATGCTTTATTGAATCGGTGATGTATAACCTTTTGTATTATATTTTGTTATAATAAAGCTTTGGCTTGCTGTACTTATTGTATTGTTATTGTGTGTATGTGAGTGTGAGTGAGTAAATAGCTACCTGGTTTGAGTTGGCAGAACACCATCTAGACTTCTATGTCATCATATAACAAACAGAAAACCAAAAACAGTGAATAGCCAGTCCGGTGGTGCCCTTAATGGGTGCTTAATAATATAAATTCCAATTGCATTCTTCATTTAGACCAACATTCGAGTCCAAACAGTTCAAAGAAAATATCCAGAAGATCTCTCATTTTCTGAGTGCAGTGCCCCAATGTACTGCCCCACTCAAAGGAACAGGGACCTGTTTGAGTCCCCAAAAGTAAAGTGAGTCGGCTGAATGTCTCGCCTCCATGTAATGTCTTGCGACTGAAGAATTTGTGTCTTTAAGGCGAATGTCATGGGACTATACTGAATATAAAAAAGAATGTCTGAAATAGTTAGAGGACAGGGAAAGATACATCAAACTAGATCAAGACCCAACAGCAGAAATAAGGGAAGACATAAAGGACACGTTACATCAAGGAATAGACCTGGGCTGCTGTGCTGAGGAAGAGGGTGAGATGTTACTAAGTAAAGCACCAAGAACCCCTCTTTTTTACATACTTCCAAAAATCCATAAAGACCCTATTACACCTCCAGGGAGGCCTATTGTGTCTGGGGTTGACTCCATTTCGGAACAACTCTCTAAATACATAGACTTCCACATTACCAGTGAAGTGGCCAAGATGGGGACATTTGTAAGGGATTCAAACCACATAACAGACATCATTTCAGAATTAAATACTTTGTTACCTTGTAACCTAGCCTCCAAAATCTTGTTTTGTTTCTCACATGCTTTGTAACTCTCTTTAGCTTACACTGTTGTAACCTTGGCCAATGTATTGAATTTGTAATCTGACTTACATGTCTTTTGTTTTGAATTGTGACCTGATGTGGAACCTTTGTAAAAGAGAAATGGCTCAAAGGTATTGTAATCCTAGACCTAATCAATAAATAAATAAAAATACTGATATAAGGGAATGGAATAATAACATTTTGGTAATGTTTGACATAAAAGATTTGTATACAGGCATAGCTCATGAAGAAGGGCTAAACTCTTTATTAAAAGCACTATGGGGAAGGGATGATCCCTATCCTCCAAGTGCATTTTTATGTCGCTTAGCAGAAATTGTTTTGAAACAGAATTTTTTTCAAATTTGAAGAAGAATATTTCCTACAGGTAAGGGGTATGGCAATGGGGAGCACTATGGCTACCTCATATGCCAACATCTATTTGTGGGATTTTGACAAACACACATATTAGACCAAGCTGTGAATTCATTTGCAGAAAGTATTATAGCCTGGAAACACTATATTGACGACATCCTCATGAATTGGGGTGGAAGTGAGGAGGAATTAATGAATGTTTATGAATATCTGAACAGTCAGATAAGTAACTTAAAATTTACCATCACTTGGGATAGGGAGAAAATTCTATTTTTGGATCTGCATATTTACAAAGGCACAAAGGGCCTAGAAACAACTTTGTATCATAAGGAAACAGCTAGGAACACCTTATTACACAATACGAGTTACCATGATCCTAAGTTAAAAAGGAGTATACATAAATCTCAATTTATTCGGGCAATGGGGAATTGTGGAAGATTAGGTTTGCTGGCAAAGGCACCTAGCTTCACCTGAGCTCTTTTCTTCTAGGTTGCTTGTAAGGACAGACCAAGGAACCTTAACAGAGCAAGGAAAAAGAATAAAGCTTCTTTTGGCTAGGCAGATTTACTGTGTGTTATTTTCTTTTGTACTCACAGGGATTGTTACTGTTTGTTGCTAATGTTTTACTGCTTTATCTTTCTCTGATTCAAACTGCTGTTGCAGGGTATACTTTCTGCTGCATTATTACAGGGTGTGCCTGCAGGTTTGTGCTTACAAATTACTGCTGTAATCTTCTGATTCAAATTGTTTTTTTGCAAGGTATATCTTCTGTTACTGCTTTATTTTTCTTTGTAGCAAAGTGTTTTTTACAGGGTATATCTTCTGTGAAATTATTACAGGTGGTGCTTACATTTTTGTGACTTTTTATCATTTGTTTTTGGTTGATTGTTTCTGCTTTTACCTCCTTGTTTCTTTCATCCGTGGTTCTTCTTTTTCAGTAGGGGAAGGGCCCAGCCACCCACCCAAACCCCAATCACCCCATGCTACACTCCTTTTGTAGGGTAGCACAGTTGTGACATTTCCTGTAGCAAAGCAGGAAGAGGAGGAGGGGGATCCTAGGGGTATCCATAAGGGCACAAGTAATTTAACTTGTTATAACAAGTTACACAAAGTCAAACTTTTGCTTTCATTTTCCTCTTTCTAATTACTCTGACCAGGTTATAAGCCCAGCAACTCATCTGTAATGGATATTATTAACTGCAGGTACTGCGGGACACTTTTCAAAAGAGCAGTTATACAGGATTTAGGACACTGTCCTACATGCTGGACCATTGGAGAACTAAGGGCTCAGCTCCAGGCAGCATGGGCAGAGATTACATGCCTCAAATCACATATTCAGGAGGAAATATATTATAAGAACCGCCCACCATTTCCCCAACATCCAACAGAAGCACCTCGACCGCAGAGGGTAGCTGGTCCAAGAGGTTGGCAGGAGGTTAGATGGGGCAAATCAGGTGCCCCATCACTCAGTGCTCTCCAACATATCACCTCAACAAACCATATAAAAACTACAAACAAGTATCTGCCTCTATCTCCGAAATCAAACAAAGGGGCAGAGGACACTGCAGAGCAGAACACTGCAGCACAGGAGCTAGCACGACAAAACTCACCCAAAACAGGGACCAAAACAAAAAAAGCAAAAAGGAAATCCAAAACACTTCTGAACATAGGAGACTCCATGATTCAGGGAGTTGATATCTACCTCCAGCCGGGGTTAATGGTCAGATGTCTCCCATGTACATCAGCATGGAGAGACACTGGCTGCATTGCTAAAATTGTGCAGGAAGCAGGAGAAAACATTGATGTCCTTGTACACATAGGACTAACGATCTCGCCAGCTGGTCAGTTGTGCAGATTAAGGAACACCTGACCAGGCTGGGAGACAAACTGTCATTCATTTCATCTGACATCTCCTTCTCTGAGATCCTGCCAGTCTGGGAGAGGGGGGCAGATGGACGGAAGGTCAGAGAAGGGGAGACAGGGGAGCTAAACTTGTGGCTCAAGAGCTGGTGCCAGGAAAACAGACACAAATTTGTAGGTAACTGGCAACAATTTTGGAAGCGAACGTTCTTTAAATTCGATGGACTGCATCTGACTAAGGAGGGAGTCAGTGCATTGGGGCAGAAGTTTGACGTCTTTGCAGAATATTTAAACTAGCAAAATGGGGAGGGGGTGCAGCACCCGAGACATCGAACGGGAAGAACACCCCACCCCACCCAGCTAGTGATCAAACAGGAGTTCAGCATGTTTGTAGTTCATTTGCATCACCAGGTAAGGAAAAAGGTCCAGCTCCCCATAAGACGCACAGGGGAAATGCCGGACCTCGCCCAACAACTAACACACCAAAATCTGGCCAATGGAAAATCATGTACACAAATGCTCGCAGTCTGGGAAACAAAATCCCAGACTTGCAGGCAACAATGACATAGGCTAAACTGGGCATAGTAGCCATTAGCAAGACATGGTTCACCAGTAACCATACTTGGGAGACTTCAGTACCAGTCTATGTACTGTTCAGAAGAGACCGAGGTGCAAAAAGTGTGTGGGGGGGTGGAGTGGCCCTGAATGTCAACGAAGATATCAAAGCTACAGAAATTCAGAATACACATAAGGAGCCAGAAGAACTGTGGGTCACCCTGGAAACAGGAAACAAAACAGCCATATGAACTGGGGTTGTCTACAGGCTTCCAGACCAGGGGAGGACATAGACATATTACTGTTAGAAGATATACAAAATGTGACAGCTAAAGGGGAGGTTCTGATAATGGGAGACTTCAACATGCCAGATACAGATTGGTCATTACCAGCAGGAACATCCAAAAGAACTAGACACATGGTTGATTCCCTGCAGGGGAAGGGCCTCAAACAACTGGTACAACAACCTACAAGAGACACGGCTATCCTAGATTTACTACTGACTAATGGAGAAAGGATCACAAATCTCCAGGTAGATGGTCACCTGGGGACAGTGACCATCACATGGTATGGTTCAATTTGGCCACTAGAACTAAATCATCCTATTCCAAGGCAAAAATATGGGACTTCAGAGGAGCTGACTTTGATAAGATGGCCAGCAGAGTTAAGCTAGCCCTAGCAAGAAGAAATACAGGTGAGGGGGTACAGGCAAAGTGGGCAAGCATTAAGGATGCAATACTTGAAGCAACATCCCATTGTGTTAGAGAGAAAAGCAAGAGCAAAAGAAGGAGGAAACCACTCTGGTTCTCAAAGACAGCAGAAGAAAAGGTCAGAACCAAAAGGCTGACCATCAGAAAATATAAGGGAACACAGTGGGATGAAGATAGGGAGGCATACCAAACTTCCCTAAGGGAAGCAGGGAAGGCAGTAAGGCAGGCAAAAGCCCAAACCAAGGAAACACTAGCACAAACAGTAAAAGGGGACAAGACTTTCTATAGATACATTAGTGAAAAGAGAAAGTCCAGAGGGGGTATTGCTAAGATCAAAGGGGTAAGGGGTAAGGGGGAGTGTGTGGAGGAAGACCAAGGAAAAGTATCTATCTTAAATAGATACTTCTGCCTGCATTTACTGGAGGAGAAGGTAGGCAGCCCACAGTTCAGCACCATGGACACAGGGGGTGAGGGAGGTGTGCACTAGTCCCTTCACAAAAGAAAGGGTCCTACAAGAGCTCGATAAGCTCAGGGTGGACAAGGCAATGGGACCTGATGGCATACATCCCAGGGTACTAAAGGAGCTAAGGGTGGAACTAGCAGAGCCATTATAAGAACTGTTTAGTGAGTCTCTGAGCACAAGAGAGGTCCCAGAAGACTGAAGAAGGGCTCATGTGATCCCACTCGACAAGAGTGGTAGCAGGGAAGAGGCAGAGAACTACAGACCAATCAGTCTTACCTCAGTAGTGGACAAGATTATGGAGGCACTCCTTAAGGAAAGGATAGTGCAACACCTGGAATTTATAGGAGCACAGGATCCAAGACAGCATGGGTTTTCAACAGGAAGGTCGTGTCAAACTAATCTCATCGATTTCTTCGACTGGGTAACCAGAGCGGTGGACCAAGGGGGTACGGTTGATGCCGCCTACCTTGACTTCAGCAAAGCTTTCGATATTGTTCCACATAGAAGGTTGATTAATAAGCTGTGGAGGCTCGGGGTGGGTCAGAAGTCGGTCAACTGGGTGGCAAACTGGTTAGCGGGCAGAAAACAGAGAGTGGTGGTAAATGGTATACAGTCAAAAGAGATGCAAGTCACAAGTGGGGTACCTCAGGGATCAGTCCAGGGGCCAGTCCTCTTCAATATCTTCATCAGAGACATTGCAGATGGACTGGAGGGTAAGATTTGTCTGTTTGCAGATGACACCAAGATCTGCATCAGAGTAGATGATCCAGATGGGGTGGGCAGAATGAGAAGAAATCTGGATAAACTAGCAAAATGGTCGGAAGAGTGGCAACTGGGGATTAACGCAAAGAATTGCAAGATCATGCACATAGGGAAGAGAAACCCTGAAGCCACCTATAGGTTGGGAGGGGAGTTGCTGGCAATCACAAGGGAAGAAAGAGACTTGGGCATCATCATCACAGATGACCTGAAATCATCCAAGCAGACCACTAAAGCAGTAGGTAAGGCTAGAAGGATGTTGGGTGTATTAGTAGGGGTATCACAAGTCGGAAGAGGAAGGTAATACTCCCTCTTCACAAGACACTGGTTAGGCCCCATCTGAAGAACTGCATGCAGTACTGGAGGCCACATCTGCACAAAGACATTAACAAAATGGAAGCAGTCCAGAGAAGGGCAACCAAAATGGCGCAGGGCCTGCATCAGAAAACATATGAGGACAGATTAATGGAGCTCAATATGTATACCCTAGAGCAAAGGAGGGAGAGAGGTGATATGATCGTAACATTCAAACATCTTAAGGGCATTAACAAGGTGAAAGAGTCTAACATGTTTCAATATAAGAAAAATAACTGGACAAGAGGACACAGCATGAGATTAGAGGGAGGCTGATTAAGGGGTAATGTGAGGAAGTTCTTTTTAACAGAAAGGGTGGTGGATACATGGAACGGCCTACCTCAGGAAGTGATGGACATGAATACAGTGCAAGTCTTCAAATAGGCATGGGATAGGCATAAGGGGGCAATACAGATGAGTATGAATAGATAGGCCATTGACAGAGTAAAGGCCTATGGCACATTCAATAAGGTAGAAAAAATGGGCAGACTGGATGGGCCTTGCAGTTCTTGTCTGCCGTCAACTTCTATGTTTCTATGTAGTGAATCAACAGAGTATTCCAAGGTAGTAGAAAGTATGACTAAGATATTTATTGAGAGAGGATATGATTATAATCTAGTCAGGGACATAGAACTAGAGATTTCATCACACCCAAGGGACAGATATTTTACACCTACGCAGAAAGAGAATACTGGTAACAGAATTGTTTTCTCCACACCTTCAATCAATCAATCAAAGTCTTTATTTAACCAGGTGATCACCGTTGAGCAAGCTCATTTTCGAGGTGGACCTGGGTTTGTAAACAAGGAACAAGGGACAATATACATGGGATGCAACACACAAGAAAATAATAATAATACAAATAAAGTGAGACACAATAATACAGTATATACAAAGTATCAGCAGGTAGCATTGACAGTAGTATATGTTTGGAACTGAAAATACAGCTAGTTTTGTGTAGGACACAATTTTTCATAAAAGTAAAGAAATATACATATCAGGTGCACCGAACACAAATAAAACTTAATATAAAAAGATATATAGTGATACGGTAAGGAGAATTTAGAGCTGGAACCAGGGTCAAAGGAATGTGGAAGGGACAGATATGGGGTAGAAAAAGGGGAGAGGGAAGAGTCGATTATAGATGCGATCAGTCTTTTAACAGCAGTAATTAGAATGTGCTTGGACTTATAGGAGTCACTATTTAGGTAGACAGGCACATGACTCCTTATTATGATGTAGATATAGAGATTTAAAAGCTGCTAGGCTGATGGGGTGAGTTAATTTCAAAGTTTTTGCAGCTTGTTCCACAGTTGAGGGAGCACAAAGCTGATGGCTGCTCTGCCAATGCGAGATTTTGTTTTGTAAACATAAAGGTAGATATATGAGGTGCTTCCCAGGGCATACTTCCCCAGAGTGCACAAAGGTAAACAGACAGAGATATACTGGGGCAGTTTATTTGAGATAGCTTTGTATGTCCAAACTGCAGCATTTTTTGGCCGTCTGTAAGCAAGGGATGACCATCCCACTACCGTGTACAATGCACAGTGGTGGGTTGAGTATGGAAGACCCGTGATAAATCTTATGGTTCTGTGATAAAGCGTATCGAGTTTGGCTAGGGTACCTGCAGGTCCCTGACTATATAGAAAGTCTGCGTAATCCAATAGGGAAAGAAAGGTAGTTTGAACAAGTTTCAGTCTAGTGTCTCTTGTGAGGAGATTATTAATCCTAAAGAACAGACCGATTCTTTGTCTAAGTTTCTTTGCCAGTTCTTCTAAGTGATCTCATAGACCTTATAGTCATTTGTATGAAACATTAAGAAGGTGATCAATGAACATTGGTACATCCAACAGACAGAGACAACAAGAAACACCAGATTAAATAACAGACCATCATTTACATCAAGAAGAAATCAAACCATCAAAGAAAGATTGGTACATACACAACATTTTATATAAAAGAGACACCACAAAGACAGCTTTTACTGGGTCCATTGGCACCAGGCAGCATTCCATGCGGACACTGTTTCCAATGTGGTAATACCAGCAAGAAAACATTTTTTGAGGGTCTATATACAACAGGAGTTTCCCGATAAAACAGCATATAAACTGCAAAAGTGGCCATGTGGTCTATCTCCTTCACTGTTCCTGTGATAAAGTGTATGTGGGCAAGACCACCAGAGAACTACGAAAAGAGGCCAGAAGGGGAAGGATCCAGATTCATTTCAGTGCAATACAGTAACTGCTCATTGCTGTTTTTGTTTTAAACCTAAATTTGTGGGCTTTTAGTGGTACTGTTATTTCTTTGCTGTCTTTAGAATTGTTTTTGGGCTGCTGAAAATTTAAAACTTAGTTTGGTGTGCTTGTAGTGGTGCTGTTTTCCTTTGCTGTCTTTACTTGCTGAAAATGTTGTCTTGTCTTGTCTGTCTTGCCCTGCAATTTAGGGGAGGGGTGTTAAATGTATGACCTCTGACCTCAGCTATGTAATAACTGGAGGTGGGGCTCAGTCAGATTTGTGGCAGCATGTTGATTTTTGGTTTCTCAGAAGAGGCCAGAAGGGGAAGGACCCAGATTAATTTCAGTGCAGTAATTGCTCATTGCTATTTTTGTTTTAAACCTAGACTTGTGGGCTTTTAGTGGTACTATTTCCTTGCTGTCTTTATTTAGAATTGTTTTTGGGCTGTTGAAAATTTAAAACCTAGTTTGGTGTGCTCGTAGTGGTGCTGTTTTCCTTTGCTGTCTTTATTTGCAACAAATTTTGTCTTGTCTTGTATGTATTGCTCACCCACCCTCCCCTGCCACCACTCTGAATTATATGCCCTGTTAAATCTGATAGACAGAAGCCAACCACAGGGAATAGAAGGGGTTGTGGAGTAGGAGGGGCATAAAAGGGAGGAATCCCACCCTAAGCACAAAAAGTGTTTTGATTCTTTTTTGTTTGTTTGTTTTCCTTCTTTAAATAAAGTATCTGAGGATTGGTGGCGGGATTTTCAGGACAGTAAATTAATAAAGAGGGAACTACAAGGAGAGCTTCGGTTACAGACAAGTACTGGAATAGCAGTATAAGTGCAGTATAATATGGGGAGTGGTGCAATCCAGCAGATGCGGGGCAGCCATATTCAGGCAGACCTTCTAAATGCTGAGGTGCTGCCCCATCTGCAGGCATCTCTCTGGACTGCAGGATGAGGTAGCCAGACTCAGAGTGGAAGTAAACTGCATCAGGAATACCTTCTCCCCTATCCAGAGACCACATAGTCTAAAGCCGCTACCTCAAAGGATATCAAGAACGAGGATCACTTGGATGATAGTTGGCTCAGGAAGGGTTAGGGCGGTCAGGCAGAGGCACATCCCAAATCTTATTCCACTCCAGAACTGTCGGTGAGCTGTACCCAATGTTGGCTGCACCGTTAGGATTCCTGCTGACGGCTGTGCAGACTATGCTCCATCCCATCCTAAATCCAATTCATAGATGGCACCGATCATTTTTTTTTTTTTGTCTCTTTAGGCTTATGACCCCTCTCTAGTCCCCTCTGGTGCATGCTTATACAGCTGGGGAGTATTTCTTAATGCCGACACTCAGAATCCTGTCATACAGGATCCCGGGTTCGGCAGCTCAACACACACCCACTCGACAGACAGAAGCTGGTGACGACAGGGGCAGGGTAGCAGATGTGATGAACTGCTACCCTACTCCTAGTCAGGCACCACAAGGGAGTGGAAAATTCCAAGGTTGGCTGACCTGCTCCCATGGTGTGGAGGACTAAGCCACTAGCAGCTCAACCAACATGACACTACAGACCTGGGTTCAGTTCCTGGGATGACAATTTTGGTGCTGCACTCTTCTTCCCCTCCCCCATAATTTTGTTAACCTACTCCAAGGTCTGCGCCCCCTTGGAGTTGGTTATTTTAGTTACGGGGGTGCGGGGGTGGAAACTCCCATGTGGGGGGGTGCAGGGGGGCTTGCCCCCTGCATTGCACCAAGACCAACAGTCGGTCTCCTGAACTTGGGCTTATGGAGTTAGGGAGACTGACTGTTGGGATTCTGAAGTGAATCCTACAGCTGTGTAGTGTGAATTTTATATGTTTTGCAATTTAATTGTACTCATCTACAGCATGGAACATGTGTTACATTTTGGGGTGGGTATGGGCGGGGAAATATTCCCCTTGTTAAATTTCACAAAGTGCCAGCTTCTCATACCTGCAGTTAGTTGCAGGAAGTCAGCAGCGTTACATTAAAGATGCCAGTTAAAGGAGATGTCTACAAGAGGATGATGCAAGGTCCAACTGCAAAAACAGACACTACAATCCTGTCCATTACAACTCCATGAGACCATACCACTAGCAGCATCTGGTGTCAGTGTGACTCAGTTGGTAGCACATCTGCCTCAGGACCTTCTACCTATTCTGGTGCTGTCCTGGTGGGTGTCCTGGTGTAAGCAAAAGAACCCAGGGCATTCAAAGAGTGGGAGACATTCCCGGTGTCCTGGCCAACATCCCCTTCCCATAAAACCAGTTAATGCAATTGTTCAGGCTATGTGTGGGTGTTGATGTATGATATGGTCCCCTTTACACATTCAGTCACTTCACTACCAGTCTAACATTGCTTGTAAAACACTTTGGGATATACTGTTTATGAAAAGCACTATATAAATGCTGATTCTTCTTCTTCTGTAATCCAGTCTTAGTATTATATATGTAATGCACCTGGCATAGAATATAATTTCGGAGCATAAGACTATGTAGGCGTTCCATCACCCTCAATTTCTAAAAACTCCAAAAAAGGTTTTTCAAATGAGATATTGGCTGCATGCAAAGCTTCTATTTCAGTGATACCACTTTCTGTCTTGATATTACAAGTATTTATTGTTCCCTCAATTACATTTAATTTCAGTTCAGATATTTGTGTCCCTGAACTGCTGCGCCTACAGATAATCCTGATCTCATTAGAAATATATATTTTTATTGACATTCAGAATATGAGAGACCCTGCAAAGTTATATTCCTGTTTAATAAAAATTGTATTCATAATTTAGGATCGCATGTTCTGAGTGGCTATCTTGACTGTCTCAATGGTGGACATTTTAGGATGGTCTCAGGTCTCAAGCAAACAGTACAGGGTAAGGCCAGCTAGGTGGGGGGTCAGAAAAGAAGTAGGAGATGGTATCTTACTATCTGACCTGATTGGTTTCCAGGCTTCCCTTGTTGGCAACAGTATGTTTGGTACATCTCTGTGCTGGTTGCCTACAATATCCCAAAACCAAAACTGTTAGTGCCTTTGTTAGTTCACCTTTTTATTTTAGAAATGTACCGTGATGTTGAACAAACACGATGCAGATGACTGAACATTTCTGAAGAAATGAAATTGTCTAATTTAATCTCGCACTGGTTGGCAAGTATATGTTTCGTAACTGCTTGATTGGCATCAACAGTTCGTACAGAAACCAATCATACTGTCCTTACAATAGCATTTCTAGTTAATTCGTTGATCACCATGTTGGCAGTGCCACACACTGATGCCATCTTGCCATGTCTGCCATTAGATGACAAGTTTCGTAGTGGGCAAGCATTCTTTATATTTATTTGTTCATTCATTCATTCACTCTTCATTCATTAATTCATTTATTTGTATATTTATTTATTAATTAGGTGAGGGCGATGCATAACAGATATAACTTGGCAGTTAAAAATAAAATAAATAATAATCAACATTGTTTGGTATAGCATCAGCACATAGTGACAATCTGGACTGGTGACATATGCAATCTGTACCAAACAGGAGAGTAGCTTGTGTGAAGCACACATTAAGCATGGGGCTTAATGTTAAGCTGCTGCCCCTTTAAGAGCACTTAGAACGTGCATGTAACAATTTGTTGCACTGCCTGGCAGTGCCATGTGTGCCTGTCAGTCAGAGTATTGTCAGTCTGGGGCTAGACCTCATGAAGAGAACATCTGCAGTACAGCAAATAAACCTGCCTTATTCTTTATTTTATGCATCCGACTAGTTATTCACACGTTCCAGATGGGGTCCTCACCAGTAGCACCTGCAGCAACCGAAGGGTGTGGCAGACGACAGAGAAGGTAAGGGGTCTTTTAGTGGTGGACCAAATAACCAAAACGCCACACATGGTGGAGAACGTGGCCCTTCTTCTGCCCAGACCCCCATCTCGCGTTGCCTGCGTCGCTGGGTACCCCAAAGTCATCACTCCAGTATGCCTGAACTGTTTGAATGCTACTTTAAATGCAGCACAGAAGAAAGAAAAGATGAACTGTCCTCTTGTTTAGCAGCCTGCAACCCTCTTACTGCAACAAGAAAATCAAAAGTAAGACTGTTTAACATCTCACGTGGCACATTTATAAGGTAGAAAAAGAAATGGGCAGACTGGATGGGCCTTACGGTCCTTATCTGCCATCAACCTCTATGTTTCTATGTTTAAGCCAGCTGCTCAATGACGGGACTGTCAAAGTTGAAATTCTCCAGCCCTATGCACAGAGCCGGGCTCCTCAGCAAAACTGCACCCCCACATCGTGGCAAGGCTTTTCCTGAACCACTGTTTGCCTGGACTATTACCCTTAGCTGCAGCCACAGTACCTCTTCCACTGAGGATCACAGCTCTGACAGAAAAATCAAGTCAGCTGTTCAAGACCTGCAAAGCACATAAATAAAAAGTAAACATACTGCACCAAACCGGGTACTCTGTTTATTCAGTGGCCCTCCTGCAGCCACACTGGAGGCAGCTCAGCTCCTGTATACCGCTCACTCGATCTGCCCTGCAGCCACAGAAAACCCCTGCATTCCCTCTCCCCAGTTGGCCACGCAATAAAGACCACAGCAACAAATAATACGGGAGCAATACAGAGAAAAAAAAGAAGCAAACCGCGTAGCTCCTCCACAGACTGTCCTGCTCCTGCCTGCTTTACCCTCCTTCATATGGACACTGCTGCCACTACGGAGCTCTTCTCTGCTGCAGACCCACACTGCAGCATCTGCCTCCCAGTGGAACATCGTCGCTCAGAGCCGCCTTGCAAGATCCCCAACTCAACCCAGTAGCACGTCTCAAGAAGCCACCAGCATGACATCAATGCTTTTCCCTCACAGTTGTAACCAACTGTGGCCACGCCTAAGCCAGACCCGCTCCAAACTGCTGCCCTTCAGGACCTCAAGTCAGTCCTGCTCCTCCTCATAGCTCAGCCCTGCCACAGGATCCCTCCTCTCAATTTCAGCTCCCCGGCTCCCCTTGGAGCACACAGCACCAGCACAATCACCCAGCCAAAGCCACGAAGACCGCAGCTTCTGTCCCTTGGCCCTCCTGCAGTAGCTCCACTCCTCACCGACTGCTGTGGCACACACAAGTGCATGGAGCTCTGCTCCCTCCCACATTGGCAGAAGGCCCGCTCCTCGGATCTCCAGCCAGCCAGTTCCACTCGCAGCAGCTCCACAAGCAAACGCGGCTCCACCAGTTACACTACCCTCTACCGCAGCTAGTTCCGGAAGCTAAAACGGAGCGCTTCTCTCGCCAAGCTGCTCAGCTGTTCCCTCCCTATCTCAGCAGCCTCTTCCTCCTGCTTGGAGCCTCTACTGCCACTCAGCAACATAAACAAACAGGGGCAAGTAAAAAAAGAATAAATCTGGGCTGCACCGGAGCCTCCGCTCCCCACTCTCAGCATAAAGCTGCCATTTGCCACGCTACAAAAAGGGCTTGTCACATAAATAAAAGAAAGAATGCAGGAGCCCAAGTGGAGTAAATAAAGAAATGGTATCACGGGAAAACAAGAAAACGAAAGGCTATTAAGCAGCATAAGCAAAGACAGGGACACAGCATGAATCAATAAAGGACAATAATTCCTGTACAAACCTAAGTAAAAATAAAAATAAAAGCACAAGCTCACTTAAAACGGAAAGCAAACAAGCAGTCAAATACAGAATGTTCACCAGTTGTGCCACTCACCACAAAATTCCCGCCATTTCAGTCCGGGGAAAAGGCAGCAGGGAGGCAATCGCCATTTTGAACATTGTTAGGCAGCCTTCTGGAAGAAATCCTCCATCTTGAGCACAGCAAAAACAACAATACAGGAAGTGAACCTTGACCACCTTGCTGGTGGCCATCTTGCTACAGTCAGGCCAGTCAAATCCCACAGGAACTGCATGTCACAGTTCGGCGGCCATCTTGGGAAGGGCACAAATTGACCTCACTCCATTGAAATCAATGGGAGTCCTACTGAAATGAATGGACACTGCAACAAAAAGCTGATTTTTGCAACAAAACCTTTATTTAAATAAACAAAACAGAATTGAGTGGGAAATCCTTTATTACGATGTCATTGATGAACTTTGCTACAAAAAAAATTGTAATTTTGTATACAAAGATCATTTTTGCTTGGCACTTCATCTACAACACAATGTCCTGTCTCCTGCATGGTGGCAACTCCTTCTCACCCGTACGACCTTCACTCAGTGAAACGAAGCTCATCTCCAACCACAGTGTCTGACAATGACACAGATATGGGCGCTGGTGTGTCCAGAGTCCTACCTTCACCCACCTCAAGGGTATGGGGCTACAAAATTGAAACAATCCTCCATGACATCCAGTCTTCTATTTCCGCTCAAGAAGCACCAGCTATGCAAGCTATTCAAGATGATTTGGCCTACATTAAAGCCATTGCACCACAGTCCACGGTCCATACCAGCCTGCAACCAGTACCTTTCTCAGTTTTGCCTCACGAAGACGCTGTTGAAAGGCTGGAGCAATTCCAAGCTTGGATTTCCTTACATGGTTGGACTGATCCTGTGCGTATTTCCAATGTCTTGCACTTACTTCTGAGAGGGGCTACCATTTCCTGGTTTAACGCACTTCCAGACCAAGTCAAGGGAGATGCTGCCACACTGTACGCAACCTGCAAAGCCCATTTTCTCCAAGCACACCCACCCTGGTTATTAGAGCAACAGCTGTGGGAATGTACAAAGCAACCCACCGAATCTCTTGAAGCCTTCATAGTGGACAATGAGTCTCACTGCAAAAGCTTACAGAAAGTTGAGAAAGAACAAATCACAATATTTGTTCAGGGACTGCTTCCTCAACTCCGTCTTTATGTAATCCAACAGAAACTAGCAACCTGGATGGAGACAATCCAAGTGGCACGACTTGCACAACAATCCACAGCAGTGTCCCAAGCTACCAGTGTACAAGCACCTCAGTCGTCGCAGTTTTCCACCCTCGCAACATGTGTCCAGCAGCAGCAATCAGTGAGAGAGATGCTCACAAGTATCAACACTCTGCACCGCAGCTCAACTGCTTCTTCTACTACCTCTGTCAATGTCCTTCGCCCAATTCGACAGTGACCTCTTCCACCTCCATCTTCACGAGAACCAGTGATTTACCAGTGGTGTGGATTCAGGGGACACACTGCTGCTGTCTGCCGAAAGCTAAAGTACTACAGAAATCAAAAGAACCACAGGCGCCCACCACTGCACAATCAGCAAGATAACCGCAGCTACTTCCAGGACCAGAGGAACACAGCAATTGACCGCCCCTCTGACTCTCGCGATTCAAACAAAACTCTTCCTCCAACTGCAAACTCTGGCACACTCTCACTTCCTGGAGCAAAGGTACCTGTCATCCAATCACCTCTCCTAGCAAACTATGTACCTGTATCCACCGGAGATTGGTCTATGCACATCTTGGTTGACACTGGAGGAGAAATATCAGTTATCAACAGCAGTATTTTAAACAATCAAGCTATTTGTCACATACCTAATGTCTCTCCAGCCGACATAAAGTACATTATCACAGTCAGTAGAGATACAGTACCTATCACAGGCATGGTCCATCTCAAGCTTCACTTTGGCTCACAGCAAGCTACTGTCAAGTTTTACATAGTGCCTGATCTTCAACCTGCAATAATTCTAGGCCTGGACTTTCTCAAAGCTCACAAAACCATCCTAGACTTTGCCTCAAGTAAACTGTCACTGGATCCTCGGAGGCAACTCGCAGCTATAGACTCAGTCATTGTGCCTCCTCAGTCGGAAATTATTTTGATTGCCAAGATTCGAGGTGAATCACTTCCACAAGGTGTTGTTGGCATCGTCACAGGATCCCCTGTACTGCATTCATCAGGTCTCCTTCTGGGAAATACCTTATTGGCGGTGCATGATGGTGCAGTTTTCCAAAAATGCTGCAACTTCACAGATGAGCCAGTAGTCACTTCAAAGGGTGCCAACATCAGAAAGTTTGTCTGCTTGTCTTCAGGGGACCAGCTCCATCTCAGGCAAGAACCTCAGCCTGGTTCCACCAACTCTACTCCTGTCAATAGTATCACAACCACTCCAACTTAAACAGAGTTACCTCTCAGTCAGCGACTATCCTCTTCCAAACTTCCAGCATCTCCAACAGAAAGGCAACAACTTTTGAAATTCCTGGAAAATTACCCAGATGTCTTTGTTGGTTTAGATAACAAGCTCGGATGCTGTGATATCCTGCAACACACCATCGAAGTACAGCCCAACCAGAAATCAATCCGTCAGCGAGTCTACAAAGTGGGACATAACCAGAAACAAGTCCTCGAGGACATAATCAAAGACATGCTTGACCAAGACATAGTCGAAGAATCTGCAAGCCCCTAGGGTGCACCTTGTTTGCTAGTGGTAAAAAAGGACAAAGGGTATCATTTTGTGGTAGACTACAGAAAACTCAATGCCTACACGGTGCAATATGCTCATCCCTTGCCTACAATCGAAGATGCTTTAGAGGGTCTTGGTGTGGCCAGTCCTGCTTACTTCACCACTCTAGTCCTTCAGAGTGGGTTCTACCTAGTTTCAATTGATCCAGCTTCTCATCCATACACAACATGGCGCTGCCACTTGGGACTTTTCCAGTTCAGACATCTGCCTATGGATCTTTGGAACAGACCAACCACATTTCAACATGTTATGGAAGCCGTACTACATGGGTTGTCTTTAAAATCTTGCCTAGTCTACCTGGGTGATGTGATTGTCTTCAGCAGAACTTTGCCAGAGCACCTCCAACATCTTCAAGAAGTGTTTGAATGTCTCAGACAAGCCAATATCAAGCTTTGCCCAGAAAAGTGTTGTTTTGTGCAGCATCAAATTCATTACCTGGGACATGTGGTTAGTTCTCAAGGCATCTCTTCAGAGCCAGACAAGCTCTCAGCAGTCAAAGACTATCCAGAGCCTAACAATCTCAAAGACCTTCGAGCTTTCCCAGGCTTGTCTGGCTACTATAGGAAGTTCATTTGCAACTACGCCAAGATTGCAGCTCCACTGTACGCCCTCAACAAAAAGGGATGTGACTATATTTGGACTTCTGAATGTAAAGAGGCCTTTGACACCTTAAAACAAAACCTAATCTCTTCTCCAGTATTGGCCTACTAAAGGTTCGACCAACCATTCAAGCTCTACTCAGATGCTAGTTTCTTTGCAGTGGGCGCTGTGCTCTGTCAAATTCAAGATGGAACAGAACGAGTTGTCTCCTATGCTGGGCACTCTCTTTCCTCAGCTGAGCAGAACTATGGCATCACAGAGAAAGAATGTCTAGCCATGGTATTTGCTGTGAAGAAATTTGACTGCTACCTTTGCTACTCCTCCTTTACAGCTATCGTTGATCACTCTGCCCTCAGATGGTTATTTGAAATTAAGGAGCCAGTAGGCAAGTTCACCCGATGGATCACCATGCTGCAATCCTACAACTTTGAAATTCAATACAGACTAGGTCGAGTTCACTCAAATGCTGATGGTGTAAGCCGGAGATGATATCCCTCTGCATCCTCCTCAACAGATGAAGAATCCTGCTTACAAGCTCTTCCCTTCCATGCCACAGATGTGCTTCCTGTGGACACTCCTACAGCACTTCAAGTTGCTTTGCTGCTCCCTACTGCTTCTACAGAGAGACACACAAATCCTCAGCTACTGCAAGCAGCCGAAGAGCTTCTCATCTCCTCTACATCTGATCTGTCCCTGGCAACTGTTAAAATGCAACAAAGAACTGACACTCAATTTACAACCATAATCTCCTACTTAGAGTCTGGAACCTTACCGCTACAAAAGACATATCGACAAGATGTACTCTTCTTTGCTTCACGGTACTTCCTCAATGACTGTTTGCTCTTTCACATTTGCACCAAGGAAGGCAAGGGTCATTGCACGGATAGAACTCACGTACAGCTGGTTGTGCCAGCCTCTCTTATCCCATAAGGTTCTTCTCTCCACTCATGCCTCTCCACTTTCGGGAGGTCATATGGGAATACACAGAACTCTGGAAAAGACAAGGCTTCACTTCTTCTGGCCACACATGAACAGGGACATTGTCCAGTTTGTTAAATCCTGCTCTCAGAGAAAGCCTCCGGCCAAACCAACAAAGGCACATATCATCCCCATGCCCGTAGCCACTGAACTGTTCCAAAGAGTCAGCACTGACATTCTTGGGCCCTTACCAACATGCTCTGACTCTGGTAACAAATACATCTTTGTCTTTGTGGACTATCTGACAAAGTATTTGGAACTCGTCCCCCTAAGAGACATTAAAGCCTCTACTGTGGTAAGTGCCTTTCTCACTACAGTCATTTGTCGTCACGGTACCCCATCATACCTACATTCAGATAGAGGCACTAACTACCTGTCCACTATTATCTGAGAAACTTGCAAACTTCTTGACATAAAAAAGACACACACCACAAGTTACCATCCACAATGCAATGGACAGAGTGAAAGAATGATGTCCACCATTCTCAGCACACTCTCCAAGTATCTGGATGAGACTCACGACACCTGGGACCGGTTTGTTCCCTTTGTGCAGTTTGCATACAATACTAGCCCTTGTGTTGACAGCACAGAATACACCCCCTTCTTCTTAGTCTATGAATGTCATCCAAGAACTCCACTGAACAGGGATATCTCACTGCTAGAGGTGCCCAAGTCAGCTTCTTCTTTCATTATCCCTCTTCTGGAACAGCTGGAACTTGCCCGACGAGTTGCAATCACCATGTTGGGCCAGAGAAAATCGGCAATGAAGAAAATGTCTGCAGCCAAGCTGCATGAGCCTTCATTCTCTGTTGGGGACATTGTGTATTTGTACCATCCTGTTCTTCTTCCAGGCACCACCAAGAAACTGCTTTGGCCCTGGACTGGTCCATTCTACATTGCAGAAAAGCTTCCTCCGGTCCACGTTCGTCTGCGACGCAAGTCAGATGGCAAGCTGGTACACAACACAGTCCATATAAATTGACTAAAGCATGGGTACCTGAATAACAACCTTCCAGATGACCCCAGTCCTCCCACAAATGACGCTGCCCTTGAGCCTGCCATCCTCTCTGAAGCTGAGATTCCCCCAGATAACTTGCAACCAGTTCCTACAGATCTTCCCACTCCTGACACTCTCCAGCCAGATTCCATTTTTCCAGATGATTTGCCCGGGACTTCCTCTTCTTCTCAAGCTTCTTCTTCTTCTTCTTCTCAGAACTCTCTTCCACACACCCCAGTGTACCAGATCGAGAAGATCTTAAGGAAGAAGTTTGTCAATGGATCCTGGACTTACAGAGTAAAGTGGTGTGGATTCAATAGTGGGCAGAACTCCTGTGTCGCTTTTAATGACCTGACCCCCTCCTGTCAGGAACTAGTGCAATCCATGCATGCCTCCATTTCCACTGACCGGAAAAGTCGACGGAGGTCTTGAACTTTTGTTACCGGACTCAGTAAAATGTGTTGGGACTAATTCATTTTCTGATTTAACTGTTTGCAGTAAATATCTCTTTGTACCTGTCTCTTACGCACCTGTTGCCATGATACTATTTACCTGCACTAATGCTTTTGCTCCTTTAGGAATGTCTCTTTCCATTGATAGTCCACCTATTCAACTGTTATTAAAGCGTGAGCCTGCATTCTGGGTATCCTCCTGCTGCTACCCTTCCCTCTCTTCCCTTTTCCTCCCCCCACACTTTAGCGCTTGTGGCATGACCAAGTCTGACATACTATTGTGTCTCCCTCCTCTCTGGTGCTACTCTGACTGGTCCCCAGTGTAGTCCAGGTTATTTCCTCCCCCCCCCCCCCGCAGTGGAGTACTGGTTTGTTTTGTGAAATCTAATGCCTTGTAATGCATGAATATATGTTTTTGCCTTAAAAATGACTTAAACTGTTTTTTGGAAACTGTTATAGATTTATTGCTTGTTCAAGTAGTGCTCACATTCATTGTTCCGGCGGTGATGTGAAGCACACATTAAGCATGGGGCTTAATGTTAAGCTGCTGCCCCTTTAAGAGCACTTAGAACTTGCATGTAACAATTTGTTGCACTGCCTGGCAGTGCCAAGTATGCCTGTCAGTCAGAGTATTGTCAGTCTGGGGCTAGACCTCATGAAGAGAACATCTGCAGTACAGCAAATAAACCTGCCTTATTCTTTATTTTATGTGTCCGACTAGTTATTCGCACAGTCCAGATGGGGTCCTCACCAGCAGCACCCACAGCAACAGAAGGGTCTGGCAGACGACAGAGAAGGTAAGGGGTCTTTTAGTGGTGGACCAAATAACCAAAACGCCACACTTGTTTCACCCTCCACCAACAAAAAAAAAAATGCATTTTGACTACTGTGTATATGAATGTACTGATGTTTGAACAAACATAAATAGCCTGTGAAACGTATGCCCAAATCGTGACAGCACAGTAATCAGGGGTGCATGCCATGAGTAACTAAACTGAAGGTGTCCATTCATTTATCCACAATGTCAGATTGCAGTATAAAAGTTGGGACAGGTTTACATCTGTATCGGACAGTTCGGTGCAGTCAATTAGCATCTGTTCCAAAACATGCATGTTCCTTCCAGCTAATACTGGCCCAGCAGGGATGATCCTTTTCTGCTAACTATTGTACAGTGTGGTATTAAAACTTGAAAAAAAGGAAAAGAAAGAATATTGATTGATAATTAACTCACATAGATGTTTCCATTAGATTCTGTTAATGGATTTTGATCAATTAACTCAGTTTTTATTGCAAATGGTCTTAAAGGCATATACATTTAGTATTCTAAATATGCTTTGCATGGCTTATTGCCATATCAAATGTACAATTATACTATTCATCTACATGTAACCAGAGATTTAGGGCAGGATTCACAAAGCGTCTGAAATACCAGCAGCTGCGGGTAAACCTTGGCGCAAGTCGGTTGCGACTTGCGGATCCGCAGGTTACCCGCAGCAGCGGGTATTCACAAAGCTGAGGCTGGATTATGACCGGCTCCTTGATCTACGGCTGCTTGTGGGTGGTGTTTCCAAGTATATGTGCACAGCCGCGGGAATGGGTTACAGATGAAGGAAGTAGGTGTAACACCCTCCCCAACTGCTGCAGCTGTGAATCGCAACTGCTTCAGCTGTGGGCAATTACAGTCCACCACAGCAGTTGCGGAGAGGAACTTAGAAAAATTCCCTTCATGAATCCTGCCCTTAGTGTGCACACCTGAAGCTGACATACCATTATAACAGCTGTATATGTTAGCGAACCCCCCAATGGCCGCAGTGCTTCACTACATATATTAAATCAATAAATTCATCTTGCTCGTACTGTGACACTGGTCAATTTCATTTTCAGTTTGAAGGTCCATATTAACTTATGAATGTACACAAATGCTGGCAGTACTATGACAGCATGGACTGTGTAGTTTGCTCCAGTGTGCCACTCTTGGATGAACATTCTGCAGCTGCGCTCTTCTACACTAAATTATGTGGCGTATCAGTCCCCCTTACTCTCCCCCCACCTCCCCCTTCCATCTTGATCCAGCCCTTATTTCACCCTTGTCCAAAAACATTTTAAAGCTGTGTTCAGCTTATACTGATAGCATCTCATCAGACATTTTGTTCCACTTGGGTATTATTTGTTATGTGAAAAGGTTCCTTACTCATTTCTCCTTTTAATTTTCTCCACATAAACATAGAAACTGTCGGCAAAAAATGACCTCCAGGACCATCTAGTCTGCCCTGGTGTCCCTATCTACTGGAATACATTAGACCCTAATTAATCTCTGACTTAACCCCCTGCTCAGCACAATTACTGTGGACCCCTGTGTCTATACCATGCATGCTTAATACCTGATACAGTTACAGACCCCACCAACTCTGATGGGTGGCTGTTCCACAGGTCCATCACCCTTTCTGTATAGAAGTATTTTTTGACATCCCCTCTAAGTCTACATAAATCCTGCTTCATATTACTCCCCCCTTGCCCCTGAGCATCTCTTTCTGTGAAAATGACATTATCCAGCTCCTTAGTGATACAACCAAGTTTGAGTGTTTCGTTCATGACCCCTCTATTTTTTCCTCCATTGATTATACATTAAATTCCCTGTGTCGTGCCTTGCAGTGATTCTGACACATGCCTTTCACCATTTTTGGTTGCCCTTTGTCTTGACTGCCTACACCAGATATATTGCTTTCCTTAGATGAGGCCTCCAGAAATGGACACAGTATCACAAGATGGCCCTCACCACTGATCTACCCAGCCGTTTCATTAACTTCTCCCCAATGCTGGTGATACCCCTACTAGTGCAATACAGCATTCTATTTGCTTTTTCCATGGCCTTATTACACTGATGTGCTATCATCAGGTTAGAAAGTGACGGCAGATAAGGACCTCAAGGCCCATCCAGTCTGCCCATTTCTTTTTCTACCTTATGAATGTGCCATAGGCTTTTGCTCTGTCAATGGCCTATCTATTCATATTCATCTGTATTGCTCCCTTATGCCTATCCCATGCCAGTTTGAAGCTCTGCACTGTATTCATATCCACCACTTCTTGAGGTAGGTCATTCCATGCATCCACCACCCTTTCTGTGAAAAAGAACTTCCTCACATTACCCCTTAATTAGCCTCCCTCTAATCTCATGCTGTGTCCTCTTGTCTTGCTATTTTTCTTATATTGAAACATGTTAGACTCTTTCATCTTGTTAATGCCCTTAAGGTGTTTGAATGTTTCAATCATATCACCTCTCTCCCTCCTTTGCTCTAGGGTATACCTATTGAGCTCAGTTAATCTGTCCTCATATGTTTTCTGATGCAGCCCCTGCACCATTTTGGTTGCCCTTCTCTGGACTGCCTCAATTTGGTTAATGTCCTTGTGAAGGTGTGGCCTCCAGTACTGCATGTAGTACTCCAGATGGGGCCTAATCAGTGTCTGGTAAAGAAGGATTATTACCTCCCTCTTCTGACTTGTGATACCCCTACTAATACACCCCAACATCCCTCTAGCCTTACCTACTGCTTTAGAGGTCTGCTTGGATGATTTCAGGTCATCGGTGATGATGACATCCAAGTCTCTTTCTTCCCTTGCAACTGCCAGCACCTCCCCTCCCAGCCTATAGGTGGCTTCAATGTTTCTCTTCCCTATGTGCATGATCTTGCATTTTTTTGTGTTAAACCCCAGTTGCCACTCTTCTGATGATTTTGCTAGTTTATCCAGATCTCTTCTCATTTTGCCCACCCCATCTGGATCATCTACTCTGTTGCAGATCTTGGTGTCATCTGCAAACAGACAAACCTTACCCTCCAGTCCATCTGCAATGTCACCGATGAAGATATATAAGAGGACTGACCCCAGGACTGATCCCTAAAGTACCCCGCTTGTGACTTGCATCTCTTCTGACTGTATACCGTTTACCACCACTCTCTGTTTTCTGCCCATCAACCAGTTTGCCACCCAGTTGACCAAAGTCTAACCCACCCCGAGCCTACCCACGGGTGGATGGTAGATGAGGAGGATCCTGCAACCCACACCTGCTCCCATGACACACTCGAAGGACCTCATGGGCCCCACTGGTATCTCTACAAGGCCCAGTTCCACGTTAAAACAGATGGCTACACCCTCACCCCTACGATCCAATCTTGGGTGGTGTATCACCGAAAACCCAGCTGGTACTGCTGATTCCAATACCGGACCAACATTCTCATCCAGCCAGGTCTTGGTGATGCAAGCCAGGTAAGATGTCACAACAAGATCGGCAATAATTACCGTCTTGTTCTTTATTGACCTGGCATTGCATAACACCACCCAAGTTGGATGAGAAGCCATGGAAGAGTGGGTTACATGCCCACCATTGGTGAAACCCTTGGGTATGGGCACCAGAAAGGAAGGACCCCTCTTCAGGATCCATTTCATCCCAGAGCGCCTCTCAGCCCCACTACCCCAATTGGCCCCCCTGCCCCTCTCCAGGTCTCAGGCACCCACCCGCTGGCCCTCCGTGCTATCCTCAGAGCATGGCAATGTATGTACAATTTTGGGTTGCAGTGGGGTAAACAAAGGGGTGCAGGTCCCTCAACCCAGTGGGGGAACAACGCCTCCCAACCGAGACACGATCCCAACACATGTTGTCAAAATAACAATAAGTTTGATAATAAATAACAAAACTAAACAGCAATAACTATAATAATGAAACATTTCCAAACCAAATAATAACAAAACTGTCCCCCCTACAATCAAAACAAACCCCCTACCCACTATACAACCCAACAGAATGCCAAATATAAAACTAAAGTCACTTCAATTAAATAAAATAATAAATACAAAACAAAAACAAGAATCCAAAAACAGCAATTAAAAGAGCAGTGCTGCATGAATTGGTTATTTAAGCAATAAGGCATGACCAAGGGTTATGTTAATGGTCTGTTAATCACCTTCTAGGGGTGTACTGCGGCACGAGGTGTAGCAGAGTGCCACATGCCCCTAGATGGTGAATAACTGACCATTAACATAATCCCTGGGAGTGCCTTGTTTCTATCATAATAAAAAATGTTTTTACACAGTGTTAAACCTTGTTCAGCACATGGCTAAGCTCTACATGTATGTTAATAAGAGATTAACATAAGGCTGTTAGAATGTTGGCAAACAATCAGAAAGCTCCATTTCTCAGACCCTTTTTATAATGTCCAACGGTATTATTGTCCAAACTTGATAATAAATATGCTTTAATAATGTCCACAAGCCATGCTATAGCTTTCCAAAGAAGTCTGACACTGGAAAGGAGGGCTCTTCCCACCCCTTTAACCATAGACATCTGTCCAAATGGATGTAGCCCTCTCGCTGCCACATCAATATATTTTCTAGAAATGTCAGACCATATCAAACCAAAAAGGAGGCTCTCTCACTGCTTCCAAAAAGCATGAACGAGTATATATCCCCAGGCACCAATCACCTCTAACTTTAGGAGCAGACACAACTGATGTTCTTGCCAGGTAATTCACAGTGGAACCAGTCCCAAAAAATCAGGTCCTCTCATAAACTCATTGCCAGTCTGAATGCTAGACCCAGAACTTGCCCCTAAGCTGGCACCATTGCAAAAACCTGTTCCCCCACCTAAGCTGCTATAGCTACCTGACCCCCGTCAAGCAGACCCCCACAGCTCCACGACCGCAGGTAGATGCCCACCCTTCAGCCGGCACTCCTGACCCCTCCCCCGGGGAAAATAGATGCACCCTGCACTCACCTCAGGGCAAGCTCGTCCAGCTAGTACTAGTCCAACTGAGCTTCAAACAGGGACAATTCACAACTCAGCTCCATTCTAGTAGAGTTCACCCTCTGAAGCGACCCAACGACCCAGTTCATGCGGCTACCTTGCACTCCACTCCAGGCCAGTGCTTTAGGCTCCAAGATGCCAGGCAGCTCCCACCAACACAGACAGTCTACAGCCTTTCTCCCCTTCAAGCACAGACTGAGCTCAGTAAGATAGTCACTCCAGGAATCCACTTTAGCCACCACCTATTCACCCTCCTGGCTCCCAAAGTTGGATGACTGGCTATTAGTTCAGTATTGTGCACAAGCACCATAAGCACCACATTAAACAGTCCGCAAACAAGTTCGCAGCCATGTAAACAAATGCTAGTGCAGAAGGCCCAACAGATGGAAATAACAGCAGAAGCGTTACCAGTTAGTAGTCGATTTAAAATATTCTGACTGCAAACAAACTATCACTGCCGCAGCTTGATGCCCAATGAAAACAAACTCCACAAACTCTGGTCTAATGCTCATCTAACCTTGCAGGCCTGAAAACATCAATGAAACAAATTCCCACATTTTACAACAGTTGGAGTGGTTGTGGTTTCTGGATCCAACCCAATATGGTGGATGAGATTTCCACATTAGAGCAGACTGTTGACAGGCAACAGTCAACAGTATACCAGTATTTGACGCT
Source organism: Neoceratodus forsteri (assembly GCA_016271365.2). Classification (NCBI taxonomy): domain Eukaryota; kingdom Metazoa; phylum Chordata; order Ceratodontiformes; family Ceratodontidae; genus Neoceratodus; species Neoceratodus forsteri. Next base: position 580,713,605 of record CM057454.1, read on the forward strand.
AACTGAATAGAGATGATCGTGGTGCTGTGCTAACCACCCACCTCTACCCAGTCCCCCACCCCCCACTCACACACACACAGTGGATCATTTTGTTTCAGGCGGGCACCCCTGAGTCACCATCCCCACTCATCCTGCCAGTAATGTATTACCATTACTACTACTACTGCTAATAGTTGTATTGATCACGTGATCAAATACGTGATCAGACCTGATTTCGCTATGATAGACTCTTGTATGATGGCACCACAATCTCATCTGCCATATCAGATTTGACCCCCAAACTGTACACAAGTCAAACAATGCATAGCACAGATCAACCACACTGCCTTCTGCCCAACAACCTTTCCAGATAACTTATTTTGAGTACACCGAACAACATCTGGTACCACATTTCTCACACTCACTTAGTAAGTTACTGTATATACCTATGTGGAAACTGTACATATTTGTATGCCATGTCTTGCAAAGCATTATGAAACGGGCTTAAGATTTCAAGCCCTCTGATTGTTAGCCATGTGCTGAAAGTGTCTACTGCACAAAACATGACAGCTAAAAGGGAGGTTCTGTTAATGGGAGACTTCAACATGCCAGATACAGATTGGTCAATACCAGCAGGAACAACCGCCTGAACTACACACATAGTGGATTCCCTGCAGGAGGAGGGCCTCAAACAACTGGTACAACAACCCACAAGAGACAGGGCTCTTCTGGATCTAGTGCTGACTAACAAGGAAAGGATCACAGATCTCCAGGTAGAAGGTCACCCGGGGGGCCAGTGACCATCACATAGTATGGTTCAATTTGGCCACTAGAACTAAATCATCTGATTCCAGGGCAAAACTATGGGACTTCAGAGGAGTTGACTTTGATAAGATGGCCAACAGAGTTAAGATGGCCCTGGCAAGAAGAAATACAGGTAAGGGGGTACAGACAAAGTGGGCAAGCATTAAGGATGCAATACTTGAAGCAACATCCCATTGTGTTAGGGAGAAAAGCAAGAGCAAAAGGAGGAGGAAACCATTTTTGTTCTCAAAAACAGTAGCAGAAAATATCTGAGCCAAAAGGTTGGCCTTCAGGAAATATAAGGGAACGCAGCGGGATGAAGATAGGGAGGCATACCAAACTTCCCTAAGGGAAGCAGGGAAGGTAGTAAGGCAGGCAAAGGCCCAAACTGAGGAAACACTAGCGCAAACAGTAAGAGAAGGGGACAAGACTTTCTATAGATATATTAGTGAAAGGAGAAAGTCCAGAGGGGGTATTTCTAAGATCAAAGGGGATAAGGGGGAGTGTGTGGAGGAGAAGGACCAAGGAAGAGCATCTATCCTAAATAGATATTTCTGCTCAGTATTTATTGAGAAGTTAGGGCAGGGCCCATAGCTCAGCACCATGAACACAGGGAGAGAGGTGTGCACAAGTCCCTTCATAAAAGAAAGGGTCCTACAAGAGCTCGATAAGCTCAAGGTGAACAAGACAATAAGACCTGATGGCATACATCCCAGGGTACTAAAAGAGCTAAGGGTGGAACTGACAGACCCATTAGCAGAACTGTTTAGTGAGTCTCCAAGCACAGGACAGATCCCAGAAGACTGGAGAAGGACTCATGATCCCGCTCCACAAGAGTGGCAGCAGGGAGGAGGCAGGGAACTACAGACCAGTCAGTCTTACCTCAGTGGTGGGCAAGATTATGGAGGCACTCCTTAAAGAAAGGATAGTGCAACACCTGGAATGCATAGAAGCACAATATCCAAGACAGCATGGGTTTACAACAGGAAGGTCCTGTCAGACTAATCTCATGGATTTCTTTGATTGGGTAACCAAAGTGGTGGACCAAGGGGGTGCAGTTGATGTCAGCTACCTTGACTTCAGCAAAGCTTTTGATACTGTTCCACACAGAAGATGGATTAATAAGTTGGGTAGGCTTGGGGTGGGTCAGAGGTTGGTCAACTGGGTGGCAAACTGGTTGGTGGGCTGAAAACAGAAAGTGGTGGTAAACGACATACAATCAGAAGAGATGCAAGTCACAAGTGGGATACCTCAGGGATCAGTCCTGGGGCCAGTCCTCTTCAATATCTTCATCAGTGGCATTGCAGATGGACTGGATGGTAAGGTTTGTCTGTTTACAGATGACACCAAGATCTGCAACACAGTAGATGATCCAGATGGGGTGGGTAGAATGAGAAGAGATCAGAATAAACTGGCAAAATGGTTGGAAGAGTGGCAACTAGGGTTTAATGCAAAGAAGTGCAAGATCATGCACATAGGGAAGAGAAACCCTGAAGAAACCTATAGGTTTGGAGGGGAGTTGCTGGCAATCACAAGGGAAGAAAGAGACTTGGGCATCATCATCACAGATGACCTGAAATCATCCAAGCAGACCTCTAAAGCAGTAGGTAAGGCTAGGAGATGTTGGGGTGTATTAGTAGGGGTATCACAAGTCGTAAGAGGGAGGTAATAATCCTTCTTTACAAGACACTGGTTAGGCCCCATCTGGAGTACTGTGTGCAGTACTGGAGGCTGCACTTGCACAAGGGCATTAACAAAATGGAGGCAGTCCAGAGAAGTGCAACCAAAATGGTGCAGGGACTGCATCAGAAAACGTATGAGGAAAGATTAACGGAGCTCATATGTATACCCTAGAGCAAAAGAGGGAGAGAGGTGATATGATCGAAACATTCAAACATCTTAATGCATTAACAAGGTGAAAGAGTCTAACATGTTTCAATATAAGAAAAATAGCAGGACAAGAGGACACAGCATGAGATTAGAGGGAGGCCGATTAAGGGGGAATGTGAGGAAGTTCTTTTTCACATAAAGGGTGGTGGATGCATGGAATGGACTACCTCAGGAAGTGGTGGATATGAATGCAGTGCATGGCTTCAAACAGGTATGGGATAGGCATAAGGGAGCAATATAGATAAATGTGAATAGATAGGCCATTGACAGAGAAAAGGCCTATGGCACATTCATAAGGTAGAAAAAATAGGCAGACTAGATGGGCCTTGCGGTCCTTATCTGCCGTCAACTTCTATGTTTCTATGCACAGCTTAAAAAAAAGGTACTGGAAGCCTAGACACAGCATGAAAAAAAGAAAAGAAATGTGCATTTGGAATTTTTAAAACATGTAGAATGTTAATGGCTGCCATTTTATTTTTCAAAACCTGTTCAAATTCGCCATAAAACTAATCACAAATGCCTTCATACTGTACAGTACTGTTTCTATACAAAAAAAGAAAACACAAACTGAATCAGTATTATTTGAAAATGGTTTTGTTTTGTCATTCTGCCTGTCACAATCTGTCCCCTGCCCTGACCAACCACCCTCCTGCCCACTGTACGGCTGAGCTGCTGGGCGCTTGCTGATTTCCTCAGTAAACCGTTCACTGTATTTTTCTATCACTGACCTCTGTTTAGTAGTTTTTCACCTGGGGCTCTTCCCAGCTGATCCCAACATTCTTACTTTGTGACGCTGAGCTGCTTGTTCCATAGCTTAGATTTCCCTTATTTGGTTGCAATGCCAGCTCACCAGTACTACCCCCATAATACATAATGGCGGCGTGAAAAAAAGGAGTTTGCAGTAGTGTGGCAACTGCTAGCAATGACCAGCAAACATGGATCTAGGGTCAGAGATGGGGCATCTCTTCCCTGAGCGCTATACCTCAAAACAAGTATGGGGGTGGGTGACAGTCGAGGTACTGCCATAGCAACCAGTTCAGGAAACCTGCAACTATGGATGGCACATTAGGACAAAACTCCTCAGCTCAAAAAAAAAATGCAGTTCACTGATGCAGGCAGAGGAATTATTTCATTTCAAATGAAAATAAACATATAACTTTTTTTTCTAATTAGTCCTTTGAATTTTAGGTTTCTCACACCTGAACAGCTAAGGTGCCCATTTCATAAATGCAATAAGATACTCCGGGGATGTGCGCTAGACACTTCTAGCATACGGCCAGGAGCTGAAGACACTTGGCCTGTGGTCTCATGCTTTACTATGCCCCTGGCCATGTGCTAGAAGTGTCTAGCACACACTCCATTGTCTTATTGCTTACATACTGACCATCACACTGTAAAACGCTCTTGCCCTACTACACAATTTGCATTATGTACTATCTGATCCACACTTTGTGTATAATTTGTTTTTATTACAACTAGTACACTATATTTTGTCCTTTAATATCTGATGATAAATGAAATATTGTCTCAGGATGCATCCAAAAAAGCATGCAGTGAAATTCACCAGCTATAATTGTTGAAGCATGCACAGATGAAGATGGAGTAAGTCTGTCTGGCGTAGAAATGTAATATTATAAATGTAGTTGATGCAGTCAGGTAAATAATGGGGTTTTGTTACATTTTAATTGTGATCCGTACTTCCTGATTTGTTGATCTATGTTTTCTGCAGTAAAGGTAACTATAATGAGAGAAATCTGAGAGTCTGTGGATTACAGGACTCTTATCTCTACTTACATCCTTTGAAGTTTGTCTAAACTGTGTTTTCTTGTATCCTAATTTTGTTTAAATGCCGCATTTCTCTCAATCCCTAGTTTGATTGTATGTTACCCCTTCCTACTGTTACTTGTTTTTTCCATGTGCTGTGTCACATGGTGTGCTTTGCACTCAACTATATCCTCCTGGGTCATGCCTGAAAATAGGCATCTCAATGTCTAGTGCACCCACCCAGTTACCAAAAGCAAATAAATAAGTACCCAGAAGTGGCACCATTGTCCACATTGCAATAACGTGATATTATGTGTTTCATAACTGTGATCAGTTATCTTGATCATGTAAACTCTATTTAGCATCTAATTGGATGAGAAGACAGATACACACTATCATGTTAGTAACGTGACTGCAGATGTACTTACAAAAATTTCCTTTTTTTTTTACCCTGATGCATTCCATGTTCTGACGAAATTGTATATGCCCTATGTATACAGTAAAGTAAATGTTATTCTCACTGTACCAATTTAAATAACTGTTCTGCATGAGGAAGTTCAGTGTGAATCAGTGATGTCTGAAGAAAATGGTGTACATAGACGATGGTTCTACGTACATTGTATCGCAAGTATTTTACATTAATGTTTGGTGGTATAACAAGGTGTTTATCACCGAAGGTAAACTGCACTAAGCCTGTAAGTCATTTTACCATGTGGAGGTGATTTTTAAATACTGGATTCAAATATGTTACTGTTTCATGGAACATAACACCTGAGATTAACTTAGAAAAACACAATGAGGTTACTAAATCTCAGGTTAAGTGCATGTCTACTTTAAGTATGCAATATGCCATGATGTGGTGTGCATTATAGGACTGAAATGAACGCACCAAGGAATTCATCAACAGTACATCTCTACCACTTATTATACAGCAAAATCCTGTCCTAATTTGTAAACATATTTTAATGCACAGTCAGCTGATGTCTTTCAGTCTATGAAAGTACTAAATTACATATATAGAATAGTGTATGGTTGTCTATACATAACAAGGCATGTTGCCATCGAGGGGATGTGATGACATCATGCCGACCTCGCGAGAGAGGCTCGATAGATCAGTTTGACAGCAGCACATCCCGAGATGCCAACTTAGTCTTGCTGTGTATGGACAACCACACATTGTTTTATATAATAATGGCTACCCCAAATAAAGAAAGTCTATAGTTTCACAAGGCTTTGTACCTTGTTAGCAAGCTAACGCTCCTCGGGTCAGTCCCGCTCTCCGCCCAAATCCACATCTCACTGCAACCACAATATACTCCTGTACCCAAATTTTTGAGGACACCTGAGTAGCAAATAAGTAGCGTTGTTTACCCACCACTGTTGGTTATACCAAAAGTGATATTATACTGACAATGAAAGCATGTGTAGTAATTTATGCACATCTTCTAGTTTTGTTTAATTTCTTTTGACATTTATCTGTCATGTAACAATGCTGCACGTTGCACACCTTTCAATGTAGTCTGTGGCAGCAACTCATTGCACCCCTTGACAGTCCAGTACTTCTCTGTGCTGCTCACAATATATGGTATTATGAAAGCAATGCTGTCCTCCAGTTTGGGCTGTATTGGGCTTCCCCTACAATTCCAGTGTCATAATGCTGCATGACTCCACAGGCAAAGGGCCCTATAGTCCAATTGCTGGTCATGTACAGTTCAATGACGCCCACCATGGATTGTGATACTGTGCATAGAAATTTGGGACTATGCTTCTCTGTTATGTAAGTTTAAAATACAAGAATTCCAAATTGGGTCTACAAAGCAATGAATAAATATAATTTATTAGAAAGTGGAAAAAAGGTTTAGAATATTATCTTTTAATTGAAGCTTGTCACTACAAAATTTTACTTACTGCATTCTTATGTATTGGTTCATAGGAAGTATGCAATGAAGGTATACAGTGTGACCCACCAAATGAAAATAAGGTGATTCAGTGGCCCAAATATGAATTTAATTACACAGGAGAGTGCTGGAAAACGTTTCATGACCACAGTTATGGAAGTAGTGATGTAAGAAAAATCTGTATTATAATACTTGACAAAATGTGTTGGAAGAGGTTTTTAAGGATGGAGTTCACTGAATTCCTACCCTTGTAGTGCTATTGCTGTGATGTCAAATGGTTGCAATACCATCATGGGTATGTCACGACGATAGCATAACAAAGTGAATGTTTTTGGCGCCTGCGCATCCCTATAACTACTGGCTTACGATGAACAGCCACGGCAGTGATAGCTGGTGTTGAAGGAGAACAGCTCTAAGCAAAATAAGGTGAAGTATGGACAAATTTCAATTAACTAGTGCACATACACTATAAAAGGCAATGAATGGGCACCAGTTAGCAGCACCTTATAGTACCTACAAGGTTGGGTATTGCCCAACAGTGTCCACCATGTTGGATTTTATTGTGCCTAGAAAATGTGCTATGTATTTTGTTGAAATGTAGTCTCTCTATTGGTACTGCTACCAGTAGACAGCAGTTCCATTATGAATACACATAATGTTGGTGCCTTTAAGTGTGCAGCCGTACTATTTTTATTTGCTCTTCCCACATGACATCTGCTACTGGCGTTCAATATTAGGTAATATAAGCTTTGGTCAATCATGTTCTAGGATTTCAACCACCCATCAGTTAATCATCTGTAAACATTGCTCATCATACCATTATATAGCGTATATTGCAGTATTGTTGTGTAAAGACTTCCATCCATTTAAATATGCTGTTATAACACCATTTAATGCTCATAGAATGTGACTGTACCCTTTTATGATACAGACTAGTTCTGTAAACCTATCCACAGATAACAGCCTAGAAGGCCCTTCGCATAAGGATAATGAAACTGATGTCAGGCATAATGATGAAGAGCAAACTCATTCAGTCAGTATTGAAACCAACAGTTATGATTCCTATGATTCATCATTTGATTCAGATGCTGATGACAATGTAAGAATCTTCACTGAGTTCAGTTACGTTGTTTTTTTAACATTAATTGAGTTTGTGATTATGTCTATCTCATGAAAACATGAGTTCAGTCTTGACCATAAAACCCTGAACATTTACCCAGAGGTTGGTGGTTTCCCATTACACACAGCACGGTTTGCTAAATGGTCCTACCCTTCGGACGCACCCATAATACAGATTTTAAAAACATTCAATGGGTGCACATTTAATAGTGGATGAACCTGATTAACAAAAACATGGGCGCACCAATGTAAAGTTGTGCATTTCAATACAAACACTTTTGGTTCTGACATTTCATATGTATATGATGGATTCACATTAAAATGATAATATTGTAAAAAAAATTGTCCACCATGATAATGTGATTATGTAAGCAATAATACCTTTTATGGTGGTTGATATTGCACTGTATCAATACCGCCAATGGGTGTAATGATTCCCGCCATCTCAGGCAGAGGACCTCATAACCCACGATAGTTCTGGTACATCACAATAGCAGACATCATGAAGGGTACCGATGTACTTATAAATGCTTATGAAATGAGCCAATGTATTTGCATATGGTTGAAAAAATATATATATATTATATGGCATGGGCTTATTGTGGATGAAAATCAGTGGTTCTGAAAATGTTGCTGTAGGACAGTTCAGAGGTTAAAAAAGTTGTACTATCATTCTGATGTCATATCAATAGTACAACTTTGTAGACTCCATATGTTTCCTGATTGGTGGAAAAATGGCGATTCATGAAAAAAATACAGATCAACATGGCGGCGCCGTTTAGCAAGCGGTTGGGAGTGATAGCTTCACAGATAGTTTGGGCATGGACAGCTATGGTCTGTTTTCAGGGTGATTCATCTATATTTCTGCCTAATGATAGTTATGATTATATCTTTTTAAACAAACTCAAACACAGTAAGAAACTGCAATTATTAACTGTCTGTTGCCATTTGATAGTGTCATCTGATTGTTTTTTTTCTTTTTCCTGTTTTGCCATTCTGGTGCTGTTGCTGCAGTTTACCAATACCTATATGTTAAAAAATAAGATGCATATGTGGTAGATGCTTGAGAAGTTGTCCGAAATTATCACCGAATTTATATCAAGATATTGCATGCTATTGTTTACATGCTTTATTATAAAACCACAAGGATCAGTGACACCCTATGATTTGTTATTCATAGTTCACATTAAGGCAATATAAAGCTTTATAAACAAGTTATGGTCAGAGCCAATATGGCTGTGGAGAGCTTTTGGGATGCTTTTACCCATTGTTTCTAATGAATTTGCACAATGCAGATCTATGGAAAGGCAGTTTCAATGTGGTCTTCCATTTATTTATTTATTTATTTAAGAGATTTACCAGGAAGGCATACTGAGCAGAGTACAGCTCGATTCCAGATGCGTCCTGGGGTAGGGGTTACCAAGAGTGCAGCACATAATACATAACAGACGATAGTACATACAGTACATAATTTGCAGATAACAAGCAATGGCCCAGTAGAATGGGTGCAGTAACTGAGATGCATATTGGTTTATACAAAGTGAAGAGTAATTACAGGCAGCGATATAGTAGCATGGTAGAAATTGCAACAATTACATAGTGTGATTAGATTTATCTACTATATGGGTAGGTGTGCATATCTACAGCAACAGAGGAAGGATTAAGTGGCGTATGGTACTGATTTAGAAATGGAGCCCAGGATAGCTGATAAGAGTTGAGCAGGGAATTCAGCGATGAGGAAAGCATGAGCAGTTGGTAGCAAAATGCATTTTGAGGAGGGCATTTCGTTGGGGAGTACTAGTGGTGAGTCTGATGTCGGCTGCTAGAGAGTTCCATAATTTGGGCAGTCTGAAGCTGAAAGCTACCTGACCTGATCGGGTGGATCTGTGGGGAATGTGAAGAAGCCTGGAGTCAGAGTTCCTGAGATTGTAGGTAGGTGGGGGGACGGCGGTTAGAGATGTTGATAGGTAAGAGGGCAGCATATGTGACCAGAATTTAGCAGTAATTCTAGTACAGTGCAGCAATCGCAGATTTTGGAGTGATGGGAGGTCAAGGGACTGGTAGAGGCCACAGTGGTGGGTGTTGGGAGGACGGTCCAAAGCGAACCGGCAGAAGGAGTTGAAAATGGGGTCGAGCCTGGCTAAGGATGTTTTGGGGGCGGCACCATAGATGACATCGCCGTAGTCAAAAATTGGGAGGATCATTTTTTGTACCACTGCTTGCCTGGTTGGTAGAGGGATGCAGAACTTGTTCCGATAGAGAGCTCCCAGCATGGGATGTAATTTTTTTTGCAGAGCCTCAACATGTGTTGAGAAGTCAAGGTGCTGATCCAGCCAGACGCCGAGATAATGATATGTGGAGCAGGCCACAAGCGGAGTCTTATCCAAGGTATAGAAGGTGGGTGCATCAGTAAGCCGGGTTAGTTTGGCTCGGGAGCAGAAGGTGAGGGAGACAGTTTTTTTTGAGTTTAGGAATAGTTGGTTCTTAATGAACCAGTGTTGGATGGAGTCGAAGTCCTTCTGAAGGTGAGATGCTACAGTGGTACCAGATGGGCCAGAGGCAAATAGCACCGTATCGTCTGCATACATATGGATGCCAGATTGTGTGCAGACAGCAGGCAGGTCATTGAGGAAAATTGAGAAAAGCAGCGGGCCAAATACAGACCCTTGAGGTACGCCACTGGTGACAGGGAGGGGGGTGGATAGAGCTGTACCGATGCAGACTGCTTGTGACCTGCCTGATAGGTATGAATGGAACCAACTGAGTGCTGCCGTCGGCAGACCAGTTTGGGCAAGTTTAGATAGCAACAGGGGGTGTGAGACCGTGTTGAAGGCTTTTGCCAGGTCTATGAAAATAGCTGCGGTAATTTCCCCATTGTCAATGCCTGTAAGGATGGAGTTGGTGAGGCAAAGGAGGGATGTGGTGGTGGAGTGATTTTTTCTGGAACCGGCTTGAAAGTGGGTGAAAAAGGAGATTGTATCTAGATAGTCGTGTAGCTGGGATAGAACAAGGCACTCTTGAATTTTGGCTAGGATGGGGAGCAGAGATATAGGCCGATAGTTTGAAGGGGAGGAGAGGTCCCCTCCCTTGGGGAGAGAAATGACTGTGGTCTGTTTCCAATTTGTGGGGACAGCACCTAATTTAAAGGACAGATTATAGAGCATGGTTAGGGGGTAGGCTAAGGCCGGGGCAGAGAGTTGGAGCATTTTAGAATCTAATCCCCATGGACATTTTCCTTTGGTTGTGCTTAGTGAGTGTAGAATTTTTAACACCTGGTCTGGAGTGACTGGGCGGAGCGAGAAGGAGGCCCAGGGTGGTGCGTTAGGGAGATCAGGGGACCTTAGGAGAATGAGTGGGGGTGGGTGGAGTGGGGTGGGAGGAGAGTAGAGAGGCAGTAGCGGTGGAGAAGAGGCATTAACTCGGATGCAACCTGGCAAGGGTCATTTATGATTCTGCCTGCTAGGTTGAGAGTGGGGTGGGGGTTGGGTTGGTGGAGTGAGGAGGGATTTTATGGATTTCAGAATTGAGAAGGGTGGGTGTGGTTTTTGTTAAACGTCAATTTGAAGTAGTTTGTTTTGGACTGCCGTATGAGTCTTGTGCAGGCATTTCGAAGGGACCGGTATTGTTGTTGGGCCAGGTGAGAACCAGTGGCCTTGAAAGGTTTCCAGGCCCGGTCTCTGGCTCGGAGTTGTTCCATGAGGTTAGAGGTTACCCAGGGTAAGTGGGAGCCCCTGACTCTGGATCTCCTTAGTGGGGCATATATGTCCCAGATAGCTAGGAAATTTGTAGAGAAGTAGCTCAGGGCCTCTTCCATGGTGGTGGCGCTAGGGATGGGAGACCAGTCAATGGTGGTGAGGGCATTTAGGAGTGCAGGCAGATCCAATGATTTGTAGGCTTTGCAGTGCAGCAGGCAGGGTGGGGGGCCGGGGGATGGAAGATTTGCTCACTATGTAAATCATATGGTGGTCACTAAGGGAGTCCGTTAGGAGGCCGGCTTTAAGTATCCTATGTGGGTGGGTAGTGAGTGCCCAGTCCAGTAGTGTGTGTTTCTTAGATTTGTGGTTTAGGCGGGTGGGTTCCCCTATTTGCTGGTGCAAGTTTAGTGCACTTATTTGGCAGTGTGTCTTTGACGCTGCACATCCCAGCCAGTTCAGATTGAAATCCCCAAGGATGTGGAGTTCTCCGCCTTCTGTGAGGGCCCTCAGGTTGCCTAAATGTTCGAGGATGCTGGTTAGCGGTGTGTCCGGTGGGCAGTATGACCCAGATATGTATACTGAGATAGAGTAGGCCGGGGGATTTTGATCAGGAGGGAATCTATGTTTATTAAGGGTGTTGGTGAGGTGATTACAGAAAACTGGAGATTTGAGGCGACATACATGGCAGCGCCGCCACCCTTCTTTCTTTCCTGCCTGTCTTGGTGGATTAGTGAGAAGTCAGGTATTGAGAATTCCTCATCCCGGTGATGGGGCTTCAGCCATGACTCTGTGATGATTACGATGTCTGGGTGAAGGGCAAGGACAGTTGTTTGTAGGGCAGCAATTTTATTTAGGATGCTACATATATTTATGTGCACGATTTTGAGACTTTTGGGTAGGTGTGAGGGTTGTGCTGTGGTAGGGCAGCCATGGGTACCTGTGGTCCTGGGTTCCATTCAATGTCCCCTGCTATGAGCAGCAGGAATACCAGGGCATGCCTTAATTGGCGCAAGATCTTTATTGGTGCGCCCCTCCGGGTGGGTTGAATTGCGGGAGTTGAGTTAGTCTTTGGGGCTGAGAAGATTGGGAGATATAGGGCAGGTGCTGCAGCGTGGAAAGGGGGGGGAAGATAGAGGCCCCCAGGGTCCAGTTATGCCCCAGGTGTAGGTAGTGTTTATGTGGAGCAGAGGAGGAGTGGGGTGTAGGCTTAAGAGTTAAGGTGGGAAGTGGCACAGGGTCAGGTAGGGAAGGATTGACTGAGGGAGGGAGGGAGGGAGGATGAGGCTATGCAAAGCATAGTAATAATTGCAGTGAGAAACTGCATTTTTTTCCCTTTTTTTTTTTCCCCCAAGTAATTCCTTGTGTGCAAGGAGGGAAACACAGTCTGCTCAGCGGTGGCCGCTAGTGGTGGAGCAGTATAAGGGACTAATGGGAAAGTGGGCTGATTGGTTCATGAGCTCACGCGGTATGAGAACACCTCCACTATATAAAGACAAGCCGACCAAGGGTGGTGGTGGGGTGGTACAGGAGTCTGCACGTGAGCGGGGCTGGAAACTCCTCTTGGCTCAGGGAAGCAGCTGCAGGAAGAAAACTCCGGCTACCTTTGTGTTCCTCGGCGTGGTCCGGGGTGGGGTCCGTCTCTCTTTTCAAAGGGCTGTGGGGAGGGCTTGGGGACTCCTGCCCTCTCGACCCGACCTCCGCTCTTTGTGTTCCTCGGCGTGGTCTGGAGGGGGTCCATCTCTCTTTTCAAAGGGCTGTGGGGAGGGCTTGGGGACTCCTGCCCTCACGACCCGACCTCCCATATACACATTTTATCTCTTTCCCTTGAATATGCCTGCTGATTGTTATATATTTAGCCTGGATAGTTCACAGAAGAAATAGCATCTTATTTTCAGCGGGGCTCTACATCTACATAATATCATGCTGCATTGTGTAAAATCAGAACGCACTGAAAACAATATTATACATGTGGGGGGACATCTTAAGTGCCAGACCGATGCATGAGCAGAAAGATGCATTGCGCAAAGAGGGTGTGCCGGTTGGCACTGATACAATATTCAAAGAGAATGTGCCACCAGTACAGGGCTTGCATACTGAACCTGTTAAAAATGTGACCTTCGATGGGAGTTGCAGTGCAGGTGGCCGCCAAGACAGGTGCATTCAGAGCACTCCCGACTGAATACCTCCCAGGGAGAATGCCTGGCACAAACCGGTATGTGCCACAGCCCCCATGGACGATATTCAGCCCAGGAATGCCAATGAGCTAATTGAACATGCAGGGTGCAAAGGGCCTTATGCATGCTCACTAATGGCCCATTTGCATGTTGGCACAGGGATGAATGCACTGGAGCAGCTCTCACCCCCAAGCCCCAACACCGATTACTCCCATGTGGGACACGCTCTGAAGTTTCTGGTGGTAAAGTGGCACCCTCCACCCATTCCACCAGCTCCAACTGTACTGGAGTCCAGGCTCTATCGGTTCCATAATGTAGAGACCCCATTCCCATCCCTCATTGCACCGGAATACACCTACAGTCCATGTCCATAGTGTAGTGGCCTCCGCCCCCTCATCGGTGCACAGACACTCCCCTCCCTGCCCCCAACCCATCCCATCATGATGACTGGCACTGTGATGGGATTGTACCACTGTATTGGTGGATGGTGGAGCACTGGCAGTAGGATGCTGGAACGTGTCATACATATGCACGAGCTGTGTGTGGGTGATATCGCCCAGTCGCCATACACCTCAGTTGCTCACATGTGGATCCATTGTCCCAGTTCCACTGCACTTCTCAGTGCAGGTGATGGCTGATTCTGTACCCACTCACACAGGTCCCAGAACAGGCATGTTACAGTTGACCTCCCATTTGTTTGTACAATCGAAGAACCATGGACAAACTATCCATAGCCTGGAGTGTACATTGCAAATGGCATTGCAGGATACTGTACCCCATGGCACCCAGGATGCCTCAGCAGTCCAGAGGGTGACATGTTACACAGGGGAATGGGGGAGAGTGTGGACTTGCAGTGGTGTATGGCAGCAGGAAGATACTAGCATCGACAAGGCATGCATTAGAGATATGTCAGTTCCCTCTTATGGTTTGCCAGGGACATACACGTGGCTGCATACACTGGTGGATCCACAGCTTGCGTAGTGTACCAATGCATGGTACAGCCACTTAGGTCATTCTGGAGTGCAGTTCCCTAGCCTCAGTCAAGTGCAGTTGGTGTCTGGCCATGGCAGGGTGTGGAGGGCAGTGTCAGTCTCTGCAACAGGTCGGGTATGGGGGGAGCGAGAGTGTCTGTATAACGAGGTGGTGGGTGGGAGTCCTCTACGCTATGGATGTGGACCAAGGTTTCCTCTGGTGTGATTGGGTCTAGGTGGCCCTACTCTATGGAGCTCTTCAGGGGTGGAGTTGGAGCGATTAGGAATGGGACGGGGGTACCTCTAGTCCACCAGGGTTACCAGGCATCTAGGTGCACTTCCACAGCTTGCCTGTGGGTGGCTGGCTGGGTTAGGCCAGCTATTCATGGTCTGACTGTGGGCCACGATGCTGTGGACTGTGAGGGGTGCATTCCCACTGAATATGCCACAGCACAACATATGCATGGAATCACCCCCTCGACTTGCATTGCATACCATTTGTGTGCACCCTGACCCATTCCCTTGTGGCTGGTGCACCCCACATGTTTGAATATCACACTGTGGCACATTGTTGGAGCTGCTCGGTACATCTCTCCTTTCCACCGGGATTGGCTACACATCTCTTTTTAATATGGGGTCCCTGGACTAGGTACCCTGAGTAAATACATTATAACACTGGTAAAATCATGACCCTACTGAAAACAAGCTATTGCATCAAATCTGGCGCGGCCTGAGTAAATACAGTGCAAATTGTGTAAATGAAGATCCCTATGACAATGGGATGTAGTATCTCCCTTGTGTTATCCAGGATACAAATTACAGGATAAAAAATATTCAGTGGTCCCAGATCCAGATGACCATTTCCCTGTAACAAGCCCTCATTTTTAGTGAATTTCCCCCACAGAGGCTGAATCAAATCCCTGTATAAATCCCTGTAGAATTTTCCATACGCCACTGGTTCCTTATTTATGACTTTGTTCTTTATTATATCAGCAGCCTTCTATCAGGAAAAGATCTCTGATTTGCTGTTCTTTATTAATATTATGTGTCAAGATGGCTTTGGAAGGATTTGGATTCACATGACATGCATAAAGCATAATGGAGACTATATGAAATAAATAACACACTATAATCAAAATTAGTTATCACAAGTCTGCCAATCTTTCAAAAAATACTAGCAGTACCTGTAAACAAATGTGTTGCAAATAAATTAGAGACATTCCCCACATACACAGGTGCTATTTTTTGTATCTTATTATTTGTTAGTTTTCAGACAAAATTCTCATATGCTTTTTTTCTGACCACCTGATGGAATCTTGAATGAGTTAAGTAACTGTTATCATTTTCTTCAAGGCCCTGATCCAGCAACTCAATAAATACATACTCAATACACCATATTACAAAATGACAAAAAACAGCCTGCTGTTCGAATTTGTTTCATCGGGACCTTCCAACCACAAACAATCCATTTATGTACCACAGCCTAGAGCTGGAGGTTCAAAACACAAGAAAAACTTAACTGTTGTCCCCTACAAATTTATTTCTCAGTTGTTTTGGCTATCTTTTTTTATAACTCTATATGGGAACATAAGGAATCGGATAACTATACAGATTTAATTTCTCACTCTTTTGTTTTGTCAACAGTTAATTCATTAGATGAGGTCTCCCTTGCCAGGAGTTTGACTGTTTCTCCAACACACACACACACACACACACACACACACACACACACACACACATCCCTACCTCAGTACTTGGTGGGCTCTTATCTGTTATGTTTGGAAATCAGTTCACTGAAGACCTGGCATATGTCAGAGTGCTTATCAATGTCTTAAAAGGTAAAAAACAGTGTAAATCATTTGCTGGGAAAGGGTGACATTTATGAGGTATGAATCTTTCTTGAAAGACAATACATACCAACTGAAGTTAGTAGCAAAAATGTTTAAAGGCTAAATATTTAAATGTGAAAAACTGTTTCATTTTGAAAGAGGTAAACACATCTCCAGTTTAACAGGCAGCCAATATTTTACAAGCTGTTTCAATTTCTTAATGGCCATCTGATAAGCAGCTTAGAGTTTTGTCTCCAACATTCTAAACAGAAAGAATGAATTATTTTAGGTTAGTTGGCATAGTGATTTATAGATGTGGAAGGACACATTGAAAAGTCCAAAAATGTATTCCACGATACTCTATTTTCAAGCTACAGACATCAAGATGGCACAGCCATAAAAAGGGCTCCACCATGTGTAATAGTGTATAGTTATGTAACTTTGGTATAATATGAATTTAACTGATTGTGACTACTAATTGACTATACTTTCATCTTTCATAGAAACATAGACTCTGTTGGCAGATAAGGACCATATAGCCCATCCAGTCTGTCCATTTCCCTACTTGGTTTGGCAATCCCTACTCTTATCTGGACAGCCTTTCCCCCGCTCTGCTGTACGGCAGGGTGCCTTTATGCTTATCCCATGCACTTTTGAATCCCTGTACTGTTTTCACTTTCACCACCTCCACTGGTAGGCTGTTTCATGGATCCACCACCCTCTCTGTAAACAAATACTTCCTAGCACACCCCCTAAGCCTCCCTCCCACCAGCCTCATGTTATGTCCCCTTATCCTTGCGCACTTTCATCTCTGAAATATGTTCCCCTCCTGTACCTTGTTTATTCCTCTAAGGTATTTGAAAGTCTCTATCATATCTCCTCTCTCCCTTCTCTCTTCCAGTGAATAGATGTTTAGTTCCTTGAGTCTTTCCTCATAAGGCTTGTCGTGCAGTCCATGTATCATTTTTGTTGCTCTTCTCTGGACTGCTTCCATTCTATGTCCTTCCTGAGATGCGGTCTCCAGAATTGAACACAGTATTCCAGATGAGGCCTCACCAGTGATCTACACAGTGGCATCACCACTTCACTCCTCCTACTGGTTATGCCCCTTCCTATGCACCCCAACATTCTGTTTGCCTTCCTGCTGCTTTTTTGCACTGTTTGGCTGACTTTAGGTAATTGGATACGATAATCCCCAGGTCTCTTTCCCGACTTGTGGTGGCTAGAATCTGCCCAACCCCCCATCCTGTATTCCACTCTTGGGTTGCTTAGGCACAAAACCATTCACATTGTTATGCTATCGTTGTGACATAGCCATGATGGTATTGCAACCATTTGACATCACAGCAATATCACTACAAGGATAGTAATTCAATGAAATCCATCCTTAACAACCCTCTTCCAATACATTTTCAAGTATTATAATACATATTTTTCTTACATCACTGTGCATTATCTTGCACTTCTTAGCATTGAAACCCAACTGCCAAACCCTTGGCCATTCCTTAAGTAGTCCTAGGTTGTTTCTCATTTTATCTAGCCCCTCCTGTGTGTCAACTCTGTTACAGATCTTGGTGTCATCTGCGAACAGGCAAACTTTCCCCTCCAGTCCCCCTGTAATGTTGCTTATGAAGACATTGAATAGAACTGGACCCAGCACCGATCCCTGTGGAACCCCACTGGTCACCTCCCCCTCTTCTGATTTTATATCATTTACTACCACCCTCTGGGTCCTGCCTTTTAGCCAGTTTCCAACCTATTTTACCACTTTAGAGCCCACACCCAGATTCCCCAATTTGTTAAGCAACCTTCTATGAGGAACCGTGTTGAAGGCCTTCCTGAAATCCAGGCAGGCTTCATCCACCGCCCCTCCCAGATCCACCACCCTGGTCACCCAGTCAAAGAAATTGATAAGATTAGTCTGACAGGACCTACCCTCAGTGAATCCATGCTTCCTTGGGTCTTTTGCACTGCTTGACTCCAGGAATTTCACTACCCTCTCCTTAAGAAGGGACTCCATTAGTTTCCCCACCACTGAGGTCAGGCTTACAAGTCTGTAATTGCCTGTCTCCTCCCTACTTCCAGTCTTGTGCAGGGAGATCACCTCTGCTCACCTCCAGTCCCCAGGTACCTCCCCCATCTCTACTGATTGGTTGAAGAGGGTTGTCAGTGGACCTGCTAGAACTTCCCTGAGTTCCTTCAACACTCTAGGGTGAATCCCATCTGGCCCCATTGCCTTGTCTGTCTTTACTTTTCCTAGTTCCTCCAAGACTCTATCCACTGTAAATGGGCTGGTGTCCACCTCCCCCCCCGTACATATTTCCTTTTGAGTCTTGGCCCTTCCCCTGCCTTTTCCTTGGTTCATTCATTAGGATAATATTTTGCATGGCCCTGATTGCAATCCATCATCAGATGATGGAAGTTTTGAATCTGAATATGAAGAGCTTGAACCAGATGCTAATGATGAAAGTTGCCCCTACCTGGAGAAGAAAGTCACTGTATTTCTGTCATGCCTGAAGGAACTCCTACGATGCTGTACCTTGTGTTCTGCACCAATTATTGACATATGTGAACAGACCACAGGCACAGTACTTACGGTCTACATGACATGTAATAATAACCATGACACTGTATGGTGATCACAGCCTGTAATTAAACAAATGGCCACTGGAAATCTTTTATCTTCAGCCGCAATTTTACAGAGTGGCAAGACATACAACGTAATTAGTCATTTTGCAGACATACTTAATCTCCAGATGCTTACAGAGAGAACTTTCTACTCTACACAAGATGATATACCATACCACGTTGTAGACAATACCTGGAACAAAGATCGAGACTGTATTATTAAAGAATTACAAAGAAGAGAATATAGTATCCTAATTGGCAATTGTCAGTGTGATTCTCCAGGATTCTCTGCAAAGTACGGGACAAATGTGATGTTGGCTGAAAAATCAGGGAAAGTATGCAATCTTGAGGTCGTTCAGGTCTCTGGCGCTGGTTACTCCAATAACATGGAACCAGTAAGATTCCAAAAAGTGGTAGACAGACTGATTGATAATAAAGTACCTATATGAACAGTTGCAACTGATCGACACATTACCATTTCCAAACTAAAGAGAACAAAATACACCATAATTCGACAACAGTTCGATGTTTGGCATTTTAGTAAAAATGTAACAAAAAAACTTGCATTGAAATTAAAAGTAAAAAAATATGCCAGGTTAACTTCATGGATTTTGTCCATTATTAATCATCTACGGTGGAGCATAGCAACGTGTGAAGGGAATGTCACAGTACTAAGGTTATTTAACCACTTAGTGCTTTAATGAAGTATTTATACTTCAGGTTTTTAACACATATTACTGGCTAAGTGATGTTAATAAAGGTTTTTGAATTACTTATGTCTGAAAACAGTATCCAGTGATTATAGCAACTGTAAATGAGCGACTCTCAAAACAGCAACTCATTTACAGCGCTATCATGTTGGGCTACCCTGTAAGGGTAGCGACAGAATGCAAACGCGACAGTAGGGATGAGTGAGGGAGGGCAAATGGAATGGGAAGGATAGGGGTGAGAAGGTGAGGGATAGGGAGGAGGGTTTGTGTGGGGTAGTGTGCTGTGCAGCCACCAAGCTAGCTGTGTGGTGTGATGGTGAGGGTGGCTAGTTTCAGTGCAGCAGGTACTGTATTCAGGGCTGGGAATGTGGGAATATTTTATTGCTTGCGTAGTTTTTTTTTTATTTTTCAGACTGTCTCCCCTTCCCTGACATGCACCCCCAGGAGTTGATTATATTTAGTCAGGGGGTGCGGGGGGTTGCCGCCCCCTCCCCTCGCATAAATACTGTTTTAACTTGCCAGATGTGTTGTCGCTCGCAAGTGTACATTGCCATTGTGCTTTTCGGCAATGTACACTCACTGTAATGGCAATCGCTCTTTTGCAATCAGCATTATGACATGGAACCCTGAAAACAGAGTATTGGAAACACAGCTATCTGAATAGGATATCCTTGATGACCAAATTGTGTAATAAAGCAGTAAGACTGCAACATATCTGAGACCCTTTTAATCAGTATTCTCAGCTCTTTTTATACACCTGTTAACCAGTAAGGTGTGTTGGTTGCCGAGAATCACTTATAATGTTACTAAAATGAACTACCATGCAGCTGGCAATGCTCCTTGGCCTTACTGGACAATAGGCTTTCAGAAACAGCTGAGAATACTGATGGAAACCTGGCCTGAGTCAGATTAAAAGGAGCACTCCATTTATTATTTTGAATGTGTAAAGAAGTACTACAGCAGTATCAAAACGCAGGAATAAGGAAATCATACAAGTTAGGAGAAAAGGGTCAGTCCAAACAAGGGTTGCATAGTATAGGTCAACATTTTCACCGCTGTCATGCACTGCTGCTTGAACTGAAAGACACTAGTTTATGATGAAATGAGCATCATTAAAACTGAAACTGTATAATTTTATGCCAGCGTACCACTTATACTGTGATAGAAAAAGTAATGACATTATGGATATTATATCACTCAGCGAATATCATAGTCTTTTAAAACAAATTTTGTATTGTACATATGTTATAACTTTTCTCATTTGTTTTTCTCTTTCCATTTAAAAAAAAAATTTGCAGGGAAAAATGGTGATCATTGCTACAGCATATAACAAACATCCATGAACAGGAAGGATGCATAAAGTTCAACAGTTGCGACCATGCTACTGTTTCAGAGGAAGATATTAGGGACAAGGAATGATTGAGTGTCTCATCACCCAAATATCTTTTGCTCAGAGACACAGTATATGACCCCAAACTATTAGACAGTATGACTAATCTGACGAATTTCTGTCACACTGGTGTGATTGAGAACCTTTTTAGTGCAAGTCTACATTTCACGTTGAAACAACTACATTTCTCAAACAATGATCTATCAAGTACTATAACATGTTATTTTTCAGGTTTGATACAGAGAGTATAATTCCTGTAGATGGGAAGGGGTGGGGGTTGGGAGAGGGTGTAATATGAGGAATTTTCACATTCCACAGTGATGCGAAAAATAAATACTCAGAACACAAATAGAGCTGATAGAGGAGTTTGTGTCATCAGAACTCAGTGAGTGCATGTGAAAATCTCCACAAACCAAACATGCGTGTATTTTTGTTTATAATTGTTTTATTTATTTCTCCATAATTCATTTACAGTTTGCAAACAAGGATCAGATAAAGGGCAATCCATTAGCAAAGGTTAGTGGAACCTAGTTGTGACTACAGAGTTAAGAACCCCACCTTGAGTCTCTGTTCTTTCAATTGTGCTTTATTGAAGTTAGGGCGCAAGAAGGCAAAGAGCCATGGTAAAATGCTACTGCATTGCTATGGAACTCAGATCATTACTGTTGTGTTTCGCAATGTCTGCATTTCCTGTCATTACATGTGGTAAACAGTCATTCTTATTAGCTATATGTGTTGCCATTTATCACTTCTTCTTCCTGAGCCTCCCCTTCTTTCTTTCCCCACATATATATCCCTTATTTTACCTCCCCGCTACACTAACTTCGTTTTTTTTCTCTTTTAGATATTTCCTGAAGAAGACCCAAGGTCAAAATGCAGATTTTTAACTCTATTTCCTATTTTGAGCATGCATTTAATATAACCATTCTGTTTTGCTTTCAGACCACATGCTGACACAGCGTCTTGTTTTTTTTTTTTACATTTTGTGTGCTACATTTGCTTTGACCCACTATGCCTACTCTGAAATCTCTCCTGAACTCTCTATAATGCTCCTTCATTTCGTCTATGTCTGCCCTCCCTTTTCATATTTCTAAGTCTTCTCTTGAATTATTTTCTGCCATTTGCTCTAAGACTAAACTCTGCAGTCACTTACAGATTCTTTCCAAATACCGCCACCTGGGTATTATCCTTAAAGGTTTCTGTTTGAAATTCCATCCTTGTTCATTTGGGTCTGATATACATGTTTCCTCCACTAATAAGCTTCTGAAAAGTTTCTCTAGGAAACTTAGCATGAGCCCCATTCTCTCCATTAAGAAACAACTGATCTCTGTGGACAAAACCATTCAAAGGCAAAAGGATTTCCTGCAGCGAACAGCTCCACATAAACTTCCTTTTATTAAGCACTGCATCCAACACCTTAACTCCACTCTCTTTCAGTTCCTCAAGGACACCAAATCTGCAAAACTCCAGTCTCTCACCCAGAAGATCAGCAACCAATAGGAGCCCTCGAGTCAGACACAACCTAACAATTTGGTATTTTGTACTCCACCAAACCTCCCCGACACAAGATGAGCAATGTCTCCTTGGCAAAGGTCTCTCTTGTGCCCACACCCAGATATCTTGACGCACCTCAGGTTCAAGTTGATCTGCAGTGCTTCTATCGTAGAGTATGTCTTACAGCTCATTTTTCTAGTGAGACTCCTCTTCCTGCAGATGATAGGATCACTAGAACAATTAACAATATCAATCCCCAGCGAAGTGCATGGACACCCCCTCCAGGACATTTTGCTGCTGTTGATTATTTTGTTAACCAATGCATGGAAAACACCACTAACTTCAATTTTCATTGCAGGCACAACCACTCCAACCTGACACCTGATGAGCTTGCAGCCCTCAGATCTCTGCAATGTAGGAATGACATTGTTATTAAATCAGCTGATAAGGGAGGTGCTGTTGTGGTCTGGCAAAAGGAGCTATACATCACTGAAGCCACACAGCAACTCTCTGACACCAGGTTTTATTCTTCTCTTCCACAGGACCCCACTGCTGACTATCAGACTGAGGTCACCACCACCATCACCTCTGCTACTGAAAACAAAGAGCTCCCTGCTTCTGCTAAGAGACTCATAGTTCAGCATCCCTGGACATCCAGATTTTATCTCCTTCCCAAAATCCACAAAACAGGTAACCCGGGTCATCCTATTGTGTCTGCCTGCTCCTGACCCACATCCCACATCTCTGCATTTTTGGATAAGTTCATGAGACCCCTCGTTGAGTCCCTGCCCTCCTATGTTAAAGACACTAACCATGCTCTCCAGTTATTTGACAGGTTTAGATTCAGTGGCTCTCATCAGCTCATCTTCACCATGCACATCAAATCTCTTTGCACAGTGATCCCCCACAATGATGGTCTGACAGCTTTGCAGCATTTCCTGAATAAGCAGAAAGTCGAGTAGCCACCCACACACAGACTAACTCATCTGACAGAACTTGTTCTTACACTCAATGCTTTTTCTTTTAATAACAGTTTTTTTCAGCAGGTCGGTGGACTTGCCATGGGTAATGAGATGGGTCCCAGCTTTGCTAATCTGTTTGTGAGTTGGGTGGAGGAACAGTTTTTTCTCTCACTCACAGGGACTGTACACGAACTCTACAATCGCTACATAGCTGACTGTATGGGTGCCACCTCCTGCTCCAGGGAGACCCTCCAAGTCTTCCTCGTCAAGTTTACCACTGCCCATCCCTCCCTTCAAGACGCTGTTGAAGTATCCTCCTCTACACTGCCTTTTCTGGATATCCAACTGTTAGTACAGAATACTGGTCTGAAGACATCAGTTTATTACAAACCCACTGACTCTCACAGTTTCCTCCTCCTCAGCTCCTTCCATCCTAGACATGTTAAGAATGGCCTGTCTCATTCACAGTTTCTTAAGACTTCTCAGGTTATGCAGTGAAGAGGATGATTTTGCTGAGCAGACCCAAATAATGCATTTTTTTTTATCAACAGGGGATACCCTAAAAGCACAGTGGATAGAGTACCGTCCCGGGTCAGTAACATGCCTCGTAACCTTGACTCCCGCAGGAAGGATACTGTCACGCAAGAACAGTGACGAATTCCACTAGCACTTCCTTTCCATCAGAGTACACTTTCTCTTCACAGGATCATCCCCAGTAACTTTCCCATTTTGCAAACTGACACCAACATTGGTGCTTCCTTTACAGAACCACCTATTGCTTCCTACCGCCGGCCATCCAGCCTGCGAATCTCCTGGTTAAAGCAGCCTACCTACTCCTAACTATTCCTTCCTAACAGGTACCAAACCTTGCAACAGGACTCGCTGCTACACCTGCAAATTTGTTTCTAGTGTGACTAAAATTCGGGGGCCTACAGGTGTTTTTTCACATCACCAAGGAGCTCTCATGCACCTCCACTAATGTGGTATATTGTTTTCTTTGCAGGAAGTGTACAGCTGTTTACATCGGAAAGACTGATAGATGCCTTGCTGACCATTTCAGGGAACGTTACAGAGCAGTAAGGAATGGAGACACTGCTAAACCCATTATATCCCACTTTATCTCCAGGGTCCACAATGTCAATTACCTTTCTGTTTGTGTCCTTCATCAGGGCTTCTGGGATTCTGACCATAGGAAAAAACATGGAAACCAAGCTGATCATTCGCCTTGGCTCCCAGCAGCCCTCCGGTTTAAATGATAGACTTATTTTCTACTAACATCTTTCAGCCACCCCTTATTTTCCCTAAAGTCTGTTTGAATCTGTACACATTTAATTTATTTTTCATTTTCTCCGTAAGTCCCCATCTCTATCTCCTTTCCCCACAGTTGTCACCTTTCAGCCTTCTTACTAGGCCCTGTTAATTACTCCCCACCTGAGGACTTCTCTAGTTCTTCCACTCCTATTATGCTTTGTCTTTGCCATCATCACATCTTTATTTCATAGATTCTCTCTTAATCTTGCCATTTATCACTTCTTCTCCCTGAGCCTCCCCTTTTTTCTTTCCCCACATATATATCTCTTATTTTACCTCCCCGCTACACTAACTTTGTTTTTTTCTCTTTTAGATAATTCCTGAAGAAACCTAAGGTCAAAACATAGATTTTTAACTCTGTTTTCAGTGTGCATATAATATAACCATTTTGTTATACTCCTATACCAACTGGTATTCAGAATGCAAAATACTGAACAAGTATTAATTAATAAAATGTAGTGGCATGGGTTTGGGCTTTAAAGCTCAATAAATTACTACTGTTTATTTATTTTTTCTAAATAATTTGTTTTTTGCTTGGTTACTTATAAGAATTAAAGTGAGAAAAAAATTACTCGCCATTCATCATAATAACAATGTCAGTCATGCACAGACTCTTACAAATGATGGAGAACCACGCTTCAAAGCCTGTTTTACAAAACAGAAGGGCAAGTGGATTGAAAAAAAAATTATAATCCATCCTCACTGACATACGTGAAAGATCTAATGAGGAGTACTATTGAACACAGGCAGACATTCAAAACCGGTACCGTATAAGTCAATTAATGACCACTATTGAGTGCTGTTCTTGAGCTATTTATCAACTTTACTAAATGTAATATATGTCAACAACCATATTAGAACATGTAACCGATTAAATTGCATAACTCTATATTATGATGCACGGATCATTTAAAAATAGTCAGCTGAAATCATACATTTTGATATACTGTGGGTTATGCTGGGATTTAACCACACCTGGTGTGTTGTTTGGTCATGAGACCACAGGCCATGTGAGTAAACCACACCAGGTGTGGGTAAATCCCAGCATAACCCATACACTGGAGTGGTATATTGCAATTATACAATGTTTCCCCTTTCGTTTTTATAAAACAAAATAAAGAAAATTGTAGTTTTTTTGAAATTTTATATGAGTTTTATTGAATATACTCTTGTGACACTTGGATAGCTGGTTCTGATCACTGTATCATTTTTTGTAATATAAAAATGGTTTATGGACTGTCTCTCTTGAGAAATGCCAAAACAGCATGTAAGTATGACACACACACACAGGTTTTAGATACAAAGATTACCTGGAAGGCCAGAAGCAAATTACAGACTTTAACCAAGTTAATTATAGCTGTAGTTGCTAAGAATGAAAATCATAAACTTTGATAATGCTTAGAGGAGGAAGAGCAGGTTGTGACGTTTTAGTGCAAAGTCATAAAAGATGCTTTCATGTCCTGGAAGGGGGAAGCTTATCATAAGATCAAAGAGAGTCATTTGAAGAACATGAATTATGCTGAGGTTGCAGAATTTAATACTTGGAAAAGACATCCTGTTTTTGTATAGATATTTTTTTATATATTCTGACAGGGAGGAGCTAGGTGACCTCATGCAAATAGGTGGGGAAAACCAGCTTTTAAACATTAGTCTGTTTTCCTTCAGAGACACTTCTATCTAGACTCTGACAAAGAAACATCTGTCAGCACTTTAAGCAGGTATTTAGAGAGAGAGAGAGAGAGAGACAAATCTAAGTACTATAATAGGAATTGCACTGTTAAAACCTGTTTTGTTTAAGAAAATTGTATGTCTTGTGATATAATAGTTCTGTATTTTATGTGTTATGTATTTTTTATCTATTGTAGTAAAACTCTATTTTTAAAGCTTACTTGGTCTGTCTTTGATTTCTTTCCCTTTACAAATAGAGTATATATGGTTAAAGCAGACACTATACATAAGCTTGAATGGTGATACCAAACTGGAAAAAGGTAAGCGTTTTAAATCTGAGGTCTTTTATTCCAGTTTTTAAGGGTTAATTTCTGTACACCTGGCTAGGTGCCCATAGGCAAAGATATCTGGCCCCCCGAAGACAGAATTATCTGAGCCTGTGTATTGGGTACACTAGCAAGAGGTTCACAGTTTGAATCCCTCCAAGACTTGAGACCAAAGGTCTATTTGAATCCACAAAAACGGACAACAGGGTTACCTTGTTCTGTTAACTGTTCACAAAACTGTGCTCAGAGGTTGGCACTTTGGGAGTAGAGGGCTGACCTGCTGAGTGGGTTTGTGACACTCTTACACCTCTAAAGGTACTGTAGTTCCCTGTTGCTATGTATACTAATGAGGACACGTCTGCTCCCAACTCACAGAGATGGTTATATATTGATTTTTTTATTTGTTGTAATAGATAGTGGAGAGAGAGAGAGAGAGAGAGAGACAGAGTGTATGTCAGCTGAGGTGAGCAGCTGGTACTGCGAGGTGTGAAACTGGGAGACAGAGGCAGCGTGACTATTGGCGCCATGTGATACTATGAGGGCTGGCAGTCACAAATATACTGTGCTGTGTTTTTATTTATTTTTTTTTAATCCACAGCCCCAGTGCTTTTCCTGGGTCCAGGAAACCTTTGCCCATGTGCCTGATAGATGATTTTGTGACTCGGAGTACCACATATTGTGTGCAGTCCTGGAAGCAACCGTGCTTCATGAAGTCTCATTCCCCAGCCCTCTTCATATTCTGGGCTAGTGAATGGAAGGATGTGATTTTCTTTTTTTTTCTGTATGGTTTCCATCTGCCTTGGCCCTTGGAAGAATGGAGAAGGCACGAGGTGCCGAGGGACAACTGCTGAAGTTTTGAAGTGTGGAGCCTATATCCACATTCTCCAGGGCTCCCAGTCCTTGCTTTGCCAATACTTTGGGACAGGGAGGACTATGGTAAGCTCTGAATTGTGTGTTTGGGGGGGGACGCACAGAAATAAACTTTTAGGTAGCAGACAAATGGGTACTGTTGCCCTTTAGTGACGATCAAATATGGCGGCACCTTGTTTAGATATTCCAGGGCTTGGATTTTTGGTCAGATTCGGTATCTCTCATTAGACTGAAAACTACTATGTTACTCATGTCAGCATAGACATGCATCATATTTGCTATCTTCCTGCACAGAAATGAAGTAAGCAAAGTTGCCATGCTGGCCGCTAACATCTGATTCAAATATGACTATGACAGTATGTGGTCAGAGAGTTGAATCCACGGGAGGATTGTGGTCACCCCCACTGTACCCATTCAACTGCTGTCATATATTAACTATATATTGCAATGATGAACTGCAGAAACTCTTTGTATATTGTACAACTCACAGAAATAACATCCAACAAGCATTTGTCAATGCCGAATGTTTGCTTGCTGGCATTGGCAGTGGTAGTGTAGAAGTTACAGAGCTGCGTAATAGGAATGGCAGTGAAGTACTGAACTGAAGCCAACCCCACCACCACCCTGCAGAGAGTGACAGGCATTGAGGTGTACGCTTGGGTCGTCAGGCATAATGGCCATGCCATTTCACCACACCCCACCCTGCAGACACTGACAAGTGTCACGGTGTTCCTTGGGGCCTTTGGCCCTTATGCGCACCCCATTTCATTAGGAAATATGGTGAGATGGGTGCGATATAGGAGAATGGGGTGAACTTTGGGGCCAAAGAGTCCAAGGCATATCTCGATGCCTCTCACTGGCTGCAGGGTGTGGAATGGTATGAGCATTACAGGCAAGAATCCCAAGTCACACCCCTGATGCCTGTCATTCTCTACAGGGTTGGGCGTTATGGTTGGAAACCCTAATACCTCAGGCATTCGTTGGTATTTTCACTCCAAATTTTCAACATGTTTTTTTTGTGACCCCACCTCACAAACAGGGGGAATATCAGTTTGTTAGCCGAAAGCTGCTTATGCACAGCGACTACGGCATTTAGCACCACAGGTGCAAAAACATTCCGAACAGGATGTAAAATGATAGCTGTACTGTTCATGGGGAGGTGTAAAAATGACAATGTTGCAAATCTGCAGTAAAAATATTTAAAAAAATGGTGAAGTCACGAGCGTACATAGAAACTGTGCAATGCACACCCGTAATATAATTAGGTTGGGGATTTTTTACAGCAGATTGTCAACTCAGGCATTTTGGTGCCTCCAATCATGAACAGTGTCACTGTGATTTTCTTTATCTGTGCCAAACAATGATTTCCCACAGCGACCACGCATCTCTGCGCTGAAAGTGTGAAAACACACTTCAGCAATGTTGTGAAAAATGACAGCTGTACTGTTTATAAGGAAGTGTGGAAAAATGCCACTGGTGAAAATCTGGACTGAAAATATTACAAAGTCATGAACTTACGAGGGTGCGTGGAAACTGCACAATGCTCACTTGTAACACAGTCATTTTATGGACTTTTGTCACCAAATTTTCAACATAGCCATTTTAAGACCTCTGCTCATGAACAGTGTAACTGTGATTTTCTTAATCTGTCCTAAACATTGCTTTCACACAAGAACAGCACCATTGTGCGCTACATATGCGAAAACACATTTTGGGCGACATATGTAAAATGGCAGCTGTACTGTTCATAAGGAAGTGTAATAAAATGGCAATGTTGAAAATCTGGAGTGAAAATATTAAATTCGCAAACTCACGAGCATGCATAGGAACTGCGCAACGCACGCTCATAAAACAATCATTTTTAGGAATTTTTTCACCAAATTTTCAACATAGCCATTTTAAAACCTCTGCTCATGAACAGTGTCACTGTGATTTTCTTAATGTGTCCCATACATTGATTTTGCACATCGACTGCGCCATTGTGCGCTACATGAGGCGGAAACACATTTTGGGCAAGATGTGAAAAATGACAGCTGTACTGCTCATAAGGAGGTGTGGTAAAATGGCAATGTTGAAAATCTGTAGTGAAAATATTGAAAATTCGCGAACTTACGAGCGTGCGTAAGAACTGTACAATGCATTCTCGTAAAACAGTCATTTTTTGGAATTTTTTCACCAAATTTTCAACATAGCCATTTTAAGACCTCTGCTCATGAACAGTGTCACTGTGATTTTCTTAATTTGTCCCGTACATTGATCTCGCACACCAACTGCGCCATTGTGCTCTACATGGGTGGAAACACGTTTTGGGTGAGATGTGAAAAATGACAGCTGTACTACTCATAAGAAGGTGTGGTAAAATGGCAATGTGAAAATCTGAGTGAAAATATTGAAAATTCTGAACTTACTGACGTGCGTAGGAACTGCGCAACGCTCACTGAAAACAGTCATTTAGGAATTTTTCACCAAATTTCAACATAGCCATTTTAAGACCTCTGCTCATGAACAGTGTCACTGTGATTTTCTTAATTTGTCCTGTACATTGATTTCGCACACCGACTGCGCCATTGTACTTTTCATGCGAAATTTTCAACATGGGGTTTTGGGACCCTTCTCATGAATGATGTCACTGTCATGCGTTATTCAGGCCGAAGAGGTGATTTTGCACAATGACTGCGAAATCACCCTTCAGGCCCGAATAACGCCATGCCATCATTCATGAGAAGGGGTCCCAAAAACCCCATGTTGAAAATGTGGTGCAAAAATTCCAAAAAATGCCTGAGATATGCAATAAAGTTGAAAAACCCCTATCTAGCCCGTTATAGAGCTTACCAGCATTTCCTCAGTTCGCGGTCGGCTTTGAAGAGTGCAGACGTGTTCCCGGTTCACTGAAGATCGTCGCGCCGAGCTCCGGAGGTAAGTATGGGGTAAGAGAGGGTGTGGGGAGGCAGGATACGCAGTGGGTGGGTGCGGGTTGTGGGGGCTGGGAGAAGCGCCGTGGGACCGTTTTTATTTTGCAGGTTAAAAAAAAAAAGATGACGTGGGATGTTTGCCACTCTGGGGTGGGCTCCCAGCGTGGCACAAGGATGGCTGGGGGGGGCGTGGAGCCAACGAGGGATTGGGCATCCCCGTCGGCCATATGATCAGTTGCTATGCTGGAGTGGGCTCCCAGCGTGGCACCCAGTACTGGGGGGTGAGGACAGTGGAGCCGACGGGGTTGGGCACCCCGTCGGCTATTCATCAGTTGCCACGCTGGGTGGGCACCCAGCGTGGCATGGAAGCATGGGGGCGCAGCTCAAGCGATGGGGATTCATCACCCCGCCGGCTATACGCAGTGTGCCGGGGAGGGCAGCATGCAGTATGCGCATTTCTGTGTGTGTGTGTGTGTGTGTGTGTGTGTGTGTGTGTGTGTGTGTAGGGGAGCTGTGCATGAGCAGGCGATATCTTATCGCTGCTCACTGGGCCAGTAGCTCCCCCTTTCAGCTGTAATATTGCATTTGGGCTTGTCATAGACAGCTCCAGCGTGCATTGGCTTACAGGGGACGCACCTGTCAACACACTGACTGAATTGGAGTAGGAGGTGACACACCTCCGAAATCTCGGATGATGGCACTATGTTTCTTGCACATGCGTGCAAGTAAACATAAAAATCAGGGTCGTTATACTTGGCATGCACATATGCATCCTGTATCACCACTCGGCTTCAATGACATGATCTATGCTAGTTATAGACCTCATGTACAGTATATAAAGAGATTCCACAGTTCAGCATTGCTTAGAGACTTAAAATATGTGACTAGATAAACGTGGATGGTGAGCAACGCAGACAAGCCATCTGTAGGGTTACCACCTTTTAAGAAGCCTAAAGTGGGGCATTTCTTACTAAAACATGATTTTTCACAGGACAATATGTAACCTCAACGAATGCAACAGACTTGTTTTCTCAAAATAATTAGAATTAAGACTAAGTGCTGCAGTTTTTAGTTGCTTCTTGGGTTTCTTATCATTTTAAGGTATTTTAGTTAACGTATTACAGCGTTCTGCAACATTTAGAGGAAAGTCAGAAAATATTTTTTCTGCTATAGCATTAGAACAAACAGCATGCTTTTTTGCAGGACAGAGAAGTCCAAATTAGGACTGTCCTGCGAAAATCATGACAGGTGGTAACCCTAGCCATCTGGAGCCTGTACCGGTGTCGTTCTGATTGATTTTTGAACAGATGTGGCTGACTGAGTTTTTATCCCGGAGTTATGCTGGAATATACTCACAGATCATGAACCCAGCCAGCCAGATAGAATTCAACATTTACAAGTGACATTGTACAATTTCATTTAACATGTTGATTGTGAAATAACACCTGTTGTGTATTGCATCTGTAGGTGAGTTGCCTGGAAACAAAAAATGGGTTTCGAAGAACATTTCTAAACATCCACTGATATCAAAGCCTAAGTTGGTTAGACAACACATTTCACACTTTGGTGACATTATAGTGCTGTCATGTCTCTCATCAGAGTCGGAAGATGTTATGGATGAGGGTAGTTCATCAAACAAAGATGATGGATACACATGAAATATATTATTCTTTCATGATAAGCAAATATCAGACTCCACTGTATGGGTACCAGGTCAATATGTCGCTGTCTGAATAGTGCAGAAAAAAACGCGTAGTAGGAAAATTGACAGTAATGACAACAATAGGGGTATAATATGGCAGTGAATTAGCGCTACCCCTGTCACTGTCTGTAGAGTGTAGGAAGGGCAGAAGGAGGTTCAGTTGCTGTGCCTGGTTGAGTCTCACTCCCATGGTGGAGTGGCTAAGTCAAAAGCACCTGGTGTGGTGAAGACCTGGAGACCAGGGTTTGGTTCCGTCTCTTGACATTGATATTTTTTTTTTGCTCACAAAGTCCCCCCCCCCTTCCAAGTTTTACCTTATCCCCGAGGTCCACCCCTCCCGGAGTTGATTATAGTTCTGGGGGGTGTTGGGGGCAAAGGGGGTGCAGGGGTCAAACCCCCCACAAAAACAAAGACACTATATTGTTCCCCTTTGTTTCTATGGTGTCTGCCTATTGTGTTACGGTCATTGTTTTTACCAACCTTATTTTGGGAGCCAGTGTTTTGCTTGCGACTTTATTTGCCGCACTGTTTTTGTTTGCAGGGTTTTGACCTCATGCCCCTCGCATGTGACATTGTGAAGGCAGACATTCCCAAACACCACCTAGTTGTTGCAGTTGAGTCTGTATGATTTCAGTCTATAAGCTACTACAGCAAAGTAAATGTGTGCCAATGAGAGTTTTTTATTTTTTTTTACCTCTTCTTGAAGGACACTGTGATTGCGGTTCTGGGTACCATGTACAGTCAGTATTATCTGTGGCAATTTTGGTGGCAAAGTTCTCAATCAGTAGGTGAGGAAAAAGCATGATGGGGCACACCCTTCTTTGAATTTCCCATCCCTCCCAATCAACTCTTCTATAGGCGGCTGCATGGCCCCTGGATAGTCATGTTTAGCATAGTACCACCTGACCTGGAGGCGGGGAGCCGGGGGGAATGGGGCATCCTGCTTGCTAAGAAATAAAGCAATATGGAGGAAGTTGCCTTTCTGTACATTCTAATCACCAAGTAATATTTTGAACTATTTTAGGCAACTGTGACTGTGACTAGTTATTTCCCAGTCTCATTTGTCTCTTACCAGTCTAACATTTTCTAAAGTACAGTAGCGCCAGTAGTAGTGGCAGCCAAGATCACTACAGCTACTTACATTTGAGGGTGTGTTTTTTTGTTTCCCTTGTGTTTTGCATTCAAATTAGTCCCTTGATTGTGGTCGTTAGGTTTAGTTATGGCTGCCATTTCATGTTACCCGGGCACTGTTGTCTGATACATGCCCATCTTGGCAAGAATAGATACCAGTCAAAGACTGGGAATTTCTGAGCCCATTTCCAAAAACAGTCTACTAAACCAGGGACGTGTGGAAATTAAAGAGACGATATCAACCTTTTTTGCATTGTATTATTTCCAAGTTAAACTCCACATTCTCTGATTGCTTACATTCTCTGACATTCATTGATGTTGCTGACTGTTTCATCTGCCTCCTTCCTTAGTAGAACTGTAATGCATGGTAATGTATAGTTAGACCAGCCGTGTTTTGCTTCAGATCCTTGAACTACTCTTATTGCATATTTCAGCAACATTAGAAACACCATCAAACAGTGTGGCTACTCATGATACAATAGTATACTCTACTCTTAGTGAATAATTAATGACTAGACTCGGTTGGAGGGGTTCTTCAGACCAGAAAAGATGTAGCAGAGTCTGTCAAGAAATGTAAACAAACATGCTTGTGTGTGGTAACACCAGTATGATCGGCAGCAAGTATTTAACTATTTGAAAGCAAAAAATGAGTCAGAATCAAACTTCCATCTGTATCAGGAGTATAAGATTCTGATTTTAGAAGCACCCCTGCACAAGCCGCAACTTGTTGCAAAGCAAGGGGCTGTGTTGGATGCAAGTGTGGTTATTTCAAAAAGTTTGTGATTTATGATAAACTTTCTGGAATCACCGCACCTGAAACAGTGGCACAGTTGAAAGGCTTGACGCAAGACTGGGATGCAGCAGCACACGGGGGGGCACAGGGGGTGACCCAGGTTCCCCAGGAGCAACACACATGAACCCTGGGGTTAAGAGGGCATAGCCTTACAGCCAGTTTTAGTGCAGTGTGCCAAATGTGGTAGAAACATTATGCTATTGGCAACACCCTGGTTGTACACCCTCCCATCCCCAACTGCCCCTGAGATACATGAAGTAGTGTCCATGTGCTGGATGCCCCCCCCACCATGTGATCCCTGATCTCCCCCTACACAACTGCAAGAGGTTCCCCTGTGGTATAGCCCCCTTTCATCCCCAATCAGGCATCATGGGGGGGTCCACTATACCACCAGGGCTGATACCTGTACAGGTGTCAGGAATGGGGGGCATGAACTATCAGGGTACTTACTTATTTGAAAGTCTTGTGGAAACCCATAATCACAAGCTTGCCATGCTGACAGCTGTGCCCCAACACCCCATGGCTCCTCCCCTGCCCTTTGTGCACCTGGGGTCCACTGCCCTCACAAGTCCCAGTGGCGCAACCACTTAGACCACCTCCTGGATGATCTAAGTGTTGCCCCCAGCTGCGTCCATGGTGGGACTCTGAAACTCCCAAATACGAGGATGTGGCAGCACCACCGTGGCGCAAGCCCCCTTGCAACCTGGCACACTGGGTTGCTGGATGCAACCCTGGTGCAAGGGGGCTTTGGCGCAGCCATGCCTGAGTCAGACTCAGGCTGCTTTACAAAGTCACGATTTGATGCAAGTAGTGATGCAAATCACCACTTGAGTCACACTCTTGTGAAGCAAATCCCTTGTGTCATTCTAGGACATTTAAAATTGGGCTCAATACATACTGGGAACAAGCATAAATGAGACCTGAGGGGGGGTTGACAGTGTCCGTGTAAGCATTAATTCACACCATTTCATGCTTTACTACTTACTTATTCATTATTACTACTACTAATAAGTTTACTTACTTATTTCATTCAAAAAAATATAAATAAAAATAAAATACTTATTTACTTGCATTGACAGAGAGTACAATGAAAATTATAAATGATTACAATACTTGACAATTTATAATACTTATTTATTAAACTCTGTAGAAGATACAGTAGTTAAAAGCAGTTTGTCATTATTCTTAATAGTTTATCCAAAGCAATTAAAGAGTATATTTCAAACTAAAGGTAATAAAATATAAATGTGCACTGAATTCATACTTTTATGGCTAAGCACTCAAATCTTTCCATATTTATTCAAATCAATATGTACTGATTGGTTAATATTATGATGCTGATAAGTTCTTGATGTACTAGTAATTTATTGTAACTTCTTTTTGTTTCTTTGTAAAATTAAAGTACAACATATAAACTCAATTGTAATATTTAATTTACTGATCTAATCAGTATCACTCTATGTTGCCTCTTTGAATCCACCATAGCTGTCATTTTCATTAGGGAATACAATTCTGTTCTGATTAGTAACACAAGATGGAATGACGTGTCTGACTTTCCTTCCAAGTTTGTTATGCACCCATATAGTAAACTGCCTATAGTCTGCCAAACAATATGTTCTATGAAAGAAACAAAAATATAATGTTGGGCTAATCGATACTCCAGTTGATTATTGAGCATAGAGAAAAAAAATGAACCATCATATTAGTTGTCATAACCAAATAATAATACAGTCTGTATCATTCTTGGGATGTTATTATAGCTTACGTGATCTGCAAGAGAAAATGCTAGATTATGTACTAGGGTAAGAGAGTACTTAAATATGATTGGCTGACTGCCACATTTCAGCCTTGATTGTTCCTGGTATTGCCAATGGAAAAGGCATCAGTCAGTCGCATCTCCATTAGCCCCACTGTCTGAAATGTCTCCAACCCAGAACACGAAGGCAGGGAACCAAGACATTTAATATATGTCAATATGTCCCCCGGAGCCACTCGATGTAGAAGAGTGGTTCAACGCATCATCAGCTGGAGCAAGAACAGCGAAGCGAAGCTGAACTGTTCTGGCTGAAGCTGAAAGCAAGTGAAACCACTCTGATACAGCAAAAGAGTGGCGATGGGGGGCATATTAATATATTACTGATTGAGAGCGATCAATAATATATTTAAAAAAACAACTGTTCCCGGAATGTGCCCCTTTCCAGGCATCTGGCATGAGACGCACTTCACAGAATGAGAGTGTCTCACGCGCAGAGGAAAGGAGCACTCTGACTAGTCGAGCTATAATACCTATTACACAGCAGGTGGGGAACACTGGATCCTTCAACTGCTCACTCAGTCAGGCCTCAGTCCCAGCAACATTTTGGATCAGTGACACTTACCCCTTACTAGTGACAACTGCCTCCACGGACCGTTCATCATTAATAAATAAGAACAATTTTAAAGGGAACTGGTTAACTTTAGTCATTACTCACTCCCCACCACCACCCACATCTAGGTACAACCACGGCTCAAGTACTCACCCAGCCACCAGTTTCAGCTAGACACATCTTTTAAGATTATCTTGAGTGCTAAACTGTGGGGAGTGTTTCTAAATGAAAAACAAATGACAGAAGCTGAAGAAATCATGAACAGAAAGATAAGCCAGGGGATATGCATATCCCCTGTCATATGCAGATACAGAAGCGTATGCACACCATCACGTCTTGGCTGTTTTTGTTGTTACTTCTACAGATTCTAGCACTCATTTTTCCAAGGAAGAAGTAGTATTCCCTTGATAAGAATTTGTGACAGTCTTAAAAGATGTCTCTAGTAGAACGTAGATGGTGGGGTGCATTCACAAGCCACCTGGTGTTACACTGCCCTATCGAACATCCAGCAGCATAATTTCCAACATGAGTACAAGATGAGGTTAAAGAGCAAGGGTATAACTTGGTAGGAACTTATGGTACTGTGTGTGGGGCGGTGCAGTTTAAGGAATGGTGAGGGAGGTATGGGGGACATATAATTAACAGGACAGTAATCTGAGGAAACTAGATTGAGTCTACTAGCAACATGTTTCCTCTGAAGTAAATCAATACAAATTTTAAAATTAAAAAAACTTTAGACTCAGATTTCCATGCACTGGACTAGAATTTGACTACTTGTGCTAATCATCATGCTAACCACTTGAAAGTACAGAAGTAATATTCGCCACTGGGGATAGGGTTACAGATGAACAGGGAGGCAAACATCTAGGGTCCAGTGATTACTGCATGGTGTGGCCTTCTGAGGAAAAAAAGGAGGGTCACTGCCACACGTGGGTAAAAGTCATGGATTTCAAAAAGGGCTGAATTCACAAAGATGAAGAATGTCTAGTGCTAGCATTACAGTGTAGTGGGAAAGGCAGACAGTTGACAATCAGTGCACAAATCTAATAGAAAGGAATAAAAAAAGATACAAAGATGTGCATCAGACAAGTAAGTAAGATTAATTGAAGGTAAAAACCATTATGGTTCACAAATGAGGTAGCCAGAGGGGTGAATGAAAAGAGGAAGGCATTCTGAAAGTGCAAAAAAACACAGGGGTAGGAAGTTAGGGAAGCATAAATCAAAAACTGAAAGAAGACTGCAAGACAGTTAGAAGGACCAAGGCAAGCACAGAGGAAAGGATAGCCCAGATGATAAAGACAGGGGACAATACGTTTTTTTTTTTAGATACATCAGTTAAAAAGGGAAGACAAGATGAGGGATACTGAGGTTTAAAATGGACGGAGTAGGGTCTGCTAATGAAGATTAGGAAAAGTCAGAACTCTTAGTTAAATATTTTTATTAATTATTTACGAAGAAAAAAGAGGGTGACAGACAGCCATTGAGAGTGAAAGGTGTGTAGGGACAGGAAGTAAAGAGCAAATATTTACCCTATACACAAGAGCAGGAGTATTGTGGAGGTGGGAAATCATATGCCAGTCTTCCATACTTCAGTGGTGTGGAAATTAATGCCGTCATTGCTAATTAAAAGAATTGCGGAGTTCCTGGAATCCAGCGGACAGCAGGAATCAGTTTTGTCATGGTTCACAGCAGGTATGTCCTGCAAGTCAAACAGGATATAATTCTTCAAATGAGTAACCATAGCGGTAGACCCGGGGGATATAGCGCACCTTGACTTTAGTAAGGCCATCAACATTATTTCACATACATGGCTAATAAACAACTTGAGTGGACTGGTGGAGGGGCATAAGTTAGTGAGCTGGGTTAGTAACTGAGTGGGTGGAAGGTCACAGATGGTTGTAGTGAACATAGCTCAATCCGTAGAGAGGTAGGTTATTAACGGGGCACCCCCATGGATCGGTGCTAGGACCAGTCTGCTCTTATTACTTTGTATGCAACATTGTGGAGGGGCTGGAGGTGAAAGTGCGTCTATTTGCAGATGACGCCAGGATCTGCAATAGAGTCTATACAGCAAAAGGGGTGCACTGGATGAGAAGAGACATGGGTAAGCTAGAAGACTGGTCAAGCGTGTGGTAGCTAAAATGAAATGTTAAAAAATTCAAAGTTCTGAACTTGGGGCACAGGAATACATGAGAATAGAATGAAATGGGGGCGGGGGGAGGGGCCTGACAACCACTAGGCAGGAAAGGGGTTTGGGTGTGATTATAACAAATGACCTAAAGATAACCATACAGAGTGTGAAAGAAGTAATGAAAGGCCAGTGGTAGGTCAGGTTGTATAGGGATGAGAAACTCCAGCAGAAAACCGATAGTGATGATGGCACTTTACAAATCAATGGTGATGCCTCATCTGGAATACTACATACAGTTCTGGTGGCAGCACCTCATAAGACATAGACAAGATGAAGGCAGTCTAAAGGAGAGCTACAAATATGGTGAAGGGACTGCACCAGAAAACATCGGAGGAAAATCTAGTAGACCATGATATATATTTTAAGAAGAAAAAAGGGAGAGGGGAGATATGCTATAGACTTTCAAGTACCTCAAAGGTTTTAACAGAACCCGGGGGAGGTGGGCACTCTCGGGAAAAAAGGATGCTCAAAAACAAGGGTCCATGATATGAGGCTGGAGGGAGATAGTATCAGGGAGAATGTGAGGAAATACTCCTTCACTGAAAGGGTGGTGGATGACTGGGTCAGCAACCCCAATGAAGTTATAGGGGTGAAAACAGTAGAGGTATTCAAGAATGCATAGGTTAGACATAAGTAAACCATAGCAACAACACAGATAGGGTAGTCAAGGTACACTTGTGAGGGGCAGGTAATCACATTGGAAGAGAAGGGACCGGGGAGGACATGATAGAGGTCTTCAGGTACATGAAGTGGGTAAATAGGGGAGGAGCAGTCAGGGTGCTTGAAGAAGGGCAACTAGAGGACATGGGTGGAAGCTGGAGGGGAGGAGATTCAGGGGGGAGAAAGAAGGAGGTGCTATTTCACTGAGAGGGTGGTGGAGCCATGGAATGCACTGCTCAGGGGGCTGGTGGAGGCAGAGACAGTGAAGGGGTTCAAGAGGGGGTGGGACAGGTACAGGGGAAGGGTTCTGGAAGCAAAATTCAGTGCAGCGAGAATATCCGGAACTGGGAAGAGAGAAGCCAGAGAGGGTGAGGGGGGCAGCAAGGTCAGCTCCCAGGGTGGGGGCTGACCAAACGAGCAGACACGAAAGACCGTTAGGCCTATTCTGCTGGCATTTTAGTATGTTAGTAATAGGGAATATGGGCAGAGTAGATGGGCCTAGCAGTCCTCATCTGCCATCAAATTCTATGCATCTATAAGAGCCAATTTAGCTAGGTCTAGAGGTACTTGTGATATCTGAGCATATGGAAGTCAAGTAGCTTTATCATTTCCAAAAAGAACTCAGGATGCAAATAAAGGATTTGAACCCATTTCTCAATGTATGTGTGTTACTTGATTTTGGCCAACTGTGCATATCTGGCGCCATGCGAGCACAATGAGCTGATGAACTAGTGCCCTGCAGAAATGAAAATTAATCTACCATAATGCTCAGCATGCAAGCAATAAAAGATTAATATTTCCCAAATGTACCAATTGTAACTGTGGCAGCTAGTCCTCATCTACACCACCACGCACTCTCAAAACTCTCCAAAAAATTAAATGTGACATGGCGAGATGTTAAAAAACGGGGGTACTCTTGGTTTCAATGCACAACATGTTGCTTCAACACTGGGATCTGCAGAGATTTTTTTTTTGTTTATTCGGTCTTGAAATGCTGTCACTAACAAAACTGTATTCGACCCCCACTCACCAGCCCCCCCCCCAACTTCCAGCACAATCCTCACACCATACACAACAAACCAATTACACTAATGTTTTCATTCAATGGTATAAAGCCTATTACTTATCAAGAGTCACTTGAAGTCAGAAAGGATGGTACGCACAACAGTAGATCTTATCTGTGTCAGTCTTCATCATTCATCACTATTGGGTTATAGCACCAGAGCTAGGACCCAGCAAGAGACTTTTTTTTTTTTTTTTATGTGTGAGTAGACAGAGGGTCAGCACCGCCCTCAAGACCGACGTTCTACATGGCGCTCGAGGGTTGGCAGTTATCCAGCGTACGACTCCTTTAACTCCAGTTCTTTCTCTCCTGCCATCAGCGTGGACCCTGCTCATGCTGGCTCTGATTTTGCGGCCTAGTCCGTCGGTAGTGAGTTACTTGGTTCTGCTTTGCCTTTGCTCGACGTCGCTGGATTCCGGTAAGACCTTTCTTTATTTTTAGCAGC
This sequence comes from Neoceratodus forsteri, assembly GCA_016271365.2. Taxonomy (NCBI): domain Eukaryota; kingdom Metazoa; phylum Chordata; order Ceratodontiformes; family Ceratodontidae; genus Neoceratodus; species Neoceratodus forsteri. The sequence goes on from CM057454.1 coordinate 580,754,350, forward strand.
GTTGAGTACTGTTTTTAGTTATTTTTTTGTCCGATCATGTCTCGTCCTGGCAAAAAGTTGTCGAAAGCGGGGTGGCCCCCAATGCGTCGGTGCCCCTGTGGCCGCCTTTATTCCGTTACGGACCAGTATGATCGTTGCCTCTCCTGCCTCGGCCCTAGTCATGATATGGACAGTTGCAACATCTGCTTTTCCATGGACCGCCGTGTCCTCGAAATTCGCGCGTGGAAAGTCGGACGTGCTCCCCCAACTTTTGGAGGATGGATTCGTTCACGCAAGGAAAGGGGAAGGACTCTCGGCCCTTCCTCCGGGTCCCCTCCCAGTCCTATACAGCCCGAAGAGGAGGAGGGAACTTCCACCTCTTACAGCCTTGCCGCGGCAGGGGTTTCTTCATGGTGTAGGAGGCCCAGGCTGACTCTCTTGGGGGCCAGTCGGGAGGCACCGTTCTAGCAATCGCTACTCCGGTAGCAAAGGCTCCCTCTGTGTCGTGCTCCGGGTCCCTTGGGACCGGACCGCCAGCGTCTTCAGCGCTCTCCTCCAGTGTCGCTCTTGGTCCAGGCACCGTGAGCTTGGAAAGTGACACCGCAGTCAGCGTCGGGCCTTCCCTCAGTGCCGCTGTTGCCCCTGCTCTGCTTGCAGCACCCAGACTCTCAGCGGCGCCGGGAGAGGTGCTGGGGGGGTTCTGGGCTAATTCTGTCCCGGCGTTGCTTGGGTGCTGGGACAGACTCCGACACCCGTTTCTGTTCCAGCACTGCCTCTGTCACGGGGATGAAGTCGGCATCGCGTTTGGTGTCGTCCCTGCCTCCGGTGCTGTGGATTGTGCTGGAGCGGTGCGTGGCATTGCGCTCAGTGCCATGCCAGACTCCAGTGTTGCTCGCAATGCCAGGGCCGCTGTCGGTGGCGAGTACAGTGCCGTACCCAATTCGGTTCTCCACGGCACCGGGGAGACATCTGGGGTCGAGCCCGGTGCTGCGCCTGACTCCAGCGCTGTTCGTGGCATTGAGGAGGGTGCCGGTGTCGGGCTGGGGCCTCTACTCTTCTCTGCTGCTTCTGGGGACTTTGAATCCCAGGGTGCCCGATCTCGGGGTCCAGGAACTGGAGGGTCCCATGGGGTGGTCTGGCACAGGGCCTCGGTTTCTACCTCTTTGGAGGAAGATTCTGGCTCGGACCCAGACTGGCTCCCAGGTTCTTCTAGATCTTCGGATCTCTCCATCTCTAGCACCTCGGCCCCCACTCTCCTCCCTTCTGGGGCTCAGCCTTCTCAGGTGGTCTTTGGGGTTGGAGGGTCTGACCAGTCAGCAGGAGCCCCTGTGGCTACTGCTGTGCAGCCTGGGGCCCCGAGGGAGGCTGCTTCTTCAGTTGGGGTACCCCCCTCCTTGGTGTGTTTGGACAGAGCCCAAGTTTGGAGCAGCCCGGGGTGCACCGGGGGGGGGGGCATGGTTCCCTGGGTGGTCTCCTCGGAGCCCACTTCAGCTTCCCAGTTGCATAGGTTAGTGGTTACAAGGATGAGGTCTTTCTCCGACTCGGCAGGGTTGAGAGACAGGGGTGTGTCACGGCGAGCCCCTTCTGTGGCCCAGCTGGGCTCTGGAAGGAACCATAGCGCAGGCCCCTGTCTTTCCTTTTCAGAGTCTGCTAGAAGGACCACTACTTCAGAGGTCAGGGGCTGTCCTTCTGGATTCACATGGTCCCAGTCACCTCATGGGGGGATTTCTTTTGCAGGGCACTACTCCGTCCATTCTGATCTGGTTGAACAGCTATTAGCTGCAGCGGCCTTGGTCTCCCTTCCCTCTCGTAGGGGATCCTGTTGGCCCCCTCACCCTGACAGAGACCACTCTCCTGCTTCCAGGAGCCTGTCCGTCGAGCCTCTGTCTCCATCCCCGGTAGTCCCAGGTGTCCTAGGCCCTCGCGAACCTCTCACCTGGGAACAGTTCAGGGGTTCTGCTGCTCATTTCCCCTCCTACCTCCACGCCCTGGACCAACAGGTGTTCCACCATGCCCCTGTGCAGCAGGCCCTGAACCTGGCAGCTCGTCCTCTTCCTCTTCTCCCTCTTCTGAGGGAGAGAACCTTTGGTCCACCTTTCCCCAGCATCTGATTTGTCTTCTTATCAACATTTCCTGGTGAGGATGCTGGACAAGCTTCATTTGACCCCCATTCCCTTAAGCAATCCAGAACATGTGACCCATGACTTTTTAGGTGAGTTCAGCGCGGCCCACTTAGTGGCTCCCGCCTGGCCTCTTCCTTTTCAGGAAGCGTCACATCGGCTCTGACTTTGTCCCTTCTCCATGATGCCAGCCCCTAGGGACTTACACCAGTGGTACTGCACTCCCCCCCGAGTCTCCAGGCGCTCTTCCTCACCCAGTCTCGGGTTTGACCTCCCTGGATACTCCTTCTGGGTCTTGCACCCTATACTGTGACCGCCCTCCGGATCTGGACTCTGCGGATTTCGATTTCTGGGGGAGACGAGTGTTCCACTCGGCACGGATCTCTCTGTCTATTGCAGCACATCAGGTCCACTATGCAGCCTATGATAGGTTCTTGTGGTCTAGGATAGGACAACTCCTGGCCTCAATGCCTGATTCGGAGCAAACCAGGCAAATCATCGCCCTCTCTGCACGGGGCCTGGAGCTCGCAGGGCACCAAGCAAGGGCATCTTATGATGCCAGTGAGGTAGCTTCCAGAGTGGTACTGACAGTGATCTGCCTTCGACAGACGGCATGGCTTCTCCCATCCCAGCTGTCACCCTTGGCCTGGCGTAGGGTGATTTACTGCACCTACCAGAGAACCCATCTCTTCTCCCGTCGGGTGAGATGGCAACTTTTGGGGCATCTTCCTTCCCCCACTGAAGGATCTCCATCTCCCCCGGATCAGTCTCAGGCCTCGCCAGGCATGTAAGGGTTCTTCCTTCCTGTGCCTCACTCACTGAAAGCTAAGGTTCTTAGTCCCTTAGGGCTTTCAGAGTACCCCGCCCTTTTGTTCGGGGGGTGGGGCTTGGTACTCATCCAATAGTGATGAATGGTGAAGATTGACACAGATATGAAAATTACATACCAATCGTAATTGTTGATCTTTCTGTGTATCTTCACCATTCATCACTAAATCCCACCCTCCTTCTCCTGGGGCCTTAGTCTCTGGATTCCACCCCTCTTCCCCGTGTGTCTTCCCCTCCTTCTCCTCTCCTGTTATGTAGACGGGAGGGTGTTGTGAGGACACACGGGGTAATCCTCTGTATTTCCGAGTTCGGAAAGAACTCTCCATTTTTTTTCCCTCCAAAGGGGTTGTGGAGTATGAAGAGGGTCATGTCTTTCCCCCCTTGTATTTTTCTGAGTTTCCTTTAGTGACCTCAATTTGAGGCACCCTCTAATTTTTTTGGAACCTCTGGTTGGTTTAAAAAAAAAAAAAAAACTTTAAATTGATGGGGGAGGTTGAGACACAACCTCAGCCTCTATTTCTCCATGTGGTTTCCATTCCTCGCTGCAGGTTTTTACTTGCAGAAGGTTTCTTTTCCAGGCCTAGACCTTATGCCTAAAAACGGAGTCTCTATAACGTAGTGGTTTTGGGCTCTGAACTGCAAATCTGGTAAAATCCAGCGGTCCAGACCTAAGTTTGGGCCCCACGGCTTCCACTTTGTGCTGTGTGGCCCTGAGCACCTCTCTTAACTCCCTGGGCTCCAGGTCACGCCTGTAAATAAATAGACATGGTGCATTCTGAGGTTGTGTTACTCATCCCTCTCCCTTTTCTCCCTCACTTCTTTTCCCTTGCTTCTCTTATCCTTCTTCTCCTTCCAGCGATTGGGGCCCCTCTTCTTTTCCCCAATTTCCTGTCTAAAGTTTCCTCCTCTGTTGCCTCAGTTGGGTACCTTTGTAAAAGAGCTTGCACTCAAAGGTTTTTTCTGAATAACTAAATAAATAAATAAACAAAAGCTCCACAGATTGGATGTTAGAAGAGCCATCTTTCATTACCTAGAGCATACTAGACAGTCCGGAGGCTCTTCCACTCCAGTGTTCCTCACCCATGGGGATGTAGGCAGAGGAAGACCAGCTACCAAGAGAACTATTTCTCATTGGTTGGTCTCTTGTATTAGATTCTGCTATGAGAAAGCTGGTCACCAACCTCTAGTGGGGCTCAGGGCCCGTTCCACAAGGGGCACTGCAGCCTTGCCTACAGCAGCAAGAGACATTCCCCTCCTGGATGTCTGCAAAGCAGCTACCTGGAAATCTGTGCACGCCTTTGTGAAACACTACAGTTTGGATGTGCAGCCCAGATCTGATGCCAAATGTGGCAGGGCGGTTCTGCAGAGCCTCTTTCCTAAGTAGGTTCTCTGCCCACCTCCAACTCAGTACTGTGCGGTAGTCTGCTAAAGGACTCCTGGGGTAAGACTCCTGGGGTAAGCAGAAAAAATTACTCACCGCAGTAATCTTTTTTCCAAGGGGTCCTTTAGCATCACTAAGCTCCCACCCTTCCTCCCCGGTTCACCTGTCGGAGAAGGGCTCTTTATCACATCTCTTACCAAATTTGGAGTTTCTTATTGATTAGTTTATAACTCGTGTTGTTGTTCCTGTTTCCTCTTTTGTGGACATTTGCATGTTTTTTGAATCCTGTTGATTCTTTTTCGGGGCATGTGCCCTTCTTTTCCTTCGAAAAAATTCTGAAGCCTTCAACAGCTCTCACTTAGCTCACTCCCCCTCTTGCTTTTTGATTGGCTATTGCCCAAAGTTCATTTAAATAAAATTCTCTTAAAGGCATACCTCCGGGGCAGTTGCACCTAGCCAGTGAACTGATAAAAAGTTACTGATGCTAAAGGACTTATGGGGTAAGAAACAAGTGTATATTCAGCTCTCTATTTATCCACTTCATAAATGCATTTAACAAATGGGAAACATGATCAACACAGAGCAAATGCTGTACCGTAGCTGTTACTTCTGGCCCAGCAAACATTGTTGTTTTAATAGTTATGCATTCATGTTACATACTTTTGTCTCAACAATGATTACATACAGAAATGATATGTACTGCCTAAGTGTCACACAATAAAGTCATAGGCAATTCTTGTGGGGGGTAGGAAGAAATAGGCTGTTGGTTAACTAGGATCTGCGGCCTATCCTGTAGGTAGGGAAATGGGCAGACCAGGTGGGCCAAGCGGTCCTTATCTGCGTTAAAGTCTATGTTTCTACGTCTGTACACAGGCAGCACATAATATTGTTTGTTCATAGTTGCTTAGTACTGGATGCGCGTTTTTACCTACTTTCCTGTAAATTATTAGTCTCCTTCGATGTTATAACATGTGACAAAGTATACCTTCATGGTAAAATACTGTTGCTGCATTCAAGTACTCCTTATCACAGCTTTTTGATACCAGTAAATGTGACCGATGAGGACGTTATTCATTTGTTGATGAAAAATGTTAATCTTTTTTCTTTACTGACACTTTCTATTGTTTACAGCAGGTAAATCATTCTCATTAATTATCTGCCTTATTATATACTACTGTTTTATTAAGAACACATGAAAAAACAATTGTTGCCTTTCACTTTTTCAGAACTACATCATGTGAGAATCATCCCTCCCGTCGACTCAAGAGTATATTCTCTGCAGTACTCCCACTGCACCACCAGCTCATACTGGCTAAGTCACCCTCCCTCCAGGTGCATGACAGTATAGCCTCTGCACCACTCACAGTGGCCCATGGGGTCACAGCAGATCACGCACCCTCCCAGACAATAAGAACATAGCCTCCGCAGTGCTCCCATTGGCACACCAGCTCATAGCTACTCTTGCAGCAACTTCTTCCCTTTGAGGCTCAAAGAGATTCTCTCCCTTCCCCAGAAGGACAGGTAGTTTATTGAGACTACCGCTGTCAGGAGTGGGGTCCAGGTCAAGTAGGATTTTTTTTGAAGCAGGAATCACGCAGCAGTGGTAGGACCAGTAAGACAGCAGATAAAGAAACACACAGGCAAACTGGCAAGTGTGAGATGCAACTATATGGAAAAGGGTTTTTGTTTTCTTTTAATTAATGCCTTCCAGGACAGCAGTCCAGTCACAGCAGAGTAGGATCTTGCAGCAACTTCCTCCCGCGTCAGAGGTTCACTTGAGACAGGCAGGAGGCAGGGAACTAAGATTGTTATTCAACGTCTCCAATGCGCCCAGTATGGATTTGAAGGCAGAAGTAAGCCCAAGACACTGTCACTCACTCACAAAGTCACACTACCTTTGGCCTCCCCCCTGCCAAGTTGATCTGTTTTTTTTCCCTTTTGTTCAGGGACAGATTAAGGAAAGGGCAACATAGGCACACGCCTAGGGCCCCCCCCCCCAACAAATATTTACTATATATCCTTTTCTTTCTGCCCCAGTTGCAGTTGTTTTTTGTTGTAAATGACTCTCACCTCCCTGATTGGGTGTTAAGTGCAACTGATATTGTCAGCCCCCCCACCCCGCCAAGGCTGACCTTTAAGGTGTGAACAGGTCCATTTCCTTTGCTTTGTCTCCCATTTCCACTTAGAATCCTAACTTAGAATCAAGTTTGACTCTTAAAATATAAAAGACTAACACTGCAATTCAATGTGAATATTTTATATTTAATCTCAGTCCAAAAATTAAAAAATCTACAATGCACTTCAATGGTACAGTTAAAAATCATACTCTTTTTTTTTTATTTTTTATTCCCTAATCTCATTCGTACAAGTTCTGATTTTGACATAGCTGTTTCCAGGGTAAACAAATTAATGTATTTCCAGATTCCCATCAGTAAATCCTGCCATTTTTTGATCCTGGCTCATTTATCAATAACAGAAATGTTTGATCCTGGGAATGATTTCTTCCAACTACTTGCTTAGCAATATAATCTCTAAAGTTCATGACTGCTCTAGTAAACCAACAACTTAACTCCTACACCTCCCAAGACCTAGTCTCTTTTAGAGATGGGTCCCTACCCTACACAATAAAACTTCACATCCTGGCTACATACTACATGAGACAAAATGATAACACCCAGACTGCTAGCACACACATGTTCTTGGGGAGGGGTTAAAGAAGTTCAAATCATGACATTTCACACCCAAAGAATTATTTTTACCAGGCTAATTAGTAATTATTTTAGCTAAATGATCAAAACTCAGACTACTGATATTTTAGTTTCATTAATTTTGAAGCATTTAGTTAGGGTTATTTATGTTTCTACGTCACTTTTTAGGGACAGTAGGTGGTGATGGGGCACAGTCGTGGTAAAGGAGCATAGTTGCAGTGAGGGGGGCCTCAGATTTCTCTTGGAACTGGGGCCCCAAGCTGCCCAAATCTGGCCCTGTTGTTCCTTTCTAGTTTCTTGTTTTTTTTTAATAAAATTAAGGCACCTGCACTTTCAGGCTTTAAATCAGAAACAACAGAAAACAAAGCAGACTTGAAAAGCGCAACGAGATAGAGTCAGGCACAGAGTGAGCACTCAAAGCTTCCCCAGTGCCAGACTGATTTTTTTTTCTTCTTTTCCCCTTTTGTCCTTTTTTGCTGCTTACTTTTTTTTTTTTTATAAAATTAAGGCACTTACACTTTGCAGGTTTTAGAAACAACAGAAGGCAGAGCAGAGGTTTAAAAACTGTGACAAGATAGAGTCTGGCAGGTTACTGTAAGTGAGCACTCAAAGCTTCCCCACTGCCAGTCCGGTTGATCCATTATTTTTCTTTTATTCTTCCTTTGTTCTTTCTAGCTGTGTGTGTGCGTTTGTGTTTAATAAAAGTCACTTGCTGGAGGCTTTGGCAGAGCAGCAGAGGCTTGAAAACCATGACTAGAATACAATGTAAACACTCAAAGCTCCATCCATATCACTGTCAGACAGCCATGCACTGACGCCACCTGACCAACATTAGTACAGTAGCAGCTCATCAGGTGACTGAGGTTTATGTTGTGTTGTGTGTGTATGGCTCAAGCGTCCTTGTCTATTCCTCTGAGAGTGCCCCAACTGCAACTTCAGAAGTAAAATGATTATCAACTTCATAAGCTTCAGTATTTATTAGATGGGTAAGTCCATGGTTACCAAAGTGTGACATGAAGGTCAATTTTTCAAATCCACAATAGATCAGTTTTAATAAGCTTGTCAAGACACTGTGACCCAAGAGTGAAAAATGAATCAGACTGTGACATAACTCCCAAAAAGAGATTTGAGGAAGATCACCTTCAGTGTTGCACGTGCAACGGTGGACGCCAAACATTGCATGTGCAACAGTGGACACAACAGGTCTTTAACTTGAAAAACAAAAAACTTTTACTCTTCTTTATTTTACTAAGCATTTCAAGCCACTATGACCCAAGAGTGAAAAAAGGGACTATGTTGTGGGATAACTCCATATCAGACTTGAGAAAAAAGCACCTTCAGTGTTGCGCGTGCAACGGTGGACACCTCATAACTTTTTTAAGTTAAAAAATACATTGCCTGCACCCCTCTGCAGTACTTTTAAGACCCCATCCCAAAACAAAATCACCACTCAAAAAAGCTGGATGCTTTTTCTGAAATTGTGGGGAACATGTAAAAAATGCAATCTGCTTGGACACCAATGTGTCATGCACCACTCAAAACTTTGAGTGAATCAGATATTTTATATGCATTGAAAAACTAGGGTAAAAATGTCTTAACAAAAGACAACACCAGAGGCAGTATTCAATATAACTTTACTAAAGTGCAACTAAAATAAAGTCTGCATAGGATCAGTGGAACGTACTGTGGTTTTGCTTGTCACAATTTGCTTGGAAAACTCTGTGACATTTTGGAGCTGGACACTGAATAAAAATAAAATGGGTGCATCTGGGTTTCTCAAACTATGAAAGTTATCTGCACTTGTGGCTATCTTTCAAATTCACTTATCATGACTGCAGTGGAGCGGCTGTTATTTTTTTAAACCAATGTACAAAGTATTTGACACACTGGTACCCCCATTTCATGGAATTACCCAGAGGCATGTGCAGTGCAGCAACATAGTAACCCACACTCACACAGGAGCCTTGACGTTTCGCATAAACATGCTTTGTTTTTGGTCTCTTGACAAAGCACACTTGTGAGAAAGTCAAGGCTTCTATGAGAGTTTGGATCACTGTGCTACTGTACTACATTTACGAAATTTGTCTTCAAGCATATAAAGTCGGTATTCTTTGTGGCCAAAGGACCCTTGGCTTTTTCTGCTGGAAACATCTATAGGAGTACGAGAATTCCAGTTGTCCCATTTCAGCTTTGCCTTGAGTTTGTGCCAGTTTATTAAATGCACAGCACATTTTCACTTGTAGATGAAACAAAGACATAACATCCACACATACGAAGAAGCCAGCAGAAGAAGACCATTTGGTCTATCTAGTCTGCTCATATTGCAGGGTCCACAGCTTGAGCTACTGTTCCTGCCCTCCTTCCCCACTACTCCCATCCTCCCTACCGATGATCCTTACCTTCCCCCTATGCCTATCCAAGCCTCTCTTAAAGCTGCCCACTGTCTTCAACGAGATGACCTCTTCTGGCAGCGCATTCCAAGTGTCCACCACCCTCTCTGTGAAGAAGTGCTTCCTGACCCCCTCTTAAACCTCCCACCCTCCAGCTTAAGACTGTGCCACCTCCTGTTTTGGTTGCCACTCAGCTGCATTACAAATGCAAAGAAGGTTACCCCTAACAATATTTTGGCATCTAACTGAAATATTACATAGAGAATAATAGGTAGGTGTGTGTTATGATGTTTTTTTTTTACATACCTTAAATGAGTGATAAGCCATAAACCTCGAGGGGCAGCTCGGAGGTTTATAACTGATCACTCACCGAGTAAGTAAAAAAAAACATCATAAATACAACCTACCTAATAGTATTTTATAGTTGCTGGTGCAGACTTACTGTTGGGGACAATTTGTTTCTTTTCTGTATGTAACCCCTGCAAATGGGGTTCCCAAAAGACTTCAGGAGCTTGCTTGAATGCTCCAAGCCTGAATGGTGTTTGGCATTTAAGCCATTTATCAGTTAGTGTTTTTAGAGCCTCTGGTACTGTCTCTTTAAGAGCTGTCTGCTTGCAGACATAATTAGTTGTATGGGGGACTTGTGCTTCTCTGAGTACCACTTGAGCTGCTGCCAATTCACTTCATTTTGCAGTCACTAGGGTGCAAAGGAACCTATCTGAAAGATGTAACTGTTTGCCAGAAATTATTTAGAGTAATAATGAAATTACAGTTTGTCTAACCTGCTTTCTTGCAGTCAGAACTGTGTCTGCTAGTTCCCATTCTAGTTTTGAACTGCTGAACTGGACCAATCAGTGTGGGGTAAGCTAGCTCTAAAATGGTGCCTTGGACGAATCAGAACTTGGACTCATAATCTGAGCCAGCCACAAGAGGATTGTATGGGCAGTGACTCTGGGAGATGTAGTTTAGACTTCAGTGCCTTTTGGACCAACAGCAGCAGTCTATTGTGAGTGACAGCCAATCCAGTCAAGAACTGGGAGGAACTCAAAGGAAGTGCCCAGTTTTGTCGGTTGGAGCTTCAGTTGAGCTTTGGCAGTGAAGAAGGAAGGAGCCCTGTGCTTTTCAGTGTGCAGTTTTAGTCAAAAACGTGTAAGGCCCAGAGTTCCAGTCTGCAGCTTGTGTAACAGCTTGTTAGGACTGAATCCATCCTGTGAAAAGAATCAAAGGATCTCTGAAGAGTAGAAACCAGGCTCACCCTGTAGAAGACTGGAAGAATTGCTGAAAATTGCTCTCGGTCTGTCAGGAACTGAATCTGCTGTGTGTTCTCCCGGTATTGTGCAGTAATTGCGATCGGATACAGATGCAGCCTGCCTGGTATAGTACTTTCTTTTATATGGATGTGTGAAGAGGTTTGTGTACCTCAAGTGAGCCCTGCTGACATTGAAGGACCCTATCTTATTTGGAGGTCGTGAGTACTAATTCAGGGTTGCTCCTTGTTGAATTGCCACATTAAATCCAAATGGAATTACTGTACTGCTGACTGTTTAATTCTCCTTTCTCTCTGTGAAAGGGCCCCTACCAGCTGCCACGGTTTGGACTAGCCACTAGGGCTTGGGTACCCAGGGACAGTAACTGATAGGGATAGGCCTGTGCACAGAGCCATGTAGATTATTAGAGTGATAAGCTAATTAACCTGATTTCCCTGTCCTTGTTATATCCCCTAAATAAATCAGAGCTGCTTGTTTCAGCAAAGTTATACTGCCTGAGGTATTTGTCTATGTTAAAGTACTGTACTGTGATTGTTGCACTGTATCTCATTTCAGGAGGTCCCAGTGCCGGAACCAGACCTGGGGGTAGTGTATACTGTGAAGGTAATTTGATATATTGTGTGGGCCACTAGTGGGAAGAAAGGTTGCAGTGTCCCAGAGGGCTGTGACCAAGTTAGTTTAACTATTGCAAACCCTGACCTCTGGGTGGAGGCACCCGCCATTGGATCCAGGCCCCTCAACCTGTTAGTGGCAAATCAGGCAGGGTAGTAGCCCCTGGGATAGCGCCATCTAGGGTTACATCTTGGAGGCTCCACCGCTGGGATTGTGTGTCCTCTAGTGGCCATATTTACGAACCACTGTTAAGAAAAAATGGGTACCCGAGAAGTGGCTGTGCACCGCTGGTGGAGTGGTGTACTGGGAGGAGATCGACCCCAAAATGCTATGCTTATCCTGGACATCCCCTGGGTATCAATACGGACACTGTGCAGGAGTACTTTCCAAGGTGGAAGGTTTACAAAACCCTGTGGTGGTGGGTCGGCATGCTAATCTGCTCACCCACACTTTCCTGGCCCTAGTAGAGTTTAAGGATCCCATAGATAGCTCCAAAGTGCCACAGACCATTACCCCAGAGGAGCCCTCACTGCTTGGAGAGTGATAACTAAGGACAGTAAAGACCGAGGAATCAGCCCACCACTATCTGAAACTTTTGAGGAGAAATTTGCTGAATGGTTGCTGGGAGAGGGAAAACTGTGGAGGACTTGAAGAAACTATTCTTGCCACCTGGGGTGTTCCTCCCCAACACCCTCTCCTGCTCCAGTGCCCGTAATGGTGGCTGAACCAATGCAGACTCTATTTCTGCACCTGCCATTAGTCACGACTCTTACCGAAGGTTGAGGATCTTCTCTGGCACCTCCCCACCCCCAAGGGAGGATGACTGGGAGACCTGGATAGACTATGTTGCCCCCAAGTGCTAGAATGGCAATGCTCGGAAGGTGAAAGCGAAAGAGGGTTAGTGAGAGCCTCCGAGGTCCTGCCCTGGCTACCATCCGTGCTAAGCAGGCCAGTAACCCTGAAGCGACTGCACAGGCCTATCTTGAGGCCTTGGAGAATGTGTATGGGAGCCCAGATTCTGATGAGGACCTATGGTGGAGAGTAAGAGATGCACAACAGTACCAAGGGAGTTGTTGTCTGTGTATGTATCTCGGCTGGAAAATTGTTGCAAGAATGCCTCAGAAAAGGTAGTTTGCCAGCGATTGAACTGGACCGAACCAGGCTGGACAGGATCCTTAAGTCTGCCCCTTCTCAGAACTGCTGTTGCTTCAGTTACACCTGGCAGATCGACTGGAATCCCCACCTCCTATGATGAGTTAATGAGAGAAATTGAGGAGTTGAGAAAGATGACCTCGGGAGGACCTGCACCAATAGCTGCGGCTCAGACCCGAGTGACTGAGGTGACCCATCAAGTGAAGTTCAGGGGCAGAGTTGGCAGTCAATAGGCGCTCTGACAAGGAAAAGATATGTCACAATGGGCGAACTGTTGAGAGAGATCCGGAATTCAAAAACAGTCCCTTTATGAAGGCCACGCCTGCAAATGCAGGCCCTGACCTATATCCGACTGCATCTGCTATGGGGTGGGGGTACCCACCCATGTATCTCCTGCTGATAACAGCTCCGAACCGATTCCTTGACCATGGAAGTGGAGAAACTACGAGATGTCTCCAAATGCTTATCACGCCGCCGAGACAGAGATGGCACCAAGGTTTCCAGTTAGTAATACCCCGCCCTGGCTCCCAGTGTGGCGCCTCGCCAGCTCAAACTCCAGAAAGTATGTTTTGCTATAATTGTGGGAAAGATGGGCACATGAAAGGGAATGCCAGTCCCCAAAAGACACTGACAAAGTTGCATATAGGCTACAAGGAGAGCTTCGGAGAAGAAATCAGTGGTTAAGAGGTGCACCACATGATCCCAGTGAGGGCATCAAAATGCTAATTCCGTCCTTTTGTGGCAAGGTCAGTTGCCCAGGCCCCCACTACCGCCTCTCCAGACTGGTCCAGAATAGTGGGTCCCTCCATGGAGACCACTGTAAAGGTGAATGGAGTGTCTACAAGAGCTATATTAGACAGTGGCTCCCAAGTGACAATTATGTTCCAAGATTGGTATCAGAAGCATTTGTCAGAGCGTACCCTTACAACCATTAGAAGGACTGCATGTATGGGGTTAAGTGAGAAGGCCTACCCCTATTCCGGGTATATCCGAATTTGGCTGTCTTTTCCCCACCTCCGTGGCTGGAGTGGCGAACAAGTAGAGACCCTAGCCTTAGTGTGTCCCCCACTGGACTGTATGATGGTGTCCCTTTGTTGATTGGAACAAATGCTCATATGTTCGGAAGGCTGGCACAGTTGTGTTATGAAAACAGGGGTCAAGACTAGTAGAGCTTTAAGAGTTCGGCTTTAATTAAGAAGGCCTATGAGGCACAGAGATGCTGAAAAACAGAACCAGAGGAACCGGTCGGAATTGTATGGAAGAAGGATCCTGAGTCTCTGATCCTGGCGCCAAATGCCCAGTGTACCTTACAGGAGAGGTCCGTATCAGAAAGGATGTTAAGAATAAAATATTAATGTTGGATGCACCAGGCGATGGAAAATTGCCAGAGGGACTGCTGGTCAGCCTAGTATTTTGCCGCTAGAGCCCATGCTTATGCCAGAAGGGTAATGGTCCAAGTTCATAATGTGTCTGAAAGAGACATTCGAGTAAACAGAGGTTGCATCCTGGCTAATGTGCATTGTGCAGACACTGCAGTGCTACCCAGCAGCAAGAGTTCAAGGAAGAATGACAGAGTAACGCCTGACTTGTTTGATTTGCACTCCGCTGCCAGCTGAATGGAAAGTGAAGATCAGTGAGAAGCTTGCCCAGAGACCAGGTGTTTTCTTTAAAGGAATGGGATGTAGGATGCGTGCGAGGAGCTGAGCACAATATCCGGCTGCATGACGAAAGACCATTTCGTGAGAGGTCTCGACGCCTGGCACCTGCTGGACATAGATGATGTGAGACGGCATCTGCAAGAGATGTTAGCTGCTGGTAATAAAGAATCCAGAAGCCCTTATGCTTCCCCATTGTAGTAGTGAGGAAAAAGAATGGAACAGTAAGGATGTGTGGATTATCGCACCTTAAACCGGCGGACTATCCCTGATCAGTACACAATGCCCCGCATTCAGGATGCTTTGGACTGCCTAAGCGGGAGAAGTGGTTCTCTGTGCTGGATCTCCGCAGTGGGTACTATCAGATCGATAGGCCCCAGAGGACCGTGAAAAGACAGCCTTTATCATCCGCTTGGCTCTATGAATTCATGAGGATGCCTCAAGGGATTCAGGTGCCCCAGCCACTTTTCAACGATTGATGGGCGTGCAGTGGGGACATGAACTTACTAGAGTGCCTGGTATACCTAGATGATGTTATTGTGTTTGGCAGCTCACTGGAGGAACATGAGAGCAGATTATTTAAGGTATTGGACTGACTGGAGGACTTTGGCCTTAAACTGTCCATTGATAAGTGTCAATTTTTTCAAACATCAGTAAAGTATGTGGACACATAGTATCCACCGAGGAATAGAGACCGACCCAAGTAAAGTTGAGGCCTTGACCACCTGGCCACAGCCCAAAAATCTAAAAGAACTGCAAAGATTCCTGGGATTCTGTGGTTATTATCGGCGCTTCATCAAGGACTATTCAAGAGTGATCCGCCCTTTACTTAACCTTACTCAAGGGTATCCCCCAACCCACAAAAAATACCAAAAGTCAGCATCCCTCAAGACTGAAAGAGTGTATTTTCATCCGAGTGAAGTATTTGGGGCCCGCTGGACTCCTGATTGTGAGACTGCTTTTCATGAGATCATATATCAACTTACCCATGCTCCAGTGCTGGCCTATGCCGATCCAAGAAAACCTTACGTCCTGCACACTGATGCTAGCTTGCAAGGGTTGGGGGCTGTGTTGTACCAAGAGCACGAGAATGGCCTGAGACCAGTGGCCTTTGCCAGTAGAAGCCTGACCCCATCCGAAAAGAACTATCCTGTACATAAGTTAGAGTTCCTAGCTTTGAAGTGGGCTATTGTTGACCAATTCCATGAGTACTTGTACGGGGCTAAAATACTAGTAAAAAACTGACAATAATCCTTTGACCTATGTGCAGACCTCAGCTAAGTTGGATGCCACTGGCCATAGGTGGCTTTCTGCATTATCTACATATGACTATGCTCTCGAATACCGAGCAGGTCTGAACCACATAGATGCTGATGCTCTCTCCCGGAGGCCTGTTCCCCAGAATGATTGGGTCCGATTGGCAGAACCTGACATTCGGGCACTCTGCCGGAAGTTTGACAGGGAGGAACAAATGTCCACGGACGCAGTGGACTGCATGGTGGATTGCTTGGGAGCCTCTGAGAATTGCATACCTGCTGCTTATTGCCACTTTTCTGCAATAGACATTGGTGCACTGCCTCAGCTGGACAATTACAGTATTCGGCGGGCTCAATCCCGCGATCCCATGATCAAAGCAGCTTTAGAAGCCCTCTATGCAGGAAAAGATGTGTCCAAATTACGCTCCACTGATTTGAGAACTGCACTGTTATACAAAGAAGGTCCTAAGTTGAAACTGATCAATAAACTGTTATACAGAGAAACAGTAGACAGAGGGGGACAAGTAGACAAACAACAACTAGTGCTGCCCACTGCCTTCGAGACTCAGTGCTGAGGTCCTTGCACAACCACATGGGGCACCTTGGTATAGACAGAACACTTGACTTGGTGAGATCCAGATTCTATTGGCCTAAGATGGGGCTGATGTGGAGCAACACATTCGAACTTGTAGTCTGCTTACAGAGGAAAGCTTTGCCCAGAGGGCTGCCCTTGTTAACATCACCACCAGTGCACCATGGAGCTGGTCTGTATTGATTTTCTAAGTTTGGAGTCAGATCAAAGAAATATCAGTAATGTGCTGGTGGTCACTGACCATTTCACGAGATATGCCCAAGCTTTCCCACCAAAGACCAGAAAGCATCCACTGTGGCCAAAGTACTTGTAGAAAACTTTTTGTTCACTATGGGGCTCCACAAAGAATCCATTCTGATCAAGGGAGAGACTTTGAGAGTCGTCTGATCAAAGAGATGCTTTCTCTGTGGGGAGTGCGAAAGTCCAGAACCACTCCTTACCACCCCCAGGGGGACCCACAGCCTGAACGTTTCAACCGCAGACTTGCTAGATATGCTAGGCACCCTGCACCCAAAGGACAAGCCTAGATGGAGCTAACAAATTAGCACCCTGGTACATGCTTATAACTGCACCAAAAGTGATGCCACTGGATTCTCCCCTACACGCCTGATGTTTGGAAGAAGCTCGACTACCAGTAGATGTGTGTTTTGGGGTCTCTCCTGATGGGGTTCAGGCTGACAACTATTTACAGTATGTGCAAAAGTTAAAGGCCCAGCTAACTCATCTATGGCTGCAAACCATGGCTGCCAAAAGAAATTGGCCAACAAAGAAAGGTATGATAAAAAGGTGAAAGCACAGGAACCCAGGAGGGAGATCGGGTATTGCTAAGAAATCTGGGATTGCATGGCAAGCACAAGATTGCTGACAGATGGCACCATCTCCCTCACATTGTAGTGGGCAAACTAGATGATCTGCCAGTGTACAAAGTAAGGCCTGAGAATAATTCAAAGATGTAAAAACAATGCATAGAAATCATTACTGCCCATTGGACAAATCTTAATTGAGTCTGAGCCCTAGAAGATGCCCCTCTGGACCAGTGACTAGAGCTGCTGCTAAGAAAAGATCAAGAAAGTCTGCACCTACAGAAGCAAAGTTAAAGTGTTCCCCTCCACAAGTCCCAGTTGAGCATGACTGTCAGTCCATATCGGAAGAAAGTGAGAGTGACTTTGAATACTATCCTTCTTACGAACTGAGTCAATTGTTTGGGCAATCCCTAGTCAATACTGGAGACAAAGCTGGGCCTTCTGGACTGTTTAAGCCTCAGCTTCATCCCTGGAGCCAATGCTCCCAGAAAGTGAAGTGCAAAGCATCAGATCAGATGAAATGGAATCATTGTGCATGGTTGAACTGTTTGAGCTTTCAGGAGAGAAAATGATAGATTGGGGCAGACTGGTGATACACCCAACAAGAAGAGTATTTTGAGTGCCCTGACAGTCCACTGCCAGTGTCCGAAAGCTCTCCATGCGAGCCAAATGTTGTGGACTCAGAAACTGTAACTCCTGGAGCTGAAAGTGCCCCAAGTTCTAGCCTCTCTACCCCCATGGAGACTCCCCTGACAAGTGTGGACAATGCTGAAAATGAGGCTCAGAGTGCAGAGACTGTAACAGTTCCCCCTAGAAAGACTGGTCGAGCTGTAAAGCCTGTGGTGCACCTCAGTTATGATTCCCTTGGGAGGCCTGTGGATTTGCCTCAATGTTGTCCATAAAGTGTATGTGTCCCAGGCTCATTGCCCAAACTGAGCGTCAGTGCTAACTCAAATTGCTTGTGTTGCCCTCTAAGTATGGTGCCCTTGCCCGTCCAGCCCCAAGGTAACTGATAGGGAAGGGCCCCTCTCTTCAGGTTTCATGTACAAGAGGTATAACTTGAGTTATGGTACAATGTGTATGTAATACTGTGTAAAGAGTGACGTACTGCAATGTTTCAGAAATGTGTTCTTGGTAAAATGATATATTGACTGATGATTACATGTGCGAGCCTAATGCAAATGTATATGGTTGCAGTTGAAACTTATGGGGGTACTTGCTTGACGCGGACGTCAAGCTTTCCCAGGCCAGGAAGGGTGTAACCCCCCTGCAAATGGGGGTTCCCAAAAGACTTCCAGGAGCTTGCTTGAATGCTCCAAGCCTGAATGGTGTTTGGCATTTAAGCCATTTATCAGTTAGTGTTTTTAGAGCCTCTGGTACTGTCTCTTTAAGAGCTGTCTGCTTGCAGACATAATTAGTTTGTATGGGGGGACTGTGTGCTTCTCTGAGTACCACTTGAGCTGCTGCCAATTCACTTCATTTTTGCAGTCACTAGGAGTGCAAAGGAACCTATCTGAAAGATGTAACTGTTTGCCAGAAATTATTTAGAGTAATAATGAAATTACAGTTTGTCTAACCTGCTTTCTTTGCAGTCAGAACTGTGTCTGCTAGTTCCCCATTCTAGTTTTGAACTGCTGAACTGGACCAATCAGTGTGGGGTAAGCTAGCTCTAAAATGGTGCCTTGGACGAATCAGAACTTGGACTCATAATCTGAGCCAGCCACAAGAGGATTGTATGGGCAGTGACTCTGGGAGATGTAGTTTAGACTTCAGTGCCTTTTTGGACCAACAGCAGCAGTCTATTGTGAGTGACAGCCAATCCAGTCAAGAACTGGGAGGAACTCAAAGGAAGTGCCCAGTTTTGTCGGTTGGAGCTTCAGTTGAGCTTTGGCAGTGAAGAAGGAAGGAGCCCTGTGCTTTTTCAGTGTGCAGTTTTAGTCAAAAAACGTGTGTAAGGCCCAGAGTTCCGGTCTGCAGCTTGTGTAACAGCTTGTTAGGACTGAATCCGTCCTGTGAAAAGAATCAAAGGATCTCTGAAGAGTAGAAACCAGGCTCACCCTGTAGAAGACTGGAAGAATTGCTGAAAATTGCACTCGGTCTGTCAGGAACTGAATCTGCTGTGTGTTCTCCGGGTATTGTGCAGTAATTGCGATCGGGATACAGATGCAGCCTGCCTGGTATAGTACTTTCTTTTATATGGATGTGTGAAGAGGTTTGTATCCTCAAGTGAGCCCTGCTGACATTGAAGGACCCTATCTTATTTGGAGGTCGTGAGTACTAATTCAGGGTTGCTCCCTGTTGAATTGCCACATTAAATCCAAATGGAATTACTGTACTGCTGACTGTTTAATTCTCCTTTTCTCTGTGTGAAAGGGCCCTACCAGCTGCCACGGTTTGGACTAGCCACTAGGGCTTGGTACCAGGGACAGTAACTGATAGGGATAGGCCTGTGCACAGAGCCATAGGTAGATTATTAGAGTGATAAGCTAATTAACCTGATTTCCCCTGTCCTTGTTATATCCCCTAAATAAATCAGAGCTGCTTGTTTCAGCAAAGTTATACTGCCTGAGGTATTTGTCTATGTTAAAGTACTGTACTGTGATTGTTGCACTGTATCTCATTTCACAGGAGGTCCCAGTGCCGGAACCAGACCTGGGGTAAGTGTATACTGTGAAGGTAATTCTGATATATTGTGTGGGCCACTATGGGGAAGAAGGGGGTTGCAGTGTCCCAGAGGGCTGTGACCAAGTTAGTTTAACTATTGCAAACCCTGACCTCTGGGTGGAGGCACCCGCCATTGGATCCAGGCCCCTCAACCTGTTAGTGGCAAATCAGGCAGGGGTAGTAGCCCCTGGGATAGCGCCATCTAGGGGTTACATGTAGACTTTGGGTCCCTTCGTGTAGCGTGACCGAGCGGTGGTCATTCGGGGAACAAATGACTAAAATGTAGACAAACTGCGATGCTGTTCTTAAAAATCCTGTTTTTGGCAGCAGTTCACCTAATTATAGATTAAGGACAGCGAGTGACTTGGCGGCGTGAGAAAATGAGATTCAAGCTGTAAGCAAGTGCTACTATGGTGACGCTCGCTTACACTTGAATTGCATTTTCTCAAGCCACAGAGTCACTTGCTTATCTCAATCTATACTCGGCGGCTTAAAAGAAAGAAAAATAAGTAAAATTAGGCAAACTGCTACTAGAAACAGGATTTTTAAGGACAGCATCGCAGTTTGTCTACATTTTGGTAATTTTTTCCTCCCCAACAGTATACTGGCAAGAATGTGAAAGTGGTAGTCGACGAGAGTGAGTTGCTTTCCGAACACTGTAATAACTGGTCCTACTGGTTATCACGGTGTTTGAAACACGGCTGTAGTCCGTGTATTAAAAGGGATCACCAGTAATTATGAATAAATATTGGTTCATAATAAAATCCAAGTTTCCACAAAATCCTGTTCGCATGAAAGGCACAAAGGGGTTATTAGAGGAATAATGCACGACAGGGTGTGTGTCGTGCTGGGATAATGCCATGCTGGGGGGGGGTTGGGCACGAGGCCGCAGGCCGAATGCGTCCGATGCCCCAGGCGTGGCATTATCCCAAATGACACACACCCTGGAGTGCATTATTCCTATTATACAATGTCTTGTTGTTATATATAACATAAAAAAATTATTTTAAAGAATGTTTTCATTAGACTGAAAAAATATTTTTGTTTCTTAAGAGGAGACGCAAAAAAAGAGTACAGCCATGACGAGGAGACTAGACCTGTGGCGTCGTGCTGGGATTACGTTATGGGTTCAGCCCCAAACTGATCAATCACAGTCCAAGATTCTTCCTTGCCATTGTATAATTATTACTTTGAGAAAACAAGCAGAGAATAGAATACTGGCCGGCAGAACAACAGAATTTAGTTTTATATAGTGCTGTTTATACATTATCTCACAGCACTTTATAGGCAATCGCTCAAATCCTGTCATTGCAGTAATTGCACAAATGAGGCTGCTAATATACCTGGCAGCATTACATACACAGAAAACCAGATAGACAAATGTTGAACTTTTTCTATTATGGATTTAATTTTGTTCACTGATAAAGGAGGGCTAGGGAATACTTGAAAGTTGGCCAGGAGACCCGGGTCATAGCCTTTTTTTTTTAACTTAAATAGTGCTAGAGCAAAACTACCGCAATTTCCAGTAGGATAACCATCAGGAATGTGCAGCAAATACTAACTTGGCCACAAGTCAATCTGAAACATGGCAGCTCCAGCAGGGAAAGACCCTGACCCTCCCAGTACAGCAGTGAAAATGCCAGCAGCCAGGGTATGAATCAAAGACACTAAGCATTTTTTTATTTCCTTCCTTACCACCAACTACGTGATTTTTCTCCGAGTTTAATATGTGGGGAATATGTCTGCTGTATTTAAATGGCCACCACACCAACAATACAAAAGCAAAAGGAATGTGCAAAGAATTGCACACTCCTTTTGTCTCATCAGATTTAATTTTTTGCACCAGTTCAGCCCGTATTTAAATGGCCACACGTGATGGACCCCATAGAACTATACCATGGATTCTTACTGATCTGGGTCCGCCGGGCCGCACTGGATTTGGGAGGGGCGGGGTAGTGCAGTTGGGTTGGTCGGTCCATTCCTACAAGTGAAAGCCCATGTTCAGGTACAACCCAGAATATAACAGACTACACATATAAAAATAAAAGTTATTGGCCGAAAAACGCCCTGCGGACCATCAAGTCTGCCCAATCCTACCTAATCTTAACTGTGAGGGACCTATGCAATTCGCCGATTCTAAATTTTGATTTCCATCTGCGCCCCCCCCCCCCCAAAGAACAATACATAATGCCAAAATTTTAAATAACATACGTGGAGTTACATTTTAATGAAATGCCCATTTCTAAACTTGCCATTCCGAGTATGTGCAGCAGTTCCAGAGGCAACGATCATTTCAGAGGGATTGCAAAGTCTAATTTCCACAGAATTTTGAGGATTGCAAGGCCCCTTCCCCCCCAAGACACACCTGCCACAGTTACACACGTACATGGTTTCGAAAAACCGTGCCTAAATGTTTTCAGAGGGGGTTGAAAGAGATATAGCAGACGGCTGCGAAAAAAAAGATAAGTAACAGGTAAGAGTGTCGAGTCCAACTCTAGTATCTCTCTGACGTTTTCTGCATGTAACAACGCCTTTTCAACATTATCAACACAGAACCTAGTTTTTGGTTTATCATTTTAAGATAAATGTCAGTCTTCCAAATGGCGTTTTAAGCACGTTGAGGCCTGACAGAAAAACTCAGAGCAGAAACACTTCCACGCTTCATTACGAAGCGCACATCTCACTGTTGACAGTGTTACCCGACGTTCCCCATTGTATCACATGCAGGGCAGCGGCATGTCACGTGACAATCGCCTGTTTGGCCTAATAACGCAAGAGTCTGTTGCGGTGCGTCGCGGGGAATTGTAGTTCAACCCTGCCACTTACCTTTTACCACGGAAACTACCTCTCCCAGCATTCTGCGGCACGACCAATAAGCGTTTGCCACGCCATGCCCAAGATGGCTGCCGTTTGAGAGTGGCTGACGGGTCATCTGGTACAGAAGCTGGAGTTTGGTTTCGGAGACTATAAATGTGGGCAGAGCCAAGGAATGAGCGCGACCTGCCCAATAGCTCACGAAAGGGCTCCTAGTCGGCAATAATGGACGCCGCCACTGTTGGCATAGAGCAACTCTTCGACCTGTACAGGTGAGACGGCGGGACGAGACGCGAGGCCGCCCTCAGCAGGCTAGTGGGGCCGAGGATATTGCAGGGCTGGAATAGACCCAGAGCAGGGAGGAAGAGATAGGCCTCCTTCGGTTGCATAGAATAATGGGAAGCAAAGAGCTCCAGCATACCTTTCAGCCTCCTCCTGCCATATAAATCGGGGGCAAGACTTAAAAAAAAAATCGGGGACAAAGGACCAAAATCAGGGACACATGTTCAAAATTTGTGATATCCACTCAGGAAGCTTGTAGAATAAGGGGCTTAATGTAAAATACATTTTATAAGGAAGAACAAGACTGTAACTTTAATATCTGACCTTATTTTGTGCTTACAGCCCACACTGTTTAGTCACGGAAATAAAAAAAAAATTAGGAACGACAGTAAAATTCTAAGGCAAAATCAGTGACCGTTGAGAGGTATGGGCCACAGGGCAAGGGGTCTTGGGCAGGGGAAGAGAGAAACAATTGGGGCTCCTACAGTGAGATACCTGTGACAAGTCAGTGTGCTATGGAACTATATAGGGCAAAGGACCTCGGGAGAGAGAGGTGTGCCTCCCTCCACAGCAGTAGACAAGTATTTATTTATTTAGCTTTTGTTAACCAGGTAAATACACTAGACAGTCAAGTGCCTATTTTCAGGTGCGATCCGGGAGAATTACAAGGTACAGGCAATAACAATTCAGACACAAGGTACGGCAATCAACAGGGTACATACATTGGAAAATGTTTGGAATGGGGGAACTGAATCAGCTCTCGAGTTGTAGATGGGGCGGGGGAACTGACATCTCTGTGGTGGAACTCTCATTATTCAATGGTCAAAGATGACAGGCGGAGGAGCTGTCATATTTGTGTGGAACCCTGATATGCAGCTAAACCAGAGAATGATTTGACAGCATGTCTTTTAGGGTTCAAATGCATGGTAGTATGCTATTGAAAGTACAGCACTTCTTGGAATTAACAGTTGCTGTCTTATTTTTACTGTCTGTTTAGTACTATTTTACTTAGAAAATGTGTCGAACATTTATTATCTAGTGTTTCTTTATGGTGTGTAAAACAGGTATGTGACTGATGTTTTTTGTTACAACATTATTTTAATAAAAATTTAATTGACAAAAAAAAGCATGTCTTTTAGAGTCCTGTAGAAACATAAAACAATTAATACGGTTCCTGGACACCTGAACTACTAAATTGCAGGGCGGACACAAGTAGCTTCTTTTGGTCTAGAGTTTAGGAAAGCAGTTAATATGGTTATTGGTCGCATGAACTACTAAATCGCATGGTGGACACCAGCTTATTTTTTGGTTTACATTTCAAGAAAACAATTAATATGGTTCCTGTTCATCTGATCTACTAAATCACAGGGTGGATGCAAAGGATGCAATTAGTTTTTCTGTATTAGTTTACATATTAAGAAACTCCTACTGTGTCATACTGGGTAAGGTCAGTGCCATATTCAGAACCCTGTGCTCATTTACCCACAGGGTTCCATGCCTTGCTAGCATCCATTTACTTGAACAGACACTGGTGAGGCCAGAGTGTAAGAGAGATTACCCAGACTTTTAAAAATGGGACTGCCATTAGCAGACTGATCCAGTAGGAGTTTCTTAAAATGTAAACCAGGGGAGAGGAAGCTGCTGCATCTTATGCCTACAGGGCAATTTAGTAGTTTGAGTTACAAGGAACCATATGTATAAAGTGATTTTTCTTTATTTCTTTTTAATTTTTTTCTGGGGGAAAAAAGGCAGGCATTTGAACTTCAGAATTTTCCGTTCTTTATTATTGGTGACACTTTAATCAGAAAAGGATTTCTGTCCTTCAGCTGTTCATATTGCCTATGCTTGCTGTGAAGTCTGTTCTTCCACTGTGACATCACAGCCCGTTGCAAGGACAAGATTCTGAAGTCACAAGCAGATCCTTACTTCTGAGTATAGAAGCACAGAATTTGACTGCAGAGAAAGGCCCAGTAGCCCATCCAGTCTGCTGTCCTACCCAGCAGAATAAGTAGCGGGGACAAAGACACTGTTTTCATGCAGATGTCCTGAGTAATAAAGAACTAAATATTCTGAAACCTTGTTTTGTAGTGTATAGTAGAGCATTATAGTGTATGGTGGAATGTTGTTCTTACTCAAGATTCCACCATACCAAAACGTTGTTCAGCCACAGATACTAAAATGAATGGAACGCTGTACTGATCATACGTGCAGAACAACATTCTATTCATTTAAACTTAAAACCTCGAGCCATGTTTTGAAATTATAAACTGAAAACTGCCGCCCGGCAATATTATTTAAAACTACTGAAAATTGCTGCAGCGGTTTTTCGAAATGGGAGCAGGTCGTTCGTAGTATCCCAAAATGCAGAAGCTCAATCAGATATGCTCAGTTTACTTACATTTCTGGCATCTTGTCCGTTTCTGTTTTACTAATGAGGCGTTCGTCACCTTTTTGCAAATCCCTCCCAGTAGAGTGGTAACTAATAGGAGGTAAGCGCTGCCAATGTAGGACGCCAATCCCTAGCAACCACACATTCACCATGAAACAAGCGGGAAACAGTTTCTTTTTTTCTATGTATAAAATACATCTCAAAAGCCAAAAAATGCTAGAAAAAGAATGCGAGGGGCACCATACACTATATGGGGGGGAAAAAAAAATACTGGATGGATAACCCCATACAGAACCAGTGTGTTCTGCCACCTCGGGGTTTGATTCCCAAGGACCTCTCGAGCTTCACTTTCGAGGTCACAGGGAATCGGATCCCTCTGTGGCAGAACACACTGGTTCTCCATGGTTACCCATCCAGTATTCTCTATGTTCTATATAGACATTCCAAGATGGCGGCCACGCTGGGCTTGCTGTCATGTTAGGGAGAAAACAGTTTAGCTTCAGCAGTGATTTTTAACTTTTAATTTTAATATTTAGTTTTATATTTTTAGTGTTAGTGAGGGTTAGTTTTAGTCAGGGACTTTAAGTGAGACAGAATTTGTTATTAGCGTTTTCGGGTGTAGCTTAGAGCTGTGAAAAATAAGTGTGAGCCTGATCGCCAGTGCTGTCTTGTTAGTCCCTTTGAACATGCTGTTATTGATCTGGTTACTGTGCTGGTGAAGGAGAGGAGGAAAAACGAACTGATACCTGGTGTCGGTTGGTCCAGCGATTGTTTGGAGCCTGCACTTGTGGCATGGCGGTGCACAGTAAGAGAAGTGTCCGCTGCCGAGGAGTGTTGGAGGAACTGTTTTGTTCATTTGACTTGTTTGGACGGTGCAGTGACTGGGACGTACTGCATCGGAAGACACCGGAGTGGAAATTGGTGCGGACCGCTGTGGGACGCGGTGTTAGTAGCAGAGGACCCGGAGAACTGAAGGGTGGAGGCTTATGGTTCTTCGTGTCCGCCTTCTGGGGGGGGGGTAAAGGCATCTGGTTCGTAGACGGGAGATCGGAGAGGAGAGTCAACCGTAGGGCTGGGTCTGGATCTGAATCCTCCTAGGTGATCGGGAGGATGTCTGGTGTTGACAGGGTGGTCCCTTGAGATCTGTGGGATTATTCGGGCTGCCCCTCCTCCTAGGTGGTGAGTGTGTGAGAACTTGCCCTGCGCTTTCTGGGCCTGCTTGAGAGACTGAGAACTCTCTACAGCGAGCCTAGGAAGAACTCCTTGTGGACTCCTCACTTGGTCAGTTTTGCTAACAAATCCCTCTTTGGATACTTGCTGATTTGGTTTGAGACATTTTTCTTCTCTTCTCCTTTTGTCTGGCTCTAGATAACGGTCATCTTAAAGCAGTGAGAGTGCTTTTGTTTTTTATACATTTATACAGTTGATTCCAGGAGGCTCAGGTGAGAGCTGGTGGCCTCTTGGATGTTTTACTTTATTCAACCCCATGAACTGAGAGTTTGTGGGGGCATTTATTTGTACAAACTGGCGTGGAGAGACTAAACAGATTGCTTCATGGACTGTTTAGGAATTATTGATTTACTGTTATTTTTATAGTGTGTTGGGTTTTATTTTGGGGGGTGGGGTGGTGGTTTTTATGAAGTAGGGGATTTTTGTTATTGTTAATTGTTTTGTGGGAGTATAGTTATTCTTATTGGAATCACTGTTGAAGTAGTGTTGGCACTTTATAGCCCCACATTGCAGCCCATGGTATATATGCGCTGTCGTGCTCTGGGGATTGATCGGAAGGGTAGGAGGGGTTGGGCCCCTGGACCTGACTGGGGAGGGGTGTGGCGTGCGGCGATTGAGGTAGTGGGATCTTGGAGGCACCCCAGGGCAAAATGGGTGCAAGAAAGGGGGCTCCCTGCCTGGTTCCCATACCCAAGGGCTCCATGGGTGGTAGGCAAGTAGCCTGCTCTTCCATGGCCTCTCATCCAGCCCGGGCGGTGTTATGCAATGCCAGGTCAATAAAGAAGAAGAAGAAAGCAATTATTGCTGATCTTGTTGAGACATCTGACCTGGTTTGCATCACTGAGACCTGGCTGGACGAGAAGGCTGGTCCGGTATTGGAGTCGGCGGTTCCAGCTGGGTACTCTGTGATACACCGCCTGAGATTGGATCGTAGGGGCGGGGGTGTAGCCATCTGTTTTAAGACGGAACTGGGCCTTGTAGAGGTTCCAGTGGGAGTCACCACATCCTTCAAGTGTATCATGGGAGCAGGTGTGGGCAGCAGGATTTTTCTCATCTTCCGTCCATCCACATATGGGAACGTTTTCCTGCAGGAAGTTGCAGACTTCATGGTCGACATGGTGTTGGAATCCCCCAGGTGGTTGGTCCTTGGGGATTTTAATGCCTGGGTCAACAATGAACTCTCACATTTTGGTCAGAACTTCCCCCAACTGATGATTTTGTTGGGCTTTACACAGGTAGTGACCGTTGTGACCCATATTCAGGATCCCTCCCTGGACCTGGTGTTCCTCCTGGGGATCGAGGCCGCTGACTTGGTGTAACCAGTTGGATGGTCGTACAATCACTCTATAGGGTTCAGTTTCGCGGCTCCCCCTGTGAGACCCGCCCCTTTGGAGATGGTCCAGTATAGCCCTTTGAGGGGTGTTATCGCAGAGGGTCTGATGGTGGTGCTGGACCTATCGAGTAGGCCATTGGAATGCTTGGATCCGGGAGACCTAGTAGTGCACTATAATAGTATGGTGCTGAGGGCCCTGGATTCCATAGCTCCTGTCCGAGTTCGTTCTCTCCTTCTCTGCCCATGGCTGCCTTGGTTTGTTGGAACTTTGAGGGGGTTGAGGAGAGCATGGCGAAGGTTGGAACATTGTTGGTGGAAATCTGGCCTGGAGGAGGACAGACTTGGGTTGATCGCCCATTATTCGACTATCAATCAGGAATCTCTCATAAGAAGGCAGAGTTCCTGTCCAGGGAGATTGCTGTAGCAAAGAATCGACCGGCTCAGTTCTTTCGGACCGTGGACAGGCTTTGCAATCCAGCCTGCCTCTGGGGTCGGAGAGCTTTTTCACAATTAAGGTGTGATGAGTTTGCTCGATTCTTTGCACATAAGGTGTCCTCCATCAGGTTGGAGATCTGCTTGACTCGTTCAAACAAATACTGCGGCGGTCGATACAAGGGCACAGGACCCGGTCTGTTTGGACAGATTTCGACCAGCCAGCCATCATGGATATCATGAAGATTGTTCGGAGCTTGCGACTGACTTACTGTAGTTTGGATCTTGGTCCAACTCCCCCTCCTTGTGGGGTGTATGGATGCCATCGGACCAATCCTTGCTGAGATAGTCTGGTGCTTGCTGGACCCTGGGGTGTTTCCAGACCCCCTGAATGAGGCTGTGGTGACACCCCTTTTAAGGAAATTTTTCTGCGACCCAGATTGTCTTGTGAACTACAGACTGGTCTCTTAACCTGCTCTTTTTGAGCAAGATTATTGAGAAGGTAGTTGCATTGCAGCTTGAGAACTTTCTTACCACCCACAAAATCTATGATCCTCTCTAGTCCAGTTTCAGGAAGAGGCATAGTATCGAGACGGCATTGGTTCGAGTACTTAATGATTTCCTAATAGTGAGGAATTGGAGGAGTCGTTTGATTTTGGTCCTCCTTGATCTCTCTGCAGCATTTGAAACCGTGGAACATGGAGTGTTGCTGGAACGCCTGCGGCTCCTCTGTGGACTGTCTGGGACAGTCCTCAGGTGGTTCCCTTCTTTCCTCACAGGCAGGACTCAGAGGGTAGTGTTGGGAATTTTTTTCCTCGGCCCCCTTCTTCCTCCCTTGTGGGGTGCCACAGGGTTCCGTGCTGTCCCCCATGTTGTTCACAGAGTACATGTTGCCATTGAGAGACATTATAAGGCGGTATGGACTGAGTTTTCACTGCTATGCAGATGATACTCAGCTCTACATGTTCTTTGTACCCGGACAAGACAGTGTTGTCTTGGTCTTTAACAACTGCCTCGCTGAGATCCAGGACTGGATGAGTGCCAACTGGTTGAGGCTGAATCCGGATAAGACTGAGGTACTGGTGGTGGACCCAGGTCAGCGAGTAGAGAAGTTGACTCCTGGGCAGCCGTCTGGCCTTGTGTTAGGGGGTAACCAGTTGAGACCTTCTGAACGGGTGCGGAATCTGGGCGTTGTGCTTGATAACGATCTGACACTAAAAGCACAGGTGTCAGCAGTTGTCAAGTCCTCATTTTATCATCTGCGGAACATCGCGCAGATAAAGCACCTTATTCTGCCCGATGACATTCCTACATTGGTTCATGCCTTTGTGTCCTTTCGTCTTGATTACTGCAATACTCTATACCTAGGGTTACTGGGGGTGGATCTTCGTCGCCTGCAGCTGGTGCAGAACGCTGCGGCCAGGCTGTTGACAGGGTTGTCAATAACTAGCCGTGTCACACCTGTGCTGCGCGAACTGCACTGGCTGCCGGTGCAATTGAGGATCACCTTCAAGGTTGTGTTGCTGACCTATAAGACCCTGCATGGACAGGGACTGGGTTACTTGCAAGACCTCCTTTGGCCTTACTAACCCATCCACCCACTCCACTCTGCCGACAAGGGATTGCTAGAGGTTCCTAGGGTTCATCCTCAGACATCAAGTGCCAGGCCTTTTTCTTTTGTAGCCCCGACCTGTGGAACTCTCTACCTCGTCGGATTAGAGAGTGCCTGTCCACCGAGACTTTTAAATCCTCACTAAAACATATCTATTTGGAATGGCATTTGGAGATAACATTTAGTTTTATTACTGCTGCCTTGT
Source organism: Neoceratodus forsteri (assembly GCA_016271365.2). NCBI lineage: Eukaryota > Metazoa > Chordata > Ceratodontiformes > Ceratodontidae > Neoceratodus > Neoceratodus forsteri. The sequence continues at coordinate 580,784,055 of CM057454.1, forward strand.
TATTTTATATGTTTTATTTGATCAAATGTTGTTGTATATTGTATATGTGCTTTGGTTTTTTGAAAAGCGTTTTAGAAATACATTTTGATTTTATTTTGATTTTAGAAATTCATCCTTTTCAAAATGCTGTCGTACCACAGTTCAAAAGTCATGGAACGTGATTGTACCCTTCTGTTGTAGAACAGCATTCTAGAACCTCTAGAGACTGCACAAGTCAGTTCCATTGTGAAAAAGAAAAAAAAAATGCACACATTTCGCATACTATACACTATAAAAATACAGTATGTGCAGCTGTATGCATAACCAGTGTCTTCTGCCATCCAAGGGTTCTGATTCCCACAGATCTCTCGAGCTTTGCTGTCAAGGACAGAGGGAATCAGAACCCCTCTGTAGCAGAATACACTGGTTGTGCATAGTTGCTCATCCAGTATTCTCTAAGTTTTGATATCTAATGGGCTGAGTCCTGCCAGTGATAATGATTATTTTGCAGAAACTTGGAAGATCATTTTAGGTGTTGAAGGTGCAGATTGTGTGTAGACACTTCCAACACAAGTCAAAACTAGAGCACCCCTGTGGAAAGCCAAGTATGTACGGGCACAACAGATAACCTGATCTGTTTAACTGTATGAAGGATAGTCATTGTGACCCATTTTATATATGTATTTATACAACAGGCATGTCCTCAAAAGGGTTAAGATAAAAATGCTATCTCTGCTGATGATGAACCTGACTCATAAGGTAGCAATTCTATCTTATGAATCAGATTCGTCACATCATCACCACACTCTGGTTTGTCATCATCGTGGACCAACTATTCCACTCCAACAGAGCATCTGGCGGAGGATGGGGCAAGATCATCGCACTGACATATTTAAAAAAAAAAAAAAAAGATCCACAAACCGCTGACCTGATTTTGACAACACGCTCATTGTATAAACCAGACATGGTATGAGTGAACGTGTCATATGTTTTTTTTTATCTTCATTCGAGTTCTGCTACCTCCTGATCCCTCACTTTTGGCTATACCACTCATGAGGGGTCAGTAGCTCAGATATCTCATGAAGATAAAAACCATATGTGACACGCTCACCATACCATATCCCCTATTTATACAATGAGCATGTTGGCAAAAGCTCCCTGATAAAAGCGTTATCCCAGCTGATTACAAAACTGACTCCTAAGATAGCAATTACAATATATCTTATAAATCTGGTTCATCACACCAGTTACCACCACACTCTGGTTCGTCATAATTGTGAACGAACTGTGGAATTACAGTACCCGGATCTAATTTTATGTCCAAAAGCTGTTGTTCGTCATGATCTGTCAAAATCACAGCCAAAGTACAAGTAACAGTGAACCGTGCCGATGCTGACTTGTGCTATATCAGCCTGTGGCTTCAAGCACAGCTGTTGCCAAAAAAAAAAAAAAAAAAAAATCGCTCCGTGTCAAACATGAATGACGCACTGCATTTTTAAATCTAGTACATGAACCTTGCCGTACCAGGTATCTCACTGATCTGGGTGCTTTTGCCAACACGTTCATTGCATAAACCAGACATGGTTTGTGCGTCATGCTTTTTATCTTCATTTGAGGTCTGGGACCTCTTGATCCTCCCCATGTGGCTATGCCACTCGGGAGGGATCAAGAGGTCCCAGACCTCTCATGAAGATAAAACCATATGACGTCCTCACACGTACCATATAATCTATTTATACAGCTGATGTGGTTATGAATAGTCTCATATTGTTACATAAACCTTTATGTAAACATCACACATACCCCCATAATGCAAAGCATCATGGGCTGTATATGTAAATGGGCACAAAATATTATACTGGTTCAAATTTAAACAGGAATACGTGGTGCCGAAAGGCCCCCCACACAGTCTGCAAAGGGTGCCAACAGAAGACACAGACATGTGTTTTGTCTTACCGGGACTCATCAGTGTGCCTTGTCTGTATGACACCCCAGTGGAACGAACCAGCTACCCCAAGTTAGTTATTATTTCTTTGAAACTTGGCTTCCCGGCCAATGCCCTTTGGGGTAACCCTTGCCTCAGTACTTATGCACTAAGGTTCTTTGTCTTTATGTAAACATGCTGTACATGAAAATAAACATTTATTCTCATGTACTGTATATCCAGAAGGTGACTGTCACAAATGCCAAACTTCAAAGTGCAGTATGTGACCAGGAGACAAATAGGGTAACCCTCCTGTCTGTTTTGGGTCCGAATCACCTACTAGCCTCAAGTCCTAGGGGCAAATATGAACCCTTTTTTTGCTAGCACACACACTTAACAGGCTGGGATATCACACTCTCTTCAAGGAGATGCAGTGCAGTACTTCACCCAGTGGGCACTCAGCCTGGTTCAAAATTCTACTCTTTTGACTCTGTTTGAGACCTAGGCATATTCTTACCTTGGCAAGATAATAACACACTTTTAATCCCTTAACAGTTTTTGTCAGAATTACCCAATACTGGTTCAGCCTCCACATGCAAAAGAAAAGACAAACAAAAAAGGTTTACTGGAATAATAATAATTAAAAAAAAAAAAAAAAGAGTAGAGCCATTTGGCTTGGGAACAAGGACTATGGGTGAGGCCCGTGAGCTGTGAGATTTCTGGATTACCCCTAAATCAAGCATTTCCTCTGCCTCCTCCCTGATGTCCTTTTGGACAGCCTCTGACACCCGATATGCCATCCGCCATATGGGCACTTGCGTCTCTGTCTCCACATTGTGTGTCACTAAGGGGGTTAGTCCAGGCTTGGTGCTAAACAATGGGGCAAAGTCTTCTAAAACCTCCTTTATTTCCTGGATCTGATCCGGGGTCAACTGGGGTGACGTTTTAATTGCCCCCACAGAGGATTCCCACTTGGTTTCTTCCAGCATGTCCAGAAGGGGTCTCCTTTGTCCATCCCCTCCCTAGGACTACACACTTCAGACACCATGTCAGCCCTGTTAGCATATCAGTAACTCCAAGTCTTGTGGTCATTACTACTGGACCTCTCCCACAACAAAAAACAATTTTCTCATAGCACACGAGTTGGTAAAGAGGGGCACCTACTACCTGTTGCTCCATGAAGCATGCAGGAGGCTCTGTAACCTCTCAAAACCCCCAGTCAGGCAAGTGTTGGTATGAGTCTGACTACTTGCTCTTCTACTGCTCCATGCAGGGGATGTTCAGCCAAACTGGGGCCCCCATTAGCCAATATCCTTGTCTCCACCCCCCAGGATCTTCACTGGGCATCATCGAAAGGCTTAAGGATAGCGCACATGAACATCTGCAGCCTTAGACCTAAAATTCTCGAGGTCCAAGCCTGGCTAGACCTCTACAAGCCAGATATGCTTGCTATCTCGGAGAGCTGGCTTAAGGCCCACATCCTAGACCATGAATTCATGATCCTAGGGTGCAAAACCATCAGACACGACAGGGCAAAAAAGAGAGGGAGAGGGGTTCTAATCTATATGAAAGAGACTCTAAATGTGGCACTACCGAAGCCCAACCTTGGGAATTGCCAGGACGGGGAGTCTATTTTCATCCATCTAACCCTCGGTCAAGCTAAGCGTATCACCATCGGCTGTGTCTATCACCCCCCCTACTTGCTCTTGAGAGCATCACTAAATTGGTTGGCAGTGAATTAACCAATGAACTCCTAATTATGGGAGACTTCAGCTTGAACTGGGCCTCTGACCCCAACAGAGTCCTCAAGGCAATGATCCATAATGCAGACCTGGAACAGGTTATCTCTTTACCCACCAGGCTCAACTATAAAACTGGGAACCACACTACTCTTGACTGGGCTGTGGTATCCAGTCCCCTCAACATACAGAAAGCAGGCATATTGGCAGACACCATCAGTGACCACTCCCCAGTTTTCTGTATTTGGAAGAACAGTGCACCAAAGATTCCTCCCAGAATACCCACGGTACGTGATTTTCCCAATATCATGTTCGCAAAGTTTAATGACTACCTAAGTAACCTGAACTGGAGCCCACTTAGGCTCCTCACGACCTTGGACGAGGCCCTGGTCTACTTCCAAGACTCGATACTCAAAGCGGCCTCATTCTTTGCCCCCCTTAAAGAACTTAGAACAAAGGGAGGCTGCTACAAGTGGATCTCCCTCTCAGTGAAATCTCGGATGAAAAGCAGGGACAAGGTCTGGAAGAAGTTCCGGCTCTCCCTTCTCTCTGTAGATCTGGTTACTTACATTTTTTTCTTAGGGTTTTGTAAGCTAGCCATCAAACTTGCAAAAAAAGGAGTATGTATCACACCTCCAATGGTCCAACCTGGGGAACCCCAAGTTTTTCTGGTCACACATCAACAACCTGCTTAAGGGCAATTCCAAGGAGGTACAAGGACAGCATGTCAGTGACTGCCATCAGATAGCCTCAGCAAGCAACCACCACTTCACCAACCTCGATGATTACAAGTTAGGACTGCCCCCATCTATGCCTTTACAGATCTCTGACGTACCCCCCAGTCTGAAAAGACCCCAATTTCACCTAAGATGAGTCAAGGTGTGTGAGGTCCTTAAGCCACTTAAAGCCCTCAAAAACAAAGGCTCTGGAGGCCCTGATGGAATTAACCCAAGGTTACTCAAGGAAGTGCCCAGTCCCCTGCCAAACCTCTGACCTGGATCATCAAGAGGTCTGTACTTGAAAGTTACATTCAGCGCCAGTGGAAGGTGGCCAGTGTGGTCCCCATTCACAAGGGTGGCTCGCGCGAGCAAACTGGCTCATCATATAGGCCCATCTCCCTGCTATGTACCCTTGCTAAACTGCAAGAAAGGCTAGTGTATGGGCTACTGAGACTACCTTGAGCTCCACCAACTCCTAGCCCCCTCACAGCATGACTTTCGGGCAAACCGTGGGACAGATATGGCACTCATCAATCTCGAGTCATAGTCAGGGCATTAGACATAGGCATGTCGACGGGTGCAATCTTTATAGATCTGTCTATGGCATTTGACTTTGTGGACCACAACCTTCTTCTAACTAAGCTTCACGGCATAGGTCTTGATGCCCAGGCCCTAAACTGGTTCAAGAGCTACCTATCAGGCCACTCCCAGAGGGTCATTTGGAAGAGAAAGCCATCTGACCCTCTTTCCATCAAGGAGGGTACCTCAGGACTCAATTCTACGAACATATGAAATTTGCCAGCAGATAAAGGGTCTGAGGTCTATCAAGTCTGCTCGAATGTGCAGCTAGCACCCTTATTCTGCAGCTGCCTCCTCCCACCCTTCCCACTTAACCCCTCCCTTGTCCTGTCCCATCCTCGCTTGAAGCAGTCCACTGTTCTACTGATGCCACTTCAGCAGGTAACTCATTCCACCCAGTCACCACCCTCTCTGTAAAAAAGTGTCTCCTCATCTCCCTCCTGAACCTTCCTCGCTCCAGTCTCATATCATGGCCCCTGGTGGCCTTCCCCTCCCTTACTTTGAACAGCCCCTCTGTACCCGTCTTGTTTATTCCTTTCATGTATTTAAAGGTTTCAATCATGTCACCCCTGTCTCTCCTCTCCTCCAGTGAGTTCTTGGCCCCCTCTTTTTCTCTCTCTTCACAAATGATCTCAACCGTCACTGCGGGGATAGTCATCTACCGGTCCATATCTACCCTCCAAGGGGACTCTCTTCCAAGGGGACCTAAATACACTTGAGGCCTGGTTTACATCTAACAGAATGGTCCTCAACGCAGCAAAAACAAAAGCCTTGCTGTTTAGCCCTGGATCCCTCGGCCAGGACAGGACCAATTCCTTACTACTAACTTCCCTTGCTGGAAAAAGTATAGACATTGTAGACAACATAAAATACCTTGGGCTAACTATCGACCAAGGTCTCACCGTTAAGTCCCACGTAGACCAGGTAAGTAGGTCTAGCCACGGCAAACTTGGCACCTTGTACCGGCTAAAAAAACAACTCATCCCGGAGGCAAAGTGAGCAATTGCCTCCAGTGTCCTCCTTCCTACATTAACGTATGCTTCCCCTGTAATTCAGGGTATGTCAAAGCATGAGGTCGACAGGCTTTAGGTTCTGTACGACAAGGTGGCAAGGTTTGCGACACTGGATCACCCAAGAAGCCACCCCTGCGTCTCGCTGTCCCAGCCTCAGTGGCCTTCTTTTGAGGCTTGTCTTCAGTACTTCCTGCTCTGCCTTGCTTACAAACTGCAGCACCCGGCTGCCCCACCTAGCCTTACAAGAATAATCATTCCTAAGTCTAACTCTCATATACTCAGGACCACCGGTCAGTCCCTACTAACAATCCCCAGAGTCAAGACTAACATGGGAGGCAAATCCTTCACTCACACTGCCCCTAAGCTGTGGAACACACTCCCACCTTTAGTACAGGAAGCCCCATCGCTGTTAAACTTTTGCACAAGGCTCAAGTCCCACCTGCTTGGGGCAAGCTCGTGCCATTGTCGGGGTATTGGATAGTTACCCCGGTCCCACATCCTACACCAATTCCTCTCTTTTTTTTCTCACCCAAAATGACTCCAAAAGCATGCCTCAACTCCCTCAATTGTTGCACTTACGTTCAATATATTGAAATATTGTCTTTATTGTAACCTTGAATTTCACGTCTACTTTCTCTGCATCCTGTACTACCTGACTGTATTGTACTGTGTCTGTCTCCTATGTCGCCCCTGAAAAAGGGACCTTCGGGGCTCAGTGGGCCTACCTGGTCATCAAAATTCAATAAATAAATAAAATATGGTTTCATCATGTTGACATGATACATTCTTTGGGTATGTCTCTTGTCAGGCAGTTCGATAATGTAGTTTACATCGTTCACCTGTCTGACTGCCCTGTCCACTCGTCCTGTCCACTCGGCCTGCAGCTTATCTTTCCGGATTGGGATTAGGACCATGACCTCCTGACCCACAGTGTACGAGTGAGCTCTGGCACTGCGGTCATACCATACCATACCTTTTGTTTTTGTTGTGCAGCTGTCAGATTGCACTGGGCTGTTCCCATAAGCTCCTTCAGCTTTTCCCAAAACTTAAGAACATAATCCACTATGGGAGTTCCCTGGGTGGCATGCTTGCCTTCCCAGTACTCCCAGATCAAGTCTAGGGGCCCACGTACCCTGTGTCCATATAAGAGCTCGAAGGGGGAAACCCTGTCTACTCTTGGGGCACCTCCCCTGAAGGTGAACAACAGGTGGGGAAGGTATTTCTCCCAGTCTCTCCCATGCTCCAAGCGTTTGCTGAACAGCATCGATTTAAGGGTACCATTGAATCTTTCCACAAGCCCATTGACTTGCAGGTGATAAGGTGTCGTGCATCTCTACACCTCCCCACTCTTCTCCCACAAACATTTTTTCAGATCTGACATGAAGGAACCCCGTCGATTGGTGATAACCTCCTGCGGAAACCCAACACGGGAGAAAATCACTAGCAAGGCATCTGCCATTTTGTCTGTCCTCATTGAGGATAGGTTACTTCCTCTGAGTACCGGGTGGCATAATCCACCACAGTTAGGATAAACCTCTTCCCAGAGGAGCTGGGGATATTCAAGTGCCCCACAATATCCATTCCTACCCTCTGGAAAGGCAGATCCTCTGTGGGCAAAGGAATTAGGGTGGCTTACGTTTTCTTACCTGTCTTCCGTATTTCTTGGCACTGGTGACAAGACCTGCAATATTCCATCACCTGCTGAGTGAAGTTGGGCCAATAGAAATTCTGGGCCAGTCGCTGAGTAGTACGTGCGATTCCCAGATAACCAGACATGGGAGTATCATGAGCAGTCTTGAGCAACCGCTCACGGTACCCCTGGGGGAACAACAAGCTCCCTGCTCATCACCTCTCCCTCTGTCGTTACATCCTGCATATACATCAGTCCATTGTCCCAATAAACTTTGTTTCCCGTCACCTCTCTGTGCTCCGTCAGTCTGCCTAAGCTCTCAGCTTCTCTAAACTAGGGTCACTTTTCTGAGCAGCTGCAAAATCCGTACACATTCCCAAGGCATGGGACAGGTCCCCTCCAGTTCCTAAACTAGGGTCCCTAGCTCTAGCGTCAGAGCATTCAGGATCAGTGCTATCCCTAACCCTCTGACAATGGGTTACCCCTTTTTCCTATAGCTGTTCTGTTAACTGCTACCTGGAGAATTTATACCCCCTTTTCATTATTCTCCATATCAGGAGACACAAGCTGAGGAACCAGCCTCCCAGTTGTTTCCACAGGGTCTTCTATGGGGTCCAGGGAGCTACAGTTTACTTTTGCTGCTTGACTGTGGGTAACTGCACACACCATCCCCTTTTGGAGATTGTTCCCAATAATTACGTCGAGAACAAGACTCTCTGCTACTGAAGCCTTTTGCACAGTCTCCCCTGTCTCACCCCAGTCCAGGAGAACACTAGCAAGTGGCAGCATTTTCTCCTCCCAAGTGAATCCCCGTACAGTCACAAATTGATTGGGTGTAAGCTGTTCAGGCTCTACCAAATCCCCTTTTACCAAAGTCAGGGACGCCCCCGTGTCCCATAATCTATGGGTCTGTACCCTGTTCACCATAATGGGGTGTATGTGCTCCCTCATGTTTACAGGGATGCACAAACAACTCACTTCTTTCCTAGTACCACTTTGTGCACTCTTTGCCCTTTTTGGACACTGCCTGGCAAGATGCCCGGGTTGTCTGCAAACATCAACATTCATTTCTTTCATCAGACAAATCTTTTCTTTGTAACCTGGGGCTGCCTGGTTTCAGTGGAGGCAGAGAGGGTTTAAACTGCCCTGAAGGTGTGTTTTTTCCCTTTCTGCTCAACCACACCCGTCCCATTCCCTCTCTGAGCAGGTCTGCTCCTGGCATAGTGGTCAGAGAGTTCGGCAGCCTCCTGTACTGTTTTTGGATCTCTGTCCTTTAGCCAGGTTTTCAGCTCTGCTGAGCACATCCCAAAAAACTGCTCTAACAGTACAATATTTTCAATTTTCTCTACAGAGTCTGCTACAATTCCTTCCTACCGTGTTAAAAACTGACGTTGTTTAGTGGCTAGCTCCTTGTAACTCATGTCAGGGCTTCTCCTGAGCTTATGGAATATAACTCTGTATGCCTTTGCTGTTGAATCATATTTCTTTAACAGTGCAGCTTTAAGTTTGCTATAATCATTACTGTTCTGATTGTCCATTTGACCCAATGTGTCTCGAGCTTGACCCGTAAGTAGCAGGAATAACTGGAAGCTCCAGGACTCTCTGGGGAATTTTTGCCTGAATACATACTTTTTCAAAGGAATTAAAAAAATGCATCCATATCTTTCTCCTCTTTAAATTCACCTATCAACTTAGGATTTAATTTGTAACCCAGTCCTGGAGTTCCATTTTCACCCAGACCACTTACCTGCTCTGGCTCTGGTCTTGGGAGTTGTAGCTTCTCCAGTTCAAATTTCCTCTGGCGCACTCTCTCCCCTCTCGCTTGGTCTCTTGTTGAAGCTGTCACTCTTTTTCCTCTGCCTCTCTCCGAAGCTGCTCTCACTTCTCTCTTTCCATCTCCATCTTCCTCTGTTCAAGCTCCCTTCACTGCTGGGCTACGAATCTTTTTTGTTCAAACTCCAGTTCCATTCTCCACAACTCTGTTTGCAGCCTGATCCCTTCTGGCTCCAGAATGTTGGTGACCTTCCCGTGCTGCTGTGGCCCTTGGCTTGCACTGGTCCTGTTGTCCTTCTCCCTGGGTCTGGACACTGTGTTGGACCCTGGTCCCTCCATGCCCAAGGTTTGGTCATTTCCAGTCACAGACTGTGACTCGCGGTCTTGGGCATCAGCTGCCACAAGCCTCCATGAGATGCTTACTAACATACTAAAAAGCCAGCAGAATAGACCAAATGGTCTGTCTTGTCTGCTCAAAAGCCAGCAACCTAATGGCTACCTGCCTCACCACCCACCCAGCCCCCAAGAGTGTATTCTCTAGATTCAGTTTCCCCTTGTACCTGTCCCACCCCTTCTTGAAGCCCTCCACTGTGCCCTCCTCCACCAGCCTCCCGGGAAGTGCATTCCACGGCTCTACCACCCTCTCAGTGAAAAAATGCTTCCTACGTCCCCCCCCTCCAACTTCCACTCATGGCCCCTGGTCACTCCCCCCCTTCTTTAGCCTAAGCAGCTCCCTTGTTCCACTCCTAATTATTCCGTTTACATACTTGAAAATCTCTATCATATCTCCCCTATCCCTCCTCTCCTCTTTGTTCATTCCTCACGCTGGACTTCCCTCTCTAGGCACAGCTGCTTCAGGTAGTCTGCACTGCAGTGTACTTGCTGTGGTTGGAGGCCATCTTCTTCCATATGCTACAGCTACAATAGCTTACACCAAAAAAAAAAAAAAAAAAATGGGTAGGGAACTTAGACTGTAAGTGCAGTGATATAGTTCTTTACTTTTTAAATCATTGCCTTATTTTGCATGTCAGCTGTTACAGTTATCAATCTGACACACTGAACTGTTAATGCTTGTGTTAGCAAATACTTTTAAATTGCACCGCTGCCAACCAGATCTGTCACAAACTCACTCCACAGGTCAGGCCCTCTGCTCCCACAGTGCCAAACCTCAAAGTGCAATATGTGAACAGGAGACAAACCAGGTAACCCTCCTGTCTGTTTTGGGTCCAAATCACCTACTAGCCTCGAGTCAAATATGAACCCTTTTTCGCTAGCACACCCAGTTAACAGGCTCAGATATCGCACTCTCTTCGGGGAATGCAGTGCAGTACTTCACCCAGTGGGCACTCAGCCTGGTTCAAAATTCTACCCTTTTGACTCTGTTTGAAACCTAGGCATATTCTTACCTTGGCAAGATAGTAACACATTTTTAAGCCCTTAACAGTTTTTGTCAGAATTACCCAATACTGTTTTAGCCTCCACATGCAAAAGAAAAGACTCAAGCAGGATTAAGGAAACCAGAAGGTTTACTGGAATTGTATAAAAAAGAATAGTAAATACATACAAAACATGGAACATGTAACATAAATTCTTACTGTCAAAAGTAAACTGGAAATTACAGAAAACAAAACGCCTGGTGTTTAAATGTCTAAGCCTAACTCAGTTCCAGTTTGAGGTTACCTGTTTAACAGAAGTGCCTTTTTAGTCCAGACACATTCTGTGTGTCTTCTTTTAGGAATGCAGAGATGAAGTGTCCCCACTCCTTTTAGCCAGAGTGATAGTAATTCAGCATGTCCTGCCTATCCTGTGAGGTCACAGCTCATGAGGTCACTGTTAGCCTGTAATTAATTTGTAACCTGACCAAGAATATCCAAAAGGGTGTCATTTTACTGCTGGTTTGGAAATCTGCAAGATAGCAATATTAAAATATGACAGTCTCTTTGATGAGAGCATTCACCTTTGATGTTCAGAAAACGTCCTCGAAAAACATTTCTCTTACAGGTGTGAAAGCTAACAGGGATCAGATAAAAATGGCCTTTTCCTCAAAGGTCATAAAATGCATATTTTGTCCGTGCGCTTCAGAGAAGAAGGGTTAGTTTACAGTGTGTTATATAATAGCTAACACGGGTATGACAGGAGATGTCAAAGGAAGCCTCTTAATTAACCCATTCACTGGTTCAGTGTTACTATAGTAGATTGTTTTCAGTGAGCCAGGGCCTTTGGGGTCAAAAGGTCAGGCCCCTTTAAAAGCTAATGGCTGCCATTTCCCTAAGCAGACATTCAAATAAATCTATATTTATATCACAAATATAGTTATAACTAGTAGAGGGTTAATCACGTTACAGTGACTATAGTAAATGTTTATTTTTTTGCTTCTATGGCATTAAACATTTTATGGATCAGCTATCAAAACAGCAGGTGGAGGCAGTTAACAGGGAGGTGCCGACGGGGGTTGCCTAGCCCCTAACACCAAGAGTTACATCATACACTTGAAGGATCAAAGGAACGCAGTACTTCATACTTAAAACCACATTCTTGATGCAGTTTGCAGATATAGTGTAGTAGACTGTTTACAATCCAAATTGTCAGCGTTGTAGACGGTTTACAGTCCAAATTGTCACGTCCCCTGACGAAAGTTCATAGTGGAGCAAAGCATTATGGCCGACCATAGAGTTCTACAGATGGAGAGAGGCTAGAGTGCGGACTAACGCTTGCTGAGTTGAAGCCATGCACCTGCCATATTACCAGAGGATTGAGGTGCCGGCAGGTAGCAGGAATCCTTCTTGAAACTTGAATAGTGGCACCACCACACAGTTCTGACAGCAGTCGAGTAACGCACTGCTTATACAAGCAAAGGAAAAACAAGCATACCATGATTCTGTCACCACAGTGTGCGTCTGCTTCATCATTTCCCTGCTGCCAATGGTGCTTCTTACCGAAAATGGATCAGAAGATTGCTGTCAGAACAGTGTGCTAGTGCCGCTATCTAAGTTTCAAGAAGGGTTCCTACTGTCTGCCGGCACCTCAGTCCTCCAGTAATATGGCGGACAAGCAGCTTCAACTGAGCCAGCGTCAGTTCGCACTCTAGCCCCCTCTGTATCTATAGACCTCTGTGGGGCTGACAGATATCACAATGTAGTCCTTAGCAGGAGTTTAAAGAGCAGCTGACACGTATTTTCATTTGGTAATCAACTCATGGCAAGGAGCTGCCTACCCCAAGCCTAACAAAGCCCGCATAATATATATATTTTTTTTTTTTAGCCAGGCATTATTTTTACCTTAAAGATTCCTCCAAGATAAAAATGTCTGGCTGACAACATTTTTTTGTGGGCTCAATTAGGTCCTTGGGCAGGCAGCTCGTTGCCTACCCCTAAGGTGTCAGCTGCTCTTTTAACACATTTGGAATGCAAACTGTCTGCAAATTGCATACAGAATGCAACTTTAAGCTGTAAGTACTGTGTTCCTTTGATCTTCAGTTGTGCTATATGACTGTTGCTTGGTTTATTAATCAGTACTGGCTGGACTTACTTTCTAAGGCCCTGTCCACACTACATCCCGAAAACCCTCTGTAGGTTACAGAGGTTCAAACCATTCCGCGTGGTTTGCGTTTACATATAACGTTACCGAAGGAGTTTTGGTAACCATTGTTGAAACCACATATGAGGCGATTTCAACAACGGTTACAGCACCGGTTCCCACTGCACCACCGTAGTAGTGTGGGTGTGTTGTTCAGCTTCCCCCAGTGCAGAACGCACTGCATTGTGGGATAGGGAGCCGTCCATAACGGTCCCATGGCACCCACAGTGCGGACGGGCTATCACGGTTCCACACCCTTACTGAGCCTATTCGCCGGCACTGTGGACACACTGTAACGGTTACTGTCTGTAATGGTTTTGAACCGTTACAGCGTTTAAGTGATGTAGTATGGACGGGGCCTAAGTCTACAGCTGGAGCTACCACACTTTCATCTGGTGCTGTAATTAGAATTCTCACCACAGGCAGCTGTGGCAGTCTCCACACACCAACATTCCTTAGCAGTTGCTTCACAGAGCTGTAATGGTCTTCTCTTCAGAATCCTTAAAAGTTTGTGTTTGCAAAAATCTCCAGCCCATTTCTTATTTTTGTAGTTATAGCATGCAATTAATTATATATATTTATGCAATAGGTGTGGGCACAAAAACTGTTAAATGAATGTGTTTATTTTCATGGATGTTAAATAAATTGTGGAACCACCATTTATTTAACACCCTAACATCATTCAAACACTATTTATTGAACACCCTGTCATCAATCATCCCCCTCCTGCCGGCACTACTTACGCTTACTCTTGGCTTTCAATGTCATTACAGTCACCAACCTCTCCAGCTGTCTGCTAACGCAACTTCTTCTTGCCAGTCCCTCAGCCATCCCATCTACCACGCAGTAATTTAAAACAAAAACTTCCCTACCAGGAGTCACAGTTTACCTTTCATTCCCAGAAACAGTTTTTCTTTTCTTTTTTTCAAAACCTGCAAACAACAAGGAGATAGTATAGCGCATTGGTTTAAGGCTCTGAGCTGCACACCTGGAGACCTGGGTTTGAATCCCACAGCCTGCACTTGCATACTGTATGACCCTGAGCAAGTCAGTTAACTTCCCTGTACTCCCAGGTCGCACCTGTAAACAAGCTTCAGCTGAGTGTGTCTCTCCTGGTTTTAAAAAAAAATAAAATATCATAAGGTACAGACTTCCATCCCCAAAACAACCCACCTGCTCACCATTCGCCTCACTCATCTGTTGGATACTCCTCTTGACTGGGCAAAAATAGGCTTTTAAATATTAATCTCCCCACCACAGAAACAAAACAGACCCACAAACAGCCACTGACCTTGAAAATTATATAATGCTGTCTGCTCTGTTACATAGAAACATAGAATTTAATGGCAGACAAGGACCGGAAGGCCCATCCAGTCTGCCCAGGAGCCCAATTACTGCCATGTTTGGGCTCCTACTCCATTTTGGGCAAGGCAACATTTTTTTAAAAAGATGCCCAATCCCAGAGGCTCTGGGCGTTGTACAAATAAATGAATACACACTAAAAGCAAGATCAATTTAAAAAAAAAAAAAAAAAAAAAGGAACAGTATATAAACGTAAGAATAATTAACCCATATAAGAACATTCTCCATAAATAAAACTAAACATCAAATTACCAATAGCTGTACTTGAAACACTCTAGATCCGCTTAATCCAAAAAGGTCTGGGCGAATTGGAGGGCTTTCAGGTGGGCTTTGAATACGATATACTCTTGATTTTTACAAATGCATTCGGAGACACTAAAACTGTTCGGATAATCAAGCGTTCGTATAATCGGGAGCTTCATCGGAACCAATGTTACTAAATGCTAATTGTGCCATTACTGACATTAACAGACCATGATACAGCTTTTAGTACTTGCAAAAAATCTTTATTCAACTAAAGTGAACTACAGTGTGCTTACATAGAAGCAAAAAGAACTGAAAATGCAGCTGGATTTTAATCACTTTGTTTTATAAAAAAAAAAAAAAAATCTGTGATACTTAGCTACCGCTTTGACTCATTCATTTTCTTAACAGCTTTTAATCACATCTGTCAGTAAAAGCATGTTAAGGTAGTCTGTATCAGGTTGGCTTTCTAGCCAGGCCATGCATGTTTTGAATCCGCTTCTGCTGCTGTCGGGACCTTCACCTCCTCGCTATCATCGTCCTCGTCGTCACGCTCTAGTTGGAGTTCAGAGGTCGACTCCTCCTCAAGGGACGCGTTGCTCATCGCTGTGGTGACGATGTCCTCATCTGTGAGGTCACCATAGCCATCACCCCCTTCATCGAATGCCATCCATTTCTCAATACTGATTTGCGGAATATCATTTGATGCAGCCAGCCCCTGTACGATCAGGTTAAAGGAAAACTGCACCCTCATACCTTCTAAATGTTGTTTCCATGTCAATAGACAACTCTTTTCATGGAGCTGTTAAAGATGTATGCAACTGCTTCAGTTAGTTTTCACACTTCATACTACTGTAAGTCCTGTCACTATCCTGGGAGGATCCGTTTCATGGTTGTTGAAATCTCATCGTCCCTGAGAGCTGCATTAGCATATGAGACCATGATGTCAGGTCAACCATTTATATCATGTATCTCTATGCTGAAATAACAAATACCCTGCAAAAACTCTCTGGAAACTTATAAACTGAATGGAGTTTAAAGGAGGAAAAACCTGCTTTACAACTCGGATAGCTTGTAAAACTCATTGTAGGAAAATGTGGTATTTCACACCTTCTTGCAGCTTGTTTCTTTAAAACTACTTAAGCAGACAGGCATAATGGAGAGTTTAAAGGTTGATTATGCATCACATTCTCATATGCTAATGCAGCTCTCCGGAACAATGAGATTTCAGCAACTACAAAATAGACCCTCCTAGGACAGTGACGAGGCCTAGTATGAAGTGTGAAAACTAACTGAAACAGTTGCATACATCTTTTAACAGCTACATGAAAAGGGTTGTCTGTTGACATAGAAACAAATGGCATTTAGAAGATATGAGGGTGCAGTTTTCCTTTAACTTCTTCCTGTTGTGAGATCGGTGTGTCATCGTTTGCCGTCAGTGGTGTTGGGGCTTTGATGACAGCTAATTTATCCCAGCATCGTTGTATGGTATCCGATCGCACCTCTGACCAAGCCTCTCCAACGATGTAGCAGGCATCCTTGATTATATATTTTTTTTTTTAAGTCCTGCAAAGGAAGTTCAGAATTTTCTCTGCCAGAACAGAAGACAGCAGCTTACTGTAGTAGAGCCGCTTAACATTTGCCAGAATGCCCTGGTCTATTGTCTCCAATTTTGCCATTGTGTTCGCAGGTAAAAAAATGCACCTTATGGCCCCATCTCTTGTTTTCAAAACATCACTGTCCGGGTGCACACCAGCATTGTCCAGAAGCAGAATGGCGTGTGGTGGCAGTTTTTGTGACCTGAGGTGGGCACGAACACTAGGGACAAAGTCCTGGAAAAAAACAATTTTTGAAAATGGTCGATGACATCCAGGCACTGCTTTGGGCAGTGTAAGTCACCGGTAGCTGTTGCATACTGATGTGCTTAAAATATCATGGTTTAAGAGACTTACCGATGACTAGCAATTTCAGCTTGTGGCTGCCATTTGCATTTGTGCAGCCAAGCACAGTTATGCGATCTTTATTTTTTTTAAACCCAGGCGCGAATTTCTCATCGCTGCCAGCTAGGGTTTTATCCAGCAACAATTTCCAAAAAAGGCCCATCTCGTCAGCGTTTTACTCTTGAGTTGCTGACAACCCCTCGAGTGCCATGGTATCTGTTAGTTTAGCACGGAATGGAGCAATGGACTCTTCTGCTGATGACAGAAGATCTCCAGGTACAGAAAGCTGTCATATACCATGCCTTTGCTTGAAGCGTGTCAACTATCCGTCATTGGCTATGAACATGTCATCTTCCCCATTTAGGTTTCTATGAAACTGAAGGGCTTTCTCCTTCAGTATGGGGCCTGAAATAGGTGTGCCTCTCACCCTGTTTTGCAGAAACCACATGTACAGAGCTTTATCCAGCTGTTCATCTCGGCAGCCCTTCATCGTCTTTCGCTGCTGAGGTGTGTCACTGCAATCCAATGTTAAAGGCAAAGTCACAGATTTTTTGTTTTGCTTTTTTTTTTTATATCGCAGACAGTGAAATTACCAATCCCAAATTTTTGGGCGACATCCACTACTCGCTCGCCACATTCTAGGGCGTCCAGGATCTCTAGCTTCTGACCGATGTCAATCGTGGTACGTTTATATTTTGCCATAGTTAGACTGTGCAAGTATAGTATATACAGTACTGTATTGAGTTACAGCTTCTTATAACCTTGTTTTTTAGCAGCACAACACAAGCATAAACCGGATGGTCATTTAAAAAAAAAAAAAAAAAAAGCTTATAAATTAGCAAAAAAACAAGTTCTCATTTGGGGGACATGAAACGAATTTGGATTAACCGGCATTCGTAAAATCGAGAGTATACTGTACTTCCAAGTAGGGGCCCCCTTAACCCCCAAGGGAACAGCAATTCCACAGAATGAGGTGGTGACTCTAAGCAGCCCTGTAGCTGGCTGATTCCAACCTACGTCCTGAGAATCGCCAGGCGGCCCCCACAGGAGGAAACGGAGGTGGCGAACCAAGAGAGCAAGTACAAGAAGGTCTAACTGATAACTGGGGCCCTGACCATGTAGGGCCTTATAGGTGAGAAGACCCACCTTGAAGAGGATCCTCCACCTGACCAGCAGCCAGTGCAGCTCACGCAACACAGGTGTAATATGACAGAATTTTGGCTGCCCAGTAAGCAACCGGGCATCCGCAGTCTGTGGAGAGATCCTCCCACGACCCCGAGGTAGAGCGCATTACAGTAGTCAAGCCTTAATGTAACTAAGGCATGTATCAAAGTGGGGAGGTCCAGAGACGGAACTAGGGGCTTTATCCTGGCAACATTTCTGAGATGATGGGGGAAACACGATCGGATTGTGGAAGATATCTGTGCCTCCATCTTCCAATTCCTATCCAGAATGACACCAACATTTCGCACCCTAGAGGAGGCCTTCAATGGAATAGATCCCAGACCAAGTCCAGTCTCTGATCCAGAGGCCATCCTATCACGCACTCTGTTCGACTCCACCACCAGTACCTCCATCTTATCCAGGGTTCAGTCGCAACCAACTAGAAGCCATCCAGTCGTTTATCTCAGCAAGGCAGCTGTTTAGCACATTCTACCGTGTTGGATGTTCCTGGGGTAGAGGATAAGTATAGCTAGGTATCGTCAGCGTAGCAATGAAAACCCAAGCCATAGTTCCTAATGATCCCTTCCAGGTGCAGCATATACACTGCGAACAACATTGGGTCTTATACCGACCCGAGGTACTCTGCGTGATAGGGGGCTAGGAGTGGAGGAGAAATTCCCCATCACAACCCGTTGCCTCCTGTTGGTTAAAAAAGACTCAAACCAGCAGATGACCATGCCGGTGCATCCGCAGAGTTCCCTGAGGTGGTCAAGCAACACACAGTGCCAAATGCTGAAGAGAGATCAAGAAGAACAAGAATTGGGACTTCCGGTAATGTCAGCGAGCTAATGGCAGCATAGATTCTCAGCTCCGTCTCCCTCCTGAATACAATCCAACCACATCACCCAATTAGAGGGATGTCTTCACCAGCAAAAGCAAAGAGAAACAGAACAGGAAAGCTGCCATCAACCTCGATGCAAAAACTGAGGGAAATGATGCAGGGAGAAGGTCGATGCGACTCGCAGGAGAGAGACGCGTTGGAGGGTCTGCAGCACCCGGAGGCCTCTACCAAAGAAATCCCGACGAGTCTCAGTGAAACCATAATGCAAACAGCCCGTACAGTGGCTAAAATTGACCAAACTCTAACCGATTTTAGAACAGACCTAACCAGAGTTGACCACAAAACAGAACAACCTGAGCTGTGCCTGAATCAAATAGTCGAGCAGTCGGACCGTCAGGACAGACTCCTGCTCTACTTTCTGGCCAGAGATCGGGAACTTGTCCACACAAATTAGATGACCTGGAGGGTAGAAACAGAAGGCAAAATATAAGACTATATGGGATTCCTGAAGGGTCCGAAGACAAACACCAGAGTGTAATCCTTTTTCTGCAAAAAATATTGAGGCAGATTCTCCCACTGCTGCAGGATCTAGATCTCACGATGGACCGAGCACACAGATCTCTTGCCCCCCGACCCAAAAATCCAGACGCGAGGCCTCGCTCTGTTGTCGCAAGACTCACTAGCTACCAGGCAAAGGAAGAAATTTTAAAAGCAGCATGGAAACAAGGGGCACTGCAGTACGAAGGCCATCGAGTAAGCATAGATAATGATCATACCACAGCCATCCAGGATGCTAGAAAATCACTCTGGCCGATTATGAGGCAACTTCGTGCTCGTAATATGAAAGCACAGGTCCTGTACCTTGCACGCCTCAAGATTGTCTCAAAGGTTCAAAAGTCTACCAAGATTTATTATCTGCTGCCCCATTCCTGGAATCGCTGGGAATAGCTGTGCCGCCCCTGGCAAAGGAAAAGTTGGAAAAAGATCTGCTTACCTCAGCCAGGAGTGTCGCTCAGAAGGGAACCCCACAGCAAGGTATCACTCAAGGAACCCAACGCACGAATCTGCGAGCGGATATATCCACTTTGATAAGCCAGCTCGGAGAACCCGTGAAGCTGAATAAGAAGGCCGCTCACCTCCAGATGGAAGACGAGGGATCCTCGCTAAATGAAGCTGTGGAGTCTGGCGCGGAGACATGATTCACGAGAGAGAAACAGAGGTACCCTCATTTTTTCTTCGCTTCCCTCTGCTTCAGACCTGGGATTCAATTGAACTGCCTCTCTCTCCTCGCATCTCGATATCTGGATATTTTGTCCCGGTTTTCACCTCCTCCCCTTCTGAACTCCGTTAATGGCTTCCCACACGCTTTGATGTCGCTCCGTTGATACTGCCCGACCCGGGGCTCCTCAGTGATTTCATTGACAGCCGAAGACTGTACACGCGGGTTGGCTGACTCTCGCTTAGGAGCTCTCCATGACGTCTAGTGCAGATCCCTTGCTACCTGAATTTCCTAGAGGTCCCTAAGTGTGTCCTCGTGAACTGTCCCAGCATAACATCCTGAATATGGGGAACTGCAACCAGGCTTGCTGGACGAAATCTCCTCTGATCTGTTTGTGGAAGCACAGTGTATCTAAGGTCTGGGAGTTAAAAGGAAGACTGTGGGGGTTGCTAAATTAAAGATTTAACTTTTTGAACTCCAGCTTAAGAGGTGAACCTCACCCAATGGGGCATCGTCCTGAAGCCATTCTGTTACTTAATGTTGAGATTGATGTAGTTTATATCTTGGGGCTCCTATGAGGGTACAATTTTGTAACTGCCTCATCGGCAGAGTTTGAGTTAATATAGTCCTCATACCCTCAATCGGAACCACATAGTTAATCTACACCTAGCGGCAGCATTGCTTTTCAGACAACCCTATTTGATTACCCAATAATATTCCAAAATCTTAAAAGGGTGAATCATTTATACTACTACAGATCCACATGGATCTTGGAGGAAGGTGGATCAACGCTGAAGCACGCGAGCCGCTGACTCTAGGGCGTTCCCAGTAGGGGATTCCCCCCGGGAAAGAAGGGATGCGCACCATTATGGTGGAGCTCCCTCCTAATTATCGCTCTTGCGTCTGCCCTATGGCTGGGAAACCACCGCCAGCCCCTCCTAGGAAGTCTATTGATTTCTAATTTGAATGGGAATGGATGTGTCTTAAAGGACTCGTTCGCCCCACTCCTTTTTAAGCTCGGGCCCTCAATTGAGGATTGCCCCGAGCACACATCCCTGACCAATGGTCGGGAATCTGTTTTCCTGTTGAAAAGTTCTAAGTTAAGGTTGTTGCTTAAGTTACGTGGGTACTTATATCTTAAAGAAAAGATAAAACTGCCAGACAAATTGACACATATTGTTTTCCCTTATGTTAGTAAGAAGAATTTCTATGTCAAATATAAATGACTAGTCACAATGTAAAAGTACTCTCCTATAACATTAATGGGTGCTCCAGTCCGGTGAAGAGAAAACAAATCCAGAAGTATATTACCAGGCAGAACTGTGAGGTGAATTTTTTTACAGGAAACCCATTTGTCACCAACAGAAGTCCTAAAGCTGAGGACCAAGTCCCATCCACATTTGTTTTCCTCATCTTTGGATTCTGGACGTAAGAGGGGGGTGGCTATTTTGTTGTTGGCGTCCTTCCCATTTGAGTTGGAGGACACCGTGTCGGACACTGGAGCCAGATACATCGTGGTCATAGGGAAGGTGCAGGATACCCCAGTAACCCTGGTTAGTGTCTACACTCCCCTGGGTTCTTCCACAGTGTTCTATGCCTCGCTTGCCCAGCTAGTGGCGGAAAGATCTAGGAGCCTCCTGATTATGGGGGGGGACTGGAACTTAAGTTGGGATAGAAACCTGGATACCACCTCAGGCATTCAGAACCCAGACCACCACAAGGCAAGGGCAGTCAGGCATATCCTGAATCAGACGGGGCTAGTGGATGTCTGGCGAGAAAGGTACCCTAGAGCAAGGGACTACACGTGTTACTCGCCCAGGTTTAAGATATACTCCCGGCTCGATACTTTTTTTTTTTTTTTTTAACCTTCAAGGACAGCATTTTTGCCCTTCCCTCAATGTGGGTGGGTACTTCTACCCTATCAGACCACAACCCAATATTTTTAGAGGTTGCCCTCTCTCTCCCCAGAAGAACGACACATTGGAGACTTAATACATCCCTGCTTAGGGACAAAGAAGTTGTAAGCAAAATCAAACAACACATTACAAACACCATAGTTGAAAACACCACACCGGGGATGATGCCACAAATCATATGGGATACATTGAAGACCACAATTATGGGACAATTAATACGCATAGCCCCCAGAAGAAAAAAGACCGCCTATTGAAACAACAGAACCTCCACGTAAAATTAACAGATCTAGAATCCCTTCAAAAACTAAAGTGGGATAAACAAAGACTCTGAGCTCAGATCCCTGAGGGCTGAAATCCAGAAACTCCAGAGGGAGGAGATAGAGAGGAATCTTTTCTTCCTTAAACAAAAATATTATGAGGGAGGCCCCAGAGGCACTAGGCTCTTAGCAGCCCGCTTGAGGCACTTCAGAACCAGAGCCACAATAACTAAAATTGTTTCCCCGATCACTGGTCGCCTAACTAATAAGACCGAGCAAATTGCAGAAGCTTTTGTTTCTTACTACGCTAAACTCTGTACCCCAGGAGCCAGCGCCTGCCAGCATCATAGATTACCTTAAGACTCTGTCCTCCCCGCCCCCAGGAGAAAAGCCAAGCCCTAACTAAACCAATTACCCAAATAGAAATTTTTAAAATTATAAAGGGCCTGGAAATGCCGGACCAGACGGCTTTGGAGCAGAATTTTATAAAACCTTTGCCACAGAAACAGCCCCTTATGCGGATGTCTTCTCAGAGGTATGGCAGGAGGCAAACCCGGTTCCCCTTTCTTGGCAATACACCACAATTTCACTTATACCAAAAGAAAACAAGGATCCCACTAGATGCGAATCTTACCGACCAATCTCTCTCTTAAATTCGGACTATAAGATCTTTACCTCGATTCTCGTATCTAAGCTGAATCCCATACTTCCAGAGCTTATTAACCCAGATCAGTCAGGATTCGTTCCGGTTCGACAGGCACCAGATGGCATCCGATCAGCCATCAATATAATTGATGTCATCCACTGCACCTGCCTCTCTGCCTGCCTCATGAGTTTAGACGCTGAAAAAGCCTTCGACAAGGTCTCCTGGTCGTTCTTGTTCCTGGTTCTAGAACGGATGGGCTTCCCACAGACATTTATTGATAGCATTAAGTCACTATACTCTGGCCCGCAAGCCTATGTCACAGTAAATGGGGGAATCTCCAGGAGATTCACCCTAGGTAGGGGTACCCGACAGGGTTGTCCTTTATCCCCCTTGTTGTTTGCTCTGTACATAGAGCCATTGGCCGAAGCAGTACGCACCACGCCGGCAGTACAGGGCATTGAAATTGGGGGTCAACAACGGAAAATATCCCTATATGCAGACGATGTCTTACTCTGCATATCCCATCCGGAGACATCAATCCCTCAGATATGGTCAATTCTGACAGAATTTGGCAAACACTCTGGGTACACCCTAAATAAAACTAAAACTGAGGTCCGGTCTTTCTACTACTCACCCTCCCACAAGATTGCAGAGTTTCTGCCACTTAACTGGTCAGCGGATAAAATGAGTTACCTGGGTGCCTGGCTAACTAAACATAACTCCCATCTTTTTAAAGCCAATTATGTCCCACTCTTCAACCAGGTGAAGAAAGATTTAGATAGGTGGTCCCTGACAAACCTTCCATTATATTCAAGAATACAAACTGTTGCAATGAATATTCTTCCCAGGTACTTGTACCTGTTCCAGTGTCTACCGACCTTCATACCTAAAACACAGTTCCAAAATTTTACATCCTTATTATGATCTATGCCTAAAATGTACCCTTATGTAACACTTATTGTGCTACCCAATGTATATCTTGTTTTGCTCCTGTACACCTATGTTATGTCTGTGCATTTCTGCATATTGTAACCAATGTCCTGTGCTCTCCGGGTCGTGCCTGAAAATAGGCAGGTCTGTTGCCTAGCGCACTTACCCGGTTACCAAAAGCTAATAAATAAATAAGACTGGCAAAAAGCAATCACAAAGTTTGTCTGGAACAACAAGAGACCCAGAGTAAACGTCCATATACTTCAGTTGAGTAAGGCAAAGGGGGATAGAGCCCTTCTCGACCTCGAGGACTATTACCTCGCCACGCAAATTAAAAGAGCACTACAATGGTCCATTCCCACCTATACTGCTAACTGGAAGGAAATGGAGAGAGTGGAGGAAGAGGAGCGCGGTCCACTGCTGGGTGTTTGCTCCATACAAGTGAAGACCGCTAGAGACTACCCCCCCCTTACTGACTGAGGGAAACTATAAGGGCGACCTACAGAGCCTGGCAAAAATATAAAATAAAATCCTCTCTCTGGCCCCTCTACAGGCTTTCATGGGATACAGCTTTTGCCCCATCCCGACTAGACCACACCTTTAGAGCCTGGGAGAGAGTGGGCTTGACCTATATCAAGCAGTTCATGTCCGGGGATGAAGTTATGGACTTCATGACCCTCAAGGATAACTTTGGCCTGCGTAATACTGATCACTTTCGCTATTTGCAGGTTAGAGATTATATCCATCACTGCCGCAGAACAGATCCCCAACCGGATGCGGTGGCCCCCTTTGTAGAGAGTCTCTATACAATATTGTCCTCACAGAAAACTTCAGGTCTCATCTCTACACTGTATAAAGCCCTCATGGACCTAAAGAAAGATTATTTAGATAAGGTTAAATGTAGATGGAGAGAGGAAGGGGGAGCTGGCCTTCGAGGAATCAACTGGGATTCAGTATTTAAGCTGGCACCCAGAACTACCTGTCTCCCAGCAAGAGTACAGTTGGAAGGTGAAGATCGCGATACTTTCTCTCTCCTCTTTCCTTGAGCAAAAGGAATCCCGAAAGAGACCCTTCTTGTTGGAGAATGTGTGGGGAAACAAGGGCAGACTACTTAGATATCTTTTGGCTGTGCCCATGGCTCGGACCTTTCTGGGGGGACATCTCTCAGGCACTTACTAAAATGTTTGCCTTTGATGTCCCCCTGTACTGGCCCTGCCTTATACTGGGAGAGCCTCACCAAAACCTGACTGGAGCAGACTTGTTATATCTTTGGACCCTCCTCCTGGCGGCAGTCCACAAAACTATTACCAGAATGTGGTTGAAAGACGACTCCCCCACTATAGGCACCTGGATACATTTGGTCCAGGAAATTGCAGAAATGGAAGCGTTAACTTATAAGATAAATCATAGGACAACAATATATGTCCGGAGGTGGACTAGATGGGAGATCTGGCGGGATACATTTACTGCCCCGTGCCCTACCCAGACTCCATGAAGTTCCACTCCTAGCTTAATACTCTTTAACTTGGTTATGGGTGCCATACTAAATATGGCTTGGCGGTGACTGACCGCTTGGAGAATGGCCCGCTTAGCCTTGGGAAGAGTACAACATGATGGATTTGTTAATGTCATTAATTCAGAAATGCCTCTTTTTCTAATCTATTTCTTTTTAAAGAATGTATAAAAGAGGGACTTTATCTACCATACTGGATATACTTCAGCTATGTAAAACAGAACCAAAATTGTCTGGCTTACCTGTATTAACTGTACCCGATGGTTGTCAAACTTAAATTTAAAACAAAAAAAAGAAGAACAAGAATTGTCCTCTCTCCGCGGTCTCTAGCCCTGAGGGCATCATTCTGCACCCAAACAAGCACTGTTTCTGTGCTGTGCCTCGCCCGAAACCCTGACTGGAAGTGTTCATACAACTCATGGGTCACGAGGTGCTCCTTCAACTGAAGCGCCACTACCTTCTCCACAATCTTTGGCAAAAAGAGAAGATATGAGATAGGTCGATAATTCTCCCTAACCTCTGGGTTCAAAGATGGTTTCTTTTAGAGTTGTCTCACCGATGCCTCCTTCAAGGCATCAGGAAAGACCCCTTCTGACAAGGAACACCAGACAATCGGAGCAAACAGCAGGCCAACAGCATAGACACATCTCATCAAGAAACGAGTCAGCACCAGATCCAGTTCGCAAAAGGTGCACTTCAGATTGGTCACGACCCCCGATGACCTCACTTACCTCCACTGGTCTAAACTCGCCCCAACCAGGCGGAGTGCACTCAGGACACTTCATGCAACTACTGCCAGCTATGGCATTGCTGACTGGAGGAACTCCCTGCCGGATACTGGACACTCTGTCTGAGAAGAACCAAACAAACTCTCTGTATTCAGCATTAGGAAAAAACCTTCTTCAGCTGTAGACAGGCTGGACGAAATAGCCTGTCCACAGTCCGAAAAAGTGCAGCTGGTTGGTTCTTCCTGGCAGCAATCTACATGGACAGGAACACTGCCTTCTTATGGTTGATTGCCCCTGGTATGCATTATAATGCACATGCAGGGCCAGTTTGTCCTCCTCCAGCAGCACTCCAACCTCTGACCCTTTCTCTTCATCTCCCCATCAAATCATGGGGACCTCGGGTAGGAAGATTTGGGTCGTACACAGACAGGTGCGAGGGAGTCAGTGGTGTCAGCACTCTATTATAAGAGCCCACCATGGCACGAATGCCTCCCACACCAGATAGATTGGCTGCCGCCAAGAAGCCCTCCGGGGTCAGACTCCTCAAAGGACAACAACTCATCATCTCTGTAAGGGGAGGGCACCCGGTGGGAGCCCTGAACATGAACCACACCATGCAGTGATCGGACCATACCACCTGATCAATCTTGAGATCATTTATCTCAAGCCCCAGTGAGAACACCAGGTCCAGCGTGTGCCTGCCTTGTGTGTCGCGGCAGAAACAACTTGCAGCAGGCCCAGTGATGACATGATCTGGAGGAGGTTATGACCAAGCCGAGAAGATTAATCTGTGGCCCAAACATTGAAATCCCCCAAGACCATGCATCTGGGGGCTTCCAGTGTTTCCCCGACGACTAATTTGGCAACCTCATGCAGAAAATTCCCTGCTGCCCCAGGGGGGCGTAAATAAGAAGAATCCTGCAGCCTGTGCCCGGGCCACTGCGAATGGCCACACATTCAAAAGAACCTGGGGTTCCCACTGGGTGCACGGTGAAGTCCAAGTCTGAACTAAAACAGATGGCTACCCCACCACCACTGCGTTCCTCTCTCGGGCAGTGCACCACGGTATACCCAGAGAGGATGGCAGCCTCAAAAACTGGGCCAGCATCATCCCCAACCCAGGTCTCCATGATGCAAGCCAGATGGACCGAGGAGATCAAGTCCGCAATAATCACGATCTTGTTCCTGATCGATCTGGCATTGCATAGCACTGCCCTCGGGATTGGTGGGCAAAGCAGCCCCTTGGGTTACCTGACCACTCGGTCTGGTAGACTCCCTGGAGACAGGTAGGCACCAAACAGTCTGGCCTATTTCTTGTGCCTGTCGTAATCCAGGGCGCCTTCTGGACTGAACAGTCCCAGTCCTACCACCCAACGCCACCCCGGCCCCTCCAAATCCCCCTCCTGTCCCATTTGCCAGTCACATATTGCAACATGTTCCTCACAAACAGACAGTAAAAGCAGAATCAACCAGATACAATACATGTTTTAACGTGTGTGTGTGTTTGTGGGGTTTTTTAATTTGTTTTTTTTAAGGGACATTGCCAGCCTTTTTGATTATATTTGTTCTAGTTAAGAACCAACATTTTATGGTTGCTTACCAACTCTAAAATGCACTGATGTTGCAGGTCATTTTTATCTGCCTGCTTTCTTAGTAGAACTGAAATGCATGCTAATGATACAGTTACACCCAACATTGTTTCAGATCCTTGATCTAATCCCATTGCATATTTCCAGAACATAAGGAACACCCCCAGACAGTGAAGTCTCTCATGATGCAATAGTCTCCCCTCCTCCTTCAGCATAATGCGTGGCTGCTAGACTTTGTTGGGTGTGTTCCTAAGTGCAGGAAAGATGCAGTGTGAGTTGATCAAGAAATGTAAACAAACATGTTTCTGTTGTGGTAACACCAGTATATGGTGAGCAGTCTGTGTTTCTACTTTTTAAAACAAAACGCAATCAAACTACCAGCTACAACAGCAGTCTCTACTTTTTTTTTTTTTTTTTAACTAGTGTTTGAGTCCTAAAGAGGTTGACAGTGTTCCTTTTAAAGAGACACTGTCTGCACGTTTTGCATCGTATTATATCTAGTTGAAAACCCACATTTTTTGTTTGTTTTTTATGTTCTGTAAAACTCACTGAAGTTGTTGGTTGTTTGATCGGCTTCCTTTCTTTGTAGAACTGAAATGCACGAAAGTGGTGCAACTACACCAAACTTTGTTTTGCTTCAAATCTTTAATCTGCTCTTATTACATAGAAACATAGACTTTGACGGTAGATAAGGACCGCTTGGCCCATCTAGTCTGCCCATTTCCCTACCTACAGGATAGGCCGCAGATCCTAGTTAACCAACAGCCTATTTCTTCCTACCCCCCACAAGAATTGCCTTATGTCTGTCCCATGCATTCTTGAATTCTCCCACAGTTTTAGACCCCACAACCTCCTCAGGAAGGCTGTTTCATGCATCCACTACCCTCTCTGTGAAATAATACTTCCTCACATTGCCCCTGAACCCCCCCCCATCTTTAAATTGTGTCCCCTTGTTCTTGCACGTCTCTTTTTCTGAAAGATGCTACCCTCTTGGACTTTGTTGATTCCACTGAGGTACAGTACTTAAAGTTTCTATCATGTCCCCCCTCTCCCTTCTTTCCTCAAGGGTATACATATTAAGCTCCTTTAGTCTCTCCTCATACGGCTTCTCTTGCAGACCCGGCACCATTTTAGTTGCCCTCCTCTGGACTTCCTCTATCCTGTCTATGTCCTTGCATCTTAACTGTTGGCCCATAGTCAGTGCCATCCTTCCACACAAATAACTTGTTCCCTACCTGCCCACACACTCTCATAGCCACTTACCTACACATCTGTTTCCAACCTGCCCATAAATGCCCTTGAAACCACACCCACTCATCCCCTACCTGCCCACCTATGTGAGCATTTGCCAGCTGTTCTCGTACTCTGCCTGCCCATGCACGTATTAGCTTGTGCTGGCTGCCAAGATGCCTGTTCCTTGCCAGCATGCTGTAGCGCACAATGACTTGCTGGTCCACCTACTAACCTGACGATTTCCCACTCGCCCAATAGCTTGCTGATCTAACTTTGAATTCTGCCAAATTAATAACAGAAGCCTGATCTGCATCCCAGTGGCCAGTTTGGACTCCGCCACAACCCTTCCACTGCCTGGAACTCCTTCTTGTAACTGTGCTCCTTCAGTAACTGACAGTGCTCAGAGCACACCCTTAATGCTGTCCCTGCCGGTTTTGGGAATGAGCCAGGGTTATTTGGTGCCGGGGGGCTGGCAGGCGAGGTGGAAGAAGAGGAGGATTTCAACCCCCCCCAGCTGATCCTCTCATCAGAGGAGGGAGGGTCACTGCCTCTGCTGCAGTGCTGTTACCCAGGTAATCATGGGTGGAAGCACGGTGGAGGCAGAGTGGGTGGACTTCAGCCAGACTTGAGGATGTGGCGCTATCATGCATGTGCTCCAGTCTCGTGAACCATTTGCTTGCCAGCATCCTATGGGGGCAGTAGCAACCCCAGCTGAGTAGAATGAAGGCAGGCTCGTTCCACACAGCCAGCTGAAGCACCCACCTGTGCTACTGTAGATCTACGAACCCACTTATGCTAGTAGCCGCTCTTAGTGTCCTAGAACTCCTACTGACAGTATTCGTGATTAGCATAGCATTAAGCTATGGACTTAGCGTTAAACTAGTGTTAGTTTGATATGGTTATTTGTTTCAATTTGAAGCTCTGCCCCCCCCCCCATGTTGTTTGGATTTAACACGTGGGTGTGGGGCAAAGCCCCCCCAACTCAAATAAATTGATAAAAACAAATTGCTCTACTATACCAACTAATCCCGAATTAGCAAACCACCTGCTCCACCCAGAGACCACCAAGTCTGCTACTGCTTCCCAGAGGATGAGTAGACAGACGGAACAGATAGATCATGGTGGGCTTTGGAAGGGAGGGGAGTAGAGTGCACTCTCCTCCACCTGTACCACTGCATAACACCTTCACCTTACTAGCAGAAAGGGGCAATCAAGAGAAGGTACACATCACAGTGAGAAGGGAGGAGGTGGAGGTTCTCTGAAGTGGAGACCCCAAGGACAGAGGGAGAATTCCCCCAGTCAGAGAGGAAGCAGCTGCAGGTACAGGAATGAGTTGTGAAGGGGATAGACTTGGGAGCTGTAGGAGGAAAGGACAGGGAGGTGTGGTGCTTGAGGGGTCCCTTGGCTGGGAGTGATGGAGAATGGATCCAGTGGATTGCTAGGGTGGGCAGGAGCTGAGAGGGCTGGATAGCATTGTCCATATTGTGTTGCATGATATAGCATAGGAGATGGTAGGAATGGTGCAGGGAAATTTCTGGGGAGGCACACCAAGCAGGTAGAATGCAAGATGGCTTTTTCCGAGGTGCTACGTGGGTACAGCCGTAGAGCCATACCGGGGGCCAGATATTCAAAACTTAGCCTCGCTGACTGCGGTTTGTGCCCAGTTTATGGGCAGAGTCTATATTCAGACACTGCCACAATGTTGACAAAACCTTTTGGCGCCCAAGTGCTAAGTTACCACTGCGGCCATGTAAATGAGAGGGTCCTCCCGTGTATTCGGGTGTAGCAGGATATTGAGAGGTTTTCCCAGGTGGTAAATGCCACCCAGATGTAGCACAAGTAACTGCCTTTGCAAACCCAGACTTAATGGGGCGCTAGTCCCTGGTGTCGGGCAAAGGGACTGCAGCTTCCTAACCTCGCCCATTGAAGCAGTGACTTCCTTGGTGTCCAGTGCCCCCATGTCTTCTGATTTATTGTCTGCTGCTGTAATGAGAAAGAATTCCCTGGTGTCTAGTGGCACCCTCCACTCCACATTCCCTGTCCTTGGTTACATAGTCGCTGGTGTCTAGTGGCACCCCCCCTGCCCTCTGTCCCTGTCCTTGATTATATACTCCCTCGTGTTTAGTGTGACCCCCCCCCCCACAAGCACCTTCCCTAAAACAAAGTCCATATTCTTTGATGTTTAGCGCCCGTGCACTAGCCGCACTGGGCACACCACCCTGCTGCCCCCCCCTTTAGTTGCCAGTGCCACAGGACTCTTGATAGGGCGACTGGCACAGCCCTCCTCTCACCACCTCAGCTGCCGTATGCAATTACAGGATCACGCGTACTGTGTAAGCAATAGGACACAATGGGGTGTCCATTGGACAGTTCTGACACATCCAGCTCCCTAGCCATGCGTTAGAACTGTCTTAATGCACACCCTGGAGTGGCTTATTGCGCTTATGAAATGGGCATCTAAATTGTAGATGCATATCGAAATTAAAATTATTATGAGTAAGCAGTAAAGAAAAAGTGACATTTTTGTCTTTATTTAAAACAAAATAGTTCCTCCACCTGGATGAGTTTGCTGTGCATTTTCTTTTTTTTTTTCAGTTGAGGACTTCTGACCTATGGTGGCCTCAGGAGAAATCTTTCTAGTGATGGTTGTCATGGGCCGTCCCCCACTCCCCGATGAGAGACATGCACACGCACACACAGACAAGTGTGATATTTTTTTGTTTTATCTTTTGGACTGCAGCAGTATGGCAAGCAAGGTGGGTGTGAGTGACAAGTGTGCGGACCTGAGCGGGATGCCAGACCGAAGTGTAGAGACAGGAAGCTCAGGTTGTGGAGGTGGCGGTATTTTTTGTTTTGTGAGAACTAATGTTGAGGCTTTTTTTTTTTTTTTTTAAGTTACGGTGAGGCGGGGAGGGGAGAGGAGCATGAGAGCAAGTGATGGTGCGAGTGGGCAGGCGATTGACATATTGTGGCTGGCGTGTGTTTGTTTCAGAGGTTGAAAATAACATACCCAGCCTGTTCCAAATGCAGGTAGGAACAAGCTGGTGCAAGTAGTTTTATTTTTTTGCCTGCAGCATAGTGCATGTGGTGTGTGTGTTTTTTTTTTTTGTGTTCTCATGCAACAGTCCCAAGAGGTGCCACTAGGGGTGCAGCACCGAGCACAGACGGACCTTTTTTTTTTCGGGAGAGGTCGTCGTCGTGATAGTGTGCGTGCTACTGTGAGGATGACTCTGGAGTGAGCAGCAGTGACTAAGAGCCCGCCTCCCGAACAGTAGCTGCAACGCAAGCCAGAGCCTGGAGGAGTGCCACAAAGGAGGCGGGACACGGCGCAGCAGCGGGATTTATCAAAATGCCGCATTTTGAAAAGTAGGCTGGGCTGGCAAGTATGGCTGGCACTATTAATATTAATGACCCGCCAGGATGCTTTGTGTGATTGGGTTTGGTAGAAGGCGCTGGGGTGCATGGGCACTGCACAGGGGCGGGAGGGCTGCAGCAAGCAGTCGGAGTTGTACCAATGGAGTGGGGCGATGGGACAGTCACTCGGTGAGCTACTCAACTAAGGTGGGTCCAAATCAGGCTTGACTGGCATCTGCAGCATGCTTTCTGCTGCTATGTTAACTCTATTTTACCACGTGTGTCTCTTTCTGTCACACACGTGGTACAACAAAGTTCACATAGCCATGCGCATCCGTTGTAACTACGCAGTTGTGAGACTTTCTTGGAGAGCAGTCGCTAGGCGGGAAGCTCCATGAAAGAATCACATATTTTTTCTGGACCAACAAAAAACCACGTTTAGCTGTTTGTAGGCAGAAAGAAGTGTTTAGCAAGATAAAGGTTGCAATTTAAGGACAAAAAAAAATGCTTATCTTGGGGAAATTAAGTGGCAGAACCAAAGTAAATCGGGGCTTCACCACACCACCCGCAGTAAAGGGGATTTTCAGTCCTGTGATTTCATACATACTATTAAAAAGAGAGCAAGAAACTAAGGAGGACTTAACTATCTCAAAATCTCTGCTAGTGAAATTTTGTGGTTAACTTTTACCACAGCCTTTCCTCTTTTTGATCCTGATTTTTTTTTTTTTTTTGTGTGGACATGGTGTTTCTTTGCTTTTGTTTGTGAGGGCAGCTGTGAACAAACTGTTTAATATAGCAGGAGCTGCAGCAGTCTGATCCCTCACAAAGTGAGTGTGTCTGTGTGTGAGTCAAGTCAGTCCCAGTCCAGCGGATACCAGTAGTACCAGTTCAGTTTCTTCTTGGTGTGTGTGGGGTAAAAAAGCATGGAAATCATAAAAAAAAAAAAAATACTTGTGTGATTTTAAAAAAAAAAAAAAAAAAGAAATTTGAGCAAAGACTGCCTTTCAGTGTCCGTTGCTGGAGGCTGTAGCCCAAGCAAAGGGCTAAGGGCAGTTGCTGTTTATTTTGTAATCTAAAGAAAGAGTCAAAAGGAATTTGGTCTGTTTGAGATAGCAAAGCAATTACGGGGTTCTCACTACACCCACCCTAGCGTAGCCAGTAGCCACATTCTGAATCTATTCCAGTCCCCACTCATTTACTTTTCTGTAAAACAAAAAAAAAAAAAAGAGCATTTGTCAATGCCAAATGTTGATTGCGTTGGTGTGTTGAGCTCGCTCACTGCCCCTCTGTCACTCGCTCAGTCTGTGTCTCCCCGTGCTACAGGCTGCTCTTTTATATTGGGCTCCTGCCTGCGTTGGCACCTTGTTCTGCCCAGTAAGAAATCCGCAGCTGTCCCGACAGAGCTCCGTTGAGGTGACTCACTCCCCCTCTCACTCGCTCATTCAAACAACATGAAGTCTTGCTATATTATGACAATTGCAGTTTGTCCCACCATTAGAACTGCCCCGGGAGGTGAAATAGTTAAATTCCATGCCAGGCATGTAACTTGGAGCACGATCTCGGTTAGAGAACTCTGTCTGTGTTGTTTCAAACTGAAACTGTCAGATTCTTTACTCCGCCTCACTGAACAGTCGCTCCGGAGATTTCTCCTACTGCTCGGTTCATTTCTCTGTTTAAACAGTGTTTTCTCGGTTCAGTTCAACCGAGAATATTATTATTTTAACCGCAAACCGATCGGTTCAAGCTCTGTCTGTGGTGTTGTAAGTAATAGACAGGTTTATTTCTGTGTGGAACTTGTAAATGTTTATCGGTTCGGTTTGAACCGATCAGGTTGTTTTAAATCTTTGAGAATCAAGTGTTTAAAGGTTTTTAGAGTGCGGTTCCCGGTTCTTATCGGTTCTAAAAAGAAAAACGGATTTCATTACGTTTTTCTCCGCGACAAGTGACCGCGGTTGAAAGGAACCGATAAAAGTGTCTTATACTGGCACTGCGTTAAAAGGGCAAGTTTTTGGTTAGGCTGGCATTATGTCTGAGAAACCCAAAAGAAAAACCGGGCCCACTGGGTTTCAACACTGTGATGTCTGTGGGGAAGTCTTTGCCAAGGCTGACCCACACACCACATGTGTATATTGTCTCGGGTTTGACCACCTCGATTCAGACTGCCAGATTTGTAAGAATTTCCTGCAGCCACCCTGGATAAGAGAGTTGGCAGGCTCAGGAGCGAGGCCAAAAGTCCGCTGACCAGATGGCCAGCCCGGTTCGGTGCCAACCGAACCAGAGGGAGTGCCCTCTGACCAGGGCGAAACTTCCTCGGGCAAACGTAAAGCTGGCTCGGAGGAGCCAGTTCCAGCAAAGAAAACAAGAAAATCAGCAGGTGTGGAGTCCAAAATTTCTTCTCCAACTGCTGCAGAGATAGCAAGAGCTGTACAAATTGTCCAGTCACTTTCTCCGGTTCCGTCCGAACCGCCACTGTCTGGTAAAAGGTCGGTTTGGCCGGTTCCATCGGTTCAAGAATATGATTTAGAAGAGTTTTATGAACCAGAGGAGGGGGAGGATGATTATGAACAGTATGAATGTGACTTTGAGGGCCTGGGGGTGCCCATTGAACCGGACATCTCCCCAGACAGACCCTTAGAATGCCCCACTACGCTTTCTGAGTCCCCTTCTCATTTTATGTTTTATAAAAAAGTTGCTGAAACCCTCCAGCTCCCATTGGAGGAAGCTGTGGATGAACAAGAGGAACCTGATTTTGTAGAAATGATGGATATTCCAGAGTCTAGGAGATTGTCTATCCCTTACATAAGTCATTTAGGAAGCAAACAATAAAAATCTTAAAGCTCTAATTCTGTGCCTCCTGTGGACAAGAAGATGGACAGGAGGTACACTTTATCAGAGTTCTGATACAGAATTCCTTTCTCAGCAATGCAGTCATGTTGAGTAGTCCAGGCTGCAGCCTGTGATAAAGCTAATATTCCCTTGGCTTCACATCCTCCTGACAAGGACTCCAGGAAGATTGATGCCATGGCTAAAAAACAATACATGGCAGCGTCCTTGGGACTCGGGCAAGCAAATTACATGGCTTATGTGGCAAGATACCAAAAATCTAGATGGGGCACTGTCATGGCTTTGGCCAAACAGGCCTCTGGCCAGCTTGCTAAGGAGCTGGAACAGGTGGCTGCTGATGGTATTGAGGCATCCAAGGTGCAGTTCCATGCTGCTGTGGATTTTAATGATGTATCCTCTAGAGTCATGGCTACATCTGTGGCTTTTCGTAGGTTAGCCTGGCTCAGGTGTACTAGCTTGTCACAGGATACCCAGACTAAGGCCATGGATTTTCCTGTGGTAGGAAATTCTCTGTTTGGGGAGCAGACAGAGAATTACATGAAGAAAATGGATGAATATAGGACAACCTATAAGAGTGCTCAGGCCAAGGAGCGGCAAGCCACTCCTCAGAGGCAGACACCCAGGGGTAGAGGTAGGCCTTTTCACAGGCCTTTTAACCAAACCCAGGCCTCCTCTGCTTATGCTCAGAGGGGCTTCTTCAGGGGCAGAGGCAGACGGGGTGCAAGCAGGCCTGCTCCCACCCCTCAGCCTAAAGCACCTGCCAAACAGGCACCCTGATGGGGCGCCCAGGGCTGATTCTCCTTTTCCAGTAGGGGGCAGGTTGGCTTACTTCGTTCAGAACTGGGAATCTCTAACATCAGACAAGTGGGTCCTGGAAGTAGTAAGCCTGGGTCTGGTTCTCAGCTTCAAAAAATGTCCAAAGATGAGAATCAGATCTTTTCCACCTGCAAGTCCTTTAGAGACCTTTGCCTTGGAAACAGAAGTCTCAACCCTCCTGGCTCTCAGAGCTGTAGAAAGGGTCTCTCCCCTACACCAGGGCAAGGGTCTGTACTCCAGGTACTTCCTTACCCCAAAAAAGACAGGAGAATGGCGGCCCATCTTGGACCTAAGATATCTAAACAAGCACCTTTTGAAACCAAAATTCAAAATGGTGACTCTGGCAATGATTTTACCTTCCCTAAGGCCAGGGACTGGCTAGCTTCCTGGACCTCAAGGATGCCTATTTCCATGTTCTCATCAGAAGCTCCCACCGAAAGTACCTCAGATTCGAACTGCCCTCAGGCCATTACCAGTTCAGGGCAATGCCCTTCGGCCTTACCTCTGCACCAAGGGTATTCACAAAATGTCTAGCAGTAGCAGTTGCTCATTTAAGGAGGCAAAAGATTGCCATCTTTCCCTACCTAGACGACTGGCTGATTGTAGGTCAGTCTCCAGACCAGGTCAGATCACACCTGCAGGTTACCTAGCAGCTGCTCACCTCTCTGGGTTTTCTTCTAAACCTTCCAAGTCAGTTCTGGAACCTGTCCAGGTTCTCACCTTATAGGTGCAGAATTGACACAAAGCAGGCCAGAGCCTTCCTGCCCCTAGAAAGGGTAAGGAACCTAGTGGCCCTGGCCTCCTCCTTCACTCTGCAGGTCTCTTGACCAGCAAGGCACTTCTTACAGCTGCTAGGACACATGGCTGCTTCACAGCTGTAGTGCAAGGAGCAAGGTTTCAGATGAGGGACATTCAGTTTCATTTGGAGCCTACTGGTCCCAAAGGAAAGATCCCTTTCCAAGTTGATCCCAGTGACCTTGCCCTGATCCAGGCCTTCAGTGGTGGCAGGATCAGAGCAGTCTGAGACTAGGGGTCCCCTTCATCCTCCTATCTCACTCCTTGACCCTTACTACAGATACGTCCCTTCTGGGTTGGGAGCTCACATGGGCGACCTCTCCACCCAGGGAGTGTGGTCCCTCAGGAATCTCTGCTCCACATCAACTTGCTGGAGCTCAGAGCTGTTTTCTAGCACTGGCGTTTCTGCATCTGTTCAGAACAAAGTGGTACAAGTCAGAACAGACAACACCACTACAATGTGGTACATCAACAGACAAGGGGCACTCGGTCTTGCCTTGTGCACCGAGGCAATGAAGTTGTGGTCTCTGGCTTATTCCCTGAACACTTCCCTCATGGCAGTTCACCTCCCAGGAAAGGACAGTGTCCTGGCAGATGCTCTCAGCAGGATTTCCCAGGGCCATCACGAATGGTCTCTGGATCCCCAAATACTGGGGATAGTTTTTGCCAGATGGGGCACTCCTCAGATAGATCTTTTCGCAGCCCCAGACAATCACCAGCTTCCACTGTTTTGTTGCAGGCCCCCAGTATTGGGCTCAGTCCCCCTGGATGCCTTTCTCCTAGATTGGAAAGGGAAGTTTCTTTACGCCTTTCCCCCCTTCCCTCTCCTATTCAAGGTGCTAGTCAAAATCAGATCCCAGCCTTGCAGGATGATTCTGATTGCCCCAGATTGGGCCAGGCAGCCCTGGTACCCACTCCTTCTGTCCTTAGCAGTCCATCTTCCCCTGTGTCTTCCCAGGAATCACAACATGTTAACCTGTGCCCAAGGGAAAGTTTGGTATCCGAATCTCAAATCTCTCAACCTCAAGGCCTGGCTCTTGAGGAGTTAGAATTTGCTGACCTACACCTTTCTCAAGGTGTTCTTGAAATCCTGAAGGCTTCTAGGAAGCCTTCCACTAGGGCTACTTATAACTCTAAGTGGAAAAGGTTTTCCATTTGGTGTTCTGGGAAGCATATTTCCGGAATCTGCTGATTTGCCCATTGTTTTCGGACTATATGGTCCATCTTAACTCTTTGGGCCTGAGACCAGCTACCTTG
The DNA here is from genome assembly GCA_016271365.2 of Neoceratodus forsteri. Lineage (NCBI taxonomy): Eukaryota > Metazoa > Chordata > Ceratodontiformes > Ceratodontidae > Neoceratodus > Neoceratodus forsteri. The sequence goes on from CM057454.1 coordinate 580,821,634, forward strand.
AAAGTACTTTTTGGCAGCTGTCTCTGCTTTTATTTCAGGAAAGCCCTCCTCTCTTTCCGTTTCACCCTGTATTTTCCAAGTTTTTTAAAGTTACTTCATACTAATCACCTTTTAGGGACCCGGCCCCTGCCTGTGAATCTTAATGTTTGCATTACTCAGTTGATGCAACTCCCTTTTGAACCTCTGTCCTCTGCAGAGCTTAAGTATTTAACTTGGAAAACTGTTTTCCTAGTAGCTATCACTTCTGCCAGGCGCATAAGTGAGTTACAAGCTTTGTCAGTAGAGACTGACTTTTTTCTTTCCACAGGGATAAGGTAGTCCTCAGGACTAACAGGAAGTTTTTGCCTAAGGTGGTTTCAGATTTCCATCTTAATCAATCTATCTCCTTCCAGTGTTTTTCACTGACCATTCCCTCCTGGTAAGAGGAGATTGCACAGTTCAGATGTTAAGAGGGCCCTAAGTTACTATATAGATGCACTAAGGGTCACAGGTTCAATCCTCCAACTTTTTCTCACTTATGGTGAGGTCGAAAGGAAACCTGCCACTAAAAGATCCATTGCCAGGTGGATTGTCTCTTGTATCCAGTTTGTTATCAAAAACTGGGGAAAGTTCCCTTCAGGTCTGAGGGCTCATTCTACCAGAGGTACAGCTGCGTCTCTAGCTGCTGCCAGGGACATCCCTATCCTAGAATATGTCAAGCAGCTACCTGGGAAAGCAGTACATACTTTCACCAAGCATTACTCCCTGGATGTCCAGGCCAGGAGGGATCTTCGGTTTAACACAGCCGTGTTTCAGAGCCTATTCCATGTAGGTTCTGTCCCTCCTCATGGAGGTACTGTTGTGTAGTCTGCAATTGTCATAATATAGCAAGACTTCATGTTGTTTGAAGAAAAAATTACTCACCTTAGTAATGTTGTTTCTTCTAATGGAGTCTTGCTATATTATGACCTCCACCCCAGCCTGCCCCTCTCAGAACTTCTACTTGGGTGTGGGGTGGTGGGCAGTACAGTGTGGGCACGCGTTATGCCTATTTTATGTTTTTCCACCCCCTTCTTTCTTGGGGGTTTTTGGGGTGTTGTGTTTTTGTTTTATCTTTTCTTATCTTATCTTATTCTCTGGCCCTGACTCGGAGTCCTTGTGTTGGGACCAGGAATATGTGTTAATATGTGTTAATATTTAGGTAACAGTTGGCTAGTGTAGGTTACAGCTTCCACACAGAACCTTAGTGAGTTTTTGCTCGTAAAGATCTGACAGTTTCAGTTTGAAACAACACAGACAGAGTTCTCTAACCGAGCTCGTGCTCCAAGTTCCATGCCTGGCATGGAATTTAACTATTTCACCTCCGGGGCAGTTCTAATGGTGGGACAAACTGCAATTGTCATAATATAGCAAGACTCCATTAGAAGAAACAACATTACTAAGGTGAGTAATTTTTTCTTCTGGTTCTCCTGGTGCTGCAGGCTGCCCTTTTGTACTGGGCTACTGCCTCTGTTGGTGGCTTTTTCTGCCCACAAAGAAATCTGCAGCAGTCCCGACACAGGTATGTTGAGCCTGCTGACTCTCACTCGCTTATTCCGTTTCTGCTGACGCTGCAGGCTGCCCTTTTCTATTGGGCCCCTGCCTGCGTTGCCACTTTCGTCTGCCCACAAAGAAATTTGCAGCAGTTACAGTAGAGCTCCGTTGAGCTCGCTCACTCATTCTGGTTTTCCCGCCACTGCAGGCTGCCCTTTTGCACAGGGCCCCTGTGTGCATTGCTGCCTTTTTCTGCCCACAAACAAATCTGCAGCAGTCCCAACAGAGCTCCATTGAGTTCACTCACTCCTCTTCCCTTCCCCCCCACTCGCTCGTTCTGTGTCTCCTGCCACTGCAGGCTGCCCTTTTGTATTGGGCTCCTGCCTGCAATGGCGGCTTGTTCTGGCCAGAAAGAAATCTGAAGCATTCCTGACACAGATCCCTTGAGCTCGCTCACCCTCTCTCACTCACTCATTCCGTTTCTGCCGGTGCTGCAAGCTGGCCTTTTGTACTGGGCTCCTGTTTGCGTTGCCGCATTTTCTGCCCACAAAGAAATCCGCAGCAGTCACAATACAGCTCCGTTGAGCTCGCTTACTACTGCGCTGTCACTCACTCATTCTGTGTCTCTTGGCGCTGTAGGCTGCTCTTGTGTACGGGGCTCCTGGCTGCATTGGCACCTTTGTCTGTCCACAAAGAAATCCGCAGCTGTCCTGACAGAGCTCCGCTCAGTCTCCCTCTGTCACGCGCTCATTCTGTTTGTCCTGGCGCTGCAAGCGGCCCTTTTGTATGGGGCTCCTGCCTGCATTGGCGCCTTTTTCTGCCCACAAAGAAATCCGCAGCAGTCCTGATAGAGCTCCGTTGAGCTCACTCAGTCCCCCTGTCTCACTCACTTGTACTGTTTCCCCCACCACTGCAGGCTGGCCTTTTCTACTGGGTTCCTGCCTGCTTTGACGCCTTTTTCTGTCCACAAAGAAATCTGCAGCAGTCCTGACAGCGCTCTGGTGAGTTCGCTCACTCCCCCTCCCTCACTAGCTCTCTCGTTCTGTTTCTCCCAGTGCTGCAGGCTGCCCTTTTGTACTGGGCTCTTGCGTTGGGGCCTTTTTCTGCCCACAAACAAATCCGCAGCAGTCCCGACAGAGCTCAGTTGAGCTCGGTCACTCCCTCCTCTCACTCGTTCGATCTTAATCTGTCCCAAGCACTGATTTCCACAGCGACCGTGCTATTCTCCGGCAGGAGTGCAAAACATATTTTAGCCAGGATGTGAAAAATGAGAGCTGTACTGTTCATAGGAGGTGTGAAAACTGCCACTGTTGAAAATGTGGTGTGAAAATATTACAAATTTGCGAAGTTACAAGGTGCGTGGAAACAATTCAACGCAGCTTGTAACACAGTCATGTTATGGAGTTTCATCACCAAATTTTCAACATAGGACTTTAGGACCTCTGCTCATGAACAGTGCCACTGTCATTTTCTTAATCTGTCGAACGTTGATTTCCCACAGCGACCGCGTTATTCTGTGCCGCAACTGTGAAACCACATTTCAGTCAGGATGTGAAAATGACAGCTGTACTGCTCACAAGGAGGTGTGAAAAAATGCCACTGTTGAAAATCTGGCATGACAGTATTACAAATCTGCGAAGTTACAAGGGTGTGTGGAAAGTGTGCAACGCACACTTGTAACAGTCATTTGATGGGCTATCATCACCACATTTTCAACATAGGCATTTTAGGACGTCTGCTCATGAACAGTATCACTGTCATTTTCTGTTTTTTTTTTTTTGTTTTTTTGGTTAATATAATTTTTATTGATGTTTTCACATATTTCGGGGGGAAGGGGGGGAAGGCAGTCACAAGTACATCATGTTATATTTTGTTTTACATAGACAGAATTAAAAACAAGTACAGTTTCAGTTTATACATAGTACATAGGATATAACATTTTGTTATTTCATACCCATTTGAGATTTTCTTAATGGGTACAGGACCATACATTAAAGTTGCATCTCTTCCCCTAATCAACCCAACCAATTAATCTATTCTGATTCTCTTCCCTTTCTTAGAAATGACCCCTATTGCAATTTAAATTAATTGTGTGATGGTTCTCTCTTTTTTAGGGTACAAATCCAGGATCCCTTGCCATTATGTAAATTATCCGCTTGGTCCATTTCAACCTAGCCAGGTCTGAGCGATCATTCAAGGAGTATGATATCCTTTCTGTTTTGTATATTTGTGTTATTTCCCTCCATTCAGGTATTGTATGTAGCTGTGGTGAAAGCCAGTGTCTAGTTAGTGCTTTTTTTGCAGCTAGGAGAGCTATCCCCAGTAAGTAAAGTGTGTGGGAGTCCCTTAGATCATGTGGGAAGATTTGCAGTATGAATAACTCTGGTGTTAAGGTAATAGGGGAACCTATGAGTTTTTTTTTTTTAATTCTATCTGAAGGGAGGTCAGGAAGGGTTGTATAATGGGGCATGACCAGAAAATATGGGTATGATGAGCCTGGTGTTCATCACATTGGCGCCAACATTCAGATGTGCCTTTCATTGAATAATGAGCAGTAATTGCTGGAGTTCAGAAGTATCTTACTATTAATTGCCAGGAGAAGAGACGCCAGCTATGTGAGAGTGTGTGTTTAGTGGCTAGGAAACAGCCTCGTTCCCATTTTAGTGGAGTAATCTCTGCACCCATTTCCTGGTTCCATTTCCCCATCATTTCAAGTGCATTTGCTCCTAAGGTCTCATTAAGAGCCTTGTGTGTATATATAAGAAATAATGTGTGAGGTTTCAGCAGTGGTGATGGTACTCTGTAGAAAGGTTATTTGGGGGGGGGAGATCCTCTAACATTCACACTCTCTGAGGGAGAGAGTAAAAAAAAGTGTCTCAATTGGAAGTACCTGAAGAAGTCATCCTGCCTCAGGCCATATGACCTCCTTATTTCTTGGAATGTGACAAAATCATTCCCATGTGGTAATTGTGATATAAAGGTAAGATGAAGGCGGTCCCACTGTCTAAATGTGTGGTCTGGCTGAGATGGAGGGAAGTGCTCTAATAAATATAGAGGGCATAGAAAGAGTAGATACGGGGTCAAAGCAAGCTGTTTACAGACCAATTTCCAAGCTTTGACCTGGTATGAAATTCACGGACCTGGGTTCAATTGCGGATTGACATGTTGTGTCTGATAGAAGATAACCTTGTTCAGGTCCATAAATGAGAGTAGTCCCTCTTTAGTCTCTCTCCAGGTAGCTGGGTAAGTACGTTTAAGTCGTAGGACAATAAATAAAATATGTGAGGCCCAGTTGTACAGTTTGAGATTTGGGAGGGCAAGGCCTCCCTACTGTCTGGAGAGGAAAAGGGTCAAGACCCTTATTCTTGGGTGTTTACCTGCCCATATAAAGCTCATTATGGCTTTCTTCTGTGCTTGAAATGTTTTAATTGGGATATATGGACATTTTGAAAAAGGTATAATGCCCGAGGAAGAACCACCATCCGTATGACCTCTGCCCTCTGGAGCAGATTAAGTGGGAGAACACTCCACCTGGCCAGGTCAGTTTGAAGTTGGGAGAAGAATGGGGCGTAGTTGTTTTGTGCTACCTTCCTTACGTCATGTGATAGGTATATACCCAAGTATTTTAGCTTTTCTAGTTCTCATTGGAAGGGGTAGGTCTGTTTAAACTGTAGGGGTGAGTTAAAATTAAACGTTAATGCATCTGTTTTTGAGGTGTTTTATTTGTATCCTGAGCACTGTCCATAGTCTTCCAATATTTTAAATATAGCTGGTACTGAGTGTGTGGGGTCTGAGAGGAAGAGTAGGATATCGTCCGCATAAAGCGCAATGCAGTGTTCTCTGCCCTCCAAATTGATCCCATTAATTCAGATGGACTGTCTAATGGCCTGGGCCAGTGGTTCCATAAAAATGGCAGAGAGTCCTGGAGATAACGGGCAGCCCTGGCGGGTGCCCCTGTGTAGGGGGAAGTAGGCTGAGTGGTGGCCAGAGACTTTTACACAGGCTTGGGGTGAGGCATACAGAGTCCTTATCAAGGAAACTGGGGAGGGGGGGGAATCCAATTTTTGACATAGTCGAGAATAGGAAAGGCCAAGAGACCCTGTCAAAGGCCTTCTCAGCATCTAAGCTGAGGAGGACTGAGGGGCTTTAGATGTTTGTATCTTCTGGACCAAATGCAGGGCTCTTCTAGTATTATCTGTTGTGGATCTAGAGCTAACAAAGCCCGTCTGATCTAAACCGATCAGGGATGGGAGAATCGTATCTATTGTCTTAGCCATTATAGACATAAATATTTTATAATCTACATTTAGTACTGATATGGGGCGGTAAGAAGAGCATATTTGAGGGTCTTTGTCTGGTTTGGGAATGACTGAGATCACTGCGTAGGACCAGCTTGGAGGAGGCTCATCTGTGCCTTGCATTACCCCCTCATAAACCTGTTCTAGTAGAGGACTGAGTAAGGGCTCTGTATGCTTATAGAACTCCGTACCGTATCCATCTGGGCCTGGGGCCTTCATTGTTTTTAAGTGTGAAATGGCTGCACGCAGTTCTACCTGGGTTATGGGGGAGATCAATCCCTCTTGTTGGTCTCTACTGAGCTTAGGGAGGTTGAGGAGAGATAAGAAGGTTGCTGTGTTATTGTGATCTGACAGATGATCGGGGGTATATAATTTCTTTTAGTAATCACTAAAAACTTGAGTGATGCCTCTCACTTTTACTACTTGGGCTTTGGTTATTGGGTCCCTAATGCTGGCTATAGTGGCTAATTGTCTCTGTTTACGGAGGCGGAAAGCCAACAGGCGTGAGGCCCGGGGACCTGTTTCTCCATAGTGCTGCCTCAGGAAAACCAAGGCTATTTCTGTTTGCTGTAAACACAGCCTATCAAGCTCTTGTTTGGTCTGTTTTAGCTGCATCAACACTGACAGATCTCCTTGTTGATGGGCCATTTGGAGGAAACCCAGAGTTTGCTCTAGGTGCAATTGTTTTTCCCTACGTTGTCTCGCTAAATAGGCAGTATGTTGTACTAAGTGGCCCCTTAGGACTGCCTTCAGTGTATCCCATCTGTTTGCTGGGGATGTCTCCCCCTTCAGGATTGTATTTGAGAATATCCTGTATTTTATCTTTTAAAAATTCCCTAAATTGTTCACTTTTAAGGTGAGTTGGGTTGAGTCTCCACAGGCTGTCTTGTTTCTCAAGCCCCATTCCCCATGTTGTAGTTATTGGGCATGATCAGAATGTGCAATATCCCCTATAGTGACTTCCTGAAGGAGTCCTAGGCTTTCTTTTTGTGTATAACAGTGATCTATTCTAGTGTACTTTCTTTCCATGGACTGCTGAATAAAATGTGTATCCCCTATCTCTAGGGTGAGGGGTGCACTACACATCCAACCAGCCAACTTCTTGTGTAAATCTTTTGAAAAACTTATGTGAGGCAGGTTGTTTACACCTAGTGACACTTGTGGAGTCCAAATGAGGGCTTGGAGCAATATTAAAGTCTCCTGTGAGGATCAGGGTCCCCTTTGTCAGTTCCAACACTTTCCTCAGTAGGTACTTTATTGTTTGTGTTTTTGACCCTGGGGGGAAGTAGACGTTGGCTAAGGTCACCTCATTGTCCTGTAGCTTACCTTGGACAATTACCAGGCAGTCCTCCACATCTGCCCACTCCATCGTGGCCTGGAAGGGAGTATGGCGACCCCTCTCTTTCTACCTCCTCCATGCGAGGATGAGAAAACCTGTGTGACACCCCTTCCTTGCAGCTTTTTATGCTCGTTCACATTCATATGTGTCTCTTGTACATAGATAATCTCTGCATGACACTTCCTGAATAGAGTAAGCATTCTTGTGCGTTTGATCGGGTTGCCTAAGCCATTAACATTTCATGACATTATCTGCAAAGGTGTATTCGCCATCTAAGTCTCTCTAATATTGGAGAGTTTTACCCGGGTCCCTTTGCTATGTCTAGATCCTATGACATTGTAATTTTTGTTACTTGTTTTATAGATTAGTGACTGCCTGTAAGGTAGTGAGGGAGTTAAATCACCCTCAGACTTTGAACTTTTAAAGAACTTGGGCAAGTTAACAACTTGGGTGACCAACTGGAGGCAATGGCTTACCAACTGGGCTAGCCCTGCCAAACTATGAACGGCTTCCATGGGGGCTGAGAGCTAGACGCACCCAGATCCCCTACTGTGCCAAGTATGGCTTTGTCCTGGTTACCTTAGGACCAGACATGATATGTCTTGGGAAAGGGAGGGAAGGGGTGGGGATTATTGTCATGCCAGGTCATCCCCTGGGTATCACAATATAGTATTTCCTTTTAATTGTTTCCCAGTTTCCTATATTTTCCCCCTTTGTGTACCTAAGGGGGACAGGGCGCATTTCACAACACGGGGAGTCCCTCCATAATGTAAAACTCTGCATATGGGAGTTAGTTCAACTGCTCTGAGGGTCCAATTAGAGGTGGAAGCTTCACCCAGCCCCAGTTCCCTCACACAGCTTTGAGGGAGTTATGGGGGTTTAGTGGTAAATCACTCCCCAGTCAAGGACCTATCAATGTGTTTAGGAGGCAGGGCAGCCGGTCTCTTCCCCCAAATCCCGCAGCCCGCCCCTCCATTTCATAATTCTGCCTTCCCAACAATATAGAAGCTCTTAGGGCTCCCTAGGTAACCACATGAGCAAACTGTTTAACGTTAATCACTGTTAATGTCCAACACAAAGTCCCAATGTTCTTCTGGGTCAACCAAGTGCTACTGACCGTTGCGCTGCATGAGTCCTTATATTGAAAATGGACCACAAGTTGGTCGGATGGTAGGTCTGTCCCCCCTCTCACCTCCAGGCCATCCATTCGTGTTCCCTCCCCTTTCTTTTTCCTCTACCCTTTCTCTCAACTCCCGATTTTAGGGTGTCACTACAAGGGAGCCCTCTTAGCCTGAATCCCCAGGTTCTGATGGTTTAAGGCACCTCAGTACAGTGGAGGCCACTGGGCAGGCTTATTAGTGCAACTACATCAGGAGCAGATACTCTGGGAAGGGTTGAGGTACACAGAGGTTGGCGGGGAGCTCAGTAATCGAGAGGAGAGGGGAGGGCATAGCCCGCCTACCTGTTAGCAAGTAAAGATAGTATTGCCAGTCCACTTCATGTAGTGTTCTGTTTAGTTGCTTTACTCTCCGATTCTGGTGTTGCTTGCTGTCTCAGACTTGCTGCGATTTGCTGAATCGCGGATTCTCCTTCTCTTCGGCATTGTTCCCGTGACGATCCTCTGCTCCATGCCTTTTGTGCTAATTTGGCCACTAGTGATGGGATATTGGTATTTTGGTGTGTCGGAACCTCGATTCCCAGCTTAATTAGCTCTCAAGACTCTTCTTCCTCAGTTTCATAGCTTTTTGTGCCTTCTTCAAGATAAACCACCAGTCTTGCAGGGTATGGCATACGAAACTTTATCCCTGTCTCCTTCAGCTTCCTCATTACTGGGCCGTAGGCTCTATGATTCTTGGCTATTGTAAGAGGGTAGTCATTGTCCACATAAATTCTATGGTCTTGATAGGTTAAATTGCCTTTCTGCCAGGATTTATGTAATAATATCTCTTTCTCTTGGTACCTCAGAAAAGCACTAAGATTGCACGTGGGTGGTTCGGTATCTGAGGCCCTAATGTGTGGTGAGCCCGGTCTATTTCCAGGGAGCAGTCCTCCTGGTATGTCCAGCTGGATTTTGAAGTACTTTTGCAAGAAGGAAATGGGTTGACTCCCCTCTGCCCCCTCGGGGAAAGCCTGCGATTCTTAAATTATTTCTCCGACTTCTTGCCTCCGCATCGTTCGCTCTGTCTCTGAGGCTTTTCACCTCTTGGTTCAGTTGGAGAATTGCCCTTTCTGTTTGATCTACCCGTAAATCGGTGGATGCGGCCTGATCTTCGAGACCATCAAGTCGCTTTTCGATTTTTCCCTACATCAACTTGTAGTGCTGCAAATGTAGATTTAGTTTCTTTCCGAAAGTCCTTAAGTTCTCTGAGGACTAAGTCCATTTGCCTGGCGATATTGTTTGAATTGAGGATTTCAAGCCTTGAGGGGTCACCGCGGCCAGATATCTGAGAGCTGTCGATGTTGGAGAGTACCCCGTCTAGATCTGGAGGGTCTGGCATTAGATTTTGGTTTTCCGGCTTTCGTCGGGGCATCTTTGCGTGTTTAAAGTTGCTTTTGCCCAGTTTTATTTCCGTTATCAGTTGGGAATTAGTACTTTATACCTCGGGGGAGATGGAGCTACGCGATTAGACTGCAGCTGCTGGCATGACGTCACCGGAAGTCGGCCACTGTCATTTTCTTAATCTGTCCCAGACAGTGATTTCCTTATCAGTTTTTCATTCTTACACGAAGTGCTAAACCACATTTCGCCAGGATGGGAAAATGACAGCTGCACTGTTCATAAGTAGGTGTGGGAAAATGGCAATGTTGAAAATCTGGGTGAAAATATTATAAATTTGTGAAGATGCAGTGTCTTTGATGCAAGCCTGCGCGCGCCGCTCGTGAGATAATCATTTTACGAGTATTGTTACCTAATTTTCAACATAGCCATTTCAGGACCTCTACTCATGAACAGTGTCACTGTCATTTTCTTAATCTGTCCCGAACACTGATTTCCGACAGCGACCGCGCTATTCTGCGCCGCAAGTGCGAAAACACATTTCCGCCAGGATGTGAACAATGACAGCTGTACTTTTCACAAGGAGGTGTGACAAAATGGCAATGTTGAAAATCTGACATGAAAATATTGTACAAATTCACGAAATTCTGGCGGTAATATGCGCAGCTGCGCGGCGCCGCCTTCGTAAACAGTAATTGTTTGGATTTTTTCCACCAAATTTGCAACATAGGCTTCTTGAGAGCACACCTCATGAACACTGGCACTGTCGCTTGTTAATCAGCCCGGAAAGGTGATTCCGCGCAGTGCCTGCGAAATCACCTTCGGGCCAATTAACGCCATGACAGTTCAAGAATTCATGAGGAGGGGTCCCAAAACCTCATGTTGAAAATTTGGTGAACAAATTCCCAAAATGCCGAGATACATTACTAAAGTTGGAAAAACCCTATTTATTACATTATACAGCTTACTGGCATTTCCTCAGTTCACGGTCGGCTTTGAAGAGTGCAGACATGTTCCCGGTCCACGAAGATCGTCGTGCTGAGCTCAAAAGGTAAGTATGGGGTGAGGGTGTGGGGAGGCAGGGTGCACAGTGGGTGGGTGTGGGTTGGGGGGGCTCGGGAGACTACGAGGACCGTTTCCTTTTACAGGGGCAATGCGAACTCTCGCCGTGCCACCCAAGATCTTCTTTGGGGAGGCAGCTGTAGCCGATGGGATTGGGCACCCGTCGACAACAACAAAGGGGAGGAATTCCTTTCTGCCGACGGGGATTGGGCAGCCTTGTCAGCAAACGGCAAAGGGGGTTCCTTTCTGCCTAATAGGATTGGGCACCCGCCGACAGACAATGAAACGGGCTGGGTGACATTATGCCGACGGGAGTGGCTCCCTCTGCAGATAAACATGGTGGTAATATTGTTTGTGAACATGGCTGCAAGCCTCGCCATGTTTACAAACAATATCAGGTTCCTACATCCCGCCCTGCAATGACGGGTTGCTCCCTCATTGCAGCAGATGGCTGACACTGCAGTGATGAAGCGGCCCCTGTTTGCAGCGGCTGATTTGTCACAAGTTGGTGCAAACGTTCCAGAATTGTGTCACCAGCAGCCTGCAACGGCATTGGGGGAAGCGGGACAAGCCTTTGCAGACTGTGTGGGCATTGGCCACAACAGTGCCACGCCTCCACAGCCTGCTTCTGAGCAAGCTGCCGCAATATATTTCTTGCGCTGCGCACAATCAACATAAAAAATTTGGCAAGTTCCAGTGGGTGTTTCAATCTGCGTAAAACCTCTTTTAATAAATATTTATTAGCAGGAGCTCAGAGTTCAGCTGCAGCAGAGATGTAGGTCGGGTGTCGGTCAGTGAACAGATAATCATCAGTCCTGTATAACACTTGATAAAAGCACTGACTATTGACTCCTCCAACCTGCAACTCAGTTCAGTGAACTCCTCCTCCAGTAACAGTCCAGTTCTTCTGTGACTAAATAGAGGAGGGAAAAAAAGCATAGAAATCATAAAAAAAAAAAAAAACTCTGACACAGTCAGTGTGTGCGTGCGTGTGCGCGTGTGTGCTATAAATATAAATCATTTAAGCAAAGGCAGTGTGAGATTGCAGTTTGCTCACAGCCAGCCTGGGCAAAGAGCAGTTGGATGTTGCTTTTTTCCCCCCAATCTTATATAAAGAAAAAATCTGCTTGTTGAGCAGTGTGGGTTTCCCCCTGTTCCTAATCCCATCACAACCATGCCACATTCTGAGACTGAATTGATGAACCCATCCTGGTCCGGACCACCACTCATTTTACCTTGGGGAGGGGGTGTCTGGAGTGACATCATTCCTCAGTCTGTCAGCATCTGTCATAATCAGAGTAAAATAAATATCTGTGTGTCTGTGTGCTGTAGCACTAATTAATATACTGCACATAGAAATATAGATTTTGACAGCAGCTAGGACTTCCTGGCTATGGTTTACCCGGTCTACTCTATACTAAGTGTACTGTACTGCATGTACTACTGTGTGTCTGTGTCTAGTGTCGGTCTTAAATTGTCTATATAAACCACCTGACCTGTAGCTTGAGTATAAAGTTATTATTTTTGTGAGAGACAGAAATATACAGTATCAGTACACTACTACCACTACTGCCAGTCACAGTGCTACCACTGCACTGCTCTGGCTACCGAACCTGGCCCTGGGGCTCAGCCTAAGAGACTTGTGGACTAAGGTCAGGACCTACTGTATTCTAAGGAATTTATCTTTTACCATAATTGTTGCAGAGTAGTTTATCTCTGCTGTGCAGTGAGTGTGAGCCTCGTCTGTGCTTTGTGTGCTAGTAGTCCCTACATCAACCAAGTCTGACTGGGATTGGGTTACTACTAGTTTTATGAGACAACTTAAAAAATCCTGCCTGATTCTTCAACTAAGTCACACTTGTAGACTGTGTGTGTTGTGAGTGGTGTATAGAGTTTAACCTACAAAGTAATAAAAAAAAATACATGACACGCTTTCTGACAGCAGTTTTTATTGACATTTAAATTGAAACACAAAAGAGATGTCAAATTGTACAAAGCTCCATTTATTAGATGATGTAAAAATTACACCATGCCACCCAAGAAAGTGTTACCCAAACCAGCAAATACTCTTTTTCGCTACAAGTTTACATACTAACATACTAAAATGGCAGCAGAATAGGCCTAGTGTTCTTTCGTGTCTGCTCGTTTGGTCAGCCCCCACCCTGGGAGCTGACCTTGCTGCACCATCTGCCCTCTTGGGCTTCTCCCATCCCAGTCTAGGGTATTCTCGCTGCATTAGACTTTGCTTCCAGTACCCTTCCCCTGTACCTGTCCCATCCCCTCTTGAACCCCTCCACAGTCTTATGTCTCCACCAGCCCCGCGGGCAGCACATTCCTTGGTTCTACCACCCTCTCAGTGAGTAGCACCTCCTCCTTTCTCCCGAGTCTCTCCCTCCCCAGCTTCCACCTGCCCTCTAGTTCCCCCTCCTTCCTTCAGAGCACCCTGACTGTGCCTCCCTATTTACCCCTTCATGTACCTGAAGACCTCTATCATCTCCCCCACTGTCCTTCTGTCTTCCAGTGTGTACATATTTAGCTATTCGAGCCTCTCCCATAGGTCCTTCCCCAAGCCCCAGATCATTTTGGTTGCCCTCCTCTGGACCCTCTCCAGGAGTTCAATGTCCCTCTTAAAGTGTGGTCTCCAAAACTGCATGCAGTACTAGCAGTACTTTAGCAAAACAAATGTTGAAACTGCAGCAGCTCCCACAGCTGACCAGAATCAAAGCCAGGCCCAGATCCATTCTGAGTCTTGTGTAACAGTCTCTCAGTCTTCTGGCAGTGACAAGTCTCTGGTATATGAATCTGACTCCATTCCTGGCACTTCCAGCCTGTCCATAACAGAACCTAACTTGCGTGATTCTTTTAAATGTTCTGGTGTTCTCCTACCACCTTCTCATGTTCATGCCCGATCCTAGTCCTAGCTCCATTGCTGTCCCTCTGTGCTCCTCAGTGCCTCGTCCTAGCCCCGTTGCAGTCTCTCTATGCTCCTCAGTGCCTCCTCCGCTACCTCCTCAGCCTCCGACTACTAATGAGACAACTGACGGAGAGCCAACCTTAAATACAGGAGAAAAAAAAAAACATGAATTTGTGGTCTTGTGGAGACGGAATCGTAAGTGGCTAAAGTATGACAGTGAACTGAACGTCATGAAATGAGAGTGGTGTGAACTACTTGATATATCTGGAAAAAATAATCCCTTCCGGGATGGGTGTTCGTCATTTAGAAAAGTAAATGTAGAATTTCATGAATCGTCTGATTTACATGAGGCATCAATAAAAGCATTTTTTGCTCACTCTATAACCCCTGCAGAGCAGCCATTAATAAAGCTTGTCCAAAAAATGGAACAAAAAGAATTTGAACAAATGAAGGTTCTTTTCAAAATAACTTTTTTTCCTTGCTAAAAAAGCATGGCCTTTTACTGATTTAAGAGATGAAATAAACTTATTACATGCAAATGGGGTGTCAGTGAAACCTTCTGCAGTGACAAACAAGCTAGAGTATTCACAGAATATATTTAGAGATAAGATGGAAGATCTAATCACATTGGTGAAATCCCAAGATTTCTTTTTTGTCTTGTCAGATAGCCCAACAGACACAAGTATTACAGAAGAGGAGGTAGTTTATCTCTGCATCTTGGAGAAGGGCATCCCTTTTACAAAATTTGTAGCACTTAAACTTCTTGACAAGGCAGATGCAGAAAGTATAACATTAACATTACAAAATAGCATGGAAATTTATTTTAGTTTTTGTTGACCAGGTAAGTGCGCTAGACAAATGCTGCCTATTTTCAGGCACAACCTGGGGGAGGGGGATACAGATGAATACCAACTGACCTTGAACCAGATTAAGCTGTTGGTGATATTTTTTAAGTGAATGAGGGAAATTTGGCCAGGACACCGGGGAAATTCCCCTACTCTTTTCGATAAGTGCCATGGGATCTTTAACATCCACCTGAGCTACCACCAATCCAGGCAGATGGGACCTCGGTTTAACCTCTCATCCGAAGGCGGCACCTCAGAATTGCAGCACCCCTCTCATGCTGCACTACAGTGTCAGTACTGGGATATTAACCCAAGTGCCAGATGTGGGAACTGAACCCACAGCCCTCTGATCTCCCGGCCTCAGAGGCGAGTGTGCTACCTACTGAGCCACTTGACCTCCAAATACCAGACTGGAGAAATAAATTAGTTGCTTGTTGTTTTGATGGGGCGTCAGTCATGATGGACAGCAAAATGGGAGTAGCCACAAGACTGAAAAAGGAAGCCAGACTTTTAAAAGTGGTGCGCTGCTGTGCACATAGACTTGAGTTGGTCACTAAATATGTGATCAAGGGGACACTCCTGTACCCCACAGTGCAGGATTTGCTTTCCTCACTGCACGATTTCTATAAGCACTCTGCTTTAAACTTGACAGGCTTACAGGCTGCGGGGAAGGCACTGGGCATCAGGGTACTGCGCCCTGTAAATACTGGAGGAACAAGGTGGCTGCCACACTACCAGTGCGCTGTTAAAGTGATGCAGACAAATTATCCAGCTACTGTTACACATCTGGAGGACCTATCAGTTAATGGTACAGGGGATAAAAGAGAAAAGGCCACTGCAGTCCTGAAGCAGATAAAATCACCTAAGGTGTTGTATTTCATCAACTTCCTAGAATTCTACATAGCAGTTATGTCCAGACTAACACTGACATTCCAGCAAAATAACACTAGACTGTGTGCAAGCTAATGTCTGTTTCTCATGAAGAAACTAAAAACTCTTAGCTATTCAGAGACTATTAAATGCATTGAAACAGGAGTCAGTATTGTGGATGGTAAGCTGCATTACAAAAGTGTGGAGCTTAGTTCCTCTGGTTCAGCAAGATGCAGCAGCAGATCAGATTCTGATGAGGATGCAAACAGTGCCAAGACCGGCATAGTGTCTACTGTAAAGAAAGTGCTGGATTCCACGTTAAATCAAATGGATATTAATTTTTCTGAATTTGTCAGTGACCATGTAATAACTGAAATGAGAATTTTCAACTTGTCTTAACTGGCCTAACTCTGAAGATTCCTTGGCAGAGTATGGAGATGCAGAAGTCAAGACGTTATTTTCTTACTACAGTGACATTCTGGAACCAAAGGGGTACAGTGCTGCTGTTTCAGCACTCTTGCAGTGGTCGGAACTAAAAGCATATGTCCACAACTCAAGTGCAGTTTACCGTACACCTTCAGATTCCACTACTATGTGAGATAGAGTTCTCTTGGAAGAAAGAGATGACCTCAAAGATATTCTAGCATTGCTGAAAATGTTTCTTATAATTCCATCTTCAACTGCAGAATGTGAATGAGGTTTCTCGTTAATGACACGAATAAAAAAAAAAAACTGGAGGGCGAACTTGAGATCAGAAACTGTGTCAACTTTAATGGCCATTAATCTGAGCAATGAGACAGTGTCCACATACTCACGAGATAGTTTATTTTTTATTTATTTATCAAGTCTAGGATTACAAATACCTTTGAGCCAAGGCTCTTTTACAAAGGTTCCACGTCAGAGAAGTACAAATTATGGGGAACATCAAGATGGACATTACAACAATGTGGACATTGCAAATAGATTACAGATTAATACAATTCAAGTGTAACATTGTAAGCAAGGCAGCCAGTGGCATTTGTCAGAGAAAACAGACAAGAGATGAGAAGTGCCAGAGTCATAGGGAGAGGGAAGGGGGGGAGAGAGAAGGAATGTAGATAGGGTGTGGAGAGGGTGAAAAGTGCAGCATTGGGTATACCAGGATGTGAGGGTAAAATCCAGTGAGGAGGGAAGGGGAGGACCACTAGAGCAGGCAGGGAAGTGGAGAAATGAGGTTAAGTTGGGCAGTCACAGGAGCTGTTGGTAGTGAAATAGTCCCAGAGCCTAATTTTAAACATACCAGTTGTCGGGGCAGAGAAGATGGTGGGGCTGAGGCCATTGAACCAGAGTGGCGCTTGATAAGCAAAAGAGCGTTGTCCCTGTGAAGTGTGACAGTGGGGGACTTTCAGTAGCTGTAGCGTGGATCTCTGAAGGCACCATTTGTTGTTTCGGTGTTGTAACAGAGTTGAGATCCCAGAAGGTAGAACATTTTTATTTATTTATTTATTTATTTATTTTTATTAATGCCAGGTGGTGGACATCAGGAAAGAGAACTAGGAGACTTTAGATTGCTCCTTATGGGTCAAGAAAAGAGGAAGAAAAAGGCTGGGAAAGTGAAGAAGACACTGAAATGTAGAGCAGTATATGCTACAGTACAGTTCCGTATAATACTACTATTTCAAATTCAGTATCTTTTTTTTTTTCCAATTTTTACCATTTTTGTCTACCCAGTACAGGTAACCTGACTGTGGTGCATGTAACTTTGGCCGCCACATGCACCGTAGTGCAGGTACCGTAGAAAGTTAATTTCTATCCGTTTTTTTTTTTTTTTTTTGTTTTCTTTAGTAATCGGTCCTTTCAGGTTTCATTAAGAGTCAGAAAATAACCGTGAGGATGAGAAACAGTGAAGAGTCTGGTAAGGAGCATAGCGAGCGAGTGGGCAGACTAGAGATCCTGGCAGGTGCGAGTAGGCAGGTAGGCGGGCACAAGGATTTAAACAATGGTAGTGTGTCCTGTTTGCCAGGACTAGTTGTAGCCGTGCGTTAGACACTTCTAGTGCACATCTATCAACCAGTTGCATCTCTCAAAATCTTGAGCCCATTTCAAAACTACAGTTTGAGAATCATGTTCCCTATACTGTAATAAGTGCGCTCCCTATAATTGCACAGGGGGATTGCCAAGCTTTTGAGAGGAGGGCTGTGCCAGTCGCCATATCGGAGCCGTATGGCACCAGCGACTGAGAGAAGGGAGGGGTGGCCGGGTTGTGTGCCTGGTGCAACCAGTGAACGGGGGACGCTAGATGCCAGGGAATATGTACTTTTTTTTTTTTTGTGTGGGACAGGTGCTCGGGTACTGGACACCAGGGACCTATGTTGTGGATGCAGCGGCTGATCGTGGGGTGTGGGAGTCCACTGGATACCAGGGACCTCTTCACTGTTACGGCGGTGGGCGATCTGTGGGTGGAGTTACCACTAGACACCAGCAATAACGATACATTGACGGGGATGGGGATCAGAGGACGGGGGGAGGGGGGCTGCCATTGGATACCAGGGTAGACATGCCCCTTGTGGAGACAGGCGTCCGGGGTGCCGCATCCTGCCATGCCCGATGTGGCTGACAGCCACAGGATGGGTGCAAACCTGCAGCTGCATCCAGTGCAAATGGGCATGCATGTGGCCCTTAACATCTTGGATGCCAAACGGGCTCATTTGCATGTTGCTGATTGAATATTGCACTGGGAGCTCCTGGTGCTATCGGGTCTGGGGGCGCAGTTGTTCCCTGCACTTCTTGTTGGCTGCGTACAGCCCAGGTCCATGTCAAGGCAGTGCTGTTGGTCTTTGCACTACCCTGATATGGCTCTGTATTTAGTCGGATAGCGCCGTTGCACAGTCCGACTGGATATGGCCACTGCTGGGTCGGGAGCATGGGCAAGCGCAGCGCAAACCTTTGTGCTCCGCTTTTGCCCATATTTTAGTTTCGAGGTCCCAGGCTTTTAATAGATGGTTAATGACGTGGTGCATGTGGGAAGGTTTTGGATACGTCGGGGACTGGGGACCAACCTGGAAGGGTATGGGCCTCTATGAAAGGAATGGCCTGCATCTTTCTATGAAAGAGTCTTCAGTCCTTGATCACGGGTTTAAAGAGGGAGTCCAGCCTAAAGAGCTGCATTGCAGATATAGAATCAGCATAAACAAGGTGCTGCATCAGCAAGTGGTCTAAAAGCAAAACAAAATGGTTATATTACATGCACGCTGAAAATAGAGTTAAAAATCTACGTTTTGACCTTAGGTCTTTTTCAGGAAATATCTAAAAGAGAAAAAAAAACAGTTAGTGTAGAAGGGAGGTAAAATGAGGGGTGGGGAAAGAAAAAAGGGGAAGCTCAGGGAGAAAAAGTGATAAATGGCAAGATTGAGAGAATCTGTGAAACAAAAAGGTGATGGGAAAGGTAAAGCATAATAGGAGTGAAAGAGCTACGGAAGTTCCCAAGTGGGGACTAATTAACAGGGCCTAGTAAGAGGGCTGAAAGGTGACAAATGTTTGGGAAGGAGACAGAGATGGAGGCTTATGGTGAAAATGAAAAAGAAATTAAATGAGTACAGATACAGACTTTAGGGAAAATAAGGGGTGGCTGAAAGATGTTAGTGGAAAATAAGTCTATCGTTTAAACTGGAGGGCTGCTGGGAGCCAAGGCAGATGATCAGCTTGGCTTCCATGTTTTTTCTATGGTCAGAATCCCAGAAGCCCTGCTGAAGGATACAAACAGAAAGGTCATTCACACTGTGGACCCTGGAGCTAAAGTGGGATACAATTAGTTTAGTAGTGTCACCATTCCTGACTGCTCTGTAATGTTCCCTGAAATGGTCAGCAAGGCGCCTACCAGTCTGTCCGATGTAAATAGCTGTATTCTTCCTGCAAAGAATACAATACACCACATTAGTGGAGGTGCATGAGAACTCCTTGGTGATGTGAAAAACACCTGTAGGCCCCCAAATTTCAGTCACACTGGAAATAAATTTGCAGGTGTAGCAGCGAGTCCTGTTGCAAGGTTTGGTACCTGGGAGGGAGGAACTGTTAGGAGTAGGTAGGCTGGTTTTTAACCAGGAGATTCTGCAGGTTAGGTAGCTGGCGGTAGGAGGCAATAGGTGGTTCCGTAAAGGAAGCACCAATGTTAGGGTCTGTTTGCAAAATGGGAAAGTTACTGGTGATGATCCTGTGAAGAGAAGGTGTGCTCCGATGGAAAGGAAGCACTAGTGGAATTTGCTGTTGTTCTTATGTGACAGTATCCTTCCTGCAGGGGTCAAGGTTACAGGGCATGTTACTGACCGGGGAGAGTGCTCTGTCCACTGTGCTTTTAGGGTATCCCCTGTTGATAATAAAAAAAAAAAAAAAAAACCTGTGCATTATTTGGGTCTGCTCAGCAAAATCGTCCTCTTCACTGCATAACCTGCGAAGTCTAAGAAACTGTGAATAAGGCAAGCCATTCTTGACATGTTTAGGATGGAAGGAGCTATGGAGAAAGAAACTGTGAGTCAGTGGGTTTGTAATAAACTGATGTCTTCAGACCACTGTTCTGTACTGATAGTTGGATATCCAGAAAAGGCAATGTAGAGGAGGATACCTCAGCAGTGTATTGAAAGGAAGGATGGGTCGTTTCCAGGTGCAGCATAGCTCCAGTAAATCTCATACCAAAAATTAGGTTTCTGTGTTTTTTCATTATAATGTTACGAGCTATTTTGTAACCCTGGTTTTACTTCTGTTCAAAAAATCCAGTTTGTGTAGAGCCACTGATGATGTCACAACCAGAACTCACAGCCAAGTCCTCTCTGTCAGCAACATTAGAGAACCTATTCCTCCAAAGACTAGGGAACTGTAGCAGTAGTAATCATTGAGAAAAAAAAACAATACTGGAATAGGGTTGGCTGCACTGTTTGCATTTCCAGAGAGTTCAGATGCAAGGTACTGTACGTTAGAACACTTTAGGAGGTGGTTTTTAGAATGCAGCACTGAATTAAGATATAGAACGTCAAGGTGGTGCACAATTTTAGAATGTTTGGGCAGGGGCATGCAATCTCGGAATGTGGCAGGGATGCACCGTCTTAAAATGTGGTAAACACTCAGTCTTCGAATGTGATAGGGACACATACTGAAGAATTTGGCAGGGACTGGCAATTTTAGAATATAGTAGGGACGCACACTGTCAGAATGTAACAGGACATACCATTTTATTCTGAAATTGCTTGTCCCAGACACATTCCAGAATTGTACGCACCCCATTTTTCTAAATTGTACATCATATCCCCACCACATTCCAACATTGTGCGTCCCTGACACATTCTAAAATTACGCATACCTGCCACATTCCAAAGTTGTGTTTCGGTGCCACATTCCGAAACATTGTCGCCGCCACATTCTGAAACTGCGAAATTGTGCAGCACCACCGCCACATTCTGAAACTGCATGTCACTGCCATGAGCCGGTGGGTGGGTTCTTCCCTCCTTCCTTGCCCAGTGGAGACTGAATCCAAGGCAGCGTGGAGGCAGGGCACCTGTAGGGGACTGGTATTAGACCTAGCTATGGCACCTTGGGTCTGGCTGTGGTGTAGAAAAGGGCACAAACAGAGAATTGAAAAGAAAAAAGACTGCACCAGTGTTGCATTCAGTAATGAGGTGCAGCCTGACTACTGTTGAAACCCCTAACTAGAACCGATGCCTGGGATTCAAGGATTAGACTTTAATTGAGCGATACAGTATATGTAGATGTAAGCCCTTTATAGTACAAGCTGAATCCCATGCCAAATGGGTAGCTTTTATTGTCTTAGCTCACTGGAAGCATAGAACCACACACAAAATGCAGATTATGCTTGTAGTAAGCAGAAATGGGTAAACTAGTTGAAATAAGAAGGAATAAGAGCAGTACTTAGGATGCATAAATAGTACAAGACTGATATTTTTCAGTTTTTGCGGTTTCAGTAAATGCATGCAGTCCAAAGCCTCAAACCCAGCACAAAGCATCATGTATATGCAAATATGGATGGGAAGGGTTAAGCTTAAGCTAAATAGAAAATGTCTCAGTGGTACTGTTTCTCCCTCACACTTGCCAGTCTCCCTCACTTTATTCTCTGGGGCCCCGTCCCAGGGGTCTTAGGTCCCTTTTCTCTCCCTTTTGCCTGTCTTGCTTACCCTACTGGGTCTCCTCTGTCACTGCTGTAGACAGTGTCACCAAGTCTCCTCTGACACTAACAATTCTGCACTTTGAATGTAGTCAGTCAACTTATTGTTTTCCTTTGTACAGCTAGGGATTATCTTGCATAGTGTATTACTTTGTGCAATATTTATTGTTCCTGTATCTTTTTTACCGATTGTAATTTATTGTTATTGTAACTCTGTTTATTCTGTGTAGTGTATTTTATTTATTTATTTTATTTTATTTAGTTTTTGTTTACCGGGTAGGTGCACTAGCCATAGCAATGACTATTTTCAGGCACGACCCGGGAGGGTACAGTACAGGGAAACATTTCGATACAAGTACAGAAAATGGTTGACAATAGTATATAGACCAATTTGCAGATATTTCCATAGAAACAAGGAGGCCGCAATGCTAGTGCAGTGCAGAAAGTAAACAAAATAACACTGGAGCAGTACAAGGAACAAAACTACACCACAATTTGCTATAAGAAAAGTGAACATGTTGAGCATTTAAGTGCAATAAGGGAAATGGATATGGTACTAGTAAGTGATGGAAGTGAGAGTCAAGAGAAGAGGGATGAGGGTGCAAGTAAGGTGGGAGGAGGGACAGATAAGTAAGGAGAAGTGCATAGTATATTGGAGGGTAGATCAGTAAGTGTCATGGAGAGAGGAGGCTGGGGAGGAAAAGAGCTATGGAGGTTTGAAGCAGGAGCACTTGTGGGAAGTGTTGAGATAAATTTGCAACCCTTTTTTTAAAAGACGCATGAGATAGTGATTGGCGCAATGCTAGTGGAAGGAAGTTCCAGTATTTGGGGGCATGGCAGGCAAAAGCACTAGCGCCTTTAGTGGTGTTGTACCTGGGGGTGAAAACAGGGGCCTGGTCAGCAGACCTCAGTTTATAGCATGGCGTCAGGTTTTGGAAAAGTCCTGCTAGGGATTTTGGAATTTGTAGGCGAACCATATTGTCAATGATGGAGCCATAGGCGTGAAGCCTTACTTCATTAGGAGGAAGCCATCCCAGGTCTGAATAGAGGAAGCAGTGGTGTTTCCGTCGGTGTGAGGAAGATGCATAGCGACAGATAGTTATAAGTGACATCCCATTTCCGAAGGGTTGATTTGCACGCAGAGGCATATGTTGCAGCACCATAGGTAAGTGATGGAAGGAGTATGCCATGGGCAGTGGCAAGCCTCGCTGAGGGAGTGAGTACATAGCTGGTTCGGTAGGCTATTCCAAGTTTAGAGTTTACCAGTTTGCAGGTCTGGTTGATGTGTAAGTCGAAGTTTAGTGATGGATCAAGGGTGAGGCCCAGATATCTGATCGAATTTACCACTCCAACAGGTGAGCCATTTAAGGAAGTGACTTTAAAGTTAGAGTGAGCATGCTTGAGTTTTACATTTGATCCAAAGAGCATAGCTTTGGTTGTGGACTCATTTAGAACAAGTTTGTGAGTGGATAGCCACTCCTGTATTAACTGAAAGTCAAGGGAGAGTAGATTGTTTACATCTTCAGTGCTTTTGGCACTAGCATAAAGAACAATGTCATCCGCATATAGCAGGGAGTTTGTTCTGCGGAGGTCAGTGGAGATGTTATTTATGAAAAGAGAGAAAAGCAGGGGCCCTAGGATGGCACCTTGTGGCACCCCAATGTTTATAGTGGACTTGTCTGAGAGAGTGGAGTTGTATTTCACAATTTGAGTCCTATCAGATAAGTAGTTCTCAAACCACCTTACAACATTAGTCGAGAAGCCTAGAGATCCTAGGGTGGTTAGAAGGATGGAGTGATCAACTAGGTCGAACGCTTTAGTCATGCCTATGAAAATTGATCCGGTGAGTAGACCAGAGTTCATGGCCACTAGTGTATCTGACGTAAATTTGAGAAGGGCAGTAGTGGTGCTATGTCATTTGCGAAAACCATACTGGGCAGAGGAAAGTAGATCATGTTTCTGTAGGAAATCAATTGTCTGGGCAGCTACAAGCTTCTCAAGAATTTTATTTAGGACAGACAGTATGGCAATGGGCCTATAGTTTGAGGGATCTTTACGGTCTTCTTTTTTGAAAACTGGGGTAATCCTAGCTATTTTCCATAGTTCAGGGATATAGCTCTGGCACAGGGAAAGTGTGAAAATCTTTGCTAGGGGCAGCAATCTTAAGTAGCTTTGGTTCAAGATTGTATGCGCCAGCTGCAGTGCCTTCCAAGATACTGTTTAGTAGTCTAAGCACTTCACATTTAGTGACTGCTTTGAAACGAAAATGAGGACCATTTGCATTTTGCCGAGGTGGGTACATCTGGTTGGACAGGGAAAGAGGAGGTGTAATTGGTTAAGTCAGAAAATTTGTTGTTGAAAAAATTGGCAGTGGTTCTGGGATTATTACAGTGTACCCCATCAAGCGACATGTCATTAGGAGTGGATGGTGGATTAGAACCAAGGAAGAATTTAATGTGAGACCAAAATTTTTTGGGGTCACCATAGGAATTGGTTAGAAGGTCCTTGCAGTATGAGCTCTTGGCTCTTTTTATATCCTTTTTGCAGGCATTTCGCAGGGCCCTGTAGGTGATGAGGTCAGAGGATAGCCCAGAGCTCTTATAACAATGCCAGCTTTTGTCTCTTAGTTTAAGTTTAGCTAGTAGTTCAGATTTCAGCCAACGGGTACGCCTGTTTCTTAATCGACGGGTTACAAGTTTGCAGTGCTTATCCTGGAGTGCTAGGAAATGATTTAAGAACTGATTTAGGGCAGTCTGAGCATCACTGGACGTAAGAATAGGGGACCAATCAATGTAGTGGCAATGTCGTTGGGAAAAGCTGAGAGTTAAAATTTGCATAGTCACCGGAGCGTAATGAAGCGGGGCCCCTTCTGGGTAGGTTTGTTTTCCCAGATACAGTGCGTTGGGGTGATCAGTGATATCATCTGGTAGTACTCCAGAAGCAATTACATTTTGGGCGATTGGTCATTATCCAGTCTAGCAGTGTGTTTTGCGTTTGAGTGGCGGGCATGCCTGGTAGGTTCACCTATCAGTTGGTGCAGGGTTATAGTACTGCAATTTGGTCATTATTGTGATTGGTTACTGCCCAACCAGTTGATATTTAGGTCCCCAGTATAAGGACCTCGTTTCTTTTGGCAACGGATGAGATTTGTTCCATTAGTTCTTCTAGACCTATTAGTCCATTGGTAGGAGGATTGTAGGCACACACAATATGTAGTTTTTTGGTACCGAGAGTGAGGTGGACATGAAGTGCCTCACAGTGGCGTAAGATAGATGTTTTTATGGCGGAGACATCAAGATGATCTCTAAAGTAGACGGCTGTTTTTATTCTGTCTTTGTAAACTTCTGCTGTTTGTCGCTCTCCTATGCCTATGTTCACACCCCCTGGTCGCACCTGGAAACGAGCCTCAGCTCAGTGTGCCTTTCCTGGTTAATAAAATAAATAAATAATTCTGCCAACCATGTCACTATGCAGACAGCGCTATAACTGGGCCATGCACTCTAAAAGATACAATTAATCTTCCTGTAATGTATAGTCTTTTATCCTATTAAAATCCACGCGAATAAGAAGCAGAATTCCAAATGAGATGATCAGCTGTAACATTCTGCACCAGCTGCAGGTGTCTGATCTGGCAGAGTGCACTACACTACTTGAGGCAACCTACGTCTGCACTACTGTTTTCACATTGTCAGCTTCAAGAAAGGGGTGAAATCTGGAAATGGTAAAGGCAGCCCCTAAATACAGCCAGCATCTTGGCAGTCTGAATGGGCCTTTTCTGCCAACAGATTCTGTTTTGGGGATTTCAGGGTCACACTTTAAAGAGCAAGTGCTTACTACTAATAAACAGATAATTTATTGTTTTTTTTTGTTTTGTTTCTTTTACTGTATTTTGATGTCTTGGTAATCATTTTCTATTTTTATAATAAAATATTTGTTAGTGCAGTGAAACCAAGTGGGTTTTTACCTTTGCTTTTCACAATGCTGGTAAAAGAATTCAACTGAATTCTGGTATTGTGATGTCAGACATGCCGACTGCCAACTATTTAGGATCCAAGCATATTTCAGTGAGAAAATGTATTCTCTCTTTTTCAAAAGAAAAAGAAACTTCTTTCATTAACAAACTTCACCTTTTTATATGTTTGCACTACTGTGGTCCACCTGAATGATTTTACAATTTTTGAAACAGTAAGTGGCTTCTCTTTTTCTTCTTCCCAAGTAGTCTATTTATGGGCTGGCCGTATAGCCTAGAGGTTAGAGTAACAAGGTGTGAACGAGATTGGTACATCCGGCAGACCAGTGGGTCTTACCCGGTTACCAAAGACTGAAATAAAAAATGAAATGAAGAAAATGTCACCTATCAAGTTATACAAAAGATCACAAGCTATCCAAAATCACACATTTCTGTTAAATATATTATCTTTTGGAGGTAGAAAGTGTTATTTATCCATAAAACTCTGAAAACAGATTTGCATTTTCCCATTGAAATACACTGCCAACCTTGCCAGTAAAGATTTCCTGACATCATAATACAAGAATTCCACTAGATTATTTTTTTAGCAGTTCGCAAAATAAAAATAAAATGACGAAAAGTCATGAAAAGAAACAAATAAAAGCAATCTGAAAGATTGCAGAGGTATCTAAATGCCCCAAACCATCATTCTTTAAGATGTACTTACTAGGCACTTGCTCTCACTATCTAATTACTGACCGCTGCCTTTTTTTTAACAAGGCTGAATCCCATACAGGATGGGCACCTATTGTTTTGTTTCAACTCACTGGGAGCATAGAAGCCGATACAGTTTGACTTTTTAATTTTTTGTTACTGTAATGAGTGGAAAGAGGTGAAGTAATTTAAATCTAGGGATCGCAGGCATGCCTCCTAATTTTCTCACCTACTAAATAAGTTTCTCGACTACCCTGCCAATACTGTAATTGTAAATAATACCTGTCAATGTTAGTCATATACTGCCTTGTTTCCCTCCACCCCCTGTAACCAACGTGGAGCCTTTGTAAAAAAGATTGTCTGTACTGAAATCTGTAAATAATTACCTGTTCTCGTCTGTCATTATTTTATTTGTCTACTCTCAACCCCCTGTAACCTGACGTGGAGCCTTTGCAAAAGAGTCTGTGACTCAAAGGATTGTAATTCCGATTGTACTCAATAAGTAAATAAATGCTAAAGAACCAAAGAGCAATATTATGTAGAGTACGTAAATGAGACAGGATGGCAGACACTTCCAATGTGTCTCTTATTTGTATACACACAGTCAAGCCTCAAACCCAGTGCAAACCTTCATGGTTCTGGAAATCTTGGGGTGGGGGGGATAATAAAGTTGACTAGCAAATGTCTCAGCTTGGTAATATGTTCTGCTTTCCGTGTCACTAATCGGACTTTACCTACAGCTGGCTCACTGCAAGCTGTAGCTTGCAGCCTAAAATAACCGTATGTTATGTTTATAATTTGTTTTAGATGGCCCGTTTTTCCCGTCTTTGTAAAATTTCCGGTTTTTTCTCTCCATTTCTGAATATGCCTAAACATTTTTTATTGTATTTGAAGTAAAGGAGTGTTCAAATACAAGTCTACCCCAGATTTTCATCAGTATTCTGCGCTTTTCTACCCAGTGACCCATAAGGGCAGGGAGCAGTGTCTGTTGCATACTACAGTAGTTAGCCAAAGTCAAAATAAAAGTGATTGTGTTTTTTTTTAACTTCCTTTTGTTTTAAAAAAAAAAAAAAAAAGCTGAGAATATTGAAGGAAGCCTAGGTATACCATATTTAAAGCAACACTCCTTTTAATATACGTGCATTGCAAAAAACTTCGTTGATGCATCAGTTAGGGTTGTTACTAAAGCGACAAAAGTACGGAAATGTGGCGTTAGGGTTTCCAACCCTAACACCCAACCCTGCACACACCAGCGGGCGTTGGGGGTGTGCCTTGAGGTCATCGGCCCTAACACTCTACCCATTCCGTAAGTAAATAAGCTGAGATGGGTACAGTATAGGCGAATGGGGTAGCTATTAGGGCTGACGACCCCAAGGCACACCCCTGACGCCTGTTGGTGTGTGCAGGGTGGGCATGGGGTGTAAGGCTTGGAAACTCTTAATGCCGATTTTTCCTACTTTTGTCGCTTTAGTAACAACCCTAAATGATGCATTAACAAAGTTTTTTGCAATGAATTTCCTTACTTTTTCAGATAGTACAGTCAAATCCTTATTTACCTGTGGGAGTGCACAGCCATTTAGGCTCTGTGCTCCCATCCCTCCATAGATGCGTGTATATACAGTATACGTAGCTGTGGAGGGCCCTGTGCTTCCATTTATACGACAACAGAGACCAAACTGTCAGCATAGTCATCTTATTATCCCACCTCATGTTCCCAGTATAGAAAATGTTTGAATCCCTGCCAAAATGTAATTCTGTGCAACTGCAACCCCATTCTGTGCAACAGGTGCAAAAACACAGTTGGCCAGGATTTGAAAAATGACAGCTGTGACATACAGGAGGTGGGGTAATAAGGCTATGTTGAAAATCCTGGGTCATAATATTTCAAATTTCTAAAGTTGCTTGCGTAGAGAAATTGCAACGAATTGTCATAACTTTGCAGTTTCTACACATTTTGTCCACAAATTTTCAACATGGCCTTCTAATGACCCCACCCCATTCCCTCTCCCTTGAAAAGTAAGATGGATTCTTGGTGGTTTAGTGGACCCCCCAACACACACACACACACTCAGAAGTAGTCACCTATCTCTCCCCCCCACCTTCAAACTCCTGTATAGCAACCAGCACAGCCCTCTTCTTACTTCCATGTCTGGCCGTCAACTGAGCTATGAATAAGAGCCTATTGTACTCGGCGCTCATTCATAGCTCAGTCAGTGGCCAGTCATGGAGGTGAGTGAGAGGGCTGTGCTGGTCACGGAACGGGAGTGGGCGGGAGCGGGGTGGTGGGTAACTGCTTCTGAGGGTGGGGGGATCCACTAGACACCAGGGATTTCTCTTAGTTTTCGCAAGAGTGGGAGGGGAGAGGGACCACTAGACAATCATTTTTTTCCCCCCTTTTTTCATACGGGGATGGCGATAAGACATCAGGGGAAGGGGGAGCATCCACTAGACTACCAGGCTGTTTTTTATTTATTTTTTTCTTTTTCATACAGCGATCGGACATCAGGGGAAGGGGGAGAGACCACTAGACTATCACTGGCATTGTTTAGTACATACAAGGATGGTGATCACACAAGGGGTGAGGAGGGAATAAAAAAATAGGGACAGCGATCAATGGGTGGGGGTACCACTAGACGCCAGGGATAGGCAATTGGGTGGGGGGGGCAGCAAACACCAGATAAACAGCGGCTCACAGATCACAGTGCAGTCAGCAGCAGAAGTCAAGAAATTCCCGTTGTTCTCGTACAGAGAACGCAGGTGAAGCGCTCCTCTCGTTAATCTGGGCACCATGGATTTTGGGTGCCCTGAAAAGGTATTTATTGCCATTGTTTTAAAAACAAATATCAGAATGTAGCTAAATGGATCCCCTTTAGCTAGGTTCTGATGTTTGTTTTTTCAAATTCATTCAGTTTTATGTGTGTCTTATTTTCTCTCGCTAACTGCCAAATGGCGGCAGCTTGAAAAAGGACTTCCCACCTGTAACACAGGATGACCTGTCTGTGAAAAGGGATTATGCTCCTGTGACACAGGATCCTTTTTCGTGTTGAACATCTATAGTTTCCCATTGAAAATAATGGGAATTTCAAAATTTAACAACTTCGGAACGGATTAATATTTTTTCACCAAACCAGCAAAAGGCGCGTCTGTGAGGCAAAGGCTTTCTACCCTGGAAATTTCAGATCACAATTTAAAGATACGGTTGACAAAGAAGCAGCACAAAACACGTAAATTTAACCATTTTTCAGACTCTGTATCTCAGAAACCACACAACTGATTCAAACGAGATTTGCCACATCAACAGACCTACCCCCCACAAGATAGTGAATGCACAGTTTCATGCAACTATGTTTAACCGTTGCAGAGTTATTAAAGTACAAAAATTGGGCTTTAACATAAGTCTTCCCTCAACCCTAATTGTACTGGTGCTAACGTACCAGTATAATTAGTTGGCTGTAGTCAAGGGTTGAGCTCACATAAATGCCTATTTTCAAACAACTTGAAGTCTTGCTGTATTCTGACAAGTGCAGTTAATAAATAAATAAATAACCCCAGCCTTTAAACTGCCCTGGAGAACAAAGGGTTAATCTTTCTATGCAGAGCATAGAATGCTGAGCTCGAGCTCGGTTGATGTCTCTGTCTGTTTCCCTTTGAAAGCTAACCATTGGCTTCTATACTCCGCCTCACTGAACAGTCACTCCGGAGATTTCTCCTGCAGCTAGGTTCGAAAGTTGGTTGAAGTGTCGGTTTTTTGACGGTTTCTAACCGAAAAGGTTTTCTGCATAGTCGATTCGGTCTCTGTCTGTGGTACCGTGAGTACTAGAAAGGTTTTGTACTGTGTTTTCTGTGTGGAACTTGTAAAAAGTGTGGATCGGTTCGGCTGAACCGATAATTTACTTAATTCTTGTGTAACTTTAGTTTGTGGTTACCGGTCCTTATCGGGTCTAAAAAAAAAAAAAAACATGTTTTGATATGTTTTTTTCCAAGACCCGTGACACGGTTAGGAACCGATAAGGGAGTCTTGCCTGGCAGTTGCCAAAAAAAGGGTAAGTTTGGTTAGGTTGGCCATGTCTGAGAAACCCAAGGAAAAAAAATGGGCCCACTGGGTTTCAACACTGCAGTGAGTGTGGGGAGGTCTTTGCTAAGGCCGACCCCCCACACCACCTGTGTTTATTGTCTGGGGTTTGAACACCTCGATTCAGACTGCCAAATTTGCAAAAATGTCCCCAAATCTACAGTTGAAAAGAGATTAGGTAGACTGAGGGAAAAGGAGGCTGAGAAGTCTGCTAACCCGAATGGCCAGCCCGGTTCGGTTCCGACCGAACCAGGAGGAGTGCCCTCTGACCAGGGCAATACTACTTCAGGCAGAAGGAGAGCCGATCCCAAGGGGTCGGTTCTGACTAAAAGAAAGCGCAAAGAAAAATCATCCGGTTCTGATCCAGAAGTCCATGTTCCGACTGCTGAAGGAATAACCAGAGCGATTCGGATTGTGGAATCGCTTCGCCGGGTTCTGACCGACCTGGCACCTTTTAGCAGGGGCTCAGTTCGGTCAGTTCCCCCGGTTCACGACTATACTTTGGAAGAATTTTATGAACCGGAGTTTGAGGAGGAAGGGGAGTTTGAAGATGATGATGGTGGTGATGGTGAAAGTCTAGATGTGCCTGTGGAACCGGACATCTCCCCAGACAGACCTTCAGGTGTATCTCCTCCTAGGGTTTCTGAGTCCCCTTCCCACTTTTTCTTCAGAAAGGGGGCTGAGACCTTCCAGCTTCCTATGGAGGAGGCAGTGGAGGATCAGGAGGAGACTGATTTTGTAGAAATGATGGACATCCCAGAGTCCAGGAGACTGTCTATTCCCCTCCACAAATCTTTTGGAAAACAGACACAAAAAATTCTGAAGTCTCCCAATTCTGTACCTCGTGTGGACAGAAGAATGGACAAGAGGTATACACTCTCAGGCTCAGATATGGAGTTTTTATATCAGCAATGCAGCCATGTTGGGGTTGTGCAGGTTGCTGCCTCTGATAAGGCAAGCATTCCCTTGGCTTCACACCCCCCAGACAAAGACTCCAGGAAGATTGATGCCATGGCAAAAAAGCTGTACTGTACATGGCATCTTCCTTGGGACTCAGACAGGCAAATTATATGGCCTGTACAGCCAGGTACCAGAAGTTCAGGTGGGACACTGTACTGGCACTGGCTAAACAGGCCTCCCCCCAGCTAGCCAAGGAGCTGGAGGCAGTGGCTGCAGATGGGATTGAGGCATCTAAAGTTCAGTTTCATGCTGCTGTGGACTCCAGTGATGTGTCATCAAGAGTCATGGCTACATTTGTGGCTCTTCGGAGAATGGCTTGGCTCAGATGTAGTGGCCTCTCGCAGGATATCCAGACTAAGGCCATGGATTTTCCTGTAGTGGGTAATTCTCTGTTTGGGGAGCAGACAGAGAATTACATGAAGAAAATGGATGAGTACAAGACCACCTACAGGAGTACTCAGGCCAAGGAGAAGCAGGCAACTCCTCAAAGGCAGCAGTCTAGGGGCAGGGGCAGGCCTTTTCATAGGCCTTTTTACCAAGCACAGGCCTCTTCTCCCTTTTCACAGAGGGGGTTCTTCAGAGGGAGAGGCAGAAGGGGGAGGAGCAGGGCTGCATCCACTCCTCAGCATAAGGCCCCTGCCAAGCAGACACCTTGATGGGCCTGCCCGGGTCGACTGTCCTATTGTAGTAGGGGGCAGGCTGGCTTATTTTGTCCAGGACTGGATGTCTATTACATCAGACAAGTGGGTCCTGGAAGTAGTAAGCCAGGGACTGGTTCTCTGCTTCAGAAAATTTCCAAAGATGAGAGCCAGATCTTTTCCACCTGCAAATCTCTCGGAATCCCTTGCCCTAGAGGCAGAGGTTTCATCTTTTCTGGCCTTAAGAGCCATAGAGAGAGTACCTACTCTACACTGGGGCAAAGGGATGTACTCCAGGTACTTCCTCACCCCAAAAAAACAGGGGAGTGGCGACCCATCCTAGACCTAAGATACCTAAACAAATATCTTTTAAAACCAAAGTTCAAGATGGTAACTCTGGTACTAATCCTTCCCTCTCTAAGGCCAGGGGACTGGCTAGCCTCCCTGGACCTCAAAGATGCCTACTTTCACATTCCCATCAGGTGCTCCCACAGAAAGTACCTCAGGTTCGAGTTGCCCTCAGGCCACTATCAGTTCAGAGCAATGCCCTTTGGCCTAACCTCAGCCCCAAGGGTTTTCACAAAGTGCCTGGCAGTAGTAGTTGCCTTTCTAAGAAGGCAAAAGATTTCCATTTTTCCATATCTGGACGATTGGCTAATAGTGGGCCAGTCTCCAGAACAAGACAAGTCTCACCTGCAAGTGACCCAGCAAGTGCTCACTTCTCTAGGATTTCTTCTCGACCTTCCCAAATCAGTTCCCGAAACAGTCCAGAACTGGACCTAGTCAGAGCAAGAGCCTTTCTTCCCCTGGAAAGGGCAAGGGTTCTTACAGAACTAGCCTCTTCTTTCAGCCTTCAGGTATCTTGACCAGCAAGGCATTTTCTCCAGCTCTTGGGCCACATAGCTTCAACGGCAGTGGTCCAAGGGGCAAGATTCCAGATGAGGGATATTCAGTTCCATCTACGAGCTTTTTGGTCTCAGAGGAAGGATTCCCTTACCAAACTGATCCCAGTGACTCTGACCTTGATCCAGGCCCTTTAATGATGGCAGGACCAGGACAATTTAAGACAAGGGGTCCCTTTTGCCACTCAGCCTCATTCAGTGGTCCTTACCACGGACACTTCTCTTCTGGGCTGGGGAGCCCATCTGGGTCATCACTGCCCAGGGACTGTGGCCCCACCAAGAATCCCTTCTCCATATCAACCTCCTAGAACTCGGGGCAGTTTTTCTAGCCCTGAAAGCTTTCTCTCAGTCGGTGCAGAACAAAGTGGTTCGGGTCAGAACAGACACCACCACCACCATGTGGTACATCAACAAGCAGGGAGGCACTCGGTCCACGGCCTTGTGCACGGAAGCCATGAAATTGTGGTCCCTGGCTTATTCCCTGCAAATCTCTCTGGTAGCAGTTCACCTTCCAGGGAAGGACAATGTGCTAGCAGATGCACTAAGCAGGATCTCTCAGGGCCATCACGAATGGTCCTTGGACCCTCAGGTGTTGAAAGTGATTTTTTTCAAGGTGGGGCACTCCAGAGATAGATCTCTTTGCATCCCCAGACAATCACCAACTTCCTCTCTTTTGTTGCAGACCCCCAGTCTTGGGCTCAGTCTCCCTGGATGCTCTGATTCTGAATTGGGAAGGGAAATTTCTGTATGCCTTCCCTCCCTCCTTTCCCACTCCTGTTCAAAGTTTTAGTCAAAATAAGGTTTCAACCTTGCAAAGTGATTCTGATTGCTCCAGATTGGGCCAGACAGCCTTGGTACCCCCTGTTGTTGTCCCTAGCAGTCCATCTTCCCCTGTCTCTCCCCAGGAATTGCAACCTGTTAACATCCTCTATGGGGAGGATTTGGTATCCCAATCTTCAGTCTCTCAATCTCAAGGCATGGCTCTTGAAGAGTTAGAGTTTGTAGATTTGCATCTTTCTCAGGGGGTTCTGGATATCCTCAAAGCTTCTCGAAAGCCCTCCGTCAGAAAGACTTATAACTCCAAATGGAAGAGATTCAGCATTTGGTGTTCTAAGAAGCATATTTCCCCAGATACTGATGAATTGCGTATGGTTCTGGATTATATGGTCCATCTTAATGACCTAGGCCTCAGACCAGCTACTCTCAAGGTACTTGTCAGCTGTTTCTGCGTTTTCTGTCTGTGGGGAAGTCTTCCTCACTATCTTCTCATCCTGTGTTTTTGTAAATTTTTTAAAGGATTGCTTCACACCAGTCCTCCTTTTAGAGACCCTACCCCTGCCTGGGATTTGAATGTTTGCATTGCTCAACTTATGCAACCTCCTTTTGAGCCTATGTCCTCAGCAGAGCTTAAGTACTTGACTTGGAAAACTGTGTTCTTGGTAGCTATTACCTCTGCCAGGCGTATCAGTGAATTGCAAGCCCTGTCAGTGGAACCTGATTTTATCTCCTTTCACAGGGATAAAGTGGTCCTTAGAACCAATAGAAGGTTCTTGCCCAGAGTGGTTTCAGACTTCCATTTAAACCAGCCTATGTCTTTTCCTGTTTTCTTCACCAATCATTCTTCCTCAGGAGAGAGGAGGCTATACAGTTTAGATGTTAAAAGAGCCCTTAGTTGCTGCATAGAGCGTACCGAGGGTCACAGGTTTGACTCCCTCCAGTTCCGCACTTATGGAGAAGTGGAAAAGGGCAAACCTGCCACCAAGAGAACTATTGCCAGGTGGATTGTGTCTTGTATACAATTCTGCTATGAAGAACTGAGAAAGATTCTGCCCTCAGGCCTGAGGGCTCACTCTACAAGAGGTACAGCTGCTTCCCTGGCTGCTGCCAGGGATATCCTTCTCTTAGAAATTTGTCAAGCAGCCACCTGGAAAACAGTCCATACCTTTACCAAGCATTACTCTCTGGATATCCAGGCTAGGAGTGATGCTCGGTTTGGCACAGCAGTACTTCAGAGCCTATTCCCAAAGTAGGTTCTGTCCCTCCTCCATGGAGGTACTGCTTGGTAGTCTGCACTTGTCAGAATACAGCAAGACTTCAAGTTGTTTGAAGAAAAAATTACTCACCTTTGTAATTATGTTTCTTCTATTGGAGTCTTGCTGTATTCTGACCTCCCTCCCTCCCTGCCTCCCCTCTCAGAACCTGGTTTTGGGAAGTGGGTGGACAGGTGCAGTGCTGCACCTCAGGGGTGCTCCTTTTACATACTGTTCTTTTGTTTGGGTGTTTATTTTATTATATTCCTGTTTGGTTTGAGTTTTGGGTTTCCTGACTTGAGTCGTC
This sequence comes from Neoceratodus forsteri, assembly GCA_016271365.2. Taxonomy (NCBI): domain Eukaryota; kingdom Metazoa; phylum Chordata; order Ceratodontiformes; family Ceratodontidae; genus Neoceratodus; species Neoceratodus forsteri. Next base: position 580,856,691 of record CM057454.1, read on the forward strand.
TTTTGGTAATCCAAAACTTCATGTTGCCAGTTGGCTATTAAATTTTATTTTATTTTTTTTTACAATTTCCACATAGAATAGCTATTAGAGTGTTGCTCGTAAGAATCTAATGGTTAGCTTTCAAAGGGAAACAGACAGAGACATCAACCGAGCTCGAGCTCAACATTCTATGCTCTGCATAGAAAGATTAACCCTTTGTTCTCCGGGGCAGTTTAAAGGCTGGGGCTAACTGCACTTGTCAGAATACAGCAAGACTCCAATAGAAGAAACATAATTACTAAGGTGAGTAATTTTTTCTTCAGGCATGACCTTGGATACTACAGAGCAACAATACAATAGGTCATAACAATTAGTACGTACAGTATTTATTGATTGAAATTTGGTAACCAGGAAAGGCACACTGAGCCAAGGCTTGTTTCCAGGTGTGACCCAAGGGAAAGGGGACTGGGAAGAAAAGTACAGTCAAAAGGTGACGTGCAATCAATGTTTAAAAAAAAAAAAAAAAAAAAAAGTATACAGGCATTTGTGAATTAACAAAGTTATTAAGCAGTAGTAAACAGGCTATGTCAAAGGGAAATAAAGAGTCTCAAACATGAATTTGCATAATTAAGCAAAATAACAGTGGCTCAAATAAATATACAGAGGGATGGGAGTAATGCCAAGAGCACAATAAAATGATTAACAGGAAGGACATATGGGACAGCGTAATAAATAGAGGCAATGTATGACATTGTAATAAGTACAGGCAAAGTGCAAGATATGAAACAAAACATGACACATGATTTACACAAACAAAATAGTCCAAAGTCTGTGTTGCATAAGAGTCAAGAGACTTGTACATCAAGATGCAAGGCAGATAAATCTGACTAGGAGCAAGAGCAGGTAGATGCACTGACTAGCTAGAGAGAGAGTATAATGATATTTTGACTGAGCAAGTAGCTTTTCCCAGATTTCAGAGATGTTTCCCAGTTTTACAGTGCCTTTGAATATTCTCAAAGAGATCACAATGGTGGGTCCTGTAGAAGGCCCTGGTGGCAAAATTACATGCTATTAGTTGGCACATTATACTTGTGTGCCAGGGAAGGTGACACTTGAGGAATAAGCAGCTACCGTACTCTGCAGCTGTGAGATGAACATGTCTAGGAATGGTTTTGCAAACTCAAATGGGTGGCGCATACAACAGGAGAAAATGGGCTATCTGAAATGGAATAAAAATGTGTGTGTGCCAAATGTTCACTGTAACATTGGAGAGCCTTTCGGAGGCAGCAAGGTGCAGTGGTGGCATATACAACAGGAGAAAATGGGCTATCTGAAATGGAATAAAAATGTGTGTGCGCCAAATGTTCACTGTAACATTGGAGAGCCTTTTGGAGGCAGCAGGGTCCAATGGTTGTATCACAGAACATTCAAATCCCGCTACATCCACCTACACTTAACCTTAGCACATCACTTGATCTCACTGTGCTTTAATCCCTCCAGCAGGAATATTGGGTACAAAGCAGCACCCCACTGACAATCAGATGATGTATGTGACTGTCTAGTTGTATATTCTGTGGAAATGAATGGCCACAAGAAATGATCTGGTATCACATCATAACAAAATAAGAGCTTGAAATGGCTGGCACTGGTGAATTTACTGCAGCTTGACAAAGCTTCATTCAGTTTGAAATTTAAAGGAGGGGATGTTCTTCCTGCCACTTAGCTGACTCGACCACTGTGGTTGGTTAAGTATCCTGTTGCTGTTTTAGTGCTGAAGCACCACACACCCTGGACTGCTTTATTGTTAGGGCTACAAATTTGTTTGTTTTCAAAACTGGCCAGTTCCATTTTGCAAGCAAGGAAGCATATTACAGAATCTGGCAGTCTTTCGAACCTCATGCTTACAGAGGAATGGTAGATCCTTGTCCTGCATGCAAGCACATATTCAAGGCTTTGTACATGATGTGTTACACAAACAGCTGTCAGCAGGCCCTCTCAGGGTTCAGGTAGCTGCCCTAGGAGTTATTGGGAGGGCAATAGAGCACCTTTGCATAGGTCATTACCTCTACATTGTCTACTTCTTCAGACACATAGTGCCACCCTCGTGGTTCATTGTGGTCCTAGAAGCCCTGTTTAAGGCCCTTAGAATGCAGAGCCAGAAACATGGACACTTGTCTTTTTTCTGGTAGCCATTTACCTGGTACGTGGGGAAATACAAGCCCCTTCACACTAGGAGCTGCTCCTAATCTTACATATGGACATGGTGGTCCTCCGTATGGTGTCTGCCTTTTCCCCAATGTTTTCATCGCATGATGCATAGAATTTAACGGCAGAAAAGGGCCGCTTGGCCCACCCACTCTGTCCAGATGTTCCTGCCTGTTCTTTCTCCGCATACTCTGTCCGGTGTCCAGAGACCCTCTTACCCTCGGTCTCATAGTTAATATACACCTGTGTCTATCCCATGTATGCTTGAAGTCTCCCACAATTCCAGACTCCACCACTTTTGTTGGCAGTCTGTTCCAGCCATCTGCCGCCCTTTCAGTGGAGAAGTATTTCCTCACATCCTTATTGAATGCCCCCCCACCCCACACACACAGCTTTATCTTATGCCCCTGGTCCTGGTTCTCTCCTTTTGAGGTATTTGTAGATTTCTATGTCGCCTCCCTCTTCTCCCCCAAAAGATGGCCAACTCAGTTAAGAAGGGGGACAAAACCTTTTATAGGTACATCAGCGAGCGTAGAAAGACAAAGGAAGGGATAGTGAGGCTGAGTAGAATGAACAGTAGGTGGGCAGAGAGGGACAGTGAAAAAGCAGGGATACTGAATGAATATTTCTGCTCAGTATTCACAAAAGAGGAGGGGAGGTGCCTAATCCAATTAACAGAAGCACTCTTGATGGGGGGTTGATCCCAGTCCTTTCACAGAAGAAAGGGTTCTGCAAGAACTCCTAAAACTGAAGGTGGACAAAGCAATGGGGCCTGGTGGAATTCACCTAGAATTCTAAAAAGAATTAAGGGGAACTAGTGAAACCACTGGCTACTCTTTTAATAAATCATGGGAGGATGGTGTGGTACCGAGGACTGGAGGAAGGCGGATGTGATTCCTCTTCACAAAAGTGTGAGCAAGACAGAGGCAGGAAACTACAGACCTGTCAGTTTGACCTCTGTGGTAGGGAAAGTGATGGAATCACTTCTGAAGGAAAGAATTGTTGAGTACCTAGAGGCCAGTGGGGCACAGGACCCAAGGCAGCATGGGTTCACAGCGGGAAGGTCATGTCAGACGAATCTAGTAGATTTCTTTGATTGGGTGACCAAAGTAGTATACCAGGGAGGGGCTGTGGACATGGCCTACCTAGACTTTAGCAAGGCATTTGACACAGTCCCACACAAAAGATTAATAGTCAAATTAACCAGCCTGGGAGTGGGTCCCAAGGTGGTAGCCTGGGTAAAACATTGGCTGGACAACAGGACACGGAAGGTAATTGTAAATGGAGTCCACTCTGAAGGAAGAGGGGTTACTAGTGGGGTACCACAGGGTTCAGTGCTGGGTCCAGTCCTTTTAATATCTTTATAAGTGACATTGCAGAGGGACTGGAAGGAAAAGTATGCCTCTTTGCAGATGACAAAAAGATCTGCAGCAGGGTTTATACACAAGGAGGCATGGAAAGGATGAGAAGGGACTTGGCAAGGTTGGAGGAATGGTCGGAAGTATGGCAGCTAGGATTCAATGCAAAGAAGTGCAAAATAATGCACCTGGGAAACAAGAACCCAGGGAAGAATACACAATGGGGGTAGTAACAGCAACATGAAAGGGACCTGGGGGTAATCGTATCAGATGACCTTAAGGTTAGCAAGCAATGTGAGAAGGCAGTAGGGAGGGCTGGGGGTATACTGGGATGCATAGGGAGAGGCATCACCAGCAGAAAACAGGAAGTTGTTATCCCGCTGTACAGACAGTTGGTGAGACCCCATCTGGAGTACTGCATCCAGTTCTGGAGACCCCATCTTTGCAAGGACATAGACAGGATAGAGGCAGTCCAGAGGAGGGCAACTAAAATGGTGCAGGGTCTGCAGGTGAAGCCATACGAGGTGAGACTTGAGGAGCTTAATATATATACCCTTGAGGAAAGAAGGGAGAGGGGGGACATGATAGAAGCTTTTAAGTACCTCAGTGGACTCTACAAAGTCCAAGAGGGTAGCATCTTTCAGAAAAAGAGACGTGCAAGAACAAGGGGACACAATTTAAAGATGGGAGGGGGGTCCAGGGGCAATGTGAGGAAGTATTTTTTCACAGAGAGGGTAGTGGATGCATGGAACAGTCTTCCTGAGGAGGTGCCGTTGTGGAGTCTAAAACTGTGGGAGAATTCAAGAATGCATGGGACAGACATAAGGCAATTCTTGTGGGGGGGTAGGAAGAAATAGGCTGTTGGTTAACTAGGATTTGCGGCCTATCCTGTAGGTAGGGAAATGGGCAGACTAGGTGAGCCAGGCGGTCCTTATCTGCCGTCAAAGTCTATGTTTCTTTCTCTCTCCCCGGTGTACATGTTGAGATCCCTCAGTCCTCGAAGGGCTTCTCATGCACCATTTTTGTTGTCCTCCTCTGGACCGCCCCCACGCTGTCAATGTCCTTGCTGAGGTGGATCACAAATCCACACTGCCTTGTCACCGTGAGGTCCTATGATATAACCCAAAGGTCCCTTTCCTGTCTGTTGACTGTGATTACCTCCCCACCATCCTATACCTCGGCACCTGGGTTTCTGTGCCCTTGGTGCATTATTTTGCACTTTTTGGCATTGAACCTCAGCTCCCATTTTCTTGACAGCTCCTCGAGTTTCCCAAGATTCCTGCGCAGTCTCTCCACTCCCTTGTGAGTGTCTACCCTATTGCAGATTTTGTCATCATCCACAAAAAATATATACGTTTTTCTTTTCCAGTTCTTCTGCAATGTTCCCTATGAAGAGATTTAAGACATTGAAAAGGACTGGTTCCAGTACTGAGCTCAGTGGTACCCTGCTGGTCACTCTCCCATCCTTGGAATGAATGCCATTAAACACCACCCTCAGCCTTCTATCTGCTAACCAGTTTCTAACCCAGTTTACCAGTTTGGATCCCACTCCTAGACTGGTCAACTTCCTAATCCACCTCCTGTGTGGCACAGTATTGAAGGCCTTGCTAAAGTCCAGATGGGGACATGTCTACTACCTTCCACTGATCTCTTTCCCTGGACACGCAGTGAAAGAAATCCCATCCGATTCATTTGGCAAGACCCAACCCCCACCCGTGAATCTGTGCTGCTTGTGGTCTTGCAACCCATTGGATTCAAGATGCTCAGCTAGTCTTTCGGTAGGATTTCTGTTAAATTTCCCCACCATTGAAGCGAGACTGCCCAGCCTATAGTTGCTAGTATCCTTCCTGCTGCCATTTTGTGTGTGTGTGTGTGTGTGTGTGTGTGTGTGTGTGTGTGTGTGTGTGTGTGTGTGTGTGTGTGTGTGTGTGTGGGGGGGTCACACCAGCTTTTCTCCAGAATCGCAACTGATTCCAATGAGCTGTTGATCAAGGCTGTCTGTAGGGCAACTAGCATCTACCAGAGTTTTTTAGTACCTTGGGGTGAATCCTGTTATGTAGGCTTGTCCACCTTCCACTGAAAATGGACATGTGTGCACCCCATTCCCATTTCTGCTTCCCTCTGGCTCCCTAGTAGTCCACCCCTCCTTCTTCTACAGTGAAGATTGAGCAGAAGTTTCTGTTCAAGATGTCTTCTTTTCCTTGGGTACCCTCTTACACAGTCTGCCCCTCTGCCTTTCTCATCCATACTCCCACTTCCCTTGTTTTCCTCTTCTCACTGTGGTACCTGAAGAAAGCCTTATCCCTTTAGATACTTTTGCAATCCTTTCCTCTGCCTGCACCTGTGCTGCCCTCACCGTCCTTGTTAGTCTACCGGTGCCCTTGATTAATCACCAAATGACCATTATTATATATAAAAATGTTGTTAAAACTGCCCCCATAATCTTTAATAGAGCACATCCCTGTGCTCTCCCTGGGTACATGTCATTACCTGCCTGAGAGCGAGGGCGGATCATGGGCAGTTCCAGAGACCGGGAAGTAGAAGGGATCCAGCAGGGGCAAAGTTACAATCCCTTCCACTTCTAAAATACCAGAAGAAATTTTGTAAGATATACATGGCTGGCGTTTTGCCGAGATAAGGCACCAAAATATGTGGTGCATAACAAAAACCTTGTAAATCTCTAATTTTGCCATCACTAAACTAAAACTGGCTAGCCTGTTCCCTGCTGCTGCTCTTATGGAGCGGGGACCACCTCTTCTCTCCTCTAGTACCACACCTGTTTCCAGTGAGCTGTTGAACAAGGCTGTCAGTGGGGCAGCTAGCACCTCCCAGAGTTCTTTAGAACCCTTGAATGTATTGCATCCAGTCCCTTAGCTTTGTCCACCATCAGAGCTGCAAGTCTCTTCCGGACTCTTTCCTCTGAAAATGAGCTTGGATCTGTCACCTCTCCCTCCACTGTGAAGACTGAACAGAATTACTTGTTCAGGGTGTCTGCTTTATCTTGGCCTTCTTATGCACAGCTCCCCCCCCCCAAATCCTCACTATCTCTCCCCTTGCTTTCTTCTTCTCACTTATGTATATGAAGAACGTCTTATTCCCATATTGATCCCTTTGGCGATTCTTTCCTCTGTCTGCATATGTCCTCCCCTCACTTCCTTGCCTGGTTCCCTCTGCATTACTACAGTAGGTATACCTCCTTGTCCTCCACCCTCTGTGTTTCCTTACACCTCCTGATTGTCACCCTTTCACCACCTTTTATTACTTTCTTAGAGAACTATATTGGTCATTTTTCCTTCTTATATACACTTCCTTCACGCAGAGGTTAGTTGCTTTAATTATACCCTCCCTTATTTTTTGTCCGCTGTGCCTCTACCCCTCCCTGATACCCGCTCCTCCAAGCAGTTCTTGCAGACTTGGGTCTACAGTGAGATATAGTTCAAATGTTGACGGTTAATTTTGGGTGCATAAGTCAAAGGGTACTCAGTTTTGTCTTGAGGGTTATTCAGATGGCAGAATCGACTGTAAAACTCGAGTGCTGCTTTTGTGAGAATAGGTGCGATTTTGATATCTATTTTGCATCCAGTGAAGCTGCAGGAGGTGTTTATATGGTAGAAAACCTATGTCATTTGTCTCCAGAGGAGGCCAGAAGACATTGTAACATGGCTCTAAACAAGAAACTAAAATAGCTAACATGGATTGGATAAACAGCAACAGATGACCATTAAGCAACCATGCATTAATTCCACAATAGAACTATGGTTGCTCCTCAGTAAACCATGCTAGCTCTTGTAATTTTGTAATTCACTACCAGAACTCGATATGCATTTCCCATCATGCACAGCAGCCCAATCCCAAATGGCAAATGCAACAAAAACACATAGACAATTCCACAGTTTAACAAAAGTAAGTCGGCCAAAATCAACACACATTCTGAAATGTTGCTCACATCTGCATGTAATCAGTAACTGAATCACTGTTCACCATTCTACTCGCCATATTAAAAGGAAAATCAGCCTGTTCCAGCAAAGTACACCTACCTGTGTCTCTGTCTGTCTCTGTGTCCATGTTTTATTGTACTTACTAATATAGGATATCATGTTACAATCTCGTATCAAGCGTAATTCCCTGATCTTCCTGGACATAAGTCTCCACCACTCATTCACACTATTGGGATCTGCGCCGGAGGCGGACCCATCGGGAGCAAACTTTTGCTGGAGGTCGGTGCCAGAGATGGCGCGCATGAGGCAGCGCCACAGAGCCCTAGCCGATGCGTGTGACTATCTGGTGTCAACCCTCCAACCGGCCAGTTCCTTTTTTTTCCCCGCCATCGAAAGTGCACTTCCAGTGACTACGTCGCTTGCCTGTCAGGAGTCAAACTTCAAACTAGCAGCATAGTTTTCAGTTTTTATTATTTTGTAGTATTATCTCGATACAGTATCGCTTAAATTATTTCTTATTTTTAAAATAAATACAATAAATAAGTCTCAGCCTACCTTGACTGAGTCGACCATGAGCAGGTCAGGTGACGGTAGGGAGACTTCGTATGAAAGCTGTTCAGTCAGTGGGGCTGGGTCCGGTCTGCCGCCTTCTCCGGAGGGAGGGTCTGACAATGGTCAGTCCAATGCCCGGGGGGATGGGCAGTCCCCCCGGAAGTATAAAATTAAACGGTCCCACTCTCGGCACCGTTCGGCCTCGAGCTCTTCTTCGGCCCACAGGTCTAAAAAGAGAAGGCATCACTCGAGGTCGCCCTCTGATGTCTGCGCGTAGACGCTCGGTTATCGGGGCTAGTTGCCGGTCTCCTCCTTCGGAGTCACCAACCTCTGCTCCTGATAGCCGATGGCTTCGACATCAGAGCCCTACCCCGCCCGCAGGTAGGTCTTCAGATGAGCAGTTTCATCAGTGGGCGCTGTTATGGAGCAATGGGCTCGGAGGTTGGTTCGCTACCTGGCTCGGCCGCCGTGGCCTTCGGCTCTCTGGGTGACCAGGTGAGGCGGTTGGACCTTCCTGGTCGCAGGTGCCTTCTTGGTGCCGTCGACTCTGCAGCAAGTGTCCCCCACATGGCTGCGGCGCGGGGGCCACACCGTGCCCTTATCTCTGCTCTTCTTCCTTCAAAACCTGTTTTGAGTCCTGGGAGTGTTTTGGCGCCCTCGGCGTCATGCCAGCCTCTTAGGCGCTTTCTCCTCGGTGTCGGTGCTGCACTCGGCGCCGTCCTCCTGGCGCCATTTTCGGCGCCACGTGGCCTCACAGCGTCGTTCTCGGTGCCGTGTGCCTCCTCGGCGCCTGCGGCTCTCAGGGACTCCTCTTTTCACTTGTTTCCTTCTTCCTCCTCTTCTGAATTTCATTCCTTTCCTGTCCATACAGTCCCTCCTGGACTGTCAGGAGATGACGTTGAGCCTGACCCAGACTTTCGGTTGGGTGATGAAGTGGACGAAGCAGGATTTATTACTGCTACAGAGCCTGTGGTCGAGGACCTATCCTTTAAGTCTCTGTTGAAAAATCTGAGTTCCACACTTTCTCTCCAGACTACAGACATCAATCCTGGGAAATTGTTGAGACTCCAATATCTTCATGCCTCGGAGATCCCTACGGATTTGACTCCTCCGATTCAGCCTTCATTCGAGACGCTGTCTCAAATGGTATGGAATAATCCTGCTCTTACCCCTTCAGTGGCTAAATCCATTGATAGGAAATATTCAGCCCCCAAGGATCGTCCCATTTTGGCATCTCAAGCCTTTTCGGATCGTATTGTAGTCCTGGCAGAGAATGATAAGGTCGTTCTTCCTCCAGCTACTACAGCTCGACCTATTAACAAAGAATCTCGTAAGATAGACACCTTAGGTAAGAGAGTCTTGCTGCTTCTACTCTAAGTATGTGATGCCAGTTACCAAGGCTATTTTCTCAGTATGAGTATATCCTGTGGCATTCTATTAAACAGATGGTTGAAGCCTACTGGAGTCTGATTCAAAGCCAGAGCTTCTTCAAACCATTACCAGAGGTATTGAATCTAATAACCAGCAGGTTAAAGCAGCCATGGATGCTTTTGACACTGCTTCCCGTTCAGCGGCTGCTGGTATTTGCACCTGCCGTCATTCCTGGCTCGCCGTCGCTTCGAATGGCGCGCAGCAGGTGATAGCATTGCCTTTGACCGGTGCATATCTTTTTGTCCTCAGGTAGAGCAAGCTCTAAGTTACACAAAAGACTAGGTCAGCCATTAAGTTGGCTCGGCCCCCTCCTGCCCCCTCTCGAGGGCATGCCAGTAAACGACATTTTCATAATCGCCAGTCCTTTCGAGGCAGAGGCAGAGGAAGTTTCCATAAGAACCAACCGCCCAACCTCAAAAGAAGGCGCAACAGAAAGCGCAAGGGCCCAAAGCGCCCAGCGCTACCTTATGAATTGCCGGCCCAAGTTCCATCTCAGCTGCCCGAGGTGGACTTTTCCTCTCCGGTGGGAGGTCGTCTGATTCACTTCTACAACCAGTGGAAGTCCATAACCTCAGACAAATGGGTCCTTCGGATAATTTGCGAGGGGTATTCACTCAATCTTGTGGAGACCCCTCCGGATCGTCCCCCCAAACGACAGCCCAGGTTGTCAACCCTTCAGTCAGACCTTTTCGCCGCCGAGATTCGGGGCCTTCTGAACAACAGGGCAGTAGAGTGGTTGCCACTGCACCAGCGAAACGAGTTCTACTCCCATTACTTTCTGGTTCCAAAGAAGTCCGCATGGAATGCACCCCATTCTAGATCTCAGAAAGCTAAACAAATTTCTCCCCAGGAGAAATTAAATATTTCTGGGAACCCTGTTACCTCTGCTCCACCAACATGACTGGTTAGCCTCCCTAGATATGCAGGACGCTTACCAGCACATTCCTGTTCACCCGAGTCATCACAGATTCCTGAGGTTTGTGGCTCTGGGACAGCACTATCAGTTCAGAGTCCTGCCCTTTGGGCTATCCTCGGCGCCCGTGAGTTTTACAAAATGTTGTGCAGTTCTCGTAGCGCACCTCAGAAAGTCGGAATGTGGGTGTTTCGCATCTGGACGATTGGCTTCTAGCAAGTCCCCGCTGGGCAAGGGACTCTGGGCGCAGTGGAGACGGCCTCGTGCTTTCCTTCGTCCATGGGAGTGCTGCTCAACCTCAAGAAATCGCAACTGCAGCCCTCCCAGAGGCTCCTTTTATAGGGACTTTCTGGACACCTCCTGTGCGAAGGCTTTTCTTCCAGAAGACAGGAGGAACGATATCCTTCAGATGGCCCGTCACATTGAGGAAAACAGCTCAGTCACAGCTCTCGATGCAACGGATGCTAGGCCTCATGGCATCCTCAGTGTTCACTGTACCCCTAGCACTGCCTGCACATGAGAACCACCCAGTGGATGCTCAGTACTCAGTGGTCCCCAACCACTCACCCGCAGTCCTATCTCATCAAGGTGACAGAACCTTTAAGGAGGTCACTCACCTGGTGGTCTCAAGAGAGCAATCTCCTGGAGGGGTATCCCTTTGCTCCTCTGGACTATCAGATCTCCATTACCACGGACGCATCCCTAATGGGGTGGGGAGCTCACTGTCAGGCTCTCCACACTCAAGGTGTATGGACTCAAGTCGAGTCCCAGCTCCACATAAACTTCCTAGAAATGAGAGCCGTCCTTTATGCGGTCCGAGCTTTGAAGGACATTCTGTGTCACAAGAACATTCTCCTTCAAACGGACAACAAAGCAGTGATGTAGTACATCAACAAGCAGGGCGGGGCTCACTCTTACCCCTTATGCAGAGAAGCAATGAGGGTATGGGAATGGTGCTTGGAGCACAGGGCTCTAATTCAAGCGGTGTGTCTGCCAGGTGTTCAGAACGAACTGGCAGACCGTCTCAGCAGAACAGAGACAGACCCTCACGAGTGATCTCTCGACTCAACCATAGTTCAGTCACTATTCGAAGAGTGGGGAACTCCAGACCTGGACCTTTTTGCATCCCCACTCAACGCAAAACTGCCTCTCTTCTGCTCCAGAAATCCAGGGCCTGGCATTTTCTGTCAGGATGCTTTCAGGCTGCGGTGGACAAAACGCTTTCTTTCCACCTTTCCGCCTCTTCCTCTAATTCAGAGGGTACTCCTCAAGTTCGAATCCCAGGGAGATAAAATGATTCTCATTGCTCCCTTTTGGCCTCGGCAGCTGTGGTTTCCACTGCTCAACAATATGTTGGCAGTTCCTCCGAGACCACTTCCCCTGCAGATGAACCTTTTGACTCAGGGACCGGTGGTCCATCCCAACCTGAGATCACTTCACCTTCACGCTTGGCTCCTGAAGAGGTCGAAGTAAACCGGTTCAACGTCTCTCGAAGAGTTTCAGATATTCTTCTGGCTGCACGGAAGCCAGCCACTCGGAAAACTTACACAGCCAAGTGGAAGCGTTTGTCGCTCTGGTGTGCAAAGTCCTCTTTGAATCCCTTTTCCTGTCCACCAGATAAGGTTTTGGAGTACCTTTTGGACCTCTCAAATTCAGGTCTGCAGTACTCTACAGTCAAAGTTCATCTTAGTGCCATTTCAGTGTATCATGAGCCTTATTTCCTTAACTGTAGCTCAGTTACCTATGGTTAAGAGGTTTCTTAAGGGATTCTGCATACCAGACCTCCTACAAGATGTCAATCGCAGCCTGGGACATTAATCTTGTGCTAGACATGCTCACTGAAACCTTTTGAACCTCTGGCTACCTGTGAGCTAAAATTTCTCACTTGGAAGACTGCCTTCCTAGTAGCCATTACCTCAGCCACGAGGGTCTCTGAGATACATGCCCTCCGTGATACTGTGGTTCCATAAGGACAAAGTAGTTCTTCATACTATCCTAAATTTCTTCCTAAGGTTGTGTCAGAATTTCATCTAAACCAACCTTTGGTCCTTCCTCTTATTTTATGGACTCTCAAAAATGAAGGGAACGCTCTTCATTCTTTGGATGTTAAGAGGGCATTTCGTTTCTATCTAGATAGAACCAAGGATTTTCGCAAAGCTCAGCAACTGTTCGTTTCCTTCAGTGAGACCCGGCTGGGTCAACCTGTCGCTATCAGATGTATCTCATCATGGCCAGTGGCGTGCCTTCGTCACTGCTATTCCATGGCGCAGGTTAAGTTGGAGGGTAGAGTTTACGCTCATTCTACCAGAGCGGTTACGGCATCCCAAGCGGAAATCCAGAACGTGCCCATTGCAGACATCTGCAACAAGGGCCACCTGAGCCTGAGTGCATACTGCTAAACATTATGCACTAGATGTCCATGCCAGACGATATTCTTCCTTTGGCAGAGCCATCCTCAATGGACTTCTGTCTTAGAAACGTGAGCCCTTGGTCTCTCCTGCCGCCCTCTCGGGGGATTATTAGCTCGGTACTCTCCCAATAGTGTGAATGAGTGGTGGAGACTTATGTCCAGGAAGATATGAAAATTACGTACCTACCGTAATTCTTGATCTTCTTGGACGAGTCTCCACCACTCATTCACACGCCCACCCTCCATCCCCCGAGCTCACCTTTCTTGTTGATCTTCACTCCCTCAAATCTTTAGGCCGTGAAGACTTCTTTATTGACCCTTCTTACACGGGTCGCCCGGACTATCTTATGTCCGGTTTTTAGGTTAGGCTACCCTTCTAGGTTAGTTACGCTGCACCTCCTTGGTAAAAAAGGTACTGAGGCGGTTGGAGGGTCGAGCCTTGACATAATCGTTACCGCCGCAGCTAGGGGCTCGGGCGCACGTTCCTCGCGGGCGCCATCTCTGGCGCCACCCTCCTGCAAAAGTTTGCTCCGATGGGTCCTAGTGCCTCCGGCGCAGATCCCAATAGTGTGAATGAGTGGTGGAGACTCGTCCAAGAAGATCAAGAATTACGGTAGGTACGTAATTTTCATTTTCTGCACTTGCCATGCTACAAGTGCATTAATCCATGACACAGCATGGTTGTACTGTAGAACTAATCCATGCCTGGGTGGTTGGAAGCACTCTGCGGTCTCACGCCACCCCCCCTCCCCGGCATGGAATGATTCTGCAATAGAACCATGCTGTGTCGTGGATTAATGCTTACTGGATTCCCATGCTGTAGGAATGTTTTGATCTTTGTTGGGTTCAGAGTTAGATATTTTGTCTGCAGAGTCCTTCAGCAACAGAAAAACCTTTCTACGGCTACAGAATGGATGAGCATTCCTGCTTGTAATGTAAGTAATGACTTTGAATTCATATAATAATTCATGGAGTGTTGCTTTTATTTTGGCATTCCATGGTTGGGTTCAGAGAGGTGCAGTTCATAATTTTGTAATTCTAATTACATTTCTTGGTTTTAAATCCCAGTACAATGCAGATACAGTCATACTCTACTGGTGAGAAATTACTGTCAGTTGTAATATTATAGAACATGTGTACTCCATTTCTTTTTACATTGCAGTTTGCCTTCTTGGCAAGTTCAGGTGAATTACAATATAAATTTGAGGTACAGCTGTAAAGATATATTATATGGTAGTCATTCTTTTTACTTTTTGCATGAAGGGGTTGATGTATAACATGGGTCCTGTATAAGTCTTAATTAAATTTTGTTATGTATTTGATAACTGGGAGGACTCTTAGACACCCAGTATCTGTTTTATAAGGGTGACTCTTAAAGGTGTTTAAGAAATTGTTTTTGTACTGTTAATGCCTTCCCATTTTTCTGTCCATATTAGTCATAGATTTTGATGTGTTAAGTCTGTTTGCCTGCTGTATTTGTCCACCACAGTGTGTACACTGAAATCTCACGCTGTATCTCCCCCCATGCTTCCCTTCACTGCCAACTTTAGAGATTGCCCGGATCTGCAGTCAGACATCTTAGGGCCGGCTTGTGCCTGCTGGGGAACCCTATGCTCGTCGTCTGGGGCTGTCTCCTGGATGCCAACTTTACTTACTGTTTCTGTGTGTCGGCTTCTCTCTGATGGGGGTCTCTCTGTGACCTGGAAGGGGGGAGAGCTCATTGGATGCGGCTGAGGGTCTCCTGTACTGGTACGACAGGGGGCTCGTGGCATGGTGATGACTGTGGGGTCATCATCCGGTGTACCGCTGCCATATTTCTGCCTTTTGTCCCTGCCCACCCCCCTTTGATCTCCTGTACGCTAAGGCTGGGGGGGGACCTGAGTGCAGTATGTGCAAAAACTTGTAGCTAGTCACCCTGGGAAGTTGATATCCCTAGCACTTCTGCTACAGAGGCTTCATAAGGAGATTAGCAACTCCTTAAGCTGCACACGCACACGCACACGCACACACACACACACACACACACACCCCAACCCACTGGAACACTATTGTTTTCCTGCAGTGTTTGAAAAGGGAGAAGAGTAGCTACTGAGGAGAGAGGGTTTCGGCATAGTTACAAAGGGAAAAAAAATTTGATTATGTAACAAAATATGGCCTAAATATATAGAGAATAACGGATGGGGTGTTGTATATTAGAAGTTTTATTTATTTATTTTTTAACACACACAAGGTGATACCACAGAAACCATGAGTGTGAAGCTCAAGGGGTTTTTTAATGGTATTATGAATTGTGAGTGTGTTTATATAACAAAAAGAAAAAAAAACAATAATCTGACACCCCATACTACATTTTATATAATTGCGTAATGGTTTAGTGCTGAGTGGTACAAAGATTAAAAAAAAAAAAAAAAGCCTTGCCATTGTCCGTTCTGTGGCATTTCATTTCTGTGAGTGTGAGATGACCATGGTGTTCGAAAGTGGTGTCAGTCCAGTCAGTAAATGGGCTCACCAGTAATTTTATAGTGAAATAGATCGACCCTAAAATGGGGAAACAGGAGGACATCTACAGGGATGAATTTTTCTTTTTTTGTTGTTACCTTCACTTGTCATCCCTTGTAGTATTTTCCTTCTTTCTTTTTTTTTTTTTTTTTCCTTGTGTATTATGTTTTTCCACCTACCCTAGCCCCCAGCTCACCACTCCTTCGGGCTGCACATGCCTCTGATGCCCACCAGTCTATCCCTCGCTGCCAGCTCCTGCCACCGGGTTCCAGCTTATCCCTGATATGGGGGAAGGGGGGCACGGAGGAAAGAAGTTGCTGTCTCTGATCCCGCCAGAACTACAGGCGTAGGGACGGGAGTGGTGCGCCTTGGGGCTGTGGTATGGTGGAACGGGCAGCTGTTATCTAGCTGTCTGAGACTGGCTTTTTCCATTTTTCTGTCCCACCCTTTTCCCACTAATACGTGGAGCTGCAGTGGTGTCTTGGGGCAGGGACATCTGGCAGCATGTGGGTACCCATGCCACCAAGGACATCACCACAAGCTCCCACCAGAAGCTGCTGAAGAAGCGGCACAGCCCCCGACAGGAAGCTGCACAGTGACACTCCTGGAACTCTCTCCTCGGGCCAGCCTCTGCCCTGATATCCGACTCAGGGCACAAACCTGGATTGCCAGTGTGCCAGAGCAATGCACCATCGCTCAGTGCCACAGAACCAGACCCTTTTATTTTTTTTCATCCAGTTTTTTGCATTGAAACTTAGCACTTATTAAAAATTGTCAGTCTAAACTGTAGACGTAACATGACCTTGAATTTAAAACTTCCCACTTCGCCACCACCTAAAAGAAGTTTTGAGTAATTTACCCAGGTATGTGGAAGTGGAATTTACGTCTTTAGCATTGGTAGTACAGTAGTCTGTTTGTTTGTTTATACTGTATGTAGGAATTCATACCAGTTGTTTCCAGTATGCAGGGCTCCAGATAAGATTTTTTGGGATGAGTACTGTACCTCTCATTTTGATAGCAAGGTGAGTAAAACCAAATTAAGATGCGTACAAATGTTTGGACGGAGTGGAGTGAGAAGTACAGTTTTAAAAACAATGTAGTTTTTTTTCTAGATGAACTATTCAAGTGCCAAAAATACTCCAGATAATGTTGGCAGGTAGGAGTAATTTACTCACCAGTTTTAAAATATAGTGAATAAAACAAACTGGGATGGGTACAAGTGCTGTAAATCTGAAAAAAAAAATGCTCCTTTTGAATCACCAGTTACATTATGAAGCACTATTCTTTAGCGTGAAAAGTATTTATAAATGTTAGGTGAGTACTGGTACTCATCACAAACATTTTCTAAAGTGTATTTCCTAAAATGAGGTGAGTAAAATAGGTCAGTACTCACTTAGCTGGAGCCCTGCCAGTATGTATAATGTTATTTGGTATTTTCTAAACAGTTTTATAAATAAAAAGATTTTCAAGACTTGGTTACAGTTCAGAGTGTTGCATACCAGGTTAGGTGTCTGTATACTAATAAAAATCAAGAAAACGCCACTGAACCGAATTTGTTTATATACACTTTTGGCTTCCTTTGCAGATGAACTCAAACTAATGTTGGCTTCCTTGTCTTATTTGCAGGTTGCCTAAGGATGGCTTCCTTCCTTGGCTCTTCCTCTTGCTGTACACTCCAGTCGGTCTGTGCTTGCTGTTTCTCAGGGTATTTATTGGTGTGCACGTGTTCCTGGTCAGCTGTGCGTTGTCAGACAGCCTCGTTCGACGGTGAGTCTCGTCTTCATCTGAGTTTGGTTATATTTATTTGTTTTCCTGACATCTGTTGTGAGTGCTGGGGATGGGGCTTAGTCAGATACTGCTAATTGCAAGTATCATCAAACGATAGTAAATTGCAGTATTTTTCATTAGCTGCATTGTTTGTTTTTATTAGCTGCTGGCACATTTTGTGATGTCAGTAAATGGAGAGCATTGGGGGCCCACTCCATGCAGTAGAACAGGGATAGTTTTTAGCTGCTTTTTTATTATGCTTTAGAATTCAGATTATATCAAATCAAGACCACTGCTCAACTAACGAGGACTTGTTAGCTGAGCAGTGGCCTTGATTTGCTATAAGGAACTCGGTGATAAAATGCTGTTAAAAAAAAAAAAAAAAATCCCTATTCTACTCTGTGCAGCACATTTTGTGATATCAGTAAATGGAGAGTGCGGGAGGGTGTTTCAACAGTAGGGAAGTAGCAGTATTTGGGCTGTTTGATCCACGGAGCCAAATACAATCTCTTTCCTTGTTAAATACAGGCAGCAATTAAACATGTTTCAGTCCACTTGGGGCCAGGTGAGGGTTATTACATGATTGGGGTGGGCAGTACTAGGAAGCTGCTCTATAGGTAAGTACGGGTCCTGCATTATATTGTACATTACCACCAATCACAAGGATCTGCTCCACAATTATGGATTTAGCCAAATTATCTGTGACCATACCAGGCTAAATAAGTCTTCTAAGAACTCGCTTCTTGATTTGGTAATGGTCAACAGATCAAACAAAATCGGGGAAACTGGCTCTCTGCCAGACTCCATCAATGATCATGCTACATTCTTTTGTGTATGGTCCAACAGGGCTGTTCGGAGACTCCGACCTACTGTCCAATGGTTTCACAACTGCTCAAAGTTAGCAGTTCCCGAATTTTTGGAAGACCTTCATAACATCAGCTGGCATTACCTAGACTCACTGACGGATATCAGCTATGCCCTAGACTTTTTGTAACTGAATTCTTCGCAGTAGTACATAAGCACGCTCCTTTAACAAGCAGAAGATATAAAGGTTTAAAATTCAGATAGCTAACAAAAAAATTATTCAAAACCATGAAAAATCGAGCCTGGACCAAATTCAAAAGTACTAGCCTGGAATCTGATTGGGAGCATTATAGAATACTGTGAAATGCCTGCAAAAATGAGTCACCTCAGGGAGCAGCAGACCTCAGACTTTTCTGACCCTAAAGGTTTTTGGAAATGCATAAATAACTTAGTGAATCCCACGAAAGAGCAGCATCAGCTAAGCCTGGAAAATAACGGCAATGATAAAGCTGATCCACAGGATATATATAATATCTTCAATAACTACTTTTGTGACTTTGAGAAACATCACCTCTTGCCTAAATTGCAGCCCCTCTCGTGTGGCAAAATCCATTGATCCACCCATTATTAACCAACCCTTATTTTATTTTAGGGCAGTCACTAGCATGCAAGTTTACAAATTGCTGTGGGGTATAAACATAGACAAATCTGCCGGGGCTGATGATCTTCATCCCAAGTTCTTAAAACTAGTCGCCCCAACCATAGCCCACCCAGTATCTAGGTTAATCAGCCTCTCCCTTGAACTCCGGCAAGTACCTGACCTCTGGAAATGTGCACAGCAACACAAGTAGGTTAGAGAATTATAGACCCATTTCTGTTCTGTCAGTACTGTTAAAGGTTATAGAGAAGATCATTCACACCCAGTTAACTGACTGCCTAGAACAAATATTGTCTACTGAATGAGCAACAGCATAGGTTTCGGCATAATCAAGGCACAGACACTGCCTTGGTGGGGTTCGTGGACACCGTATGTAGAGCTGTGGACAAAAGTCTATTGATGGGAGCTGTGTTCATCAACCTTACAAAGGCACTATACCTGGTTGACCATGATTTACTAATCACCAGGCTAAAAACACTTGGATGTGCGCCCCCAGTGGCTGGCTGGTTCAACAACTACCTAGAAAACAGGACGCAACAGGTCAAAATGGGATCAGCTTTATCTAATTCAAGAACTGTTGCGTGCGTGGTACCACAGGAGTCCACAATTTGACCTCTGTTATTTTTGCTTTTATAAATGATGCCCCCACAGTCTGCACCAATAGTAGCATCGTGCTCTGTGCAGATGATGCAGCACTATATAGTCTGGCAAATGGAGATTGAGATCATCAACAAAAACTTAAATAGAGAATAATGCA
The DNA here is from genome assembly GCA_016271365.2 of Neoceratodus forsteri. Lineage (NCBI taxonomy): Eukaryota > Metazoa > Chordata > Ceratodontiformes > Ceratodontidae > Neoceratodus > Neoceratodus forsteri. The sequence goes on from CM057454.1 coordinate 580,875,962, forward strand.
TATGTAGGGAGTTGATATGGAGTTTTTTCACACACCCAAGTTGTGTGATAATATGTAAACCTCGGGGCGAGCTCAGAGGTTTAATGTATCCCTAGCAGTGTGGAAAAACTTCATTTCTATTCCTACATATGTTTTATTTTATAATAACTGGCACCAAAACAAATTAAATATAAATATTACCACTCACGAGGCAGACGAAAAATGCTCTACTTCCTTACCAATAGGCACGCCCCACGCTATTCAAAGACTGACATCTCATAACGTATGTAGCGTGAGGCGTGCCTACTTGTAAGGAAGTAGGAGCATTTTACAGCGGGTCTCCGTGTTGCTTTTGCTGTGTTTGAAACTGTTCAGTTTGGAATGCGAGTGGTGCAGGCTTCTTGGTGCGAGAAAGTCACAGTTCTGAAAAACGGGTTGATAACAGGGATCACCAATTATTATATGGTGATCTAAGCTCTCTTCATAGGTGGTTTGAGGATAGCAGGATGATTATTAATGTTACAGAAACGCACGCGATACTACTGGGGTCGGCCTATAAAACTAGAGCGAATGCAGACAAGTTAGTTATCAGTATCAACCTACGGAGGGAGCCCGTTGAGATGGTTACTGCTTTTCAAAAACCTCTGTGTTCTCATAGACTCAAACCTGACTTTTGGCCGCCATACAAACGCCCATATGCAGGATCCACCAAAAGTTCGGTCAGCTCTACCGAATAAACATATTTCTGACATCTGATGCCAGGTTAAGCACTGCAAGACACCACACTTGCTTTCCTTATTAGAGTATGGCGCCTTGGTACCTAAAGCCAATCTTGACTCTTAAAAAAAACTCTACCATAAAATCTCTACATGTGCCAGTCAGCATGGTAACTGGTACATCATTGCACAGTTCTAGAAGGGTTAGGGTGGCCTACGCTTGAAGTGAAATCCAAACTAGCTCTAGCAGATTTCAGTTTCAGACTGTTAGACAAGCAACAGCCTGTGAATCGGGCATGCCTGCTTCAACCAGTTTACACCAGACTAATGCAAATAAGGGTAGGGCTTGGGGGCAGACTAGGTGGGCTTAGTGGTCCTTATCTGATGTCAATTTCTATGTTTCTAAACTACAAAAGATCAACCCAAAATCTTTGTCTCTCGATCCCACGAAGGTCTACTAGCATGGGCCAAAAATCATTTCGTTTCATACCCTCTCTCTATGGAATACTATCCCTGTTCAAATCAGAATGCTACCCAGTTATGCCTCTTTTTCAAAAACACTGCAACCATCTCTTCTACACTGTGCAAATGTTTATGCTATGCCTGAAATCCTATGCATATTCCTGATGCCTCTTTATCTATATGCTGTGAATTATTAGACTCCTTGGTCATTTGTACTATGTATGCCCATGCCTTAGCATTGTTCAGTGGCATAACCACACCCCAACTATGCATTATAGCATCTGTGTACATTGTTACTCATCTGTTTGTAATATAATGTTGCCTATTATACTATTGTACACTGACTTATGCCTGTACAAGGTGCCTTTGGCGCCAGTGTATCTCACCCGGTCATCAAAATAAGTAAGGGATAAGACATGACGAGGTGTGGTTTATGACTTGATAAGCGCACGCCCCAGGTGCGTAATGAGGCACAAGGCGCTTGCGCCGAGTGACTTTAGCACCTGGGAAGTGCTCTTATCAAGCCATAAACCACACCTCTGAGTGTCTTATTCCACTTATAAAATGGGCACTGCACTTTTGTAAATAAAGTAGAAACAGAGTTGTGTGGTTTAAAAGTTGAAGATATTTATTTGACAACAATCTTAAAAATAAGATAAAATAGTTCCTAATTGGATTCATTAGCAATCAGTTTTCTTAACTAGAACAGTTAAATGACACTGGATAAAAAAGGAAAGAGAATTGCAACAGTAGATCATGTTAAAATTCATTTTAACATGTACTTTTGAGGTGTGTTTATGTATTTTTCCCCCTTTGCTACTTAGGAAGCTTGTTTTTATTTAGATTTACAGCTCCATAGATTGGGAGTGCGCGTGTCCGTTAGTGGCTACTGTAGTTTACGGTTCTCTCTCTCTTCTTCCGTTTTTTGTGTTTATGTATTTTTCCCCCTTTGCTACTTAGGAAGCTTGTTTTTATTTAGATTTATAGCTCCGTAGATTTGAGTCCGCGTGTCCGTTAGCGGCTACTGTAGTTTACTGTTCTCTCTCTCTCCTTCCGTTTTTAAACACTTGTGGAATGCACTTGTTTTGTGGAATGCACTTGTTTGGTGGGCTTTCCGTTTAATGGTAGGAGGATGGGAACTCAAGGTGAGGACTGCAGTGCAGTTATGTTTAAATATAATTTTTTTCTGGGATGCAGTTTTTTTTGCGGGACGTATGGATAGAAGTTGTGATAGCATGCGGATCGCTCGTTTCACTGAGCAAATTTAAAAGATAAGTTACATGGCTCAGAATGACGTATTTTTTTTACTGTTTCTGTAAAATGTGTGGTGGGGGGCGGGGGAGAGGCAGTAACATTCTCCAGTTCGGGTAGGCAGCCAGAGTTTTAAACAGTGGAGGTTGGAAGGATCTATCTTCTAAGTAGCCCTGACTGGCTGAAGAGGTGCCGGTTGCCACTATATGCGCTGATAAGGACACGGCAAAAGGCACCTCTTAGCCAATCAAGAGCCTGAAATATCCCAACCCATTTTATAAAAACAAATAATTAACAGGATATCACATAGTTTCTTTAGTATATCCAAATGTGACATTTCTTTAACCTCTTATAATTCTAGTAGTTTTCTGCTCTTTCTATATCGGCTTTCCTGTATGGGCACCATATTTGGCTGCCCTATTCTAATAACGGTCTTGCATATGATATGATTAATACAATGGTACTGTTACCTCGGCTTTCCTGCTAATTATGTTTCTTTTAATTGCATCCAGTACTTTATTGATCTTTGACACTGCAGTCATTCAGTGGTCCTTTGGGTCAGAGGAAAGTCCTTTTCTTTCATTACATAGAAACCTAGAAGCTGTCATCAGAAAAGGTCCTCTTTGCCCACCTGTACTGCCCAAAAGTCCCTGCCTAGTGGACCCTAATTGATGTCTGGCCTTAGCAACCCCCAGCCCTGTTACTAAGGTCCCCCTGTTCCTATCCCATGCATGTTTGAAACCTGTTGCCATTTCAGTACCCACTACCACTGCTGGGAGACTGTTCCAGGCATCCATCACCCTTTCCGTGAAGAAATATTTTCTCCCATCCCCCCTTCCAGCTTCAAATCATGCTCCCTCGTCCTTGAGCGTCTCTTTCTGTGCAATATGCCACCCTCCTGTACCTTATTGATGCCCTTGAGGTATTTGAATGTTTCTATCATGTTTTCCCTTTCTTTCCTTTCCTCCAGTGAGTACATATTTTAATTCCCTGAGTCTTTCCTCGTAGGGCTTCTGATGCAGGCCATGTACCATTTTGGTCGCCCTTTTCTGTACCACCTCCTTCTTGAGATGGGGTCTCCAGAACTGGACACAACACTCTAGGTTTGGCCTCACCATTAATCTATATAGGGGTAACACTACCTACCTTTTTCAGCCGCTGATACCCCTCCCTGTGCTCCCCAGCATCCTACTAGCCTCTACTGCTTTATCACACTGCTTTTGCTACCTTCAGGTCATCAGATATGATGACCCCCCCAGATCCCTTTCCTGTTTATTGTTAACACCTTCACCCTTAAATGATGCATTGCTCTAGGGTTTCTGTGCACCATGTGCATAATTTTACATTTTATGGCGTTGAAGCCCAGTTGCCAAACCCTTGACCAGTCTTCCATTTTTTTTTTTTTTTTTTTCAGATCTTTTTTCATTGTCTCCATCCCCAGAGTGTCCTCTCTGTTGCATATTTTTGTGTCATCCACGAACAGGCATACTGTTCGTCTGCAATGTCTCTATTAAAGACATTGAAGAGGACCGGTCCCAGTACTGATCCCTGTGGCACCATGTTAGTTACCTTACCTTCCTCTGAGTGAACTCCATTTACCATCACCCTCTGAGCTCTGTCACTTAGCCAACTTTGTACCCATTTTACTATCTTTGGACCCACTTTCACGCTGCCTAGCTTGTTTACCAGTCTTCATGTTGAATAGTGTTGAAGGCCTTACTGAAATCCAGGTAGGCCACATCCACCGGTCCTCCCTGCTCCACCTCCCTGGTAACCCAGTCAAAAAAACTATTAGGTTTGTTTGGCAAGCTCTACCTTCCTATGAACCCATGCTGCCTCAGATCCTGCAGTCCACTTGTGTTTAGGTATTCCCCAGTCCTTTCTTTAAGTAGAGTTTCCATAACCTTGCCCACCACCGAAGTCAAGCTTACAGGTCAGTAGGTTCTTGCCTCCTCCCTATTTTCACTTTTGTGTAGTGGAATCGCATCCACCCTCCTCCAGTCCCCCGGAACTTCCCCTGTATCCAGTAACAGATTGAACAGGACCATCAGGGGTGCAGACAGTTCCTCCTCTAGTTCCTTCCAGGCTAGGAAGAATCCTTATGCCTGGCAGCCCGGGACAATAGGATTCCTGTGCGGGGCAACCTAAACGACTTTTTCACCTACCCCTTAGGCAACTGAAAAGTAAAGTCCTGGTTTCGGCAGTCTGCGCATGCTCGAGTAATTCGGGCAAGAATGGTTCATGCGCGACTGCTGAACCCTTTTTTTTTTTTCCCCCCCTAGAAAGAACATGCCTTGCATTTTTGCAGTGCCGCCTGCTCCCAGTATACAGTGCTAATGCGCAACATCGACTCCACCTCCTGGCTGGCTGTAGCCCATCCTCTGCTACATGCTGTGCTGGCATCTCGAGTTCCATTTGGGGGGGGTGGGAGTCGCACAGCCGACTTAGGATATTTTGGTCAGTTGTCAGCTGAGCATCGATTGGGAGAACCACGTGGCCACGTATGCGGATTGGGGGCTCACTACAGATGTGTCAGATTGCCCAACAGTCCCCTTCTTCATGTCCTCAGGCTACCCTGTGCTATCTAGGTGCTCTGATCTGCAGACTGACTGCTCTGCCTGTATTATAAAAAGGGGGGGGGGCATCGTGGAGTGAGGTCTGCGATTGACGGACTTGGGTCAGGCTGAAGCACAAGTGAATAACACAGCAGAACACTACTCAGATCAAGTGCTCTGCCTGTTAACTGAATGAGTGCATGGCTGTGGATGGAGCTTTGTTTGAATAATAAAAAAAAAAAAAAGGGGGAAGTATGTGTGAGTGTGACAAACTCGTTCAGACACACAAGTTGAAGAATAAGACACAGCTAGCCTGTACTAGTCTGCTGTACTGTATATTACCATACCACACAGGTGCTCTGCTCTGCTGCCCTGTAGTAAATTGAGTTTGTGGAGTGGATGGGCTGTTGATTTAAATTAAAAAAAAAAAAAAAAAAAAAATTGTGTGAGTGACAAACTCAGACAGAGGACACAAGTCGAATAAGACAGAGCTAGAACTAGCCTACTATACTCTACTATTACTAATATATATATATATATATATATATATATATATATATTACTACCGAAATACTATACTATATATATAAAAGTACCTCAGCGCAGACCAGGTGCTCTGCTCTGCCACCGTAGTAAATTGAGTTAGTCATCAGTGGGTGGACCTTTGATTTGAATTGGAGAGGGAAAAAAAAGCATTGTTGTGACTAAAAGTCAGACGGGGACAAAAGTTGAATATGACACAGCAGAACACAGCTAGCTTACTGCCTGCCTCGGGTAGGATTACTGTTGTTATATGACCACAGCAGGTACAGACCAGGTGCTCTGCTGTGCCTGAGTGAGTCAGTGGATCTGGATGAACCTTTGACTGAATAAAAAAAAAAAAAAAAAATGAATACAATAAAAATACTATAACCTGCCCTTGTCCAAGTTGTCTTTGTGTGACTGTATTTCTTTGAATCTTGGCTTCCTGGCCAGTGCCCTTTGGGGTAACCATTGCATCAGTGCTTGTGTACTGAGGTTCTTTGTGTTTTAGCTTTTGTGACTGTCTGAGAGTCAGAGACACAAGTCTGTCTACTCATAGTATAACTATTTTAGAGACAGCAGAGAAAACAGGACACAGGAGACATTATATTTTCACATACTGAATTTTTTTATTCAAGTGTCTATATAATACTAGAACTGAAATAAATCACACAGACCCAAGAATGTTACAACAAGAAACTTGAAACTTTATTGAGAAATGTCTGGAGCACATGCTTGTCAAACCACCCTGTTTGGGTTTCTTGGAATTGGTCAATCTGCATATGGCACAATAAATGAAAACGAATGTAATAACCCCCTACCCTAGTACATCTGGTAGCAGGACAACCCCTAGTACATCTGGTAGCAGGACAACCCCTAGTACATCTGGTTGCAGGACAACTGCAGCATCAGCTAATAAACGTAGAGCTCTTGGAAGTGTAGAGAATGCCAAAGATTATGATAAATTCAAACATAAGTGCTCTTTCCAGTATTCATGGAAAGAAAAATACCCTTGGGTTACTTACGAGGATGAAAAAAAAATGTTTTGTCGTAATGGCCAAAAGCATGAAAAAAATAGTAGAAAAAGAAAGTCCCTTTCTGCTTGGTTAGTACCACATTTAGGATAGATAGGACGAGCCACAGCACAGCTCCCGGCAGACAGGGCTGAGGTTCTTTCCTCTTTTGCCCAATCATTTCAGGTTGGGCAATCGAGCCCTGCCCGGGACTTCCTGCGCCTCCTGGGCCTCATGGTGGCCTGCACCAGCGTGGTCCGTTGGGCCCGCTGTTACATGCGTCCCCTTCAATGGGGGCTGGCCAGCCAGTGGTCACAGCACTTCGATCCGCTGGATCAGCTAGTGACAGTGACCCAGGGGATGTGGAACGCTGTCCAGTGGTGGACCGTTCCAGCACATCTGCAGGAGGGCATCCCGTTTGTCCGCTCCGAGCCGACGGTCTCGCTATCGACCGATGCGTCTCTGATGGGTTGGGGTGCCCATCTGGGGGAGCACAGAGCGCACGGCCTCTGGTCCCCTCGGGAGTCCCGATGCCATATCAACCTGCTGGAGCTTCGAGTGGTTCGTCTAGCTCTCACCACCTTCACTCCGTTTCTACGGGGTCAAGTGGTTCAGGTCCAGACGGACACTACCACAACCATGTACTACCTAAACTGCCAGGGCGGGACGCGCTCCATGCCTCTGTGCAGGGAAGCTCTTCGCATTTGGTCACTCGTACGCAGCCTGGAGGCGGATCTCCTCGCCATTCATGTGGCTGGAGCCTCCAACACCCTGGCCGATGCCCTAAGCTGGATAGGGGCTGCGTCTCACGAGTGGTCTCTCCTGCTGGAGGTAGTACAAGATCCTTTCTCCTACTGGGGCATGCCTCAGGCGGACCTGTTTGCCTCCAAGGAGAATGCGAAAATGAGACTGTTTCATGCCCGCCCTCCTCAGCAGGGCTCGCTGCAGGGGGATGCCTTCTCGAGGCCGTGGAACCCGGGCCTCTTCTACGCCTTTCCCCCATTTCCCTTGATCCACAAGGTGCTTCTCAAGGTGAGGAGGGACAAGGCGCAGGTGATTCTGGTAGCCCCAGACTGGCCCCGCCAGTTCTGGTATCCATATCTCCTCAGTCTCAGCTCCAGGCTCCAGAGGCAGCTTCCAGCCCGCCCGGACCTGATCTCAGTCAGTCAGGGGAAGGTATTCCATCCGGACCTTCAATCCCTGCACCTGACGGCCTGGTTCCTGAGCAGCTAGAGTTCCAGGCCTTGGGTCCTTCCGACGAGGTCCTCAACGTTGTTGAGGCGTCCTATAAAGAGTCGACCAGAAAATGCTACGCCTTCAAATGGAAGAGATTCTCCATTTGGTGTCAGGGCAAGGGCCTGGACCCTTCCTCCTGTTCCTTGGCAAGCATTCTGGACTACCTGTGGTCCCTTTCTCAGCAAGGGCTTGATCGACTGACCCTTAAGGTACCTAGCGGCCATCTCTGCTTACAGTGCGGGCGGGGAAGCAGTCGGTGGCGCAGGAGAAGGTGGTCGGGCGCTTTTTCAAAGGCCTTGATCACATATCCCCTCCGGTGCGAGAACCTCCACCTCCGTGGGCTCTACTGCTAGTATTGGCTAAGCTCATGGGCAAGTCAATCAAACCGATGCACAGGTGTGACATCTCTCACCTGTCGTGGAAGACCGCCTTCCTGGTGGCTATCATGTCAGCCACAAGGATGGGAGAGCTCCAGGCACTTTCCATCGAGTCTCCTTATCTGGTCTTCCACAGGGACAAGGTTGTCTTGCGCTTCCACACGAAATTCCTTCTGAAGGTGGTGTCGGAGTTTCACCTTAACCAGGTGTTGACTCTGCCGATGTTCTACCCCAGTCGCACCTCGGAGGCCGAATATAGGCTCCATACTTTGGACCCTAGACGAGCGCTCACTTATTACAAGGAGCGGATGGCTGAAGTTCGGGAGAGGTTCTCAGCTGTTTGTCACCCACGCTGAAGCTGCACTTGCAGACCTGCAGCCAAGCGGATGATAGGCAGGTGGGTCACCTCTGCATAGATCTCGCATAGGTTGGCGGGCATGGAGCCTCCCAGAGGGATAAGAGCTCATTCTACCCGCCATACCGCTGCATCGGTGGCTGCTTCCAGGGACTTCCCTATCCAGGAAATCTGCAGGGCTGCTACCTGGAAGTCAGCACACACCTTCATCACCCACTACCACATCAACCTTGAATCACGCCGGGATGCTGGTTTTGGGGCCTTGGTTCTCCAGTCTTTATTTCCTAAGTAGGGGGTGTGCGCCTTGCCTCCCTCCTCCCAGAGAACTGCTAGGAGTCTGCCCGACAGTGTGGATGAACAACACATCCATGTCCCTAGAAATACAGGTTACTCACCTGTAACAGGAGTTCTAGGAATGGTATATGTTGTTCATCCACACGACCCACCCGTCCTCCCCGGCTTCGACGCACAACCTGGCTTCCAACGGGCTAGATCTGGCGCCATGGGGCGGAGCCGAGAGTTTTACCACCCGGGTGGGTGGGAGGAGTCAGCTTGAAGACCTTCCGGCAAGATTTAAAGCGGCAAGGAACCTGCCTGACAGTGTGGATGAACAACATATACCATTCCTAGAACACTCCTGTTGCAGGTGAGTAACCTGTATTTGTTGAACTTATCTATGAAAGAAAGTCCTGGCACGTATGTACGAAAGCTTGTACTGGAAGGAAGGAGAATGCCAAGGGTGGAACTTGCTGGGTCATTAGAGCAAAACCTTTGGACCAGCACAAATAAATGATTGATGCTGTTATCGAGCAGATAGATACTAGATTCATTAGGCTTCAGTTACCCTCATTTACATGGTTTCAGTGTCTTGACCCCAGTCAGTGGCCTACCAATTTTATATAAAAAAAAAAAAAAAAACTGGCCCAGTGTAGAAATGAACATTTTGAATGTCTCCTAAATCATCTTACGGCAGTAATTTACCAGTGGCTGCCTCTTAAGTTACACCTTCATACCATCCGCAGTCCCACAAAACTGTCTATCAAAGCTTTTGCAAGTAGATCACCTGCATTTAAAGATGCTTTACTTATGGCAGAGTTACTTTACACGCTGTCATGTAGCACTGCTGCTGTTGAACAGGGATTTTCAGCAGTGAACCTGCTTAAGTCCAGTCCAGGAACAAACCTGCAACAGGACACATTGCAGGATGTAATGTCAATACGTGTCAGTGGTCCTGGTGCGGATGATTTTCAACCACATGAGGTGTTTTGTACTGGCTTGAAGATGGGCCTGGGACAAGGCACATTCTTGGCCACTCTCTTTCAAACACCAGCTCTGCCTGTTCTACTACTGCTGCTTCTTCACTAGTTTTAACTGAAGAGTTTATTCAGCTCTAGTCTCACTGATTATCTTAGTTTCATTTGTGATTTCTGGTCTTCAGTCAGCTCAACTAGCAGCATGGCGGGCAGTCACGATACAATTCTTTGTCATCATTCCTCGCGTTCCCTCTCATGGACCTATCTGTCTTTATCCTCTGTTCTGATGGTCATCCATTCATGAGTCACGGAAACAGATATGTCCACTTGCCACTCCACTGGACTACTTTCTCACAGTTTTCTAACTTCAAAACTCTGCAGTGATGTAAATAAGAAATTACAGTGTCAGTGAGTGCCCACTTAGGTATCACTATACTGTACCTATTGATATGAACGATACTTATTATTATATACTATCATACTGTCGGAGCCTACAGTAGTACAGGCCAGGAGGGAGCCCAATGAGCTGCTGTGACCGTCTGCTGAGCCTGCAGGTTGCCCTGCCCAGTGTCCTGCGATATATTTATATATGTTACTTTTTTTTTCTCCACTACTAATCTGTAGACTAGTACTACATCATGCCCTGGTGTTTTGGCAACCCCATGTCAAATTCATAATTTTTGCCCAGTACATGGTGGTCTTCTAAGCATTTAAAATCGGTATTAAAAAAAGTGGGTTACTATGCTTATGTTTGAGTTACACAGTGAGATGTAAAAATCCATAAGGGGTCCGATTGTTTCATACTGTTACAGCATCATTGTTTTAGGCGTTAAGATGGGTGTAAAAGAAAAAGTGAAATAAGGATACATCATTTGTCCTGATGTGTGCTTCATTTTCTTCCGCAGATGCAAAAATAAATAATAAATTACCAATAAGATGACATTCTCTTAAACTAAAAGTGCCAAAAATGTGGGAAATATTTACATGTGTTTATGCATAAAACCGTCAAAATCCATGTCGCTTTCATAAAACGTTTTTGATAGCTGTAGTGTGTGGTTGTGAATGTAGCAAAAGAAAAAATATAGGGGTCACCCTGCTGATTTTGGTTATATCTGCTTTTGAAGTTGCGGTTTCAGAGCTGGTCAGCTCAGGACAAACAATAATTAAAAATCTCAATAAAAAGTAAAACTTGCCAGAAATCTAGTCAAACAATACAAAAGTATATGTAGAATCACAAGAATTATAATATAAATGAAACAGAATAACCAAAGACATAAAGACATTTTTGTAAATTGCCTTGAATAATGTCACCGGCTGCAATTGTGGGAGCACATTTCTTGGCAGCCATCCTGTACATATTTGTAGCTGGACATGACATAATAGAATAAATCATTATTCTAATAATACTGTCATATATTTAAGAATGTACCTGTACCAGTAAACAGCCTTTAAAAGGTTTTCAGCAATGTCTGAAAAATGGGAATTTGCAACACCAGGGAATGTCTTTAAATTGTATTTTTTTTCTATTTCTGTATTGTAAATGAAGCACATGGTGTGTGCTGGCTGCTGGTACTGCTCTATATGTTTTACCTTAATCAAATTACTGTTTCATTTTGCTGCCAGTAATGGGTCGCTCATGATGAGCAAACTTGCCACCGACCATCGAGTCGCCAAGTAAATTAGCATCCTAAATTTCTGCCAGTCAACCCCAGGACAACCGAAAACTTGTCCAGGCAACAAACATTTGGTCAAGGTTGCCTGTTGGCAACCTAATTTAAAAAAATAATTCTGAGCCTGGTTCCTTCGGTATCCTTGAGTGAACCCTGTCTGGCCCCTTAGTTTTGCTAGTTCCCTGGGGACTCTCTCCTCTGTAAAAGGGCTAGTGTCAGGGTGCGAAATTCCAATACCTTAGGTGCCCCAGGGCAGGCACTTTTGCTTCAGGACACCTACAGCGGTTTAGTGCCTGCCCCTTTGAGCACCTACGGTATTTTCACGGAGTTCCGTTTTTTTTTTTTTACTACTCACACTGCTTTTTCCAGTGGGCGCGAGAGGCGTGAGTCCGAGGAACGCAGGCGCACAGCTGACATCCCGAGAGCTGATCATGAGTGTGCTCATCTGGGATGTCAGCTGACTGCTTGCTTGTCTGCTTGATGTGCCATTTTGATGGCACAAAATCGGCTCGAGTCCTCGGCACTGTTGAGGCGGATGGCAGGCGACACACCAATCGGCAGCAGTATTTCTACCTTTCCGCCCCTCCCTCCAGACAGTAAATTTCAGGACTCTGCACAGCCCGCCATTCTTTGGCTTTCTTCAAGAGACAGGTCCTGTTGCCGTAGGGGAATCGCCAAGCGATCGTCGTGACTCTAGCAAGCTACATAATAGGAAAAACAGCTCTTTTAAGAGCTCAGTTTGTTGAATAAAATAAAACTGTTTTTGCGGGGGTAAATTAAACAGTGTTGGTAGCCAGGAGAGGAGTCTGTGTCTTGAGACCACAGGTCTCTCCATTCAGGAGGGAGGGCAGGAGTAAACACAGTAAAAAATAAATAAATAAATAAACTAGGAAGCAAGCAAGTGTAGCAAAGCAGCCAGAAGCAGTCCTGAATGAGATTAAACTGTTCTTTCTGTTGAACTGAAAAAGTCTAACAAGAAGCACTGCAGACAGACAGTGTTCCAAATACATTGTACCAGTCTGCAAATTAAATATCAAAATTGCCTAGTACTGTCCTTTGGATCCTTCCTGTGTTCACTTCTGAGGCAATAATAATTGTTCTAGGGACATGGATATGTTGTTCATCCACACTCATTGGCAGGTATCCTTGCCGCTTTAAATCTTGCCCGGAAGGTCTTCAAGCTTGCTCCTCCCACCCACCCGGGTGGTATAACTCTCGGCTCCGCCCCATGACGCCAGATCTTCCTTACCGCTTGGAAGCTCAGGTTCCCTCCTTAACGCTCTGCGTTTGAGACTGGTTCCTATTTCTCTGTTTGCGGATTTAAAAATAAATTTTGCGAAAAAGACTTCAGTCTTCTATCCCTCGCGGCTGCGATGGACAAATCGACTCCCGGATTTCGGAGATGCCCATGCGGGCAGAAGATGTCTCGGACGGATCCACACTCCACGTGTGTCTACTGCTTAGGCCTTGAGCACGACCCGCAGGCTTGCGACCTGTGCTCATCTTTCTCGGCCTACGTCCTCGAAGACCGTGCTGCCCGATTGCAACTGGGCCGTCCCGAGAAGCGTTTCCCACCGGTGAAGTCCAAGGAGGCCCGGTTGGCGGTGTCCACGGCGGCGGGCTCGGCGGATCAGCTCGAGTGGATGGTCGCCCTCGAAGAGGAGGCGGCGCGGGCCGTATCTTCCTCGGCCGCGGCATTTATCCCGCTCTCTCTGGGCTCTTCTTACATGGCTTCCTTTAAGGAGCTTTGTCTGTCCCTCTCCACTGGAGAAGGGCCTACGTCTGCGGGACCTTATTCTCGGTCCAAAAAGAGGGACAGGGGTAAGTCCCTCCGTCGACGCTCTTGGGAGCGGGAAAGGTCCCTCTCCCCGGGTCGTCGACCGTCGGCTTCGGTCTACCGCTCCGGCCACTGGCCTCACGGTGTCCCCGTCAGGTCAGTTGACCGAGACTCCCAATCGATGAAGTCGAGATTTTCTCGACCTGACGGGCTGTCGCTTTAGCAGCCGAGATTCTCTCCTGTTCCCCCGGGAGGAGTTGAGGATCCCGTGGGCTCGCCTATGCCTCCGGTTCCGGAGCCCTCGGATGGACCATCCGAGCCGAAGGGAGTGCCGGTTCCGGCCGACACCTCCCCGCACCGACCTCGGAAATTCCGGGACTCTCTGTCTCGGTCTCGGACCTCTTCGCGGTTCAGCCGATCCCACCGTGATAGGCGGTCTCGGTCTCGGCACCGCGGTAAGCGGCGTCGCCGCTCGTCCTCCTCCTCGGACAAGGGGAGGCTTCGGCGTAAATTACGTCGACGGTACGAGGACCTTATGTTGCAACAGCTCCTCCTGGCCGGGAGTAAGTCGACCCCGTCGCCTTCCCCGGCCATTAAGTGGCTGTCACCGGAGCGGCCGACACAACCCCTCGACTTATCCGAGGAGCCTATACCCAGGCCGGTAGTTCGGCCAAAACCAGCTGCTCCACCGATTCGTGGAACCTCCCTCCCACAGCCACCAACTGGGGCTCCGACCAGGATTCTCGGTCGGCTAAGGGTCTACCCCATCGGCTGTCAGTTACCCTCACTCCCGACCGACCTCGGCAGGTGAAGGGTGGCTCAGGCCAGAGGCAGCTTTTCGAGGACTCTTCCGAGTCCGAAGATGATTCCTCCTTTTTCTCCAAGCGACTGGACTTGGAGTCTTCAGGAGGTCAGTCAATGGACGATAGCCCGTCGTCCTTCCTAGGACTGCTTCGGCTCATCTCGGAGTCCACCGGGATGGAGCTCGAACCCGTTTCCAAACGGGCCAGGTATCCCCTCACGGAGATTCTGGACCGAGGGGATTCTCCGACGGAGGCCTTTCCGGTGGCCGAGGCCATAGTGGGTCCGGCACTGGAGCTTTGGCAGCGCCCTGCTTCCTGCCCTGCGCCTTGACCAGGATGGCCAGGAAAGTATCACGGTCCCTACGGTACCTTGTCCGGTTTTGAACACCCTCTGCTGAGGGGTTGAGTTACCGATACGGCCGCGCTACCGGGCAACGCCCAGGGATGTGACAAACCTCCTGACAAGGAGTCCAAGAAATTGGACTATGTCGGGCGAAAGTCCACGCTGCCCCTCTCTCGGCCTTCGTCAGCCAGTTCGCCGCCCTCATGGCACATTTTTCTCATGCCCTGTTGGGCTCCCTGGATGAGGTCATCCCTCATCTTCCCGACGATCTGCAGACTACGGTTAAGCAGGTGCGGGACCAGGGCAGGGCAGTGGCCAAACAGCAGCTCCAGACTGCTTTGGATATAGGGGACTCATGTGCCAGATCGGTGGCGGCCGCAGTGGCTATGCATCGGCGGGCTTGGCTGAGGATATCCACCTTTACTTCGGATACCCAGCACAAGTTGGCGGATGTTCCCTTTTTGGGGACTGACCTCTTCGGCCCTGGGGTGGAAGGTCACCTGCAGAGGATCGAGAAGTCCAATGCTACCTTGGACTCGGTCTCTTCCGCTCAGGACAAAGGCCGCAAACCACAGCCTAAGCCCTTTCGTCCTTCTGTGCCCCGGTAGCGCCCGGCTAACAACGTCAGGGCCAGCAGGCTCGACCTTGGCATCCAAAACCCAAGCCCGGCTTCCTCTAACAGGAGGCAGGGAGGAAGGCCCAGGAGGTCCCTCGGCCGGTCCCTCCTCCAAGCCTGCCCAGTGGCGGGCTGAGGGTGTCGCCCCATTCCGTCACTCCCTGGGTCCCCGTGGAGGAACAGCTCCAGCACTTCCGTTCCGCCTGGTCGCTGCTACCACGGACAGGTGGGTCTTGAGGTGGTGGGAAGAGGCCTGCCTCTGGAATTCGAGCAGGCACCACCCTTCAGAGCCGCCGCCTCTCGGGGGGCTCGGGATCCCCAGCCTCACTGGCGGCTCGTCGAGCCGACATCGCTCTCCTCCTCCAGAAGGAGGTGATAAGAGAGGTGGTGGACCCTCCTTCAGACCCAGGGTTTGTGTCCAGGTACTTCCTGGTTCCGAAGCGGACGGGGGGCTGGCGCCCCATTCTCGACCTACACGACCTAAACAAGTTCCTAAGGTCTGAACCTTCAGGATGGTCACTCTGGCTCAGATAATACCATCCTTGGAGCAGCGATGTGGTTCTGCTCTGGATTTGCAGGCGCGTTTTTCCGTCTATCCGTCCGTCTCACCAGAGATTCCTTCGCTTCGAGCGGAAGGATCCCTCTTCGAGTTCCAAGCCATGCCCTTCGGCTTGTCTCCAGCTCCCAGGGTCTTCACCAAATGCATGGCAGTGGTGACAGCATTCCTGCGGCGCCGAGGGGTCCGGGTGTACCCTTACCTGGACGACTGGCTGATAGCAGCTCCCTCCAGGAAGGAGGTGGAGTGGTCCAGAGATCTGGCCCTCCAGGTCTGCTCTCAACTGGGCCTCCTTATCAACGAGGCCAAGTCGGAACTCGAGCCGAAGCAGGTGATTCTATTCATCGGGGCGCAGCTCGACTCTCTTTGAGCCAGAGCGCGGCTCCCGGCGGACAGGGCCGAGGTTCTTTCCTCCTTTGCCCGATCATTTCTGGTTGGGCAATTGCGCCCTGCCCGGGACTTCCTGCGCCTCCTGGGTCTCATGTATCCAGTAACAGATTGAACAGGACCATCAGGGGTGCAGACAGTTCCTCCTCTAGTTCCTTCCAGGCTAGGAAGAATCCTTATGCCTGGCAGCCCGGGACAATAGGATTCCTGTGCGGGGCAACCTAAACGACTTTTTCACCTACCCCTTAGGCAACTGAAAAGTAAAGTCCTGGTTTCGGCAGTCTGCGCATGCGCGAGTAATTCGGGCAAGAATGGTTCATGCGCGACTGCTGAACCCTTTTTTTTTTTTCCCCCCTAGAAAGAACATGCCTTGCATTTTTGCAGTGCCGCCTGCTCCCAGTATACAGTGCTAATGCGCAACATCGACTCCACCTCCTGGCTGGCTGTAGCCCATCCTCTGCTACATGCTGTGCTGGCATCTCGAGTTCCATTTGGGGGTGGGGTCGCACAGCATATAGGATATTTTGGTCAGTTGTCAGCTGAGCATCGATTGGGAGAACCACGTGGCCACGTATGCGGATTGGGGGCTCACCTACATGTCAGATTGCCCAACAGTCCCTTCTTCATGTCCTCAGGCTACCCTGTGCTATCTAGGTGCTCTGATCTGCAGACTGACTGCTCTGCCTGTATTATAAAAAGGGGGGGGGGCATCGTGGAGTGAGGTCTGCGATTGACGGACTTGGGTCAGGCTGAAGCACAAGTGAATAACACAGCAGAACACTACTCAGATCAAGTGCTCTGCCTGTTAACTGAATGAGTGCATGGCTGTGGATGGAGCTTTGTTTGAATAATAAAAAAAAAAAAAAAAGGGGGAAGCATTGTGTGAGTGTGACAAACTCGTTCAGACACACAAGTTGAAGTAGAATAAGACACAGCTAGCCTGTACTAGTCTGCTGTACTGTATATTACCATACCACACAGGTGCTCTGCTCTGCTGCCCTGTAGTAAATTGAGTTTGTGGAGTGGATGGGCTGTTGATTTAAATTAAAAAAAAAAAAAAATTGTGTGAGTGACAAACTCAGACAGAGGACACAAGTCGAATAAGACAGAGCTAGAACTAGCCTACTATACTCTACTATTACTATATATATATATATATATATATATATATATATATATACTACCGAAATACTATACTTATATATAAAAGTACATAGCGCAGACCAGGTGCTCTGCTCTGCCACCGTAGTAAATTGAGTTAGTCATCAGTGGGTGGACCTTTGATTTGAATTGGAGAGGGAAAAAAAAGCATTGTTGTGACTAAAAGTCAGACGGGGACAAAAGTTGAATATGACACAGCAGAACACAGCTAGCTTACTGCCTGCCTCGGGTAGGATTACTGTTGTTATATGACCACAGCAGGTACAGACCAGGTGCTCTGCTGTGCCTGAGTGAGTCAGTGGATCTGGATGAACCTTTGACTGAATAAAAAAAAAAAAAAAAAAAAAATGAATACAATAAAAATACTATAACCTGCCCTTGTCCAAGTTGTCTTTGTGTGACTGTATTTCTTTGAATCTTGGCTTCCTGGCCAGTGCCCTTTGGGGTAACCATTGCATCAGTGCTTGTGTACTGAGGTTCTTTGTGTTTTTAGCTTTTGTGACTGTCTGAGAGTCAGAGACACAAGTCTGTCTACTCATAGTATAACTATTTTAGAGACAGCAGAGAAAACAGGACACAGGAGACATTATATTTTCACATACTGAATTTTTTTATTCAAGTGTCTATATAATACTAGAACTGAAATAAATCACACAGACCCAAGAATGTTACAACAAGAAACTTGAAACTTTATTGAGAAATGTCTGGAGCACATGCTTGTCAAACCACCCTGTTTGGGTTTCTTGGAATTGGTCAATCTGCATATGGCACAATAAATGAAAACGAATGTAATAACCCCCTACCCTAGTACATCTGGTAGCAGGACAACCCCTAGTACATCTGGTAGCAGGACAACCCCTAGTACATCTGGTTGCAGGACAACTGCAGCATCAGCTAATAAAGCGAGCTCTTGGAAGTGTAGAGAATGCCAAAGATTATGATAAATTCAAACATAAGTGCTTTTCCAGTATTCATGGAAAGAAAAATACTCTTCATTTACGAGGATGAAAAAAATGTTTTGTCGACACAAAAGCATGAAAAATAGTAGAAAAGAAAGTCCTTTCTGCTTGGTTAGTACACATTTAGGATAGATAGGACGAGCCACAGCACAGCTCCCGGCAGACAGGGCTGAGGTTCTTTCCTCTTTTGCCCAATCATTTCAGGTTGGGCAGTCGAGCCCTGCCCGGGACTTCCTGCGCCTCCTGGGCCTCATGGTGGCCTGCACCAGCGTGGTCCGTTGGGCCCGCTGTTACATGCGTCCCCTTCAATGGGGGCTGGCCAGCCAGTGGTCACAGCACTTCGATCCGCTGGATCAGCTAGTGACAGTGACCCAGGGGATGTGGAACGCTGTCCAGTGGTGGACCGTTCCAGCACATCTGCAGGAGGGCATCCGTTGTCGCTCCGAGCCGGCGGTCTCGCTGTCGACCGATCGCGTCTCTGATGGGTTGGGGTGCCCATCTGGGGAGCACAGAGCGCACGGCCTCTGGTCCCCTCGGGAGTCCGATGCCATATCAACCTGCTGGAGCTTCGAGTGGTTCGCCCAGCTCCTCACCACCTTCACTCCGCTTTCACGGGTCAAGTGGTTCAGGTCCAGACGGACACTACCACAACCATGTACTACCTAAACTGCCAGGGCGGGACGCGCGCTCATGCCTCTGTGCAGGGAAGCTCTTCGTGGGTCACTGCACAGCCTGGAGGCGGATCTCGCCATTCATGTGGCTGGAGCCTCCAACACCCTGGCCGATGCCCTAAGCTGGATAGGGGCTGCGTCTCACGAGTGGTCTCTCCTGCTGGAGGTAGTACAAGATCCTTTCTCCTACTGGGGCATGCCTCAGGCGGACCTGTTTGCCTCCAAGGAGAATGCGAAAATGAGACTGTTTCATGCCCGCCCTCCTCAGCAGGGCTCGCTGCAGGGGGATGCCTTCTCGAGGCCGTGGAACCCGGGCCTCTTCTACGCCTTTCCCCCATTTCCCTTGATCCACAAGGTGCTTCTCAAGGTGAGGAGGGACAAGGCGCAGGTGATTCTGGTAGCCCCAGACTGGCCCCGCCAGTTCTGGTATCCATATCTCCTCAGTCTCAGCTCCAGGCTCCAGAGGCAGCTTCCAGCCCGCCCGGACCTGATCTCAGTCAGTCAGGGGAAGGTATTCCATCCGGACCTTCAATCCCTGCACCTGACGGCCTGGTTCCTGAGCAGCTAGAGTTCCAGGCCTTGGGTCCTTCCGACGAGGTCCTCAACGTTGTTGAGGCGTCCTATAAAGAGTCGACCAGAAAATGCTACGCCTTCAAATGGAAGAGATTCTCCATTTGGTGTCAGGGCAAGGGCCTGGACCCTTCCTCCTGTTCCTTGGCAAGCATTCTGGACTACCTGTGGTCCCTTTCTCAGCAAGGGCTTCGGTCGACGACCCTTAAGATGCACCTGGCAGCCATCTCTGCTTACCGGGTGCGGGCCGGGAAGCAGTCGGTGGCGCAGGAGAAGGTGGTCGGGCGCTTTTTCAAAGGCCTTGATCACATATCCCCTCCGGTGCGAGAACCTCCACCTCCGTGGGCTCTACTGCTAGTATTGGCTAAGCTCATGGGCAAGTCAATCAAACCGATGCACAGGTGTGACATCTCTCACCTGTCGTGGAAGACCGCCTTCCTGGTGGCTATCATGTCAGCCACAAGGATGGGAGAGCTCCAGGCACTTTCCATCGAGTCTCCTTATCTGGTCTTCCACAGGGACAAGGTTGTCTTGCGCTCCCACACGAAATTCCTTCTGAAGGTGGTGTCGGAGTTTCACCTTAACCAGGTGTTGACTCTGCCGATGTTCTACCCCAGTCGCACCTCGGAGGCCGAATATAGGCTCCATACTTTGGACCCTAGACGAGCGCTCACTTATTACAAGGAGCGGATGGCTGAAGTTCGGGGAGAGGTTCGCCAGCTGTTTGTCACCTACGCTGAAGCCGCACCTGGCAGACCTGCAGCCAAGCGGATGATAGGCAGGTGGGTCACCTCCTGCATAGATCTCTGCTATAGGTTGGCGGGCATGGAGCCTCCCAGAGGGATAAGAGCTCATTCTACCCGCCATACCGCTGCATTGGTGGCTGCTTCCAGGGACTTCCCTATCCAGGAAATCTGCAGGGCTGCTACCTGGAAGTCAGCACACACCTTCATCACCCACTACCACATCAACCTTGAATCACGCCGGGATGCTGGTTTTGGGGCCTTGGTTCTCCAGTCTTTATTTCCTAAGTAGGGGGTGTGCGCCTTGCCTCCCTCCTCCCAGAGAACTGCTAGGAGTCTGCCCGACAGTGTGGATGAACAACACATCCATGTCCCTAGAAATACAGGTTACTCACCTGTAACAGGAGTTCTAGAAGTGGTATATGTTGTTCATCCACCTGTCCCCCACCTCCCGGCACGCAGCGACAAGCTAGATCTGCGCCATGGGCGGAGCCGAGTTTTACCACCCGGTGGGTGGGAGGAGTCAGCTTGAAGACCTTCCGGCAAGATTTAAAGCGGCAAGGAACCTGCCTGACAGTGTGGATGAACAACATATACCATTCCTAGAACACTCCTGTTGCAGGTGAGTAACCTGTATTTGTTGAACTTATCTATGAAAGAAAGTCCTGGCACGTATGTACGAAAGCTTGTACTGGAAGGAAGGAGAATGCCAAGGGGTGGAACTTGCTGGGTCATTAGAGCCAAAACCTTTGGACCAGCACAAATAAATGATTGATGCTGTTATCGAGCAGATAGATACTAGATTCATTAGGCTTCAGTTACCCTCATTTACATGGTTTCAGTGTCTTGACCCCAGTCAGTGGCCTACCAATTTTATATAAAAAAAAAAAAACTGGCCCAGTGTAGAAATGAACATTTTGAATGTCTCCTAAATCATCTTACGGCAGTAATTTACCAGTGGCTGCCTCTTAAGTTACACCTTCATACCATCCCGCAGACACCCCACAAAACTGTCTATCAAAGCTTTTAGCAAGTAGATCACCTGCATTTAAAGATGCTTTACTTATGGCAGAGTTACTTTACACGCTGTCATGTAGCACTGCTGCTGTTGAACAGGGATTTTCAGCAGTGAACCTGCTTAAGTCCAGTCCAGGAACAAACCTGCAACAGGACACATTGCAGGATGTAATGTCAATACGTGTCAGTGGTCCTGGTGCGGATGATTTTCAACCACATGAGGTGTTTTGTACTGGCTTGAAGATGGGCCTGGGACAAGGCACATTCTTGGCCACTCTCTTTCAAACACCAGCTCTGCCTGTTCTACTACTGCTGCTTCTTCACTAGTTTTAACTGAAGAGTTTATTCAGCTCTAGTCTCACTGATTATCTTAGTTTCATTTGTGATTTCTGGTCTTCAGTCAGCTCAACTAGCAGCATGGCGGGCAGTCACGATACAATTCTTTGTCATCATTCTCTGTTCCCTCTCATGGACCTATCTGTCTTTATCCTCTGTTCTGATGGTCATCCATTCATGAGTCACGGAAACAGATATGTCCACTTGCCACTCCACTGGACTACTTTCTCACAGTTTTCTAACTTCAAAACTCTGCAGTGATGTAAATAAGAAATTACAGTGTCAGTGAGTGCCCACTTAGGTATCACTATACTGTACCTATTGATATGAACGATACTTATTATTATATACTATCATACTGTCGGAGCCTACAGTAGTACAGGCCAGGAGGGAGCCCAATGAGCTGCTGTGACCGTCTGCTGAGCCTGCAGGTTGCCCTGCCCAGTGTCCTGCGATATATTTATATATGTTACTTTTTTTTTTCTCCACTACTAATCTGTAGACTAGTACTACACTGCGTTCCCTGGTGTTTTGGCAACCCCATGTCAAATTCATAATTTTTTGCCCAGTACATGGTGGTCTTCTAAGCATTTAAAATCGGTATTAAAAAAAGTGGGTTACTATGCTTATGTTTGAGTTACACAGTGAGATGTAAAAATCCATAAGGGGTCCGATTGTTTCATACTGTTACAGCATCATTGTTTTAGGCGTTAAGATGGGTGTAAAAGAAAAAGTGAAATAAGGATACATCATTTGTCCTGATGTGTGCTTCATTTTCTTCCGCAGATGCAAAAATAAATAATAAATTACCAATAAGATGACATTCTCTTAAACTAAAAGTGCCAAAAATGTGGGAAATATTTACATGTGTTTATGCATAAAACCGTCAAAATCCATGTCGCTTTCATAAAACGTTTTTGATAGCTGTAGTGTGTGGTTGTGAATGTAGCAAAAGAAAAAATATAGGGGTCACCCTGCTGATTTTGGTTATATCTGCTTTTGAAGTTGCGGTTTCAGAGCTGGTCAGCTCAGGACAAACAATAATTAAAAATCTCAATAAAAAGTAAAACTTGCCAGAAATCTAGTCAAACAATACAAAAGTATATGTAGAATCACAAGAATTATAATATAAATGAAACAGAATAACCAAAGACATAAAGACATTTTTGTAAATTGCCTTGAATAATGTCACCGGCTGCAATTGTGGGAGCACATTTCTTGGCAGCCATCCTGTACATATTTGTAGCTGGACATGACATAATAGAATAAATCATTATTCTAATAATACTGTCATATATTTAAGAATGTACCTGTACCAGTAAACAGCCTTTAAAAGGTTTTCAGCAATGTCTGAAAAATGGGAATTTGCAACACCAGGGAATGTCTTTAAATTGTATTTTTTTTCTATTTCTGTATTGTAAATGAAGCACATGGTGTGTGCTGGCTGCTGGTACTGCTCTATATGTTTTACCTTAATCAAATTACTGTTTCATTTTGCTGCCAGTAATGGGTCGCCATGATGAGCAAACTTGCCACCGACCATCGAGTCGCCAAGTAAATTAGCATCCTAAATTTCTGCCAGTCAACCCCAGGACAACCGAAAACTTGTCCAGGCAACAAACATTTGGTCAAGGTTGCCTGTTGGCAACCTAATTTAAAAAAATAATTCTGAGCCTGGTTCCTTCGGTATCCTTGAGTGAACCCTGTCTGGCCCCTTAGTTTTGCTAGTTCCCTGGGGACTCTCTCCTCTGTAAAAGGGCTAGTGTCAGGGTGCGAAATTCCAATACCTTAGGTGCCCCAGGGCAGGCACTTTTGCTTCAGGACACCTGGGTTTAGTGCCTGCCCTTTGAGCACTCTACGGTATTTTCACGGAGTTCCGGTTTTTTTTTTTTTTTACTACTCACACTGCTTTTTCCAGTGGGGGGGGCGCGAGAGGCGTGAGTCCGAGGAACGCAGGCGCACAGCTGACATCCCGAGAGCTGATCATGAGTGTGCTCATCTGGGATGTCAGCTGACTGCTTGCTTGTCTGCTTGATGTGCCATTTTGAGTGGCACAAAATCGGTCTTCGAGTCCTCGGGCACTGTTGGAGGCGGGATGCAGCAGGCGCGCACACCAATCGGCAGCAGTATTTCTACCTTTCCGCCCGCCCCCTCCAGACAGTAAATTTCAAGGACTCTGCACAGCCCGCCATTCTTTGGCTTTCTTTCGGTGAGACAGGTCCTGTTGCCGTAGGGGAATCGCCAAGCGATCGTCGTGACTCTAGCAAGCTACATAATAGGAAAAACAGCCTTTTAAGAGCTCAGTTTGTTGAATAAAAATAAAACTGTTTTGGGGGGTAAATTAAACAGTGTTGGTAGCCAGGAGAGGAGTCTGTGTCTTGAGACCACGAGGGTCTCTCCATTCAGGAGGGAGGGCAGGAGTAAACACAGTAAAAAAATAAATAAATAAATAAACTAGGAAGCAAGCAAGTGTAGCAAAGCAGCCAGAAGCAGTCCTGAATGAGATTAAACTGTTCTTTCTGTTGAACTGAAAAAGTCTAACAAGAAGCACTGCAGACAGACAGTGTTCCAAATACATTGTACCAGTCTGCAAATTAAATATCAAAATTGCCTAGTACTGTCCTTTGGATCCTTCCTGTGTTCACTTCTGAGGCAATAATAATTGTTCTAGGGACATGGATATGTTGTTCATCCACACTCATTGGCAGGTATCCTTGCCGCTTTAAATCTTGCCGGAAGGTCTTCAAGCTTGCTCCTCCCACCCACCCGGGTGGTATAACTCTCGGCTCCGCCCCATGACGCCAGATCTTCCTTACCGCTTGGAAGCTCAGGTTCCCTCCTTAACGCTCTGCGTTTGAGACTGGTTCCTATTTCTCTGTTTGCGGATTTAAAAATAAATTTTGCGAAAAAGACTTCAGTCTTCGATCCCTCGCGGCTGCGATGGACAAATCGACTCCCGGATTTCGGAGATGCCCATGCAGGCAGAAGATGTCTCGGACGGATCCACACTCCACGTGTGTCTACTGCTTAGGCCTTGAGCACGACCCGCAGGCTTGCGACCTGTGCTCATCTTTCTCGGCCTACGTCCTCGAAGACCGTGCTGCCCGATTGCAACTGGGCCGTCCCGGCGTTCCCACGGTGAAGTCAAGGAGGCCGGTTGGCGGTGTCCGCGGCGGCGAGCTCGCGGATCAGCTCGAGTGGATGGTCGCCCTCGAGAGAAGGCGGCGCGAACCGTCTTCCTCGGCTGCCGGCATTTATCCCGCTCTCTGGGCTCTTCTTACGTGGCTTCCTTTAGGAGCTTTGTCTGTCCCTCTCACTGGAGAAGGGCCTACGCTCTGCGGACCTTATTCTCGGTCCAAAAGAGGGACAGGGTAAGTCCTCTCCCTGACGCCTTGGGAGCGGGAAAGGTCCCTCCCCGGTCGCCGACCGTCGGCTTCGGGCTCACCGCCCGGCCACTGGCCCACGGTGTCCCCGCCAGGTCAGTTGACCGAGACTCCCAATCGATGAAGTCGAGATTTTCTCGACCTGCTACGGGCTGTCGCTTTAGCAGCCGAGATTCTCTCCTGTTCCCCCGGGAGGAGTTGAGGATCCCGTGGGCTCGCCTATGCCTCCGGTTCCGGAGCCCTCGGATGGACCATCCGAGCCGAAGGGAGTGCCGGTTCCGGCCGACACCTCCCCGCACCGACCTCGGAAATTCCGGGACTCTCTGTCTCGGTCTCGGACCTCTTCGCGGTTCAGCCGATCCCACCGTCATAGGCGGTCTCGGTCTCGGCACCGCGGTAAGCGGCGTCGCCGCTCGTCCTCGTCCTCCTCCTCGGACGAGGGAGGCTTCGCTGAATTACGCCGGACGGTACGAGGACCTTATGTTGCAACAGCTTCTCCTGGCCGGGAGGCTGACCCGCCGCTTCCCCGCCATTAAGTGCTGTCACCGAGCGGCCGACACAACCCCTCGACTTATCCGAGGAGCCTATACCCAGGCCGGTTGTTCGGCCAAAACCAGCTGCTCCACCGATTCCGGTGGAACCTCCGCCTCCACAGCCACCAACTGGGGCTCCGACCAAGGATTCTCGGTCGGCTAAGGGTCTACCCCATCGGCTGTCAGTTACCCTCACTCCCGACCGACCTCGGCAGGTGAAGGGTGGCTCAGGCCAGAGGCAGCTCTTCGAGGACTCTTCCGAGTCCGAAGATGATTCCTCCTTTTTCTCCAAGCGACTGGACTTGGAGTCTTCAGGAGGTCAGTCAATGGACGATAGCCCGTCGTCCTTCCTAGGACTGCTTCGGCTCATCTCGGAGTCCACCGGGATGGAGCTCGAACCCGTTTCCAAATGGGCCAGGTATCCCCTCACGGAGATTCTGGACCGAGGGGATTCTCCGACGGAGGCCTTTCCGGTGGCCGAGGCCATAGTGGGTCCGGCACTGGAGCTTTGGCAGCGCCCTGCTTCCTGCCCTGCGCCTTGCCAGGATGGCCAGGAAGTATCCGGTCCCTACGGTACCTTGTCCGGTTTGAACACCCTCTGCTGAGGGGTTGGTTACCGACAGCGCCGCGCTACCGGGCAACGCCCAGGGATGTGGACAAACCTCCTGACAAGGAGTCCAAGAAATTGGACTATGTCGGGCGAAAGTCTACGCTGCCCCTCTCTCGGCCTTCGTCCAGCCAGTTCGGCCGTCCCTCATGGCACATTTTTCTCATGCCCTGTTGGGCTCCCTGGATGAGGTCATCCTCATCTTCCCGACGATCTGCAGACTACGGTTAAGCAGGTGCGGGACCAGGGCAGGGCAGTGGCCAAACAGCAGCTCCAGACTGCTTTGGATATAGGGGACTCATGTGCCAGATCGGTGGCGCCGTAGTGGCTATGGCATCAGGGCTTGGCTGAGGATATCCACCTTTACTTCGATACCCAGCACAAGTTGGCGGATGTTCCCTTTTTGGGGACTGACCTCTTCGGCCCTGGGGTGGAAGGTCACCTGCAGAGGATCGAGAAGTCCAATGCTACCTTGGACTCGGTCTCTTCCGCTCAGGACAAAGGCCGCAAACCACAGCCTAAGCCCTTTCGTCCTTCTGTGCCCCCGGCGCGCCCGGCCCAGCAACGTCAGGGCCAGCAGGCTCGGCCTTGGCATCCCAAACCCAAGCCGCCGGCTTCCTCCTAACAGGAGGCAGGGAGGAAAGGCCCAGGAGGTCCCTCGGCCGGTCCTCCTCCAAGCCTGCCCAGTGACGGGCTGAGGGGTGTCGCCCCATTCCCGCACTCACCTGGTCCCCTGGGGACAGCTCCGCACTTCCGTTCCGCCTGGTCCGCTGCTACCACGGACAGGTGGGTCTTGAGGTGGTGGGAAGAGGCCTGCCTCTGGAATTCGAGCAGGCACCACCCTTCAGAGCCGTCGCCTCGGGGCTTTGGATCCCCAGCTCACTGGCGGCTCGTCGAGCCGACATCGCTCCTCCTCCAGAAGGAGGTGATAAGAGGTGGTGGACCCTCCTTCAGACCCAGGGTTTGTGTCCAGGTATTTCCTGGTTCGAACGGACGGGGCTGGCGCCCCATTCTCGACCTACACGACCTAAACAAGTTCCTAAGGTCTGAACCTTCAGGATGGTCACTCTGGCTCAGATAATACCATCCTTGGAACGCCGGGCGGTGGTTCTGCTCTGGATTTGCAGGACGCGCTTTTCACGTCCCTATCCGTCGCCCCACCAGAGATTCCTTCGCCTGAGCGAAGGATCCTCTTCGAGTTCCAAGCCATGCCCTTCGGCTTGTCTCCAGCTCCCAGGTCTTCACCAAATGCATGGCAGTGGTGACAGCATTCTGCGGCGCCGAGGGTCAGGGTGTACCCTTACCTGGACGACTGGCTTGATAGCAGCTCCTCCAGGAAGGAGGTGGAGTGGTCCAGAGATCTGGCCTCCAGGTCTGCTTTCAACTGGGCCTCCTTATCAACGAGGCCAAGTCGGACTCGAGCAAGCAGGTGATTCTATTCATCGGGCGCAGCTCGACTCTCTTGAGCCAGAGCGCGGCTCCCGGCGGACAGGGCCGAGGTTCTTTCCTCCTTTGCCCGATCATTTCTGGTTGGGCAATTGCGCCCTGCCCGGGACTTCCTGCGCCTCCTGGGTCTCATGGCGCCTGCACCAGCGTGGTCCGTTGGGCCTGCTGGAACATGCGTCCCCTTCAGTGGGACTGGCCAGCCAATGGTCACAACGCCATGCGATCCTTGGACCAGCTTAGTCGGTGACATAGGGATGTGGAACGCCTCCAGTGGTGGACCGCCCAGATCATTTGCAGGAGGGCATCCTGCTCGTCCGCCCGAGCCGACGGGCTCTCTATCGACCGATGCCTCTCTGATGGGTTGGGGTGCCCATCTGGGGAACACTGGCTCATGGCCTCTGGTCCCCGCTGGAGTCCCGATGCCACATCAACCTGCTGGAGCTCCGAGCGTCCGCGAGCTCACCGCCTTTGCTCCGCTCCTCCGGGTCAAGTGGTCCGAGTCCAGACGGACAATACCACGACCATGTACTATCTAAACCGCCAGGGCGGACGCGCTCCATGCTTCTGATGCAAGGAAGCTCTCCATTTGGTCACTGTAGCGCAGCCTGGAGGCGGATCTCCTAGCTATTCACGTGGCAGGAGCCTCCAACACCCTGGCCGATGCCCTGAGCCGGATAGGGGCTGCATCCCACGAGTGGTCTCTCCTGCCGGAGGTAGACAGCATCTGTTCTCCCATTGGGGCACACCTCAGGTGGACCTGTTTGCCTCCAGGAGAACGCGGGTTGAGTCTGTTTCATGCCCCGCCTCAGCAGGGCTCGCTGCAGGGGATGCCTTCCGAGGCAGTGGACCCCGGCCTCTTTACGCCTTTCCCCATTTCCCTTGATCCACAAGGTGCTTCCAAGGCGAGGAGGGACAAGGGCAGGTGATTCTGATAGCCCCAGACTGGCCTCGCCAGTTCTGGTACCCAGATCTCCTCAGTCTCAGCTCCAGGACTCGCGCAGCTTCCAGCTCGCCTGACCTGCTCTCAGTCAATCAGGGAAGGTGTTCCATCCGGACCTTCAATCCCTGCACCTGACGGCCTGGTTCCTGAGCTGCTAGAGTTCCAGGCCTTTGGTCTTTCCGACGAGGTCCTCAATGTAGTTGAGGCGTCCCGTGAAGGAGTCGACTAGAAAATGTTATGCCTTCAAATGGAAAAGGTTTTCCATTTGATGTCAGGCAAGGGCTTGGACCCTTCCTCCTGTTCCTTGGCAAGCATCTTGGACTATTTATGGTCCCTTTCTAGTCAAGGGCTTAGGTCGACACCTAAGGGTGCACCTGGCAGCCATCTCTGCTTATCGGGCGGGCCGGAAGCAGTCGGTGCGCAGGAGAAGGTGGTCTGGCGCTTTTCAAAGGCTCGATCACATTTCCCTCCAGTGCGGGAACCCCACCTCCGTGGGATCTACTGCTGGTACTGGCAAAGCTCATGGGCAAGCCATTTGAACCTATGCACAGGTGTGCTCTCTCTCACCTGTCATGGAAGACCGCTTCTTGGTGGCTATCACGTCAGCCAGAAGGATGGGAGAGCTCCAGGCGCTCCATCGAGTCTCCTTACCTGGTCTTCCACAGGGACAGAAGTTGTCCTGCGCCCACCGAAATTCCTTCCGAAGGTGGTGTCGGAGTTTCACCTTAACCAGGTAGTTGACTCTGCCGGTGTTCTACCCCAATCACACCTCGAGGTTTAATATAGGCTCCATACTCTGGACTCTAGAAGGCGCCGCTTATTATAAGGAGCGCACGGCTGAAATTCGGGAGAGGTTCGCCAGCTGTTTGTCACCTACGCTGAAGCCAAGATCTGGCAGACCTGCAGCAAGCGGACGATAAGCAGGTGGGTAACCTCCTGCATAGATCTCTGCTATAAGTTGGGGCATGGAGCCTCCCAGAGGATAAGAGCTCATTCTACCCGCCATACTGCTGCAATGGTGGCTGCTTCCAGGGACGTCCCTATCCAGGAAATCTGTAGGGCTGCTACCTGGAAGTCAGCAAACACCTTCATTACCCATTACCACATCGACCTTCAGTCACGCCGGGATGCTGGTTTTGGGGCCTCTGTCTCCAGTCTCTTTTCCCAAGTAAGTATTGGAGGTGTGTCTTGCCTCCCTCCTCCCGGAGAACTGCTAGGAGTCTGCCAATGAGTGTGGATGGACAACATATCCATGTCCCTAGAAATACAGGTTACTCACCTGTAACAGGAGTTCTAGGAATGGTATATGTTGTTCATCCACACGACCCACCCGACCTCCCCGGCTTCGACGCACAACCTGAGCTTCCAGCAGACCAGATCTGGCGTCATGGGGCGGAGCCGAGAGTTATACCACCCGGGTGGGTGGGAGGAGCAAGCTTGAAGACCTTCCGGCAAGATTTAAAGCGGCAAGGATACCTGCCAATGAGTGTGGATGAACAACATATACCATTCCTAGAACTCCTGTTACAGGTGAGTAACCTGTCTTTATAGACTGCATCAGTGTGAGTGTGAGGGATTGCCAGCCAGTCTATATTGCACTTGCCTTTTGCAGTCTATTTTTTTGTAGTCCCAGCCTCAGCTTAGTAGAAGCTGAACTTGCAGGGAAAATCTCTTTGCAAATTGAAATCTAGACAGTAGACTTAGACTATATATGAATAATATACCCTGTCTACAGGCTGTCTGTATGTAATCTGCTGCTTGACATGATATAAACCTAAGCCTAGCCAAACAAAAAAAGACTCTTACTTGAGCTGAGGAGGTAACTATTTGAAAAAGATTGCAATCGGGGACTGGGAGCTACTCGTTTACCTTGTACAGTCACACTATAACTGGTCAGATAGCCACCTTCTGAAATTCTACATCCTTCTGTCACTCTGTTAAATAAAGTCTCCTTCTAATAAAAGTTTAACAGTAGTTACTACTTGTGTGGTGTGTGTGTGTGTGTGAAGGAGTATGTATGGTACCTGGTACAGTACCTGAAATCTAAATAAAAAGGATCTTTATTCTTTCGATAAAGCCTCTTGATCTGAATACTGTTATAAAAAATCTCTAGCTTTTTAGAGGCTACACTGTGTGGACTATCTAAAATCTTAATACCTGTTATAACAAATAATCAGACAGCACACAATTTTCGTGTTGTTTATTATAAAAAAAAAAAGACAAGACACACTTTTTTCCTTGTTGCATTTATTAATACCGAGTAACACAAATAAAAAGTTCATAAAATCAGTTTCACAAGTTCAGCTCCGAACAACCAGGCAGACACCATGAGTCTTTTTAAATTTGGATTCAAGAGAAAGCATTCTGATGAGACTGCGGGAGCTGACTCGGATTCCCTAACACCAAGTACTAGTATAACTACTACAGGCACAGCTATAACCCCACCACCTCCTTGCCCAGACAGTGAAACTGCTGTGACCACTGAAGTTTCCTCAAGTGCTACTGCTTGTATTGAAAGCCAGGTTAAGGCCCCGAAAGTTAGAAAATTTCACGAGTCCTGGAAAAAGGGCAGGAAGTGGCTTACGTATGACACAGATAAATGTGCCATGTTCTGTACATGGTGTCAGAGTTATGATAAAAGCCAAAGCAAAAATAATTTCAGAACTGGATGCAGTACTTTTAGAGTACACATTATCTCAGCACATGAAGTGTCCATAGCACACAAAAATGCTGAGATGGCATACATTGCAAATAAAACAAAAGTTGGAGAAAGGTCAGTAGAGAAATCCATACAATTTATGGAACAAAAAGAAATGGATCAAATTTGTAAATTGTTCTGTACTGCATATTACGTTGCTAGGACCGAAAGGCCTTTCAGGGATTTTCCTGGGTTGATAGATTTACAAAGAAGAAATCATGGGGATGATGCTATGAGTCACAGTTACAGTAGTGACAAGCAATGCCGTGTCTTCATTCACTATATTGCCCAAGATATTCAAAGCACTACTGCTAGTCTTCTACAAGACAATGACTTCTTTTCTTTTCTTGTTGATTCCTGCACAGATAAAAGTGTGACTGAGGAGGAGGGCATTTATGTACGTGTTTTTGAAAATGGCCTACCTGTAACACGATTTCTTGCACTGAAACCAGTCAGTGTCCCTAATTCAGAAAGCATTTTAAATGCTGTGATTAATGCTTTAGAGGGTGCAGGTGGTTTAAAGGATGGTGGTTGGAAACATAAGCTGATAAGTGCAGCATCTGATGGTGCTGCTGTAATGTTGGGGAGCACTTCAGGTGTCCTTAGTCGAATAAAGCAAGATTTCCAGTGCCCACATCTCATTGACATACACTGCTGTGCACATCGTTTAGAGCTTGCTATTAAGGATTCGTTCAGAGACTGTCCCTTTTACAAGTCATTAGAACAACTTCTGCTGAACATTTACTCATTTTACCACAGGTCACCAAAAAGTTGGAAAGGCCTACAGGAAACAGGATCCCTGTTAAATATTAATGTGGTCAAACCAGTTAACACTGGTGGCACTAGGTGGCTTGCACACAGAGAACGGGCCATTTCTGCTCTTGAAAGGAACTGGGCTGCATTAGTGCCTCATCTGGAACATGTGTCACTGACAAACAAGCAGGATCATGGCCAAAAAGCACTAGGAATACTTAAAGTGCTTAAGACTTTAAAATGTGTTATATACATGATCTTTCTGAAAGTGTTTTTTGGTTACTTATCTGCTCTTAGTCTGTGCTTTCAGCAAGAGGATGCCACTGTTGAAAAAGTTCACAGCAGAGTAGAAAGCACAATTCAAAAACTAAATGGTCTCTCAAATCAAGAAACTCCTCACCACATAACACTTACATCTGTAAATGAGAACCTAACTCAGTACAACAGTGTTGACTTAACTAATGAAACTAGCAGGCACAGATCAGGTTCTTCTTCAGACATTGTAGAAGCCACAATTTCAGAAATCAAAAAAATTCTTCAGAAAACATCACAGCACATTGAATCTCGCTTTCAGTCCTTCACGACCAATAAAGTGCTGCTAGCTGCAAGAGCTTTAAATTTTCAGTTCTGGCCAACATCCATAGAGGCACTTGAAACATATGGAGATCAAGCAATTCAAACAATTGTTGATCACTATAAAGTGGTCCTAGAGTCTCGTGGAGTTGATGTTACTTTGGTACTGCTGGAGTGGCTAGACTTAAAAAAGCACATACTTCACTTGCTGTCTGTTGAAAGTTGTAAGTCTCTGAAATTGTGGCAGAAAGTGATTCTTGCGGATGTGCAGGATCAACAATTTCGAAATGTGCTGGCCATTGTCAGAATCATTCTCTTGATTCCTGTTCACACTGCTGCTGCAGAAAGAGGCTTCTCTCTGATGGGAAGAATAAAAAATGACTGGAGGGTTGGATTACGCCCAGACACCCTACACGACCTAATGTCTATATCTCTCAGTGGACCCCAGCTCAGTGAACATAACCCTGAAGGTGCCATATCACTGTGGTGGAAAATGGCATAAGAAGGCCCACTACCAAAGCTTATGGCTCCAGAACACTGTCACTGCATGCTGCTTCTGCCAGCGCTGCCTAGTGGTGGTGATGAAAACGAAAGTGCTTGGTCCAGTGAAGATGATGTCTAGAATTATATAAACTAAGGGGTGGCATGTAAATAGTTTGTTGGGCATGTACATTTTCTTCTTACATGCCCAAGTGGGCATGTACTTTTTTTCACGAATTTCATACCCTGGCTAGTGTCCACCTCCATTCCCTTAATACTCTTCTATCTGTGGCCCGTCACCTACCCCTTCCTTTGTGAATACTGAACAAAAGTACTTATTCAGTATGTCAGCTTTCTTCTGGTCCTCTTCCACACTCCCCCCACCTTCCCCTTTTAGTCTTGCTATCCCTGCTTTGCTTTTCTCTTTTTTTTTTTTTTTTTTTCATTTATGTATCTGAAGAAAGTTTTGTCCCCCTTTTTTGCTGGTTTCAATCTTGGATTAAGCCTTTGAGTCAGACTCCTTTACAGAGGTTCCACATCATGTCGGATAACAGAAAAAAAAACCAACAACAGTACAGTAATACAAACAGTTAAGATAAAAGTGAATAAGGCAAAATACACAACGCAGTGAATTATGTAAACAGTCAAGTAGGCTTGTACAAACTTGATACAGAAATATCAAACAGCCAGACATGTTCATTAAGAACAGTTCTATTGTCAGTGGAAAACGAGTTAGGACAAATAAATTTAGCCTTAGGTGCACGAAGTGCTATATTGGAGATCGACTATAGCAGGATATGAGTTGTGGGGGGAACAGGGAGTCCAACAGGTATTTGGCAATGTTTTCCTCCGTTTATGCTTTAGCTGTCCTAACTGCCTTCCCTGCCTCCCTCTGTTTCTCCTGATAACTCTCCCTATCCTCTTTCTTCTGTGTCATCTTGCACCTTTTGAATGCCTGCTTCTTTTTCTTTACCTTCTCTGCTACTTCCTTGGAGAACCGTAACAGTCTCTTCTTCTCTTACTAATCTGCTTGACACAGAGGTTTGTTGCTTTCTCGATAACCTGCTTTATTCTTGCCCACTTCTCCTCTACCCCAGCCTTATTCCCTATTCCCTGAGGCACTCTCCCATTTTCCTGAAATCAGCCCTGTCCTTATGCTGAACCACACTGTCCCCAGGCGGCTTCCCACTGTGACATCATTCTGACCTTCATTGTGGTATTGTATATTATACAATGGCAAGAACATTTCTAGTGTTCTGATTGGTCAATGTGTGCCTGGAACAGTGATGTTATCTGAGCATAACATCACTGTATTAAGGTCCAGCACACACGACCACACCAAAAGAGGGGGGAAAATCACTACACCCCATATCCCCTCGCCACACACTTCCCTCCAAAAACTGCCATTGCTGCATATCCCCACCCCGCTAGTGAATTATTCATTCCAGGACTCGATGGACCCCAAGTCACCAGTGGAAAGTGCCACCAAACTGCAAATGTTGATAGTCCCCGTTAACCTGCTGCCATAAGCCAGTGCAGCTCACAACACAGCTGTATGTGCTAGCTTGCACTCCCCCGCTCTGGTCTCTGCATTAAAAACCTGCCTCCCAACATATCACAGTGTGTCCCCACCCTTGTTTGTTTACTTTTGCTTACATCATGATCACAACCAAGCAAATAACTGAGCAAGCGGTTCCCAGCAAGGACAGTGAACAGCTGTCTGTTTCTAATAGTGCTCGCTCAAGAATCTGCTCACTTTCCTGCTTATTTCTCCTTTTTTGCGTTATCCTTATTTACCATTTAAAATGAGAAGCCACAACACCGTGCTGCATTACAGTGAGCGGTACTTCAAAGGGACAGCATGCGGCTGTCCCTTTCAGTTAGCTGCTTCATTACATACCTGCTACGTTCCTGATCATCTCTGCCATAACTCTTCACCACTCCAATCACAGAAATGATGACTTTGAGGTAAAACCAAGCCAAAAAAAAGCAAATTTTCCTGGCATAATTAACTGGGGGGGCGGGGTCAGGATTGTGGACAGTCAGTAATCGAAAGGCGTGATGGGATACAAAGCAGTACTGCAGCTTCTTTATTTTAATAAGCATCACTGCTTCTACAAAAACTGGGATAGTAACTGGGGGGGGGGGGAGATGCGAGACAGCCAGCCAGCAACTGGGAGTGGGAAGCAGAAAACACAGACAGTCCACCTACTTGCCACACAGACAACTCCACCTAGTGGAGAAAGTGAAAACAGGAACTTTTTATTTAAATATGCTTTCACACAGAAAAATCCAGTAAAATACTATTTTAAAAATACATTTTGTAATAATTTTTATTCTGTTTAAAAAAAAAAAAAAAAGGCCATTATATATACACTTAGGGGTGTGTGTGTGTCATCTGGCACAGCATTACTTCTTAGGTGTTGAACGCACTCTGCCTGCGGCCTAATGCTTCAGCTACCCAAGGCGTGATGTTATCCCAGCATGACACACACCCTGTCATGCATTATTGCTTCGGGGTATTTTGATGTGGTACCAGTGTTTTTTCCTCCCACGTGTAGAACACACTTGACTACATTAACTTATACGCCAGTTTACTTGTAGTATCCAGATCTGATTGGATAGTACTTGTATCTTCTGTTGTGTTAGTTGGACTGCCCAGTTTAGTATAGTTGGCATGTTTTATTATCCAGTCGATTACATTATTATTCATATTGGTGACAAAAATTAGAAAAATTACAGGCTCCTGGACTAAACCTGTGCCAACCCACCAGTCACATTACCCTCTGTAGACAAGTTGCTGCTTATGGTAACTCGTTGTGTACAGTCTGTTATCCAGTTTCTAACCCACTGTATTGTGGAACAGTTTATATTACGTCTCTTTAACTTTTTGACCACTGCCCATGCGGGACAGTGTCAAAGGGCTTACTAAAGTCCAACCGGATCACACCTACTGACCCCTTATTATCTAGGTGCTTTCTTATCTTTTCATAAAGAGGTTGGTGGCACAGGATCAACCTGCAGTGAATCCATGTTTTTTTTTTTTTTTTACAATCTGTTTTATTTGTTTTTATGTGGCCAACTATTATGTCTTTGATAAGTGAGTCTAGCATTTTACCAGATATTGAGATTAAACTTATTGGCTTGTCATTTGCAACTGTAATGTCTGTGTCCCCTTTTGTGAATCTGTACCACTTTTGCATCTCTCTAGTCAATTGGAACTATTCCTTCCATTGAAGGTTTTTCATATAACAATTTTTTTTTTGGGGGGGGGAGTGGTGATACTGTGTTTCATTATTTTTAGCATCTGTGGGATACCACCATCTGGACCTGGTGCTCCGCTTTCTGTTTTTGTCTAATATTTGTGATTTGTCAATGGTTATCCAATCTGTTGAGTCCATTTTAATTGGTTGGATTGTACGTTACTAGTAAACGCTGATCAGAAATATTTTGCTAAGTCGTGTGGGTCATTATGACTATCTTCTATCATTTTTAATTTCACTCTGGTTTTCTTTAATGAGATAAGGTAACTAAAACATTGTACTGTTATTTGTTACCAATTTTTGCTAAATTGAATTCCATGTTTCTCTTTGCCCATTATAATATAGCTTTTACATTCTTTTTGAGCTTTGGTGTGTGTGTGTGTGTGTGTGTGTGTGTGTGTGTGTGTGTGTGTATATCTTTTAATGTTTTGTACAGTATATGCTTTGTTTTTATTCTGTGTAAGTTTCATAAGTATTTCTGTATCACTCCACGTTATCAGTGGGGCAGGGATCAACAAATCCAATAGCCCGACATCCCAGGCTACAACAATTTTCGGGCATAATTGAAGGAGTTGGTTGTCCACCAGACAACCAACTGTGAACATTGTTTTCCCTTCCTTGCTGTTTGTGCTAATGTGCTTGCTGTGTGCCGACCGTCCACTAGGTGCCACTGTCAGTCATCCTTAATTTGCTGAGTCACATAGGTAGAGAGTAAATTGCATCATGCTTAAAGTACTGACTGAGAGAGCTGCCAGGAACGAGCGTGGGAGCGCGAGGTAGCAAGGAGGAGAGGACCCTTTCTCTGATCACTCCCCACCCATCACTGGAGCATAACAGCTTCGGTGGAACCAGGACTGACAGGTGAGTCAGCTAGTTAAAAGTGGGAGAGTACCTGTTAGTCCTGGTAATTGGACCAGGTGGTGGTAGGTGTTTCATAGGACGGAAGTGGAAGACTGGTTGCGAGAGCGCCATTTCACACATATCAGCAGACAGAGCCTGAGCGATTAGCTTGTACATCACCTGCAGCTGATAAAGTTATATTACTAAACTAACTGCAGATGCGTGACCGATCATGTCGAAAGTACTAGCAGCACGCAGCACACGTATGTGTGTGTGTGTGTGTGTGTGTGTACGTGGAACAAGAGGGACAATAAAATAAATCCAGAGAGACCATGTTTTGTCTCGTACTGAAAGGACTGCACGCAGTTTGAGGGAAGGGGGTTGCAGACTTGGTCAGTTAGATGACGGCCCGATAACTGACTGTGAAGTTGAAGGGGAAGTTGGTGGGAGAATGCAGAGAGGGACCTAAGCCCGGAGTTTAATTAAAAAACCAAAACCAAAATAGAAACAAGCCAGGGACTCAAGTGTCTGAACAGCCAGGGCAAAGCAATTTAAAGGACTTGTTTCAGGGCAGTCAAAAAAAAAAAAAAAAAAAAAAAAAAAATGTAAAGAACAAAAAATAATAGAATCCCATGTGTGTGTGTCTGGTGGAGGGTGCTGTTGGGAGAGGAGATTGTGGGAAAGGAGTGAAGCATGGTGTCACCTGCCCAGTATCCTGCGGCTGGCTTGTGAAAGACCTAAAAAGAAAGAAGAAAAAAAAAAACAATAAGAAAGCTAGTAAAAAAAAAAAAAAAAAAAAATATATGGATTGTAAAGAAAACAAAATAAGAGATGCCTAACTGTGTGTAGGCTGTTGGGAGAGAGAGGATAGTATGGAAAGGAGTGAAGGGGTGACCTTCGCCCATTGTCCACTACTGCGACTGACTTGTGAATGACAAAAAAAGACAGCTGAAAAAAAGCAGCAGCAAAACAAACCAATTTGAAAATCCTTATTACTTTATTTGCAGTGCACAAGTTACAGAAAAATAAACTTTATCTGTTACTTATTTCACATATTCATATTTAATTTATAGTATACAATTTACTATGCAGAAAAATAAGCAAACAAAGCAAAGTACACTCTTTCCCTTTGGAAATCCCCTTCCGTCTTCCCCAGGCCATCTTCTGCTTCATCTGGAATAGAACATAATAAAGTGCCTTCCCAAAGCCCTTATCAGGAAAAGAACCAAAAGGCTGTTGTTTCTGAATCTGTGGTAATTAGACCTGACAGCTGATCAGTCCTATGAGTCGCTGTCTAACTGTGCAGTTTCACAAAACGTTGACAAGGACGGTGGTGGCAGCAGCAGTAGCACCTATTTGGTGCCATCAAAATCACAGTCATTGCAGCTACTTAACAAAAAGCAACCTTCAGAAGATGAAACCGTGGTCTCAGTCACGGAGGAAGAAAAGCAAAGATAAAGGTTATGACCAAGAGAAAAGGGCTAGATTGTTTCAGCCTCACTAGCTAAGTCTGTTCGCTTGGCTAAGATATGATGATAAAAAATGCTTAATGTTTTGCAGGATGTGTGAAAAATATCCTTCACTTACAGATCTTCCCCCAAATGAGTAATAGAATCATAGAAATCTGATGACAGAAAAGGACCCTCTGACCCATCAAGTCTGCCCCTTCCCACCCCTTACTCATTACCTATGTCACGAGACCCCCCCCCCTTTGCCAACCCCATTTATTACCAGTGGGTCCTACCGGAGGTCGGGACCCTACCTGGTGAGGGAAAAGAGCACTGCCTCTTTAAATTTTTCTGAGCTGGAGGAGCCAATGTCGGAATGGTGCCACCCACAAGGCCAGCGTTCTACGTGGTGCTCGCAAGTTGGCTAGTAAGTGACGCTGACTCCTCCCATAACTCAGTTCTTCTCTTACCGCCATCGAGGAAGGTTCCTAAGAGGAAGACTGCCTTCTACAACTGTGTCACCTGCCAAGTCCGCTTAGGCCTGAACTCTTGTTCCGGTGCCATGAGTACCGGTACAGGTTTGCTGCCGGAGTTTATTTTTTTTATTGTCCTCACGGTGCAAAGTACTTTCGTTTAACCCAAAAAAAAAAAAGTTTTATTATTTTTCCTGCACGACTGTATGTCTGGGTCAGGGAGTTGATCAATATCCAAACATGCAGGGGTTGCCCCTATGCCCTGTGGCAACTCCATGACCATTATGGGCCCCCACGATAGTTGTTTCACCTGTCTGGGTACCCGCCACATGATGGACGAGTGCAACACCTCTATCTCCATGGATTATCGCACACTCATTATTAACACGGCACAGTTGGGGAGAGACCCCCAAACTTTCAGAGGGCGTTATATTACTCGGGACACCAAGGCATGGCCCCTGGGCTCTATGCGAGCTAGTGGGGAAGGGACCCCTTCTGCTCCACAGCTTGTTAGTACAAGGGATCCCAGCGAGGGGTTGGTGGGGCAGTCATCCTCCGGGCAGATGACTTGTCACCCCTCACAGTCCAGGGTCTCCTCAGAGACCCGGATGACCCCTGAGGTGGAGTCTAAGCTGTATGCTGGCTCTGATTAGATGGTCCCCTCTGGGCCATGGATGGTCACTTCCTCTGCTCCCAGTGCCGCCTCCGGGGCTGGGGCGGCACTGGCAGCGTACCCAGGCTCCCCTTAGATGCCTCCCTTGGTGCTGGGGGGCCTAGAATTTAGGGAGTGGTCCATTTGGAGATCTCCCTCGTCCCATCCTCCACTTCGGAGGATGACGATAGGGATGATCCCGACTGGGTACCGGACTCCTCCTATTTTGCCCAGGCCTCTCCAGGGCCTTTAGAAGTTTCCAGGTCTGCGTCGTCAAGCAGTATTGCTAGCGGCGCTGCCGCTCCAGACTCTTCAGGCACAGTCTCCAGTGCTGGGGGCCCTCTCTGGACTCCCTTTGAGTGGCGGCACCACAGTCAGCACCGTGGTCAGTGCAGTTTCTGGTGCTGGTGCCGGCTTGGGGGCGGGTGTACTTCCGCTGGCCAGACCCACTGTAATTTGGATCCCGGCCGATAATGAGGAGGATACTCAGGAGGGGCTCACCCTGTGGGGGCTGGGGCATCTTCCCCCCCCCCCCCACAAGGCAACCAGTCCAGACTCTTCGACTAGGCCCTTTCTGAGGGGCAGGTCCCTCCAAAGACGAGGGTTGGCAGGACCTGGTCTGAGCAGCGACCCCCTTGGGGAGCCCCTTGGAGAACAGCCAGGGTTGCAGTGCGGACCCATCTCTGCCTTCCTTTGGGTAATGGTCTTGCACTTGGTGGAGGCGGGAGCCTTTCAATGGACTCTGCATGGCTCAGTCCTCCACATATTGGGGTCCCCCCCCCCCAGGAGCAACCCCCAGCCAGCCCCACGACAGTTGGGCTATCTGGGGTGGGGAGGGGTTTGGCAGCCCCCCCCTTTGGGAGGGGTCCCCTGCATGAACCTGCAGCTCTGGCAGATGACCTTCCCTACTTTGCCAGACTGTCCCTCCACTTCCTCCTTTTCCCCATCTTTTTGGCCCTGGGGGCCCCCTGACCTGGCAGCAGTTCAGGGCATCGGCGGCTTCCCCCCATTACCTCAGGGCCATCTCTGAGGTAATTTTCAGACCTCAGACTCAGACCCACAGGAGGGTGGCATGAGACCCCACAAGGGAAGGAAAAAACTCCTGGTGTGGGACTCTATCATTAGAGGGGTAGACATGGGGGAGGAAGGGGATAGGGAGGTAAGGTGCCTGCCTGGCACCACGGCTTGGAGGGACAGGAAGCGCATCCTCAGGATCGCGGGAGCAGCTGCATGAGGGAGGGAGCTGGATGTCATTGTCCACCTAGGGACAAATGATCTGACTGTAAATGGGATCAGAGCGGTGCAAGAGGAGTTTGTGGAGTTGGGGAGGGGCCTTAGACAAGTAGCATGCACGGTAACCTTCTTGGAGGTGCTGCCTGTCTATGGCAAGGATGATGCCAGGGTATTCTGCCTCATGGGATTCAATGAATGTTTTTCAAAACTGGTGTGGAGCTCAGGGTTTTGGCTTCATTGGGGACTGGGGAGCCACCTGGAGGGATGCAGACTTATACTGGCGTGATGGTCTGCATCTGTCCGGGGGGGATCCAGGATCCTAGGTGACAAGTTTAAATGCTTCATTGGCAAGCATTTAAACTAGCCAAGGGGGGGGAGGCACTGAAAAGGAGCAGAGAAATCCCAGCCCCCCCCCACAAAGCGCAGTAGTTAGAGAGGTAAACACCAAGGCAGAGAAGTCGGTAGGGAGCAGGACAGGGATAAATGCAGAAAAAGGTGTTAAGGACAGGGATGGGGCTAAAAGGGGTAAGGCCATAAAAAAATAAATGGAAGGTGATGAGTACCAATGCCCATAGTCTGTGCAACAAGCTTCCTGAACTAGTGGCCTTAATGGAAGAGGGATGCCTGGATATTGTGGCAGTCACTGAAACATGGTACACAGAGAACCATGAGTGGGAAGTCAACGTACCAAGATACACAGTCTAAAGAAGGGACAGGGTGGGTAAAAGAGGAGGAGGAGTAGCTCTCTATATAAGGGAAGGGATTAAAACAACAGAACTAAAGAGTAAACAGGAAGTTGATGAGTCACTATGGGTCACCCTGGAGACAGGAAATGGCACCACAATCCGCATGGAGGAGGAAATGGACAAGAAAATGATAGAAGGCATCCTTAAAATGGCAGAAAAAGGGGAGATATTGTTGATGGGGGACCTGAATATGCCAGATGTTAACTGGAGTACCTTTGCTGCAGGCACATCCAAGAGCAGGGTCATTCTTGATGCCCTACAGGGGGTATGCCTCAGACAGCTAGTGTTGGAACCCACTCGGAAGGGAGCAGTCTTAGACCTGGTACTCTTAAATGGGGAAGGAGAAAGGATTTCAGATTTAGAAGTGGGTAGCCACCTGGGAAGAAGTGACCACCAAACAGTGTGGTTCACAATGAACACAGCCATAGAGTCAAGCCATACAAAAAACAAGAGTATTGGACTTTAGGAAGGCTGACCTTGGGAAAATGAGAGAGTGCCTTAGAAAAGCACTAGCAAATGGGCAAGAAGGAGGGGTGGAGGAACAATGGGGAATAATCAAAACAGCCATCGGAGAGGCAACAAGCCTTTGTGTGAAGCAAATCAGTAAAACAAAATGAAGGAAAAAACCCACTATGGTTCTCAAAAGAGGTGGCAGGGATGGTTAAGGAGAAAAGGATAGCATTCAAAAAATGTAAGGAAACACAGAAGGAGCAGGACAGAGAACTTTATCAGTTAAAGCAGAAGGAGGCAGGAAGGCAGTCAGAATAGCAAAGGCACAAACTGAGGAAAAGATAGCCAACTCAGTTAAGAAGGGGGATACAACTTTTTATAGGTACATTAGGGAGCGAAAAAAGACCAAGGGAGGGATGCAGAGACTTAATAAAGGGGAGGGAATGTGGGCAGAGGGTGACAGTGAAAAAGCAGGAATACTGAATGAATATTTCTGCTCAGTATTCACAACAGATGAGGAGGGGGAGGTGCCTAAACCAAATAAGGGAGAAACTCTGAATAGGGGTGTTGATACCAGTCCATTCACAGAAGAAATGGTTTTGAAAGAACTCTTGAAACTGAGGGTGGACAAAGCAGTGGGGTCTGATGGGATTCACCCAAGAATACTAAAATAACTAAGGGTAGAACTAATAACACCACTGACTACTCTCTTTAACAAATCATGGGAGGATGGAGTGGTACCTGAGGACTGGAGGAGGGCAAATGTGATTCCACTTCACAAAAGTGGGAGCAGGGCAGAGGCAGGAAACTACAGACCAGTTAGTTTGACTTCAGTGGTAGGGAAAATGATTGAATCACTTCTGAAGGAAAGAATTGTTGAGTACCTAGAGGCCAGTGGGGCACAGGACCCAAGGCAGCATGGTTTCACAGCAGGAAGGTCATGTCAGATGAACCTAATAGATTTCTTTGACTGGGTGACCAAAGTAGTAGACCAGGGAGGGGCTGTGGATATGGCCTAACTAGATTTTTAGTAAGGCATTCGACACAGTCTCACACAGAAGATTAATATACAAGTTAGCCAGCCTTGGAGTGGGTCCCAAGGTGGTAGCCTGGATAAAAAACTGGCTGGACAACAGGACTCAAAAGGTAATAGTAAACGGAGTCCACAGTGAAGAAAGGAGGGTAACTAGCAGGGTACCGCAGGGTTTGGTACTGGGACCGGTCCTCTTTAATAGCTTTATAAGTGACATTGGGGAGCACCTGGAAGGAAAGGTATGCCTCTTTGTAGATGACACAAAGATCTGCAACAGGGTTGATACACAAGGTGGGGTGGAAAGAATGAAAAGGGACTTGGCAAGGTTGGAGGAATGGTCAAATACGTGGCAGCTCAGATTCAATGCAAAGAAGTGCAAGGTAATGCATCTGGGAAACAAAAACCCAGGGGAAGAGTACACAATGGGGGGTGAGTTAATAACAACAACAAAAATCGAAAGAGACCTAGGAGTAATTATATCAGATGACCTAAAG
Source organism: Neoceratodus forsteri (assembly GCA_016271365.2). Classification (NCBI taxonomy): domain Eukaryota; kingdom Metazoa; phylum Chordata; order Ceratodontiformes; family Ceratodontidae; genus Neoceratodus; species Neoceratodus forsteri. The sequence goes on from CM057454.1 coordinate 580,919,335, forward strand.
GTGGGCAAGCAATGTAAGAAGGCAGTAAGGAGGGCTGGAGGGATACTGGGATGCATAGGGAGAGGCATCAACAGTAGAAAACAGGAAATTGTTATCCCTCTCTACAGACAGTTAGACCCCATCTGGAGTAATGCGTGCAATTCTGGAGACCCCATCTCCGCAAAGACATAGACAGAGTGGAGGCTGTTCAGAGGAGGGCAACCAAAATGGTGCAAGGTCTGCACCAGAAGACATACAAGGAGAGACTAAAGCAGCTTAACATGTATACCCTTGAGGAAAGGAGGAAGAGGGGGGACATGATAGAAACGTTCAAGTATCTCAAGAGAATTAACAAGGTACAAGAGGGTAGTATCTTTCAGAAGAAGAGATGTGCAAGAACAAGGGGGCACAATTTGAAGATAGAGGGGGATGGCTCAGTGGTAATGTTAGAAAGTATTTTTTCACAGAGAGAGTTGTGGATGCATGGAACAGCCTTCCTGAGGAGGTTGTGGAGTCAGGAACAGTGGGAGAATTCAAGAATGCATGGGACAGGCATAAGGCAATTCTAGTGGTGGGCAGGAGGAAGTAAGCTGTTGATTAACTAGAATCTGCAGCTTGTCCATCAGATGAGGAAATGGGCAGACTGAGTGGGCCAAGGGGTCCTTATCTGCTGTCAAATTCTATGTTTCTGTGTTAAACTTCTGCACTGCCAAGCTCTGACTCTGACTCTTCCACATCTCCAGCTTCCTCCAACGAGGAGGGGGAGTATTCTCACCACTACTCAGTTGGCTGGGACCTCACGTCCTATTGGCAGAGATGATGAAGGAGCTCAGTCTTTCCCACTTTGTTGGATGTAATCCAGGATGTGCGGCACTGTCAATCCGGGGAGACAGTGCTGACACCTTGGTCATACCTCCTTGGCCAAGGCAATTTGTGGAGGCTTCGCACACCGTCTGGCGCATCCCAGCGAGGTCTCCAGGTGCCATGCCCCACCCCACTTTGGGAGTGGAACTCCTGGACACCTCAGCTTGGCATCATCGCAAGTGCTCCAGATAACTTTTTATGCCAGGAAGTAAAACGTCCTAGTTTTCCAAGCTGTAATATGTAAGTATGCCAGTAGTATTTTGCGATGCGGTCACGCTGTTCTGGTGGACGACGACGGACATTAGAGTTTGTGTATTTAAAAAATAGCTAGCTGCCTGGCTGTTAAACTAAAAATAAAAGCACGTCATAATCATCTTAACGTATAGTGTCCTATCTGTATTATTCCATCATTAAATAAGAAATGTATTGTTCATCATTCATGACCTACTGTATGATGAATAATATATTTCTTATTTATTGATGAAATAAATAACACAAACAGACTTGACACACTAGATTAAGGTGATTATAATTTTGCTTTAATTTTTTAACTTAACAGCCAGGCAGCTTGCCTGCAGTGTGTGGGGTGGGTCTGTTTACCAGTGACACAGAGAGCCCTACTACAGACACAGACACTCACACTAGACTACACACCTGGGTAGGTACCAAAAAAAATTGACCCTCTCTCACTGTCTCCAGCAGACCTAGGTTTGATTCCTACAAACTCACTTACAAATACTGTGCGACTGTGAGCAAGTCACTTAACCTTCTCAGTACTTGTCCCACTCAGTCCAGCAGACCTAGGTGTGATTCCCACATGCTCCACTTGCAGTACTGTGCCACTGTGAGCAAGTCACTTACCCTCCAGTCCTCATCCCACTCAGTCCAGCAGACTTACCGACCTAATGTTCTCCTTCTGACTGGTTTCCTCCAAGGCACCTCCAGCTCTAGTTCTCACAGTCGCCACTCTCCTCCCTCACGCACACGGCCCTCTAGCATTTCTCCTGTCTGACTGGGCAGCTTGCCTTACAGGCAAATACGGAAGCAGGCCGCCCATGACTGCTGCTGCTGCTGCTGAACCAAATGCAACCCTGGAGAGTCAGGACTCAGGCAAGGAAGGACCCACCCACCCAATCTCCCTTTCTGGTGACTCTAGCTGAATGTAGACCCCCGGCACCGACCCATCATCACCTGAAGACACACAGTTAAACCCGCGGTCAGCCGGTCACAGCCTGCAGTGACGCATTGGCACAAAAAGCTGTTGGCAGTGATTGGTTGGGACTTGGTGCTCAGTAGTGGTGCCGCAGCCAGTCGCTAACTCCTCCCCCCCCTTCCAGCTGCTGTGGTGCATCCAAAGGGGGGCACATGAGCACCATGGGGCCACCCGGCCAACAAGTTCTCGATCAGCAGCCAGCAGCTTCATATGACTGCCGGGCTCCGGATGACTACAGTGAGCATCATCTAGCGGTTGGGACCCAGCAGTACAACATTTTTCAAGAGAGAGAGAGACAAGAAAAAGAATTGGGACAGCAGAGACAAGCAAAACTGCTTGTCCGGCTGTCAAGATGTGTGGCCCAAGACGTCTGGTTGTGTCGAACCCTGTCATCATGAAATGACCCTGAACTTGAACAAGACATATAAACAACAAAAATGGTCATAAAATACACCGATATGCTCCTTAACTGGATCATCGCCCTCGTCACGCCCGCCCCCCCCACGCTGACTTTGGACTTGATGGTGGAGAAGGGTGTTTTCTTTTAGCACGCTTCTTTCTTGGTAGTGATAGTGGCGCTTTAGGCACCCCAGGTGGCATTTGCTAGGCACATCTGGACGCTGCTAGACAGGTCCTCGCAGCTTTGCTCTGATGGTAAGGGAACCCGGCAAGCCATTCCCCTCACCACCCAAGGCCTGGAGCTGGCAAGACACCTTTCTAGGGCAGTCTGTGATGCCAGTGAGATGGCTTGCAGACTGGCGGGAATTTCAGTCTGCATTAGGTGGAATGCGTGACTTTGCCTGTCAAGGTTGTTACCCTTGGCCCACCATTACGGGAGGCCCACTTCTTTTCTCACAGGACACAGCAGTTACTGCAGGGACACCGTCCATCTCCTGGGTCTCAGGAGCACTCGCCAGCCCCATTCCAGTCCTCTGGCCTCGCCAGGCCTGTAATACGGCCCTCTCCTCCTGTGGTTATCTCCCACAGGGGGCTGGGGGGAAAATGTTTTTCCCTCAGGGTTTGCCATCTTGGCACTCTGACCCATTGGTAATAAATGGTGAAGATTAAGTTGGGGAAGATTTGGAAATTGCGTTCTTACCGTAATTATCGATCTTCACCATTCATTACACCCTCCCTGTACCCAGGCGCTGGGCAGTGCTGTCCCTTCCTTTTTCTCTCTCCCTACTCCCTGATTTGGTTCGAGAGTCAAGGGAAGGGATAGCTGTTTTGGAGGCAAACCCTGTTTCCTAACTTACGGGCTCTGTCAGCCCTTCCTGGGTTGGCCTTCTGACCCCTTTTCTATTTCACTCTTCTGTTGGGGTAGAGAGTATCCCTTTAAAGGGTCTTCTGTTCTAGTGCCTCAGGTTGGCTGCTTCCAACAAGGGTCGAGGTTGCTTACGACACTACAGCCTTGGCAGATGTTAGTTTGGTTCAGGGGCCTTTGTGGCTGGTCTTGGTAATTGCCCTGGGATCTCTTGCGGCTAGTGGGTATGAAAAGCAGCAAGCCTCCCTTCCTTGGCCCTGCCGGCTGTTTACGTCAAGCTTTTTCAACTCTTCCTTCAGTTGACTGTAGTGGTCCACAGTTGTGAATTCCTTTTCAAAAAAGGGGGGCGGTGTTTAACAAAACGGATAATGCCAGCTTGAATATCCTCTCTGAGGTTTCTTCATCAGGAGCTTTTGCTGGGGACCCCGTTAAACCGTTGGAAGAAAGGGTAGCCATTTAGGCCTCTGTCTGGTGGTTTTCCGTCTTGGGATTGTTGGAGACCCCCCAATCTTGAGGCTCCCTCTGGTCTAGGACTACTGAGCTTCTCTGGGCCTCTGGCCCTCCAAGACCTACTCCTCAGTTTCTGGCCTTCAGTTCTTAGTCTGAAGAGTCTTTTTGGTCCCCATGTAGCGGATTGAATGTCTCTAGAAGGGAGGGAAGAGAATGGGAAGTGGATAGCCTCCTCAGGAGGGAGGCTGTTGGCTCTTTTTCCTGTCTTTTCTTCCTTCTACTTTTTTCCAAATTTTTTTTTTCTATTTTTTTTCTGCCTCTTGGGCTGCCTAGTGTACTGGTCACCCCTACCGTCTTAGTTTGTCCCTCTTGGCTGTATCCCCTTCTTTGAATCGGCTTTATGTTCGTTTTCTCCCCCCTCCTCTATCATTCGGGTACCTTTGCCCTCCTTCTATCCCTATCCTCATCCTTTCTTCCTCACCGGGCAGACAAGAACTGAGTTATAAGAGGAGTCAGCATCGGTTGCTGGCCAACCTGCGAGTGCCACGTAGAATGCTGGCCTCGTGGACGGCTCCCTCCCAACTTTGGCTCCTCCAGCTCAGTAAAAGTTTAGAGACGGCGCTCCCCTCCCAACCCCGGGCAGGGTCCTGACTTCCGGTAGGACCCTTTGGTAATGAATGGGGAAGATCAATAATTACAGTATTTCCATTTCCTGCATATTCAAGGAAACCAAACGTCTTTGTCAGTGATTCAAATAATTTTAGAACTGAATAACTTGCAGCCCCTGAGAAATCCAATCCACATATTACCTGTGAGAATCAGCACAGTCATGACAGTGGCCACCATGCAGTTAACTTTAATATTACTGAAACTGCATTATATCATGTATTTGCTCAAATGGAGGAGTCCACCAAAACCAAAATGAGACACCTATTTAACACCACATATTTAATAGCTAAAAATGTGTGTCCTTTCTCTAATATGAAGTGGCTCTGTGCATTACAGGGAAAAATGGCATTGAACTCAGAAGCACTTATTCTAATTACAAGCGAGCCAGTTCAATATCAGCTGTCATGTCTATAACTCCGATTCAGACAATTAAAAATACAAAATTTGTTACATTCTTGCTGATGGCAGTACCAATGTAAGTTTCATTGAGTGGGTAAATGTTTTCCTCCGCTTTGTGGAAGGCATGACAAAACTGGTCACAACTGTTTTGATTACAGCTGTGCCACTAAAACAATTTCATGCACAAGGCGTGTTTACAGCAATAAGCACAGCATTGGAATCCATTAATCTGTCTTTTGTCGACCTCAATGATGTGAGCAAGCCTGGGCCGTTTCTCATTTAAGCAAACTTTGATGGCACCAGTGTTATGATGGGCCATACAGGTGGCATAATAGCAAAAGTAAGAGAACATGTTCCAACTGTTATACCTATGCATTGTGTGGCTCATAAACTGGAGTTGGCAGTTCTCAATGCCATGAAAAAAAAATATTTTGTTAATAGTCGAAAACACTCTGAAAGGCATTTTTAAATTCTGCCATTACAGCCCAAAGAAACTGAGAGCTTCAGGAAATATCACGTCATAGACATAGATCTGGCACATTTCAGTGCTATTAAGCAGGTTCACTGGCTTGCAAGTAAGACTTGTTCATTTCACGATGTCCAAGTCAACCTGCCCACAGTAGTTCAGGATCTTGAATATGTCTCTAACTCTGCTGGTGATGATGGTGCTAAAGCAAAAGCACTTCTAAGAGATGTCCAGAGTGTACAGTTTGTCATATCTCTTTTCATGCTCCAATATTTCTTTCCCATTCTGAAACATCTGTCACTTGAATTTCAAAAAGATGACCTGCTGATATTAGAAGTCCCCCAGCTCGTCGAGACATGCATTCTCAAGTTGATGGAGCTAAAAGTAAAGCCTGGAGAATTCATGACATCCTTTCTGAGCCAATACAGTCATGAAGAGAAATGCATGGATCATATTGTTTCGAAGCGTGGTGAGGAAAGGACTGATCGTGCTATCAACCATTGTCTCCTCTCTGTTCCTGGCACACGCCATGTTCATGGCAATGCTACTGCTACGGGTGATGCTTCTCCTTTTTCTCAAGATAGGATTCTCCCAGGATTTGCAAAAACATCTTATCTGTGTCAGTTTTCACCATTCGTCCCTAGTGGGTTCAGCGCTGGAGCTGGTAACGCCCTCGAGCCGATGTTCCGCGGGTTGGCTGTTCTCTGTCGTCTACTCCGCCTCAGCCCCAGTTCTTCTTCTCCCGCCGTCGAGTGAAGACTGAAGACCTCATGTGGAGACTGTTTCGAATTGCGTTTTGCGGCCTAGTTTGTCTTCCTGCTCCTGTGTTGCCTTGGTTCTGTTCACCCTGCTCGACATCGCTTCTGGCCGGTAAGATCTTTCCTTTTTCTTTAAAGCGGCATCGAGTACTGTTTTGTGTTTATTTACCGAACGGTCACGTCTCCTCCGGGGGGCAGAGAAACCGTTGAATACCGTCAAAAGCGCGGTCTCCACCTCTACGCTGCCTCTATTCCGTGAGGACCAGTATGACCGCTGCCTTTATTGCCTTGGTCCAGGCCACGACATGGACAACTGCAATGCTTGTTTTTCCATGGACTGCAGAGTTGTTGAAAACCGCACGTTTAAAGTCGGACGTGCACCACCGACTTTTGGAGAATGAGTGTGCAGTCGGCAGGCCAAGGCATGGATTCTCAGCCCTTCCTCTGCGTCCCCTCCTGGTCCTATACGGCCCGTGGTGGAGGGGCCTCTGCCTCTTAGCCTTGCGCTGCGAGGCTATTTCACGCGCAGGAGGTGAGTCTGTCCCTCTTTCGGGGACAGTGGAAACACTGCTTTTGCTTTCGCCTCTTGGAGGTGAATACCCTGATGTCGTGTTCCGGCCCTCCGGTCTGGACCGCACCGCTCCTTGATCGCTGTCTGGCGGCTCCACTCTTGGTCCCGTTCGCGGAGCCCCAGGCTTAGAGAGCTGTGTTGCGGTCGGCGCTGGGCCATCTCTCGGCACTGCTGTTGCTTCAGGTGTCGTTCGCGGCAGCAGGGCTTTCAGTGGTGCCGAAAGTGGTGTGTTGTTGGGTTCTGGGCCTGGCACCATGCGCTGCACCGGGACTGGAGCTGGCACTGCCCCTGACTCCGGCACCATTCATGGTACCAGGGATGGAGCGGTGCCACGGTTTGCGCTGACCTTGGCTCCGGCACCGCTTGCAGTGCCTTGGGGGTGTCAACGTCAGGCATTGGGCTGCACTTGGCTTCAGTGTCACTCACAGTGCTGGGGGGAGCGCGGGCATGAGGCTGCGCTTCGCTCTGGCACCGTTTGCGGTGCCGAACTGGAAAGTGCTCTGACTCGTGGTCCAGGAACTGGGGGGTATCGGGGAGTTGTCTGGCATCAGACCGCTGAGTCTACCTCCTCGGAGGCGGACTCTGGGTCTGATCTGGATTGGCTTCCAGGTTCTTCGGAATCCTCGGATCCCTCCGTTTCCAGCACGTCTTCCCCCACTCAGCCTCCTGATGGGGGTCAGTCATCGCTGGTAGGCCCTAGGATCAGTGGTACTGACCAGCCAGCAGTGGTCCCCATGCAACCTGGGGCCACTGGCACTTCTGCTCCTCCAGTTGGGGTACCACCTTCCCTGGTGTGTTTGGACAGTCCAAGTTTGGGACAGCCCGGGGCATGCCAGGAAGGGGAGGGTACTGCTTCCTGGGTGGACTCCTCAGAGACCGCCTGGAATTGCCAGCTGCCTAGGCTGGTGGCTACGAGGATGATGTCCCTCACCGATTCTGAAGGGTTGAGGGGTAGGGGTGTGGCACAGCGTGCCCTCACTGGAGCCTGGACGGGTTCTTGGAGGAGTCGCAGTGCAGACCCTCGCTCTTCTCTGGATGAGTCCTCAAGAGGGACTTTAATTTCTGAGGTCAGGGGCAAGTCCTTCTGGACTTGCACAGTCCTGGTTACCTCATGGGGGGATTTCTTTCTTTGGGCACAGCTCTGACCGTTCCAATCTGTTTGAATGGCTGTTAGCTGCTGGGGCCTTCGGATCGCTCACCCTGCAGAGAATTTCCTGTTGACCCCCCTGCCCTGTCTGAGACCATTCTCCTGTTGCTAGGAGCTTGTCCCCCAAGCCTCTGTCTCCATCCCTGACTATACTAGGTATTCACGGTCCTAGGGGACCTCTCACCTGGGAGCAGTTCAGAGGTTCCGCTGCTCATTGTCTACCTACCTCCATGCCCTGGACCAGCAGGTGTTCCACCATGCTCCTGTGCAGCTGGACCCTGAACCTCGGAGCTCGCCTACATCTTCTTCTTCCTCCTCCTCGGAGGGAGAGGAACCATCTGATCTTTCGTCTTATCAGTGCTTCCTCGCGAGGATGTGGGACGAGCGCCATCTTACCCCAACCCTGGTTAGCAATCCCGAGCATGTGACGTGCACCTTTCTAGGCGAATACAGTGCGGCCCACCTGATGGTTCTCGCCTGTCCTGTTCCTTTCCAGGAAGCATTGCATCGGCTTTGGCTACATCCCTTCTCCGCTGTTCCAGCCCCAAGGGACCTACACCAGCGGTATTGCGCCGCCCTCCCTTCCCCGATTCTCTGCCTCACCCCTCTTCGGGTTTGATCTCCCTGGACACCCCCTCTGGGCCTCGCACCCCTCACTGTGACAGACCCCCGGACTCGGACTCTGCGGACTTCGATTTCTGGGGGAGAAGAGTTTTCTACTTGGCACGGCTCTCCCTTGTTATTGCAGCACATCAGGCCCACTTTTCAGTCTACGGTAGGCTGTTTTGGTCCAGACTAGGACAGATCCTAGCCTCAATGCCTGATACGGAGGAAACCAGACAAGCCATTGCCCTCTCAGCTCAGAGCCTGGAGCTAGCAAGGTACCAAGCAAGGGCATCTTATGACACCAGTGTGGTGGCATCCCGAGTGGTAGGGACAGCGATCTGCCTTAGGCGGACGGCATGGCTTCGCCTATCCCGGTTGTCACCCCTGGCCTGGTGTAGGGTGATCTACTCCACATACCGGAGAACCCATCTTTTCTCCCATAGGGTGAGATAATGACTTTCGGGGCTCCCTTTCTCACCCAGACCAGTCTCGGGCATCCCCAGGCCTGAAAGGGTTCTCTCCTCTAGTGTCTCACCTGCTGGAGGCTAAGGGACTTAGTCCCTTGGGGTAGTTTAGAGCCCTCTTCAGGGGGGCTCGGTACTCAACCACTAGTGATGAATGGTGAAGATTGACAAAGATAGATGTGATGCGTACCCTACTGTAATTGTTGGTCTTTTGTGTCTCTTCACCATTCATCACTAAATCCCACCCTCCTTCCCTCTGGGGCCTCAGTCTCTGGGCTCCCTCCTTCCCCCTGTGTGTCTCTCAGTTGTTCTCCTCATTCTCTTCTCCCTCGTGGTTAGGAAGAAGAGGACCCTGGAGACACACAGGGAGGAATTTCTCCCTCAGGGGGTATTATTAGGTATATGGGTGGGTGGGACACTCTCTCTCTCTCTCTCTCTTTCCTGTCTTTCTTCTCCCTCAATTCTTTGGGAGTTGGTTGAGTGCTGACGGCACCCCCACTTCTCGTGTTTTTATTTATGAACTCAAATTTTGAGTTCATTTTCTGAATGCCCTCATGGCAGTTCAAGTTTTTCCCTATTTTATGAGGGTGGGCGAGGGATTCGAGACACACCCCCATCCAGCCCCCCTGTTAAGGTTGGCCCTCCTGGGTGCATGCTGCTTAGTATCTCAGGCTTTGCCTCCCAACAGCTAAACCCTGGTGGCCCAGTTTTGAGCTATCGTTATTGTCAAAACCCTAAGATGCAGGACAGTTTCTGGGGGTGTGGTTCTCCTCCTTTTCCCCCTCCCTCTCTTATCCCTCCCTTCTCCTCCTTCCAGAGATTGGGGCCCTCTTCCTTTCCCCCAATTTCCCATTCTGGTTTTTCTCTTCCCATCTTCTCTGTCATTTATTTCTCCCTTTAGTTCATTATATCCTTTCTTTTTATCTGTCCCTTGGGGTCTCTTGCCCTACCCCACCTTTCCTTTCCTTTCCTTACACTCTCCGGCATTTCAGAATTGGGGCTTGGGCGGAGTCGACAACAGATAATGGCCAACCCGCGAGAGCAACGTGGAATGTCTGCCCCAAGGGCGGTGCTGGTCCTATGTTGACTCTGCCCATAGGAGAGGAAAAAAAGTCTTCTGCTGGGTCCTAGTCCGGTGCTGAACCCACTAGTGATGAATAGTGAAGGTACACAGAAAGATCAACAATTACGATAGGTATGTAATTTTCATTTTTGCAGAGGGTTTGATTTGTGTGTGAAGTCCTAGTGTGTCCTTCGCTCTGTCTGCTATTAGGAGGCTTTCCTAAATTAGCCTGCTAGCTTTATGACACACCCCCGCCCTCCGGGATCTCCACCTCAGCAAGATTTATTGATTTCCTTGTTCCTACAATGCATCCTGTCTCATGTGACAGTGATGTGGCGGGGACCATAGATTCAACAGCAAGCACTGCTTTACAGTCTGTTTACAACAGTAGAGATGGCTATATTTTAAAACTATACAGAGTTCAGCTTGGTGACTACCCTCCTTGTAAAGGTCTTTTTGTTGTGAACAATTGTGACACTGGTTGTGTATGTGTAACTTGTGTGGTTTTCAAGATATTAACATTTGTTTGACATGCCTACTAGAGTGTTCACTCAGAGGGAGAAAAAAAGTATCTGCTGTTTGCAAGCGCATCTGCACACATGCCAGACAAATCTAAATGTCTTAGAAACTTTACAAGCTGTGCAAAAACATCCAGTAGGAAAGTAAAAAAGACGGTCACCTTATTTTTGCATTGAAATAAAATTGAGTGAAGCATCCAGAAAACCCAGCTCAACAGTTTTGCCAATATTTTTCATAACCATGGCAGAAAATTGGCTTTTTGGAAAAACTTTTCTCGTTGCACTGCTGCTCTAATATCCTGGAAACCATACAGGTTACACATACATAACCAGTGTCATGGTTGTTCACAACAAAAAGACCTTTACAATAAGGGTAGTCACCAAGCTGAACTCTGTATAGTTTTTAAAATATGGCCATCTCTACTGCTAACTGATTGTAAAGCAGTGCTTGCTGTTGAATCTATGGTCCTGGCTACATCACTGTCACATGAGACATGATGCATTGTAGGAACAAAGAAAGCAAAAAAGCTTGCTGAGGTGGAGATCCCCAGGGGTTGTAAAACTACCATAAAGCTAGCAGGCTAATTTAGGAAAATCTCCTGAAAGCAGACAGAGGGAAGGACACACTGTACTGCTCCTTTAATGGACAATGTATATATCAGTAGAAAGCTCTTAATGACTAGTACAGCATGAAGCCCATAAGAATTAAGAACTGCAAATGGTCCCTCCCTAAAAAAACAAAACAAAAAAACAACAAGGAAGCGCATAACTTGCTTTTCTGGAGGAATTTCACACCCACTTAACGTAGATAAATGAAGGCATGGAAGCACTGGACCCTCAGCGCGTCCATAATCACATGGATGTGTTCCCAAAGGGACCTGCGTTTTTAATTAAAGAGCTAGTGTACTACTTGGGATTAGGGTTACCACCTGTCCCTATTTTCACAGGACAGTCCTGATTTGGGCAGCTGTGTCCTGCGAAAAAACATGAAAAAATATTTCTTGTTCTGACATTATAGTAGAAAAAATATTTTCTTACTTTCCTCTAAATGTTGCAAAAAACTATAATACCTTTATTAAAATACCATAAAATGATAAGAAACACCAGAAACAACTGAAAAACTACAACACTTAGTCTTAATTCTGCTTATTTAGTGAAAATAAGTCTGTTGTATTGGTCGAGGTTACATTTTGTCCTGCGAAAAATCATGTTTCAGTAAGAAATGTCCCACTTTGGGCTTCTTAAAAGGTGGCAACCCTACTTGGGATTAATAGTAATTTTCAGATGCAGTCAGCTATCACGTCTTGTATTGGAAATGTTTTTTCTTTTCTGTTTGTTAATTAGAAGATTTTCCACCTAGCAGTACTGGGGTGATATGTGGAGCAGCACTCTGTCTGGGGGGGGGGGTCAGTTCTATTCCTCCCACTACATCGTTAGAATAATGGACTTATGAATACTTGTAAGACTTGTGAGTATTGGTGACGTATATGTTGTGTATATAAGTTTAAACAAACTTAATAAAAAGAAGAATTACAAAAAAAAAAAGAAGAAATGAAACCAAACACCTTGAGGCACCACAATCCTTGCAGCTTGAGCAGTAACTGACAAGCTACCAATCAAAATGCAGGAAACTGTGACATTACTAGTAACCAAGGAGAAGCCAGTCACTGCTGCTTCATGTGAAAGTGAAACCTGGCAGTGAGAAATGGTTCTCGTTGGTTACTAGTGATGTCATAGTCAGTGTGGTCTCAGTGTTGGTGTAGTGGGAGGAACAGGTCTGACTTTTTTTTCCCCTCCAGACAGAGTGCTGCTCCACACATCACCCCAGTACTGCCAGGTGGAAAATCTTCTAATTAGCAAACAGAAAAGAAAAAATACTTGAGATATAAGAAGTGATAGCTGACTACATTTGAAAGTTATAATTAAGTACAGGCAGTTTCCCAGGCAGTACACTAGCTCTTTAAGGAAATTTACTGCAGAAAACATTGTTAATGTGCCAGTTGGGGTTAAATGGACAAATGTAGGGAAATGTGGTGTTACAATTTCCAACTGTAACACTCCACCCCCACCCGGCAAGCAGCAAAAAGAAAAAAGAAAACTTTACGGTTTGGGTTATCCTGAGTCTTGGCAAGTCAGGCTTGGTGATAACACCAAGGAGGTCCCCTAGCCTGATTTGCCAAGACTCGGGCCAGCCAAGACCATAACGTTTTTTTCTTTTTTCATTTTGCTGCTTGGAGGGTGGGGATGGGGTGTTAGGGTTGGAAATCCTAATAATGCATTACCCTACTTTTGATGGTTTAATCCTAACTGGGGCATTAACAGTGTTTTGCAATGAATATGAGCAATCTGGGGCATCGTTTCTCTTAGCAGTCTTAAAAAGACTTGCAGATAGGGTTTGTCAGCTGCAGATTTCAGTAGTGCTTTAAATGCAGTGTATTCCATTTTTTATATTTTTCCTGCTGCTCTTCAGTGAAAACATAAAAGTACTGTGTCAGATTAGCCAGTTCAGTGGTCCCAAACTCGGCAAGTTGTTCTCCTGGGAGATCAAATTATTTGAAATCCAGATAGGTGAACCATTTGAGAGGCACCTCTGAGAAATGTTGAAATATTTCATCTATGCAAGTTATTGCTGCATCTACTAAACTCTGCAGTTGGGCATCTAATCCAAACTGATTTCTGGGCAGTTGCCTCTGAATATGAGAGAACAGTCTTGTTCTTACGTCCCCTCTTTGAAACTACATAGTCCATACATGTGTGTTGATGTTCCTAATGGCTTAGGAAAGCTGTCCTGTATTTCTCTGGCTTTGATTCAGGTTTCATCAACAGAAGTAGGCAGGTCACAATGAGTTGTGGAACTTACAGAATTAGCAAGTCATCTCTTTGAAACTGAAGTGACAAATTATTCAGTATTGGTCAGAAATCTTGCAGGATAGGGAAATTATTTACAAACTGCACCCTCTGAACATCTCTTAAGGGTGCCTTTGATTCTGAACCATTGTCACCAGCTAAACTAGATGCATGTTCCAGGTGCTGAGCTACTGTAGGCAGGTTCACCTGAACTGCATGGATTGAATGTGATGTACTGGCAAGCCATTGCACCTGTTTAATTGCAGTAGAGTGAGCCTGATCAGTAGCTATGACATTCGCAGTTTGTTGAAGCCTCTTATTTTTATTTGGGGGGGGGGGGCTGTAATGATTGGATTTTAAATATTCCCTTAAGAGTTCTGTAGTTTCAACCTTAGATGTTAAGGGATTTTTTTCTCATAATGTCGAACTACCAGCTGCAGATATGGACTGTAGCAGTGCATGGCTATTATGTGAGGATAGTGTTCCTGTAACTTCACAGTGGTTCCACCTCTTTCACCCATCATGACACTTGCCTCATCAGAACTGGCAGCAATAAGAAGTGGCCCAGGATTGTTCAAATGTTTTAGGTTAGCCAGAGGAAGCTGTACTGAGTCGAATGCAGCTGATATTGCATTAAAAGATGCCTTCTGCATGTGCGTATTCCAAGGGTACAGCTTTGATCAGCAGTATACACACCTGTTTTGAGGTAGGATCTACAAAATGCAGGAAGATATTTTTCCGCTCAGTTATGCTGGCATCAGTACTGCCATCAGCAAGAACTGTCGCAAATTTAGCATTACTGAAAATCTGCATCTGGGTTCCAACATATAACAGCAGTTCTCACCCCAGTAATACTCAGGTATTCATAACTTTATGCGGTTAGCCTTCTAAGTAGAACTGCCCAGAGAGAATTTGGAACATATGCAAATGATGGACTCTTTTCCATGAGCCACTTTTCAAATGCTGCCTTCTACTAGCTGCCTTAGTTCTAAACCCCTCAGATTTCTCTCTCTACCTGTCAAGACTAGATGCTCAGAGATCTCTCCCCATCATCATCTTGTTCTGACGTGAAAAACATTATAAAATATAAGTATTTTTTACCTTTCATTTGCTGCCTGTTATTTTTTTGTAATTTTAGTGTTTAAACTGTAAGTTTTCTCTGTTTCTCCCAGTTCAGTATAACTGGGGGTAAAACGAGGTTTATTTTATATTTATCAGAGTTTTCTGACTAAAAAAACTCCATTAGTTATGTTTATTTTTATTAAATTAGCGTGTTTTAAGAACCGCTAATATCGGTTCCTGAACCAATAGCCTCTGTTCATTTAGCCTCTGTTTCCAGGTCCCGATCGGTTCCTCAGCGGTTCTGGAACCGACCACAACTGCTAAATAAACTTTAAATTTAAATATTTTTAGCGGTTGCAACTTTTATTGGTTTTGCATTGAAAATGTCATAAAAACCAAGATGAAAACTGGTGATCCCAGTTTCAAACCATGTATTCAGCGTGGTGAAATTTTGTTAAGTCAAACATTCTTTTGTTTTGCCTGTCTGGACATGAACATTTAAAAGCAGAGTGAAATCTGCAGCACATATCCTGAGAAAACTATTGAAAATGCCTGAATAAGGTTTAAAAAAAAAAAAAAAAAAAAATCACCACCTAAGGGTCCCTTGAGCTCTGCCAGCTGACACCTTAAGTTACTGTGGGTGAATACACATCAATTACTGTAACTGCTACCCCTGAGATGGGCATGTAAGCAGTTCCTAAGAGGCTTGGTGAGCCGGCTGACTCCCTGGTTTCCTCAAAAAAATCAGACAACTAAGCACACAGCACCCCCTGGTGGACAGCATCTGGGGTCTTCTGTGCCTGCTATAAAGTCTGCCAACTCCTGCAGAAATTGCACAGGCCTGTTCTGATTGTGGGGGAAGTATTTGCCAAGACAGATAAGCATTATTGTGTGTTGCTTTCCTCGGCTATGATCACCTAAATGAAGATTGTGAACTCTATAAAACTTTCCCAGGAAAAAGTGTAGAGAAATGCCTGAAACGGTGACAGAAAACTCTTTCAGGCTTACAAGGGCTGTCTGCCTCTCAGCAGCAGACCACTGCAAAGCAGTCTGTCTCCTCTGGTCAGTCTTCCTATTATTTAAGAGGAAGAATATGCGATTTTTATGAAATGGAGGAATGGGAACCTATTGAATCTGAGGTTTCCCCTGAACAGGAGTTTGGCTCTCCCCAAAGAGCATCTGAGGATTATTCCTCATTTTTCACATTTGTGTGAAATGATTGGGCTGACGTCCACTAAAAGCTTCTCCTTCCTGTGAATAAATTGTTTAGGAAAGATACTTTAAAGATTTTACAAACTCCCAAGTTCTGTTCCCCCTCTTTATAAGAGTATGTATAAGAAATATCAGCTGGACACGGAGGGAACTGATTTTATTCCCCCCACCCTGTCCACCAAGGAGTAGTTGAAGTGACAGCCTGTGACAAGGCAAAGATACCCCTGGCATCCTACCCTCCCCTGACAAGGATCCCAGGAAAATTGACAACGTGGCATAAAAGGGATATTTATCAGGTTCCTTGGCCATCGGGCAGGCACACTTTCAAGCCTGTGCTGCTCAATACCAAGAGTCACTATGGCAGTCTGTCCTCGCTATGTCAGCCGAGGCCCAGACACTCCTGTCAGATGATCTTGCTGAAACAGCTAAATTTGGCTTGGAAGCAGCCAAATAATAGTTCAGATGGCTGCTGCCAGATGGATGACAAATACAATGGTTCAGAGGAGGTTTGCCTGGCTGCGAGTCACAAACCTTGCTCAGGATACCCAAACCAAGGTTATGGATTTTCCAGTCGAGGGTAATTCCTCTTTGGAGAAAAAATAAAGGTTTACATGAAAAAAGGTGGATGAATACACCATAGCAAGCCCTTTCTTTTTTTTTAGTCAGGCTATGGCTGTGCCTCAGTATCAGCAGTACCCACAGCAGGGGTACTTCAGACACCACAGACAAGTGGTCCTGGATGTAGTGAGTCAGGGATTGTCTCATTCTTAGACTTTAGGGTACTAAGCAGGCATCTGACAAAGCCAAAGTTTAGAATGGTGACTTTGGCACTGATTCTGCCAATGCTCCAAAAAAGGGGAAGGGTTGGCATCACTGGACCCAAATTATTTCCACATCCCCATAAGGGAGTCTCACAGAAAGTAATTCAGGTTCAGACTCCGATCAGGCCACTCTCTTGAGTGTACACAGTGGTTGTAGCACTTTCAAATACAAGGTGTCACAGTTTTTTTTTTCCATATCTAGAGGACTGGCTAGTGGTTGTAAAATCATCCTAACCAGTGGGTCTGCAACTCACCTAGGGGCTCCTGGAGTCTCTAGGGTTCCTGATAAATCTAAATAAAGTCTGTCCTTCAGCCTGCTCAGGCACTACAGTTCATAGGAACAGAGCTTAATACCCTGTAAGACAGGGCAAGAAGTATTCCACTGATAGTGGGCTCATTCATCCTGAATGAACTTAAAAAACACAAAAAAAAAAACCTGCAAGACAGTTTCTTTAGCTACTGGCCACATGGCACCTGTCACTGGCTCAGTCTTGGAATCTAGGTTATAAATCAGGGCTATTCAGTTTACCTCAGGGCTCGCTGGTGTCAGAGAAAGGACCCTCTTTCAAACCTAATTCTAGTAACAAAAACATTGTTACAGGCCTCCAGTGGTGGGAAGGGGTTCTTTTTTCAGCAAGAACCCCCATCAGTTGTCTGACAACAGAGGCATCTCTACTAGAGTGGGGCACCCATCTTGGGGTTCACACCACCCAAGGCACATGGTCAAGTGCAGAGTCACTCCTGCACATAAACCTGCTGGAGCTAAGAGTAGTGTTACTGGCACTAAAGGTTTTTACACAACTACTACAAGGAAGGTGGTACAAGTCAGAACAGATACCACCACAATGTACTACATAAACCAGTAGGGAGGGACAAGATTAAGCCCTCCCTGCACAGGATTCATGCAAATATGGAGTGTAGCATGCTCCATAGGCCCTTTCAAGATATTCATCTGCCAGGTAAGGACAGTACCTTGGCAGATACCTCGACTCAAATCAATCAGTCCCATCAGGAATGGGCCTTGAACAGTCAGGTGGTGCAAGTTATCTTCAGGAGGTGGGTCACCCCAGAGGTAGACTTGTTCGCATCCCACTACAACTGCCACAGTACTATGACAGACAACCAGATCCGGGAACAATCCCCCTGGATGCTCTGGCTTTGAGTTGGCCAGGGAAGCACCTGCATGCTTTTTCTTCCTTCCTTCCCTCTGGTATACAGAGCATTTCTCAAGTAAGTAAAGTAAAGTAAGTAAGTAAAGTTAAGTAAGTAAAGTAAAGTAAAAGTTTATTTTTAAGCGCTTTTCGAAATCAAAGCGCTGTACAATAATTAAATACATATAAAACATACATATAACGTAACAAACAACAATAAAATATAATTCCAATTTCAAATCAGTGCAATAACTACTCCCCATAAGCCTTTTGAAATAAGTATGTTTTGAACTCTGATTTAAAGCTTTTTACGGTCAGGCAGCTTCGTATCCGACGAGGTAGAGAATTCCACAGGGTAGGGGCAGCATAAGAAAATCGGTGCCCCAGATGTTTTAAAGAACCCTGGGAACCTCTTAATCCCTCATCGGTGGATCTGAGTGAGCGGGAGGGACGGTAGGGAACAAGCAGATCTTGTAGGTATTGCGGTCCCTGTTCGTGTAGGGCTTTATAGGTCAGTAAACCGACCTTAAAGGTGATCGCCACTGAACCGGCAGCCAGTGCAGTTCGCGCAGCACAGGCGTAATATGATTCCTTATTGATGTCCCCGTCAAAAGCCTGGCTGCAGCGTTCTGCACCAGCTGCAAGCGGCGGATATCAACCCCTGGCATCCCTAGGTACAGGGCATTGCAGTACTCAAGGCGAGAAGTAACAAAGGCATGGACTAATGTCGGGAGGTCAGCCGGAGGAACAAGGTGTTTCACCCGAGCGATATTCCTCAGATGGTAAAAGAGGATTTGACAGATGACACCTGGAATTTCAGCGTCAAACTGTCGTCAATAATAACGCCCGAGTTACGCACCGGTCTGAGGTTGACAGCTGGGCTCCATCGATCCATATGCCCCAAGGAAGACCAGCCCACAACCCGCCCCGACGACCTGGGTCCACCACCAACACCTCAGTCTTATCCGGGTTTAACCTTAGCCAGCTGGCACTCATCCAATCACTGATCTCAGATAGACAGTTGTTAAGTTTAGAGACTGCATCTACTTGCCGGGCTGAAGGACAAATATAGCTGGGTGTCATCTGTATAGCAGTGAAAACCCAGACCATATTGCCTAATAATGTCTCCTAATGGCAGCATGTAGACAGCGAACAACATGGGTGCCAAAATGGAACCCTGCGGAACCCCACAAGGCAAGGAGACGGCATCAGAGGAATAAATTCCAGTGATAACCCTATGTCTCCGCCCTGTGAGAAAAGATTGAAACCATTTTAGGACCATACCAGACAGTCCACAATGGAGCCGCAGGCGTTCCAAAAGCACACCATGGTCCACAGTGTCGAAAGCCGCAGAGAGATCAAGAAGGACTAGAATAGTACAAGCCTTTTGATCCCGCGCTATCAGGAGATCGTTTAGAACCCGGACAAGAGCAGTCTCAGTACTATGTCTTTTCCTGAATCCTGATTGAAGAGTATCATAGACATTATGATTTATAAGATTGTCGTCCAGTTGCAGTGCAACTACCTTTTCAATAACCTTACAAAAAGGGAGGTTAGAGATAGGTCTGTAGTTAGCTGGACAGTCAGATTCAGTGAAGGTTTTTAGGGAGTTCGACGACCGCCTCCTTTAGGGGTTCAGGAAAGATCCCTGCTTCAAGGACTTCCAGGCGATTTCAGCAATGGTCGGGCAGATAATATCTATGCAACCTAATAAAAGTGGCGAGGGCCGGATCCAAACTACAACTAGTTGGACGTACAGTCTGGACAATCCTCATAATGTCCATGAATTCGGCCTACCAAAGTCAGACCAGGTGACACAGGTGTTTGCTTCCCTACCGATCACTGCAAGCCCTTATAGAATGAACATGGCTGAGATCCGCCCCTAATGCGGCAATCTCATCAGCAAAAAATCGAGCAAGCTCATCACGCTTCATTGTGAAAAAATCTCTTCGGACTGTAGACAGAGTGGATTGCAAATCTGTCAACAGTCCGAAGAATGAGCGTCGATTTCTTGCAGCAACTCTCCCTGGACAGGAATTCTGACTTCTTACGGGATATTGCCGATTGATAGATAACATAGTGATCCATCAATCTAAGTTTGTCGGCATCCAGGCAGGATTTCCGCCATGCTCTCTCTAGTCTTCGCCCCTCTCCTCAGCTGCTTCAAAGACTCATCAAACCAGGAGTCTTTGGAGCTAGTGAGGAGTGAGCTACCAACAGAGCAATTCGATCCAGGGCCCGTCACCGCCTTGTTATAGGCAATAACCATGTCCCTGGATCCATGCTCTCATCCGAAATACCTGATAGGTCCAGTACCGCCATTAGGCCCTCTGGATTTACTCCCTTAAAGGGCGATACTGGACCATCTCCGTAGGGATAGGCCTATTAGGGGGTGCCCCAAAACTGAATCTTATGGTGTGATGGTCTGTCCATGCATTTGGTTCCACCTCCAAACGAGACATCCAAATCCAGTAGGAACACCAGGTCCAACGAGTGGCCACCTATATGGGTAGCAGAGGTAACTACCTGCGACAGGCCCAACATAGACATAAGTTGGAGGAGGTTCTTTCCAAAGTGCGAGAGTTCATCATCGACCCAGGCATTGAAGTCACCCAGAATTAACCATCTACGCGACTCCAGTGCCATGTCAACGATGAAGTCCGCGAACTCCTTCAGGTATTCACCACCATCACCGGGTGGACGGTAAATGAGGAGAATCCTGAGCTCTGCACCTGCTGCCAGGATACACTCAAAGGATCTGGTGTTACCCACTGGCACCTCCACAAGACTCAGCTCTGATCTAAAAAAGATGGCCACTCCCCCGCCCCTACGATCCAATCTCGGATGGTGCATTACCGAGAACCCAGCTGGAGCAGCAGAGTTTAAGATAGGACCTGCATTTTCATCCAGCCAAGTCTCGGCAGTACATGCCAGGTCAGATCAAGCTCAGGTCCTAGTCAGCATCAATGGTCTTGATAGCACCAGGCTGGGCCAGGCAGACATGGTTCTCTCTGCTACTCTCCATGTCTGGGTCCGAACCAATACACCTTTCCTCAGAGGCACAATCTAACCTCTAATCAGGAGGCTCCTGTACCCAAACCTCGGGTCACTCAGGCTCAAGGCATGGCTCTTGAGAGCCTACTGTACAATATGCAGGCTTGCATCTTTCTCAAAGTGTCTTAGACATTTTGTGTGGTTACAGGAAGCCTTCCACTAAGAAAATCTACACTTCAGAATGGAAAAAGTTTTACTATTGGTGTTCAACCAGGAAATTGGTTCCAGCACATGCTGGGTCCCAGCTGTGCTTGACTATCTTACCTATTTGCATTCACTGGACTTGCAGTCCAGCACCCTCAAGGTCCACATAGTTGTAGCATCTGCTTGCATATTAGTTGGTCAAAATGTTTTAATGGCTCCAGATCCTAGCTTCAAAAGGTTCTTTAAGGACCTGGCATATATCAGCACAGGCTGGTGTTCCAGCTGTGCTGGACTATCTTACCTATTTGCTTTTACTGGCCTTGCAGTCCAGTACCTTAAAGGTCCACCTGGCCGCAGCATCTGCTTACACTTCAGTTGGACAGACTGTTTCTCAGGCCTCAGATCCTATCTTCAGAGGGTTCTTTAAAGGCCTGACCCATTTGCACCCCCCTCACAGGGAACCGATGCCAGCATACAGACTAGATGTGTGTATTGTTAGGCTTATGGCCCCCCCTTTTGAGCCTACGTCTTCAGTTTAGTTGAAATGTGTCAAAAACAAACAAACTGTTTTTCTTGTGGTAATGACTTCTGCCAGAAGAATCAGTGAGCTCAAGTCTCTCTCTGCATTGAACAGGACTACATTTCATTCCACAAAGTCAAAATTGTTCTGGGAACAAACGGGAAGTTTCCCTTTAAAATGACTTCTGTTACCATTTGAACCAAACCATTACCTTATCTGTCTCTTTCACTGAATGCTTTAGTTCTGGTGAAAAGAGTCTTCATAGTCTGGATGTCAAAAGAGCTTTTAGCTACTACTTGACAGCAACTAAAGTTCATAGGCAGAACAGAAAAACAGCTGTTACTGACCTATGAGAATGTGGGAAAGGGTAACCCAACATCAAAAAGGTCTATTTCTCACTGGATAGTACTGCATAACCCATTTTGTTACTGTAAGGCTGGAAAGGAGCTCTCAACAGAGTTTAGGGCCCATTCCACAAGGGATACAGCTACAGCTGCTACCATAGCAGCTGTCAGGGATGTTTCCCCGGTGGACATTTCTAAAGCAGCTGCCTGGAAAACAGTACACACCTGTACGAAGTATTACAGTGTGGATATTCTGTCCAGGGGTGATGTCAGGTTCGGCATAGCAGTCCTGCAAAGTCTGTTCCCAAAATAAGATTCTGTGCCCACCTCCAAAGGTACTGCTTGGTAGTCTGCATAAAGTTATGAATATCTGAGTATTACTGGGGAGAGAAGAAAAAAATTACGTAACATAGTAATCTTGTTTCTTCCAAGTGATACTCTGGTATTCATAACTTTCCCACCCTACCTCCCCTTCTGGAACCTTTAGCCTCTGTACTCCTGAAAACTGTGCTGTCAGGTATGAATGCCATTTCTGGCACACATGTTGTGATTGTGTTCACTATTGTTCTTCCCTTCCCTTTTCAGGTGATTTGGACATTTAAGGGTATTCTTTCATATGTTATGCCCTCTAGCTGAAGGCCCTTTTTGGTTGTTAAGGGAGTTCCCTCTGTTATTAATGTTGTTGTTGTTGTTACACTTCGTCCCCGTATGCCTATCTTTCCAGGCTTCCAGGAAATCTGAGGGGTTTAGAACTAAGGCAGTTAGTGGAAGGCAGCATTTGAAAAGTGGCTGATGCAGAAGAATCCATCATTTGCATATTTTTTAAGTTCTTTCTGGGCAGTTCTACTTAGAAGGCTAACTGCATAAAGTTATGAATACCTGAGTATCACTTGAAACGAGATTACTATGGTAATTTTTTCATATAGCAGTACGCAAGTATCTTCCTGTCTTTTCATTGGTATGATTAGTACCAGGTTTGATCTCATATTTTTCCTTTAAGTCATATAGCCACTCCATATCCGAGAAAGGGCGCAAATATTTTGCAGTGGAGTACACTGTATTAATAAAGGTATCATCTTTACCTTAGTGCCCTCCTCCAAACTGTGTAAAGGCTTAATACAGTGCTGACTTGCCAATATCAAAATTGACTGCACGTTGGCCATTTTCCAGTATATGTTGATTCTAACATAGCACATGGGTACTGGACTTCTCATGCGCATGTAGCGACTCATTCCTAAAATTATTTGACCCTGTGACATTTGATTTTTTTTTTTTTTTTTTATTGGGGGGGTGGGTGCTGGTATTGCAGTTGGGTAATTTTCCATACTGTGAAATACATCAGGCCCCTGTTTTCCTTTTTTTGGACAATCGTATCATAACCAATGAGATTGGAATATTCTGGCCTTTTTCTCTTGATCATATTTCTTGCCTTTATTTTTCCTGTCCACCTGCTGACGAGCACTAAAGTATGGTGGTGTTTTTTTTTGTTTGTTTTTCTAAGGAAGTGAAACGGGTGCTTCAGCTTCACTGTTTAATTCAGTTGACTGTTTAACATCAGCGATTACACCCAGTACATCAGATTTAGATTCAGTATTACTTTTATCTGGAGAAGTAGAAAAATGTTTTTTTGTTTTTCCAGAAGAGGCTGCTACTGACCAGAGATGAGTGTGTTTATTCTTCTGCATATTGTCTTCTCACTTGTTGTTTTACTGTTGGGGCTAATAAAATTATTTTTTATATGTTCCTGTATGGTGTATGTCCTTGACTGGATGGGAGGGTGACTAGGATGGGAGGACACTAAAATGCCACAAACAGTATGAGGTTAGACACTACACAGTAGTTCAAGTTCAACTTCACGCACTAGGACACCACCCACTACTACAGACTTGCATGGCAGTACTACTTTATTAGTTTATTGTGTTTAAAACTTGAGGCTGCATAAGCAAGTGACTGCAAGCAAGCCAGGCAGGCAGCCATGGAGGGAGTGGAAGAGGTATAGCACTACTAAAAATAATTTTGTGTACAGGTGGTGTTTATGCGTAACTTGTAGCTCAGGTGACACTAGACACACACACACACACAACCAGAAGTTACCTCACTTGATAAGTTAACTTGGTATTGTGTGAAGTTTTTGGTTTTTTACTAATAATTTTTCAAGTGCTGCATGGCATTACCCACAACTCGCCTTCTCCCTCCTTACGCTAGTTTAGTTTTCCTCAGTCCAGTCTGTCAGTCTTCCTCCTCCTTTTCTTTCATTTTTCCAAATTTCTATCTTGCAACATTTTTTATTAACAGTTGTGCCTTTCCTTCTTTTTACAGACACCCGCTTCTGCCTACTGGTCGCATACTAATATGACCTTTGTTTTTTATCTTTTTTTATTTTGTTTCTCCTAACCATCCATGCCTACCCTTATCCAGGCAGTTCCTTCGCCACGACACCAGAACTCTCCCTCTCCAACCATAACCGTCCCTCACACCTTGCCCCAGCCCTCCCAATGTTCTATTTGCATTGCAGTCTTTGTTTTTTAAATAATGATTTTTAAATTGTTTCTTGTTCCCCGACTCCAGCCTCATGAACTTTCAAAAAGTTGAGCCGTAACTCCGAGCATGTGCATTAGAGTCGACACTGATACACGTGCCTAGAATCACAGCTCAGCTTTTGACAGTGCAACTTCTTTTAGATATTTATTTTATTGTATTTGGTTTATTTAGTTTTTGTTAATCAGGTAAGTGCAGTAGCTATAGAATGACTATTTTCAGGCACAGCCTGGGAGAGTACAACAGATAGACAAATACATTACATCAGTGCAAAACATATATAGAATAACGGATGGGGAAGTGTGTGATATGAGAATTTCTAGGAGCATGGATATGTTGTTCATTCACACGCTCTGGCATGTCCCTTTCCCCCTTTAAATCTTGCCAGAAGTCTTCAAGCTGGCTCCTCCCACCCACCCAGATGGTAAATACCTCGGCTCTACCCCATGATGCCAGATCTTCCTTTCCGCTGGAAGATTCAGGTTTCCTCGTGCTACTTTAGCAGCTCGTAGACCCTGGCTTTGCAACGTCAGTTTTTTACCGCAAATTACCCTAAAACTCGACCGAGTTAGTGACTCCGATTACACATCAGACATGGAGGACAAATTGTCCCCTGGATTTCGCCGGTGTACCTGTGGCCAGAAGATGTCGTGCACCGATCCCCACCTTTCGTGTGTCTATTGCCTAGGAGTCGGACTTGACACCACATCTTGTACCTTTCGTCTAACCTTCCATCCCAGCGTTCTGGAAGACCGTAAGGTGTGCCTAAAATTGGGGAGACCGGAGAAAAGGAACCCACCGGTGAAATCTAAAGAGGCGAGGTGGGCGGTTTCTGCGGCCGCGGCATCCGCCGAGCAGTTGGAGCAGATGAAGGCATTCAAGGAGGAAGTGGCTCAAGCTTCGACTAGTCAAAGCTTTTTTGTCTACTCAACCTTGGCTCTACCTTTACGGGCTCCTTTAGGGAGTTGTGCCAGTCTCTCCCCACCAGGGGTGAGGCGCCCATGGGCTCGCACTCCTCCCACCCTCGGAAGAGGGACAGGGACCCTAAGTCTTCGTCTAAACGGAGACGCTCCTGGGACCGACAGAGGTCCAAGTCCCAGGAACATGCGGCCTCTACTTCGGTCAAGACCGCTTCCTTGGCCGACGGCTTTACATACCTTCCATCTGGCCAGGGCACAGAGACTGAGAAAACGGCTGAACGCGCCAAAATTACGCTCGACCCGATCGAGGCTTTATCGCCAACTCTGGTCGACAATCCTTTAGAAAGGACTCCAATTCTTTCCTTTCCCGATGAGGAGACACTGCCCTTGGGAGTTCCGACCGAGGAAACTTTACTGGAACCTCTGTTTTCACTGACTCCAGTGACTCCTGATTGACCGAACCGACCCCATCGGTCTCGATCGAGGAGTAGGACCCCTTCAGTCGAACAGCCGAAAAAGGCTCACAAACACTTCAGGAAGAGGCACTGCCACTGATCTTCATCTTCCTCTGATGACGAGAGGCTTCGACGGAAACTCCATCGATGCTATGACGATCTTATGTGGCAACAGCTGATTTTCACTGGGCAGAAGCCGGCCCCACCGGCCATCACCTGGCTCCCGCCTCCCAGACTGATGCCGACCCCTCTGTAACCGAAGGCCTCGGTTCCACCACCCGTGGGGACAGTCCGTATCCCAGCTCGGCCTATTACAGTCTCTCCACTGATTTTGGTGGAACCACCGCCTAAGCAGCCTCAGGAAGGGGATCCCTTGAAAGAGGACAGACAAGACCCTAGGCTTCCCCAGCATCTGTCGATCACGGTTGTCCCTGATCACCCTTGGCATATCGAGGGAGAGCTAGGCTGGAGATCATTGTACCCAGACTCTTCGGACTCTGATGACACTGGTTTACACTCTCATCCTGGGGATGATGAGTCATCAGTGCCGGGGTTGGAGGAAGGTCCTTCTTCCTTTCAGGGCATCCTCCGCCTGATCTCCGAATCCACAGGAATGCCCCTGGAGCCCATCCAGAAAAAAGACGGAGTACCCCCTTATGGATATCCTCAAGGGGGGGAATACCCTGACAGAGGCCTTTCCAGTGGCCGAAGCCATCGCTGGCCCGGCCCTTGAGCTTTGGCAGCGTCCTGCTTCCTAACCAGCTCTGTCTGCCCGCATGGCCCACAAGTATACGGTGCCCATGGGGTCCCTGGCGGGGTTCACAGAACATCCTTCGGCCAAAAGCCTAGTTACTGCTTCTATGTTCAGATGCACTGGTAGCTCAGCCAACACTGACTGACACCTGGACAAGGAGTCCAAGAATATGGACCATTCCGCCCGTAAGGTGTATGTGGCATCCTCCTTAGGCCTTCGTCCGGCCAGCTCGGCTGTTATTATGGCACACTTCTCTCATGCCCTACTTGGGTCATTAGATGAAGTCCTCCCTCATCTCCCAGCGGACATGCAGACTACTGTCGAGCAGGTCGGTGATCAGGGCCGTGCTGTTGCAAAACAGCAGCTCCAGACGGCCCTGGACATTGGAGATTCCTGTGCCCGCTCCTTAGCAGCCACAGTGGCCACTTGCCCCATGGCTTGGCTGAGGCTATCTCCTTCCCGGTGAATACCCAGCACAAGTTGGCTGACATGCCTTTCCTAGACACCGACCTCTTCAGTCCAGGAGTGGCTGGTCACCTCCATCGCATAGAGCAGTCCAGTGCCACCTTGGATGTTACCTCTGCGAAGGGTTCTTTGGGCAAGAACCAGCAGAAGCACAAGAAGAAGCCTATTCGGCACTCTTCCCCTGCGGTTAGGCAGCCCTTCTATCAAGGAGGTCAGCAGCTACAGCAGGCTTAAGCTTGGTGCCCCAGGCCCAAGCAGGGTCCTCTACAGCCCTGTAAAGGAGGTCGAGGTACTGGTCCAGGCACCTCCTCCTCTAAGCCTGCTCAGTGACGGGTTGGAGGTTGCCACCCCTACACCCGTCACGCCAGTTCTGGGTCC
The DNA here is from genome assembly GCA_016271365.2 of Neoceratodus forsteri. Taxonomy (NCBI): domain Eukaryota; kingdom Metazoa; phylum Chordata; order Ceratodontiformes; family Ceratodontidae; genus Neoceratodus; species Neoceratodus forsteri. The sequence continues at coordinate 580,946,431 of CM057454.1, forward strand.
TCCCGTTGGGGGCCGGCTCCACCACTTTCTTTCCACCTGGTCCGATATCGCCTCGAACAGATGGGTTCTAGAAGTGGTCGGCCAGGGACTGCCTCTGGAATTCGAGCAGTACCTTCCCAGCCGAGCCCGCGCCCCTCGGAAGGAAAGGATCTCAGCTTGCACTCAGTCGGCTCTTCGAGACGACATTGCTCAGCTCCTCCACAAGGAGGCGGTGGCTCCAGTGCTGGATCCTCCTACAGACCCAGGCTTCGTGGCAAGGTACTTTCTGGTGCCCAAGTGGATGGGGGGTTGGCGACCCATCCTAGATCTCCATGACCTGAATCAATATCTTAGGTCTCGCACCTTCCGGATGGTAACTCTGAACCAGCTCATATATCCCTGGAGCAAAACATGTGGTTCTGTTCACTGGATCTGCAGGACAAGTTCTCCCACGTCCCAATCTGTCTGTCCCATCAGCAGTTCCTCCACTTCAGAGTCGAGGGGACCCTGTACGAGTTCCGAGCCACGCCATCCGGCCTGTCATCTGCCCCAAGGGTCTTCACCAAGTGCAACGCAGTGGTGGCAGCCCATTTCCGGCATTGAGGAGTTCGAATTTACCCTTATCTCAACGACTGGCTCTTGGCAGTTTCCTCCCTCCAGGAGGTGGAGAGATCCAGGGATCTGGCTCCCCAAACCTGCTCCCAACTCGGCCTCCTGATCAACGAGGCCAGGTCGGAACTCGTGTCCTCTCAGGTGATGGGCTTCATCGGGGCAGAGATCAACTCTCATCAAGCCCGAGCTCTGCTCCCGGCAGACAGGGTGGAGGTTCTTTCCTCCTTTTCCCAATAATTTCTGGTTGGGCACTTGCGCCCTTCCCGGGACTTCCTGTGCCTTCTGGGTTACATGGCGGCATGCACCTCAGTGGTCCGTTGGGCCAGATGGCACATGCACCCCCTCCAATGAGAGCTGGCCACTCATTGGACTCGGTGCCGTGGTCATTTCGACCAGCTGATCACTGTGACCCAGAAGATGTGGAATGCTCTCCAGTGGTGGACCACCCCAGACCGGTTGCAGGAAGGGATCCTGTTTGTCTGCCCCAAGCCGACAGTCGTTCTTACAACCGATGTGCCTCTCATGAGCTGGGGAGCCCACATGGGGGACAGCAGGGCCCACGGGTTCTGGACCCCCGAGGAGTCCCGATGCCACATCAACCTGTTGGAGCTCAGAGCGGTCAGACTGGCACTGGCAGCTTTCGCTCCTCAGCTCCAGGGTCAAGTGGTTCAAGTCCGGACGGACAATACCACAACCATATACTACCTCACTAAACAGGGTGGCATGCACTCCCATCTGCTTTGCAAGGAGGCGCTCCGCATCTGGACCCTCGTCAGACGGTTAGAGGCAGATCTCCTAGCCATTCATGTGGCAGGAGTCTCGAACCAGCTGACGGATGCTCTTATCTGTATAGGCCAGACATCCCACGAGTGGTCTCTCCATTCAGAGGTTGCTTACAACCTATTCTCCCGCTGGGGCAAACCATTGGTGGACCTGTTTGCCTCTAGGGAAAACACCAAGCTGAGGCTGTTTCATGCCCACCCCCTCGGCAGGGATCGCTGCAGGGGGATGCCTTCTCGAGGCCGTGGACCCCAGGCCTCCTCTACGCCTTCCCTCCATTTCCCTTGATCCACAAGGTGTTACTCAAGGTGAGGAGGGACAAGGCGAAGGTGATTCTGGTAGCCCCAGATTGACCGTGCCAGTTCTGGTACCCAGATCTCCTCAGCCTCAGCTGCAGGCCCCCAGAGCGGCTCTGTACACGCCAGACCTGATATCTCTGAACCAGGGGAAGGTATTCTATCCGGACCTTCAGTCCCTGCACCTCACAACCTGGTACCTGAGCGGCTAGAGTTCCAGGCTCTGGGTGTTTCCAAGGATGTCTACACCGTGGTGGAGGCATCTCGTAAGGAATCGACCAGGAAATATTATGCCTTCAAATGGAAGAGAGTTTCCATTTGGTGTCAGGGTAAGAGTCTGGACCCCTTATCCTGCTCTGTGGCTAACATTTTCTACTACCTTTGGTCTCTCTCTCCAAAGGGGATCTATGGTCATCGACCCTTCGGGTGCACCTGGCAGCCATTTCTGCTTGCCGGTCACGGGCCGGTCAGCCGACATTGGCGCAGGAGACAGTGGTCGGACGCTTTTTCAAAGGCCTGTATCACATATCCCCTCCGGTGCATGAACCTCCACCTCCGTGGGATCGCTTGCTGGTTTTGGCAAAGCTCATGGGCAAGCCATTCAAACTCATGCACAAGTGTGAGCTTTCCTACTTGTGGAAGACAGCCTTCCTGGTGGCTATCACGTCAGCCAGAAGGGCAGGAGAGCTCCAGGTGCTTTCGGTGGACCCCCCTTATCTGGCCTTCCACAGGGACAAAGTTGTCCTGTGCCCCCACCCGAAGTTCCTTCCAAAGGTGGTGTCAGAGTTTCATCTTAACCAGGTGCTAACTCTGCTGGTGTAGTACCCTAATTACACCTCGTACGCTGAGTACAGGCTCCATACTTTGGACTTGAGACATGCTCTCTCCTGTTATAAGGAGAGAACGGCAGAAATTCGCAGAGAGGTTCACCAGCTGTTTGTCACCTACGCTGAAGCCGCTTCTGGCAGAACTGCAGCCAAACGGACCACTGCAAGGTGGATTACATCATGCATAGGTCTGTGCTATGAGTTGGCGGGCAAGGAGCCTCCCAGAGGGATAAGAGCTCATTCTACCCACCATACTGCTGCATTGGTGGCTGCTTCCAGGGACATCCCTATCCAGGAAATCTGTCGGGCTGCTACCTGGAAGTCAGCAAACACCTTTATCACCCACTACCACATCGACCTTGAGTCACGCCGGGATGCTGGTTTTGGGGCCTCAGCTCTCCAATCTCTATTTCCCAAGTAGGGGTGTGTGCCTTGCCTCCCTCCTCCCGGAGAACTGCTTGGAGTCTGCCAAAGAGTGTGGATGAACAACATATCCACGCTCCTAGAGACAGGTTACTCACCTGTAACAGTAGTTCTAGGGTGGTATGTGTTGTTCAGCCACATTCCTGCCTCGGCTTTAGGCACAACCTTGCTTCCAGCGGGCTAAGATCTGCGTCAAGGGGCGGAGCGGTATTTACCACCCAGGTGGGTGGGAGGAGCCAGCTTGAAGACTTCCAGCAAGATTTAAAGGGAAAGCGGCATGCCAGAGGTGTGGATGAACAACATATACCACTCCTAGAACTACTGTTATGGTGAGTAACCTGTTCATATGCACACCGGTGTGGGATGCTACATAAACCCAGGAGCCCAAGGGTTTATCAAGCCATCCCATCTCAAGGTGCATTAAATTCCATGCACATGTTCTCATCTTTATTTTATATAATACAATGGCAAGCAATTTTTTCCAGCTGAAGTGCTGTGACCCGCTCCCTCCACATCACAGTCACACAGATGGTCTCTCTTTCTCCACAGACGCACAATCTTTCTTTCTCTATATACACACACACACACACACACACACTTTGTCTCTCCATACTAGAAATCCTACTGCAGCATCTAGGAGCACCAAAAGCAACAGCAGCAGCTTACGCAGCTCCCCATGTTCCCAGCCTCCTACTCCAGAATCCTGAGCTGTGCAGTCATCCCCAGTCCTTTTCCCTCTTGTCCCTCAGCACACTCTGCTCCCAATTTGTTTTTTTTAAACTCGCAGCTGAAATCGTGATCGCGATTATGATCGCATTTACCTCTACTGATCAGCTGCAGTCCTGTTCTTGCCAGCGGTGTGCGTCGCCTGAAGCTGGTGAATCGCAGGATCAACCAGATAATTTAAAAAATTTACATTTAAGGAAGGGTCTACGAGATGCATAAAAAGATTAGGAAAAGGGGAGGAATGGGATCTTACAGTGGCGGTTCCATAGCCGTTCCTTGCTAACTAAGATACAGAACCGTCATATTTTTGAAACTGTTTAGCCGGCCCAGACACAAAATGGGAGCCATACCTCTCAACTGTACCACATTACGAGGAATGTTCCTCATTTTACTTTACAAAATCTCCCTGTTCCACATTGTGAGGACTTGTCCCACATTCAGTGTCAACATTTTAAAGCAAAAATCTTTAGTAAATGATGCAAAAAATATATTATTCAATTAATAACAGACTTTCTGATCATAAATGCAAACATTTTAACAGTGTTCTGAGCTTCTTAGGTAAAGATTTGATTAAGTGTTCCACATTTTGCTGATTTGTTCTACATTTTGAGAGGCAATGTTCCACATTTGGGGGTCAAAAGGTTGAGAGGTATGGTGGGAGACAGTGAGGGAGCGCTCCCTTTTGATAGATGGAGCGTGAGAATGTCATAACAACCGACTGGTTGTTATGGGAAATAGCAACTGGCTCAGCCTATAGGAAAAAATTGCTAGCCAGTTATTACATTATAACAGCTATAGCTAACAGTGGTAAATAATACATAAAGAGAAGATAACGCGTGAAAGATTAGAACTTTGTACAGTCCATAATGGGTGAGCAGCAGGTAGCAATGAAACCAGACAGTTTGAGTACAAAACTTAGTCGAAATTTACAATGAAAACAGCATATGGCAATGTAAGATATTACACGCTCCAAAGGGGTTACCTACATCCGAGTAAGCAAGCAAAACAGTAGTACAAACCATGGCAACTGGTATATAGATAAAAGGTTATAGCATTGTAGAGAAAAGGAAAGACTAGGGGAGAGGGAGAGAGAGGGCTGTCCACCTAGGACCCAATAGCTGAAACAGAAAGAAGGGTGCAACCCAGGGAGGTAGAGTACGTGCAGAAGTATCCAGTAGGTAGAGATGGGATATTGAAAGGGAGGGGAAGCGAGAGTAGGGATTGAGAGAAAGTACAAGTGGGTAGAGGGGAAATTTGGTAGGGTCCAGAAGGAGCTATGATTTTAACAGAGAAAAGTTAGTGTAGGCAAAGCAGAGCTAGGTGGGGTCTAAACAAGCACATTGGTCTACTGAAAACAGTACATTTCAATTCCCATTACAACTGATACTTGCAAGGACATGACACCCATATAAGCATATTTTCTGTTCAGCTTCAGTGTGCTGGGGAAAACTGGAACTCAGTCATGAACAAGTGTTCTGGCGCTCCAGCACCATATACACACACACATAAATGCATGGGGTCCAAGGCGGCAGTGATAATAGATGGGACTAATAAAATTCCGTTTTTTTGCCTAAACACCATTATTATTGCTTTTACCACCATAGGGTGACTGGGTGTGTTATGTGTGACTCTGCAGGACGCCAGAGGGAGCAGGATTCCAAGGTTAAAGATGTTGAAAAAGCTGATAGTGTCCCTTTAACTGGCGTCCACATCACTACTGTGGTATAACAGCAGTGTAGAGGCTTCCTAATAATTTCCCTTAAACACAGGTGTGTTCTGAGTTACAAATGTTAATGAAGCTTCCTCTTGTTTCATAGGATAGACCTACAGGGCATGCTGTGAAGGGCAGCTAGTGTATTTACATGTGTACCAGAAATTCATATCCTAGAGTTCAGGTGTTATTGTTGGACTACTTGAATGATGTCATTCCCACAGGGATTACAGTTAGCAGATGCAGTCTTTTTTTGGTCCTGCTGTGCTGATAATTTGAATGGTATACCTTGGGGCCTTATCATTGACTTGGGTTATAATGAAATAAGGAACAGTGTGTTACTTTCCATTGTGTATTACAGTAGCCCTTAAAGCTCTTTGGATGCAAGTTTTTTCTAACAATAGTATTGGTTAATAACTAACTCCCCCTATGCTGTAATGACTGGAAAAGTGTACAAGTACTTTTCTGTTTTGAGAATGCCTTCTGTATTATGGTGCTATCTTTGTATGCTAGCACGATGTATGTGTCACACATAAAATCTAAAAATAAAATGGATGTGACCCAGTCTTGCCTTTTTAGTGGTAGAAATAGGGTCGCATGGGGTGGGATGACCTAGCCATTCCAATGCAAAGCAGAATCATGAAGTCCAATTCTTTCAGTAAAATTAAAACTATTGTATGTGGAATAGTACAATCCACAGTTTGTGGGTTATGCTTTGCTAACACACCTCCATTGTATGTGGTATTGTACAACCCAGAGTTTGTGGATTATGCTGTGTTCACACACACCTCCTGCTGTGGTTGAAGTCCAGAGGTACTGACCCACTAGTAGTTTGTTTTAACATAGCTTAACCTGCACTTTGTTTTGGGTCATTCTTTACTTTAATAATTACTTGGCATGGGCAGTTCATACTGGCTGAACATTTTGCTGGTATTATTGTTTACCCACTGATGAAGTGGCAGAGTGCCACAACACACTGGGGTTGGCCTTCGGTTCATGCTGGTATATGTATGTCATAAACTTTTGCACATAGGACTTTCAACTTGCAGTTCTGCAGTGTGCTGTTTCTTTGCTGTGGTTATTTACTTGCTAAGTTCTGACTTGTATCGTGTAACTTTAGTCAGTCACTTATAGGCATCTTTTGTCAGTTTACTTCTCCTCACTGTGCAGTTTGTTTACAGCTGTTGTAATAACTGCATCAATGTGACCTCTGTTTTCTGCTTCCACTCTGCAGGTTTATCGTGCGGGTTATGTGCTCGGTGCTGGGAATGTTGGTTAAACAGAATGACCCACGGCTGAGGGACCAGAGTGTCAGGGTATATATCTCCAATCATGTAACGCCATTCGATCACAATATCATCAACCTCCTAACCTCCTGCAGCACAGTAAGTAGCTTTCTTTGCCTAGGGGTGGTTCAGATGACACATTTATACCCACCCTTTTGTCTGTAATAAAACGGGGCTGGAAATAGTGGGCCGCTCAGGACAGACTGTCAGAAGAGGTAGAATGTAAACAAGATGCTTATATCTTTTAGGAGATCTTTACTTATGTATGCTCCAACTTTACAGTCTGCGATCAGCAGACATTTGACAGTGCTACGCTGTCACTTATTGCAGTGTTCTGTCACAGTGGGTGTTTGACCACTGTTCTTGAACCCCAGTGAACATTGTGGTATACAAAGGTAACTGAAGCACCAGGTGGGTTTTCCCAGATGTCATGGGAGCACGGGACTGGTTGGCCCAGAGATGATGGAAGCGCTGGGTGGGTTGGCCCAGATGTAATGGGAGCACTGGGTGGGTTAGCCCAGATGTAATGGGAGTATTGGGTGGGTTGTCATAGAGGTAATGGTAGCACTGGGTGTGTCAGCCCAGAGGTAAGGGGAGCACTGGGTGGGTTGTCATAGAGGTAATGGGAACACTGGGTTGGTCAGCCCATGAGTACATGGAGTACTGGGTGGGCCATCCCAGAGGTAATAGGAGCACTGGTTGCACTGGCTCAGAGGTACCAGGAGTAGGATGGACCGACCCAGAGGTAACAGGGTAGTATCGTCTGCTTAGAGGTGATAGGTGCTAGCTGTGCTGACTCCCCGCCCTTTCTCATTTCTACCTCTCTGGTCTTTAAAGTGAACTCTGTTCATAGCCAAATTACTCCATTAATGCTCTAACCAGTGGTATGATCAGCTGCATTCAGTCAGTGCATGTCTCTCCCCCTTTCCTATTATGCTATCATAGATTCTTCAACCAGTGACCTCTGGCTGCATTCAGTCAGTAGTTCCTGATGGTGATACCTGCAGAAGTTGCTGCCTTGATGGCGTTGAGCACACAGAGGAGTAGCTCCATGTTTTACCCATGTAAGAAGTTGCATCAGGAACCATGCAGCTGATGTCACTAACTGGTTGGAGAACAGAAACCCAAAAAGTTGAGTGCACTCTGAGCAGGTGCACTGAGGCAGTATTTGCAAATTCTTAAAGGCATATCACCTCCAATTTATTGTAGCAACCTTGCAGTACCAAAATGCAGGAAAAAACAGACTCACTAGCTCCTCCTAATGAAGACACCCACCAACACCCCAGCATTCTCAAGCCACACTGGCCCTTCCTCAGGGGGCAGAGAACATAACAGCACAGTAGATGAATACAGCACTGGTTTTAAAGGCCTATGGCAGACAGCAAAATAAAGACCTACAGGGAATCGGTGGTAAATAGATGTGTTGGGATTGAAGTAATAATGCACTCTGTCTCTCACTGAGTTGGTGAGGAAATGCACTGGAAGGTTCAGTTGTCTTTCTTTCCTAAACTGATATGTTCTTGAAGAGATTATCCAGTTTCAGCAAACAGATCACTTCTGACATAAGAAGAACTCTAGTTCCTCCAAAATTGTATGACCTTGTATCACTAAAACATTTTCATTAAACAGGCTCTTTTCCCCTTCAACTCATCTGTTCCAGTTAATATTCCTGCTAAAATTCATTGTGGATATTTTGAACTTTTGGCTGTCCTAATCAGGGCCTCCTTGGGGAATGAGGATCGCTCAACTGAGTCTTTTATCCTCGAGATAACTACAAATAACCCTCTGCTGAAGACCTCCCAGCCTGTTACTACTAAAAACTATTATGATGACCCAAGCAGAGGGGTTGCTTTTTAAGGCAGGAAAAGCAACAGGAGCCAATAAAGTCTGTCTCAAGCTCCAGCTGCCTTGCGCCCCAGCTCCAGATCAGTCTGTTCAGTATAAAACTGGCTGTGTCACTGTACAGTTCTCTCTGTTACTGATAAGAGGGGAAAAAAATTAAATCAAGAATGCAACAAATCCTGCTGAAAACTCTTTTAATGTTGCATTTCTCCTGAATATTTTGTAAATGTCTCCCTCCACAAGGCTGACTTTCAACAATCCTGCTTGCTGCCGGCATGTCCCTCTACCCAACACCATGAACATGCTGCCTTCCCCAGGCCAGCTGTACACTACCCACTAGTCTGTACAAACCTCCGCATCTGAGGGCACTCACTCCCAACTAAGCTGAATGCTGATGCACAATATCCTTAGCGGTGTCGGTGGACGCCCGTGCATGTCGCCAACCGCTTGCTTTCCACTTGGTCATCGGGGGGGGGGGGATGTGTTTAAAAAGTAATCCAAGATAAAATGGAGCACAATTTAAACACAGCATTCCATAAATTAAATTTGCTGTTGCCCCACTGGGGAATATCCAGGATTATTTTTCCCTTTTGCTGCTTGCCCTTTGACAACACTCATCGTTCTGCTACACGTGTTGCAATAAGGTCAAGTTGCACAATGTCAAAGGGCAAGAAGCACAAGCAGAAAATATCACTGATATTCCCAGAGGGGTCATGACCTATCCCTCATTTGGGCTGGTAGTATGGTCTAGAGTAACGAGCTGTGAATGAGCTTGGTACATCCAGCAGACCTGGGGTTGAGTTCCACAACCTCCACTTGCATACTGTGTTGCTGAGCAAATCACTTAATCTCCCTAGTGCTCCTGGGTCACCCCTGAAAAGAGGCACTTGTGCCTAGTGAGCTTTAATCAGTTACCAAAGAATTGTTTTGCATGAAACTGTTGTTCCCTTCACCCTTTAAGGATTAGAAATTAAGCCAGGGACAGAGGTGCTGTCGTCAGACTTGTTTCTCTACCAGTAAAGAGCAGAAACAGAACTACAAAAAATGATTAAGTAGAAGCTGTAATATATTTCAGACTTTTCTTGGCAGTGTCATTGCCTATTAGGGAATATTGTGTATGAGACTGTCTCATTTAAAAATAACACTGCTTGTCCTTTGCCTTGCAGCCCATGTTGGGTGGCTTACCTGGCTTTGTTTGCTGGGCCCGTGGTTTTATGGAGTTGGGAGCAATGACAAGGAGGACAGAATTGACAGAATCACTTCATCAGTATGCCTCCCAGGAGGGCAGCATTCCCCTGCTGCTATTCCCAGAAGAAGAATCAACCAACGGCAGAGTCGGACTGCTCAAATTCTGGTAAAGTGTGTGTGTTAATGTTGTATAAGCTGGGAAAAGCAAGAAGGGGAAAGAGTCAGAATGTTCAGAGGCATGTATGTGTGTGTTTGTCTTGCATCAGTGTTCTGGGAAGTCAGATTACTCGACTGCCAGTAAATGCCTGTCCATGTGTATGTGGCATACCGGATTTTGGGGTGGGGGGGAGTGGGTAGGGTGAGAATGTGAGATGTCTCTTTCTGCAGTGCTCATAAAATACCCTTTTATGCCAAACTGAGTACATAGCATAAGTGAGGCTCATTTGGTAGCAATCTTTCCATCCAGGCCAGACATCAATGGGATTAAATCCCCAACCAGAAACCTGGGCTCTTGTCTAATGCTGAAACTTCAGGGCAGTGGTGGGGAGGTTGCCATTCAGTTGAGATGTCCTGTTAGACAGCTATCTTTTGTCCATTGTTGGGTGTTTTCCAGGTAGAAGGTAATGATCCTGGGCACTTCTCTTACACAGAAGCATAGGAAACTACTTTTCCCTTCTCCCTAGGTGCCCCCGACTAAAACTGTGTTTCTAAAGGCATGGACTATACAATTCCACTATACAAGACACTAGTGAGGCCGCACCTGGAGTACACTGTGCAGTTCTGGAGACCTTACCTACGTAAGGACATAGACAGGGTAGAGGAGGGCAACAAAGAGGGTGCATGGATTGCATCACAAGTCCTATGAGGACAGGTTGAAGGCACTGAACATGTACTCCCTGGAGGAGAGGAGGGAGAGAGGGGATACGATAGAGACATACAAGTATCTTACAGGGAGGAACAGGGTGCAGGAATGCACTATTTTTAAGCGAAAAAGATGTTCCAGCACTAGAGGGCATGGGATGAAGTTGGAGGGAGGACGATTCAGAGAAGCGTGAGGAAGAATTTCTTCACAGAGCAGGTGGTGGACAAGTGGAACACCCTGCCAGAGGAAGTGGTGGGGGCTGAAACAATCACGGGATTTAAGAATGCATGGGATAGACATAAAGGAATTCTGGAGGTCAGGGGTAAGGGGCAACAGACTTCTTGGAAAACATAAACTGAACTTACAGACTTAAATGGGCAGACTGGGTGGGCCATAGGCCCTTATCTGCCGACACTATCTATGTATCTATGACTACCAAACATTAGCAGTCTTGTTGGAAACAGCTGACTCATTGGAATGTCTTCAAGCTAAGCTTCTCCCACCGCATGGGTGGTATATCCTCTGACTTCGCCCTGTGACATTAGATTTCTCTCTCCGCTGGAAGGAGACGAGTCTCTAGCAGCTCTGCATGCGTCAAAGGATTTCCAGTTTGAGAGCTTTATTTAGGTGAATCTTCAACTTTTCTAGTCTGTGTTCAACATAAAAGTTGCTCCTGTATCTTCTGACTTTGATTTGTGATCTGATGAAAGGGAAGAAATTAGGTTTCAGGTTTTCCGTGGATCCATACGACATGGGCATCTACTGCCTGGCCAGTCAACATGATGTCGCAAATTGCAGCAAGTGTCAGGCTATGTTGCCAATGTCCATTGAAGTCAGAAGGCTAGGAAGGCCCAAGGACCCCAAATCGGCCTTGGCGGCTGCCTGGTTGGTTACTCAACTTGCGGTTATGGGACAGGAGGTGGCAGTGGCTGTGGTGAGTTCATAGTCTCAATGCTGTGCATGGCCCTTCAGACCTTGGAGAGCCCTTCTCAGCACAGCAAGAAGCACAAAAAGCAGCACTGCCGCAGATCATGGGTCCAGGAACAATCACGCTCTTCTTGCTGCTTTGACTCCCCTGTTTTACCTTGGTTGAGCTTCCTGTGGTCAAGGATTTAGTAGAAGGTGCCACAGTAATACTGTTGTGCCTCTTGACCTCGACTCTAGTCAGACAAAGGGTTAAGATGTTTCTTGAACTGGTCAATCAATTGTTGGAAAAGGTCTACAGTGAGTAAGTCTTTCAGATTCCTATTCTCACCCAGGAGGATGAGGCCTGGTCAGAACCCCCAACCAAGTTGCCTTGGGAGCTGCTTCCACTAGTGGTCATGCCTCCGAGGCCCATTGTGGTTAACCTGCCATAGCAGGTGGTCTGTACCTACCATCCAGAGAACACCTGCCGGCGTCGACTCTCAGGTCGATCGCATTCAAGCTCAGCTTGCTGCTTGCACTCTCGATCCCACTCGACTGAGAGGCACCACTGTCATTGCTTCTCGACCACCTCATACGTGGTTGAGGAGAGGCATCAACACAGGATGTGTCTGCTACAAGAAGTTCATCTAGCAGCAGTGGACCATTGCATGGAGGGATAGGGTTCTGCCCCAGGACCCATCGGTCCCTTGGCCTTCACCGGCCATTCCAGTACTGGTTCATCAAACTCTGCAGTTCCCTGCATCTGCCTTGCAGTCACCTTAGCCATTGTAGAGGTACCATGACCAAGGACTCCAGCCTGGCTGCTGGTTTTCCAGGTCAGTTGTTAGCGGCGATCACCAGTGATGAGGAAAACAGGATGGTCCATGATGTAGAAAGGTTCGGGGCTGTCTTCAAAGTCTTCAGACTCTGAAGTTAAGGCATCTGGCCTCAACCAGAACTCACACTTTTGAACCAGGAATTGGTCAAAGAGCTTACAGCAGCTCACAGGCTGTCTTTCGGAGGTTGGATCCATTTACTGTTGGAATCCATGAAAGTGCCATAGGAACCAGTTGAGAAATGGGCTAAATACCTGTTTATTGATATTCTGGATTGGGGCAGATCCCTATGGGCCTGTCCCTTGGCTGAAGCCATTTTGGGACCAGCCTTGGAACTCTGGCAGCATCTGGCATCCTGCCTAACACGCTCTACCCATATGTTCCACAAGTATGTGGCCCACATAGGCACCCTTTCAGGGTTCTCCAACTACCCTTCTGTGGAGGGCCTGGTAAAGGATTTGCCCTTCCATATGTTGAAAGACCAAGGGGATGTGGACAAGTCACCAGACAGGGAGTCCAAAAAGCCTGACCATGTGGCTCGAAAGGTGTACTTAGCCACTTCTTTGGTTCTCCATCAGGCCAACTATTCATTCATGTCAGTGAGTTGTCACCATTCCCTTTTGGGGATTGTAAGAGTAACTCCTCACCCTACTTCCAGCTGAGGAACAGCTTTCAGGGTCGGTCACTGGCTAACCACCAGCTTCACTCTGCATTAGTCATGGGCAGCTCATGTGTCCGTGCCATGGCTCGTAGGGTTGAGGCTGTCCACCTCTACGTTGGACACACCACACATAAGCTGGCCAATGTCCCCTTTCAAACCCCAGGAATCACTCAGTATGCTTAAACTAATGCAGTCAGCCTCTAGTGTTGAATTGCCATGGAGAGAATAGAATGTATGTAAATGAAGGAACTCTCATTGGCTCATGACAATGTCAAACTGCTGCGTTCTGATCAACGCTCAATTCATTTCTCCACCTGCCAGTTTAGATGCCTCTGAGAGCTCTCCACAACTTTCTTTTTCATGACGTTTTTATTCATTTGTCTACTGCTCCCCCTTCGTAGGTTAGTTAGCTTAGGTTTAGTCATTTTAGTTTTATTTTGCTGTTCTTCAGTGGTTCCGCAGAACCGAGGGGAACTGTGGTTTCCAGTATTTTTTTTTTTTTTACCACAAAAATTGCTTTTGTTGACCGTGTTCTGGTTCCTTGCTAGGTTCTGTAACGTTATTTAATTTGTTTTATACTTTTGGGTTTGATTGCATTCTTTTCCTGTCAGGAACAAGTGTTTTCTTTCGGTGCCCTGTGTATTTAATCTTTTGGGGAACCGATCACTTTTGGGGTATTTCTGCCCTTTATTGTTTTTGGCCTAGGAACTGACTGTTTTTCCTTGGGATAGTTCTGTTGTGTCTGACGTCCATGTCAGAGGCATCTAAACAAAAGAAAAAGACTTACTGGGTTTAAAAACTATTGGCTATGGTCAAATTGTAGCTAAAGCTGATAGGCACGATTTGTGCATTGTGTATTTGGAACCCAGTCATATTTTTGCTAACCGTGACATCTGTAAAACCTTTTGCCCTATAACTTTAAAAAAGAGGGCTAAAACGCTGGAAGAAATGGCCACTCCTACCTCTCCCTCGAAATCTACAGATGAGGCTTCCTCCACAAGAAAAGAAAAAACAAAAGAGCCAATAGATCCAAAACCCAGAGACAAACCTGACTCTTCTAAGGCGAAGAATCCAGTGGAACCGGCCACTGAACCAGTTCCAGCTAAAGGAAAACATAAAGAAAAACATGTTGCTGCACCTCCTGCTGAAAAAGCAAAGGAGCTGTCAGCAGACAGACCAACAGTGCCCTCGGCCAAGGACATTGCTGAGGGCGTGCAATTCTTACAGGCCCTCCAGTCTGTCAGTCCCTTGGCTCCTCCAGTGGTTCCCACCACCCAGGAACTGGCATACCTATATGAGGAATCAGAGAAGGAGAAAGGGGAGTGGGAGCCCATCGAGTCAGAAGTCTTCCCAGAACAGGACTTTGGTTCCCCTCCCTGGGACTGGAGGATTATTCATCTCATAATTCCTATTCCTTTATGAGACAAATGGTGGATACCCTTAATCTCTCCAACAAGAAAATGGTGGAGGATCAGGAACAAGCGGATTTTCTAGACATAATAGATCTCACCCCCACTAAGAGACTTCTGTTGCCCATATACAAGTCCCTGAGAAAGGCTGTAGTAACAATACTTCAAATCCCCACCTTTGTACCAGGGCAGACAAGGTTGACAAAAAGGATTAGCTAGACAGATCTAATGCTGACTTCCTTTTTACCCATCCTGACCATGAGGAGGTGGTACACGCTGCTGCATGTGATGGCCAGTGTACCGTTGGCATCCCACCCTCCTGACAGGAATTCCAGAAAGACTGATGCCTTGGGGGGTACTTGGCAGTATCCCTCCTGGTGAGACAAGCCAATTATATGGCTTATGTGGCCCAGTACCTGAAAGCCCCATGGTCTACTGTGCCAGCCATGACAGATAAGATATCTGGGTATGTGGCAGTGGACCTAGCTGAGACGGCCAGAACAGCCCTGGCAACTACAGACCTATCTCTCAAAAATCGTGGAATCCCTCATCTCAAAAAGACTAAACTCATTCCTTGCCTCCAAGGATACTGTCACCTTTCTAATCTCGTTTCTGTCACCTCCACTCCACATCCTTGTCCCTTCTCTGCCTCACTAACCATATCCACTCGGCCATGGATAAGGGCCATCTGACTCTGGCCATAGTTACAGACCTTGCTAAGGCCTTTGATTCTGTTGCCCACAAATTACTCCTTGATGACCTCTCAGCTATAGGACTGTCCCCTACCTCCACTGATTGGTTCAAGGCTTACCTATTAGATAGGTTCCAATTTGTCCAGCTAGGGGAAGCCAAATCTTCTCCTCTTCCCATCCTGGCTGGTGTCCCCCATGGGTTGATCCTTGGACCCATGCTTTTCTCAATATTCGTGAACGATCTCCCTTCTGCTTGCTCAGTCTCCCATGTGCAAATGTACACTGACAACACCGTAAGCTTCACTTCAGGCCCCTCCCTTGCCAAGTCAAACCCATCCTCCAAACTGATTTCCTGAACACCTTAAAGTGGCTTGAGGACAAGCCACTCAAATACAACACAAAGAAAACTGTTGCCATGGCTTTTGGCACCACCCAGAAACTTGCCAAAATGACAGCTCGTCCCTCCATTTATGCCTTGATGGTTCCAAAATTACAGCAGTTGAACCTTTCAAATACCTGGGAGTCTGGCTGGACCCCAAGCTGGACTTCTCCCTACACCTGGACTCTATTCACAGCAAAATGCGGCCAAAACTAGGAATGCTTTATACTGTAGGCACAAGGACAGTCTCTCCTTCCCCACCAGGAGGGAACCAGCTTTTCTAAGCTCATCCTCCCTTCATTTGACTACACAGATGTGGTATATAGCTCCATGCCGCAAACCTCCCTTACTGAACTGGACCCATTATTTCACGCCTTCTGTAGATTTGCCTCCAATATCCCATGCCACACTCATCATTGCCTCCTCTACCAATCCATCTTCTTACCATCTCTCTCTGATCGTTGCTTGGCGCATTGTGCAACCTTCATAGCTAAGTTTTGGTTTAATACCCTTCCCCCACCTCTCCTCTTTATTAGCCCCAGCCCCTAGTAAGTACAGGTTACTCCCTGCGCTCTCGGGACCTTCGCTCTTTTGCCCTGGCTACACCCCGTTCTCTCGCTGGTAAATCAGCCTTCGCCCAGCGACTCCCTGCTCTTTGGAACTTTCTTCCCTATACTATATGTAGCTTGCCCACTGCGCTATCCATCAAAAAACATTTCGATCACCTCCCACTTCCTCCTTGCCATTGTTTCCACCTTCCTTTACCACTTGTTACCTTTGGTCCTCCTGGCCCTACCCCTAATCTATGGCATACTGTTGCTCTTTGTGTGTCTATCTGTATAGATACAGATATATATATTTCTGGCAGCACATACCAGTGCACACTCGTCTGCCTCAGAGCTCCCAGCCTTGTTTCAGCTCTCGCACTGCTATGTCCTCTTAATCTGTTGTCCATGGTTAGGTATGCTGCAAGGCCCAGCCCTTGTACAAGTTGTAATTTTCTGTTTTTTGGTTGTTTTTTTTTCTCATGTATTCTTGTATATTCCTGTTCAAGCAGTAACTCACTGTTTATTTTTATGTATTCTTGTATACCCATGTTTTTATTTAGATGTATTGATGATGTATTTTATATTTTGTGTCCTTGTTCCCCTTCCCCAGGTCACACCTGGAAACGAGCCTCGGCTCAGTGTGCCTGTTCCGGTTATCTGGTTAATTAAGGGGAAAAGAGGGTGTGGTACAGTACACATTTTAATTTTTAATTAATGGATGAGTTTAGCTGTGCATTAAAAGCTGCTTTTTGTTATGAGGGTACAACATTGCAAAATTGTACAGTCAACTTTACTGTGATATCTGAACGGTGCAAATTCATTTTTGGGGCATAATTATTTACACACTGTTCCAGTATAAGTCAGAATTTATGTATTTCCCAGGGAGTTACTTCAACCTGTGGTACTAGTAAGACACTCTTAAGTATTTTCAGGTAAAAGAGTAGGGTATATTTTAAAATTGATTTTGAAGGCGCATTTAAAAATTGATATTGAGGGTTGACTTAAGAGTGTGCTTAGTGGTTGGGGTAGTGTGCCACAGTGTTGAAGTTGTTTAATGCATAGGTTATTGTGCATAACTAAGTGGGGGCCCCCAACATAGAGTTTGGGCCAGAAGGGAGACAGAAAGTGTGTAGGGCTGCATGAGGGTCTGTTTCCAAAAGACAGCCACAGACACTAGTTCTGTTTCCAAATGACAGCCGCAAACATTAGTCTCACTGCAGGGCCTGGTCCTATTCAAAAAGTCTGGCAGGAGCATAAAGGCAGAGGTAAGATAGGGGGTTTCTTTCTTTCTTTATGGTGATCTAATGGACAGACAACGAAGTTGGAGGGTAGCCTGAAAAGGATTCAGGCAGGTCTTGAGTGTATGGTCTCCAGGCCAGTAGGGCATGGGGCAATATTGGGAGGGTGGTAGGGTGCAACGGGTGTGGGACGGCCACGGTGTTGGATATAGCGTGGAGGCTGGGGGGGGGCTACATGGTGTGTAGACAGCCTATACCAGCTAAGGGAGGAGGTGGGGTGGTTGAGATAGGCACTAAGCAGGGAGAGGGGGAAGGGAGAGGATTGGAGGGCAGATGACAGGAAAATCTGCAATAGAGTGGACACCAGCGGGGGTGAAGGCCATGAGGCAGGATCTCAAGATTCTGGAGGGTGGTGAAACTTGGGAACTGAAATTTAGTGCCAAAAGTGTGCAGTGATGCACTTGGGAGGCGTAATGCAAGCATCTTACACTCGGGGGATAAAAAAGGCAGGAGCGGGATCTGGGATTATAATACCTAGCAGCCTTCAGGTAGGTAGCCAATGCAGCAAAGCTGTGAGGAAGGCAGATAGAATGCTGGCATGCATTGGGAGGGGCATAACTAGCAGAAGGAGGGAGATACTGATGCTTCTTTACAAAGCCATGGTGAGGCCACACCTGGAGTATGGGGTCCTGTTCAGGAGACCACACCTACGCAAGGACAAAGATGGGATAGAGAGGGTTCAGAGAAAGGCAACCAAGATGGTGCACGGTATGCAGGGGAAGCCATACAAGCAGAGGTGTAGGGGATTGGATCTGTACCCATTGGAGACCAGAAATGGGGACCTGACTACAACTTTTAAGTTTGTGAAGGGGATCAATAAGGTGAAGGAGTGCAGCTTATTTAAAAGGAAGGAGGAGCTAAAACTAGAGGGAATATCCTAAGATTGGAGGGAGGAAGATATAGAGGCAGTGTGAGGGGGCGATTCTTCATAGAGAGGGTGGTGGATGCCTGGAACAAACTACTAGAGGAGGTGTGGGGGCTGAAATGGTGTATGGATTCAAGAGGGCATGGGACAGACATGAGGCTAGTAAGTGGGGGAACGGGAGGGCCCGTGGAAGAGATGAGTGGAGGGAGGAAGGCACAGACTCGATGGGCTGTTGGGGGTCTTTTTCTGCCGTCACTTTTCTATGATTCTCCCTGGGCTCGTTATAAAAATCAGATGCTTGCTTCCTACAGTAGTTCCAAAGCAAGATCACTGTGTGTGCTACTCTATTTGTGTTTTTTGCATGATTATTACAAATTACATTGAAGTTGGGGGGGGTCACGAGTCAGCAGAAGTAATCACACTCTTCGACAAAATTTGCTTCAGACCTGCAGAACAACAGAAAAATTGTGTCGGGCAGCCAAATTCAGGGTCATGGTTGTCCGTGGTCAACTTACTTAAAAAAAAAAAAAAATGTCCAAGCCTGGGGAGTGCTGTTCCTCGGATGAGGATTAGGAAGAGAGAGAGAAACTTAGTGCACAAATGAAGCAAACATGTATTATGTTTCTCATGTAGTATAATGGATGGAGGCAGTGGAGCTAGAGGCCAGGAATTATAGTGGTCCATTTAATATGGGTCACTTAAAATTAGTTTTGTTTTTAGTTTGTATAATCAAGGATGGAAATGAGAAAGGAAAAGTGTGGCCCACCAGGAATTGAACCCAGACCCCTGGTAATTCCCAGTGGGCCACACTTTTCCTTTCTCATTTCCATCCTTGATTTAAAAATATGCTTGGCAGGGGCTTAGCTGCACTGAGAAGTGATCTGTTTGTATTTCTGATAGTTTATTTAATGTTACCAAGTCTTCATCACCTGCTAGTTCTATTTCATCTGCTTACACATGGCTATACTGCTCAGTGTGTACTGATGTCTGATTGGGCCTGAAAATTTCCTTTAACTTTCATGTAGGGATGTTCATCTTGGAAGCTAGTCACAGATAACAATGATTAAACTTTCTTCATAACTGTAATACAGTAGTGTTTAAAAAAAAAACAAAAAAAAAAAAAACTGTACTGTACCAATTCAGCAAAATGCACCCTCATTTTATTGCTTCTACTTTTAGCAAGTAATGTTCAGCTAAACCCAGTGTTGGAATTAAACTTTATGAGCTTTAGGAGCCAAGGGGGACCATTAGGGTCATACCTTTAAATTGAGCCCCCCTACCCCATTATACAAGTCAGTGGCATTGATCTGTGAGCTACAGGGGCTGTCTTCAGAGCTGGGCTGGGGAGGCAGAGTCCTGGCAAGCCCCCCTAATTCCAGCACTGGCTAAATCATGGTCCCCTTGCTGACAGGCCTGACAAAACACTGACACCTAAACATGCCCTGTCTGTTGTCCATAGAAATATAGAATGTGACAGCAGATCAGGGTCGCTGGGCCCACCACAGTCTACCCATTTTTTTTTTTTTAAACCTTTTAATGCTTGTTTTGCGATTGCACACCCTACTTGATCTGTAGCTGGATCCCCCCAAAGATTCCTTGTGCCTGTCCCAGGCATTTTGAACCCATCACTGCTTTCACCTCCACTACCTCCATTGGATGTTTGTTCCAGGTATCCACTGCCCTTTCTGTGAAGAAGTACTTTCTCACATCTCTCCTGAATTTACCCCCTCCAGCTTCATAGCATGCCCCCTTGTTCTAGAGCACCTTATTCTCTGAAAAATACTTCTCTCCTTTACATTATTTACCCCTGTAAGGTATTTAAAGGTCTCTCTTATATCTCTTCTCTCCCTGCTCTCTTCCAGGGTGTACATATTTAGCTCTTTTAGCCTATGCACCCCCAGCATCCCACTAGCCCTCCCGACTTCCTTGTCCTACTGCCTGGCCACCTTTACCTCCCTCCAGCTGCATAAAATGTCCCATTGTTCTAGAACACTTCTTTCTCTGAAAAATAACCCCCACCTGTAGCTTATTAACCCCTATGAATTATTGGTCCCTATTATATCCCCCACAGGGTGTACACATTGAGCTCCTTTAGCCTCTCCTTGTAGAGCTTTTGATGAAGATCCTGCACCATTTTAGTAACCTCTTCTGGACTGCCTCCACCCTGTCTGTGTTTTTCCTGAGATGTAATCTCCAGAACTGGACACAGTACTCCAGGTGGGGTCTTACCAGAGATCTGTATAGGGGCAACAACGCTTCCCTTTTTCTGCTGGTGCTACCCCTACCAGTACAGCCTAGTATCCCACTAGTCCTCCTGACTGCCTTGTTATACTGCCTGGCCACCTTTAGGGCATCTGATATAATTAACCCCCAGGTCTCTTTCCTTCCTGGTATTTGCCAGTATCACTCGTCCATTTTGTACTCCGCCCCCGGATTTGTGTGGTCCAAGTGCATTATTTTGCACTTTTTTGCATTAAAACTCAGCTGCCGTACTCTTGACCACTTCATTTTTTTTTTTCAGATCCCTACCCATCCTTTGCGCACACACACACACACACACACACACACACACCCTCCCGGGGTGTCCACTCCGTTGCAGCTCTTGGTATCATCCACAAGGAGTCTGACATTCCCTTCCAGGTCCTCTGCTATGTCACTTATAAAAACACTAAAGAGGACTGGTCCCAGCACTGATCCCTGAGATACCCCACTGGTCGCCCTCTTCCTTGAAGCGAACTCAGTTTACTGCTGCCCTCTGTCTCCTGTCCCCTAACCAGTTTCTCACCCAGGTTACCACCTTATTGCCCACCCCAGGCTACCCAACTTGCTTACCAGTCTCCTGTGTGGAATGGTGTCCAAAACCTTGCTAAAATCCAGGTAGGCCATGTCTACCGCACCACCTTGGTCACCCAGTCAGAAGAACTCTTATCAAATTTGTTTGCCATGGCCTTCCCCCCTGTGAATCCATGCTGCCTCAGATCCTGTAACCCGCTGGATTCAAGATGTATAATTAGAATTCCTATATAATTATGTACCCAGATGATACTGTACTTTTATGATAGGGCCTCTGAAGTGAATGACATTTCCAGACACTTGCATTCAGACCTTGCTCTGGTAAATAAATGGCTACTAAGAATGGACTTTCATTGAATGTCAGACAACTTGTATGCATTTTGGTATAAAGCAAAAATGAAATTCCTTACATCAGAACAAATGATGGAACTATTGTTGAGAGAGTCAGTAATTTTTAAATATCTTGGTTTCATTGTTGACTAGTCTTTCTCTCATTCCAAGAGCATATATCCAGCCTGGTAAAATCTGTGCACATCCACCTTGGTCAGTTTTGTAGACTCAAAAACATTCTGTCCACTCGATCGAAAAAGTCCTGGCCCAGTCCTTTGTTCTCTCTCTTTAGTAGACTATGGTCTCCTTGTATATGCGGTTGCAACCGAACATTCTGTGCAAACAGAAACGGTTTTATATAACATGATATACGGATTTGCTGCCTTGAGTTCAGAATCTGCTCACCACTGTGCACTTTTTTTAATTTAAACAACTTTATTGAATTTTATATGAGACAGTGCAACACAATACATTGTCATGTAAACAGAAATTGAGCATGACAAAACAACCTATCACTCCCCATCTACCCCCATTCCACCCCCTTACCCACCCAGAGCGTGCCTGTGGGTATCTAGGAATACATTATATGCACAAACCAGTCCATAAAATTAACACAATAGGGAGTCAAAGGAACCGGAAATATATCAGTGTGAATACAAAGCATAAAGTTTACCCCATTTTTTATAAAAAACTTTAAGCTTGTTGCGAATGCTGGCAATTAGGCATTCTGTCCAGAAAGAAAAGGAGCTTGTTTAACCGTTCATTATAAGAGATGGTTAGTTGGTCCATCCATTGTTTAAGGACCAACTTTTTGACAGCCATCAAAATTAGAGCCATATGGTAGCTTCTTTCCTTGACACTGATCATTGTGTAGACACCTGTAATGCTAATTTCCAAAGTGAAGAGGTCGTCTAGTCCCAACATGAGATCAATCTTGGATTGAATCAGCTGCCACAAGGGAGGTACTTTTTCACAAAACCAAAAGGTATGCACAATATTACCTTCTTCTTTACCACACCTGGTGTATGTGGGAGAGGGAAGACCACCCATCCTGGCCAATTTGTCGGGTGTGTAGTACATATTATTTAGAATGTGGTATTGAGTGAGTCTGAGTCTATCCTGTGTATTGTATAAATAGAGGTCTTTCCAGATCTGTGTCCAATTTAAAATGAGGAGTCTGGTATCGAAGCCTCCCAAACCTTGGAACCAGTTAAGGAGTCGAGGTGGAGGGTGGATAGGAGACAAGAATACAGAAGTGAGTTTTCATGCAGCATGATTGCTAAATCCTTAATCTGAATCAAGAGAGGTTGTAAGCCAGAGGACTTTGGGGTTGGGCCAAAATGTTGTCTGAGCAGGTGTCTTAACTGGAAAATCTTAAAAATGTGCGGCTGACCCAGATTGAATTTTGACAGGATCTCAGGAGATGGGAGAAGAGAATCTTGTGAGTAGAAGTCAACAACTTTAACGTTCTCTGTCTGGGGTAACCACCCTGATCAGAGAACTGTACCACCAATCTTAATATTGGGATTTTGCAAGAATAGGCTGAGAGAAGTCTTTGGAGGGAGAGATCTTGAGAGAGGTACAGAACTGGAAAAAACTCTGATCGAGGTGCCAGTTGCGGAATCTCGAAGGGGTGCTGGTGAGAGCTTTCAGGGTAGGAAAAAAATGGAAGAAGCGGGTAAGTTATATAAATGTAGGAGTTGGCATTCAATTTGCAACCGGAAGTGTAATCTCCTCCGGGAATAGAAAGCCATTTATCTCACTTAGAAAAATGACTGGCCCAGTAGTAGAGAAGAAAGTTTGGAAGACGAAGCCCACCAGAATCCTTTGAGAGGCTTAGCTTGAGATATAAACGTCTAGGGGATTTATTCAGCCAGATAAAACTAGAGATTATTGAGTGAATATGATGGAAGAAGGAGAGAGGAAGCCAGATGTTTAGCATATTTAATGAGTAGAAGAGCCTGGTTAGTATGTTCATTTTAATGCTATTAATCCTCCCCCATAAAGAGATCGGAAGAAATTCCCCCCTTAGGAGGTCCTGTTTTATGGTAACCACAAGGTCTTCGAGGTTCAGTTTCCTGGTAAGGGAAGGGCCAGTGGATAGACAGACACTCAGATATTTGATAGAATTGGGGGACCATTTCATACCAAACTGGGTAAAGTCGGCACTATGGGTGAAGTGATTAAGGGGAAATATTTCAGTTTTACTAGAGTTCAGTTTATAATTAGATGGTAGGGCTAAAAATTCATTTTAAAAAGTGTTCCACACGGAATACCATTTCCCAAGATTTGGTATTCCGTCTCAAAAAGTGATATACCAAACCTATTTTTTGTATATCGCTATATACTGAGAAATATCACACTTCATCTTTCTTAAATTAATAGCACAACACGTTTCAAGTGTCCTATGGCAAAGTACAATAATGCACCCACATTTTAGACCCAGAGTATGTTTTCTTCCCCCCCCAAAAAGTCATGGTTCAACAGATTAACAAGCACATAACTGTCTCTCTCCGTACACACAGGGCAGTCAAATCAACAGTGCTACTATGAACTTTTATACTACAAATATGGCAGGCAAAATCAGTACAGCAGCAAGATACACATAAGTTGATTGTGTTCCCTGACTTTTCAGAGCATATAGGAACTCATTTTTCTAAGTCTAAAAACTACTACAATTCAAACAGGCTACTGCAGTTTAAAGTTCTCTTAACTTTGCCATTCATGTTTAATTGGCACAAAGTGTTCAGCTGTATCTAACAGGGCATTTCTCAAAATCAGGTAAACAAGTTTGCTTTAATTTCATACAAAAAAAAAAAATCATAAAGGTATGGAATATCAGCAGTTAAGCAGAAGCAGTTTCCCTCACCCGGGCCTACCAACAAAGTGTGCAAAATCTGAATGGCAACCTTGCTGGTCTGAGAGGGGCAGCCGCAGTGTAGTAGAACAGCAGTTCTAATGCAAGCTCGATGACATAGTGGGGAACAAGTGTCAGGGTACTAGGACATGGTGAGGAAGTGCCAGTCAAGTGGGCTAGTTCTATGCAAAATGCCACTCTAAACTAAGGGTGCCACTCAGTGTGCCAGTAGCCCTCAAAGATAAGTGACTTGCAGGAATTTGCCAGTGGAATTGTTCTGCCAGGGACTTGCAGTTTCAGAAAAATGGCAGCAGTGATGCTCGCCAAATGCTGAAAGGTTTGTGAAGGTAAGGATAGGGAATTCCCAAGCACAGGGATGCTTACTGTAGCCAGGGACAGTGAGAACCCAGGAATTTGGTCAGATGTTTCACTGTAGGAAGCCATATTGTGTCTGTCATGTTGCTAAGAATTCTGATTTCACTATTTCGTCATTTCGGAGGCCAAACTGCCTTTGGAATTGCTTGGAGGAGCTCACAGCTGCAGTGCTACACTGGCATACTAGCTCCAAGACAAATAAGGCTCAGTTTAATTTTTGTACATTTAATTAACTGTCTATTTTTGAGATGGAATGTATTGGAGGTGCAATAGCATGGCACTGAGCCTTTCAACTACTGTAGATTCATTTTGGACACATCAAGCTATATGAAATTCCTAGACGTGCAGTTAAGCTTTACCATCTGTTTTAATTTTGAATCCAGGGAACCAAAGCCTTCTGAAGTTATCCAGTAATTGACATTTCAGAGAAGTGACTACTAAGGCAGTGGCTCAAGAGGAAGGTCAACAGCAAGTTTAGTTATGCATCTCAGGCAATGGAATGTTGGCTTCAGGATTTAGAACATGCACATATCAATATTTACAGGAAGGTGAACACCGAAATGTCACACACTGATAAAGTTACTAAATGCAGATATTCCATTCCTTTTTTATTGCATATTGCAAGGTGGAGCATTTTGCTGTGTTTACTTGCCTGGCATGGAGGAGAAGAGGAGGAGGCGGACGTGGCTGCTGGGGGGCCTGTTGTCTTCTTACTGCCCTGCAATGGTGAGAAAGGAGCATGCCACCGGGCTGCAGCCTGTGTAAGTGAGGCAGAGGCGAGGAAGTCAGAGACTAACTCTGTCCGGGCGCCTGAGTGACTCAGTGAGGGGCGGGGGTATTTTTATTTTAAGTCTTGGGCAAGGCAAATTGGATCGGAGTGGAGAGTGGAGAGTCTGGAGAGGTCAGAAAGCCGCGCGGCATTCCGCCAGTTGGCTGGAGCGTCTTAACATGGTGCGAAATTTTCTCAAGCCACAGAATGGAGAAAACAAAAATCAAATAAAACCGCAACAGGACAAAAAATAAAGGGGGGCGCCCAAAAATTAAAAAATGGCAGCTGCTCGAATTTGGCTTCCTTAAAGCGTTATACACCATGGATTACCAGGGGGACGGTTTTGGTGTTCCATGCTGTTTTTTGGTTTGTTTTTTTTTTATGCGCATGGAACACAAAATAAGGGGGAATTTCAAGCCCTGGATAGGTGGCTAAAATGGGTTATCACATTCAGGATGCCCATAAGTGATGCTGATGGATGTTCTAGATGTAAGAGAATATCATCAGCATATAGTAAAAGAGTTAGCTCAGTCCCATTTACCAGGATTCCATGTATATGAGGTGACATTTTAAGATGTCTAAGTAGGGTTTCCAGATATACTGTAGGTTAAAGAGAAAGGGTGGCAGAGGACACTCCTGCCTAGTACCAGTGAAGAGGGAGAATCGAGAAGAGAAAACTCCATTGCAGTAAATCCTGTCAGACGGGAAAGATTAGATGACTTGGATCCATTGTAAGAAGGTCGAGGGGAAACCCATTTTTTGTAAATATGACCATAGGAAACCCCAATCAACTCTATCGAAGGCCTTTCCGGCGTCAAGTGATATAAGAGCCATGAGTGTGGGGGGAGGACTGTGAGGTTTGAAAAATGTGATTCAGTTTACGCAGGTGGTCTGCAGATGACCTCCCAGGAACAAACCCCACCTGCTCTGTACTAAGTAAATGCATCCAGACTTTCCAAATCCTTGAGGCGAGAATTTGTGTGAGGAT
Source organism: Neoceratodus forsteri (assembly GCA_016271365.2). NCBI lineage: Eukaryota > Metazoa > Chordata > Ceratodontiformes > Ceratodontidae > Neoceratodus > Neoceratodus forsteri. Next base: position 580,972,669 of record CM057454.1, read on the forward strand.
TTTAATGTCACAGTTTAGGAGGAATGTAGGACAGTAGCTAGCTGGGTGAGAGGGTTGCTTATCTGGTTTAAGAACAACAATAGTGACTTCCAGAGAAGAAGGGTCTAGGGAGTCAGTTGAGAGCATAAACCAGTAAAACCAGAGCAACAGAGAGGATAATTCTTTAAAGAAGGTTTTATAAAAGTTAGAGGGAAAGCCATCTGGTCCAGGTGCTTCATCTAAGGCCAGGTCCTTGATGGCCTCTTCAGTTTTGGGGAGAGAAATCCGAGAGGAAAAAGATAGCTGTTGGTGGTCAAGGAGTCGTGGAAGAGCAAGAGTGTTCAGGTATGCATCTATCTCATTAGAGCTCGGACAAGGATGCCGTCCATAGAGATCTAGGTAAAAGTTCTTAAAGATTAAAACAGTGTCTCTAGGGAGAGTTTTAGTGGTACTATCAGGAGCTGAGACAGAAGTGGTTAGCCTGGAACTCTTTAGTTTTCTCGGGCGAAGAGCCAACAGCCTTCCAGCCTTTTCCCCTTGTTCCACGTATTTGGACCGAGTTTTTAAGATAGCATATTTGGTCTTTTCACATAGGAGGTCGGCATATTTGTTTCATAGGGTTAATAGCCTATTTAAAGAGTCTAATGGGGTAGAAGAAGGGAGGAGCTGTTCTAATGAAGAATTTGTATCAGAAGAGATGAGGCTTCTGCTTCCCGCATTTTCTTCTTCTTGGAGGCGAGCTTAATAAATTCACCACGCAGGAAGCATTTAAGTGCACAGATTCATGATCACCCCTGGGCACTGAATCTCGATTTTAGAGTCAGTGAAGGTTTGAATGAGGGACTTCACCCTAGAGATGGTGGAATTATCTTTGAGAAGTTGGGTATTTAACTTCCAAGCCGTATCTCTTTGTAACTCTGAGTCAGGAACAAGTGATACCCATGCCACAGAGTGATCAGATTTGACAATTGGCTCAATTCCAGCATGACACAGACCAGATAGGAGGGGTAAGCTGATGAGGATATAGTCCAGGCGAGACAAGGTCTGGTGGATGGAGGAGTAAAAAGAGTAGAGACGGTGGGAGGGCTTGAGAATTCACCATGGCTCTCATAATCCCAGCAAGTCTGTAAGATCACCTAGAGCTCTGGGAGGATTTGAGTGGTAAGTAAAACCAATCCAGATCTTGCATGGGAAGGCGTTCAGCCCTCCAAGTTAAGGGAATGGATAGGAAGGGGCAATTCTATTACAAGGTCCATGAAGAAGGTTACATCACCCCCTACTGCCCAGGATCACCTTCTTGTGATCTAGGATGCCTTTGACCAGGATAAATCTTCCTCCCAGATCTGACATGGTTTGGTCAGCTTGGAAGGAGACATTCTTCATTAACAAAATGGCAGCCCCCTGACTCGAAGTAGAGTCACCTGAAGCAAAGACTTGACTCACTCCCTGACGACGGAGCCAGGTGGCCTCATGTACTATGAGATGGGGTTTCTTGTAGAAAAATTATGTGTGCTTGGAGCAGGGCACAACGTTTCAGTGTCTGATACCTTTTGTCCCTCACTCCAACAACATTCCATGTTATGAATTTAACAATGTTGTTCACCATATTTAGTGACCAATGAAGCTGATAAATAATACAGATAGTAAATCCAGGTATCCCTAATAAGGCTTACTTAACCCCCCGCATGACAGCCAACAAATCCCAAACATAAGCTGGGATGGAAAAACATCAGCAATTGTCCATAATAGAGTAGACCAGGATATATGATAAACATCACATGAGGCCTGATTCCCAGCTATCGAACACAGAAGAAACCCCCCCACCCCTCCCCATACCTCTGTCCATCACTGTATGTGATAAGTAACTCCCTCCCTTTAGCCCTTAACATACCCCCAAACAAACAAACTATTTACAATAAGCACCCCCTTTTTGCATGGCAGACAAATCATAAGGGAGAGCTAGTCCCATAGATCCCGGTTCTACTCTCACTTGGAGAGTGGTATTTAAAGAAATAGTAACAACGAATAGTACACAGCTCGAGAAGAAGCAGGCTTAGACCCCCAGTAAACCAGTACACGATGCTGGTCAACACAGCTCCTCCATTGATCTTGCCGCTGCCGAAACCCAAAGATTCGCCAGAGGGTCTGGAGGGCTTGCCCGAATCTGCACTTCCCGACAGCCCCTCTGTTGATCTTGCCACTGCCGAAACCCAAAGATTTGCCAGAGGTACGCAGGACAAGCTCCACATTTTGAAGTTGGCGCTTTTTGGGCAGCCGGCAAAACTCTGCACATTTAATTTGATTTTGGTTTCTTGAGAGCCACTGCTGGTAATTCTAGTCAGTTTTTCGGCCCTCCCTCCCACTCCCACTTACTATTAAATCCTCAGTTGCTTTGTCCCGTACTCTAATTGATAGCTGTTTATGGGAGGCAGGTTCTTCAGCTGCAACCTCCAATTTAACTCGTATGCCTTCTCCCCTGCTCTCTTTTCGTCTGAACTGCCATTGAGACACAGCACCAACTCCAGTACTAACCTGCTTTTTCTCCCATCCGTATTTCACCAGGTGTAGCTTAATCCCCTACATATTTAAGTATCCTACTCCCCTATTTTAACGCAGTTTCTCCTACAGTCTCTCCCTTAAACTACTAAATTGGTTAGCAAGTGTCTTGGCTTGACTTGCAGTACCCTGCAACTCATTTTTCATTCCTGCCAGCTTTCTTCTGCTGCTATGAATAGAGATTCTTGGGAGGGGGAGAGGTCGAGGTCTCACTCCCCGTATCGTCTCCTCTGTACTTCAGTCGAGGTTGTGGCCCGGGCCACTGGTTTCACAGAGTCCCTGTCAGAGCAGCCAGCCCAGACTCCTGTCGATGAGGCTGAGATCTTTTCTTGAGCCCATCAACAGGTTGTCGACCGAAGAGGCAGACATCTCTGTTCCTCAGACACTGGTACCCCCTGTGCCCTCTGGGGACTTGACCCTTGAGCCGAAGTCCCCAGCCAAGGACCCTGAACCGGATGATCAGCGGGTTTCCCCTGCTCCTTCCTCGGCCCACCGACGACATAGTCAACGGTCGAGGTCTCGGATCCTCTTCCGCACGGGTCGGAAGTCCTGGTCCGTACATCGCAGAAAGCGCGCTGCTCGTCCACTTCTTCCTCCTCAACCGAGGAGAGGCTTCGACGCAAATTGCGTCAATGCTATGAGAACATTATGTGGCAGCAATTTATTTTAACTGGTGGTCAACCGGTGCCGGCTCCCACCCTGGCAATTAAATGGCTGTCGCCCAATCGGCCGAAGCCTTCTCCCACCCCCGGTTCCTCGGTCGAGGAGCTGGTCCTGGTGCCGATTGCTTGGCCAAAACCAGCTGCTCCGCCCATAGTGGTGGAACCCCTGCCTCCTCAGCCAAAGGGTGGGGCGCCAACCAAGGATTTTCAGTCGGATCAAGGTTTGCCCCATAGGTTGTTTGTCACTCTCACCCCGATCATCCTAAGCGAGTGGTTCAGGCAGTCAGCAGCTGTTTGTGGACTCTTGGGAGTCCGATGACTCCTCGCTGTATTCCCATCCAGTCGACCTGGAATCTTCAGGGGGTCTGTCAGTGGACGAGAGCCCATCCACGTTCCTGGGTATTCTTCGACTCATCTCAGAGTCCACCGGGATGGCGCTCGAACCCATGCAAAAATGGGCCAAGTACCCTCTCACTGAGATCCTGGACAAAGAGGACTCTCCCTCAGAGGCCTTCCCCGTGGCTGAGGCCATTGTGGGTCAGGCTCTGGAACTCTGGCAGCACCCAGCCTCTTGTCCTGCACCTTCAACCAGGATGGCACGCAAGTATGCTTTCCCTGCCGGCTCCCTCTCTGGTTTATCGGAGCACCCCTCGACTGAGGGGTTGGTAGCCGATAGTGTGTTCCGGCGCTTCGGAAACACTAGGGACATGGACAAGCCCCCAGATAGAGTCCAAAAAGCTGGACTATTCCAGGAGGAAAGTCTTCGCTGCCACCTCCTTAGACCTTCGTCAGGCTAGCCTCTGCTGTTCTGATGGCACATTTCTCCCATGCCCTGTTAGGCTCCCTGGATGAGGTGCTTCCTCATCTCCCGGCTGACCTCCAGACCACGGTCAGGTAGGTTCAGGATCAGGGAAGGATGGTGGCTAAACAACAGCTCCAGAGAGACTCTCTTGTGCCCGGTCAGTAGTGGCCGCAGTACCCACTCCGCAGGGCTTGGTTGCAGATCTCGACCTTCGCAGCGGATACCCGGCACAAGTTAGCAGATGTCCCCTTTTTGGGCACTGACTTGTTCGGGCCCGAGGGTTACCTCCAGCGGATTGAGAAGTCCACCACCTTGGACTCTGTTGCATCTGTCCAGAAGGACAAAGACTGCCATCAGCAGCGTAAGCCATTTCGTTCCTCTGCTCCTGTGACACATCCAGCCCAGCAACACCAGCAGCAGGGCCAGTAGACTCATTCTTGGCACCCCAAAGCCACATCCATTGCTTCCTCGGTCAGGAAGCCCGGGGGGAAAGGTCCGGGCGGCCCCTCGGCCGGTTCTTCCTCCAAGCTTACCCAGTCATGGGTTGTGGGGTGCCACCCCCAACCCCGTCACACCTCCCCTGGGTCCCCCCGTGGTGGGCCAGCTCTACCACTTCCTTTCCGCCTGGTCCATTATCACCACGGACCACTAGATGCTGGAGATGGTCGGCAGGGGCCTGCCTGTGGAATTCAAGCAGATCCCTCCCTTTCGAGCCAATGCCCCACGGGGGGCACCGGATCCGCAGCCTCTCTATCGGCTTGCTGAGATGACATAGCCCTGCTCCTCCAAAAGTGGGTAGTCAGCTAGGTGGCGGATCCTCCTCTTTGCCCAGGGTTTGTGTCCAGATACTTCCTGGTCCCAAAACGGATGGGGGACTGGTGCCGCATTCTCGATGTGCATGACCTGAACAAGTTCCTAAGGCCACTCACCTTTTGAATGGTCACTCTGGCTCAGATCATACCACCCCTGGAACTAGGTGTGTGGTTCTGCTCCCTGGATCTTCAAGACGCGTTCTTTCATGTCCCAATCCATCCGTCCCATCACCAGTTCCTCCGCTTCCGAGCACAAGGGTCCCTTTACGAGTTTTGGGCTATGCCCTTTGGCCTTTCTTCAGCTTCCAGGGTCTTCACCAAATGCATGGCAGTGGTGGCAGCATTCCTGAGATGCCATGGGGTCCATGTCTACCCTTACCTGGACAATTGGCTGATAGTAGCCCCTTCCAGGTTGGAGGCGGAGCAGTCCAGGGATCTGGCCCTCCAGGCATGCTCTTAACTAGGCCAAGTCGGAACTCGTGCCTTCGCAAGTGATCCAGTTCATCAGAGCGGAGCTCGACTCTCTCAGAGCCAGAGCCCGGCTCCTGGTGGACATGGCCAAGGTACTTTCCTCCTTTGCCCAGTCATTCCTGGTTGGGCAATTGTGTGCTGCCCAGGACTTCCTACGTCTTCTGGGTCTCGTGGCGGCCTGCAGCAGCGTGGTCCGTTGGGCCCACTGGCATAAGCGCTCCCTGCAATGAGGGCTGGCCCGCCAGTGATCTCAGCACTCTGGTCTTCTAGACCAGCCAGTCTCCGTGACCCAGAAGATGTGGGATGGCCTGCAATGGTGGCTCGTCACAGCTCATCTGCAGGAGGTTATAACATTTGTCCGCCCCGAGCCGACAGTCATCTTGATGACCGATGCCTCTCTGATGGGTTGGGGTGTCCATCTGGGGGAACACGGGGCGCACGGCCTCTGGTCCCATCTGGAGTCCCGATGCCACATCAGCCTGCTGGAGCTCATAGTGGTCCGGCTCACCCTGACTGCCTTTGCTCAGTTTGTCCAGGGTCAAGTGGTCCAGGTCCAGACGGACAATACTATGACCATGTACTTTCTCAACCGTCAAGGCGGGTTGCACTCTTTGCCCTTGTGCAAGGTGGCTCTCCGCATATGGTCTCTCGTGCTCAGCCTGGAGGTGGATCTCCTAGCCACTCATACGGCCGATGCCATCAGCTGGATAGGTAATGCATCTCATGAGTGGTCTCTCCTGCCAGAGGTAGTGCAAGATCTGTTCTCCCACTGGGGCACTCCTCGGGTGGACCGGTTTGCCTCCAGGGAGAATGCGAAGCTGAGACTGTTCCATGCCCGCCCCCCTCAATGGGGCTCACTGCAGGGGGGTGCCTTCTGAAGGCCATGGACTCCAGGCCTCTTTTACGCCTTCCCTCCATTTCTCTTGATCCACAAGGTGCTTCTCAAGGTGAGGAGGGACAAGGCACAGGTGATTCTGGTAGCCCCAGACTGGCCCTGTCAGTTCTGGTATCCAGATCTCAGCCTCAGCTCCAGGCTCCCGAGGCGGCTTCCAGCCCTCCTGGACCTGCTTTCTGTCAACAAGGGGAAGGTATTCCATCTGGACCTTCAATCCCTGCACCTGTCGGCCTAGTTTCTGAGCAGCTAGAGTTCCAGGCCTTGGGTCTTTCCGACGAGGTCCTCAACGTCGTTGAGGCGTCCTGTAAGGAGTCGACCAGAAAATGTTATGCCTTTAAATGGAAGAGATTTTCCATTTGGTGTAAGGGCAATGGGCTGGACCCCTCATCCTGTCCATTGACTAACATTTTGGACTACCTGTGGTCTCTTTCTCAGCAAGGGCTTTGGTCGCGACCCTGGCAGCCATCTCTGCATACCGGGCGCGGGCCAGCAAGCAGTCAGCGCAAGAAAAGGTGGTCTGGCGTTTTGTGTTTTTTTGGTTTTTTTTTTTTTTCAAAGGCGTAGATCACATATCCCCTCTGGTGTGTGAACCTCCACCTCCGTGGGATTTACTGCTGGTATTGGCCAAGCTCATGGGCAAGCCATTCGAACTGATGCACAGGTGTGGTATCTCCTACCTGTCATGGAAGACCGCATTCTTAGTGGCTATCACATCAGCCAGAAGGATTGGGGAACTCCAGGCGCTTTCCATAGACTCTCCATACCTGGTCTTCCACAGGAACAGGGTTGTCCTATGCCCCAACCCGAAATTCCTTCTGAAGGTGTTGTCAGAGTTTCACCTGAATCAGGTGTTGACTTTGCCAGTGTTCTACCCGTATCACACCTCGGAGGCCAAATACAGGCTCCATACTTTGGACCTAAGAAGAGCACTTGCCTACTATAAAGAGCGTACAGCTGAAGTTCGGGGAGAGATTCGCCTGCTGTTTGTCACCTACGCTGAAGCCGCACCTGGCAGTCCTGCAGCCAAGCAGACGATTGGCATGTGGATCACTTCCTGCATTGATCTCTGCTATAGGTTGGCGGGCAAGGATCCTCCCAGAGGGATAAGAGCTCATTCTGCCCGCCATACCGCTGCCTCGGTGGCTGCTTCTAGGGATGTCCCTATCCAGGAAATCTGCAGGTCTGCTGCCTGGAAATCAGCACACACCTTCATTTCCCATTACCACATTGACCTCGAGTCATGCTGGTTTTGGGGCCTCAGTTCTCCAGTCCCTTTTTCCTAAGTAAGGGGTGCGTGCCTTGCCTCCCTCCTCCCGGAGAACTGCTAGGAGTCTGCCAAGAAGTGTGGATTGAACAATATATCCACGTCCCTAGAAATAGAAAGTTACTCACCTGTAAAAGGAGTTCTTGGAGTGGTATATGTTGTTTATACACACGACCTACCCGACCTCCCCAGCTTCGGCACACAACCTGGCTTCCAGCGGGCTAGATCTGGCATCATGGGGCAGAGCCGAGGGTTTTACCTTCCTGCCTATCTTAAAGCGGCAAGATACCTGCCAAGAAGTGTGGATGAACATCATATACCACTCCTAGAACTCCTGTTACAGGTGAGTAACCTGTATTTCCTGTATGCCTTTCCACAGATCCCTTATTCAGTGGATTCTCCTCAAGTTGTGGAACATGCCATCCCAATACTGGTGACTCCCTTCTGGCTGTGGAACCTTCTGTTCAGCTCCCCCTCTTTTGGGGTCTGCTGTTGCAGGCTCAAGGGTCCCTGCTCCATCCAGACCTGTGGTCTCTGCGTCTGCATACCCGGTTACTGAAAATGTAGCCATTTCCCATTTTGAGGTTTCACCCCAAGTGACTGATGTCTTGCTTGTGACAAGAAAGCCTTCTACAAGACGCATCTACTCTTCGAAGTGGAAGTGCTTCCCATTCAGTGGATCCATTTACATGTCCTGTTAATACTGTACTGGACTACCTTCTGTCTTCATCTGACTCCAGTCTCTAGTACTAATCCATTATAATGCACTTGGTTGCTGTTTTTGCTTTCCATGCCCCTATTGATGAGCACACGGTGGCAGAAGTAGAGGTGTCCTGTACGTTTCTAAAGTGTGTTCTGTACATGCATCCCCCAATTCATCAACCAGTTCAGCCTTGGGATGTGAATTTCATTCTTGAGAAATTGACTTTGGCTAACTTTGAGCCTACTGCAACCTGTGAAATGTGTTTCCTTTCATGGAAAACACTTTTTTGGTCACCATGACTTCTGCTTATAGGATTTCTGAGATTCAGGCTCTGACGCATGAGTCTTCTTATTTGATTTTCCACTCAAACAGGGTGTCTTTGCAAACCAGTCCTTGTTTTTGCACCAAAGGTGGTCTCTGATTTTAGATTGAAGCAGACCATGCACTTTCCCTTGTATTCTCCTGAGCATGCAAACAAGGGTGATGCATTGCTCCATACACATGATGTACATGGAACACTAAAGTTCTGCCTTGATCAGATTAAGGACTAAAGGAAGTCCCCTCAAGCCTTTTGTTTTGTTTGTCCCTAGGAAAGATGGTGCCCTGTCACTAAACAGTGCCTGTCCAAATGGGTGGCTGTTTTTTGTTACAGGAAGTAAGGTTAGGAACTTCTGGTACTGGCTGTGGCCGCTCTGCACATGGCATGGCCATTTCTGTTGTTTGCTTTCGGAATGTTTCTGCAGCTGACATTTGTGCTGCTGCCACATGGAGCACCGTGTATACTTTGACTAAGTACTACAGTCAAGACACTGTCTCGTAGACATGCTGACTTTTGTTTTAAGGCACAAGACCTTCTGCCATGCCATATCAGACTGTTCCATCCTCCATGGCTGCCTTGTGTATTGCTTTGGAATCATTCTAAACATGTGGCCCAGTGGAGGAAATGGTCTCAATGAAGATAGAATGGTTACTTGCTGTAACAGTAGATCTTTGAGAGAATCACCTCCATTGGGACTCCGTGCACCCACCCTCCTTCCCCCTTACTGACGTATATGTTGGCTGGTTTGTCTACTGCCTTGTTCGGAGGTGTCCATAAGTGCATTATGTATACTATGGTTCCAGTCCCGTGCCTTTCCTTGTGTGCCTGGTACTGGTTTGGTCTTTCCGATCCTCATGGTAAGAGGCCTTCCAAGCTTATCTCCGGTTGGGAATGGAGGAGCAGTTGGGCCACCCACGATCATATAGGTACCAACATTGCATATCATCATGAGTGGCCCCAGCTAGCAAATGTTTCCGAATGGTTCTGATGCCAAATGCTTACAATTCCAAAGGTGTGGCCCAATGGAGATTCTCTTGAAGAGCCACTGCTACAGTGAGTGACTGTTCTTTGTATTTCTCTGTACTACATCACAATGCCTTCTGTATTACCTTTTCACAAGCATTTCTTGTTGTGGTATGTCTTCTTCGATACAATAATTTTGTTTCTGTTTTCTGTTTCAGTTCCTGGCCATTCACGATAGCAGACACCATCCAGCCAGTGGCACTGTTTGTAAGAAGACCCTTCGTATCAGAAGTAAGGTTTTGTTCTGGTTTTGTTCTGTATGTGTTTTTTGTTTCATTTTTCTACTTTGTATTTTTGTGTTTTCAATCCCCGTGTTAGCATAGAGAAAAGATGAACTGGAATGTAGCGCTACGATAAAATAAACCAAAAATGCTTTACCACATCAACATGTACAACCTAATGACTAGAACTTGGTACCTAGAAATCACTAAAAACAACCTTAAAGAGCTAAATCAACAGGCCCTGGTATGGTGGTGCAGAGTAATACCATGTGAGAAACCTGAGTTTGTGCCACCAGCTTGTTTCCCAGATATGTGGCAGGATAACAGCTGCCGCAGCGTGTTATTTATTTTTATTTATTCATTGATTTTGATTTGATTTATGAGCAGAAAAGGCACACTAAGCTATGACATCTTGTTTCCAGATGTGGGGGTGAGTTACATGGACCCATTTTATTTACATGGGGAATATTGACCATGACTGCCCTACTCACACAGCATATCTTCATGGAGGTCCGAGAGAAGGCCCGCACTGATAGAATGTGGAGACGCTTGACTTCCTTCTTACATATAAGGTAGAGGTCTTAGAGTCCATGAATCTGACAGACTTGTGACTTAGGATGCTCTTCTTTCCCAAGAGAATGAAGTAGGTGATTTGATATTTACTGAACCAACAAGAAATTTTCACTATGCAAGCTTTCAGGCTTACACAGAGTCCTTCTTCAAGTGGACGGGTGGTTATGTGTAAGCCTGAAGTTTGTGTACTGAACATTTCTTGTTGGTCCAGTAAAATGTATAAAATTACCTAGTTTGTTCACCTGTACGTACAAGGACCAACACAGCTACAAACAATGCTCCAGTAGAAGAATTTCAGTTTTGGAAAAGCAGAGCACAAGCCAGACTTAAATAGTGAAAATACAGGATGACTGAGAAGAGAGAGAGAGAGTACTGCTGGCTAAGGATGTAGAGCTGAGTGACATCTGTATAGAATTGGTAGCCCGGAGTTGCATTCACAGATGAGGCTACTAGGGCAAAAGGACCAGGAGCAGAGCCTTGGGGAACACCATGGTGGAGGGTCCAGGTGATGCATGCAAACCTGCCACTTGTGGTGGAATGATCAGAGGTAGCAATAAAACCAAGATGGAAGGCAGGAAATAACTGCCCCACCCCTGCATATGTGTTTCCTTACCTGAATGGCACTTTGTATGGTTGCTGTCCCCTTGGCTTGCCAAGGTTTCAAGGCTGCAGACATTGGTGTGGATCCTCTACAACATGCTGTTCTCCGAGATGGGGTTTTCACTTGATCCATCCTTGGTTCCCTCACTGGGTGTTGTCTGCTCTTCTGCTGCATCGTGCTCTCCCCCTTTGTGTTTGTTTTCCTTCCCCTCTGAATGCCGGCATACTTACCCTGCACGCTGTATGTCCATAGTGCCTTATGCTTCTTTTTGGCTTGCAGGATGGCTATAGTCAGTCCTCGCACCTTTTTGTTTCATTCACCACTTGGATGATGGTCACCCCAGTTCTGACACCAGGAATCATTCACTGATTTAAAACAAGCACCATTCTCCCAGCAGAGTGTGATGCCCTGGTGATAGAACTTTGTTATGGCACTGACTTTCCAATATGGTTGATATACTGCATTTAATTTGGTCCCAGAAATCTAGTAAGGTGCTTCCTTGTTCTGACTGGGGTTCTGCCAAAATATTTCATGGCCTCTTCTGTGACTTTTAATTCCATTTTGGCAGTTATTTTAGGGTCTACTGCAATTGGACTACTATCTTTCCTGTCCCTATACTGTGGTTTGGCTGGTATATCCTGTGTAGATGGGCTGGCTTCAGCCTTGCCATTCTCCAAAACCTGTTGGTTTCTTGGACTTTATGTCCCTCTTGTTATTTGTGTCATTGATAACCAGTCGAGTAAACTGATACAGAGGACCAATTTCAGTTGTGACCCGGGCCACCAGAGTGGCTAACGCAACAAACATCAATACAGTATAGAGATGCAATTAGAACAAAACAGGACTTGTTTGCTCTTCCTCCCATTCTGCATCTGGAAATGATTGGGAACAATTCCAAAGTTTAGCTCTATGGCTGTAGAAGTCCTTAAAGAAGTTAAGTTAGTGTTATGTGTTTTTTTTTTTGTACCCTTCCAATGAGCTTTTTTCTTTGGTGTGGACAGGATTTTGGTCTCCCTTTTCCCTGTCTGTATGTTAGAGCTATGAGCTGGTCTCCTGCAGGAAAACTGAGGAGGTATGGAGCCACTCACGTTATATAGGTGATGTTGACATATGTACATGTTGGTGGCCCCGTCTAGACCGAAGTTTTTTAAATATGCTGATGCTGAAAAACAAAGATCTTACTTCGAGGGGGCTCTTGCAGTAGGTAATTACATATAGGACTGACGTCGTCAGGTGGCAGGACCCCACGGAAAAATTTTTAGCTAGCAGTCCCTGGCGAGGGACCGCCCCCATGTCAGGTGACCGGCGTCAGGATACGTCGGTATAAAGGGGCGGTCCCGGACACCCGCCTTCCAGTTCTTTCCCGCCGTTAGCTCGTGCAGCTCGCGGAAAACTTTGTGCTTCAGTCAGCCCTACCCTGTCGTTTTTTTCACCAAAAAAATCCTATTTTTTCGACAATCGTCAGTGTTAATGTCAGTGTATGTCGTCCCCTACACCCTCCAAGCACAAGAACAAGTGCGGCTCCCAACTACCGCACAAGGACGGCCACTCCCTGTGCCTGTTCTGCCTAGGCCCGGATCATCCAGTTGAGAAGTGCCAGCATTGCCTTAACTTAAACGCGGCCACCCAGAAAAGATGGCAGCAATCCCTGGAGGCCCACATCCTCAAAAAGAAGATGAGCTCTATGGAGAAGGAGCTTAAAAAGCTAAGACAGGCGTTTACTTCCCCCGAAGGCCATCGAAAGAAAAAGGACAAGGACAGGCACCGGGACAAAGGCTCCTCCACCACATCTCCTTCTGGAGTCGCAGGCACTTAGGTAACATCCCCTCCGGGGGGGATCGCTCTTCGACGGCCGCCTCGGAGGTTTCTGAGGTGGCATCGGCCTGCTCGTCTGGCTCACGCTCGGGCCTTGCGGGCGCCTCCGGGCTATTGGAGGCCTCCACCCCTGGTACAGCCGCAGGATTGCGGCCTACCTTAGCGGGCGATTCCGGTAAGCCGGCCGTCTGCTCCTCTGACATCCGCCCGGAGAGGGCCGGTAAGACGTCCGACCCTTCAGGGCGACGCACGGCTTCCCCACCGGACCAGGCTGACCCTTCTTCTTGACCTGCCTCTGGTGAAGGCCCTCATAAGTCGGACTTGGGCTCCTCTGGCGTCCGCCGAGAGCTCGCGCCTATGCCTCACGTCGGCTCGTCCGACGTCCGGACGGCCAGGGAACCAACGTCGGACCCCCCAACGTCCATCTTTCCTGGATCCCCGCAGCTTTCACTGCAGTCTGGGGATCCAGTGTCCCCCCCACCCTGATCCCGGGGACTTCTCCCCTCCATCCCCTGGAGCAGTGGGGGATTTGCAGCCTCCGTCAGTCCCTCCTCCGGGTGCAACGGACCTGATGTCGGCTTCCCGGACGCCGGCTTCGACGCTGGCCCCTCCAACATCGGTTCCCCCGGCGTCAGGGCATCCACTGTTGGCCCTAACGTTGGTCTTACGGCGCGGGAAAACTTTCTCCCCAGGGCTCTCGTCTCGGACCCGCCAGTGAGGTTTCTGGCGGGCCGTCTGCGCGAGCAGCGCTCGCGGTACCCGCCGTCTTATCAGACACGGTTTACCCAGGAACGCCGTATCCGACGTCGCAGTACTTGACATCTCAATACCCGATGCCGGGCTACCCGCAGCCGGGTTTCGGATACACACCATATGGGTATCCCCCATATTCTTATCCCCTGCCTCCTCCTCCACTGCCCTCGCGGCCACCGGTGGACCTGCAGGAGACTCTGGCCTCCTGGTGGGCTGAGGCCAAGGCTCAGCTCACCAAGGAGGTCAAGAGCCGCCTTCCGGCGACAGTGCCATCTCAGGCTCATGTACGCCCCAGGTGGCACACTCCCTCCCCATCCCTGGATTCCAGGGTTCTTCCCTCTGGATCCAGGGAGGGGCAGGACACGCATACCCGGGTGCTACCCAAGGGACCCGTTCCTCCCACGGGTCGGGAAAGGGAGTCTTATTCTTCTTCTTCATCCTCTTCACTCTCAGATTCCTCGGATTCTTACGACGGATGCTCTGAGAGAGACGATGAGCCCTGCTCTCCGTCGAAGCCCCGGCCGAGGACTCCTCCGAAGTCTCCTCCAGAGGATCCTTCTTTTACGGAGTTGCTTAGAAAGATCCAGGAGGTACATCAGTGGCACTCTTTGGAACCAGATCCTCAGCGTCTGAAACTCGCTGAACATCTGGATCTGCCCGTGACAGCTCCTACACTAGTGCCACCCTGGATAGAGCCTCATGCCGACCTTGTCACCACAATATGGAAACAGCCGTCGGCCTTGGCTTCACTTCCAAGGAAGTCGAACAGGTTATACCAGGCTCCTGAGGGTGTTGATTTCCTAGATTCTCTCCCTCGCGCCGACTCTGTCATGATTAGCGCTGCTCATGGCTGGTCGGCGAACCCAAAACATCTCAGCCCGTCCCCTCCTGATAAGGAATCCCGCTTTCTGGACCAGTATGGAAGGAAAATTTATGCTTCCTCTACACTGGGGATTCGGGCCCTGAACTACATCGGCCACATGGGGGACTATCAGAAGTCCGTCCTTACTCAGGTGGAAGCCAAACTGGACTCCTTGCCTGACTCCCAATTCAAAAAGGAGTTGGCTGATTTCGTCCGCTCTGCTCGTTCGGCCAGTCGCCACATCCTGCATGCGACATACGATGCAGTGGACACTGCCGGGCGGAGCTCTGCTTTCGCCGTGGGTCTGCGGCGTCATGCCTGGCTCCGCGTGTCAGGTTTGGTCCCGGAGGTGCAATCCGCCATTCAGGAGGCACCTTTCAGGGGGTCTGTGCTCTTCGGGGGTGATGTCAAAGACATCATCACCGACTTGCAAGAGAAGGGGACGGCTCTGAAATCAGTGGATTCCATGTACCGTCCCTATCAGCAGCAGCGCCGTCCCTTTCGCAGACAAAATCGGCCAAAGGCGAAACCACAGGGAAGGCGGGCCACCAAACGTCAGGCCCCGCAGCTGCCAAGCCCCTCCGCCCAAAAAGAGGCCGGTGCTTCAGCTGCGGCACTGCCCCACACCACCTGACTCCTTTCCTCTCCAACCGCCTCCGGACTCCCCGGAGGAACCGGGGAGGAGGGAGGTTTTCCCTCCACCTTCCAGGATGGGAGAGGATAACCACGGATTCTTGGGTGCTCCAGCTTATAGCGGAAGGACACTCCATAGAGTTTCTTCAGAAACCACCCCGCCACCCCCCTCTGAAGTCGTCGTACTCAAGGGAACATCTTCCTTTGGTCCAGGAAGAAATCTCTGCTCTTCTCATTAAGCAAGCGATAGAGCCCGTCCTCCTTCATCTTCAGGGGACGGGTTACTATTCCCATTTCTTCCTGGTCCCAAAGAAGATGGGAGATCGCAGACCGATTTTAGATCTCAGTTCCCTGAATCTTTATGTAGAGTACAAAAGGTTCAGGATGCTCTCTCTGCAGAGCCTTCTGCCCCTCCTACGGCCGGGTCAATGGCTTTGTGCCCTGGATATGCAGGATGCCTATCTGCACATTCCCATTCACCCCTCCCATCGCAAATACCTTTGTTTTGCGTTTCAGGGGGACCACTACCAATTCAAGGTGCTCCCCTTTGGTCTATCCTCGGCCCTCCGAGTATTTACCAAATGCTTGGCAGTGGTGGCGGCCCACCTGCGTACCATGGGAGTACAGGTGTTCCCTTACCTGGATGACTGGCTCCAGGCGGCCTCGTCCAGGGAGGAACTCCTGCGTTTCCTCTCCGTCACCCAGCAGGTCTTTGCTTGCCTGGGTATTACCATCAACCATTCCAAATCTCATCTGGACCCTTCCCAGAGGCTACAGTTCATCGGGGAGATCCTCGTTACGACCACAAGCAAGGCCTTCCTGCCTCCGGACAGGGTGGCCTCTCTTCAGGCCCAGATTTGTCTGTTATCCGACCGCAGGAAGGTCTCGACGAGGTCGGTCCTTCGCCTTATCGGGCTCATGGTGGCCACTATACCGACGGTCCCCACCGGGCTTGACTCCACATGACAATCTCTCAGTGGACTCTTCGCTCTCAGTGGGACCAACTAGTGGACGACCTAGATCAATCAGTTCTGATCTCCTCGCCTATGATGCAAGACTTGCAGTGTCGGATGGTTCGAAAGAGCCTCTTTCGGGGGGGTCCGTTTCTTTCATCCTCCCAGACTCTAACCACAGACGCCTCAGGTGAAGGTTGGGGAGCCCATCTAGGCCCTCATCGGACCCAGGGCTCCTGGTCCAGGCTAGAACAAGCTCTCCACATCAGTGTGCTCGAGCTTTGGGCGTTGTTGTATGCTCTCCAAGCCCTTCATCAATGCATCCTTCCCGGCCACCTAGCCGTCCAGACGGACAATATGTGCGCAGTGTGGTACATCAACAAGCAGGGAGGAACTCTGTCCTACCCTCTATGCAGGGTGGCAATGAGGGTTTGGGATTGGGCAACACACCACGACCTTCACCTCACGGCGATCCACGTTCCAGGAATCGACAACACCCTGGCAGACAAGCTAAGCCGCTCTTCTGCTCTGGCTCACGAGTGGGAACTGGACCAAGGGGTATTAGACGTATATCTTTCAACTTTGGGGAACTCCACAGGTCAACCTGTTCGCTTCCCCCCAAAATGCAAAACCCCACCTTTTGCTCGCTCGTTCCAGAGTGAGGCGCTTTCTGGAACGACGCTCTGTCTCTAGACTGGAAGGACAGATTTGTCTATGCTTTTCCCCCCAATTCCCCTGATCCCACGAGTCGTGCAGAAACTAGCCTCAGAAGGAGCGAGAATGATTCTGAACGCTGCTTTCTGGCCCAGGCAAATGTGGTTCTCTCTTCTACAACAGTATTCAGAGGATCCTCCTCTTCTTCTTCCTCTATCTCGAGGTTTGTTGACCCAGGATCAGGGGACCCTGGTTCATCCAGGACTCGAATCCTTTCAACTGCATGCATGGCTCCTGCAGACCTAGCCCAGTCTCGTTTTGGTGTGTCTCCAAAAGTGGCGGAGATTTTAGTGGAGGCCAGAAAACCCTCCACCAGGTTCACCTATGCCATGAAGTGGAAGAGATTCACTATTTGGGCTGCCTCCAAGAACATGGAGCCTTTCTCCTGTTCAGCGGGGCTTCTGCTGGAGTATTTACTTCATCTGTTCGACCTGGGTCTCGGACATTCCTCTTTGAAGGTTCACATGGTGGCTGTCTCAGCCTATCATGTTCCCTTCACAGACAAAGCTTTCGCTCAACTGGAGGTCTCTAAGACCTTTCTCAGAGGGGTCCTCCATCTGAGGCCCCCCCATCCGTACTTCTGCCCCGGACTTGAATTTTGTTCTCGAGAAACTTACACTTCCTCCCTTCGAACCTGCAGCCTCTGCAGATTTGAAGTTTCTTTCATGGAAGACACTCTTCTTGGTGGCCATTACTTGACTCGAAGAATCTCCGAGCTCCAGGCCCTGATGTGTAAAATCCCCTACCTGATTTTTCACAAGGATCGAGTCGCTCTTCGCACGAATACTAAGTTTCTACCTAAGGTAGTAGCAGAGTCTACCTTAAATCAGTCCATAGAGTTACTTGCCTTTTTTACGCAGTACTCTAGCCAAGGGGAATATTTACTCCATACTATGGATGTCCATTGGATTCTGAGATACTACACCAACAGGACGAAGGATCTCAGAAAGACTGATCAATTGTTCGTCTCCTTTGCTTCCAAAAGGGAAGGCAATGCTGTTTCCAAGCAATGCCTATCCAAATGGTTGGCTCATTACATCACTTTCTGTTATGACAAGTACCACAAGACTCTTCCGGGTCAAGTAAGAGGCCACTCCACAAGAGGAGTAGCCGCTTCTGCAGCTTGTTTCAAGAATGTGTCTGCGGCAGACATATGTGCTGCCGCCACCTGGCCTTCCGTCCATACCTTTACGAAACACTACAGTTTGGACATTGCCTCTCGCCGTAGAGCAGGCTTCGGGCTAGCTGTTTTGCAAGGCCTCCTGTCTTGAGGCTTGCATGGCTAGAGTTTTTTCTTGGAGTAGTTTCCTCCACCTGGTGCTTTTTCTTTATTCCAGACTGCTTGGGATTCAGTCCTATATGTAATCACCTACTGCAAGAGCCTTCTCGAAGTAAGATAGTACAGTTACGTAAGAACTTACCGTAACAGTAGATCTTCGAGAGAGGCTCTTTGATGGAAATTCTTTCCGCCCTCCATCCCCTAGGCTTTTCAGCTCCTTTTCCATTGAGGAAAATCTCAGCTTCTGTCTTGTCCGGCCTCTTTCGGCCTGTGGCGGGGGAAAGAACTGGAAGAAGTGATCTGGGACCGCCCCTTTATACGAGCGTCTCCTGGCGGGTCACCTATTTATGGGGGCTTTCTCTCGCCAGGGACTGCTTGCTAGAAATTTTTCCGTGGGGTCCTGCCGCCTACCGACGTCAGTCCTATATGTAATTACCTACTGCAAGAGCCTCTCTCGAAGATCTACTGTTACGGTAAGTTCTTACATAACTGTACTTTTTCAGAGCTCACCTTTTAACAGGGTTCATAATCGGCGGCTGAGCGTATCGGTTTATGAGGCCAGTCAAGATTCAAAGAAAAGAGGTCCCTGGAGGGAATCCAGGGAACTAGTGTAAAGTACGGACAGACAAGTTTCATCAGCAAACTGTAGAAAACTTCTAATTCCCTTACAAATCCTTTAACAAGTTATCTGTAAAGCACATTCTCAGTTCATGAGGCCGTAACATGCTACCACAAAAAGCAGGAGAGTTGGACCATACTTTGCGCTGGTTAGCCTGGAGTCCCTCCCAGACCGTTTGCTCTGTGAATATCTTTATGCAGACACTACATTTCCAAAAGTGAGGCTCCATGGAGGAGATTCCATGAAGATCTACTGTGGCTGAAGTTACCACCTTTTCTTTGTTCAGTATATTTTCTGATCTTCCTGGACATAAGTCTCCACCACTCATTCATACTAGTGGGATTAGCGCCGGAGGCACTAAGACCCATCGGGAGCAAACTTTTTGCTGGAGAATTGCGCGAGAGAGCGGCGCCGCTGAGCAGCAGCTTTCGCGGTAATGACCATCTCGGCGACGACCCTCAACCGCCTCAGTTCCTTTTTCCGCCCGTCGAGTGCGCTTCAGTAGCCAGCGTCACTTTCGCCTGTCGGAGTCAAACTTCAAACTAGCGCATAGTTTTCAGTTTCTTTTTGTAACTTTATCCACGATAAGTAGTATAGCTTAATTTTATTCTATTTTCGTTAAATTTTCTAATATTTAAATTTTACTTGAAGAAGTCTCAGCCTACTGGATGAGTCAACCATGAGCAGGTCAGGTGGCGGTAGGGAGACTTCTATGAAAGCTGTTCAGTCAGCGGGCTGGGTCGGTCAGCCTCCTTCTCCTCAGCGGGGTTCCGACAATGGTCAGTCCGATGCCGGGGGATGGGCGGTCCCCGTCGGCATAAAATAAGCGGTCGCATTCTCGGCACCGTTAGACCTCGAGCTCTTCTTGACCCCACAGGTCAAAAGAGGGCATCACTCGAGGTACGCCCTCTGGTATCTCTTGGCGTCGGCGCTCGATTTATCGTTGCTAGTTGCCAGTCTCCTTCTTGGTCATATTTCCAGCTGATAATCGTCGTCCTCGACATCGGAGCCTCCCGCCTATAGGTAGGACTCCAGATGAGCAGTTTCATCAGTGGGCGCTCTTATGGAGCAGTGGGCTCGGAGGTTGGTTCTTCTGCCTGGCTCGGTTGCCTCGGGCCCTCGGGCCCCTCCGGCGATCAGGTAGGCGGTTGGACCTTCCTAGTCGCGTGGCGCCTTCTCCGGTGCCAGCGACTCCGTTAACAGTGTTTTCCCCCTCACATGGCTGCGGGCGCGGGGGCCTCACCCGATGCCCTTATCTCCTGGTTTTCCTTCTCTAGCTTTCCAGGTTCCTGAGGCTCTTCCGGCGCCTTCCGCGGAGTCTGTTGGCTTATCGGGCGCCGTTTTCAGATGCCGCTGGGTCTTGCGGCGCAGCGAGGTCTCAATGGCGCCGCCCGATGGTGCCGTTGAATAAAGGCGGCGTCGTGGTCATGACGCCGTCTTGGCGTTGTATAGATCATGACGCGAGGCAGCGTGCCTCTTCGGCGCCCGTGCGCCTCTCGGTGCCGTCTTCAGCCCGTTTGCCGTCTCGGCGCCGGCCGACAGGGACTCTCCTTGTTTTCTGCTATTTCCTCCTCTCCTAATTTTCCTCCTTTCCTGTCCAAACAGTCCTTTCTGGACCATCAGGAGATGATGTTGAGCCTGACCCAGACCTTGAGTTGGGTGATGAAGTGGAGGAAACAGGATCTTTCTTTGCTACAGAGCCTGTGGTGAGGACCTGTCCTTTAAGTCTCTGTTGAAGAACCTGGGATCCTCTTTCTCTCCAGACTACAGACATCGATCCTGGGAAGATATTAAGACTCCAGTATCTTCATAGCGGAGATCCTACGGATTTGACTCCTCGATCCAGCCTTCCTTCGAGGCGCTGTCTCAAATGGTATAGGAATCTGCTCTTATTTCCTCAGTGGCTAAATCCATTGATAAAGTATTCAGCTCCCAGGATCGTCCATTTGGCATCCCAAGCCTTTGCGGATCCTGTTGTAGTCCTGGCGAGAATGACAAGGTGTTCTTCCTCAGACTACTACAGCTCGACCTATTAACAAAGAGTCTCGTAAGATTGATACATTAGGTAAGAGAGTCTTTGCTGCCTCCACTCTAAGTATGCGTGTTGCCAGTTATCAAGGCTATTTTCTCCAGTATGAGTATATCCTGTGGCACTCTATGAAAAGAATGGTTGAAGCTCTTCAGATTCGGTTCAAGTCAGAGCTTCTTCTGACCGTTATTAAAGTTGAGTCAATAACCAACAGGTCAAAGCCGCCATGGGCGCTTTCGACACTGCTTCTAAGCTCAGCTGCAGCGGGATTTGTACTGGAGCCATTCCTGGCTGCGTGCTTTGGCTTCACGAATGATGCTCAGCAGCAGGTGATGGCGCTGCCTTTGATGGCTCCTTTCTTTTTGGCCCTCAGGTGGAGCAAGCCTTAGAGGCACTCAGAAGACCAGATCGGCCATTAAGTTGGCCAGACCTCGCCTGCCCCCTCTCGGGGCATGTGAGCAGGCGTCAGTTTAATAGTCGTCAGTCCTCTGAGGCAGAGGCGGGGAAGCTTCCATAAAGCCAACCTGCCCAACCTCAAAGAAGAGGCAGCAGCAAGCGCCAGGGCCTAAAAGCTCCCAAGCTACCTTGAGTCGTTGGCCCAAGTTCCATCCACTCTGCCGAGGTGGAACTTTCTCCTCCGGTGGGAGGTCGTCTGATGTACTTCTACAACCAGTGGAAGTCCATAACTTCGGACAAATGGGTCCTTCGGATAATTCGTGAGGGTTATTCTCTCAATTTCTTGGAAACCCCCCCGAATTGTCCTCCCAGGCGACAACCCGATGTTGTAAACCTCTCAGTCAGACCTCCTCACCGCGGAGATCCAGGGCCTTCTGAACAACAGGGCGATAGAACTGGTGCCCCCGCATCTGCGAAACACAGGGTTCTACTCCCATTACTTTCTGGTTCCAAAGAAATCTGGGGGGATGCGCCCCATTCTAGACCTCAGAAAGTTAAACAAATTCCTCCCCAGGGAGAAATTCAAGATGATTTCCCTAGGTACCCTGTTACCCTTGCTGCATCAGCACGACTGGCTGGCCTCTCTGGATATGCAGGATGCTTACCAGCATATCCCGTCCACCGACCACAAAGTTCCTCAGGTTTGTAGCTTTGGGTCAGCATTATCAGTTCAGAGTCCTGCCCTTTGGGCTGTCCTCGGCGCAGCAGTTTTTACAAAGTGTTGTGCAGTTCTGCACGGCGCATCTCAGGAAAGTCGGACTCCGAGTGTTTCCCTACCTGGACGATTGGCTTCTAGCAAGCCCTTCCGGCCAAGGGACTTTGGAAGCCGTGCAAACGACTTCTCGTCTTCTCGCGTCCATGGGAGTTCTGCTGAATTTGAAGAAATCTCAACTGCAACCCTCCCAGAGGCTCCTTTTCATAGGGACGCTTCTAGACACCTCTTCAGCGAAGGCTTTCCTTCCAGAGGACAGAAGACTCGACATCCTTCGAATGGCCCGTTACATCAGGGAGAACCAATCGGTTACAGCTCTCTCGATGCAACGCATGTTGGGTCTCATGGCGTCCTCGGTCTTCACTGTCCCTCTCGCCCGACTGCACATGAGAACTACCCAATGGATGCTCTCCACTCAGTGGTCCCCGACCTCTCACCCCCAGTCTTATCCCATCAAGGTGACGGAGCCCCTTCGAAGGTCTCTCACCTGGTGGTCTCAAGAGAGCAATCTCCTGGAAGGATTCCCCTTTGCTCCCCCGGATCATCAGATCTCCATCACCACAGGACGCTTCGCTAATGGGATGGGAGCTCACTGTCCTCCCTCCACACTCAAGGTGTATGGACTCAGTTAAAACTCATCTCCACAAATGTCCTGGAGATGAGGCGGTCCTCTATGCAATCCGAGCTCTGAAGGATGTCCTTTGTCACAAGAACATTCTCCTTCAAGCGGACAACAAAGCAGTGATGTATTACATCAACAAGCAAGGAGTGCTTATTCTTATCCCCTTGCAGGGAAGCAATGAGGGTGTGGGAGTGGTGCTTGGAGCACAAGTTCTGATTCAGCGGTTTATCTGCCAGGTATACAAAGCGACCTAGCAGATCACCTCAGCAGAACGGAGGCAGACCCTCACAGTGGTCTCGATCCAGCCGTAGCTCGGTCCCTGTTCAAAGTGGGGACTCCAGACCTGGACCTTTTGCATCCCCACTCAGCAAAACTGCCTCTCTTCTGCTCCAGAAATCCAGGGCCTGGCATTTCTGTCAGGATGCATTCAGGCTCGGTGGACAAGCAGCTTTCTTCATGCTTTCCACCGCTTCCTCTAATCCAGAGAGTACTCCTCAAGTTCGAGTCTCAGGGGACCAAGATGATTCTCATTGCTCCTTCCTGGCCTCGACAACTATGGTTTCCTCTACTCAACAGTATGTTGGCAGCCTCTCCGAGACCACTTCCTTTGCAAATCAGTCTTTTTGACTCAGGGTTAGTTGGTCCATCCAACCTGAAATCACTTCACCTTCATGCTTGGCTCCTGAAGAGATAGAAGTAGATCGGTTCAACGTCTCTCGTAGAGTCTCAGACATCCTTCTGGCTGCTCGGAAGCCAGCCACCGAAACGACGCCTTCAAATGGAAACGCTTCTCTCTGGTGTGCAAAATCCTCTTGAACTCTTTTCCTGTCCTCCTGGCAAGGTTCTGGAGTATCTTTTGGACCTGTCAAACTTAGGTCTTCAGTACTCCACAGTTAAAGTTCACCTTAGTGCCATCTCAGTTCCATGAGCGGTTTCTTCCTTAACTCTGGCTCAGTTACCTATAGTGAAGAGATTTCTTAAGGATTCTCCATACCAGACCCCTGTTAAGTGTCCAGTTGCAGCCTGGGACATTAACCTGGTGCTGGACATGCTCACTCGGAAGCCTTCAGACCCTTAGCTACCTGTGAGCTAAAATTTCTTACCTGGAAGACTGCCTTCCTGGTGGCCATTACCTCAGCCAGGGGTCTCTGAGATACATGCCCTGAGTTCACGGACCCTCCGTATACTGTATTCCATAAAGACAAGGTAGTTCTCCGTACTCATCCTAAATTTCTTCCCAAGG
Organism: Neoceratodus forsteri; assembly: GCA_016271365.2. NCBI lineage: Eukaryota > Metazoa > Chordata > Ceratodontiformes > Ceratodontidae > Neoceratodus > Neoceratodus forsteri. Next base: position 580,996,240 of record CM057454.1, read on the forward strand.
TTGTGTCAGAATTCCATCTAAACCAACCTCTGGTACTTCCAGCTTACTTAGCTAATTTCCAAAATGAAGGGGAGCAGGCTCTTCATTCCTTGGATGTTAAGAGGCCTTATGTTCTATTTAGATAGAACCAAGGATGTTCGCAAGACTCAGCAACTGTTCGTTTCTTTCAGCGACACCGGCTGGGCCAACCTGTCGCTATTAGATGCATCTCTTCATGGTTAGTGGCATGCCTTCGTCATTGCTATTCCATGGCTCAAGTTAAATTAGAAGGTAGAATGACGCTCACTCTACTAGGTCAGTCGCGGCATCCCTAGCGGAAATTCAATGTTCCAATTGCAGATACATGCATAGCTCAGTGCATACCTTAGATTACAATTATGCACTGGATGTTCATGCTAGGCGACATTCCGTGATTCGCAGAACTATCCTTAATGGGCTTCTATCTTAGACGCGTGAGCTCTGGCTCTCCTGCAGCCCTTTTGGGGATTATCAGCTTGGTACTCTCCACTAGTGTGAATGAGTGGTGGAACTTGTCCAGGAAGATGGAAAATTACGTACCTACCGTAATTCTTGATCTTCTTAGGCCAGTCTCTCACTCATTCCTATATCCTCATCCCCGAGCTCACCGCTGTATTGGTCTTCCTCCCTCAAATCTTTAGGCGTGAGGACTTCTTTGCTGACCCTTCTTACACGGGTCATCGGACTATCTCATGTCCGTTTTTAATGTTGGATTTACTCTTCACGTTAGTTCGCTGCACCTCCTTGGTAAAAAGGAACTAGGCGGTTGGAGTAAATCGCCGAGATGGTCTGCTACCGCCGAGCCGCTGCTCGCGGCGCCGTCTCTCGCGCCGATCCTCCAGCAAAAAGTTTGCTCCCGATGGGTCTTAGTGCCTCTGGCGCTAATCCCACTAGTGTGAATGAGTGGTGGAGACTCGTCCAAGAAGATCAAGAATTACGGTAGGTACGTAATTTTCCTTTCTCCTCCCATCATTCTCAGTAACTAAGGAAATTTGCATGAAAACAAGACCCTTCTTCCTTAGAACACTACCTTTTCCTCTGCTGCTTTTCTGCAGGTGAAGTCATGATCCTCTATGGTATGCAGTCTTTTGCTATTTCTTAATCATTACAATTTGTTTTTCAGTTGCGAAGCATTGGCTAATACTGCACCAGTAACTAATTACCAGTCTGTTGCTGTAAAAATGATAAATGCTGGTACAAACCAATTAGGACTTCACCTGTAGATGAGTAGCAATAGCAGATTTAGATTTAGTTTAAGGAGCAGGTATCCTATTTTCATGGTCATGTCCCAAATTGTAAAGACTGAACAGACGCTAGTATATATTGAAAGAGAGGGAGAGAGAGCGCAAAAGAAGGAGAGAGAGAAATAGAAATAAGTAATAATGCATGACAGAGTGCGGGTTGTGCTGGAATAGCCTCATGCTTGGTTCGTTGGGCACGAGGCCACAAGCTGAGTGCATCCAGTGTCCTAGAAGTGAGGTTATCCCAGCACAACCCACAACCTGTAGTGCATTATTGCTATTGTCCAAAGGCTCATTGTTATACAAATTAAAAAAAAAAACATTTAAAAAATGTTTTTAATAGATTTTTAGTGTGACAGTATATCTTTTGTTTTTTTAAGATAAGAGGAGCACAATGCAACGACAGATCAATACACTGAGGTTGTGTTGGATAACCTCACTGTGCCAGGGACACACTGACCAATCGGAGTCCAGAAACTTTTCTTGCCATTGTATAATATTTATTTAACAGCGTAAAACTATTAGAACTCATTACAGCCTTGTTTACAAAGTTGTCCTTCTGTTATGGCTGCCATCACTGAACACTGAAACATGGGCTACCCAATACCATGACTGGGACATGGCAGTACCAGGGTACAGGATACTCCACAGGGATAGGGCAAATGGGAGAGGGAGAGGGGTAATGTCGTATGTGAGGGAAGGATTGAAATATGAGAAGGGGGGGCAGTACGGAATCGATATGGTTGCTAATCCAGGATTCCAGGAATCTGACTCTCCGGTTGGGTATGATGTATAGACCGCCCTCCCATTCAGAGGAGTTGGACAGGGAACTAGCAGAACAGATCAGGAGGGCATGTGGGGGAGGGTGCGGTGGTTGTAGGGTACTTTAACCTGCTGTGAGTAGATTGGGGTACCCCAGCCACCAACAGTAGGCAGGAATAGATACTGCTTGACGCATGCCAGGACAGCTTCCTGATAGAAGTGATCAGTGAACCATCCGAGGGGGGTGGCACCCTTGATTTAATGCTGACTAATGAGGAATATGTGAAGGATCTGGGGGTGGAAGAACCACTGACTGGGAGCAACCACCAGTCAGTATGGTTCACGTTGGACATGGGCAAGGAGGGAGTAGTATCCAATATGAAGGTACTGGACTTCAGAAGGGCTGACTTCAAGTGGATGAGGGAAATAGTAAGGGGATATCTGGCCAGAACTGAACCTGAGATGGACATGAACCAGAGATGGGAGCTTATAAAGCGGGGGTTAGGAGAAGCAACAAAATCCTGTAGCAGGGTGCAGAGTAAGCAGGCTAGGGCAAAAAATCAAGTTGAATGAGTGGGGGTGTCATGGAAAAGGTGAGGAGAAAAAGAGTTGCCATTAGGAGGTACAAAAAAACAGGGAGGGAGGAAGACGGAGTACGTGAAGGAAGCAAGGGAGTCGACAAGGGTAGTGAGAGCAGCTAAAGCGTCTAAGGAGCTCAGGCTGGCACAAGGCGTTAAGGATGGAGAGAAGGGCTTTAAGGATGGGGAGAAGGACTTTTTCAGGTACAACAGAATCACTAAGGAAGCAGCCCTCTGACCACCCCCTGAAACCGCAGAATCACCGCGTAATCACTAAGGAAGCAGCCCCCTGAGGATCCGTGAGGGCTTAGGATGCCCTCCCCACCCCTCGAAACTGCAGAATCACTAAGGAAGCAGCCCCCCGAGGGTCCGTGAGAGCTTAGGACGCACTCCCCCACCCCCCGAAACCACAGAATCACAGCGGAATCACTAAGGAAGCAGACCCCCGAGGGTCTGTGAGGGCTTAGGATGCCCTCCCCCACCCCCGAAACCGCAGGTGTGACGAAACCTCCGATAGCACAGAGCTGTGCTTACCCTGCTGTGCTCAGGCTCTGTAAGGACTCTGAAGGGCCAAGGACTCAAATTTGGCCCCTTTTTTGTAAAAGCAGTACCTTTAATAAGCCAATTTATATTTCCCACATGAATGCAGATAGTTTTTTGGTTTGTATTTTGCCTGTTTTGTATGCCTGCAAGTTTAAGTTAAGCAAATTTCGACCGATAGCTGCACCTTTAATTTGGGAGCTGTAGCACAAGTCGGATTGCCGGTTTTGTATGCCTGCAAGTTTAAAATAAGCAAATTACGACCGATAGCTGCACTTTTAATCTGGGAGCTGTAGCACAAGTCGGAACATTTCTCAGCACTGTATTTTAGCTCATTTCCATTTAGCCCTGCATTTTACAAATGTGTAGCTTTTTCTTGCATAGCCCTGTATTAGCATAGAGTGTTCCAGTGAGTAAAGCATTACTGCAGGCTTCTCCACCCCATCCCCCTTATAGTCCCTCCTTTAGAAAGCTACCTGTATTTAACATCGTCCTGTTTCTGCTCTCCTTCCTCAGAATCACCACGAATCACAAAGGAAGCAGCCCCGAGTCCGTGAGGGCTTAGGATGCCCTCCCCACCCCTAAGAAATCGCAGTATGGCAGAAACCTCTGATAGCACAGAGCTGTGCTTACCCTGCTGTGCTCAGGCTCTGTAAGGACTCGCCCCCATCGCTGCGCCTCCGCCCCCACCGCCCCCATCACCACCCTTGTCGGTCACTCTATTTTATAGCTAGTGACACATGACCATCGAAAACCAATCAGTCCACTTTTTCATCTGCAAGCTATCAAATCCCACCACTAGAGGCCACTGCAGTTAACAATCCTTCAACCTTGTAAGCTTCCTAACATCACCACCAGAGGCCACTGTAAATTTTACAAAAAAATGTAAATTTTACACACAAAAAAAGGTATTGACCATGCCACTCTCTGCTTTATTCGTTCTTGCTCTACACTGTTGCATGCTATTTCACTCCTTCCCTTGTGCTCCAACATCACCACCATCCACCTCATTCTCCTCACCCCTCCCTCCCTCCCTCCCCCTGTGAAACCCCCACCCCGCACATTACCTCAACCCAAATCTTCGATCACCTTTCCCACCTTGTATCAATACACCCCCCAGCTCTCCACAACCATTCACCCTTCCTGCTCCACTCACACATGGTAAACCTAGAGGCATTTCTCCGGTGCCTAAACTTGCGAGCTCCACCCACAAGACACACTCATAGCAGATGCAAGATGCACACCCACCTCCCCCTACCCCTGCTACTCCTACTCCTGGCAGGGGATATTCATCCAAACCCAGGCCCCAAATCAGCAAAAGCTCCCCAAGCGTCGTCAGCCCCCCAACTCAGTTTCTCACCAAATTTGCTCCTGAAGGGCCTCCGTATATTCCACATTAACGTCAGGAGCCTTCTCCCCAAACTAGACACCCTCTCTGTCTGGTCAGTACAATACAAACCGGACATACTCTGTATCACAGAGACCTGGCTGTCGGGCAAAATCTCCAACCTCTCACTTGCCATACCAAATTATATCTTGTTCCGCCAGGACCGTGGCAAGCAGGTGGAGGGGTAGCGCTGTATATCAGACACTCCATTAAGTGCACTGTTAATTTCAAAGAATCACGCCCGTCCTCCCACGAATCCTTAGTTGCTCACCTATCCTTCCCCTCATCCACCCCTCTTTACATAGGTGTTCTATATACCCCTCCAAAGCCTTCACCCAACGCCCTCATCCCAGTCACATCCTCCATTTCTTCAACCACCTCAAATGGCGAACTCATTCTATTAGGCGACTTCAACCTAAACTGGCTCTCCCCCTCCACAAAACCAACAACTCTGAGTATCGAAGCCCTAAATCTCACCCAGCTAATCCAGGAACCCATCCATCTAAACCACCGCTCACAAAAACACACCCTACTTGACTGGATCCTAACCTCCCACCCCCATAGGATCACCGCCTCAGGTATCCTTTCTGATGCCCTTAGCAACCACTGCATAACCTACTGTATCTGTAAAATCAATTCACTCCAGCCCCAAATTCATTGTAACCCGCCCCTTAGAACCTCCTTGACGAATCCGTCCTTCAACATGACCTGTCAAACACAGACTGGCTCCCTGGCCTTGCCTCACGTGATGTCGACACCGCCCTCTCCCACTTCTGCAGAATCTTCCTAGGCATATGGGACCGCCACGCTCCACTTAGGAAAGCCAGAGTTAGGAAAAATCACCACCCATGGATCACTGCCGACCTCATCTCCCTGGTCGAGTCAGAGATAAGGCCTGGAGGCATTACAAAACCTTTCTAGCATCCAGCGACCTCCTAGCTTACAAAACTCTTAGAAACAACTGCACAAAAGCCATTCGACTATCAAAGGCCCAGTATTTCAAGGCTCAACTTACCGCTCACCAAGCCTCCCCGGCGCCTTTCTGGAAGGTGATAAACTCTCTTATCAACCCACGCTCCAAGCAAGCCAGCCCCTGCCAAAGTCTCTGGACTCTTTAACTCCTTCTTCATCTCCTGCACCAAGCCCGACACCCCCTGCCCTCCCACACAAACCCCCACCCTCTCACCACAGCTTCTACTTTCCTCCATTCACACCCCTGGAAGTTTACACTTCCCTCGCCTCTCTAAACCTGTCAAAATCCAGTCCAGACTGCTTGCATCCCAGCCTCTCCGCATCTCCACAGCAGCCATAGTTGCACCTATAACCCACATACTAAATCTCTCGATCGACACAGCCACTGTCCCCTCTGCCTGGAAACTTGCCAAAATCCTACCCCTCCATAAAGGTGGCTACCCCTCCCAGGGAATTACAGACCTAACTCTCTCCTCTCCTCTCCTCCCCTCCCTGGCCAAAATCCAAGAATCCCTCATGCTATCAAAACTGTCTCCTTTCCTCTCCATAAACAGCTCCCTCTCCCCTTTTCAATCAGGGTTCAGAAAATCCCATTCTACCACCGCTGCCTTACTACAAGTAACCGACTCCATTTTCTCTGCCATGGGCGCAGGGCAAACCACTACTGCCATCTTCCTCGACCTAGCTAAAGCCTTTGATTCGGTCTCCATCCCTCTATTGTTAACAGGCCATAAACTGGTTCCATTTCTACCTCCAAAACAGGATGCAACAAGTACAAGTAGGAGACACCATCTCCAACCCCCTACCCAACCTCTTGGGTGTCCCCCAAGACTCCATCCTCGGTCCCATCCTTTTCTCCCTTTTCATAAACGACCTCCCCTCAGCCTGTCTCACCTCAAACGTGCATCTACACACGGACGACACCATTATCTACGCCTCAGGCCCCTCCCATGCCAGTGTCCATCCAAACCTCCACAAGCCTGGCTCCAATAAAATCAGCTAAAACTTAATGCAAAAAAAACTGTCTCCATGGTTTTCGCACAAGACAAAAACTCGCCTCCCTGCCCCCGATCTCCACCCTGGATGAAATTCCCCAGAGTCTGTACCCACCTTTAAGTACCTGGGAGCCTGGCTGGACACAAACCTCAACTTCTCCACCCACGTCGACGCTGTCTGTACCAAACTCCGGCCCAAACTTGCCATCCTCTACCGCCACAAAGACTGCCTCCCCCTTCCTACTCGGAGTGAACTCGTACATAAGACCATCCTACCGATACTGGACTACGCGGACGTCATTTATGGCACAGCTCCTTCCTCCTCCCTTGCAAAGCTCGACGTCCTGCTAAACTCCTTCATGCGTTTCGCCACTGCCTCCCCCCCCCACTCACTCACCACTGCAAACTGTTCACAACTCTATCTCTAATGCCACTTTCACAAAGGAGGACCACCCACAGCACCTCACTCATAGCGAAATATTGGCTTGGCACCTTTCCCCTCTACCTAGCCTCCCGTCTCTCTCAAGCCAACCCCTCTGGCTACCCACTTCGCCACAGACATGCACGTACCTTCCACCCTCCATGCCCCTTGACAGCCTCAGGGACAAGCTGCCTTTCCTACCCGGCTCCTCTCCTCAACAACCTCCTCCCAACCTCTCACCTAGCCCCTCCCTATCAGCCTTCAAACAGCTCCTTAGGCTTCTCCCTCCCACTCCTGCCACAGCTGTGCACCCAAGCCCTCCTCATACAGTCCTAAGCGCTACCCTAAATACTTCACCAGGTAATAAAAATAAACTCCTTAGCCATCTGTTACTGCTAAATCCCCCTTTTCTGGCACCTCTCCCGAGAACTCAATTTTTTGACAAATCCACTACTGTAAATATGTAAATACACGCATCTGAAATTTAAGGGTATAAATGGTCTAGAAATGAAAATAAGTAATTATTTTTTCAATCCTGCTGTTCAGTCTAAAGTGTAACCTCTCCACCAAACTTCATGTAAATGTGCCAAAATGTATCACTGGTCTGTTACTTGAAAATCGCTGTATTTGTATTTCCCTGTGTACCACCTTGTACTACATGTTCCCGGGTTGCACCTGGAAACGAGCCTCGGCTCAGCATGCTTTTCCCGGTCACCAAAATTTTAAATAAATAAATAAAATAAAGGAGATATAAGTAACAGGATTAAGAAGGAAGGGGATGGGTGGAAAGGGTGGAAAAGTAGAAACACTTAACCACTTCTGCTCAGTATTTGCCAAAGAAGAAGAGGGGAGAGATGCCCATGGGGGGGGGGGGGCAGCGAGTCAGGAATGGAGGGGGTGACAGATAGTGCTGTAACGGAAAGCAGAGTGCTGGAGGGCTTAGGGGCTCTGAGGATGGACTAGGCGCCAGGGTCAGATGGCATCCACCCCAGGATACTGAAGGAACTGGTAGGGGTCCTAGCAGTGCCCTTGGCAGATCTGTTCGTGCCTCTTTAGAATTGGGGTGTGTGCCTCAAGACTGGAGGATGGCTCATGTGGTACCCCTACATAAGAGTGGCCCCAAGGATGAACCGAGGAACTTTAGGCCAGTGAGCCTTGTCACAAACTCACTTCACAGATCAGGCCCTCTGTTCCCACAGTGCCAACTTCAAAGTGCAATAATGTGAACAGGAAACAGACAGGGTAATCCTCCTGTCTGCTTTGGGTCTGAATCACCTTTTAGCCTCAAGTTCTGGGAGAATTCAAACTGTGAACCTTATGCTAGCATACCCAATGTACAGGCTCAGATATGTACCCTCTTTGGGGATTGCGGTACAATCCTTCGCCAGGGGCACCTAATCAGGTCTCCAAAATGAACCCTTAAAACTTTATACGAGACCTTATGTATATTCTTACCTTTTCCAAGCTTAGTAACACCATCGAGCCTTTTTCAACAGCTGTCAGACTTAAAATACAGGCACATCACATGCAAAAAGAAACTGAGAAGACACCCAGACAGTATTTCAAAAAAATGGTTATTTACCAAAAAATATCATAAAAAAGTAAAATTAAACACAGAACAATATATCATACAGTGTACAATCATGTAAAATAAAAAGGAAGTTACAGACAAAACACTCCTGCCACAAAGACCTAATTTCTTTCTAAGTATTACCTCTCTGAGTGTGTTTAGTTAGAAAGAACTTTCGGTCTCAGAGCCCAAGGTGATATGACTCATTCCATATACAATGGTTCATGTTTAACTGTCTCCCCCCCACCCCCTTTTGGATGAGGTCAGCTAGATCCTCCCTTAGAATTAATTTCTGACATACTTATCTCTAAGGATGTGAGTCATTTCTTTGAAATATCTGTAACTAGCCATTTCACAAATATGACTGTCTTTAATTAAAATTTCTCTTTGAACTTGACAATCCCACACTCATGTTCCTTAGGCTGATTTCCTGTGCTAGTGTGATCTGAGGGATTTATGACTCTTTACACATTTATGGTTATGCTAAAAGGAGAGGAACTAGCCCAATTACCATTCTTTCCTGCAAGGCCATAAAATTCGTATTTAAGTTCCAACTTCAAAAGCAGCAGCAGCAGGCAATAAACTGTCTCTGGAAGGATGTCTCAATTAACTGTTTTCCTCCTGGTCTGTTTAATTACCTCCTGGTTTCAGCTACTGACACTTAGAAGTTACAGGCCAAATCTGCCAACTTGTGTGAGACAAATTTCATACACACGCCAGTTATTTATTTTACAGATATCCTACAATAATCATAAGCAAGGGGCAGAGCATAACAAGCCTCACATCCACCATGGGGAAGCTGATGGAGACGATCCTGAAGGAGAGGGTGGTGATTCTTCTAGAGGTCAGTGGGATGCAGGACAGCAGGCAGCATGGCTTTGTCACTGGCAGATCCTGTCAGACCAACTTGGTGGAGTACTACGACTGGATAACTAGACTGCTGGACAGGAGCCATGCAGTGGATGTCCTTTATCTGGACTTCAGTAAGACATTCGACTCTGTGCCCCATGGGAGGCTAGGAAGTAAGCTAGAAGGCCCAGGGGCAGGTGCTAAGATGGTGGGATGGGTGAGAAACTGGCTAAGTGGTAGTGGTAGACAGCAGAGAGTGGTGGTGGATGGGGAGATCGCATCTCCAAGGATGGTGACTAGCGGAGTGCCATAGGGTTCAGTGCTGGGACCAGTGTTATTTGGAATATTCATTGCAGACATTTCGGTGGGTATCAGGAGCAAGATCAGTCTGTTTGCGGATGACAACAAAATCGGAGCAGTGGGATGATCTGGTGGGGGTGGAAGGGGTTGCAGGAGGATCTGGCGAAGCTTGAGGTCTAGTCGGATACATGGCAGTGGGGGTTCAATTCGAAAAAGTGCAAGGTGCTGCATTTTGGGGCAAAAAAAAAAGCTACCATCTTGGGGGGGTTCAGGGGTTCAGCTTGCAGTGGCAGAGGAAGAAAAAGTCTGGGGTCCCTCTAACAGGATCAATAGAACAGCTCGGCTCAATGTAGGAAAGGTGGTTGCAAAAACAATAAATTGCTGGGTTGTATTTCCAGGGGACCAATCTCGAGGAAGGGCAGATTTATTCTTCCCTTGTACACATGGCTGGTTAGGCGCTCCTGGAATACTGCATGCAGTATTGGCGCCCACACCTGAAAAAAAACCAGGTTACTGAAGGGGTGCAGCGCAGGGCAACAAAAATTATCCAGGGGCTAGGGAACTTACCGTACGAGAGCAGATTGAGGGAACTGAACATGTACTCACTGGAGGAGAGGAGAGACAGAGGGGACATGATAGAAACCTTCAAGTACATGAAGGGCATAAACAGTGCTGGGACAGTGGGGCTGTTCAAAGTGAGGAAAGGGAGGGATACTAGAGGCCATGAATTGAGATTGGAGGGGGGAGGGTTCAGGAGGGAGATGAGAAGACACTTTTTTACAGAGAGTGGTGACTGAGTGGAACACGCTGCCAGAGGAAATGGTGACCTACACAACGGTGAGTGGCTTCAAAAGGGGATGGGACAGGGTAATGGAGGGGATTAAAGGAGAGGGAGAGAGGGAAGGGCAGCTGCTAAGTAGGGAGGCTGACTGCATAACCGAGCAGACTTGATAGACAAATTGGCCTTTACCTGCTGGCTACGTTTGTCTGTTCCTATCAGTTAAATAAGAGGTTCACATTTAGTTAAAGAGCTAGTGTACTGCTTGGAATTAATAGTAATTTTCAGATGCAGTCAGCTATCCCTTCCCATACCTGAAGTATTTTTTTTTTTATTTTCTGTTTCCTAATCTAAATATTTTCCACCTGGCAGTACTAGGGTGATGTGTGGAGCAGCACGGTGTCTGGAGGAAAAAAGTCAGTTCTGTTCTTCCCACTACATTGTCAGAAATGAGACAGAACACCTTGAAGCACCACAATACTTGCAGCCTGAGCAGTGACTTTCACAAGCAACCTATCAAAGTGCAGGAAATTGTGACATCGCTAGTAACCAGGGAGAGCCAGTCCCTGCTGCTTCATGTGAAAATGAAACCTGGCAGTGAAAAATGGTTTTCATTGGTTACTGGTGATATCACAGTCAGTGTGCTGTCAGTGTTGATGTAGTGGGAGGAACAGAACTGACTTTTTTTTTTTCCGTCTAGACAGCGTGCTGCTCCACACATCAGCTTAGTACTGCCAGGTGGAAAATCTTCTAATTAGCAAACAGAAAAGAGAAAATACTTGAGATATATGAAGTGAAAACTGACTAGATCTGAAAGTTACAATTAATTGCAGGCAGTTTCCAGGCAGTACACTAGCTCTTTAAATTGTACAGTATAACACAAATACACATTACAGCACTCCGTGCAGACTTTTTACTTAAGGGAGGACTTAAACATATTGCACAGATACACATTGCTACGCACAGTGCATCATACACAAGTTACTGTGATGCACAGTAAGCACAACTGTGTCTAAATATGACACTTTGTCAGAGTATTCTCTGGCAATAGAGGCTCTAATGTTGATATTAATTATTTTGTGGAAATTTATGTTCACTAATTGTGACATGGAATCCCGCACAGTAATGGTCGTCATCTCAGAATGTGTCCTTGCATCTCAGGATCATGGGTTGTTTTTATCTTTCTTTCAACAGAGTGTTGCAGACTCCTCCTGGATTACAGAGCTGTTGTGGACATTCTTCATGCCCTTCACTGTGTATCAAGTAAGGTACTAACTATCCCTCACTATCATGGGGTGTGGGGTGGCTAAGCTAATCATACCCATTCATTCTCTGGTGCTTGTGTGCGTGTGTGTGTAAATGCATGCATGTGTATACATCAGCGTCTGGTGGCTTCATTAGCGCAATACACAGTTCATGGTGTTGGAACTTCTCTCTCTCTCTTGGGTATGTTGAAATGGTCTGGTTTCTGGCAGATTAATGTATCCCAGACACACATGCTCAGGATGAATTAACACTGTTGTTCCTTCCCATAGTTACAGCCTGACTACTTCCCAGCAGTAGAAGATATTTTATTTTTAGTGTGTAGAGGAACGTTGTTCTGCCTGGATTTCCATCCCAAGCAGAATGCTGTTGAGCCACAGTGCAGAAGTCATAGAACATGGTTGTACTCTTCTGAGGTACACCCGCGTTCCTTGAAGAGGGGAAAAAAGTGCATGAGCTCACCTGGCCATTCAGTGCACCTGGAAGGAACTGCACGTCCATCTCACTTAAATCACAACGGAATCATCCAGATGGCAGTCGCAATCTTTTCAAAAGACTGCAGTGAATGGGAAAAATTCTTCAAGGAGCATGAAACAAGAAAACACTCCAAACACAGTATATCCCGTGTTTATCAGTGTGTTAGACGGTCCACTAGCTGGACAGTTTCTCAGTTTCATTACTTCACGGTAAACTAAAACAAAAAGATATTCAATTGTGGTGTGCTTTATTTTACTTAAAAACGTTGCCAGTGATTGCTCTATACACTACAAAAAATACTGCTTGGGCAAAACCACGCCCAGCGAGACTGTGCTGCCACCTCAGAGTTCAGATTCATGTTGACCTCTTGAGGTTCGCTCTCAAGGTCAGTTGGAATCTGAACCTCTCGGTGGCAGCACAGGTTATAGTTGTGCGAGGTTGCCCAACCAGTATTCTCTGTATTTAAACAGTTGGTGATTGGGACAGGCTCACTGAGTTGGTGCTCATTTGTAGGGGAACTGAGGAAGGAACATCAGGCATAAATTATTTAGAACAAAAATACAGAGAAGCTGAAAATGGAGAAGCAAAATATGTACAGTTCATGGTACATCAAATATATATGGTCACCAAAGTATAGGTCGTAGAAATACAAAAACTATTGCAGAAAAAGCCCAAAGATCCATACTGTCTGCTGTGGTCCCACTACTTCCACCCAGCCTGCTACTAGGTGGGTTTAGTCTGAGCCTCCTGTTGTTAGCACAGTCCATTTACTAGTTTCACCCCATCGCACCACCCCTGCTTCCACTGCTATTAACCCTTTATATCTGTCCCACCCCACCTTTTGTTTATTTAAATCTAGGATTACAATTACTTTTGAGCAAAGGCTCTTTTACAAAGGTTCCATGTCAGAAGAGTACATACATGTTAAACAAGAGCATACAACAGTATTCATCAGTTCAGGTACGACATCACAGTAATAATATACATGAGTACCACATACTGGGATCATTTCAGAAACCTAGAAGGAATCGGGGGAAGGGTGAGAGGATAAGGGAGTGGCAGCCGAAAAGAGACCAGAGAAGCTCACGGCATTGTCAGAAGAACATCTGAGTGGGGTGGATGAGCACGATGGGGACGGGGGAGTTAGGGGAGGCAGTCACAAGAGCTGGAAGCAGTGAGGTGAAGATGGAGGCTTGATTTGAATAAGCCCAGTCAGGAGGTGGAGGTGATGTGAGTGCTGAGGGCATTCATCCAGCTGTGTGCACGGTATGCAAAGGATCTTTGGCCCAGAGTGGTGCTGCATCAGGGGACCTGTAGAAGCTGACGTTCAGACCCTCTGGTATTACGAGGATTAGTGTTTGGGTGCAGGAGGGCTTGGAGACTTGGTAGAGTAAGGCCCAAGGTAGTTTTTTTTGCCATCAGGCAGGTAAGGTACTTTATGCGGTTGGGGAGTTGAAGCCATCCCGATTGAGCGTAAAGCTCACATGTATGTGTGAGTCAGTGGGCTCCAGTAAGCAGTCGACAGGCCTTGTTTAGGGAGGTCATTATGTACCTGAGGGTGGTGGTAGTGGCAGTCATAGATTGAGACCGTAGTCTATGACGGAGACAACAGATCTTTGGATAGCAATCTTCAGTGCTGCCTGGGTAAGGTGCTGTCTATTTCGGTGGAGAATTCCAAAGCGTGAGTTCAGAACTCTGGCAACACTATCAGTGTGGGTCCCAAAAGATAGGCAAGGGTCGAGTAAGATTCCAAGGTATTTAAAAGATGACTCTTGTTCGAGGGTATTTCAAGCGCTTGTGTTGATATCAAGGGGATATCGCCTGTGTTTTGTTTTGATCACCTGCACCTTCTCTGCATCAACTACTTTCGTTGACAAACCACTCTGCTTGCCCACTACCTGGTTGGTAAATAAGTACTTCCTCACATCTCTCCTGATCTTAACTCTGGACAGTTTGGATCCATGCCTCCTAGTACAAGTCCTCTCGCTGCACTTGATCTGTTGCTCACAATCTAACCTGTTGATGAGGTATTGAAATGTTGTTCTCTTATCTCCCTTGATTTTTATTTAATTTCTTGAAAGGTTATAACCATTGAGCACAGCTCATTTACTGTACAGTGGTGGCTTGTGAGAAGCATTTATCATACAATACAGTGTATTACAAATAGTTATAAAATTATTTAAACGTTATATACGGGCGGCCTGGTGGCGCAGAGGGTTGAGGTGCTGGGCACCATACCTCACGCTATGCCAGCGACCTGGGTTTGGGACCCACCTCGGGTAATCAGGGTGCTGGCATGCGGGGGGGGGGCAGAGCAGGATTGAGCATGCCTGTGGGCAGCTCTCCTCTCCTGAGGGCGGTGAGGGTGGGTTGGCGCCCCCTACCGTAGTTCTGCTCCCACCAGCTGGAAGTCCGGTGGGTAGCATAGGTGGAGGGGGGGGGGTGGCAAAGTATCAGGAAGTAGAAGGGGCTGAGCTGGAACCACGGGGTGTGAAGCGTGTCTCCACATGCTCGCACAGCCGTGTGCTGGGGCCTGATGGGGTGGTCAGGGGAGAAAATCTTTAAAAAGCATGTGTCTCCATCACCAGTTGGTGGGAGGAGGCAACAGGGATTAAAAAGCTATATTTATTTAAAAAAAAAAAAAAAAGATACATACAGACACAGACACTTGTATAACAACTTACACAGAACAACTGCCACCTTCCTATGCTGAAATAGAATTCAGAAAACTATGTTTCAAGGCTGCAGCTATGTGGGGGTTTGAACCCAGTAATCTAAATTTAGGTGGAGATTCATTCCACAGAGTAGGTGCAAACTGACTAAAACAATGTATTGTTTAGTTTTTGTTCTAGGAATCAACATTTCTCTCAAACTTGAATTCTTCAAAGAGGGATCAGTTCTCTTCTGAGATAATCTAGTACTCAGATAAACTGACACTATGCCTAAAACACTTTTGTATGCTAACAGGAGCTTGTGTAATTTCCTTCTGTTAGACTGGGAAATCCACCCTAACCCAACATAGAGATCACAATGATGAGTGTCCCTAGGACACCGAAGGATCAATTTAGCAAGGTGATTGTACAAAACCTCGAGCTTATGTAACCTATCACTTGATGAGTAGTCTTGTAAGATGTCTGCACAAACCGTGGAAAAAACTAAACCTGGACTGTTTTTTTTTTGTTGTTGTTGTTGTTTCTTTCCTGTACAACAAACCAACCCTTCTCCCTGCTTCCACAATCAATTTCTCCACATGTGTTGCCGGAACCTGTTGGATTATCCAGTGTCTTGGATATGGCTGGATATCCTGGATAAGGGCTGGCAGTGTAGCCTAGAGGTTAAAGGAATGAGGTGTGAACGAGCTTGATACATCCAGCAGACCAGACCAGACCTGAGTTTGATTCTCACAACCGCCACTTGCATACTGTGCGACTCTGAGCAAGCCACTTAACCACCCAGTGCTCCCAGGTCGCCCCTGAAAACAGGCACATGTGCCTAGTGGGCCTTACCTGGTTACCAAAGACTAAAAAAAAAATATATATGTGTATGAGTGTCTGCACATTCTAATGGGGTCCCATATTTATCTCTTACCAATATTTGTGTACAGTGTCTTAAGTCTAGAGGCTGAGCCAAATATCAAGCTTGGTTTTAGAAGAATTACATTTTGACTTGGATTACACAGAAACATTACATTACATAGATTCAGTAGAAAAGGCCTGTAGCTCATGAAAGCTATGTTGCAACATATCTTGAACCTCCATTATTGAGGGGCTTGACGTATAAACTATGGTGTCGTTAACGTATAAATGATACAATGAGTTTTCCACACTAGCCTCCAGCCCTCCAGGTAAAATCAAAAAGCGTTCCCTTCTGGCTTCAAGTGAGTACAAGTTCAGCCTGCTCAACCTTTACTCGTATGGCCTTGCCTGTATACCATGTATCATTTTGGTAGCTCTACTCTGTGCTGTTTCCAGGTGATCTGTCTTTTCTTAATATGAGGGTTCCAGAATTGCGCACAGTATTCTAGGTGTGGCCTTGACAGGGATCCGGAGAGAGTGAAAGACTGCCGGAAGAAAATGACAAAGGGTCCATCTCGTCTGAACGGAAAGGTATCCCTATCTCATCCTCTGACCTAATCTCCTGGTGGGGTTTTTACTACCCTACCCTACCCTGAATTCCTCCCCTCCCTAGTTCCCCTCAGTGAAACTATCAGTCCCCTTGCAGTGATCCAGCTGTACTTAAATCCACGTATAGTTCTTGCTCCCACAGCCTCTGCTGGTAGAATGCTCCACAGCTCACCCACTTGGTGAAGTAGAACTTCCTTACACACCTGTTGAGTGGATCCTCACAGTTCACGGTCGTTATTCCTCTTAAGAACTTGTACATCTTCTTCAAGAATATTATCATTGCTGGCATGTTTACATGTATGAGGCTAATATGTGTGTGTGTATGTATGTATGTATATGTGTGTGTGTGTGTGTGTATGTATATATATATATATATAATGTATTCGCCCCATACATGTAAACATACCAGTAAAGATAATCTTAGTACATTTATGCAGCCCCCCAACCCCGATTTCCATTACATGCTCCATAGAGCGCCTGCAGCCCCATTCCTGACTGTGTGTCATAATTATGCTATTTTCAGGGGCGGGGCTGCAGTGCTCGGTGGCCGCTCGGCTCATGTCAGGAAGGTACAAGCCAGACTTTAAGAGTGAAATATTGTAAAAACCACTTGTCAGAAAATATTAATTTATTGCTGAAAAAGCTCTGAGGGCAGGCAGCTACACATATGAGTTGCACGCTCAATTGTGTCAACAGCTGTTTAAGGGCATTTTGCACACAAGGTCCCTTATTCAGAAGCTGGTAATTGCTAGGAATATAAATCTTGTCTTGGACATGCTCACCCACAAGCCTGTTGAGTCTCTTGGTGACATGTGAGCTACAGTGTTTACTTGGAAAGCAGCTTTCTAGTGGTCATCTCTCTGCTCTGAGTGTCTGAAATCCATGGCTTACTTGCAGATCCCCATACACTGTTTCCCACAACGGCAAGGTAGTGTTCATAAGTGGGACGTGCTGTGTCATGTTACAAGGAAGTTGGAGCTGTGTAGCGTTTGGAGTTTTCGGAGATTTGTACAGGCTTTTTTTGTGAATAAAGGACTTTGTTTTGCATTTACCGTATTGGACTTGCTTCGTCCTTTGCCTGGTGAGTTGCAACATTTTACTGGCTATTATTGATGGCATATGCCAGATGTGAGGCAATGGTGCTGGTTTCCATTCAGCATTTCAATGTTCATACACACCCTGAGTTCCTTCCTAGAGTGGCATCAGAGTTCCCCTGAATCAGCCACTGTGCAGCCTACTAACTTCACCAGCTTCCAGAAGTACAGAGAGCGCTCTCCCTCCATTCTCTGAACGTTTGGGAGGTCTCTCACCTTTACCTGGACACATGTAGGATTTCAAACAATCCAAACAGCTTTTGGTTTCCTTTGCTCCCATTTGAAAAGGTCAGCCTGCTCTAGCCAAATGTGTTTCTGCCTGGATGACTAGCTGTTTGCACCTCTGCTGTGGCATGGCATAGGTCATGTTGAAAGGTCAGGTACATGCCAACTCCACCACTGCAGGTATCACGTCCCTGGCAGAGGTTCGCTCGGCACCTGTTAGTGATACATTGCAAAGCTGTACCTTGGATCACAATGCACACTTTTTTTACGCACTATGCCCTAGATGTCACTACCAGGCAGGTTGCCACTTTGACAGGACTGTCCTGAATGGGCTTCAGTCCTAAGAGAGCTCTTCACTCCTTCCACCGTACCTCAGTTGTGTCTAAGCTTGGCAGTTTGACCCAGTAGTGTGAATAAATGGTAATGATACATTCCTGCAATATATGAAAATTATGTACTTTCTGTAATCTTCTGGGAATATCTACACCATTTATTCACATGCCCACCTGCCATCCCCCGAGCTCACTCCAGTATGCATGTTGGTCTCCTCATTCAAGGCTTGAACTGTGAAGACACTGGAGTACTCACATGTTGACCGTTCTTACACAGGTCACCAGCGCTCCTTACACCCCTAGTGTTCGTGCATGATCACTAGTTAGGTTTTACTGCTTCTCCTCAGTAAAAAAGGAATTGAAGCAGTTGAGAACTGGTGCCAAGGTAAGCCTGGCACTGCGAGGCACTCTCACAGTGCCATGCATGCGCACAGCTTGTTTTGATGCCGGCTCTCCCGGAAAATTGTGGCTCCCGCAGGGCCCTAGTGCCTCCGGCTCAGACCCATTAGTGTGAATGAATGGTGCAGATACTGCTAGAAGATGAGAATTACAGTAAGTACGTAATTTTCATTTCTTTAAATTAGTTCATTGCTCTGGCCAGATTAGTGTCATCTGCAGACCTAAGTAACGTGCTGGAGAGCCCAGCTGCCAAACAAGGATGTTATAGAGCAGTGACTCCCACACTGATCCCTGAGGGATGTCGCGTAGTACTTGTCTCCACTCAGAGTACTGCTTGTCCTACACCACCCTCTGCTTCCTACCCCCAAGCTATTTAGCAGTTTATCCTGTGCACATCTCATGTGGACTGCACTAGTTTTGTCTTCCTAGAAGCTTGTCATGCCACAGTATCAAAGGCCTTGATGAAGTCCGGATAGGCCTACCCCGGAAGAAAGTGATCAGGTTGGTTTGGCATGATCTTCCCTCACAAAACCATGCTGGGATGAACCTTGCCCTCAACCAAGTGCTCCATTACTTTGTCCTCGATAATGGCCCCAGGACCTTGCCCATCACTGATGCCAGGGACCACCCTTTAGCTTCTGGGATCTGACCTTTCCCGTTTATTGAAGATGGGCACCACTGTGGCCATTTTCCAATCCTCTGACACCACAGCTGTCTGGACAGACGCCTCAAAGATTTTCAAGTGGCCCCACCAGTTGTTCCTTCAGCTCCTCTGTTGTTTTGGGGAGTGCTGTATGTCATGTGTGTAATGTTATCTTCTGTTCAGTTTTGTATATAGTACTGTACCCTGTGTAAATATCAACTATGTCCACTTAGTTGCAGTCATTAAAAAAATGAAATGAATTGGCCAACTAGAATATGTCTTGGCTCATTCAGATTGTGGAGAGCAGTGGTTCAAGCCCCAGGAATCCCTCATTATGCTTGATATTTGCAGCAGGCCTGATCAGTGAAGCTGCCCTAGAACACGTGATTAGAATTTTAGAATGCAGTTTGGTTACTGCATGTACTGCACCTCCTTGGTAAAAAAAAAAAAAAAAAAAGGAGCTGAGGCAGTTGCAAGCCAGTGCCAAGGTAAGCCTGGCACTGCGAGGCACTCTGTCATAATGAGGGATCCCCAGCAAGAAACAATATTACTATGGTAATTAATTTTTTTCCTTCTTTGACGTGCAGACAGCATCCAGAGAGTGAGACAGTTTGGTCACAAAATGGGATCTTTTGCAATTTGCTGACACTGGGACGAAACCTTGTTCATGTTGATCTGGAGCAGTTGGGACAAAACCTGCATATGTGGTGCATTATAAAATTAAAACATAATTGCAGCATAAAATATTTTAGGAGTCCTGAGTAGGGATCGCTGTTGGTAGACACTAGGCAAGGGCTATACATTCCCTCATCTTACTTTTGTTTTTCTTTTCTGTTTTTTTCTTGTTTTATTTTTTTACTTCAGGTGGCTTCCAGCTGTGTCCAGAAAAGAGGGAGAAGAATCAGATGACCAGTTTGCAGACAGAGTCCAGAAGGTGAGAAAGAACAGTTGCAGCAGCTTGTGATTGTCCCACTTGTCTGGCAAGCCGTAGCGGTCCACAGCCACTTGTTCAACAAATGGTGTCATTTATTTATATTCTGTTGTACCAGGGGAACAAACTCCACTTAGTAGGAGTACATCTTTAATAGGAGCACCCCATGGCAGAACCAGAGTAGTAACAGTACATCAGGTCCATGAAACCGTTACAGACATTGACATGAGCAACTGAAGTGACACAGACCTAGTCAAATCTAACAGCATTTACCAGGGAGTCAGAAGCCATCCTTTTAAACTGATGAGGCAGGTTTTTTTTTTTTTTTTTTTTTTTTATATACAGGATTCTGTATTGCTTTATAAGATAAATGCCCTTTTCCTTCAGGTTTTCATCTGGAGAATTTGTAGTACAACATAATCCTAGTATCTCGGGTTCTATGAGGAGAACACGAACATTTAACATGGTTTTCGAGTATGAAGTGTTGCAATCTGAGGGGTAGAAGATGCAACGGTGTAGTTGTGTGAGCCCCTTTGTCAGTCACTTTCCTTAAAAAAATAAATAAATAAATGATCTCTCCCAGCCTGTAGAGTAGTGGCAATACCTCCACTAGCCATGCCTGCAACCCAGGTTTGGGAAGAGACGCTGGTCATTGGGACAAGCTGGAGAGAAAGAGGATTGAGCATCCCAAGGATAGCGCTCCCCCTTTGGGGTGAGGGGACAAGATATTCTGCTGTATGCCTGCCACCTGGCAGGAGCCGGAAGGTAGCACAGTAGAGGCACTCACTGATTGAAGAATGTCGCCAGATACAGTACAGTCCTGATCTAATGAACCCTAATTGAATAAATTGCTTGCTTGTCCCCCTCTTGATGTACAGTACCTGCAGACCTGTTTTAGCTGATTGGTTAATTGATTGATAGCCAGCAGTTTTATATTGGCTCTCAACACAACTTACTGGAGCTGCACTGCTGTCAGAGTCCTGCTGTTGACAATACGGCTGTAGCTATAATGGATAAAAAAAAAAAAGAAAATGAAATGTACTCACTCTTTCACTGAATCTCCGCATCCTGGACCAGCTTGAAAATGGTGAGATAGCTGTTGTTCTTGCTATGGAGTACACCCTCGAAAAATCTACTATAAGCAATAAAGATGCTAAAAATCGCTTGCAGCAGTTTGCTGTGACCATGGAGTCATCCACTAGCACTGAGCATAACAAAAACATTCAGATTTGTGGGGAGAAATAATGGGATGCTGCAGTTTATGATTAGTTCAGACAGGAGCTTGAAAAAGGCGCTTCTTCTCTGGTCCTTTGCAGAAGGAATAAGTGTTAGTTTCACCAGAAGCTGGGTTGCCAAAAGGAATTTGTAACAAGCTGCGACTGGCTGGACCTTCATGGCATCTGCCAGCTTAATTTATGAGGTGAAAAACTTAGCACTGCAGAGGAGGGAGTTGCAAATTTCATTCAGAAGTTAAATTATTATCCAGCACAAGGGTTTCATTCCCAGCTTAATTTATAATGCAGATGAAACTGAACTCTTCTGGTGGTGTCTGCCAGATAAAATGGTGTCGAGAAGGAAACTTCTGACTTTAAGAAGCATAAGGAGCCAGGTCACTATTCTTTATTGCACTAACACTGCTGGCAGTCATAAATTGTGTTTTTTTACTGATTGGTAAATCTTGGGAGCCAAAATGCTTCCAGTATGTCAACATGTACGATTTACCTGTTCTGTACAGAAGCCAGAGAAATTCATGGATGGATGGTCGCATTTTTTCTTAAATGGTATACTGACATTTTTGTACTCAACATCAAAAATTTAAGATCACAAGGTCTACCCTTAAAGGCTGTCCTTTCGCCGGACAGCTAACAAGCCCACCTGATATGCCTTTGGTAACATCTAGTGGCACAATAAATTTTTTTTGTTTTGTTTTTTGTTTTTCTACTGCCTAACACAGCATCAAAGTTGCAGCCATGCAATCATGGCATTTGAGAAATTTTCAAAAGACATTACAGAAAACTGCTTCTACAGTCATTCTACATGAAAAGAATGAGCAGGTCGGCTTACAAGAAATCATTAAGTCCTTCACACCAAAGGATGTTGCATACATGTGGCTGACGCATGGGAGAATATTCAGCCAGAAACAATTCAGAAAGCCTGACTGAATTCAGGAACTTTGTTTTGAAGAAGTCCGGCAACTTCACCACAGAGTGATGAAACACCAGGCACACAAGGAACAGCTGAGCTCGCTGGAGGAAAAATTGATGAGCATGTCAGTTTGACATCACTGCAGATGAGCTCTGTGAGTGAGTCAGCTGCGATCATGATGATGACCTGTACCAGCATATGGACGGCAGCGTCGTCGTGGTGGATGCTGTGAGGAAGAAACTAGTGCCAACTAATGAGAAGGAGGAATCTGATTCTAAGTATGAGTCACCAAAACCTCCCACCAATTCATGCAGAGGCAGAAGAGTTTCCAGTAGTGTCATGACTGTTTGGAGAACCAACCCAATACCAATCCCCTGCAGCTGAGTCTGCAAAGAAAAAAAACAAACCATCATAGACTTCTTGAAAAAAAGACTGAAAAACTGAAGTAAATTTGTGCTCTTACAGTGCCAGTGTCATTAGAAATAGGTTTTACTTACATTCGAGCCTTGGACTGTTTATTGAAATTGGCAGCATGATAGTAAGCACACTCAGTCCCATTGCAACAAACTCTGATTTTCCCAACCATTTTCATGCTATGGAAACATAGACAGTGATGACAGAAAAAGGCCAAATGTCCATCCAGTCTGCTCAGAGTTGCCACGTGACCTATTGTCCATATGGGAGTTTTATCCCTCCTGGTCCACCCTTCCCTACTGCCACCAACCACCAGACCCTTCACTGTCCCAGCCATGTTTGAAACCATTTATGATCTTGGTGCCCACCACCTCTACTGGCAGACTGTTCCACCACGCTTTCCATAAAATAGAACTTCTAAGGGCATGGATACAGTTACTAATCCACACCCTGGCAGTTTAGTTTAGTTTATTGTTCTAGGAATTACTACCTTTGAGCCAGAGGCTCTTTTACAAAGGTTCCACGTCAATTAGGTACAGTACAAAAGGTTACATAGATAACACAACAATTTGTGTTGTGTCAAGAGCAAGAAAACATATACAAATACATATCAAATCACTTGTGCAAAAGGACATGAGATATTAATAATCACATTATTATTACAAGAAAGAGGTCATGCCAGATTAGGAGAAACAAATAGGGAAAAGTCCAGAACAGAGAGGTTAAGTGAAAGGTGTGGGAGTAGACAATAGCAGGAGAAAAGGTTTCCGAACATGTCTTTGTCAAATAACGGAACAGGGTGGGTAGTGAGAAATAGGAGGTTTAATCAGGGCAGTCACAGGAGCTGGAGGTGGCAAGGTGAGAGAAAAGCCTTGATTTGAAAATACCTAGAGAGGTGGAGGCAGTAATATGAGTACTAAGGGCATTTAGCCAGCTAGAGGCACGATAGGCAAATGATCTTTGCCCTGGGAAGTCGGCATCGGGGACTTGGAGGCCGGTGTTCTGATCTTCTGGCAAAGCGGTGCTAGCGCTCTGGCATAACAGGTCTTGGATACAGGGTGGAGTGAGGCCCAGAGTGGATTTTTTCGCCATCAGGCAGGTAAGGTAATTTTATCCGGGTTTGAGAGTTGCAACCAACCTGAGTCAGCATAGAGTTCACATGTGTGAGTACGCCGATGTGCACCAGTGAGTAGCCAACAGGCCTTATTTAGGGATGTTGTAATGCGACTAAGTGCTGTAGTAGTGGCAGATCCATATATAACTAAGCCATAGTCAACGACTGAGATGATAGAAGATTGGATGGCAATCCTCAGTGCAGAATGGGTAAGAAGCTGTCGGTTCCGATGCAGAATCCCAATTTGCTGATTAATAGTTTTTGCTGTACTATCAATGTGAGTTGCAAAGGTTAGGCCTTGATCAAAGTTGATTCCAAGATATTTGAAAATTGGCACTTGTTCAAGGGTATTTCCCAGGTATGTATTAATGGTGAGTGGGACTTGCCGTTTCTTGTTTTGCGGGTTAGAGAAGAGCATGGATTTAGTTTTTTTGTGGTTTAGAACCAGCTTATGTTCAAGGAACTACATCTCAGCTTTGGAAAAGCATGCTGAAGGTTGAGGCGTAAGAGGTTCGGATCTTTATGAGTGGCAAGAATCAGCATCTCATCGGCATAGAGGATTAATTGTTCAGGGCAGGATTTGGGGAGGGAGTTTAGGAAAAGGCTGAAAAGGATGGGGCCCAGGATGGATCCCTGGGGAACTCCTGAGCGAACCAGTTTTGAGTCTGAGAGAACTCCAGCTACTTTTACAGATTGAGAGCGCTGAGCAAGGTAATTATTTACCCAGTCACCAGGACCCTGCGAGAGCCCTAGGGATAGAAGTTGTTTGATAAGTAGGCCATGGTAAACTGTATCAAATGCCTTGGTTAAGTCAATGTAGACTGCTCCAGTTAGGTTTCCTTTGTCCATGGCATTGTGGATTGCTCCTGAGAATTCAAGTAGGGCTGTCGATGTGCTGTGCCCTTTCCTAAATCCATGCTGCTGAGTGCATAGGATGTTGTGCTTTCCAGGTAGTCTGAAAGTTGGTCCACCACCCTAGCGTTCAAGGGCCTTAGAGAGAGGTGGTAGTATTGATATCTGGCGATAGTTACCAGGCAGTGACTTATCACCACTTTTGTGCACGGGTGATAACTGCAGCCTTCCATTTCCTAGGAATTGGCTGTAGCAGAGGGAGAGATTGAAAATTTTTGTGAGGGGAGCAGTACTTCCTCCAGAGTGAGGAACAAGTTTAAGGTCAATAGTGTCGCTGCTTGCTCGGGACTTAGAAATGGCCTTCTTTACATATTTATAGACTTCATATGCCTTTACTAATTTGAAATGGAAGGGTGGTTTGGTTGGAGAGGCAGTAGTAGAAGTAGAAATTGGAGGGTCAGCATCAGTAAAGAAATCAGATGAGAGGACACCACTAAGGTCCGTGAAGGTATCATTTAGGGTGTTTGCAATGATCTCTGGGTCTAATGTAGTGGTTCCATCCACATTCATTATTGTAGGAGAGGATTTGGACTGCTGACCCATGATATTCTTTATGTTGTCCCAGAAGGATTTCCCTTCGCCCCAGGAGTTGGAGAGGGCATTCTTGAAGTAGGAGCTCTTCATCAAGCGGATCTGTTTAGTACAGTGGTTGCGAGCCTGTTTATACTTTTGAATGTCCGACAGTGTGCCAGTAGCTCTTGCAGTGGCCCAGAGGTGATCCCTACTTTTGAGTTGTGCCAATAGCTTTGCTGTGAGCCAGGGATTTGTGAGTGCTTTGATTTTGCGCTTTTTTACTGGTGCATAGGTGTCACAGGCAGTGTTGAAAGTAGTAATAAAGTAATCAAGGGCTAGGTCAACATCTTGAGTTTTGTAAATCAAGGACCAGTCTATCTGCCTAAGACAGGTCTTGAGATGAGTAAGGTTGCCATAAGGTAGGACTCGGCTATAGATGGTTTTTGGAGGCGGCTTACGAAACTTATTTGTCCAGGTACAAATTATTGGAGAGTGATCACTGAGCGAGTCAGGGAGAACACTGAACATTGGTTATACAGGTAGGGTGGCTGGTAAGGATCCAGTCAATGAGGGTGCTGGTCCCTGATTTGTAGTTTTTCCTGGTAGGGGAGTTTACCACTTGTGTTAAATTTGCTGCTAGGATGGCATCTTTGTTTGACCTTCTATCAGGAGCAAGCCAATTTATATTAAAGTCCCCAAGGAGAAGGAGTTCGATGTCAGAAGGTTGTGTACTTACGAACTCGAGGACAGCCTGTAGGCCGGAATCAGGATCTTTTGGTGGGATATAGACATCAGCAATCGTGAGGACTTTGTTTTGGGCACCAAGTAGTATCTTGATAGGGAGGAGTTGTACTGAGGTTTCTGTGGTGGGATAAAAACCAGGGAGACAGGTGAGGTAGTCCTTTATGTAGATTGCACATCCACCACCCCTTTTTGAGGTCCTATCCAGCCTGAATATCTTGTAGCCTTGTATAGAGATGGCATGATCTGGAGTATTAGGTGTCAGCCAAGTTTCGATGATGGCAAGGATATCCGGGTTGTGTTGGCTGGCAAAGATTTGAAGGAGGCCAGTTTTGGGAGGAGACTGCAGATGTTTAAGGTAGCAATTTTGAGCCCCTCCATTTTGGCAGGCTTTGTTGTACTGTAGGAGACAGGGCCAGGATTTGAGTGGACACTTCCTGATATCAAGAGTAGGAGTTTGAGACAGTTGCTGTACGTGAGTCAATTGAATTACACTTCTGAGGCTTATGCGGCTTGGACCAGTGCAGGCGCCTAGGGACCCAGAGCAAGGAGATTGTTAGTAATAGAGGATGATATGCCCATTTATCCTTGTTGTAGCTTGTCAGTTGCACCCAGTCGCTGCAGATAGGTACCTGGTGGTTAAGTCAAAAGCCAAAAGAATGATCAACAGCTGAGGTCCAGAGTCACTGAAATGTTAAAATTCCTGAAGGTGATTAACTTTGCCTGCACATATGCAGGATGTGAAATCCTTTGTCTGTGTGCTTCTTTGTCATTCAAACAGGTTGCTGAAAAGCCCACATACAGATCATGGAGCAGGTCAGACTTAAATGCGATTCCAGCAGGACCCAGAGTCACCAAGTTTGTCAGATGTAGTTGCTTCACTTGTGTTTTGCTTGGGATAGCTTCCAAAAAGTTGATTTTAAAATGAAAATAAAGATACCTGATGATGATTTTTTTGCAGAAATCCAGTCCAGGAGACTTTCACGGATGTAGTGAGCAAGAATGGTATAGTTACCACAAGCAGAAAAACATGTAAATCCACAAAAACTAAGCTACAGACAAACACAAGCAGCCACCACACAGACCCAGGGGGCGTGGCAGTTGTTCCTCTGGAAATGCTGATATGAGTGGGATGTCTGTGAACTAAACTGCTCCCACCACCCAGGAGGTAAATCCTCTAGCTCCATGCTGTGACATCAGATCTTCCTTCCCACTGGAAGGGACCGGTCTCCTGTTCTCGTCCTTTGGAGCTCTGCATTATTTTAGGGTTTCTTATAGCACTTTGGCAAAAATGTCATTGAATAACTTGGATTTGCTGACTTGCACTTTCATTCCAGCTCTACCTTCTAGACTACAGAATCAGCATCGGAAAATCAGCATCGGAAAATTGAAGGAAAGCTGGGATGTTGAACATCGACCCCTGTGTGTCCTGCCTCTATTGCCTAGGCTCACAGCACATCGTGAAGGGTTTCGGCCTTTGTCAGGCAATGCTTGTCTGGAGGATAGCACAACCAGGCTTCTTGGTTGACCGACCGAAAGAAACCCGAAGCTTTGACCAAAAAGCCACAAGACGGCCTTAGCTGCTGCCAGGTCAGCAGCACAGCTGTTAGATTTTGGAGGAGATGGTGGTGGTTGTTGTAGTGAGTACCTCATTGGCCTCGGCACTGCTCCCAGTTAACGCTGGTGTCAGAGGGTCCTTCACAGACAGGTTCCTTAACGTGCCAGGCCCTCCAGGCCTTTTGAGGAAAGCCCTTACAGTAAGAAACACAAGTGCTGCTGGCATCTGTCGTTAAACTGGGAGAGATCCGGGTCATCCCAGTCCCTCGACTCCCCCGACTGCTCGACTGATGTTGAGTGCTTGACTCAGGTCCAGGGGTTGGTCTACAGCTCCTCAGTGCCCTTGTTGGGCTTGTCAACCTCGACACCAGTCAAGCAAGCAGTCAAGATTTTTCTCAAGCTTCTTTGACCAGTTTTGAGAGGCAGTCGAGGAGTCTGTCTCGCAGATGCTGGTGCTCCCGGTCCTCACCCAGGAGGACATGGCCCAGTCGATGTCCCTGACCCGTTCCACTAAGAACCAGCCTCCGACAATGGTCATGCATCTGAAGCTGATGATTTTCAGTTTAGCTCATCATGTTTATCATGACCCTCCACAGGGTTCCCTTGATGTTGGCCCTTATGTCGACGCTCACATTTGAATTACCTCTTGCGCTCTTGATCCCACCTGACCGGAAGGCACCACCATCACCGCTTCTCAGCTTCCTTGGGCAAGGGGAGGCACCATAGCAAGATGCCAAGGTGTTACAAGGAGCTCCTCTGGAAGCAGTGGACCGTTGCAGGGCTGAGTAGGGCTCTACCCCCTGGACCTTTGGTCACCTGGCAGCCACCAGTCAGGCCCACGCCTGTCCATTCTCAACAGATGTCCCCAGCATCTGTCTCTCTGCCTTTGCAGGTGGAGCTGCCTCCACAGCAGCCCTTTGTGGGAGCCCCAACTAAGGACTCCAGTGCTGTAGCCAGCTTGCCTGAATGGCTGCTGGGTGGAAATCACCCAGTTGGAAGACACCACGATGGTTAACGGCAAATGATCAAGAGCTGTTTTCAAAGAGGCCTAAGATGACTCTGAGGGATTGTTCATGTTATCTTCAAGGACCTATACCTTTGAATGGGTTTCGATCGAGGAACTGTCTACCAACCATGGGCCAGTGTCTTTTGGGCCTCTTCTCCACCTTGTGTCAGAGACCACGAATGTATCCTTGAAACCAGTTCAGAAGCGGACTAAATATCTCTTCACTGACATGCTGGACAAGGATGATTCCCTGGAGGTTGCCTTTCCCATGGCTGTGGCCATTTTGGGACGGACCCTGCCTGGAGCTTTGGCAGCATCCAGCAGCCTACCCAGCACCCTTCACCTGTATGGTTCCCAAGTACATTGTCCCTACCAGGTCTCTCTCAGGGTTCTTAGACCACCCTTCAGCTGAAGGGGTTGCTCTCAGGCGCGACCTTCTGGAAGACCGGTGGCCATGGAGGCGTGGACAAGGCCCCCGACAAGGAGTCAAGAAGCTAGACTGTGTGGCCAAGAAGGTCTGTGCCGCTTCCTCTTTGGGTTTGTATCAGGCCAGCTATGCTGTCCTGATCACCAGCTTTTGTCACTTCCTGTTGGGACTGCTGGATGAAATCCTTCCTCACCTCACCTCCCTGCTGAAAAGTGGTTGCCAGTGAAGTTGGTCAAAGATCTGGGTCAAGCACTGGTTAAACAACAAAGGAGACTGTGTACGTTCTGCAGTCAGTGGTCGGGTGCAGAGTCCGGGTGCCTACCCCTCACAAAATCAAACAAAAAGACTGTACTCGGGTTACCAATAAGATGCAGACCACTTGACTTGCTTCTTCAGATGCTTTATTGCAAAAATGATGGTCTGCAAATACAAACCTCCATCCCACTAACGCCTCGACAGTTTGCTCTTTTGAGCTTCTCAGGAGGCGTGGTTGTGGGGTAGTTCAGCCACTTTAAACACCCTTCAACACCAGTAGTGATAGACACACAATTGATTTACAAGTCATGCCAGTTTCACATCTTAAAGTGACATTAATACTTTGTACAGTAAATTGTGTATTAAGACAGACAGCTTTTAAATGGCTAAAAATTACACATAATCTTCTCAAGTTTTTACCTTTTTCAACAAACAAAAGGAAAAACCACCATCAGAACTTTATATCAAACCTCTACGCAATGTGTGTATGTCTCCAGAGGTGAGACTTGCACTCAGAAACACCTGTTCATAGAACCTCATGTATTTAATATCCAGAATTTGAGATTCATAGTAGTGATATTTCAGTGTCCAAAATGGATTTAAATAATTTTTTGGGGTATCCTACTAATCTCACCCCTGTGTATACTCAAACTTGATATTCTAATTTTACATCCTTCGTTACTTTGTCCAGACTCTGTTTCCCCAAAATTTACCACCAAAAGACACGTTTTCACACATTAACTTGGTTAATATGTTAAAACAATCCTCCTAACAACTCTCTAACGTACAGTCTTGCAAATGTTTTAACTGATTGTGGTAAATATTATAAATATGTTTAATATATGCTGTGTTGCTGTATGTATTGTACTTGTATGTTTTTAATGTGTGAAAAAGGTTGCCATTCTGAATGAGCATAAGCTCAATGGCTGTTCCTAGTAAACAGCACCACAGTGGTTTGCCAGCTTATTACATGGCCCCAGCGTGAAGGAATGTTTAAATGCAGTAGGTACAGCATTTGTAAATACTGCAAAACAGGACAAACTTTGGAATTTCTGAGCACCAACCTCTTTGGCCCTGGAGTGGAAGGACATTTCACCAGAATAGGAAGTCTAGTGCCCTTGTAGAGTCTGTGACTTCGTCGCAGGAGGACCCTAAGGCTCTGAAACCTAAGAAACATACCTTCAAATATCAGTCCTCTCAGCCATAGCAGCCTCAGCAGCTACCCCAACAGGGTCAGAACCATGCCTGGCATTCAAAGCCCATGTCCAGAAAGAGGTGGGGGTATGTGAAGTGGTGCCCTTCCAGCCCCAGTGGCCAGTGCCCTCTCCAGAGCTGCACATTGATGAGTCTTGGGTCATCTCCTGCTTGACGGCAGCATGCATGTATTATTGAGCACTTCAATTTGAGCGACTCAGTAATACCGCTTCCAGGAATAGCAAGTGGTGAAAAACATCGCTATATCCTGTAGAGCGAGGATAACAATGAGCTGTCCTTGCTAATACAGGATATAGGATCCTGTGTGCTGGCGTCCTGTTGAGCTGGCTGCATAGCGTAGTGGAAAAGAGTATTGCTTGTGATGCCAGTGGACCCAGGTTCGAGTCTGTCTACGGGAAGAATATTTAAAAAAAAAAAAAAAAACAGTAACCTGCCCCGTGGTCCACTCCCCCAACAATGTTTCCTGTGTGCCAATTTTAAGTACGATGGTCGCTACAGTATGGGGGGCTCTTTTGACCATGGGGTCTTTTGTGGTTGCTTAATGTGATGGTCATTCTTTAAGACTTGCCTTTATCACATAAAACCCGCCTGACCCGTCTCTGACCCCGAGGGGGGTTGGCTACAACACATCTGGTCACATTAGTCTGTCATTATTTGGGACAAGTAGATACTGGAGGTGGTGGGAAGAGGGTTGCCTCTGGACTGCAAGGTTCTCCCACCTTACCAACTCCAGTCCTCAGGAGTCCTGAGTGACGCAGGACGTGATGGCCACTCGAAGGGAGGATGTTGCTTAGCTCTTGCGAAAGGTGCCATAGCCCATGTCCCCACACCCTGGCAAGCCAATGGTTTGTTTCCGTGTTTTTCCTGGTACTGAAATGGATAAGGGGCTGTGTCTCGTATGGGATCTGCATGATCTGAATCAGTTTGTATGGAAGCACAAGTTCCAGATGGTAACAGTGAGCCAGATTATACCATCCCTGGAGCAGAACATGTTCTAACCCCAGGAATGCACTAATATTATTGCTCTTGCAGTGCTCCCTTAAGCCAGCACTGCCCCAGAGAGAATAGAATGCTATGCTAATCATGGAATGTTTAGCTTGTGCATCTATTTTCGAACTGCGCGGTGTCAACTGCCTACATTCTACCTCAGATTAATTCTCTCTGCTGCAAAGTTCAGATGCCCTAGAGATCTTGCTGAATCAAGACAGATTCCTGTAGTCCACAGAGCAAAACAACTTAAGTATTTTTGTTTTATTTTTCATTACTGCCTAGTGTCATTGTTCTTTAGTGTTTCATACCGCATTCGTTTTAAATTTAAACTTGTTTATCGGTTCCTGATGGTTCCTTTGAACCGAAGGGCAACCGACCTTCTTTTTTTTTTTTATTTAATTGGAACCTTTTTAGAGGGTTCCGGTTACTTTATTCTTTAATTTTATTTAATTTTAATCGCTTTTGAATCGAGGTTTATCGGTTTTCCTCAGCAGTTTCTCGGTTCCGGATCCAATCGGAACCAGTAGTTTTTTCACTTTATCGGTTCCTGAACCGACCATTATTCTATTGGAGCCAACCGCAAATATTTAAATTTAGTCTATTTTTTTGGTGGTTACTGGTTCCTATATTGTGTAATGTCAGACAAGCCTAAAAAGAAAACAGGACCCCTTGGGTTCAGGAATTGCTTGAAGTGTGCAGAGGTGTTTGCCAAGGCAGACAAGCGTGATCTTTGCCTGATCTGCTTTGGGCAACAGCACTTCAGTGAAGACTGTGATATTTGTAAGTCTTTTCCTGTTAAGACAGTGGGAAAATGCAGGGAGAGGCTTAAGAGAACTAGAGGAGGGGTCCATGGGCTGTAACAAGTCTACCCCCTCTAAAACTGTGGCAGTTCCTTCCAGAGCCTCCAAATCCACCTCTGGTAGGAGAGGCAATCAACTGGCTGACTCTCCGGTGCCTGCCAAAAAATGAAAGAAAACCAAACATACTGACACCCTGGCTGAAACACCTCAAGGGGTCCCTCAGGTGCCTATTAATGCTCCATCTCCTGCTGAGTTGACCCAGGCTTTTACCTTACTCCAGGTGCTGCAGGGTTTATTATCCCCTCAGCAGCCTGTGATTACTACTGCTGACAAAGCAACTGTTGTTACCCCTCTTTTGCCTACTGCTACAGTGGCATATGAGGAGAATGACCAAGATGAAGAGGGAATTGAACCTGAGGTGTCACCAGAACAGGATTTTGGTTCCCCTCCAAGACCCTCAGAAGATTTCTCTTCCCATTTTTCTTTTGTTAAGAAAATGGTAGAGACCCTGGATCTGCAAACAGCTGAAGAGATCCAGGATGAAGAGGAGGCACAATGCATGGAGCTTATGCGGTTTACACCCTCAAAAAGTCTCCTTCTGCCTATCTACAAATTCTTTAAGAAGGATGTTTGAGAAATCCTAAAGGCTCCCAATACAGTCACACCCACAGACAACAGTTGTGACAAGAAGCATCAGTTAGAAAGATCTGGTGCTGAGTTTTTTTTAGTCACCCAGACCACCAGGGTATTGTACAGCAGTCTGCCTGTGAGAAAGCCAAAACTCCCTTATCCTGTCACCCCCCGAGAAGAATTCATGGAAAGTGGACAGCATGGTAAAAAAGGGGTACCTTTCGGCATCCTTGGCAATTAGTCAAGCCAGTTACCAGGCCTGTGCAGCCCTTTATCAAAAAAAACTCTCTGTTAGTCAGTAGTGGGCAGTGCTGAGGCTAACCCCTCTTTAACAGTGTCAGAGCTGCTAGAAGCAGCAAACTTGGGCTTGAAGGCTTCCAAATACCAATTTTGGATGGCAGCTGACACCAGTGATACAGCTGCAAGGTGGATGGCTGGTACCATTGCTCTAATAAGATTTGCCTGGCTGAGGGCTACCAACCTCACCCAAACTAAGGCAATGGACTTTCCTGTCGAAGGCCACTCTCTTTTTGGTGCCCAGACTGTGGCATATATGAAAAAAAGTAGACTACCATAAAGCTACTTTTAGGAGCAACTCTACCAGAAACAGGTCCTCTACTTCAGCTTCATCTTATTTTAGGGGAGGCAGGGCAGGTCCTGTTTTAGGAAGCCTTTTGTTCAGGTACAGGCTGTTTCCCAGCAGCAGTACCAACCATAGCAGACTGGATTTTACAGAGGTAGAGGTAGAAGGGGTTCTTGGAGAGGATCCCAATCTGCTCAGACTCAGCAGCAAGCAAAACAGAACCTTTGACTTTTCTCTTCACGCTGCCTCTCCACATCCTGTAGAGGGTAGACTCAACCACTATGTCCAGGAATGGTTAAAAAATAACCACAGACAGGTGAGTCCTGGGAATAGTGAGTCAGGGTCTCTCGCTTTGCTTCAAGTCCATTCCTCCTCCAAGGTTAAAACGTTTTGCACCAGCTCCCTACTCAGAAAGAAAACTACTAGAACAGGAGGTACAGGCCCTACTGCTGGCAAAAGCAATGGAGCCTGTCCCCCACAACCAAAGAGTGCAAAGGTTCTATTCCAGATGTTTCCGAACAACAAAAAAGAATGGAGAGTGGCGGCCTATACTAAACCTCAGACTGCTGAACAGGTACCTGGTAAAGCCTAGGTTCAAAATGGTCACAATGGCCATGATTTTGCCAACTCTGCAAAAAGGGGACTGGCTAGCCTCCTTGGATCTAAAGGACACACATTTCCATATTCCCATAAGGGAGTCACACAGAAAGTATCTCAGATTCAGACTCCCCTCAGGCCACTACCAGTTGTCAACACTTCCCTTCAGCCTTACCTCTGCACCAAGGGTCTTTACCAAGTGCATAGCAGTAGTAGTGGCACACCTCAGAAGACTGGGTGTCACAATTTTTCCTTATCTAGATGATTGGCTAATCATAGGGACATCCCACTAACAGGTGTCAGACCACCTTCAGGTAACCCGGGATATGCTGCTCTCCCTGGGATTCCTTCTGAATACCAAAAAGTCAGTCCTGACCCCTGTGCAGGTTCTGCAGTTCATAGGTGCAGAACTGAATACAGTAGTGGGAAGAGCTTTTCTCCCTCAGGAGAGGGCAGAAAGCATTCAGCTTCTGGCAGGCTCATTTCCCCAGGGCAGGCCAAAGCCAACAAAACAGTTTCTTCAACTGTTAGGGCACGTGGCTGCAGCAACAAGCAGTCATAGGTGCCAGGTTTCAGATGAGAGATATTCAGTTCCACCTCACAGCACACTGGTGCCAAAGGTGGGACCCCCTCTCAAAGCCAGTACTAGTCACACAAACATTACTATAGGCCCTCCAATGGTGGAGGGAACCAGAAAATTTAAGGGAAGGGGTTCCATTTCTGTCAGAGCCTCCCTCCCTGGTTCTCGCAACCAAAGCTTCCCGCTTGGTTGGGGTGCTCACTTAGGGGGATCACACCATCCACTGTATTTGGGAGAGTCCAGACTCGCTCCTGCACATAAACCTGCTGGAGTTAAGAGTTGTTTATCTGGCCCTTCAGGGTTTCTCTCATCTCATGCAGGGAAAGGTGGTACAAGTCAGAACAGACAATACTATAACAATGCATTGCATCAACAAACAAGGAGGGACAAGGTCCACTCGTCTGTGTACAGAGGCAATGAAGATACGGAGCCTTGCATACTCTCTAAATGCCTCTCTACAGTCAGTTCATCTGCAAGGCAAGGACAACACCTTGGCAGATGTCTTGAGCAGGATAAACCAGGCCCATCATGAATGGGCATTGAGCAAGCAAGTGGTGAATGCTCTATTTAGGAGGTGGGGGGACCCCAGAAATAGACCTTTTTCCTTCCCACCAAAATAACCACTTACCTCTTTATTGCTGCAGGGCCCCAGTGACGGGGACAGTTCCTATGGCTGTCCCGATTCTGGATTGGACAGGCAGGTACCTCTATGTTTTTCTTCCTTTTCCTCTGATACTCAGGGTGCTCATCAAGCTCAGGTCACAACCAGCTTCGATGATTCTGGTAGCCCCGGATTGGGCAAGACCACCTTGGTACTCCCTGCTGCGCTCAATGTCTGTGAGCAAACCGATTCATCTCCCTCAGAGGTACAATCTACTGACTTCCTTTCACAGGAGGGTAGTGTACCCCAATCTCAGGCTCAAGGCCTGGCTCTTGTGGACTTAAAATATGCAGATTGCCAATTCTCTGAAGCAGTTTTAGAAGTCCGTAAGGGTTACAGGAAGTCTTCCACCAGGAAAACCTGTGCCTCAAAATGGAAAAGATTTTCCATTTGGTGCAGTGACAAGGGTATAGTCCCAGCCCTGGCTGGGATCTCAACCCTTCTTGATTATTTGTCTCACCTGCACTCCCTGGGGTTGCAGCACTCAACTATGAACGTGCACCTGGCTTCAGTTTCAGCATACCTTTCAACAAGAAAGGATACCTCCCTGGCATCAAACCCCGTATTCAAAAGATTCTTTAAAGGGCTCTCTCATTTGTTTCCCCCGCACAGGGAATTAGTGCCAGCATGGACCTTAATATTTGCATTGCCCAGCTTATGCTTCCACCCTTTGAGCCTATGGCATCTGCAGAGCTTAAATTTCTTACCTGGAAGATAGTTTTTTCTGGTAGCAATCACTTCTACCAGAAGGATAAGTGAGCTACATGCCCGCTGTGTGAAAAAGGACTGTTTCTTTCCACAGGGACAAGGTAGTGTTGAGAACTAATAGAAAGTTCCTCCCCAAGATGGTTTCTGACTTCCATTTGAACCGGTCTAAAATGTTGCCAGTTTTCTTACTGAACACTCTAGCTCAGGTGAGTGTAGATTGCACAGCTTGGATGTAAAAAGAGCACAGAGTTATTACATGACTTGTACCAAAGATCATAGACAGGACAGACAACAACTGTTCCTCGCCTATGGGGAGGTAGGTAAAGGTACTCCTGCTTCAAATAGGACTATCTCTCGATGGATAGTCTAGTTTTGCTACTCAAAGGCATGCAAGGTTCCTCCCTCTGGTCTTGGGGCCCACTCTACAAGAGACACAACTGCCACTATTGCAGTTGCCCAAGAGGTACCTTTAATGGAAATATGTAAAGCAGCTACCTGGAGGTCAGGCCACACCTTCACTAAGCATTATAGTTTGGACATCCAGTCGAGGAGTGTTGCCATATTTGGCACAACAGTCTTGCAGAGTCCTTTCCCTAAATAGATTCTTGCTCACCTCCTTCAGGTACTACTGCATAGTCTGCAAGAGTAATAATATTAGTGGATTCTTGGGGTTAGAAGAAAAAATTACTCCCCTGTAGTAATCTTGTTTCTTCCAAAGGGACCCGCTAATATTATTACTCCCCTCCGTTGCCTCCCCTTTCAGAATCAGTAACAAGAAAAATCCTCTCTACAGCTAAGATGTATAGTTGGAGTAGCATGCCACCTTCTAGTAATGTCTTAACTTGGCAGGTTTTTTTCTAAAAAAGGGGGACATTTGTTTATACTAGTCCTTTGGTTAATGTTGATATTTAGGCATTATTTTTCTATAATTATTTAAATAGTGATTCACATGTTGTTATGGCCTCTTTGCAGGCTTCTAAGAAATCTGAGGTAGAATGTAGGCAGTTGACACTGGGCAGTTTGAAAATAGATGCACAGGCTAAGGATTCCATGATTAGCATAGCATTCTGTTCTCTCTGGGGCCGCGCTGGCTTAAGGGAGCACTGCATGAGTAATACTATTAGTGGATCCCTTTGAAAGAAACCAGTTTACTACAGGTGAGTAATTTTTTTGTTCTATTCCCTGGATTCCCAGGACACAATCTTCTGCATCCCAGTCCAGCTGTCCGTCAGCCTCTCATCCACTCCCAGGGTCTTCACCAAATGCATGACAGTAGTGGCAGCCTTCCTGCAGCACAAAGGTGTCTGGATGTATCCCTACTTGGACTGGCTGATAGCCAGGCCATCCAAGAAGGTCGTGGAGCAGTCCAGGAATCTGGCCCACCAGACCTGCAGGGACTTGGGTCTACTGGTCAACCCGGACAAGTCTGAATTGATCCCCTCGCGGGTTATCAAGGTTACTGAGGCAGAACTAGATTTCCTGTGGTCCAAGGCCTGTCTCCTTGCGGAGCAGGCTCAGGAACTTACTTCCTTTGCTCAGTCATTTCAGCTTCAGCGCTCTTACTCTGCCCAGAATTTCCTGCAGCTACTGGATAACTGGCATCCACCACTAATGGGGCCTGTTGAGCACACTGGCAGATGCGCGAGCTGCAGTGGGAGCTAGATTGCCGGTGGTCCTGCCACTTAAGTCACTCGGACCAGCCAGTCATAGTGACCCAGCCAATGAGGGATGCCATCCATTGATGGCTGGTCCCTCACCGTCTGGATGAAGGAGTCCAATTTGTCTGCCCCAAGCTGACCGTCCATCATGACACACGCATCTTGGGTGGGGGGGGCACAAGTAGGAGACTGCAGGGCCCACAGGTTCTAGTCTCCCAGGGACCACATCAGCCTGCTGAAGCTCAGTGCATTGTAACTGGCTGTCATGGAATTTGCTCCTCTGATCGGTTCAGGTTGTGCAGGTTCAGATGGACAACACCATGACCATGTTTTACCCAAACAGGCAGGGTGCAACTCCCTCCCTATGTGTCGGGAGGCACTTTGCACCTCGACCCTCATATGCAGCCTGGGTGCAGGTCTCCTGGTGAGCCATGCCATGGGAGTGAACTTTCAGCTGGCAGGTGCTCTTAACAGGGTGGGAGAGACATCACATGAGTGGTCTCTGCATTAGGAGGTGGTATGTCACCTTTTTTTTTTTTTTTTTTTCTTTTTCAGTGGGGCAACCCTCTGGTGGATCTGTTTGCCTCATGGGAGAACTCCAAACTAAGGTTGTTTTGCGCCCACCCCACACATTCAGGAGCACTTTTGTGTGGATGCTTTCATGAGGCCATGCACCCTGGGCCTCTTCTACGCCTTCCCTTTTTTCCCCTTGATCCACAAGCTGATGGGCAGAGCCCAGAAGGACAAAGCATGGATGATTGTGATGGCTCCAGACTGGCCCAGACAGTTCTAGTATCTGAATCTCCTCAGCCTCAGCAGCAGGCCTCCCTGGCAATTGCGTTTTTGTCCGGACCACTTAAACCAGACAACAGGGGGAAGGTCCTGCAGCCAGACATTCATTCCCTGTACCTCACGACCTTGTTCCTGAGCAGCTAGAGTTCCAGGCCTTCGATATTTCGGAAGATGAGCTTCATGTTGTGGAAGCCACCCAGAAAGAGTTGACTCATAAGTGCTATGCCTTTAAGTGGATGAGGTTATCCATTTGGTGACAGGAAAAGAACCATGATCCCCTTGTCTGCCTTGTGATGAGCATCCTGGAGTACCTTTGGTCTGTGTCTGTCAGAACTGCGAGCGACGACTCTCAAGGTGCTGCTGGCAGCCATCTCTGCTTACTGGGTATGGGCTGGTATGCTGATGGTTGGGCACTTTTTGAAGGGTATGAACCACCACTACCATGGGACCACATGCTGGTGCTGGCTGTGCTCATGACCAAGCCATTTGACCCTATGCACAGGGGTGAGATGTCACACCTGTCATGGAAGACTGCCTTCTTGGTGGCCATCATGTCAGCCTGAAGGATCAGTGAGCTCCAGGTGCTGTTGGCGGAGTCTCCTTACCTGGTCTTCCAGAAGGACAAGGTCATCCTTCATCCCCACCCAGGGTTCCTCCCAAAGATCGTACTGGAGTTTCACCTTAACCAGGTGATCAACTTACTGGTGTACTTTACCAACCCAACTTCAGAGGCCTTTCACAGGCTCCATACCCAGAACCTGCGGAGAGTGCTTTCTTACCACAAGGAGCACACTGTGGAAGTTCAGGGGTGAGGCCCGGCAGTTATTTGTAGCATGCACTGAAGCCGCACCAGGCAGACCAGCAGCAAAGCAAACAGTTGGCAGATGGATAATATCCTGTATCGACCTCTGCTATAAATTGGCTAGTAGGGAGCCTCCAAGAGGGCTAAGGGCTCACTCCACCAGACATATGGCTGCTTCAGTGGCTGCCTCCAGAGGCATCCCAATACAGGAACTGTAGGGCTTCTCCCTAGAGAAAAGCACACACTTTCATATCCTAGTACAGCATTGACATCGAGTCACGTCGGGATGCTGCTTTTGGGACCTCAGTTCTTCAGTCTCTGTCAGCCAAATAGAGATGCGCACCTTGCCCCCTTCTCCTAGAGAACTGTTAGGAGTCTGCCAGAGTGTGGACAATGAACTGTATCCACGCTGTTAGACGTATGGCTACTCACTTGTAACCATAGATGTAGGAGTGATATACAGTTCACATCTACACAGTCCTCTCTGCCTCCCCTGGCAGGGGGCACATAGATCCCTGCTTTCCAGTGTGCAAAGATCTGTCATCACGGGGTGGAACAGGAGGATATACTGCCCAGGGGGTGGGAGGTGCTTAGCTAAAAGAGACCCAACTGATGGCAGCATTTCCAGTAAAACTATCAGTGTGGATGTGAACTGTATACCAGTCGTAGAACTACAGTTACAGGTGAGTAACGTATATTTCCTCACTTCCCCCTTACACCTTCACCCTGCCAGTTTGGCCTCATGACCTCAGGTTCTTGACTCTGTACTCATGCTAAATAGTTCCCTGCAGTTCACCTCGTTAACTCCCTTCAGGAACTTAAAAGGTCTCTATCATATGCCTCCTCCCCATTCGCCTGATTTTCACGGAGTACATGATTAGTGCCTTTAGTGTATTTCATTTAGATATTCCCTATTGGCCCTGAATCATCTTGGTCACCCTGCATTGCACCGTCTTCTTTCTGTCCCTGTCCTTCCTTCGCTAAGGACTCCAGAACTGAGCACAGTATTCAAGGTGTGGCCTCACCAGTGACCTACATAGAGGTAGTAGTACCTCTTTTTTTTTTCTTTCCTGCTGACAGTACCCCTTCTGGTACACCCCAGCATCCTATAAGCCTTACTGTAGACCTTGTTATACTGGTTTGATTGAGTGGGTCAGTATTGATGACGGACCAGATGGGTCAGATAATCAGGATTATACTGTAATGCACTGGCTGTGTATGCACATGCTTTATTGCACACCAAGAGTCTTTGAATAGAAGATGTGGGGGGGGGGGGGTTGGCACCCATAATCGGGCAGGATGACACAAGCCCTCCTCATAGTCCCCGCACTACATACCACTGCAGCATCCCCT
This sequence comes from Neoceratodus forsteri, assembly GCA_016271365.2. Classification (NCBI taxonomy): domain Eukaryota; kingdom Metazoa; phylum Chordata; order Ceratodontiformes; family Ceratodontidae; genus Neoceratodus; species Neoceratodus forsteri. Next base: position 581,036,592 of record CM057454.1, read on the forward strand.
ACCACAGATGTTCCACTGTGAGTTGGAATAGAAGTCTGAGAAAAGATAGGTGGTGGGTCAGGGGTGCCAACAGAAGAGGCAGGCTGAGGTGCAAAAAAAAAACACAAAAAAAAGTTAAAGCCCAAACAAATTGGCTGTACGCTTCCATTAGTATTGCCAACACACACACAGAGAAAAGGCTTGTCCTGTGATTTTGCAACAGATTCCAGTATCATATTGGTGCTACTGTTCTGTTTTTGAAAATGTAGTAATTTTCTTAAAAGAAATAAAAAAAAATCTGTCCCAGTGGCTGTGGTGTCACTGCTGTATCTCTTGCCATGCTGGCAACCCGTGTGAGCGGGTCGCCAGGGGTCAGCTGCGGAGGGGGAGGATTAAGCATCTGGAGGACCGCTCTCCTGTCCTGGGTAGGGTAGGTTGGCAGTCCCGCCGAATGACTGCCCCCAGGTGGAGGCCTGAGGGCAGAACAGGTCAGGGGTGCCAATGGATGGGAGGGTGCTGCAGGACTCCGCAGTGTGCATGCGCCTCCACGCATGCACATTGACGTGTCATACCCAGCAATGGGGGGGGTGTCAAACAGCGGGGATGACACCAGTCCTGTGCAGGCTCCGCACCAGGCCAGCTGGGCACCTTGGTTAAGTCCTGGTGGATGCCGAGGTGACAGGGCTGGGTTGACCAGTGGAAGGAGGCTGGTCAACCTGTGGGAGAGAGAAACTGTGGATACAAAAAAAAAGTTGTTTGAAAAACATTGATGATTACCACAGAGGGTTCCATTCGGCCCATTTCCACTCATGGGTACAGTGCAAATGGTGGTGACTAAGCTGGACTGTCAGCACCTTGTTATCACTTGGAACAATGGTAACCCTGGTTCAGGAGAAAGCCCGTGATGCTGAAGAGCCAGGGTTGGAGTGCGACTGATCCCTGCTATAGCAGCACCACCTTGGGACCCATGGGTGGTGCAGGTCAGCTGAGGATGACTTTGGAAGGAGACACCGGGCTTTGTACTGTGCACGCCCATTGCATGCTATGAGATGCATTCACAGCCAGTGTCTTGGAGGATGGCAGAACAGGGAAAATACCCAGCTCAGCAGAATGAATCCTCAGCATGTTCAGGCTCCTCTCTGCTTGTGTGCTTAGCATGGGGGGGGGGGTTAAACCTCTGAAAAGGTAAAGGACCCTCTGGGGTCCATAAAGCGATGGAGCTGAGTGGGTGGCCCTGTGTGTAGGGGGCCGAGGCCCATGGCTGGATGTTAGAGTGACAGAAGTAGTAATTAAATAAAAAAGTGCTGGGGGATAAGGTGTACAGGACTAGGGGAAGATAATTTGGTAACATCTCATGCTGTTTGTAGCACACTCAATTTGCTCTTGTGCTTGGTTTGTGGGGTCTCTCTTTTATTCATAATAAAATGTATTTACCCAGGTTAAATATTCAGTGGGAGGAGGGGACAGTCCTATTCCTAAACTAAAATAAAGGTAGAGGTTTAGTGAATTGCTCAAGACCACATAGAGCCAGTGACTGGGGCGGGTTTTATTGCTGGGATCCCTTCTTCCAGAGTTGGGTACTTTGGACTTATCTCTAAACACTGCTGTATAAATTGTACAGTCTAAATCCATCAAAGTACTGGATTTATGTCTGTCAGGGCCCCATCGTATAAACTGTACAGTCCAAATCCATTTAAGTATTTCTTTCTGAACCCCACTATATAAATTGTACAGTACAAATTCATCAAAGTATGGCTGTCTCCTTAAACTCCAGTAAATTAGTTGTGCAGTGCAAATCCATTAAAGTATGTCTTTCTCTCTTTAAACCACTATATATATTTTTATAGTACAAATCCATTAAACTGTTTTTCTGACTTCCACAATTTAAATTGTACAGTATACATCAAAATATATCCACCTCTGTAAAACTATATAAATTGTACAGTACAGATCCATTGAAGGGGAACAGTCAGCCCCAAGGGCCCACACCCAAGTGTGGGGTTAGTTCCACTGTGCTTTTTGTGTGCAAAAACATTTTGGTTTGCTTACTGTTTACTGTATACAGTAGGCTGTATCAGACTAATTTTACTTTCTTCTAAGCTGAAAACAACTGTAACTACAGATCCCAGAATCCCCTGCAGCTGACATCGGGGCAGTACTGTAGCAGTGAGAGATCCAATAGTCTGCAGTGCATGTTAGAGTTTATAAAAAGCTCTTTATCATTTGTTTGCTGGTCCCACTGTCCTCCTGGGGCTAAGTACAGTCAGTCTTTTTTGACTACTTTGCCACTGCAGATGAGCAGCACTGGAAAACATCTGATTAGAGATTATAAAAGCTCTGACATGCACTGCAGGCTGCTGAATCTCCCACTGCTGCAGTACTGCCCTGATGTCAGCTGCAGGGGATTCTTGGATTTGCAGTAACAGAAGATGTCGGTCTAGAAGTAAGCAAAATTAGTCCGATAAAGTCTGCTATACTACAGTAAACAGTAAAACCAAATCCATCACAATATGTCTCTCTCTAAGCCTCACGCTATAAATTGTATAGTACAAATCATTCAGTATGTCTTTGCAAACCCTATTATATACTGTACATTGTACAGTACACATCCATTGAACTGTCTCTCTGAAGCACACTGTGTAAATTGTACAGTACAAATGCATCACAGTATGCGTCTCTAAACCCTACCATGTAAGTGGTGCAGTACAGATCCACTGAATTATGTCCGTCTCAAATTCCTACTTTAAAAAATTATACAGTGCAAATCCTTTGAACTGTGTCTGACACTCTGAACCCTACTTTATCAGTTGTACATTACAAATCCATCATCGTGTCTAAACCCCAAACTGTACAGTACAAATCCGTCAGTGTATGGCTGTCTGTTTAAACCACACAAAATCAGTTCTGCGATACAAATTCAGTGAAGTATGAGTGTTTCTGCACAGTACAAATCTATTGAAGTAAGTCTCTTGTTTTTTTGTTCCCCATTTACCTCAGGTGTTAGCAACAGAGCTGGGAGTTGTGTCTACAAGCTTCACAGCAGCAGATAAAGCAGAATATGTCAAAAGGATGAGACACATCCCACGTCCGTTCGCAAGCACAGGTCAGTGAGCCTTCAACAAAGGGGAGTCAAGTTGGCAACCCCTGGGGCATGTATGCCCCTAATAAAAAAAAAACAAAACAAAAAAAAAAACATTGGATTTGTTTAATTGTAGATGTCTTTGTGCTGCCTTTAGGCACAAGTGAGGGAGACTGAAAGCAAAAAAAAAGATAAAGCATGAGTGGGTTACGTAAATCTTCTCATGAGTGGATAAATTAGCTTATAGGAAGAGTAGGAAAAAGCTTGGATCTTGACTGGCTAGGGTCATTGCATTATAGGAGAATGGTAACACTTTTAAACCCAAAATAATCCTGTCAGCTAGGATGCAGCACATCAAAAAATCCTCATGCCGTTCTTTTTAGAAAGTTAATTTCAAATTGCCAGGCATCTTTTATAACACACACAGCAGAAACTAAATGTGTATTTATCGCCCACTACTGAACAATTTAGCTTTTCAATACTTATATCTAGAGTTTTTAGTTTCTTTATTTCATTTGTTTAATACAGAGTTTCTGTATCAACAGGTAAGCTGCTGCACAGTACTGTAATATGTTTATTTGCTTCACTCTCAGTCCCCAGGGCTTGAGACAAGTTACAAAGCATAAAAAGTAGACAGTACATTAAACATCGAAGGTAAATCAAAAATGGTTCTTTAGTTAAGATACTGACTATATCGAAGACAAGATCTTACCGCCCATCCGCCACTAACTCACAACACTCTGACCTGCCCCGCCCAGCTCACTAAGTCAGCGCAATGAGACAGACTAGCTGTAGTGAGTCTCAGTACTGCAGAAGGTAGTGTGCTGCCAGTAAGATAACCATGCAGCCTTGGTCTTGCCACAGCCTACATTACCACACACAGTTAAAGTTCCCAGCATTGCTGGTCAGCCTCTGTGTTGCTCCAGAACCACTTGTATCAAGTGTTTTGTATGCAGTTGTTAAAAAAAAAAAAAAAAAAAAAAAAAAAAACGGTTTACCATATAGATGTCGACGTACCTGTGGCTTATTGAGACCATTTGCTGACCAGCTTAAATAACGTTGAATACCCACAGAGAAACCCACACTGGTAAACGGGAATGGTAGCGAGAAGAGAACAGCTCACTGTAGATCAGCCAATGCCCCTAGTGCCACCTGTTGGTAGAGGAACTATTTGGTATTTAACAAGCTTTTCTGTTTATTATTTTGTGTGTGTGTGTGTGGGGGTGATTCTTTGTAAAAGGGAAACTGTCAGCTTTTTTTACATTTTTTTTGGTACCTTGTGATTGTGCTCCCTCTTGCCTCCTGCATTGTCATAGATGGCACATCCAGTCACTCCATTCTCAGTCATCCCGACTGATAACACTGCCACCCATGGATCCACACCCCATTGTGTCTTATTGTTCCCAAATCCTTATGGCAGTTTTCTGACATTATCCAGTGTTTGGGAGAAAACGTTTTAGGCCCAAGTGTGGGTTAGGGAAGTCTCCCATTAGTGCATAACTAATCTTACTTTATTTTCACCACACTAGTGTAAATGGGAAAATATGGTTTACTCTATTTGAGTGTTACTGTCCCAACCCCCTTATTCTTGGAATAAATTGCAAACTACAGTATTTGATAAATACTCATCGGACCAACACATGCTTTGATTGGCTTCTGTACTGGGCGTTAATCCTTGAAATGCCTGATACAGCTCAGAATAGTATGCATATATGTGACATTTTTTTTGTTTTATTTTTTGTCTTTTTAAAGGGTTTTTGTTTGTTTGTTCTCTTAGACTTACAATTGCAATAATCCCCCTTACAACCGGGCATTTCCATGGGCTCAACGCCCTTGCTGGAGTAAATGGCTCTTGGCTGTACCTCCAGCCATCAACCCACCTCAGCTGGGCATTAAACTGTAGGAAATGCTGAGTTCAGCCATTATTGCTTGACTCTCAAGCCATTCGCTGCTTACTTTAAAGACAGAGCAAGAGAGATTTACATACAGACACTGCATGAAATGGTGATAGCTGTATATGAGAAGAAAAACGGTTGAGACCTTTTGCCCCAGACCCTGGATACTGTATTTTAAGAAGGAAAAAAAATATATATTTTTTTTGTTGTAGAGAGCAGTCAGTCCTCAGGAGTAAGACCCCGAACAGCAAGTGGATTTGATGTCAAGTGTTCCAGTACAGAGGATGCTCGAATTGCAGAAATGGCCCAGAGGGTCAAGGAGGTGCTTCCACACGTTCCAGTCAACATCATCAAGACAGAGCTTGGTAGGACTTGTTGGCCAATGATCTCTTGAAGCAAGTCCTCTTGTCAGGGCAAAACCAGTCACAAACCTGCATTTCAAGCCATTCTATTATTCATCACTAAGGGCCTTTACATGAAAACAGTAGTTCTCGGGATGTGGACATGATGTTCTATCCAGTGTCATTTCCCCTTAAGGCTTGCCAGAAAGTCTTCAGGTTAGCTCCTCGGGGTGGGGAGGGGGGGGTAACTCCCTTAGCATCGCCCTGTGACGTCAGATATTCTTTTCTGCCAGAAGAAGAACATTCCTTCCTTATCGCTGTCGCACTGATTTGCTATTAAAATCTTTGAATTGTTCAAAAACTTTGTCTTCAGGTGACTCCTTTTTCTCCAGTATGGACGACACAGAGTCAGCACCAAGATTTTGGAAATGTGCCTGCAGGCAGAAGATGTCTCTGATGGAGCCACACACCATGTGCGTCTGTTGCCTGGGCCAAAAGCATAATCCCCAGGCTTGCGGCCTGTGCCGCACGTTTCACCCATCCTCCATAGAAGACCAGCACACCCGTCTTCTTTTGGGTCATCCAGATGAACAGGATCCTCCCATTAGGTCAGAGGATGCCTGTCAGGTGGCCTCCATGGCTGAGTGGTCCACCTAACAACTTGCGGCATTGTTGGAAGCAGCGGCTCAGGCTACAACACAAGCTTCCTCAGCTTCTGCCTTTTTGCTGCTCTCTTTGGGTGCTTCCTTCATGGGGGCGTTCAAGGAGCTGTGCCAGGCCCTTTCCACCCATGGGCAGGGTCCCTCAGGCACAATATTTAAATCTGAGTCTTTAAAAAAAAAAAAAAAAAGTCTCGTCATTGATAGTGGGATCGGGAGCACTCTCGGGCCTCTGATTCCCCACACTTCTCTAAAGGTTCCAACTTTGGTCGATTCCTCAGCCCAGGCCACCAGCCCCATGGTCTCCCAGTCAGGTCAGTTGACCGAGACACATTTCGATCTTCCGCCTGAGATTTTTCTTGAGCCAGTCTACCCATTGTTGGCAGAAGAGGCCGACACCTCCTTTTCCAGGACTTCAGTCCTGTTGCTCACTTCCTAAGGAGGGACGGACCAGTCTGCTGATCCGCCACCTCTTACTCAGGAGCTCCCGGACCCAGAGGAGGTTCAGCTCCCGCCGGCCCCCTCTGAGACCCACCGTCGGCGGCCCCGATGGTTGAGGTCATGGACCTGCTCTTGCAGTCCTGAGTCGAGCAGCCTGCATCGTTATCAACGCTCACCATCCAGCCACTTGGGCTAGCGGCATCACTGCTATTCCTCATCCTCGTTATCCTACTCTGGCAAGAGACGCTCCAGCGCAAGTTGCATCAGTGCTATGAGGATTTGGTGTGGCAACAGCTTTTGCTCAACTAGATGAACCTGTGCCAGCCTCGGCTCCAGTCATTACATAGCTTTCACAACAGAGGCCACAGCCTTCCCCACCTCGACAGGAACCGACCTGTCAGGTTCAGGCTCGCCCTCTCCACCAGTTTTGTTGGAATCTCCTCCCCAACAACCGAAGTCTGGCCCTCCTACTAAGGAGGCCCACCTAGCTCTGGGAATTCCCCATTGGGTGTCAGTCACTGTTATCCCTGACCGGCCTCGTAGGGTCAGCGGAGATTCTAGCAGTCGACCTTTATTTAATGATTCCTTTGAATCAGAAGGTTCCTCCTTGCACTCCCATCCGGTGGACATGGAGTCAGCTGAGGATCTGTCAACAGAGCAAGGCCCCACTACTTTTATAGGTCTTCTCTGCTTGATCTCGGAATTCATGGGTCTCTCAGTGGTGCCCATTCAGAAGTGGACTCAGTACCCACTCACCGATATCCTCGACTGGGGCGACACCACTGGGGAAGCCTTCCTGGTCACAGAGGTGATTTCTGACCCTGTCTTAGAGCTGTGGCAGCATCTGGCCTCTTGCCCTGCACCATCAGCCTGGATAGCCCACAAGTATGCAGTCCCTACTGAGTCAGTCAAAGCAATTTCAGCTTCACCGTAAGGCAGGCCAGGTGTACACACTTATCAACAAAAGCAACAAACACCGGAACCCCCAGTTCAAGTGCAAAAATAACCTTTATTCAGTGCAAGTAATCCACAGTGGTCCGCAGTCGTCCACAGCTTAGGGTACAGACAACTCAAGTGTGAGGTGTCTGTACTCCAAGCTGCGAGCGATTGTGGACCATTGTGAATTACTTGCACTGAATAAAGGTCCCTATTGGTTCTCTTTCGGGATTCACAGAGTACTCCTCTGCTGAGGGTTTGGTGGCTGACTCTGTTCCGTCGCACTGGCAACTTGGGTGCTGTTGACAAGCCTTCTGACAAGAAGTGCAAAAATCTAGACCACATGGCCAAAAAGGTGTATGCTGCCTCCTCTCTCAGCCTTTGGCAAGCAAGTTTGGCCCTTCTAATGGCCCACTTCTCCCATGCCCTTTTGAACACGCTTGACGAGGTGCTTCTTCATCTCCCAGCAGACCTACAGACCACGGTCAAGCTGGTCTGGGATCAAGGCTAGGGAGTGGCTAAACAGCTCCAGACTGCCGTGGACATCTGTTACTCTTGCAGCAGATCTGTTGCAGCTGCAGTGGCAATGCACCGAAGGGCTTGGCTGTGAATCTCAACCTTCACGGCCGATACCCAGCATAAGTTGGTGGATGTCCCCCTGTCTGGATACCGATCTGTTCGGGCATTGGAGAAAGGGCACCTCAACCGCATTGAAAAGTTCAGTGCCGCCTTGGAACTCTATGACTTTGGCCCAGAGGGATCCCAGGTGCTCCAAACAGTAGAAAAAGAAGCCCTTTCGACCCCTCTCTGCCATTGAGGCCAAACCTGCCCAGTCTCAGGCTGGACAGCAGGCTCAGGCTTGGTGACCACAACCGAAGTCTGTAGCCACGATCACCCATAATCCAGGTGGCCAAGGCCCCAGCGCATTCTTAAGCCAGTCCCTCCTCTGCCTCCAATCCTGCCCAGTGACAGGATGAGGAGTGCCTCCCTCATGCCTGTCCTGTCTCCCTGGGGGGCAGGTTCCACCACATCCATTTCACCTGGTCCACTGTCGCCATGGACGTGTGGATTCTTGAAGTGGTTGACCATGGTCTGCCTCTGGAATTCGAGGCTTACCCGCCTTGCCAAGCCCATGCCCCATGGGAGGACATACTGTTCGTCAACATCCTGTTGGCCCTTCTGGACAACATTGCTCAGCTCCTCCGCTAGGAGGTCGTGGCTCCTGTCTCGGACCATTCAGTACAACCGGGGTTTGTCTTCTGGAACTTCCTAGCGCCAAAACAGATGGGGGGGCTTATGGACCATTTTTGATCTGCATGACCTGAACAGGTTTCTCAGGCCATGCACCTTCAGGATGGTCACTGTCCCAGACCATACCATCTCTCTCAAGCAGAACATGTAGGTTTGCTCTCTGGATCTTCAGGATGCATTCTTTCATGTCTCAATCCGTCCATCCCACTGCTGCTTCCTTCAGCTCCGCATGGAGAGGATCCTCTGCAAGTTCCAGGCCATGCCATTTGGCCTGCCCTCTGTTCCCACAGTCTTCACCAAATGCATAGCAGTGGTGGCAGCTTACTTGCGGTGCCAGGGAGTCCAGGTATGCCCCTACCTGGATGACTGGCTAATTGCAGGTCCTTTCTGGCAGGAGTTGGAGAGGTCTAGGGTCTTGGCTTCCAGACCTGCATCTCTTTTGGCCTCCTGGGCAACGAGGCCAGGTCCTTGCAGGTGATTCACTTCATTGGGGCAGAGCTCGACTCCTGCAGAGCCAGGGCCCGGCTTCCAGTGGACAGGTCTGAGGTTCTCTCATCCTTTGCCCAATTATTTTGGGTTGGGCAGTTGTGCCCTGCTCGGGACTTCCTGCGCCTCCTGAGATACTTGGCGGCATGCACCAGCATGGTCCGTTGAGTCTGCTGGAGAATGCACTCTTTGCAGTGAGAGCTGGCCCAGCAATGGGTTCAGCGCAAGGGCCACTTTGACCAGCCAGTCACTGTGACCCAGCTGATGTAGGACGCCCTCCAGTGGTGGTTAGTCCCATAACATCTGCAGGAAGGTATCCCATTTGTCCGCTCAGAGATGACGGTCATCCTGACAACCGATGCTTCCCTCGTGGGATGTGGTGCCCACTTGGGGAACCACAGAGTCCATGGGCTCTGGATCCCCGGGGAGTCCTGATGCCACATCGACCTGCTTGAGCTCCGTGCAGTTTGTCTGGCACTGACTGCTTTTGCTCTGCACATCTGAGCTCAGCTCAGTCAGGTTCAGACGGACAACACCATGACCATGTACTATCTCAACAAACAGAGCAGGATGCACTTCCTTCCTCTGTGCAGGGAGGCTCTCCATGTTTGAACCCTTGTGCGAAGCCTGGAGGCCGGCCTCCTGGCCATCCATGTAGCTGGTGTCTCCAGTCAGCTGGCGGATGCTCACAGCCTTGTGGTCGAAGCGTCTCATGAGTGGTCTCTCCACCTAGAGGTAGTACACAGACTGTTCTTCCAGTGAGGTACTCCTGAGGTGGACCTGTTTTCTCCAGGAAGAACTCAAAGCAGAGGCTGTACTGTGCCGGCCCCCCTTAACAGGGAACAGTGCAGGGGATGCCTTTTCCAGGCCCTGGACCTCGGGCCTTCTCTATGTCTTCCCTCCATTTCCCTTGATCCACAAGGTGTTGCTCAAGGCATGGATGATCCTGGTGGCTCTGGACTGGCCTCACCAGTTCTGGTACCCTGATCTCCTCAGCCTCTGCTGCAGGCTCCCGAGGTGTCTTCCTCTACACCCGGACCTGCTCTCGATCAGTCGGGGAAGTTACTCCACCCAGACTTTCAATTCCTGCACCTGACAGCCTGGTTCCTGCGCGGTTAGAGTTCTAGGCTTTGAGTCTCTCCGAAGATGTCCTCAACATAGTCAAGGCTTCTCGGAAGGAGTCAACATGAAAATGCAATGCATTCAAATGGAAGAGGTTCTCCATTTGGTGCCAGGGCAAGGGGCTGAACCCCTTAGCTTTTCCAGTGGCTAGCATTCTCGACTACCTTTGGTCCCTCTCTGTCGGGCCTTCAGTCGATGACCCTTGAGGTGCATCTGGCAGCCATTTCTGCCTACCAGGTGTGGGCTGGTAGATGGTGCAGGAGAAGATGGTCTGACGATTTCTCAAACACCTTGACCACATTTCCACTCCCATGCATGAACCACCACCACCACCTTGGAACCTGTTGCTGTTGTTGGCAGTGCTCATGGGCAAGCCATTCAAACCGATGCACAGGTGTGAAATGGCTCACCTGTCATGGAAGACTGCCTTCCTGGTGGCTATTACTTCAGCCAGAAGAATCAGTGAGCTCCTGGCGCTCTCAGTGGAATCTTCTTACTTGATCTTCCATAGGGACAAGATTGTCCTTTGCCCCAACCCGAAGTTCCTCCTGAAGGTTGTGTCAAATTTTCACCTTAACCAGGTGATTATTCTCCCTGTGTACTTCTCCAACCATACCTCGGAGGCTGAGCACAGGCTCTATACCTTGGACCTGCAGTGAGTGCTAACCTGTTATAAGGAGTGAATGGCTAGATTTCGGGGAGAGGTTCACCAGCTCTTTGTTACCTATGCTGAAGCCACACCTGGCAGACTGGCAGCAAAGCGGATGATTGGCAGATGGATTGTTTGCATCGACGTCTACTGTAGGTTGACTGGTAAGGAGCCTCCTGTAGGGCTAAGAGCTTATTCCACCCATCATACCGCTGCCTCTTTGGCTGTTTCCAGGGACGTCCCTATCCAGGAAATCTGTCTGGCTGCTACCTGGAAATCAGCGCACACCTTCATTTCCCACCACCACATCGACCTTGACTCATACCAGGATGGTGGTTTTGGTGCCTCAGTTCTCCAATCCGTGTTCCCTAAGTAGGGGATGTGCACCTTGCCCCCTCCTCCCGGAGAACTGCTAAGAGTCTGCCAAGAGTGTGGATAGAACATCATATCCATATCCCTAGCAAAACAGGTTACTCACCTGTAACAGTAGTTCTAGGAGTGGTATATGATGTTCCTCCACACTGACCCACCTAATCTCCCCTGGTAAGTGGCACACCGGTCTTGCTTCCAGTGGGCAAGATCTGACATCACGGGGTGGTGCTAGTGAAGTTACCACCTGGGTGAGTGTGAGTAGCTAGCTTGAAGACTTTCTGGCAAGCCTTAAAGGGGAAAGGACACTGCCAAGAGTATGAATGAACATTGTATACCAGTCAAAGAACTGCTGTTACAGGTGAGTAACCTGTTTCTTTGTCCTTTAGTTAATCTATAACTGAGACTTATTCTGAAGCTTACAGCATGATACCCCACCTATTACATCAGTTATTTCCACTGCAATCTAGAAACTTTGACAGTATAGACAGCTAAAGACTATCGGTCCATCCAGTCTGTCCAGTCCCTACGTCAGTCGGGAAGCCAGTCTGTTACTGGTCAGACTAGATTCCATTACACAGTTCATGCTGCCTCAGTCCCTTACCCCCTCGTGTTCCTATCTCACTTTCACCCCCTTGCATCCCCCTTCCCCAATTCCATATGTGTCCCATCCGTGCTCGAATGTGTTCAGTCTGCTCTTTAACCATCCACTGTGGCAGTTGGTCCACCACCCTTTCTGTGAAGAAGTACTTGTCATGACTCTTCTGTATTTACTCTGCTTCAGATTCTGACCCCCTTGTGATATTTCCTTTCTTTAGCCCAAATAACCAGTGGCAGTCCACTTTGTTGATGCATTTTAGATACTTCAGTGTTTCAGTCATGTACCCCACTCTCCTTTGTAGTTTACAGAGAGTACATGTTGAGGTCAACCAACCTTTCCTCATAGGATCTTCCCTGCTGGTCATGGATCATCTTTGTTGCTGTTCTGTCTGTGGCCTCCAGGTGGTGCCTGACCTTCAGGTGTGGACTCAAGAACTGGGCACTCCCATTTGAGGCCTGACCAGTGAGCAGTAGCATGGCAGGATTACTTCCTTCCTTCTGCTCAAGAAGGCCCCTTCTATGCATCCTGTTTGCTTTGCTGTATAGTTTGCTGCACTGTGCAGTTTAAAAGCTGTCACTGATATGACTCTTGGGTCCGTCTCCTCTGTTCTGTGGTCCAGGCACTTTCCCTCCATCCAGTAATCAGTCCTTGAGTTATTTCTTCCCAGGTTCATGACCTTACACTATTTGCATTGAATCTTAGTTTCCACCATTTCTTCATCTTGGCAAGACCTTCCTTCAGTTCCTGGTAACTTTCTTGTTGTCCACTCTACTGCATATTCCAGTGGTGTTGGTCAGTAGCACCATCCTGCCCTGTGTGCATTCTCCAGTGTTGCACAGGACTGACCCCTGCGGCACACCCACTTTTCACCCTCCTCACTTCTGATGTAACCCTGTTAATGGCCGCACTTCTTTGTCCTGTACCTACAACAAGTCAGTTGCCCACCTATGTAGTGTCACCCACTCCTACATCCCTCAGTTTATTCACTAACCAACTGTGGGACACTGAGTCAAAAGTACAAGACATCAAGGGCCCTTCCTTGTCCAGTTCCTGTGAAACCACATTGACAACTTCAATAAGATTTGTCTGATTAGATCTTCCTCTCACAAATTAGTTTTGCCTTGGGTGTTATTTATTTATTGAATGTTGTTGACTAGATAGGCCCATTGAGATTAGAAGTCCCTTTTTCAGGGGCGACCCGATTTTGGGGTTGGTGGGGGGACGGGTACAGATGGTAACCAGCTGAAAATTTAACCAGATTATGCTATTGGTGGCATTTTTTAGTGAATGGGGGAAATTTGGCGAGGGCACCAGAGAAATTCCCCTACTCTTTTCGAGAAGTGCCATGAGATCTTTAATGTCCACCTGAACAACCACGGGGCTTGGAGCCCTTTGGCCTCCAGGAATTTAATTAGCCGTTCTTTAACTACAAACTCCAGTGGCTTACCTAGGATGGATGTCAGGCTTACAGGCATGTAATTTCCCAGGTCTCCCTTATCTCTGCTCTTATGCTGGGGGGACACTAATGTCTTCCACCTCCAGTCACACAGGATCTCTCCCGTATCTAGGGAAAATTAAATAGGTCTGCCACTAGTTGTGTCAGTGTATGAGCCAGTTCCTTTAGCATTCGGGGTGTATTCCATCCAGACCAGATAACTTGTCCACTTTTAACACCAATAGCCCCTTAGCATTCTTTTCCCTGTAATGGTTCCCCTGGTCTATGTCCACTCTTCTTCAGCTTCTATGCCACAGTCTGGGAAGGGTCCATTTTTTTGTACCATAAAGACTGGGCAAAAGTATCCATTCAAGATTTTGGCTTTCTGGTCATCTGCTTTAACTGTCGAGTCACTCTTTTTCACCTGTTCCCGTTTTTCTCTGTCCCATAGGTAGTTGAAAAACTCCTTACTAGTAGTCACATTAGATCGACCAGCATGGTGGGGGGCCTTTAAAAGGTTCCTGAAATATCATTTTTTTAAACTAGCCTACTGTCTGATTTAATTCTAAATGTATAATTTGTGCTTGAACTGTAGCTAGCTGGAATGTTTTTCTCCCTGGAAAAATACAGTTATATTAATTTTGTTCCGTTTTATTTTATTTTTTTTTCTGATGTGTTTGATTTGTATGGTACCCTGAGCCCTAAGGAAAGAGCACCAGAGAAAACTGCCTTGCTTAGTCTTCACTCCTTCCACTATCCTGAGGTCCGTAGATGCCTTTGCCATTCTTGCTACCTTGCTTGTCTCTTTGGCATGCAGCAGATAAGTTTTGCTACTGTGATGTCACAAAATAAGGGTTATGACTTTCACTACAAGTGACAAAGCTTCAGTTTTCATGTAGATGGCATTGATAGATAAAAACAGAATGGCTCCAAATGCCCAGTTTTGTTGAACTTTCTGTAATTTCTGCTGATGCCAGTTGTAGTTATTTTTTGACCCCTCTTTAATATTGAAACACAGGATATATACAGTCAAATATTAAAGCAACTAAAAGTCTGGATGTGCTTCATTTTAACCTGCTATATAAACCCTTGCTCTCTGTACCACAACAGCATGTGCACACTTATGTCTCTCTGCCATGGAGTCAAAACTATTTGATATTCCGGCATCAGTCTTCTCCGTAGATTCCCGTCTTTGGTGTTAGTCAGAGGTGACAGGACCCTGTGGGAAATGTAACTTTTGGGGTCACTGCATGGTTTCTGTGAGCCCACTGGGTGTAAAACAACACTGGCCCCAAGTGACTTGGTTCTGTTTTTTTGTTTTTTTTTCCCCTCGTCATGGAAAGACTGTGCTTTCCTTACCAGGGACTCAATCATTCTGCATACAAAGAACGTTTTAGTCTAGGTCGTCACAATTTTTTTTTTTTTTGTACTGTCTATTTTTGCACCAACCTTCGAGGAACTCTCTCGTGCAGCCTTCAGTGCCCCCAGCTCTACCTCTTTGCCTGAGAGGCCTCCTTCTACCTGGAACCAACCCGGTGATCCCCCCCGGCTCTGAGCCTCCCGAGTTAGGGCCACCCTATCTGCCCAGGGCACTCTATCTGTAATCTGGTAGGCCAGGTTGGGCTCAGCCCAGGAGAGGAGTGCGACTGGCAGTGGAGTGTAGCGGGGTGGATGGAGATGCCGTCCCTATCCCAGAGGTCGGAGATTTTCTATTGTAGGTTTCCCCCTGGGAGTGCGACGTGCCATGACGTCCATTCACGGCTGCCCTGCTGATGTCTGTCGCACTCTCATGCCCCACTGTTATGGCTGGGTATCCTGTAGTACTCCCGATTTCCATCGGGGATCGCAAGGACACCAAGCAGCCCCAGGAACCATCCTCTCCTTCCCCTGCCGACCCATGGCTCCCTGAGTCCGCCCCTGAACTCGGGTCGCCAGCATGTTGTGAGGTGTGGCTTCCAGCGCCACTGGGCCGGCTCGTTTCTCATGTTTCTATCAACTTACTTAACTGAATTTATTCTTTCTCACAACCCTACCAAGTTCCTCAACATTTGAAACCTTGTCAGGCATCCTATATGCCGTAAGTGTTAAGTTGCTCAGGCAGTGGGGTTGTGTCTGACCGCCACGCCTCTCTGGGCATGTCTTCTAATTCCGAGCAGTCTCTTGACAAGGAGGATGGGCAGTCCTCCTGGCCTGTTCACCTCAGTGTTGGGTTTCAGGGACTGTTCGACTTCATCTTCACATAGGAAAAAAGAGAAATGATTTTACAGGTCCAGGTTAAATACTTGTAATTCTGCCCTCAGGCAGTCATCTCTACTAGGTGCAAGGATTCCAGTGTCCTCTCCTTGGTCACCATCAACGAAGAATGATATTACACCAGACTTTTTTTTGCATCCTCAGACTCCTCGGTTTCAGACATACTCTCTCTGCCTATAGAGGATGTTCTGGATAAGCAGTTTGGTTGATGGGCTGCTCTCATGGAATGGTGGCTATGTGCACGCTTATTGGCTTCACTCGTGATGCAGTGTGCTGTGCTGGGGACATCTGAGCTCAGCCCCCTTGGGGTCAGCACTACTAGTGGTATTTGCACTGTGTCCATGCTGGCGCCACACCATCTTCAGTGCCACTGCGATTTCCCTTCTGGTTATTGCTTTTGGCACAGAGGCAAGTCTCGCCGCCCCTTGGATCAGACCTCGCTACTGGTGCAGAAGACTTTGCTTGCTCCTCCTTTACTGGACGATGAACAAGAGTATAATCCAGATCTCACTGGGTTCTCAGGTGTTGGGAGGGGGGAGGTCGTAGCAGATGCTTCTTTCCCCCAGGACAGGAGGGTGTCTCATCCCATTACAATACTGCCCACTGGGTGATCACAGGAGGAGGTACAGCAGGGACTGTAAGGGAGAGCAGGGTGCTTCCACTGTCAACAGGCATGTACTTGCACGTGACATGAAAAACTTGAATGAGGCAGGAAGGAAATTCCACAAGTCTCTCATGTACGGCAACCGTGCTGCAACTTCAGACTTCATACTCTCCAACATGGGCACTCTCCCCATACAACTGACTGAAGGTTTCCCGAGGTGACCTGGTTCAGCCTAAAGACCTCACTGTAGTGAGCAAATCACTGGGGGTAATGTGGGGAATGACATTAAGTCCCAGGAAAAGGCGAGATGATGGAGTTGGGGGGCATGGCGGTGATTCGAGAGGGGACCAAGGGCTGGTTGGATTCCAGAAGTCTTAGAGTCCAAAAAACAACTTTGGTTACCTAATAAGTCTTAGTGTCATACTATTGTACAGTTAACTTCAGTTCTGTCTCCCTTTGTTTTATCCCATGGCGTTTTTTGAATGGATGATTATTAACATGGAATGGTTGTCCTTGGGCAAATCTAAGCATTTAAAATCCCCAGTTCTTCCACCTGGGATTCAGATCACAGTCCACACTTTGGGAGTTGCTGAGCATAGCTCAGTTTAAGCTAGACTCCTCCCACCACCTGTGGTGTTCCCCGGCTCCTTCCTGGCCGACATCGATCTTCTTTTCTGTTGGAAGGGACAGGACTCCTTCACAGCTCCTGCAGCATTAGAGGGATTCCAGTTTTCAAGCATTATATCTTTGGCAGTTTTCTCGACTTCTGTTAACATTTTTGAGATCACATCCTGCATCACTTTATGATAGAGGCTGGCTTGTAAGGAGCTGCCCAAGGGGTGGAAGGCAAATTCAGCCAGACATTCCACTGCCTGGTCAGAAGCTCAGACTTTGTCTCCCACTACAGTATCAACATACTGAGTCATTGTGATGTTGACTGTGGTACTTCAGTCCTCCAGTCATGTGGTTTTGCTCCCTGGATCTTCAAGACGCGTTCTTTTACTTCCCGATCCGTCAGTCCCACCAAAGTTTCCTCCATTTTCGCGCCGAGAGAACCCTCCGTGAGTTCGGGGCCACGTCTTTCAGTCTCTCCTCTGCCCCCAGGTTCTTCAATAATGCATTGCACTGGTGGCAGCTTACCTGAGGCACCAGAAGGTCCGGGTGTACCCCTACCTGGGTGACTGGCTAATTGCAGGTTCCTCCAGGCAGGCGGTGAAGCGGTCCAGGGACTTAGCCCTCCAGATCTGCACTCGTGCCTTTGCAGGTGATCGGCTTTATCGAGGCAGAGCTCAACCCTTGCTGAGCCAGAGCCCGGCGGACAGGGCGGAGGTTCTTGCCTCTTTTGCCCGATAATTTCAGGTTGGGCAATTGTACTCTGCCCTGGACTTCCTGCAATTTCTGGGTTATATGGCGGCCTGCACCAGCATGGTCCAATGTGCCCATTGGAATATGCGCCTCCTGCAATAGAAGCTGACCAGCCAGTGGTCTCAGTGCAAAGGTCACTTTGACAAGCTGGTCACTGTGACCCAGAAGATGTGGGACACCCTCCAGTGGTGCCCAGTCCCAGAGCATCTGCAGGAAGGGATGCCATTTGTCTGCCCTGAGCCAATGGTCATCCTGACATCCTATGTCTCTCACACGGACTGGGGTGCCCATCTGGGGGAACACAGAGTCCATGGGCTCTGGACCCCCGAGGAGTCCCAATGGCACATCAGCCTGCTGTAGCTCCGGGCAGTTTGGCTGGTGCTGACTGCATTCACTCCGTATGTTCGGGGTCAGGTGGTCCAAGTCCAGACGGACAACATCATGGTCATGTACTACCCCAACAAGCAAGGGGAATGCACTCGCTGCCTTTGTGCAAGAAAGCTCTCTGCATATGGACCCTCGTGTGCAGACTAGATGCTGACCTCCTAGCCATCCATGTGGCAGGAACCTCTAGTCAGCTGGTGGACACCTTCAGCCGAGTAAGTGAGGCATCTTACAAGTGGTCTCTCCATCCTGAGGTAGTCCACAGTCTGTTCTCCCAGTAGGGCACCCCTCAGATGGATCTGTTCGCCTCCATGGAGAACACAAAGCTGAGGCTGTTTTGTGCCCACCTCCACAGCAGAGCTTGCTGCAGGGGGATGCCTTCTCGAGTCCTTGGACCCCAGGCCTCTTCTATGCCTTCCCTCCACTTCCCTTGATCCACAAGGTGCTGCTCATGGTCAGGAGGGACAAGGCACGGGCAATCCTGGTGGCTCCGGACTGGCCACACCTGTTTTGGTACCCCGATCACCTCAGCCTCAGCAACAAGCTTCCGAGACATCTTCTAGTACGCCTGGACCTGCTCTCCGTCAATCCAGGGGAGGTACTCCATCTGGACCTCCGGTCCCTGCACGGCTAGAGTTCTAGGCTTTGGGTCTCTCTGAAGATGTCCTCACTGTGGTGGAGGCGTCTAAAAAGGAATCAACCAGAAAATACTATGCCTTCAAATGGAAGAGTTTTCTCCATTTGGTGTCCGAGCAAGAGGCTGGACCCTCTGTCCTGTCCGGTGGCCAGCATATTGGACTACCTGTGGTTCCTCTCCAGAGGGACTTAGGCTGACGACCCTTAAGGTGTACCTGGCAGCCATCTCTGCTTACCGGTGTGGGCTGGTCAGCAGTCAGTGGTGCAGGAGAAGGTGGTCTGGTGCTTTTTCAAAGGCTTAGATCACATTTCCCCTCCGGTGTGTGAACCACCACTACCCTGGGACTTGTTGCTGGATTTGGCAAAGCTCATGGGCAAGCCATTCAAACCGATGCACAGGTGTGACATGTCTTGCATGTCGTGGAAGACCACCTTCTTGGTGGCTATCATATCAGCCTTTAGGATCAGTGAGCTCCATGCACTTTTGGTGGAGTCTCCTTACCTGGTCTTCCATAGGGACAAGGTTGTCCTGTGCCCCAGCCCGAAGTTCCTCCAGAAGTTGTGTTGGAGTTTCACCTGAATCAGGTGATCACTCTTCCGGTGTTCTTCCCGAATCACACCTTGGAGACAGAACAGAGGCTCCATACTCTGGACCTGATGTGAGTGCTTGCTTACTACAAAGAGCGCACAGCTGGAGTTCAGGGAGAGGTTCGCCAGCTGTTTGTCACCTACACTGAAGTCGCACCTGGCAGACGTGCAGCCAAGCAGATGATTGGCAGGTGGATCACATCCTGCATTGATCTCTGCTATAGGTTGATTGGTAGGGAGCCTCCCAGAGGGCTAAGGGCTTATTCCACCTGCCTGGCTGCTTCTAAGGACATCCCTATCCAAGAAATCTGCGGGGCTATTATCTGGAAGTCTTTACACACCTTCATTTCCTGTTACCACATTGACCTCGAGTCATGCCAGAATGCTGGTTTTGGGGCCTCAGTTCTCCAGTCTCTGTTCCCTAAGTAGAAGTGTGCGCCTTGCCTTCCTCCTCTCGCAGAACTGCTAGGAGTCTGCCAAGATGTGTGGGTAGAACAACATATCCACTTCCCTAGAAACACAGGTTACTCACCTGTAACAGTAGATCTTCCACGGAGTGGTCTCTTGGCAGTAAGTAATACTTTTGGTTATCCAACAGAGGTCGCTGTGGCACATGGCAGCTCTTCTAGCTGTTCTTCGCCAGGGACTGCCCACACGTGGCATCAGCTTCCTGTTTCCCATATGTGTGGGTGGCCCCTGGTATCCTCAGTTCATTTTCCCACCTTTTTCAGCTCGCGCAACTTCTGTGTAGCAGTCATCGACGAGAAATTTGGAATTAAGATGAATGTCTTCAGATTCCTCAAAGAAATGAACATTATTTTGTTCCTGCCGTTGCAGTAGGAAGATAAACCACTTTGACAACCACTCACTTTGTGTAAGATGTCTGGGACCCACACACAACACCAGTTCCTGCAGTTTGTCAGGATTTTAATCAGGCAAGTCATTGATGACAGTTGCTTGAAATTCAGCATCTTTTGATGGAGCGGAAAATGTCTCCCTTGGAGAATCAGGGGGCTCGTATCAAGAGCTCCCCCTCTACTGGTTCTCATTCCAGGATGAAAAAGGAGAAATCCTTCTCAAACTCCTGCCTCATCGCCCGTCGGCGACCACCATTTCAGGTGTCCCTTCACATGGGGTGTGTCTTTTAAACACTTTAACCGTCAATGGGGCTCATACCCTCGTCGGCACTTTCCAGCATTTTAAATGCAGTTCAAGTTGACTGCTCCGTCGACTGAGGCTTTCTACCCTCTCGTTGACGACGCTTTCCAGCGCTTTACATGCAGCTTAATATACTGCTACTCCGTCAACAGGGGCTCCTCTCCCGTTGACAGCATCTGACAGTTTAAGTGAAAATAACTCCTTTTTCCCAGTGAGCCAGTCAATGAGAGCCTGCATTCCTGAGGGAAAACCTATGGCTTATGCCTTAGTGACTGCCCCTCCGCCTTCACAGGTGGCTTCCTATAGGGGTCAGACGGACAGAGATCGGGACCCTCATACGATGCATCCCATCCCCTCTATCACCCCTCTCGTTTCCCAACATGCCCCCTTTCTCACACACACCCCCCATCCCAGGAAAGGGACATCATCAACGTTGTCCGACAGGTCTTACGTGCCATGCAGCATTCTCAGCCCTACGAAGAGCTGGGTGCTCCTCCCCGATCTCCTCCTCCTCCACCTCCGCGTAAAAGATTCCATAGTGAGAGGGATACCATACCACCCTGGTCTCCTCCTTCTTTCATGGAGGACTGTTTGTCAGATGAACAAGAATTGCCACCTGATTTCTCTGGTGAGCTTGAGGATGAAAAGTTTCAAGATTTGGATTTTCCCAATCCTGAATCCCGCTGTTCAGAAATCTCTTCTTTGGATGAGGATCTGCCTATATCTTTGGCAGCCTGTCCCCCAGACCACCCGACCTTTTGTGAAATGATGGCTCAAATCCAAAAGGTCATGGGATTCTCCACTACTGAACATGACAAACAACATAAGGATGTGGCAGAATATCTTGAATTACCTGAGGAGCCCATTTTAGTGGTTCCCTCACTAATACCAACCTACCAGAATGCCATGCTGGCTGCTTGGCATCAACCTTCAGCTATTACAGCTGTTCCCCACAAGGTGGCTCGTCTATATCAGGCTCCTCTGTCCCATCCCTTTCTGTCTAGTATTCCAGAGGCAGATTCTGTGTTCATTACTGCTACTCATAACCGTACCAAAAAACCCAAGCACATGAGCTCCTTATCCCCTGATAAGGAATCCTGAAGAATTGACTATCTGGGGGAAAAAGGTATTTTCCTCAGGTGCTATGAATATCAGAATCTTGAACTCTATGGGTCATATGATTAAATAGCAGTGTACCCTGGGGTCCTCTGCCATTGAGCTCATCAATAAACTCCGTCCCTCAGAGGACAGGGATAAATTATTGGCTTCAGTGACAACTAGTAATTCTGTATCCCGTCACCTTCTCTGGTTGGGATATGATGCCATAGATATCTCAGCCCGACTATCAGCCACTGGTATCACTCTGCGTTACCATGCCTGGTTTCGCGTTTCAGGCTTTGCACCTGATATACAACATAAAGTAGCTAATGCCCCCTTTAACAGGTCCACGCTGCTCGGGCCAGGTACTTAAACTTTACTGGATGACTTACAGGCATCAGGCAGAACCCTCTGCACGGTCCATGGCATGCATCATCCTCCAGCTACAATCGACCTGCTCAACACTCATTTTATTCCAAAAGAGGTGGAAGATACAGAGGTAATAATAAAGGCGGCTTCAGAGGTCATGCTCAATCCACCAGAGGCAACACTTCTACCACCCGGGGTGCCCACTCCCGCCCTTCAGGTGGATCTGTGCAGCCTGCCTCCCAGTGACCCACTAGGGCTTTCCCTCCACCTCCTTGGCCAGGCCTCGGAGGCTGTGGTGGGTCATTTTGCCCTCCATCTGGAAGCCTGGCAAACGATCACTTCAGACAGATGGGTACTTCAGATTATACAGAAGGGTCATACTCTGGAGTTCCTCTCCACCCCAGGCCCTTGCCCTCCACAGAAGATTCATTATCCTCCAGATCATATACCCATCTTACAGGAAGAATTGACGGCCCTTTTGACCAGACAGGCTGTTGTAGCAGTGCCCCTTCTGGAACATCAAATGAGATTTTACTCCCACTTCTTTCTGGTGCCCAAACGAACGGGAGACCTCAGACCAATACTGGATCTCGGACAACTGAATCTTTACATTCAGTACAAAGTTTTTTGCATGATCACCCTACCTGCCATTATGCCAGTCCTGAAACAGGACGATTGGCTTTGCACTCTAGACATGAAAGATGCCTGCCTTCATATCCTCATCCACCTTGCCCACCACAGATTTTTGCGCTTCCACCTACTGGGTCAAAATTACCAGTTTTGAACCTCTCATCAGCCCCCAGAACGTTCACCAAATGCCCAGCAGTGGTAACATCAGCCTTATGACAAGAAGGGCACTTCATCTTTCCATATTTAGACAATTGGCCAATAAAAGCAGACTCCAGAGTAGCTCTGCTTACCTCCCAAGATGCTACCCTGAAAATATTCACAGATCTAGGAATCAGTTAGTTGGCCAAAGTCCAGTCCAAATCCGACACAGTCTCTCTCATACATTGGAGCTGTTCTAGATACAGTTACAGCCAGGGCTTACCTCCTCCCTGCCCGGCAGGACACACTTATATCTCTGGCATTACACATACAGACTCAGAAAATAGTCATAGCCAGACAAATGCTGCACCTTCTGGGTAACATGCCCACTACCATCCCTATGGTGGCATTCACCCGTCTCCACATGAGACCTGTCCAGTGGACCCTCCAGAATCAATGATCCCAGAAAAAACAGGACAGTTCGAAGACAAAATCAGGGCCACTCCCTCTCCGAAGTCTTCCTTGACATGATGGACAGTCAGAATCGATCTGAATCAAGGAATGCCTTTCCGGTCTCCATCTCCCATGCAGACATTATCCACAGATGCTTCCCTACAGGGATGGAGCACGCACTTTGATCCTTATCAGACCCAAGGTCGGTGGCCCACTTCTGCCCATCAGTCTTGTATCAATCTCCTAGAGATGAAAGTGGTCCATCTAGCCCTTCTGGCGTTCCAGCCCTACCTCGCGCCAGGATCATTAGTGATCCAGTCAGACAACACTGCAGTAGTGTTCTGCCTCAACAAGTAAGGGAGTACGAAGTCTCGCACCCTGTGCATGGAGATCCTTGCAGTTTGGCTAGAAGCCATCTGGCAACAGTTGACACTAACAGCTGTGCACCTACTGGGACATTGTAACCAGTTAGCCGACCAGCTGAGTTGCCAGTCCACGACTCACGAATGGACACTTCACAAGCAAGTGCTCCAAGAAATCTACAACCTATGGGGCACTAAACAGATGGATCTGTTTGCCTTCCCAGTGAATTACCGACTTCCCAGGTATTTTTCCATTGTCTCGAACAGAAAGGGGATGGTCTATAGATGCCCTGTCCAAACCATGGACCGGACTCTTCTTATATGCTTCTCCCGTCCCTCTCCTGTAGTGGACTCTACTGAAACTACAGCTAGAACAAGCCACAATGATACTCATAGCCCCAATGTGGCCTAGCCAGACGTGGTTCCCCTAATCCCACAACTGTCAGTACAGGACCCCGTCCCGTTGCCAATCAGACTAGACCTTTTGACTCCGTGTCAAGGGTCTCTTCTACACCCTGACCTGAAGGTTTTATACCTTCACGCTTGGCTCCTGAGGATGCTTTCATAACCAGATTACAAGTGTCCTCTCCTGTTGCCAATATTCTCTCGGCCTTCTGTAAGCCAGCAACAAGAGCAACATACAATTCCAAATGGAAACGCTTTTCCATATGGTCAGCCTCTCGCTCTTTGGACCTTTACTGTTGTCCACTGACGAAGGTTCTGGACTACTTGGCCTCACTGTCAGTCTGGTTTAATCTACTTTTCTGTCAGAGTCCACTTGGCTGCCATCTCTGCTTTCCATGAACCTCTGGATGGCAGGTTACTGTACCAACATCATCTAGCTAAGATGTTTTTGAAAGGAATGTTACATATTAAACCGCCTATTAGAAGACCCACTCCTCCGTGGGATCTCAATTTTTTGATGGAAAAATTGACCCTTGAGCCTTTTGAGCCAGCAGCCACTTCTGAGCTTCATTTTCTTTCATGTAAAACCCTGTTTTTAGTGGCTGTCACTTCCGCTCGATGTATTTCCGAGCTTCATACCCTCATGTGTAGGGAACCTTACTTGATTTTCCACAAAGATAGTGTGGTCCTTCATACCAACCCTTCCTTCCTTCCTAAAGTAGTCTTGAACATACTTTAAATCAGTCCTTGGAGCTTCGGGTCTACTATCCTGACAACTCCAATCAGGGTGAACATCTACTACATACTTTCGATGTCCATCGTATATTACGCTACTATACTAATCTGACAAAATTGATTAGAAAGACGTCTCAACTGTTCATCTCTTTTGCCCCAGTCGCAACGGCCTCCCAGTTGTTAAACATACTCTTCATCCTGGTTGGCAAATTGCATTACATTTTGTTACCAAAAATACAAGCCTTTAACTGGACCTGTCCAAGCCCACTCCACTAGAACTATGGCCACCACTGCAGCATGCTTTAAAGGAGCCTCTGTTTCAGAAATCTGCAATGCAGCTACCTGGTCCACAATTCATACATTCACAAGGCACTACAGTCTGGATATTGCCTCACGACGTAGAATGGCCTCCAGCCGTGCAGTCTTACAAGGCTTTCTATCATAACTGCCCTCCCATATGAGCATTACTGCTTGGGATTCATATCAAAAGTATTACCTACTGCAAGAGACCACTCCGTGGAAGATAGTACAGTTACGTAAAAACTTACCATAACAGTAGATCTTTGAGAAGTGTCTCTTGCAGTAGTTATGTTCCCACAGTCCATCCCCCTCCTTCCCTAACAGAGCAAACTCTGATCCATTGATTTTGGGTTGGGACTCCTTTGGTACCTTGGCTTCCCCTCGGTCCTCACTTTGCAAGCTGAATCCGGCGGGGAAAATGAGGAAACCAGGGACTGCCCACACACATATAGGAAACAGGAAGCTGATGTCATGTGTGGGTGGTCCCTCTTGAAAAACTGCTAGAAGAGCTGCCGTGCATCTCAGCGATCTCTGCTGGATACCCAGAAGTATTGCCTATTGCAAAAGACACTCCTCAAAGATTTTCTGTCATGGCAAGTTTTTATGTAACTGTACTTTCTAGGAGTGGTATATGTTGTTCATCCATATGGACCCACCCGACCTCCCCTGGCTCAGGTGCACAACCTGTGCTTCCAGCAGACAAGATCTGGCTTTATGGGGCGAAGCCAAGGGATATACTACCCAGGTGAATGGGAGGAGCTAGCTTGAAAACTTTCCGGCACAATTTAAAGATAAAGGACACTGCCAAGACGTGTGGATGAACAACATATACCACTCCTAGAACTACTGTTACAGGTGAGTAACCTGTGTTTGTCTACCTATTAAATTTCAGATGCCGCGGCCAAAGCAGCTACGGTTGGCATCTGCATAAGAAGGCATTCTTGGTTGAGAGTGTCAAGATTTGCTACTGATTTCCAGCAATCCATTCTGAACTCCCCTTTCAGAGGACACAAGCACTGTGGGGCAGATGTGCAGGATATCCTTTCTGACCTGCAAGCCTTGGGAAGGACTCCAAAGTCAGTCCATTCCCTCTACCCCACACAACCAAGTAGGCAGAGGGTGCCCTTTCAAAGGGCTACCAATGTACCCAGGTCAGGGTCCAGGCAACAGAGCAAAAGCAGAGCAGCCTTGCCGGCCCAAACCTCCTCCACAGGTGCCCACTCCAGAGCCCCTAGAGGAGGCATGGCTGCGTCTCCCAGATCTGCTTCAGCATGACTCCTTATTAGAGCCCCCAGAACAAAATCTGGAAGTGGTGGTAGGGGGTTGCCACTTCTTCACCTGCAACAGTGGAGAGAGGTTACAACAGATGCTTGGGTCCTGCAGTTAATAGAACAGGGCTACACTCTAGAACTTCTGGAGTTGCCACCAGACCTTCTATCAATTGCCTCTACTTCTCCTCCAGATCACAGATCAGTGCTACCAGAGGACGTACGTACACTGCTGCGCAAGAGGGCCGTAGAACCAGTTCCCTGGGAACAAAGGGACAGGGGACTCTATTCTGATTTATTCCTAGTCCCCAAATCCACAGAGAACTTGAGGCCCATTCTGGATCTGAGGGAACTGAACTTCTATATTCAGTACAAGAGGTTCAGAACAGTCACACTGCAAGGCCTGCTGCCCCTCCTGCAACAAGGGGACTGGGTATGCTCACTGGATGTGCAAGATGCGTACCTACATATCAAGGTGTGCCAACCCCACAGGCAGTATCTCAAGTTCCTGTTCAGTGGGAGCACTACCAGTTTAGGGTATTGCCCTTTGGCTTGTTATCTGCACCATGGATCTTTACCAGGTGCTTAGCAGTAGTGGCAGCAGCCCTCAGGAGGGAGGGAGGAACTATACGTCTTCGCTTATCTAGATGACTGGCTGCTCAAAGCTTAGTCCAAGGAGCACCTGTCTTACACCTTAGTGAATACTAGACAGCTGGATCATGCCCTAGGGATTATGATCAACCTGCCCAAGTCAGTGTTTTGTAGCCGCAGCTCTCAGGAGAGAGGGACTCTGTCTTCCCCTATCTAGACGACTGGTTGCTCAAAGCTCAGTCCAAGGAGCAATTGTCTCACACCCTAGTGTGTACCAGACATCTGTTCAATGCCCTAGAGATCACGGTCAATCTGCCCAAGTCAGTCTTGACCCCTTGTCAGCATCTGCAGTACATAGGGGCAGTACTGAACACTGCTTAGGGTTTAGCCGCCTTCCTGCCCCAGGACAGGGTGGAGCACCTCAGTCATAGTTCAGGCCCAGTTGCTTTACAACAACAGGTATGTCACAGCCAGGACATTCCTGAGACCGTTGGGCCTGATGTCAGCAGCCATTGTCATGGTACGCCTGGCCATGCTGCATATGAAGATCTGTCAGTGGACATTAAGAGTCCAGTGGAATCAGCACACCAACAACCTAGAACAGCAGGTTCTAGTAACTTCTTATGTCAGCAAGGTGCTCCTTTGGTGGATGGAACCCAACAATTGGCTGAAAGGGGTTTCTTTCCTCATTCCCTCCCTTCAGCAGATTCTCACCACAGACGCTTTGGGGCTGGGCTTGGGGGGCATATCTGGCCTCATCAAACACAAGGAACGTGGATTTCCCTCAACATTAACATCCTAGAGATGAGGGCAGTTCTGTATGCTCTGCAAGCCTTCCAGAACCATCTGTCCCAAGGACATCTACTGGTGCAGACGTACAACATCAGTGTAGTACCTCCTGTGCATGGAAGCGATATGGATCTGGTACTGAGCTCTAGAACATGGTCTAGAGCCGTTGGCCATCCATATTCCAGGTGTCTAAAACATTGTGGCAGACGAACTAAGCTGGTTGCAATCCAGAATGCACAAGTGGGAGCTGCTGACCTTGGTGGTCGAGAACCTGTTCAACAGGTGGGGTCGCCCAGAGTGGTACCTTCAAACAACATGAAGTCTTGCTATATTATAGACATTAGCAGTTTGATCCAGCTCTAGAACTGCTCCGGAGTGAAATGGTTAAAACCATTCCAAAATAGAATTTTGGCACGAGAGCAGCTCTATCTGTGTCATTTCAAACTTGAACTGTCAGATTCTTTACTCCGCCTCAGTGAACAGTCGCTCCGGAGATTTCTCCTTCTGCTCGGTTCATTTCTCGGTTTAAAAAGTGTTTTCTCGGTTGGATTTAACCGAGAATAGTTTTATTTTAACCGCAAAACCGTTCGGTTCAAGCTCTATCTGTGGTAACCGTAAGTAAATGAAGGTTTTGTCTATGTGGAACTTGTAAGTTATCGGTTCGGTTTTGAACCGATCAGTGGGTTTAAAACTCATTTAAAACTAAAAGTTACTATTTTAGAGTGCGGTTCCCGGTTCTTATCGGTTCTAAAAAAAACGGATTTATTACGTTTTTTTCCAATACCCGTGACACGGTTAGGAACCGATAAGGGTGTCTTGCCTGGCACTGCCGTTAAAAGGGCAAGTTTTTGGTTAGGCTGGCATTATGTCTGAGAAACCCAAAAGAAAAACCGGGCCCACTGGGTTTCAACACTGTGATGTTTGTGGGGAAGTCTTTGCCAAGGCTGACCCACACACCACATGTGTTTATTGTCTGGGGTTTGACCACCTCCAGTCAGACTGCCAGGTATGTAAGAATTTCCCTGCAGCCACCCTGGAAAAAAGATTGGGCAGGCTCAGGGAACGAGAGGCCAAAAAGTCCGCTGACCCGGATGGCCAGCCCGGTTCGGTGCCAACCGAACCAGAGGGAGTGCCCTCTGACCAGGGCCAGACTTCCTCGGCAAAGAAAAGCTGGTTCTGAGGAACCAATTCCAGTAAAGAAAACAAGAAAATCAGCAGGTCTGGAGTCCAAAATTCTTCTCCAACTGCTTCAGAGATAGCAAAAGCCATACAAATTGTCCAGTCACTGTCTCAGGGTCCGTCAAGCCACCACTATCTGGTAAAAGGTCGGTTCGTCCGGTCCCAGTGGTTCAGGATTATGATATTGAGGAATTTTATGAACCAGAGGAGGGAGCAGGATTATGAACAGTATGAATGTGGCTGGGAAGGTCTGGGTGTGCCCATTGAACGGACATCTCCCCAGACAGACCTTTAGAATCTCCCTATGCTGTCTGAGTCCCATCTCATTTTACGTTTCATAAAAAAGTTGCTGAAACCCTCCAGCTTCCTTTAGAAGAGGCTGTGGATGAGCAAGAGGAGCCTGATTTTGTAGAAATGATGGATATTCCAGAATCTAGGAGATTGTCTATTCCTTTACATAAGTATTTTAGGAAACAAACAATTAAAATTTTAAAAGCTCCTAATTCTGTGCCTCCTGTAGATAAAAAGGTGGACAGAAGGTATACATTGTCAGGCCCTGATACAGAATTCCTTTCTCAGCAATACAGTCATGTTGGGGTAGTTCAGGCTGCTGCCTGTGATAAAGCTAATATTCCCTTGGCTTCACATCCTCCTGACAAGGATTCCAGGAAGATTGATGCCATGGCAAAAAAACAGTATATGGCAGCCTCTCTGGGACTCAGGCAAGCAAATTATATGGCTTATGTAGCTAGGTATCAGAAATCTAGATGGGATACTGTTATGCAATTGGCCAAGCAGGCCCATGGCCAGCTGGCTAGTGAACTAGAACAGGTGGCTGCTGATGGCATTGAAGCCTCTAAGGTTCAGTTTCATGCTGCTGTGGATGTTAATGATGTTTCCTCTAGGGTCATGGCCACATCTGTAGCTTTTCGTAGGTTGGCCTGGCTCAGGTGTACTAGTTTGTCACAGGATACCCAGACTAAGGCTATGGATTTTCCTGTGGTGGGAAATTCTCTGTTTGGAGAGCAGACGGAGAATTACATGAAGAAGATGGATGAATATAGGACTACTTACAAGAGTGCCCAGGCTAAGGAGCGGCAAGCCACTCCTCAAAGGCATGCCCCCAGGGGTAGGGGTAGGCCTTTTCACAGGCCTTTCTACCAGACTCAGGCCTCCTCTGCCTATGCTCAGAGGGGCTTCTTCAGAGGCAGGGGCAGACGAGGGGTGGGCAGACCTGCTCCCACCCCCCAGCCTAAAGCTCCTGCGAAACAGGCACCCTGATGGGGTGCCCAGGGCCGATTCTCCTGTACCAGTGGGGGGCAGGCTGGCTTACTTCAGTCAGAATTGGGCTTCTTTAACCTCAGACAAGTGGGTTCTGGAGTAGTAGCCAGGGTCTGGTTCTCAGCTTCAAAAGTTTCCCAAGTTGAGAAGCAGACTTTTCTTCCTGCAAGTGCTTCAGAGACCCTCGCCTGGAAGCAGAGGTCTCATCCCTGTTAGCTCTCAGAGCAGTAGAAAGGGTTCCTCCCTGCATCAGGGCAGGGGTCTGTATTCCAGATACTTCCTTACCCCAAAAAGACAGGAGAATGGCGCCCATTTTAGATCTCAGATATCTGAACAAGCATCTTTTGAAACCAAAGTTCAAAATGGTAACTCTGGCAATGATTTTACCTTCCCTAAGGCCAGGGGACTGGCTAGCCTCCTGGACCTCAAGGATGCCTATTTCCATGTCCTAATCAGAAGATCCCATCGAAAGTACCTCAGATTCGAACTGCCCTCAGGTCATTACCAGTTCAGAGCAATGCCCTTCGGCCTACCTCTGCTCCAAGGGTATTCACAAAGTGTCTAGCAGTGGCAGTGGCCCACTTAAGGAGGCAGAGGATTGCTGTTTTCCCTATCTAGACGACTGGCTCATTGTAGGCCAGTCCTCAGAACAGGTAAAATCTCACCTGCAGGTCACCCAGCAGCTTCTCACCTCCTGGGTTTTCTGCTAAACCTGCCAAAGTCGGTTCTGGAACCAGTCCAGGTACTCACCTTTATAGGGGCAGGATGGACACAAAGCTAGCCAGAGCCTTTCTTCCCCAGAAAGGGTAAGAATTTAGTGGCTCTGGCCTTGCTTCACTCTGCAGGTCTCTCGACCAGCATGACACTTTCTGCAGCTCCTGGGACACATGGCTGCATCCACAGCTGTTGTGCAGGGAGCAGATTTCAGATGAGAGACATTCAGTTTCACTTGAGAACCTTTTGGTCTCAGAGAAGAGACCCCTTCCAAGTTGGTCCCAGTGACTAACCTTGATCCTAGCTCTCCAGTGGTGGCAGGATCAGAGCAATTTAGAGCGGGGTCCCTTCATTTCCCCTTCTCAACTTGACTCTCACTACAGATGCTTCCCTTCTGGGTTGGGAGCCCACATGGGCGACCTTTCCACTCATGGAGTTTGGTCCCCCAGGAATCTCTGCTCCACATCAATTTGCTGGAACTCAGAGCTGTCTTTTAGCTCTTCAAGCTTTTTCTGCATCTGTCCACGACAAGGTTATACAAGTCAGAACAGACAACACCACAACAATGTGGTACATCAACAAACGGGGCACTCGGTCTTCGCCCTGTGCACCGAGGCAATGAAGTTGTGGTCTCTGGCCTATTCCCTGAACACTTCCCTCATAGCAGTTCATCTTCCAGGGAAGGACAATGTCCTAGGATGCCCTCAGTAGGATTTCCCAGGGCCATCACAAATGGTCCCTGGATCCTCAAGTGCTGGGGATAGTTTTTTGCCAGGTGGGTATCCTCAGATAGATCTTTTGCAGCCCCAGACAATCACAAACTTCCTCTGTTCTGTTGCAGGCCTCCAGTGCTGGGCTCCAGTTCCCTGGATGCCTTCTTCTGGATTGGGAGGGAAGTTCCTCTATGCTTCCCTTTCCTCTCCTATTCAAAGTACTAGTCAAAATCAGATCTCAGCCTTGCAGGGTGATTCTGATTGCCCGGATTGGGCCAGGCAGCCCTGGTACCACTCCTTCTGTCTCTGACAGTCCATCTTCCCCTGTGCCTCCCAGGAATCACAATCTGTTGACTTGTGCCCAGGGAAGGGTTTGGTATCCGACCTCAATCCTCAACCTCAAGGCCTGGCTCTTGAGGAGTTAGAGTTTGCTGATTTACACCTCTCTCAGGTGTTCTTGAGATCCTAAAGGCTTCCAGAAAGCCTTCCACTAGGGCTACTTATAGTTCTAAATGGAAAAGGTTTTCCATTTGGTGTGCTGGGAAAAATATTTCCCAGAATCTGCTGAATTGCCCATTTTGTTAGATTACATGGTACATCTTAATTCCTTGGGTCTCAGACCAGCTACCCTGAGAGTTCATTTGGCAGCTGTGTTCCTTTTGTGTCAGCAGGAAAGTCATCCCTCTTTCCTCTCATCCTGTGTTTTCCAAGTTTTTTAAGGGATTACTCATACTAATCCTCCTTTCGGAACCGGCCCTGCTTGGGACCTTAATGTTTGCATTGCCCAGTTAATGCAACCTCCTTTGAACCTCTGTCTTCTGCAGAGCTTAAGTACCTAACTTGGAAAACTGTTTAGTGGCTATCACTTCTGCCAGACGATAAGTGAATTGCAAGCCTTGTCAGTGGAGACTGACTTTATTTCTTTCCACAGGGATAAGGTAGTCCTTAGGACTAATAGGAAGTTTTTGCCTAAGGTGGTTTCAGATTTCCATCTTAATCAATCTATCTCCCTTCCAGTATTTTTCACTGATCACTCCTCTTCGGGTGAGAGGAGGTTGCACAGCCTGGATGTTAAGAGAGCTCTTAGTTATTATATAGAGCGTACCAAAGGTCACAGGTTTGAATCCTCCAACTTTCCTTACCTGTGGTGAAGTTGGAAAGGCAAACCTGCCACTAAGAGATCAGTAGCCAGGTGGATTGTCTCTTGTATCCAATTTTGTTATCAGAAGTGGGCAGAGCCCCCGGTTTGAGGGCTCATTCTACCAGGGTACAGCTGCGCTCTCTGCTGCCAGAGATATCCCTTTATTAGAGATTTGCCAGGCTGCTACTGGAAAACGGTACACTTTTACCAAGCATTACTCCCTGGATGTCCAGGCCAGGAGAGATGCTCGTTTGGCACAGCTGTTCTTCAGAGCCTATTCCCTAAGTAGGTTCTGCCCTCCTTCATGGAGGTACTGCTGTGTATTCTGCTAATATCTATAATATAGCAAGACTTCATGTTGTTTGAAGAAAAATTACTCACCTTAGTAATGTAGTTTCTTCTAATGGAGTCTTGCTATATTATAGACCTCCCCCCAACCTGCCCCTCTCAGAACCTCTACTTGGTGGGGTGCGGGCAACTTAGTGTGGGCACTACTTATGTCCTGTTAGCATTTTGTCCCCTTTGGGACTTTGGGGGTGTGTATGTGTACGCGTGTGTGTGCTTTATTATATTTATGTTCCATTTTCATATTATTAGTATGGTGTTAGTATTTCTGGTCCCCTGACTTGAGTCTTGGGTGTTGGGACCATCAATGGTTGTTATTATTTAGGTAGCCATTTGGCTAGTGTAGGTTACAGCTTCCACACAGACCTTAGTGAGTTTGGCTCGTAAAGATCTGACAGTTCAAGTTTGAAATGACACAGATAGAGCTGCTCTCGTGCCAAAATTCTATTTTGGAATGATTTTAACCATTTCACTCCGGAGCAGTTCTAGAGCTGGATCAAACTGCTAATGTCTATAATATAGCAAGACTCCATTAGAAGAAACACCATTACTAAGGTGAGTAATTTTTCCTTTTTGCGCCACCACTCAACGTAAAACTGCCACTTTCCTGCTTGCTCATTCCAGGGCCTGGAGTTTTCTGGTAAGATGCGTTATCCCTCCCTTGGAAAGGAAGATTCCTGTATGCCTCCCCCTCCCTTTTTCCTCTGATCCAGAGGGTGCTAATCAAGCTCCAAGTGGAGGGAGGTACTCTAATGGAAAAGCAGAGGGAGGCAGGGAAAGTAGTCAGGAGCGCAAAAGCGCAAACCAAGGGAAAAACAGGTATATTGGTGATAGAAAGAAGACGGGGGTAGTAAGTTTAAAAAGGGAGGAAGGGGTGTATGCGGAGGGGGACCTAGAAAAAGCAACAGTCCTGAACAAACATTTTTGTTACGTATTCACAGAAGAAGGGGAAGGAGAAGGACCACTACTGGAGGATAGGAGCACCAGTGGGAGAGAGAGGTGGACACCATCCCATTTATGGTCGATAGAATCCTAAAGGAACTCAAAAATCTGAAATGGGACAAGACTATTGGGCCGGATGGGATACGCTCCAAAATATTAAAAGAACTTACAGAGGTGCTGGCAGCACAGACAGTCCTATTTAGCAAATCGATAGAGACGAATGGTTCCAGGGGACTGGAGGAGGGCAAATTTTTTCCCTCTCCACAAAAGTGGGAACAGGGAGGAGGCTGGCAACTACAGGCCAGTTAGCCTGACCTCAGTGGTAGGGAAATTAATGGAGTCACTGCTAAAAGAAAGGATTGTGATATTTCTTGAATCCAGTGGCGCACAGAATCCAAGGCAGCATAGATTCACAGCGGGAGTGTTTTGTCAAACAAATCTGATAGATTTCTTTGACTGGGTGACCAGGGAGGAGATAGGGGAGAGGCGGTGGATGTGGCCTACCTAGATTTCAGTAAGGTCTGTGACACTGTCCCGCATAGAAGGTTGATAAATAGGTTGGTCCGCCTGGGAGTGGGCCCCAGGTGGTAAACTGGGTCAGAAACTGGTTGAGTGACAGCACACCGAAGGTGGTGGTAAATGACATTCAATCTAAGGAGAGAGGGGTGACCAGCGGGGTGCCACAGGGATCCATGCTGGGGCCAGTCTTCTTTATTGTCTTCATAAGCAACATTGCAGAGGGGTTGGAGGGGAATATATGCCTCTCTGTAGATGACCCTAAGTTGTGCAACAGGGTCGACACTCCAGGTTGCGGTGTGTGGAAAAACTGAGAAAGGACCTAAACATGCTTGAGGAGTGGTCGAGAGTGTGGCAGCAAAGACTCAATGCAAAGAAGTGCAGAATCATGTATTTGGGGCACAGAAATCCAAGGGAGGAGTACAAGATGGGGGGGAGGAGATGCTGACAGCCACCAGTCAAGAAATGGATCTGGGGGTAATCATATCTGATTATCTAAGGTAACCAAACAGTGTGAGAAGGCTATGGGAAGAGCCAGTGGGATGCTAGGGTGCATAGGGAGAAGGTATCACCAGCAGAAAAAAGGAGGTGGTTATACCGCTGTACAGATCACTAGCGAGACCTCATCTGGAGTACTGTGTCCAGTTCTTGAGGCCGCATCTCCGGAAGGAAATGGATAAAACAGAGGCAGTCCAGGAAGGGCAACAAAAATGCTGCAAGGACTGCACCAAAAGTTATATGAGGAAAGGCTAGAGGACCTCAACATTTATTCCCTGGAGGAGAGGCGAGAGAGAGAGAGAGGGACGGGGGGGTGGGGGATATGAGAGACATTTGGGTATAAACAAGGTACAGGAGGGTAGCATCTTTCAGAAAAGGTTTACAAGAACAAGGGGGCATAATATGAGGTTGGGGGGTAGGCTCAGGGGCAACATGTGGAAGTACTTTTTCACAGAAAGAGCAGTGAATATTGGGAACAGCCTCCCTGCAGAGGTAGTGGGGCCAAAAATAGTAGGGGAATACAAGAGTGTATGGGATAGACATAAGAGTACTCTAGCAATAGGGAAGAGAGGGTAAGCCGCAGATCAGCTAGAGTCTGCAGTAATGCATTGGGTAGGGAAAAGGGGCAGACTAGGTGGTCGATATGGTCCTTATCTGCCATCACCTTCTGTGTATATGAAAATTCTCATGGCTTGCTTCTGGCCTTGCCAGACCTGGTTTCCTCTGCTGCAACAGCTAGCAATGGAACCCCCAGTACCCCTACCCCTGTGCAAGGGCTTCTGTCTTCACCATTAATTCACACTAATGGCTCTGTGCTGGAGGCACTAGGACCCTGCAGGAGATGGAGCTTTTTAGGAGGGCTAGCGCTGAGGCAAATTGTGCGCATGCACGGTGCCACAAGAGCGGCTCACAGCTCTAAGCTTACCCTGCCACAGTCCCCAGATGCCTCAGTTCCTTTCTCCCCTTTTGTCGAGTGCATTTCAGTGACAAGGACGCTCGCCCTTCAGGAATCAGAACTTCACTTCTGTACAACAGCCACTTTCAGTTCTTAGCTTTAAACTATAATTTGTTATATTTGTGTAAAGCTTTGTGTTTTTATTTAACTTTCTGTCAGTTTTATCTCGGCCCTACCAAGCCTACATCAAAACAGCTCTACAGGATTATGGTAGGGAGCTATCAGGCAGGTTGCTCCGGCAGCAGGGCCGTGTCCAATCCTCTTTCCCATGAATGAAGGGCTCTGACCACAGTCGGTCCTATGCTCGGGGGGGAGCGGGAAAGTTCCTGATTCCGGTCAGGCTCCTGGTGCCACTCGGCCTTGAGTTCTTCTTTTCACCATTTGAGGGGAGAAAGAAACGGTACCTCTCGCAGTCGCTGTCAGGGAAGTCTACTGCAAGATCCTCTGTTCCTAGAGCCATGCCCTTACGGTGCCATCCACGTCTCTGTGGACCTTTGGTGCCAGGGTACTAAAGCCTCAGGCCTGGAGTTTCTCTTCTGTCCTTTAGTGTGGTTTTCAGTGGGCAGTCTTTCTTGGGCAGCTCTTTGGAGCAGCAGGCATAGCATTAAGCTTGGGTGTCGCTGCTTGTGAGTTTGGTGTCTAGCCCTTGTCGGTTGGTAGCACTGAACCTGCATGCGAGGCTGCACAAGCCAGGCAGAGTGTTTGGCTCCAGCAGTTACCTTTTTCCTTGCAGGCGACTCCTCTGCTAACTCCTGCCCAGCTGGCCACACTCCTGCCTTGTGTCACTTGGTAGGACCAGCCAGGTACCTCTCTGGTCACCTCAGTGCTGGCGGGATTGTTGGTGCTCGGTCTAGTGCTGGCGTCTGTGCCAAGTTTGGCCTTTGAGGATTGTCATGGTGCCTCCTAGCACTGGTCCTGGCACTGGATCGACTCCTCGTTGGTGCTATCTCTGGTGCCAGATCCCCACTCCCAGATCTCTCCTCTGCCTGGCCAGGTAGTTTCCAGTGCGGGTTTCGGCACCAGGTCATTGCTGTGTCACTGGAATTTCTGGTGCCAGGGTCTCCTGGTACTGGATTCTTTTTCCAGTGCTGGCCTTGTGCCTAGATGGTGCCCAGTGCCATGTCTTCTGCTGTGTCCAGTGTACTGTCTGGTGCATGGTGCCGAGCCCAGTACTGCTGTTGTATTCGGCACTCAGAGCCATATCTGGTGCTGTGTCTGGACCCCATACTGTTTGAAGGGGTCCAGCACTATGTTTGCCATGGTATTTGGCATTATTTCTGCCTCTGGGTCCAACGCCATGCCTTGCAGCATTCTGGTGCCATGTCCTGTGCCCTGCCTAGCACCTGGTCCTCGCTAGAGGTTCTTGGCTTAGGGGCCCTTCCCTATGCCCCTCTCTCTCTGGGAAGTTTGAGGCCATGCACCTGTTCCTGACCGCGCCCTCCTGTGTTCAGCTGTGACTTCTGGCCTGGTCTCTTCGAACCCAGGCCCTTCTGCTGTGCCTCAGATCTTGCCTCTTCTGGGTTCCTAGCTCTTAGGGTTTTCCCCCCTTGTGCCTTTCCCTTCAGAGTTCACTTAATCCCACAACAACAAAAAAGCACAGGGGTTTTGCTAACTGCCATGTGCAGTCTGTAGTCTTAGCAGTTGAAAGCTGTAGTTTTTTCTCCCAGGGTTGGTTGTCCCTTGGATATGCCTCAGCTCCCCACACTCTTGAAAAGGTACCTTGTGTTGCTCCAGTACTCATTAGGAATTAGGGTTCCAGGTTTGCCTCATTTCCTTCCTCTACTGAAGCTAGAGATCTCAGCTCTGACCCTTACAGTAACTGCTGATCTTACTTGGAGAAGGCTCTTGCAGTAGGCATTCAAATATAGGACTGACTTGCCAGGGGTCAGGACCCCACAGAAAAATTTCTAGCTAGCAGTCTCTGGCAGGGGACCGCCCCCACGTCAAGTGATTGGCATCATGTGATGTTAGTATAAAGGGGCAGTCCCCCACGCCCGCCTTCCAGCTCTTTCCTGCGTGTCAGTCTTTCGTTGGCCCATTAGTTTTCAAACTTTTTGACCTAATTCCTCTATTTCTCAAGTTTTCTCAATGATTCGCTGTGTATGTCATCCCCAATGCCCTCCGAATCGCATAAAAATAAGTGCGACTCACATGGTTCCGAACCACCCCGTGGAGAAGTGCCAGCACCGCCAGAAATGTAACTCCGCTACCCGGAAAAGAAGGCAGCAGTCCTTGGAAGCCCATACCCTCAAGAAAAGAATGGCATCCATGGAAAAGGAGCTAAAGAAACTAAGGCAGGTGTCCACTTCCTCGAAGGTCAGAACGAGAAGCAACCAGGAGCGAGAAACGGCTTCCACTTAAGGTAACGTCCTCCCCCGGGGGACCACTCCACGACGGCCATCTTGGTGGTAACAAAGAAGGTGTCGCCCCTCCCGCCTGGCTCACGCTCGGGCCTTTCAGAAGCCTCTGGGGAAAAGGAGGCCTCCGCTCCCGGGAAGGCCACTTCTACCACGTGGTCTTCCGGTCAGAGCGGGTCCGGTAACACCGACACCCGCCCAGACAAGGCTACTAAGCCGCTTGCCCCTTTGGGGGGGCACCCAGCCAAACCTCCACCCGACAAGGTCGCATCCCCAGCGTGGCCTTCCTCAGGCAGAGACTCCGGTAAGTCGTACGCTGGTCCCACTGACACCCACCTGGCCAAGGAGACTGCGCCACACCATAAGGATCAGTCAGGACACCCCAGGCTCTCAGCAGCACGTTGCGTTGCCTTCTGAGGCCCCGTGTCTCCTCAGCTGACCCCCGGGGATTCTAATCCTCCCTCCCTGGTCGTCGCGGAGGATCTTGAAACGCTGCCGTCAGAGCCCCCTCCTTCAGGACCTGATACCCCGATGCCGGCATACCTGACGCCAGCTGGCGTCCCCTTACTGTGAGGTCCTTCGGACCCTGTCAACGGCGTACCCATGCCAGGCCCAACCCACGCGGGGCCAGCATTACTACCGCCTGGCCCACCAGCTGGGCCTCTGCCAGGTCCCTCTGTCCCATCAGAGTCCCTGGCTCCCGGGTATCTGACACCGCAATATCTGGTGCCACAGTACCCGGCTCCGCAGTATCCAGCGCCTCAGTATACGGCGCTGCAGTACCCGACGCTGGGTTACCCGCCATCAGGTTACGGATACTTTTTCAGATATCCGCAATATCGTATCTCTCCCCCCACTCCCCAGCCACTGGTGGACTTGAAGGAGACACTGGCATCCTGGTGGGCTGAGGACAAGGCTCAACTCACTAGGGAAGTTGAAAGTCATCTGCCAGCGCCGGACCCTATACAGGATCTCCTACGTTGGAGACTGGAGACTCCCCCCCCCCCCCATCGACACCAGAGGAGAGCCCTCTGGTGCCCAGAAAGGGGAGGACACGCGCCCAAGGGAACTCCCCAAAGGGGCCATCCCTCCCCCTCATAGGGAGGAGTCTTCCTCTTCATCAGATACGTCTAACTCAGACTGAGACAGGATGCTCTGATTGTGATGACGCGTGATGTACTCCAGATCGCCCCAGGATAAAGGACCCCTCCGAAGTCTCCTTCGGAGGATCCCTCTTTCCTGGAGTTACTGAGGAAAATCCAGGAAATCCATCAGTGGCAATCACTGGAGCCAGACCCACTGCATAAAAAACTTGCTGCTCATCTGGATTTGCCCGAGACTGTTCCTCCGCTGATTTCACCCTGGAAAGAGCCTCACGTGGACCTTGTTTTCACTATTTGGAAACGACCTTCAGCGTTCGCCCCCTTCCAAGGAAGGCGGACCAGCTATATCAAGCTCCCGAGGGCGTAGATTTCCTGTACCTACACCCTAAGGTGGATTTGGTCGTTGTCAGTGCTGCTCACGGCTGTTCTGCTAACCCAAAACATCTCAGCTCATCCCCACCTAACAAGAAATGCCGACTTCTGGACCAATACGGGAAGATCATCTGTTTCTAGGGACATGGATATGTTGTTCAATACACACTTATTGGCAGGTTCCTTCCCGCTTTAATTGTTGCCGGAAGGTCTTCAAGCTGGCTCCTCCCACCCAGTTGGGTGGTAAAACTCTCGGCTCCGCCCCATGACGCCAGATCTTCCTTACCGCTTGGAAGCTCAGGTTCCCTCCTTAGCGCTCTGTGTTTTAGACTGGATCCTAACTCTTCGGTTAGTCCAAAACTGGTTTTGAAGTTTTCTAAACTTCGGTCTTCATCTTCCCTCGCAGCTGCGATGGACAAATCTATTCCCAGGTTTCAGAGGTGCCCTTGTGGGCAGAAAATGTCCAGGACGGATCCGCACTCCACGTGCGTCTACTGCCTAGGCGTTGATCACAACCCGCAGGCCTGCACGAGTTATGCCGTTCTTTCTCGGCCAACGTCCTGGACGATCGCACCGCCCGATTGCAGCTCGGGCGCCCCGAGAAGCGTTTTCCCCCAGTAAAATCAAAAGAGGCTCGGGCGGTGTCCGGCGGCTGGATTGGCTGAGCAGCTTGAGCAGATGATCGCCCTCGAGGAGGAGGTGGCCCAGGCCGCATCTTCCTCCTCCTCGGCCACGGCATTTATCCTACTCTCTCTGAGCTCCTCGTACTCGGCTTCATTCAAGGAGCTTTGTCAGTCCCTTTCCACGAAGGGAGAGGGGCCTTTGGGATATTCTTCTCGGCCCAAGAAGAAGGAGTCGAAGGGTAAGTCCCACCGTCGGCGTTCGTGGGAGTGGGAGAGGTCTCCTTCCCCGGACAGATGACAGTCGACTTCGGTTGAAGTTGTGGCTCAGGCCGCTGGCTTCACGGTGTCCCCATCAGGCCAGCCTGCTGAGACTCCTGTCGACGCAGTCGAGATTTTTCTCGAGCCGTCGGACTGGCTGTCGACTGGTGAAGCCGACAACCCACCTTCACCGGTTCCCCCGGTGAAGACCGAGGATCTGCCTGCGCCTTCGGGGCCACAGTCCCCGGTTACAGTGCCCGAGCTGAGGGAAGAACGGGTGTCCCCCGCCCCTTCCCAGACCCCCCCCGAGGGTCTCAGTCTCGGACTTCATCTCGGTCAAGTCGTTCCCGCCGACATCGGCAGTCTCGGTACCGAAGTAAGCGGTGACACCATTCCTCCTCGTCCTCTTCCTCAGATGAGGGGAGGCTTCGGCGTAAATGCGTCGGCTCTGACGAGCTTATATGCAGCAGTTACTGTTGTCTGGGTCTAAACCGACTCCGGTTCAGCCCACGGCCATCAAGTGGCTGTCGCCCGAACGACCGAAGCAACCACTCGACCCAGTCGAGTTGCCCATGCCAGGGCCGGTTGCTCAGTCGAAACCGGCTGCTCCACCGATTGTGGTGCAACCTTCTCCTCCACAACCAAAGTCTGGGGCACCAACCAAGGATTCTCGGTCGGGTCACGGCTTGCCCCACAGGTTGTTGGTCACCGTCACTCCCGACCGTCCTCGGCAGGTAGAGGGTGGCTCAGGGCCGAGGCAGCTCTGCGCAGACTCTTCGGAATCCCACAACTACTACTCCCTGTTCTCCAGGCAGGTCAGCCTGGAGTTCTCCGGGGGCCAGTCATTGGATGATAGCCCATCGTCCTTCTTGGGTCTGCTTTGACTCATCTCGGAGTCCACCGGGATACAGCTCGAGCCCATGTCCAAACGGGCCAAGTATCCCCTGACGGAGATTCTGGACTGAGGGGATTCCCCCACGGAGGCCTTTCCGGTGCCTGAGGCCATTGTCAGCCCAGCCTTGGAGCTCTGGCAGCAGCCTGCTTCCTGTCCTGCGCCCTCGGCCAGGATGGCCAGGACGTATGCGGTCCCTACTGGCTCTTTGCCTGGTTTCTCGGAGCACCCCTCTGCCGAGGGGTTAGTCACCGACAGCGTCTTCCAGCGTTCCGGTAACGCTCGGGATGCGGATAAGCCCCACCACAAAGAGTCCAAAAAGCTGAACTTTGCCGGGCGCAAGGTGTACGCTGCGTCCTCCCTCAGCCTCCGACAGGCCAGCTTGGCTGTGCTGATGGCACACTTCTCCCACGCCCTCTTGGGCTCCCTGGATGAGGTGATCCCTCATCTCCCGACTGACCTGCAGACCATGGTCCGTCAAGTGCGGGACCAGGGTAGGGCGGTGGCGAAGCAGCAGCTTCAGACTGCTCTGGATATAGGTGATTCCTGTGCCAGGTCAGTAGCGACCGCGGTGGCCATGCACCGCAGGGCGTGGCTGAGGATATCCACCTTCATGGCGGATACCCAGCACAAGTTGGCGGACGTCCCCTTCTTGGGGACTGACCTCTTCGGCCCTGGAGTGGAGGGACACCTCCAGCGGATGGAAAAGTCCAATGCCACTCTGGACTCGGTCACCTCCACCCAGAGGGAAAAAGGCCGCCGTCAGCAACAGCATAAGTCCTTTCGTCCTTCGGCCCCTGTAGCTCGACCGGCCCAACAGCACCAGCAACAGGGCCAGCAGGCTCGCGCTTGGCGTCCCAAACCCAAGCCGGTGGCTTCCTCCCAACAGGAAGCAAGGAGGTAAAGGCCCAGGAGGCCCCTCTGCCGGTTCCTCCTCCAAGCCTGCCCAGTGACTGGTTGAGGGGTGCTGCCCCCTGCCTCATCGCTCCACCCTGGATTCCCCCCGTGGGGGGACGGCTCCGCCACTTCCTTTCCGCCTGGTCCACTGTCATCACGGACCACTGGGTGTTAGAGGTGGTAGGAAAAGGCCTGCCTCTGGAGTTCGAGCAGGCTCCACCCTTTCGAGCCGTCGCCCCTCGGGGGGCCACAGGGTCCGCAGCCTCGCTGTTGGCCCGCCGAGATGATATTGCCCTGCTCCTGGAAAAAGAGGTGATCAGGAAGGTGGCGGATCCTTCTCCAGACCCGGGGTTTGTGTCCAGGTGTTTCCTGGTCCCAAAACGGACTGGGGCTGGCGCCCCATTCTCGACCTGCACGACCTGAACAGGTTCCTGAGGTCTCGGACCTTCAGTATGGTCACTCTGGGTCAGATAATACCGTCCTTGGAACGAGGCGTATGGTTCTGTTCTCTGGACCTCCAGGATGCATTCTTTCACGTCCCGATTCGTCTGTCTCACCAAGGATTCCTCCGCTTCAGAGCAGAGGGGTCCCTTTACGAGTTCCGGGCCATGCCCTTCAGCCTCTCTCTCTAGCTCCCAGGGTCTTCACCAAATGCATGGCAGTGGTGACAGCATTCCTGCGGCGCCGAAGGGTCCGGGTGTACCCCTACCTGGACGACTGGCTGATTACAGCCCCCTCCAGAGCGGAGGTGGAGCGGTCCAGAGATCTGGCCCTCTAGGTTTGCTCTCAGATTGGCCTCCTCATCAACGAGGCCAGGTTGGAACTCTTGCCGAAGCAGGTGATACTCTTCATTGGGGCAGAGCTCGACTCTCTCCGAGCCAGAGCTCGACTCCCGGTGGACAGGGCCAAGGTTCTTTCCTCCTTTGCCCAATCATTTCTGGTTGGGCAGTCGCGTCCTGCCCGGGACTTCCTGCGCCTCCTGGGCCTCATGGCGGCCTGCACCA
The DNA here is from genome assembly GCA_016271365.2 of Neoceratodus forsteri. Lineage (NCBI taxonomy): Eukaryota > Metazoa > Chordata > Ceratodontiformes > Ceratodontidae > Neoceratodus > Neoceratodus forsteri. The sequence continues at coordinate 581,079,751 of CM057454.1, forward strand.
GTGTGGTCCGCTGGGCCCGTTGGTACTTGCGTCCCCTTCAGTGGGGACTGGCCAGCCAGTGGTCACAACACTGCGATCCGTTTGACCAGCCTGTGACAGTGAAATGTGGAACGCTGTCCAGTGGTGGACCATTCCGGCACATCTGCAGGAGGGCATCCCGTTCGTCCGCCCCGAGCAGACGATCTCTCTATCGACCGATGCATCTCTGATGGGTTGGGATGCCCATCTGGGGGAGCACAGTGCGCATGGCCTCTGGTCCCCTCGGGAGTCCCAATGCCATATCAACCTGCTGGAGCTCCGAGCAGTCCGCCTTTGCTCCATTTCTATGGGGTCAAGTGGTTCAGGTCCAGATGGACAATACCACGACTATGTACTATCTGAATTGCCAGGGCAGGACGCGCTCTATGCTGTTATGCAAGGAAGCTCTCCGCATATGGTCCCTCGTGCGCAGCCTGGAGGCGGATCTCCTAGCCATTCACGTGGCAGGAACCTCCAACACCCTTGGCGATGCACTAAGCCAGATAGGAGCTGCGTCTCACGAGTGGTCTCTCCTGCCAGAGGTAGTGCAAGATCTGTTCTCCCACTGGGGCACGCCTCAGGTGGACCTGTTTGCCTCCAGGGAGAATGCGAAGCTGAGTTTATTCCATGCTCGCCCCCTCAGCAGGGCTCGCTGCAGGGGGATGCCTTCTCAACGCCGTGGACACCAGGCCTCTTCTGCGCCTTTCCCCCATTTCCCTTGATCCACAAGGTGCTTCTTGAGGCGAGGAGAGACAAGGCGCAGGTGATTTTGGTAGCCCCAGACTGGCCCCGCCAGTTCTGGTATCCAGATCTCCTCAGTGTCAGCTCCAGGCTCCCGAGGCAGCTTCCACCCCGCCCGGACCTGATCTGAGTCAACCAGGGAAAGGTATTGCATCCAGACCTTCAATCCCTGCACCTGACGGCCTGGTTCCTGAGTGGCTAGAGTTCCAGGCCTTGGATCTCTCCGACGAGGTCCTCAACGTCGTTGAGGCGTCCCGTAAGGAGTCGACCAGGAAATGCTATGCCTTCAACTGGAAGAGATTCTCCATTTGCTGTCAGGGGAGGGGCTTGGACCCTTCCGCCTGTCCCTTGGCAAGCATTCTGGACTATCTGTGGTCCCTTTCTCAGCAAGGGCTTCGGTCGACGACCCTTAAGGTGCACCTGGCAGCTATCTCTGCTTACCCGAGCGCGGGCAGGAAGCAGTCGATGATGTGGAAGGTGGTCGGTGCTTTTTCAAGGCCTTGACCACATTTCCCCTCGGTGTGAAACTCCACCTCCGTGGGATCTACTGCTGGTATTGGCCAAGCTCATGGGCAGGCCATTCGAACCGATGCACAGGTGCGATATCTCCCACCTGTCGTGGAAGACCGCCTTCTTGGTGGCTATCACGTCAGCCAGAAGGATGGGAGAGCTCCAGGCGCTTCCATTGAGTCTCCTTATCTGGTCTTCCACAGGGACAAGGTTGTCCTGCGCTCCCACCCGAAATTCCTTCCGAAGGTGGTGTCGAAGTTTCACCTTAACCAGGTGTTGACTTTGCCAGTGTTCTACCCCATTCACACCTCGGAGGCCGAATATAGGCTCCATACTTTGGACCCTAGACGAGCGCTCGCTTATTATAAGGAGTGGACGGCTGAAGTTTGGGGAGAGGTTCGCCAGCTGTTTGTCACCTATGCTGAAGCCGCACCTGGCAGAGTTGCAGCCAAGTGGACGATAAGCAGGTGGGTCACCTCCTGCATAGACCTCTGCTATAGGTTGGCGGGCATTGAGCCTCCCAGAGGGATAAGAGCTCATTCTACCCACCATACCACTGCATTAGTAGCTGCTTCCAGGGATGTCCCTATCCAGGATATCTGCAGGGCTGCTACCTGGAAGTCGGCACATACCTTTATTACTCACTGCCACATCGACCTTGAGTCACGCCGGGATGCTGGTTTTGGGGCCTCAGTTCTCCAGTCTCTATTTCCTAAGTAGGGAGTGTGCGCCTTGCCTCCCTCCTCCCGGAGAACTGCTAGGAGTCTGCCAATAAGTGTGGATTGAACAACATATCCATGTCCCTACAAATACAGGTTACTCACCTGTAACAGGAGATCTTACTTGAGAGGGCTCTTGCAGTAGAGTAATTACATATAGGACTGGCGTCGGCGGCAGGACCCACGAGAAAATTTCTAGCTAGCGGTCCTGGCGGGCCGTCCCGCATCAGGTGACGGCGTCGAGACGGTCGATAATAAAGGCGGTGCAGGCGCACGCCTTCCAGTTCTTTCCCCGTCAGCTCGTGCTTTGTACTCGTGGTGAGATTCACAAAGCTCAGTCCTGTTGCCTCGTCGGTTTCCGAAAGTATCAGTATTTTTGTATTTTCTTCGTCAGGTGAGCGTCGGTATATATCGTCCCCTTGCGAAAATAAGTGCGACTCGTCGCGGTGCCCAGCTGCCTCACAAAACGGTCCTCCATCTGCCTTTTGTTTAGGCCCAGACCACCGTCGACAAGTGTCCGCACTGCCTTCATTTCAACGCAGCCACCCGAGCGGCGCCAGCAGTCTCTAAAGCCCATCTCCTCAAAAAGAAGATGTCCACAATGGAGAAGGAGTTGAAGAAGCTTCGGCAGGCGTCAACCTCCCCTGAAGGGCACAAGAAGCGGGACAAAGAAAGGCACCGGGAGAAGGCCTCCTCCTCTGCAACTCCAGCTAGAGCCGCGGCCAAGGTAACGTCCCCTCCAGGGGATCGCCCAACGGCAGCCTCCAAGGCTTTGCAGGAGGCGTCGGCCCACCCGTCGGGTTCGCGTTCGAGCCCGCCAGGTGCCTACGGGCAAAAGGAGGCTTCTGCCCCCAGTAACACTGGAGGCTTGCGGCCTACTGGTGCGGGCGCCTCCCATATGCCGGACGTCGGCTCCTCCGACGTTCGCCGGGAAAAGCTAAGGCGTCCGACCCTTTAGGGCGGCGCGGCAATGTCCCCTGGACTGGCCTCTTCCATCCCGGCCCGCCTCCGGCGAGGACTCCGGCGTCTGACACCGAGTCCTCTGGCGTTAGCGGGAATCGGCCCCTAAACGCCGTCTGCTCCTCCGGCGTGCACCGGCCTGGAGCCTATGGCAGACCCTGCTCTGTCTGTCGTCCCAGGTTCCCTGCAGCCTTCGCTGCCGTCCAGGAGCCCGACCCCCGCCCCGCCCGGACCGTGGGGACTTTCCCCTCCGTCCCAGGCGAGGCTCAGGATGTTTTTCCGTCATCCAATCCCCCTCCTATACAGCAGGATCTGACGCCGGTCCCACGCCGGCCCTTCCAACACCGGCAGGGGATATTCCTCTCCCTTCGGGCCCTCCACCCCACAGGCCTATCACGGTTGATCCGCCCGTGGAGTTCCCTACTGGGTCGTCTGACCCAGCAGCTCCTCCGGTACCTGGATATCCGCCGTTTTATCTGACACCGGTTACCCGGGTCCACAGTATCCTGCGCTGACTCCTCTGCCGCTGTACCCGATGCCGCAATACCCAGCTCCGGTATTCCCTCAGCCGGGTTACAGATACTCTCCTTCGGTTTCATCTGTACAACTCCCCCCCGCCCCTAGGCCGCGGTGGATCTCCAGAGACTCTGGCCTCCTGGTGGGCTGAGCCAAGGCTCAGCTCACCAAGAAGTCGAGAAACCGTCTTCTGGCACGTGCCACCCGGCTCCCGTCGCCCCAGATGGCACCTCCCTCTCCACCTCCGGATTACCAGGCTTTGCCCTCGGGATCCAGAGAGGGGCAGGACACGCATCCAGGGATCCCCCTTAAGAAACCCGTTCCTCCCCTAGACGAGCTATAGAGTCTTACTCTGCTTCAAATTCCTTTTCTTCTTCTCTCTTGGACTCCTTGGATTCCTCCGATGGTTGCTCCAAGAAAGACGACGAGCCTCGCTCTCTGTCCAAGCCCCAGTCGGGGACTCTTCCGAAGGATCCTTCCTTCACGAAGTTGATCATGAAGATCCAGGAAGTCCATCAGTGGCATTCCTTAGAACCAGATCTTCAGCGGATTAAACTCGCCGAACATCTGAACTTGCCCCTTACGGCCCCTACTCTAGTGCCACCCTGGATCAAGCCTCATGCCCACCTTGTTTCCACCATTTGGAAACAACCGTCTGCTTTAGCCCCACTTCCTCGGAAGTCCAACAGGCTATACCAGGCTCCGGAGGGTATAGACTTTTTAGACTCTCACCCCCCTTGCAGACTCGGTTGTGAGTAGCTCCGCTCACGGCCAGTCCGCACACCCGATACATTCAAGCTCATCTCCCCCGGATAAGGAATCTCGCCTTCTGGATCAGTATAGAAGGAAGATCTACACTTCTTCCACACTGGGATCAGGGCCCTAAATTATGTAGCGCATATGGGGGATTACCAGAAGGCTGTCCTTACCCAGGCGGAATCCAAGATTGACTCCTTGCCTGACTCCCAAGTCAAGCAGGAGTTAGCCGACCTAGTCCGTTCTGCTCGTTTGACAAGTCGTCACATTCTGAGGACGACCTACGACACAGTGGACACTGCAGGACGGAGCTCTGCATTCGCCGTAAGTCTTCGGCATCACGCATGGCTCCGTGTGTCAGGTCTGGTCCTGGAGGTGCAGTCAGCAATCCAAGAAGCACCTTCCGGGGGTTCTGTGCTTTTCGGTGGTGATGTCAGGACATCATCACTGACCTGCAGGGAGAAGGGGCTGACCCGCCGTCTGTTGATTCAATGTACTGTCCCCATCCCAGCGAAGGCAGACCCTGGCTTGTCAGGCCCCAGCTGCCAGGCCCCGCCGCCCAAAAAAGCAGCGGGTGCCCCAGCTGTGGCGCTGCCTCACACCACCTGACTCCTTCCCTCTCCCACCACCTCCGGACGCCCCAGAGGAACCGGTAGGAGGGAGAGTCTCCCTTCACCTTCCAGGTTGGGAGAGGATAACATCGGATTCATGGGTGCTTCAGATCATAGCAGAGGAGCACTCCATAGAGTTTCTGCAGAAACCTCCACGTCATCCCCCTCTGAACTCCTCTTACGCAAGGGACCATCTTGCTTTGGTCAAGGAAGAAATTTCTGCTCTCCTCGTGAAGCAGGCCATAGAACCCGTCCCTCCTCACCTTCACGGGACGGGTTACTATTCCCATTTCTTTCTTGTACCAAAGAAAACTGGAGATCCCAGACCTATTCTCGATCTCAGCTCCCTGAACCTATATGTGGAATACAAGAGGTTCAGGATGCTCTCCCTTCTAACCCTCTTGCCCCTGCTTTGGCCGGGCCAGTGACTTTGTGCTCTGCTCTGGATATGCAGGATGCATACCTGCACATCTCCATTCGCCCTTCGCACCGAAAGTACCTCAGGTTTGCATTCCAGGGGGACCACTACCAATTCCGGGCTCTCCCTTTTGGTCTTTCCTCTGCTCCCTGAGTCTTTACCAAATGCCTGGCGGTGGTAGCGGCCCACCTGTGTACTTTGGGAGTTCAGGTTTTTCCCTACCTGGACAACTGGCTCCTGGCAGCCCCATCCAAGGAGGAACTCCTGCATTGTCTCTCCCTCACCCAGCTGGTTTTCACTGGCCTGGGTATCACCATCAACCATTCCAAGTCTTACCTGGATCCTTCCCAGAGACTCCAGTTCATCGGGGCAGTCCTCGATACGACAACATGCAGAACCTTCCTGCCTCCGGACAAGGGGGCTTCCCTTCAGTCCGAGATTTCCTTTCTATCGGAATGCAGGAAGGTTCCGGCAAGGTCAGTGCTCCGTCTACTGGGGCTTATGGCGGCTGCCATCCCGACGGTTCCACGCGTGCGCGCCTCCACATTAGGATCTCTCAGTGGACTCTCTGCTCCCAGTGGGATCAACTTGTAGATGACCTAGATCATCTGGTACTGATCTCCTCGCCGATAAGAGACTTGCAGTGGTGGATGGTTCGAGAGAACCTATTCCGGGGGATCCCCTTTTTTCATCCCCCCTCCCCCCCGCTCAGACTCTGACCACGGACGCATCAGACGAAGGTTGGGGAGCCCATCTGGGTCCTCACTGAACCCAGGGCTCATGGTCAAAATTGGAGTTAGCTCTCCACATCAATGTGCTCGAGCTTCGAGCAGTGCTGTATGCTCTCCAGGCCCTTCACCAATACATCCTTCCCGGTCACCTAGCCATCCAAACAGACAACGTGCGTGGTGTGGTACATCAACAAGCAGGGAGGGACTCTGTCCTGCCCGCTTTGCAGGGAAGCGATGAGGGTTTGGGAATGGGCAACTCTTCACAACCTTCACCTCACGGCGATCCATGTTCCAGGAGTTGACAGTGTCCTGGCAGACAAGCTAAGTCGTTCTTCGGCTCTGCCACACGAGTGGGAAGTGGACCAAAAAGTTCTAAAAAGCATCTTCCAGACTTGGGGGACTCCACAGATAGACCTGTTCGCCTCCTCCCAAAACGCAAAGCTTCCAATTTTTTGCTCGCTCGCGCCAGAGCCAGGCACTTTCTGGAGCGACGCTCTGTCTCTAAACTGGAAGGACAGATTCGTATATGTTTTTCCCCCCAGATTCCTCTGGTCCCTCGTGTTGCAGAAACTGGCATTGGAAGGAGCAAGAATGATTCTGATCACTCCTTTCTGGCCCAGGCAAATTTGGTTCTCTCTTCTGCAACAGTACTCAGCGGTTCCTCCTCTTCCTCTACCTTTATCTCGAGGATTGCTGACCCAGGATCAGGGGACCCTGGTCCATCCGGGACTCGAGTCTCTTCAACTTCATGCATGGCTCCTGCAGACCTAGCCCAGTCTCGCTTTGGCATCTCTCCTAAGGTGGCCAAGATTCTGGTGGAGGCTAGAAAACCCTCCACTAGGTCCACCTACGCTATGAAATGGAAAAGATTTTCCATTTGGTCTACCTCCAGGAACGTGGAGCCTTTCTCCTGTCCTGTGGCCATTCTGCTTGATTATCTGCATCATCTTTTCGACCTGGGTCTCAGTCACTCCTCTCTGAAAGTCCACATGGCGGCCATTTCAGCCTACCACGTCCCTTTCGCTGACAAGGCTTTTGCCCAATTGGAGGTATCCAAGACTTTTCTCAGAGGGGTCCTTCATCGTAGACCCCCTGTTCGGACTCCAGCTCCCTCCTGGGACTTGAACTTTGTTCTCGAGAAACCTACCCTTCCTCCCTTTGAACCTTCGGCTTCTGCAGACTTGAAGTTCTTATCATGGAAGACTCTCTTCTTGGTGGCCATTACTTCTGCTCGCAGAATTTCCGAGCTCCAGGCCCTTATGTGTAAAATCCCTTATCTGATCTTTCACAAAGAAAGAGTAGCTCTTTGCACGAACCCCAAGTTCTAGGGACATGGATATGTTGTTCATCCACACTCATTGGAAGGTATCCTTGCCGCTTTAAATCTTGCCGGAAGGTCTTCAAGCTTGCTCCTCCCACCCACCCGGGTGGTATAACTCTCGGCTCCGCCCCATGACGCCAGATCTTCCTTACCGCTTGGAAGCTCAGGTTCCCTCCTTAACGCTCTGCGTTAGAGACTGGTTCCTATTTCTCCGTTTGCGGATTTAAAAATAAATTTTGCAAAAGACTTCAGTCTTCTATCCCTCGCGGCTGCGATGGACAAATCGACTCCCGGATTTCGGAGATGCCCATGCGGGTCAGAAGATGTCTCGGACGGATCCACACTGCGTGTGTCTACTGTTAGGCCTTGAGCACGACCCGCGGGCTTGCGACCTGTGCTCATCTTTCCCGACCTCGTCCTCGAAGACCGTGCTGCCCGATTGCAACTGGGCGTCCGAAGCGTTCCCTCGGTGAAGTCAAGGAGGCCGGTTGGCGGTGTCCCCCGGCGGGCTCGGCGGATCAGCTCGGCGGATGGTCGCCCTCGAAGGAGGCGGCGGCGCCGTATCTTCCTCGGCGGCATTTATCCCTGCTCTCTGGGTTCTTCCTACCGGCTTCTTTTAAGGGCTTTGTCTGTCCTCTCCACTAAGGGAGAAGGGCCTGCGTCTGCTGGACCTTATTCTCGGTCCAAAAGAGGGACGGGGTAGAATCCCTCCGTCGGCGCTCTTGGGGGCGGAAGGTCCCTCTCCCGGGCCGTCGACCGTCGGCTTGATCCGACCGCTCGGCTTGACCACTGGCCTCCGGTGTCCCCGTCAGGTCAGTTGACCGAGACTCCCACCGATGAAGTCGAGATTTTCTCGACCCATTGACGAGCTTGCGCCTTTAGCAGCTGATTCCCTCTCCCGGTTCCCGGGAGGAGTTGAGGATCCGTGGGCTCGCCTGTGCCTCGGTTCCGAGCCCTCGGATGGACCATCCGAGCGAAGGAGTGCGGTTCGGCCGACACCTCCCGCACCGACCTGGAAATTCCGGGACTCTCGGTCTCGGTCTCGGACCTCTTCGCGGTCCAGCCGATCCCACCGTCATAGGCGGTCTCGGCACCGCGGTAAGCGGTGTCGCCGCTCGTCCTCGTCCTCCTCCTCGGATGAGGGGAGGCTCCGGCGTAAATTACGTCGGCGGTACGAGGACCTTATGTTGCAGCAGCTCCTCCTGGCCGGGAGTAAGCCGACCCCGTCGCCTTCCCAGCCATTAAGTGGCTGTCACCGGGCGGCCGACCACCCTCGACTTATCCGAGGCCTATACAGGCGGTTGTTCGGCCAAAACCAGCTGCTCCACCGATTCGGTGGAACCTCCGCCTCCACAGCCACCAATTGGGGCTCCGACCAAGGATTCTCGGTCGGCTAAGGGTCTACCCATCGGCTGTCAGTTACCCTCACTCCCGACCGACCTCGGCAGGTGAAGGGTGGCTCAGGCCAGAGGCAGCTCTTCGAGGACTCTTCCGAGTCGAAGATGATTCCCTCCTTTTCTCAAGCGACTGGACTTGGAGTCTTCAGGAGGTCAGTCAATGGGCGATAGCCAGTCGTCCTTCTAGGACTTCTTGGCTCATCTCGGAGTCCACGGGATGGAGCTCGAACCCGTTTCAAAGCGGGCCAGGTATCCCCTCACGGAGATTCTGGACCGAGGATTCTCCGGCGGAGGCCTTTCCGGTGGCCGAGGCCATAGTGGGTCCGGCACTGGAGCTTTGCAGCGCCCTGCTTCCTGCCCTCGCCTTCGGCCAGGATGGCCGGAAGTATCGGTCCCTACCGGTTCCTTGTCCGGTTTTGAACACCCTCTGCTGAGGGTTGGTTACCGACAGCGTTTTCCGGCGCCCGGCTGCGAGAGGATGTGGACAAACCTCCTGACAAGGAGTCAAGAAATTGGACTATGTCGGGCGAAAAGTCTACGCTGCGTCCTCTCTCGGCCTTCGTCAGGCCAGTTCGGCCGTCCTCATGGCACATTTTTCTCATGCCCTGTTGGGCTCCCTGGATGAGGTCATCCCTCATCTTCCCGCCGATCTGCAGACTACGGTTAAGCAGGTGCGGGACCAGGGCAGGGCAGTGGCCAAACAGCAGCTCCAGACTGCTTTGGATATAGGGGACTCGTGCCAGATCGGTGGCGGCCACAGTGGCTATGCATCGGCGGGCTTGGCTGAGGATATCCACCTTTCCTCGGATACCCAGCACAAGTTGGCGGATGTTCCCTTTTTGGGGACTGACCTCTTCGGCCCTGGGGTGGAAGGTCACCTGCAGAGGATCGACAAGTCCAATGCTACCTTGGACTCTGTCTCTTCCGCTCAGAAGGACAAAGGCCGCAAACCACAGCCTAAGCCCTTTCGTCCTTCTGGCCTCTGCGCCCGGCCCAACAACGTCAGGGCCAGCAGGCTCGGCCTTGGCATCCCAAACCCAAGCCGCCGGCTTCCTCTAACAGGAGGCAGGGAGGAAAAGGCCCAGGAGGTCCCTCGGCCGGTCCCTCCTCCAAGCCTGCCCAGTGACGGGCTGAGGGGTGTCGCCCCCATTCCGTCCACCTTACCCTGGGTCCCCCGTGAGGCAGCTCCCGCACTTCCGTTCCGCCTGGTCCGCTGTTTCCACGGACAGGTGGGTCTTGGAGGTGGTGGGAAGAGGCCTGCCTCTGGAATCGAGCAGGCACCACCTTCAGAGCCGTCGCCCTCGGAGAGCTCGGGATCCCAGCCTCACTGGCGGCTCGTCGAGCCGACACCTCTCCTCCTCCAGAAGGAGGTGATAAGAGGTGGTGGACCCTCCTTCAGACCCAGGGTTCGTGTCCAGGTACTTCCTGGTTCCGAGACGGACGGGGGACTGGCGCCCCATTCTCAACTTACACGACCTAAATAAGTTCCTAAGGTCTCGAACCTTCAGGATGGTCACTCTGGCTCAGATAATACCATCCTTGGAGCGGCGTGTGGTTCTGCTCTCTGGACTTGCAGGCCAGCGTTTTTCACGTCCCTATCCGTCCGTCTCACTGCAGAGATTCCTTCGCTTCCGGCGGAAGGATCCCTCTTCGAGTTCAAGCCATGCCCTTGGCTTGTCTCCAGCTCCCAGGGTCTTCACCAAATGCATGGCAGTGGTGACAGCATTCCCTTGGCGCCAGGTCCGGTGTACCCTTACCTGGACGATTGGCTGATAGCAGCTCCTCCAGGAAGGAGGCGGAGTGGTCCAGAGATCTGGCCCTCCAGGTCTGCTCTCAACTGGGCCTCCTTATCAGCAGGCCAAGTCGAACTCGAGCAAGCAGGTGATTCTATTCATCAGGCGCAGCTCGACTCTCTTCGAGCCAGGCGCGGCTCCCGGCGGACAGGGCGAGGTTCTTTCCTCCTTTGCCCGATCATTTCTGGTTGGGCAATTAAGCCCTGCCGGGACTTCCTCGCCTCCTGGGTCTCATGGTGGCCTGCACCAGCGTGGTCCGTTGGGCCCGCTGGAACATGCGTCCCCTTCAGTGGGGACTGGCCAGCCAGTGGTCACAACGCTGCGATCCTTTGGACCAGCTTGTGTCGGTGACACAGGGGATGTGGAGCGCTCTCCAGTGGTGGACGTTCCAGATCATTTGCAGGAGGGCATCCGTTCGTCCGCCTGAGCCGGCGGTCTCTCTTCGACCGATGCCTCTCTGATGGGTTGGGGTGCCCATCTGGGGAACACCGGGCTCATGGCCTCTGGTCCCACGGGAGTCCCATGCCACATCAACCTGCTGGAGCTCCGGCGGTCCGCCTAGCTCTCACCGCCTTTGCTCCGTTCCTCCGGGGTCAAGTGGTCCGAGTCCAGGCCGGACAATACCACGACCATGTACTATCTAAACCGCCAGGCGGGGCCAGCGCTCCATGCTTCTATGCAAGGAAGCTCTCCGCATTTGGTCACTCGTCGCAGCCTGGGGCGGATCTCCCTAGCCATTCACGTGGCAGGAGCCTCCAACACCCTGGCCGATGCCCTGGGCGGATAGGGGCTGCATCCCACGTGGTCTCTCCTGCGGAGGTAGTACAGCATCTGTTCTCCCATTGGGGCACACCTCAGGTGGACCTGTTTGCCTCCAGGAGAGCAGGCTGAGTCTGTTCCATGCCCGCCCCCTCAGCGGGGCTCGCTGCAGGGGATGCCATCTCGAGGCAGTGGACCCGGGCCTCTTTCGCCTTTCCCCATTTCCCTTGATCCACAAGGTGCTTCTCAAGGCGAGGAGGGACAAGGCGCAGGTGATTCTGATAGCCCCAGACTGGCCTCGCCAGTTCTGGTACCCAGATCTCCTCAGTCTCAGCTCCAGGACTCCGGCAGCTTCCAGCTCGCCCGGACCTGCTCTCAGTCAATCAGGGAAGGTGTTCCATCCGGACCTTCAATCCCTGCACCTGACGGCCTGGTTCCTGGCGGCTAGAGTTCCAGGCCTTGGGTCTTTCCAGGGGTCCTCAATGTAGTTAGGCGTCCGTAAGTCGACCAGAAAATGCTATGCCTTCAAATGGAAAAGGTTTTCCATTTGGTGTCAGGGCAAGGGCTTGGACCCTTCCTCCTGTTCCTTGGCAAGCATCTTGAACTATTTATGGTCCCTTTCTAGTCAAGGGCTTAGGTCGACGACCCTAAGGGTGCACCTGGCAGCCATCTCTGCTTACCGGGCGGGCGGGAAGCAGTCGGTGGCGCAGGAGAAGGTGGTCTGGCGCTTTTTCAAAGGCCTTGATCACATTTCCCCTCCAATGCGGGAACCCCCACCTCCGTGGGATCTACTGCTGGTACTGGCAAAGCTCATGGGCAAGCCATTCGAACCTATGCACAGGTGTGCTCTCTCTCACCTGTCGTGGAAGACCGCCTTCTTGGTGGCTATCCGTCCAGCCAGAAGGATGGGAGAGCTCCAGGCGCTCATCGAGTCTCCTTACCTGGTCTTCCACAGGGACAAAGGTTGTCCCTGCCTTCCCCACCGAAATTCCTTCCGAAGGTGGTGTCGGAGTTTCACCTTAACCAGGTGTTGACTCTGCGGTGTTCTACCCCAATCACACCTCGGAGGCCGAATATGGGCTCCATACTCCTGGACCCTAGAAGAGCGCTCGCTTATTATAAGGAGCCCTTACGGCTGGGAGTCGGGGAGAGGTTAAGCCAGCTGTTTTCATCTCGCTGAAACCGCATCTGGCAGACCTGCAGCCAAGCGGACGATAAGCAGGTGGGTAACCTCCTGCATAGATCTGCTATAAGTTGGCGGGCATGGAGCCTCCCAGAGGATAAGAGCTCATTCTACCGCCATACTGCTGTAGGTGGCTGCTTCCAGGGACGTCCCTATCCAGGAAATCTGCAGGGCTGCTACCTGGAAGTCAGCAAACACCTTCATTACCCATTACCACATCGACCTTGAGTCACGCCGGGATGCTGGTTTTGGGGCCTCGGTTCTCAGTCTCTCTTTCCCAAGTAAGTATTGGGGGTGTCGTCTTGCCTCCCTCCTCCGGAGAACTGCTAGAGAGTCTGCCAATGAGTGTGGATGAACAACATATCCATGTCCCTAGAAATACAGGTTACTCACCTGTAACAGGAGTTCTAGGAATGGTATATGTTGTTCATCCTAATTTCCCTCCCGACCTCCCGGCTTCGACGCACAACCTGAGCTTCCAGCGGGCCAGATCTGGCGTCATGGGGCGGAGCCAAGAGTTATACCACCCGGGTGGGTGGGAGGAGCAAGCTTGAAGACCTTCCGGCAAGATTTAAAGCGGCAAGGATACCTGCCAGTGAGTGTGGATGAACAACATATACCATTCCTAGAACTCCTGTTACAGGTGAGTAACCTGTATTTTCTCCCAAAAGTGGTAGCGGAGTCTACCTTAAATCAGTCTATTGAGTTACCTGCCTTTTTCACGCAGTATTCCAACCAAGGAGAATACTTGCTCCATACCATGGACGTCCACAGGATTCTGAGATACTACACCGATAGGACGAAGGATCTCAGAAAGACTGATCAGTTGTTAGTCTCTCTTTTGCTCACAAAGAGAAGACAATGCTGTTTCAAGCAATGCCTATCAAAGTGGTTGGCTCATTGCATCACTTTCTGTGTGCAAGTACAACAAGACCCTTTCGGGTCAAGTCAGAGGTCACTCGACTCGCGGAGTAGCAGCCTCTGCGGCTTGTTTCAAGAATGTGTCTGCGGCAGACATTTGCACTGCCGCCACCTGGACTTCCGTCCATACCTTTACGAAACATTACAGTTTGGACATCGCCTCTCGCCGTAGAGCAGGCTTCAGGTTAGCGGTCTTGCAAGGCCTCCTGTCTTGAGGTTTGCAAGGCTTTTACTTCTTCTTGGAGTAGTTCCTCCTCCCGGTGCCTTTCATTTGTTCCAGACTGTCTGGGATTCTGTCCTATGTGTAATTACCTACTGCAAGAGCCCTCTCGAAGTAAGATAGTGCAGTTACATAAGAACTTACCGTAACAGTAGATCTTCGAGAGAGGCTCTTGCAGTAGGTAATACCTTTCCGCCCTCCACCCCCCTAGGCTTTTTCAGCTCCTTTTCCATTCAGGGAAATATCTGCTTCTCTCTCGTCCAGGCCTTCCGGGCCTGTGGTGGGAAAGAACTGGAAGGCGGGAGTCTGGGACCGCCCCTTTATACCAACGTCTGTCACCTGATGTGGGGGCGGTCCCTGCCAGGGACTGCTAGCTAGAAATTTTTCCTTGGGGTCCTGCCACCTGCCGACGTCAGTCCTATATGTAATTACCTACTGCAAGAGCCTCTCTCGAATATCTACTTTTACGATAAGTTGTTACATAACTGCACTTTGTAGGAATGGTATATGTTGTTCATCCACACGACCCACCCGACCTCCCCAGCTTTGACGCACAACCTGGCTGCCAGCGGGCTAGATCTGGCGTCATGGTGCGGAGCCGAGAGTTTTACCACTCGGGTGGGTGGGAGGAGCCAGCTTGAAGACTTTCCGGCAACAATTAAAGCGGCAAGGAACCTGCCAGTAAGTGTGGATGAACAACATATACCATTCCTAGAACTCCTGTTATAGGTGAGTAACCTGTATTTCTCTTCTACCCTGGGTATTGGGGCCCTGCACTGTGTCACATATTGGGGACTTTCAGAAGACCATCCTTAGTTAGGTGGAATCCAAATTGGACTCCCTTCCTGATTCTAAGACTAAGCAGGAAGTGGCAGATCTTGTCCGTTCTGCATGTTCGGCCAGTCAGCACATGCTTCGTGCCACTTACGATGCAGTGGACACAGCGGGAAGGAGCGCAGCTTTCGCCGTAAGCTTACAGTGTCATGCCTAGCTCCACATGTCAGGATTGGTCACTGAAGTACAATCCGCTATCCAGGATGCTCCCTTCAGGGGTTCGGTGCTGTTTGGGGGTGATGGCAGGGACATCATTACCGACCTGCAGGAGAAGGGCACTGCACTGAAGTCTTCGACTCTATGTACAGGCCCCCTCAGGGGCAGCGGTGTCCGTTTCGTAGATGGAACCGACAAAAAACAAAACCACAGGGCAAAAAAGACGCGGGAGCCTCGGCTGCTGTGCTGCCCCTCACCTCCTGACTCCCCGCCTCTCCCACTGTCTCTGGAGGTTCCAGAGGAACCGGTAGGTAGGAGATTCTCCTTCCACCTGCCGGGTTGGGAGAGGATAATGTCAGATGCTTGGGTGCTCCAGTTGATATCAGCAGGACACCCAATAGAGTTTCTACAGAAACCACCCCGAAGACCGTCCCCCCAGTCATGTTACTCCCTGCAACATCTTCCTGTGGTCCTAGAGGAAATCACCTCCCTTCTCTTGAAGGCAGCGATGGAACCAGTCCCCAACCGTCTTTTGGGGGGCAGGTTACTATTCCCATTTCTTCCTAGTTCCAAAGAAGACTGGAGATGCGAGGCCTATCTTAGACCTCATTTCCCTGAACATGTTCATGAAGTACAAATGCTTCAGAAGGTTCTCTTTGCAGAGCCTTCTACCGCTTCTTTGGCAGGGACAGTGGCTGTGTTCTTTGGACATGCAGGATGCCTACCTGCATATCCTCTTCCCACCGCAGATTCCTTCATTTTTGCTTTCAGGGGGACCACTACCAATTCAAGGCCCTCCCATTTGGTCTTTCCTCGACCCCGAGTATTTACCAAATGCCTGTCTGTGGTAGCAGCCCACCTGCGTACCCAAGGACTTCGGGTATTCCCGTACCTGGATGATTGGCTCCTGGCGGCCTTGTCCAGGGAGGAACTCCTGCACTCTTTCCCTTACCCTGCAGGTGTTTGCCAGCCTGGGTATCACCACCAACCAGGCAAAGTCCCATTTGGCCCCTTGCCAACGCCTCCAGTTTATAGGGGCGATTCTGGACACGACCATCGGCAAAGCCTTTTTCCTCCAACCAGGGTGGACGCCCTTCAGACTCAGGCTCGTCTTTTGTCCAGCAACAGGAGGGTCAGAGCCAGGTCAGTCCTTCGCCTCCTCTGGCTAATAGCAGCTGCCATTGTGACAGTCCCACGTGCTCGGCTCCGTATGAGGATCTCTCAGTGGACATTTCAGTCTCAATGGGACCAAACCCATGACAATCTAGACCAAGAGGTGCTAGTTTCCGATCCCATGATAGGGATTCACAGTGGTGGATGGCGCAGGAGAATCTATTCCTGGGAGTTCACTTCAGTATCAAACCCCCCTCCCAGACGTTGATGACAGATGCGTCAGGAGAAGGCTGGGGAGCCCATCTCGGGTCTCACAGGACTCAGGGCAGCTGGTCCAAGTTCGAACAAAACCTGCACATAAATGTGCTCGAACTGAGAGCAGTCCTTTGTGCCCTTCGGGCTCTTCACTCCATTATCCTTCCCGGTCATCTCCTCATACAAACAGACAACATGTGCATAGTCTGGTATCTCAACAAGCAGGGAGGAACACACTCCTACCCTCTGTGCTGGGAAGCAATGAGGGTCTGGCTTTGGGCAACCCAGCATCACCTTCACTTGACCGTGATTCATGTTCTGGGAGTGGAAAACACGCTGGCAGACTGACTCAGTCGGTCCTCAGCCAGGTGTCACAAATGGGAATTGGATCAAGAAATTGTAAATGACATCTTTCAGTGATGGGGCACACCTCAGACAGACCTTTTCGCTTCTCCCCAAAATGCAAAACCTCCCGCCTTCTGCTTACTCGCGCCAGGACGAGGCATTTTCTGGCGGGATGCTCTGTCTCTCGCTTGGAGGGACAGATTTGTTTATGCCTTCTCTCCTCTTCCTTTAGTTGCGAGGGTCCTGGACAAACTCGTATCGGAGGGAGCTCGAATGATTCTCATCGCTTCCTTCTGGCCCAGGCAAGTTTGGTTCGCTCTTCTGCAACAGTTTTCAGAGGAACCTCCACATCTTACTTCCGAGAGGATCCCTACAGTAGGTCATCACATATAGGACTGGTGCCACCTGGCGTCGGGCTGCATGGCAGACTTTTCTAGCAATACCTGACGGGGGACCATCCACCCGACGTCACGAGACTGACATCAGCGTGACAATATATAGTGAGCGGTCCCCACACCCGCCCTCCAGTTCTCTACCACCGTCGCCTCTTGCCAGTCGCTCTACAGACTTCCATTAGTGATCGTCGTGAAAGTTCATTGCATCAGTTATCCCTCGCTGCTTTACTTCTCACAGATTTTTGTGTCTTCATTGATGTCTTCTCCTAAGAAGTGCTTGTCCTGTGACACCCAGATCCTGCTCAAAGACTGTCACCCAAAGTGCGTTCTCTGCGTAGGCCCAGACCATCCAGTCTCCTTCTGCCCTGAGTGCCAATCCTTCAATCAGGCCACAAAGAAGAGACAGCAGGCTTTGGAGGCCCACTTACTCAAAGCCCGCCTAGCTTCTCTAGAGAAGAAAATGGATTGTCTCTGGGACTCGTCCAAAAAATCTTCCCCTTCAAAAAAACATAAGTAGTAGTAGGGAGCGGGATCACTCCGCAGACGACGTTAGGCCCTCGAAGAGCAAGGCCCAGCTGCCGCCCAGGAAACCAGATGGTAAGTCAGACAAAACTTCAGCGGATAAGTCGTCCATCGGCTCCTCCAGCGACTGTGCCGCCTCGGTCGATAAATCTTCTCCCAGCTCCTCCGGGGACTGCACGGTGGCCGGTAAGTTGGCTCACCCAGCTGGGGGCAGTCGGCCGGAGGTTACACCCCTGACTGGCCGACCCCGCCCGCTAAGCCGGCCATCCCTGATGACCGCACGGGCTCAGTCCCCCTGTCTGGGCATAACGGCACCTCACCTGATGTCTGGGCAGGACCAGAGGGAGAAAGCCCCTCTTCCTGCGCCTTCCTTGCCTGTGTCCTCTCATTCTCCAGCGGACACGTCCGGCGATGGCAACAGAGACCCCACCGAGCCTGTCAATGTAGTGGGTTCCTCTTCGCGCTCCCCTGCTGGGGTCCAGGTGAAGGAGGCTCCTCCTCGGTCTACTGGCCTTTCTGTGGAGGCCCCTCCCCCACCTTCCGGCGGGCTGCTGGTGCCTTCTCTGACGCCGGTGATCTCAACGACAGTCCCTCAGCCAGGACCAGCCATCCGGCCTTTACTTTTGGCCTCGACACTGGATTCGACCCAGATGCCAGGGCACCTTCATCCGGTTCTGAAGCCAGCCCCTCCGACGCCGGATCCCCTTCTGGCACCAGATCGGGTAGCATCGGTGCTGACTTCAGTCCCTCTGACGTGGGCTATCCCAACGCTGGACCCTCCTCTGATTTATACAATGGCCGGTCTGACGTGGGTTCCCCCGACGTCTGGTCTGATAGGGGTTATATTAGGTATCCCGATGCGTGCATTATTAGAGCCTCCAGCGCCCTCTAGCACACCTCCCCCTCCCATTTTCCATCTACCTCGCCTGTCGAGCACTGGGTATTGTCTGTGGGAGGGGTGGGCATAGTGGGGGTCGTGGACGTAGGGCTTAATGAACTTGACCTCTCACATAGGGGTGGTTAAGCTCAGAGGACTCCTGGGGTGAAATGGAGCCTAGAACATGGTTCTCCATGCCTGGTCTCCATACCCAAGGGCTCTTCCTATTTGGATGGGCAAGTAGTCTGGACGGCTTCAGATCCCTGTCCAACTCGGGCGGTGTTGTGCAGTGCCAGATCTGTTAAAAACAAATCAGTTATTATTTCTGATTTTGTTGAGACAGCAAATCTGGCTTGCATCACTGAGACCTGGCTGGATGGAAATGCCGGCCCTATTCTGGAGGCGACGGTTCCAGCTGGGTACTCGGTGATTCACTGCCCGAGATTGGATCGTTTTGGGGGGGGGGGGGTAGCAGTCTGTTTTTAAGACCAGCTTGGGGCTCACGAGTGTACCAGTTGAGGAGGCTGAATCCTTTGAGTGTACCGTTGTGGCTGGTGTGGGTTGCAGGATAGCTCTCGTCTACCGTCCACTAGGAGACAAGAGACGATTCCTGTAGGAAGTGGCAGACTTCATCGCCGATATGACATTGGAGTTGCCCAGACTGATGGTTCTGGGTGACTTCAATGCCTGGGTCGATAACGAACTTTCTGCCTTTGCTCAGCACTTCCTCCAGTTGATGACATCACTGGGCCTTACACAGATTGTTTCTTCGGCCACACATACTCACGGTCACTCCTTGGATTTGGTTTTTCTCCTGGGGATTGAGGCCTCTGATTTGGTGGTGGAACCTGTCAGTTGGTTCGATCACTACACTGTGAGCTTCAATTTTTGTGCTCCCCTTCGTAGGTCTGCCCCTGTGGAGATGGTTCGATACCGCCCTTTATGGGATGTATGCCCTGAAGACCTGATGGCGGTGTTGAACTGCTCAGAGTTTCCGACTGCCAGCTTGGGTCCAGAGGCTATGGTTTTGGCCTATAACCAGGCCATTTCCTTGGCCCTGGACTCAACAGCTCCTGTCCGTGTTCGTCCCACCTCTCTTCGCCCTCGGGCTCCATGGTTTGATGGGTCCCTGAGGGAATTGCGACGTGTGGGACGACGGTTAGAGCGCCGTTGGAAGAAATCTGCTCTGAATGCTGACTGCCTTAGTTTGAAGGAGCATTATCAGCTCTACCAATCAGAGATCTCCCATAAGAAGGCAGAATTCCTGTCCAGGAAGATCTGTCGCTCGGAATCGACCGGCTCAGTTCCTTCAGAACTGTGGACAGGCTGTGCAACCCAGCCTGTCTCCAGCTCCGTCGAGCTTTTTCACAAAAGGAGTGTGATGAGATCGCTTTATTCTTTGTGAATAAGGCTGCCAACATCGGATCCGAGATCCTTCCAGCACACTCTAAGGGGGAAGCTTCTAGTCGGCGTTTTGTCGCAGAATCCTCTGTCCCCTGGTGTTCCTTCGACCAGCTGACATTCAGTGATATTATGCGGATCGTCAAGGGGATGCGCCCTACGTGCTGTAGTTTAGATCCGGGCCCCACCTCCCTAATTTTGGGTTGTGTTGAGATCATTGGCCCGGTTCTGGCTCAAATAATCTGGTGCTCCCTGGAATTGGGTGAGTTTCCGAGCTCCCTCAAGGAAGCTGTGGTGACTCCCCTTTTGAAGAAGGCTTCTTTGGACCCAGATATTTTTTCCAACTACAGACCTATCTCTAACCTTCCCTTTTTTGGGAAGGTTATTGAGAAGGTAGCGGCAAACCAGCTGGAGGACCACTTGACCATCCATAATATCTATGAACCTCTCCAGTCCGGTTTTCGTAAGAGGCATAGTACTGAGACTGCTCTGGTTCGGGTGCTCAATGATCTCTTGATGGCGAGAGATCAGAGGAACCGCTCTATCTTGGTCCTCCTTGATCTCTCTTCAGCCTTTGACACTGTGGACCATGGGGTTTTGCTCGAACTTCTGGAGTCCTTCTGTGGACTGTTTTGTACAGTGCTCAGATGGTTTTCTTCTTTTCTATCTGGGAGAACACAGAGAGTTGTGTCGGGGATTTTTCCCTCCGATCCTTTCCCTCTGCAATGTGGTGTTCCCCAGGGTTCGGTGCTTTCCCCCATGTTGTTTGCAGTGTATATGCTGCCCCTCGGAGACATTGTAAGAAAGTATGGGCTGAGGTTTCACTGCTATGCTGATGATACCCAGCTCTACCTTTCTTTTGCCCCCGACCAGGTTAGTGCTCTCTCAGTATTTAATAGCTGCCTCGCTGAAATCCAGGACTGGATGAATCTGAGCTGGTTAAAGTTGAATGCCGGTAAGACTGAGGTTTTGGTTGTGGACCCGGGTCGTGGGTCAGGGGGGTTGGGGTCTGGTCAGCCCTCTGGCGTATTGCTGGGGGGAGATCCGATCCTTACCTCCGAACGGGTGCATAACCTTGGAGTGGTACTTGACGACGGGCTGACTCTTCGTCATCAGGTGTCAGCAGTTGTCAAGTCCGCATTTTACCATCTTAGGAATATCGCCAGGGTGAAACACCTTGTTCCGTCCAGCGATTTACCCGTATTAGTCCATGCCTTCATGACATCTCGCCTTGATTATTGCAACTCCCTTTACCTGGGGCTGATATCTGCCACTTGCAGCTAGTGCAGAACGCTGCAGCAAGGTTAATGACGGGTAACTCGAAGGACACATATTACTCCTGTGCTGCGCGATCTGCACTGGCTGCCTATACAGTGGCAGATCACCTTTAAAGTAGGTCTTTTGACCTTCAAAGCCCTGCATGGACTCGGTCCTGACTATTTGAAGAGCTTCTGATTCCTTACCACCCTGTCGACAGCTCCGTTCAACCGGCGAGGGGTTGCTAGAGTTCGAGGTTATATTGAAATCTTCTGGGGCTAGGGCTTTTGGGTTTGTGGCTCCAACCCTCTGGAACTCTCTGCCTCGCCGGCTTAGAGAATGCACGACCATGGAGGCCTTTAAGCATGATTTCAAGACTTTTTTATGGAACAGAGCTTTTGGGGATTGATGCTGTTATTAACTGTTGTTTTTGTATGTATATTCTGATTTTATGATTGATTTGTACAGCGCCTTGGTACTTGAAAGGTGCTAAATAAATAAAGTTTTATTATTATTTATTATTATTATTATACCCGACCCCGAACTGTCCCCCATTACCCATTCGGGTATCCTGGGGATCCTTACCTGGGGGATTCCATCCCTAATTGGAGTCATTTGGGACAGTTCTACTTGGGATTTAGCCGTTATTCCCACTACATGGGACCCCAGGCTTATTAGCCCCACCAGTCGCTCCTCCACCCCACCCCCGGCCCCAAACGGCCCCACCTTCCCCTTCTCCGGTTGTCCCAGATTTCAGGACCTTGATATAGTCTTGGTGGCAGGGGACCAGTTCGGAGCTGGTCTCGGACCTGGAAACTAGACTCCTACAACCGCAGCTTCCTAGGTCCCCTTCCCCGAGCAGCTCGCTTACCACCGTCCACATCTCAGGGAAGACTCGGCAGGACGTTTCCCTTCCAGATCACAGACATCGTCCGGTCAAGGAGGCAGTTGATGACAGTTCAGACAGGAGAGAAGATTCCTCAGAGGAGGAGGTCCTGGAGGACCCCGAGGAACCGAAAGGTAAGGCCTCACCGAAATCCCCACCGGAGGACTCGTCCTTCTCAGACCTCTTGAGGGCCTTGAGAGACTACTTCGATTGGGAGTCAGAGGAACAGGATCCAATGAGGCAGAGACTCGCAGAACACCTGGACTTGGAGTCTCTGTCTCCTATACCTGTTCCCCCATGGATGGCCCTCTCATCAAGACCTCACCATGACCATCTGGCAAATGCCTCAGTCTATCCCAGCTGTCCCCAAGTGGGCGGACAGACTCTACTGGGTGCCGAAGGATGCCCCTTTCTTAAAGTCTCATCCTAAGGCTGACTCTGTGGTCATCTCAGCGGCTTGTGATCGCTCCTCTGTTCCCAAGCACATGAGCACTACACCTCCGGACAAAGAGTCAAGGCAAATGGACCAGTTCGCAAAAAAGATCTACTCTTCGACCTTGTGCACTCTTCGGTCCCTCAGTTACATGGCCCATGTGGTGTCCCATCAAAAGGCGACTATGGCCAGGTTGGAGGCGAAGGTCCAGTCTGTGGATCCTTCACCTTTAAAGGAGGAACTTGCCAAGGATCTCCACCTCTTCAAGATCTCCTGCAGGCATGCTTTACAGGTCACTTATGATTCTGTCGATTCCGTGGCCCATTCCTTGGCAACTGCCGTTGCCCTTAGATGGCACTCCTGGCTTCACATCTCCAGTCTCGCAAACGAGGTTTAGTTGGCGATACAGGACACCCTTTTTAGGGGCTCGGTCCTTTTTGGTGGGGACACCAAGGATATCATAACAGACCTACAGGACAAGGGAGTTGCTCTTTGGTCTGTTAGATTTGTATACCAATCAGGCTTTCAGCAGCAGCAGCGGCAGCCCTTTCAGAAAAAGACCTGGAGGCAGAGAAAGAACGCTCAGGTGCACGCCAAGGGAAGCGTAAGGCCACGGTTACAGCCACCCCTCCTGCCTCCAAAAGTCAGAGACTTTCAGGAGGTCCTCCTCCTGAACATCCACCACTTCTTGACTCCCCGGCCTCACTGCCTCCTCAGTCTTGCGACAGGGAGCAGGTGGGGGGGTTCGCCCACCACACGCAGGAGTGGAGGGCGATCACCTCCGACGAATGGGTCTTGCAGCTAGTGTCCATCGGACACACCATAGAGCTGCTAGAGTTTCCTCCAGAAAATTCTCCTCAGAAGTCCTCATACTCTCGGGACCAAGCTATTCTCGTTCGCGCGGAGGTAAATTCGCTCTTGCTCAAAGAAGCGATCGAGCATGTCCCCTCAGGGGGAAGGGGATTTTACTCCCATATTTTCTTGGTTCCAAAAAAGACTGGGGACTTCAGACCCATACTCTAGCTAAGCCAGCTCAATCAGTTTGTCGAGTACAAGAAATTTCGAATGCTGACACTCCAGGGCCTCCTCCCTCTCGTCATGGAGAACCACTGGCTCTGTGCCCTGGATATGCAGGATGCCTACCTGCACATTCCTGTTTTCCCCAGCAACCGCCGATTCATGTGTTTCCGCTTCCAAGAGGAACACTTCCAGTTTCGGGCGCTCCCCTTTGGTCTGTTTTCGGCACCATGGGTTTTTACTAAGTGTCTGGTGGTCACAGCATTCCTGCGCCCCTGGGGTATTGCGGTCTTCCCATGCCTGGACGACTGGTTGATTTCAGCCCTGTCCAGGGATTCCTTGCTGGAGGCTCTTTCCTTTACTCTGGACCTGTTCAGTCGATTAGGGATCACGGTCAGTGTGCCCAAGTCATCCCTTATCCCTGCCCAGAAACTCTAGTTTATTGGGGCAGTCCTGGATACGGTCCAGTGCAGAGCCTTCCTCCCTCCAGACAGGGTGGAGACCCTTATCAGTCAGGCCTCCAAAGTAGCCTCACTCAGAACCATCTCGGCCTGGGAAGTCCTTTGCCTTTTGGGCCTGATGGTAGCCTCCATCACTACCGTTCCCCAGCAAGGCTCCACATGAGGATTACTCAGTGGTCCTTGTGGGTGCAGTGGGATCAGCTTCTGGACGACCTGGACAATCTGATCCTTGTCTCCTCAGCAGTTTAGGAGGATTTGCAGTGGTGGATGGATTCTCACAATCTTTCCTTGGGACTTCCTTTTCGGAACCCTACACCAGCAGCTACCCTCACCAAGGATGCCTCGAATATGTCTTGGGGTGCTCACCTGGGGAAACATCAAGCCCAAGGACTTTGGTCCGGCTTGGAGACTTCTCTCCATATCAGTGTTCTGGAGCTCAGGGCAGTTCTGTATGCGTTACAGGCCTTTCAGACCCTCCTTCCGAAGGGAACACTGCTGATCCAGACGGACAATATGTCGGTAGTTTGGTATGTCAACAAACAAGGAGGAACCTGGTCGTACCCTCTTTGCAAGAAGGTGACCCGGGTGTGGAACTGGGCAGTCCAGCACCATCTATCCCTGGTGGTCATGCATGTTCCAGGCGTTTTAAACGTCCTGGCGGACAGTCTCAGCAGATCTCTGACCCTAGCTCACGAGTGGGAACTGCATCAGGAAGTGGCGTATTCCATCTTCCGACAGGGGCGTCCGGAAATCGACCTTTTCGCCTACCAATCCAATGCAAAACTTCCCAAGTTTTGCTCGCTCATTCCAGAGCAACGTGCTTTTTGGAACGATGCATTACCTCTATCTTGGACAGGGAATTATTTGTACGCTTTGCTTCCATTTCCCATTCTGCAGACGGTTCTTCTCAAGCTTCAGGTGGAGAGGGCAAAAGTGATCCTCATCGCTCCTCTCTGACTGAGACAGGTCTGGTTCCCACTGCTACAGCAGCTTTCCAGGGAACCACCAGTTCTGCTTCCACTGACTCACAACCTGCTTACTCAGGATCAAGGCCATCTGGTTCATCTGGGGCTCAGGACCCTGCATCTTCATGTGTGGCTCCTGCAGACATAGCAGTATCCCACTTCAGGGTTTCCTCTCAGGTTGCTCAAGTCTTCATCAAGGCCAGAAAACCTTTTACCCATTCCACTTACGCCATGAAGTGGAAACGGTTTTCCATTTGGGCAGTCAATAAGGGCCGGAACCCCTTCTCTTGCTCGGCCTGCAAAGTCATGGAATATCTCCTTTACTTGTCAGATTCTGATCTGTCCTACTCTTCCTTAAAGGTCCATATCTCTGCTATCTCAGCATATCATGAGCTAGTGGATGGTAAATCCGTGGCTCAGTTGGATGTCTCTGAAACATTTCTGAAAGGGATTTTCCATCTGAAACCCCCCATCCGCAGCACAACTCCACCTTGGGACCTGAACTTCATCCTGGAAAAGCTCACCCTTCCTCCTTTCGAGCCGGCTGTGAGCTGTGATTTGCACTTCCTGTCTTGGAAGGTGCTTTTTCTGGTGGCCATTACATCAGCCTGAAGGATTTCGGAGCTTCACGCTCTAGTCTGTAAGGAGCCTTACTTGATTTTCCATCGGGACCGGGCGGTCCTTGAGAACTCATCAGAGGTTTCTCCCAAAGATCGTGTCAGAAGCCATGGTGAACCTATCGGTAGAGCTTCCGGTGTATCATCTGTCCCCCCTCTAACAGAGGTGAGGCACTCCTTCACACAATGGATGTCCATCGGATTCTCTGGTGTTGTACCCACCGGACTAAGAAGTTTCGCTCTTGTGACTAGCTGTTTGTCTCCTTCGCCCCGAGATCGAAGGGCAAACCGGTTTCTAAGCAGGGCCTTATCAAATGCGATACTGTTACCAGAAGTATGATAAACCTCTGCCGGGTACCATCAGAGGTTATTCTTCCAGGAACATGGCTGCTTCTGCGGCCTTCCTACAGAACGTTTCCGCGGCTGACATTTGTGCTGCCGCTACTTGGAGTTCTGGCCATACATTTACCAAGCATTATAGTCTGGACATTGCTTCTAGGTGGAGGGCTGGCTTTGGTCTAGCCGTGCTGCCCGGCCTACTGTCCTAGACTGGGTCCTGTTTGGACTCCATTTCTTTTCCATTGGAGTTAATTGTTTTCCTCCTCCCTAGTTTCTCTCAGCCTCTTCTTGGAGGGACTGCTTGGTACTCTGTCCTATATGTGATGATCTACTGAAGGAACCCTCTCGAAGTAAGATAGTACAGTTACATAGGAGCTTACCGTAACAGTAGATCTTCGAGAGAGGTTCCTTCAGAAAGGTCATATTTTCCCTCCCTCCTCCTCCTTACCCTCATTTTATGTTTTACAGGGTCTCCAAATCCTGTTGGCTCCTGTCGGGCTCTTCCTGGCTCAGGCGGAGGGAACTGGGGAGGCGGTGGGGACCACTCACTATATACGGTCACGCTGATGTCAGTCACGTGACGGGTGGGCGGTCCCCCGTCGGGAACTGCTAGAAAAGTCTGTCGTGCGGCCCAACGCCAGGTCACGCCAGTCCTATTTGTGATAACCTACTGAAAGAACCTCTCTCGAAGATCTACTGTTATGGTATGTTCCTACGTAACTGTACTTTCTAGGGATATGGATATGTTGTTCATCCACACTTATTGGCAGGTTCCTTGCCGCTTTAAATCTTTCCGGAAGGTCTTTAAGCTGGCTCCTCCCACCCACCCAGGTGGTAAAACTCTCGGCTCCGCTCCATGATGCCAGATCTTCCTTACCGCTTGGAAGCTCAGGTTCCCTCCTTAACGCTCTGCGTATGACTGGTTCCTAATCCTTCGAATTTCGAAATTAAAAAGGTTTTTGCTAAAAGACTTCGGTCTTCTCTCCCTCGCGGCTGCGATGGACCGTCGACTCCGGTTTCGGAGATGCCCTTGTGGGCAGAAGATGTCTCGGACGGATCCGCACTCCACGTGCGTCTACTGCTTGGGCCTTGAGCACGACCCGCGGGCCTGCGACCTGTGCTCTTCCTTTTGACCTACATCCTCGAAGACCGTGCTGCCCGTTTGCAACTGGGCGTCCGAAGACATTTCCTCGGTAAAGTCAAAGAGGCCCGGTCGGCAGTGTCCGGCGGCGGGCTCGGCGGATCAGCTCAAGCAGATGATCGCCCTCGAAGAGGAGGCGGCGCGGGCCGCTTCTACCTCGGCTACGGCATTTGTTCCGCTCTCTCTCGGTGCCTCTTATTCGGCTTCTTTTAAGGAGCTTTGTCTGACCCTTTCGACTAAAGGTGAGGGTCCAACTTCTTCTGGACCGTTTTCTCGGTCCAAAAAGAGAGACAAGGGTAAGTCTCACCGTCGACGCTCTTGGGAGCGGGAAAGATCCCTCTCCCCGAGTGGTCGGCCGTCGACTTCGGTCGACTTCTCGGCTTCGGCCACTGGTCTCACGATGTCCCCGTCAGGTCAGTTGACCGAGACTCTCGTCGACGCGGTCGAGATTTTTCTCGACCCGTCGGACAGGTTGTCGCCTGGAGAGGCCGAGAATCCCCTCTCCCCGGTTCCCCCGGTGGGAGTTGTGGATCCCGTCGGCTCGTCTGTGCCTCGGTTCAGACGCCCGGTTGAATTCGTCGAACCGAGGAAGTGCGATTCCCGCGACACCTCCCGCACCGTCTCGGCATAGCGAGGTCTCTATCTCCAGACGTCTTCACGGTCCAATCGATCCCGCCGTCATAGTCGGTCACCGGCACCGCGACAGCGTAACTACCGCTGCTAATCCTCTTCCTCCTCCTCGGGCGAGGGAAAGCCCGGCGCAAGTTGCGTCGGGGTATGAGGAACTCATGTGGCAACAGCTCCTTCTGTCCAGGAATAAGCCGGCTGTCGTCTTCCTCGGCCATTAAGTGGCTGTCACCGGAGTGGCTGAAACAACCCCTCGTTTTAACCGAGGAGCCTGTTCCCAGGCCGGTTGTTCGGTCAAATCTAGCTGCCCAACCGATCCCGGTGGAACCTCCGCCTCCACAGCCGTTAGTTGGGGCTCCGACCAAAAATTCTCAGTCGGCTCAGGGACTGCCCCATAGGCTGTCTGTCACCCTCACTCCCAACCGGCCTTGGCAGGTGGAGGGTGGCTCAGGCCCGAGGCAGCTCTTTGAGGACTCTTCCAAGTCCGAGGACGATTCCTCCCTTTTCTCCAAGCGAATGGACTTGGAGTCCTCAGGGGGACAGTCGGCGGATGATAGCCCTTCGTCCTTCCTAGGATTGCTTCGGTTCATCTCGGAGTCCGCCGGGATGGCTTCAACCCGTTCTAAGCGGGCCAGGTATCCCCTCATGGAGATTCTGGACAGGGATTCCCCCTCGGAGGCCTTTCCAGTGGCGCGAGGCCATGAGTGGGTCCGACCTTGGAGCTCTGGCAGCACCCTGCTTCCTGTCCCTGCGCCTTGCCAGGATGGCCAGAAGTATCACGGTCCCTACTGGTTCCCTGTCCGTTTTCGGAACACCCCTCGGCTGAGGGTTGGTTACCAACAGCGTTTTCCGGCGTGCCAGGAGCGCTAAGAGATGGACAAACCTTCCGACAAGGGTCCAGAGATTGGACTATGCCGGGCGAAAAGTCTATGCTGTGTCCTCCCTCGGCCGCCAGAGCCAGTTCGGCCGTCCTCATGGCACATTTTCTCATGCCCTGTTGGGCTCCCTGGATGAGATGCGTCCCTCATCTTCCAGCGGATCTGCAGACCATGGTCAGGCAAGTGCGGGACCAGGGCAGGCAGTGGCCAAACAGCTCAGACTGCTTTAGACATTGGGGACTCATGTGCCAGATCTGTGGCGGCCGCAGTGGCCATGCGTCGTCGGGCTTGGCTGAGGATATCCACCTTTACCTCGGATACCCAGCACAAGTTGGCGGATGTTCCCTTTTTGGGGACTGACCTCTTCGGCCCTGGGGTGGAAGGTCACCTGCAGAGGATTGAGAAGTCCAATGTTACCTTGGACTCGGTCTCTTCAGCTCAGAAGGACAAGGCGCAAACCACAGCCTAAGCCCTTTCTTCCTTCTGTGCCCAGTGGCCTCCGGCCCGCTAGCGTCAGGGCCAGCAGGCTCGGGCTTGGCATCCAAACCCAAGCCGGGGCTTCCTCCAACAGGAAGCAGGAGGTAAGGCCCAGGAGGTCCCTCGGCGGTCCCTCCTCTAAGCCTGCCCAGTGACGGGGCTGAGGGTGTCGCCCCAACCCCTTCACCTCACCCCAGGTTCCCCCCGTGGGGGGACGGCTCCGGCACTTCCTTTCCGCCTGGTCCGTTATTACCATGGACAGGTGGGTACTGGAGGTGGCGGGAAAAGGCCTGCCTCTAGAATTCAAGCAGGCCCGCCCTTCAAAGCCGTCGCACCTCGGGGGCCTAAGTCCCGCCCAACCTCACTGTCGGCTTGTCGGGGCCGACATCGGCTCTCCTCCTCCAAAGGAGGTGATCAGGGAGGTGGCGGACCCTCCCTCAGACCAGGGTTTGTGTCCAGGTACTTCCTGGTTCCAAAACGGATGGGGGGCTGGCGCCCCATTCTCGACCTACACGACCTGAACAAGTTCCTAAGGTCTCGAACCTTCAGGATGGTCACTCTGGCTCAGATAATACCATCCCTGGAACACGGCATGTGGTTCTGCTCTCTGGACCTGCAGGACGTGTTCTTTCACGTCCCTATCAAGTCCGTCACATCGGAGATTCCTTACGCTTCGGCGGAGGGATCCCTCTTCGATTCAAGCCATGCCCTTGACCTGTCTCCAGCTCCCAGGGTCTTCACCAAATGCATGTAGTGGTGACAGCTTTCCTGCGGCGCCCGAGGGTCCGGTGTACCCTTACCTGGGCGATTGGCTGATAGCAGCCCCTCCAGACAGGAGGTGGAGGCGGTCAGAGATCTGGCCCTCAAGTTTGCTCTTAAATCGGCCTTCTCATCAACGAGGCCAAGTCGGAACTCGAGCCGAAGCAGGTGATTCTGTTTATCGGGGCAGAACTCGACTCTCTTCGAGCTAGAGCACGGCTCCCGGTGGACAGGGCCGAGGTTCTTACCTCCTTTGCCCAATCATTTCTGGTTGGGCAATCGTCCCTGCCGGGACTTCCTCGCCTCCTGGGTCTCATGGCGGCCTGTACCAGCGTGGTTCGTTGGGCACGCTGGCACATGCGCCCCTTCAGTGGGACTGGCCAGCCAGTGGTCCTGGCAGCTGCGATCCATTGGACCAGCTAGTGATGGTGACCCAGGAGATGTGGAACGCTCTCCGGTGGTGGACCGTTCCATCTCATCTGCAGGAGGGCATCCCGTTTGTCCGCCCGAGCCGGCGGTCTCTCATCGACCGATGCCTCTTTGATGGGTTGGGGTGCCCATCTGGGGAACACGGGCGCCGCGGCCTCTGGTCCGCGGGAGTCGATGCCACATCAACCTGCTGGAGCTCGGCGGTCCGCCTAGCTCTCACCACCTTTGCTCCGTTTCTCCGGGGTCAAGTGGTCCGAGTCAGGCGGACAATACCACGACCATGTACTACCTAAACACGCCAGAGGCGGGCGCGTTCCATGCTTCTATGCAAGGGCGCTCTCGCATTGGTCACTCGCGCGCAGCCTGGGGCGGATCTCCTAGCCATTCATGTGGCAGGAGCCTCCAACACCCTGCCGGTGCCCTGGGCGGATAGGGGCTGCATCTCACAGTGGTCTCTCCTGCCAGAGGTAGTACAAGATCTGTTCTCCCACTGAGGCACACCTCAGGCGGACCTGTTTGCCTCCAGGGAGAACGCGAAGCTGAGGCTGTTTCATGCCCGCCCCCCTCAGCAGGGCTCGCTGCAGGGGGATGCCTTCTCGAGGCTGTGGACCCGAGCCTCTTCTACGCCTTTCCCCCATTTCCCTTGATTCACAAGGTGCTTCTCAAAGCAAGGAGGGATAAGGCGCAGGTGATTCTGATAGCCCCAGACTGGCCCGCCAGTTCTGGTACCCAGATCTCCTCAGCCTCAACTCCAGGCTCCCGAGGCAGCTTCCAGCTCGCCCGGACCTGCTCTCATTCAATCAGGGGAAGGTGTTCCATCCGGACCTTCAATCCCTGCACCTGACGGCCTGGTTCCTGAGCGGCTAGGGTTCCAGGCCTTGGGTCTTTCCGACGAGGTCCTCAATGTTGTTGAGGCGTCCCGTAGAGTCGACCAGGAAATGCTATGCCTTCAAATGGAAGAGATTTTCCATTTGGTGTCAGGAGCAAGGCTTGGACCCTTCCTCCTGTCCTTTGGCAAGCATCTTGGACTATCTATGGTCCCTTTCTAGTCAAGGGCTTAGGTCGGCGACCTAAGGTGCACCTGGCAGCCATCTCTGCTTACTGGCGCGGGCCAGGGGGCAGTCGGTGGCGCAGGAGAAGGTGGTCTGGCGCTTTTCAAGGCCTTGATCACATTTTCCCTCGATGCGGAACCTCCACCTCCATGGGATTTACTGCTGGGTACTGGCAAAGCTCATGGGCAAGCCATTCGAACCAATGCAGGTGTGAACTCTCTCACCTGTTGTGGAAACCGCCTTCTTGGTGGCTATCACGTCAGCCAGAAGGATGGGAGAACTCCAGGCGCTCTGCATCGAGTCTCCTTACCTGGTCTTCCACAGGGACAGGGTTGTCCTGCACCCCCACCCGAAATTCCTTCCGAAGGTGGTGTCGGAGTTTCACCTTAACCAGGTGTTGACTCTGCCGGTGTTCTATCCCAATCACACCTCGGAGGCCGAATACAGGCTTCATACTTTGGACCCTAGAAGGGCGCTCGCTTATTATAAGGAGCGCACAGCTGAAATCCGGGGAGAGGTTCGCCAGCTGTTTGTCACCTACGCTGAAGCCACACCTGGCAGACCTGCAGCCAAGTGGACGATAAGCAGGTGGGTCACCTCCTGCATAGATCTCTGCTATAAGTTGGCGGGCATGGAGCCTCCCAGAGGGATAAGAGCTCATTCTACCCGTCATACTGCTGCATCAGTGGCTGCTTCAGGGCGTCCCTATCCAGGAAATCTGCAGGGCTGCTACCTGGAAGTCAGCACACACCTTCATTACCCATTACCACATCGACCTTGAGTCACGCCCGGGATGCTGGTTTGGGGCCTCGGTTCTCAGTCTTTATTCCCTAAGTAGGGGTGTCGCCTTGCCTCCCTCCTCCCGGAGAACTGCTAGGAGTCTGCCAGTAAGTGTGGATGAACAACATATCCATGTCCCTAAATACAGGTTACTCACCTGTAACAGGAGTTCTAGGAATGGTATATGATGTTCATCCACCACATTCCTGACCTCCCGGCTCGGACACAACCTGAGCTTCCAGCGGGCCAGATCTGGCGTCATGGGGTGGAGCCGAGAGTTTTACCACCCGGGTGGGTGGGAGGAGCCAGCTTGAAGACCTTCCGGCAAGATTTAAAGCGGCAAGGAACCTGCCAATAAGTGTGGATGAACAACATATACCATTCCTAGAACTCCTGTTACAGGTGAGTAACCTGTATTTCCTCTTCCTCTGTCGCAACAATTGTTGACCCAGGATCAGGGGACCCTTGTTCATCCAGGTGTCTGATCCCTTCATCTACATGCGTGGCTCCTACAGATGTAACAAAAACCCACTTCGGAGTATCTCTGCTCGTAGCAGACAGAGAGGTCAGAAAGCCTTCCACCAGGTCTACCTACACCATGAAGTGGAAACGCTTTTCAATTTGGACCTCTTCAAAAGACTCTGAACCTTTTTCATGCCCAGCCGGTAAAGTCCTGGACTACATGTGTCACCTCTTTGACCTGCGTCTCAGCCATTTCTCATTAAAGGTCTACATGGCCACTATTTCAGCCTACCATATTCCTGTCGAGGACAGGACATTTGCTCAGTTGGAAGTCTCCAAGACCTTCCTCAGAGGGGTTCTCCATTTGAAACCCTCCATGCACATTTCTGCCCCTCCTTGGGACTTGAATTGCATTCTGGAGAAGCTTACTCTGCCTCCCTTCGAGCCAGCAGCTACAGCAGATTTAAAGTTCCTTTCTTGGAAGACACTGTTCCTAGTGGCCATTACTTCTGCTCGGCACATTTCTGAGCTTCAAGCCTTGATGTGTAAAATCCTGTACTTGACTTCGGAACATGTGGCTCTGCGCATCAACCTTAAGTTTCTTCCTAAGGTGGTGGCTGAATCAACTCTGAATCAATCCATTGAGCTACCCGCTTTCTTTACGCAACACTCCAGTCAAGGGGAATACCTCTTGCTTACTTTGAATGTTCACAGAATACTGAGATACTACACCGCTCTGATTAAGGAACTCAGGAAAACTGATCAGCTTTTTGTCTCTTTTGCTTACAAAAGGGAGGGCAGTGCTGTCTCTAGGCAATGCCTATCGAAATGGTTGGCTCATTGTATCACTTTCTGTTATGACCAGTACAACAAGACCCTGCTGGGTCAAGTCAGAGGTCACTCCACCAGAGAAGTAACTGCCTCTGCGGCTTGTTTCAAAAATGTGTCCGTGGCAGACATCTGTGCAGCTGCAACTTGGACTTCTGTCCATACCTTTACAGAACATTACAGTTTGGACATTGCCTCTCACCGTAGAGCAAGCTTCGGGTTGGCTGTACTACAAGGTCTCCTTTCATGAGACCCGTTCAGCCTGAGGTTACTTGCTGTGGAGAACAGTCCTCCTCCCGAGTGCTTTTCCCTGTTCCAGACTGCTTGGGACTCAGTCCTATACGTGAATACCTACTGCAAGAGCCCTCTCGAAGTAAGATAGTACAGTTACGTAAGAACTTATCGTAACAGTAGGTCTTCGAGCAAGGCTCTTGCAGTAGGTATAGTCTTCCCACCCTCCGTCTCCCTAAGCTTTTGGACTCCATTTCCATGGGAGAAATATCCTCTTCTCGCTCGTCTTGCCTCTTTTGGCCCTTGGTGGGAAAGAACTGGAAGGCAGGCATGGGGGACCGCCCCTTTTATACTGACGTATGACGCCGGTCACATGACATGGGGGCGGTCCCCCACCACAG
The DNA here is from genome assembly GCA_016271365.2 of Neoceratodus forsteri. Lineage (NCBI taxonomy): Eukaryota > Metazoa > Chordata > Ceratodontiformes > Ceratodontidae > Neoceratodus > Neoceratodus forsteri. Next base: position 581,113,263 of record CM057454.1, read on the forward strand.
ACTGCTAGCTAGAAATTTTTCCATGGGGTCCTGACGCCTGGCGGGTCAGTCCTATATGTGAATACCTACTGCAAGAGCCTCTCTCAAAGAACTACTGTTAAGGTAAATTCTTATGTAACTGTACCTTCAAAGGGTCTCGGGCTGTGCTGAAAGTTCAGCCTTCCTCTGGAGGGCAGAATACAGGTGCTCCTGCAGATCGTTTTCAGAGCTAGCTCTTTCAGCAGGTAGTCAAGTCCCTGGTTCCATCACTCGCTTGATGGTCAGTGGTGGTCAGTCTCCTCCAGGTTTTCCCCTTTCCCAACTGGGATCTCGGGTGACACTCTTTAGATGCCTCCAGTTGGGTTGGGTAACCCTCTGTCGGCTGCAGCCACAAAGTGTTTGGAACCAGGCTGTGACTCCTCTTCAGTATTTATTAAAGGTGTGACCTCTTTTGTGTGCCCCTGGACCTTGGTGGATCTCGTCAAATGCAAAACAGTCCTTCGGACAGACTACAGTCTGGAGCATGTTGCAAGCAACGAAGAGCACGCTTTCACCCCTCTGCTGAGAAGATATTGGAGTATGGAAGGCCGACGTAGAGCAGAGGATCCTTCTCCAGCCCCTGTATCTTCCAGGGGTTTGGAATACTCTGGCAGGTGAGCTCGGCCGGCCACAGGTCCATCCTCATGAATTATTTTATGGAAGTGCTGTTTGATAGTGGGGCACCCCAGATGTGGACCTTTCGCAACGCCATTCAATATCAGACTGCCTTGTTTCTACTCCAGATATCCAGGCCATAGAGATTTTCTGTCAAGATGCATTTAGATTGCTACGTCAGTCTCCTGTACGCCTTTTCTCTAGTCTTCCCCAGCGCAGAGGGTATTGCTTGAGCTACAGGTACTGGGGGCAATACCACTCTGATCGCACCCTTCTGACCTCAACAGATATCGTTCAATCTATTGAATGGACTATCAGTCAGCAAACAGAGGTCCTTCTCTTGTTGGACAGTTGCCTTAGGGTCTCCTAATTCATCCAAACCTGTGCTCCCTTCTCCTTCAGGCCTGGCTCCTGAAGAGAGGAAAGTGAATAAGGGACAAGATACCTCAGTATGTCTCTGAAGTACTTTATTCTCCCTGTAGCTCCACTAGGAAGACTTTCACAGCTATATAGAAAACGTTTCCCTCTGGCACTCCGGAACTCGCATGGAACCTTTCTGGTGTCTGGTTGGCTGCACTCTGGAGTTCTCACTGGACCTTCCTGATGCTAGACTGCAGAACTCCATGGTCAAGGTCTGCTTGTGTATTATATATCTGCATGCTGGGTGCCCTCGGCCCCTCATCGGGAAGTTGATGCTTGTCTACAATATCAATCTTGTGTTGTGCTTGCTCACCCACAAGCCCTTTGAGCCTTCTGCAACATGTGAGTGGAATGCTTACTTGGAAAGCACCTTCTAGTAGCTATCTCTTCTGCTAGCAGAGTACCTGTATCAGTATCAGTGCTTTGGTCGCAGATACCCTTATCCTGTTTCCTACAATGACAGAGTAGTCCTCCGTACATAAATCCTTCATAAGTGACATCAGAGTTCCCTCTCTTCAGCAGCTGTGCTCCTACCTTCTTGACAATTTCCAGAATGAGAGAGGGTGCTCTCTCCTCTCTCTCTATTCAAGTGGTGGGGAAAGCCTCACTTTTACCTGGACAGATCCAGGATTTCAGCCTATCTAAATGGCTTGGGTAGCCTTCACTCCCATTTTAAAAGGTCAGCCTCTTCCAGTCAGAAGCATTTCTGCCTAAATGGTGAACTGTCTGCACCTCCACTATGCCTTGGCATACCTCTTGCTGAAAGGTCAGGTACATGCTCCTTCACCCCTGCAGTTGCCTTGCCTTTGTCACGGGTTCACTTGTGCCTATCAGTAATACCTTGCAGAGTTGTGACTTGCACCACAGTGTGCTCTTGTTGCGCTGTCCACCATGCATGTCACTGCTAGGCCGTATGCCTTTTTGGTGAGCCTGACCTGAATGGACTCCAATCCTGAGTGAGCTCTTGGATCCTGCCTCCCTAGCTGGTGTGTTTCATCTAAGCTTGGTACTCTGACCCATTAGTGTGAATTAATGGTTACGATACATTCCTGGAAGATATGAAAATGATGTATTTACTGTAATTCTTGATCTTTTATGAATGTCTTCACCATTAATTCACATGCCCACCTGCCATCCCTTGAGCTCACTACAGTATGTTCTAGGATCATGGATATGTTGTTCATCCACACTTCTTGGCATGTCTCTTTCCCCTTTAATGATTGCCGGAAGGTCTTCAAGCTGGCTGCTCCCAACCCCTCAGGTGGTATAGCCCTCGACTCCACCCCATGATGCCAGATCTTCCTTTCCTTTGGAAGATTCAGATTGCCTCCATTTTGCTCTCGCTTTTTTGTAGGCCCTGGCTTCAAAACCTTCAGTTATTCTGAAACTTCAGCTTGTTTGAGTTAGCGATGGTGATTCTCATCATTTCATCATGAAAGATAAATCTTCCCCGGATTTTGCCCATACAGCAAAAACATGTCGCGCACTGATCTGCATACCACATGCGTTTGCTGTCTGGGTGTCGGCCATGACACCAAGACATGCGAGATGTGCCTTGCTTTCCACCTGAATGTCCTCAACGATCGTCTTGCACACCTCAAATTGGGCAGGCCCAAAAAACTGAATCCTCCGGTGAAATCTAAAGAGGCCTGGTGGGCAGTCTCCGCGACTGCGGGATCTGCCAAATAGCTGGAGCAAATGCAGGCTTTCGAAGAAGAAACGGTGCAGGCCGCAGGGTCTTCCTCTTGGTCGTTTTTCGTTCCTCTCAACTTGGGCTATACCTTTTCGGGTTCCTTCCGAGAGTTGTGCCAATCTCTCCCCACTAAGGGCAAGGGACCTGCCGGCTCTCATTCCTCTCGGCCCCATAAGAGATAAGGATCCGAATCAGTCTTCATCTCTTCAAAGACATTCTTGGGATTGTGAGCGATCTTGGTCCCAGGAGCCAGCAGTATCGACTTGGGTCGAAATTGCCTCCTCCGCCGCTGGCTTCTCAGCCTTGCCGTCTGGCCAGTCGACCGAGGTCTCGATCGATGAGGTTGAGATCGTTCTCTGTCCCATCAATCCGTTGTTGCCCGTTCAGGTCGACTGGACTTTCAGTAGGACACCGGTCCTGTCTTTTCTTGACGAGACGACCCAGCCAGCTGGGGATCCTGTTGAGGATCTGGTTCTTGATCCTGGGAAGTCACCAATCCCACCGGTGTCTCCCGAGTGACCGACTTGGCCAGTCCGATCCAAGTCGAGATCTTGGACCCCTTTGACTGACAGTTCAAGGAAGGCGCATAAGCGCTCCAAAAAGAGACGATGCCATCGGTCATCCTCGCCCTCCTCTGATGAGGAGAGGCTTTGGTGGAAGCTCTGCTGACACTGCGAGGATCTGATGTGGCAGCAGCTGATCCTGTCTGGGCAGAAGCAGATCACGGTCTCTACTCCGGCCATTACTGGACGATCACCTCCTCGGCCAAAGCCGACTCCTCTGGAACCAGTGAAATCTGTTTCCCCACCTGCGGAGCCAGCTAAACCCACTCCTGTTCGGCCAATATTGGTCTCTCCACCGATTGTGGTGGAGCTGCCATCTAAACAGCTTTTGGGAGGGGCTTCTACTAAGGAAGCTCGATCAACCCTGGGTCTTTCTCACAGGATCTCAGTCACCCTCACGACTGATCACCCCAGGCACATTGAGGGCGACCTTGGCGGCCGACCGTTTTATCCGGATACCTCAGATTCAGACGACACCAACCTTCACTCTCACCCGCGGGATGACAAGTCGGCCAGTAATCTGTTGACAGAGGAAGGCCCTTCATCCTTTCAAGGGATTTTCCACCTTATCTCCAAATCCACGGGGATGCCCCTGGAACCAATCCAGAAACAGGCGGAGTACCATCTCACTGACATTCTCAAGAGAGGGGATACCCCAACAGAAGCCTTACCTGTGGCCGAAGCCATTGTTGGCCCAGCCTTGGAGCTTTGGCAGCATTATGCCTACTGCCCAGATGGCCCACAAGTATGCGGTGCCCATGGGGTCCCTCTCGGGGTTCACAGAACATCCCTCGGCCGAGGGCCTTGTGACTGCCTCTGTGTTCAGACGTACAGGTAGTTCTGCTGACACTGATAAACCCCTGGACAAGGAGTCCAAGAAACTGGACCACTCTGCCAGGAGGGTCTATGCAGCCTCCTCGTTAGGCCTCCGTTGGGCAAGCTCGGCCATCATCATGGCACACTTCTTCCATGCTCTTCTAAGTCCTTGGACGAAGTTCTCCCACATCTCCCTACGGACCTTCAGACTATGGTCAAGCAGGTCCGGGACCAAGGTCATGCCGTTGCCAAGCAGTAGCTTCAGACATCTCTGGACACTGGGGACTCATGCTCCTGTTCAGTGGCAGCCACAGTTGCCTCATGCCGCAGGGCTTGGCTGAGGCTTTCCACTATCACGGCAGATACCCAACACAAACTTGCTGATGTTCTTTTCCTGGGCATCAATCTCTTCGGTCCAGGTGTGGATGATCACCTTCAACGAATCGAACAGTCCAATGCCACCTTGGACTCTGCTGCTTCTGGCCCTAAGAAGCAGCAGCAAAAGTCTTTTCAGCTCTCTGCTCCTGCGGTCCAGCAGTCCTCCTTTCAGGGAGTACAGAATCAGCAGGCACAGGCTTGGCACCCCAAGCCCGGATCACCCCATGCCCGCAGAGGAGGTCGTGGTTCAGGCCCTGGACCCTCTTCCTCCAAGCCTGCCCAGTGACAGTATAGGGGTGGCCACCGCTCTTCTGTCACGCCAGCTCTGGGTCCTCCCGTGGGGGGTCAGCTCCACCACTTCCTTTCTGCCTGGACCACTGTTACCATGGACAAGTGGGTCTTAAAAGTGGTCGCCAGAGTCTGCCTCTAGAATTCGAGCAGTACCCACTCAGCTGAGCCCATGCCCAATGGGAGGAGAGAGTATCAGCCAACACTTGGTCGGCTGTGAGAGAGGACATAGCCCAGCTCTTTCTCAAGGAGGCAGAGGTCCAAGTGGCAGATCCTCCAGTCAACCCAGGGTTCATTTCCAGGTACTTTCTGGTCCCAAAGCGGATGGAGGGCTGGCGCCCCGTTCTAGATCTGCACTACTTGAATCGGTATCTCAGGCCGCGCACCTTTCGGGTGGTATCTCTATCCCAGATCATACCATCCCTGGAGCAAAATATGTGGTTCTGCTAACTGGATCTTCAGGACACGTTCTTTGATTTCCCAGTCCATCTGTCTCACCAGCAGTTCATACGCTTCAGAGGAGAGGGAACCCTTTATAAGTTCTGAGCCATGCCATTCGGCCTGTCATTGGCCCCATGGATCTTCACCAAATGCATTGCACTGGTGGCAGCCCACCTTGGGCATTGAGGGGTCAAGGTATACCCTTACTGCGACAATTGGCTCTTAGCAGGTTCCACCCAGCAAGAGGTGGAGAGGTCCAGGGGCCTGGCCCTCCAGACCTGCTCTCAACCTGTCCTCCTGATCAACAAGACCAAGTCGGAGCTTGTGCCTTCTCAGGTGATGTGCTTCATCGGGGCAGAGCTAGACTCTCACCGAGCCAGAGCACGGCTCCCGGCAGACAGGGCAGAGGTTCTCTTCTCCTTTGCCCAGTCATTTCTGGTTGGGTCATTGCACCCTGCCCAGTACTTTCTACGCCTTCTGGGTTACATGGCAGCCTGCACCACCATGGTCCATTGGGCCAGGTGGCATATACACAACCTTCAGTGGGAGCTGGCCACCCAGTGAACTCAGCGCCTAGGTCATTTCAACCAGCTGATCACTGTGACCCAGAAGATGTGGGGTGCTCTCCAGTGGTGGACTGTCCTAGACCGGTTTCAGGAAGGGATCCCATTTGTCTGCCCCGAGCTGACGGTTGTCCTCATGACTGATGCCTCTCTCATGGGCTGGGGAGCCCACATGGGGGACAACAGGGCCTGTGGGTTCTGGACCCCTGAGGAGTCCCGTTACCACATCAGCCTGTTGGAGATCAGAGCGGTCAGACTGGCGCTGACAGCATTCGCTCAGCAGCCTCGGGGTCAGGTGGTTCAAGTCCAGATGAACAATACCACAACCATGTACTACCTCAACAAACAGGGCAGCATACGCTCCATAACTGGACACTCGTGAGGTGACTGGAGGCAAATCTCCTAGCCATCCATGTGGCAGGAGCCTCAAATCAACTGGCAGATGCCCTCAGCCGCACAGGCGAGACATCTCACGAGTGGTCTCTCCATCCAGAGGTAGCTTACAGCCCGTTCTCCCACTGGGGCAAACTGATGGTGAACCTGTTGGCCTCCAGGGAAAACACCAAGCTGAGGCTGTTTCATGCCCACTCCCCTCAGTGGGAGTTGCTGCAGGAGGATGCCTTCTCGAGGCTGTGGACCCCAAGCCTTTTCTGTGCCTTCCTCTCATTTCCCTTAATTCATGGGGTTCTCCTCAGTGTGAGGAGGGACGAGGCGCAGGTGATCCTGGTAGCCCCAGACTGGCCATGCCAGTTCTGGTATCCATATTTCTTCAGTCTCAGCAACAGGCTCCCAGGGCATCTTCCAGCATGCCGGGACCCAGTCTCTGTCAGTCAGGGAAAGGTCCTCCATCCTGACCTTCAGTCGCTGCACCTGACAGCCTGGTACTTAAGCGGCTAGAGTTCCAGGCTTTGGGCCTCTCAGAGGATGTACTCACAGTAGTGGAAGCATCCAGGAAGAAGTTGACCAGAAAGTGCTATGCCTTAAAATGGAAAAGATTTTCCATTTGGTGTCAGGGCAAGGGCCTGGACCCTCTGTCCTGTACCATGGCTAGCATTTTAGACTACCTTTGGTCTCTGTCCAAAGAAGGTCTTAGGTTTTCGACCCTTAAGGTGCACCTGGCAGCCATCTCTGCTTACCGGGCGCGGACTGGTCAGCAGACAGTGGCACAGGAGAAGGTGGTCTGGCACTTTTTCAAAGGCCTTGACCATATCTACCCTCCGGTGTGTGAACCTACACCTCCTTGGGATTTACTGCTGGTCTTGGCAAAGCTCATGGGCAAGTCATTCGAACCAGTGCACAGGTGTGAGATATCACACCTGTCATGGAAGACTGCCTTTCTGGTGGTTATCACATCTACCAGAAGGACTGGGGAGCTCCAAGCACTCTCAGTGGACTCCCTTTATCTGGTCTTTCACAGGGACAAGGTTGTCCTGTGTCCCACCCGAAATTTCTCCCGAAGGTGGTGTCAAGAGTTTCACCTTAACCAGGTATTGACTTTGCCTGTGTTCTATCCAAACTACACCTCGGATGCCGAGTACAGGCTCCATACTCTGGACCTGAGATGAGTTCTCTCCTATTATAAGGAGGGGACGGCAGAAATTTGGGGCGAGGTTCGCCAGCTGTTTGTCACCTACACTAAAGCCTCTTCTGGTAGACCTGCAGTAAAGTGGACGGTCGCAAGATGGATTACACCTTGCATTGACCTCTGCTATAGGTTGGCAGGCAAGGAACCTCCCAAAGGGATAAGAGCTCATTCTACCTGCCATACTGCTGTGTCGGTGGCTGCTTCCAGGGACATCCCTATCCAGGAAATCTGTTGGGCTGCCACCTGGAAGACAGCAAATATCTTCATCACCCATTACCACATCGACCTTGAGTCATGCCGGGATTCTGGTTTTGGGGCCTCAGTTCTCCAGTCTCTGTTCCCAAAGTAGGGGGTGTGCACCATGCCTCCCTCCTCCCGGAGAACTGCTAGGAATCTGCCAAGAAGTGTGGATGAACAACATATCCACAATCCTAGAAAAACAGGTTACTCACCTGTAACAGTATTTCTAGGGACATGGATATGTTGTTCATCCACATTTATTGACAGGTTCCTTGCCGCTTTAAATCTTGCCGGAAGGTCTTCAAGCTGGCTCCTTCCACCCACCTGGGTGATAAAATTCTTGGCTCCGCCCCATGACGCCAGATCTAGCCTGCTGGAAGCCAGGTTGTGCGTGGAAGCCGGGGAGGTCAGGTGGGTCGTGTGGATGAACAACATATACCATTCCTAGAACTCCTGTTACAGGTGAGTAACCTGTATTTCTAGGGACATGGATATGTTGTTCATCCACACTTATTGGCAGACTCCTAGCAGTTCTCCGTTGGGAGGGAGGCAAGGTGCACACCCCTTACTTAGGGAATAAAGACTGGAGAACCAAGGCCCCAAAACCAGCATCCCGGCGTGACTCAAGGTCGATGTGGTAGTGGGTAATGAAGGTATGTGCCGACTTCCAGGTAGCAGCCCTGCAGATATCCTGGATAGGGACGTCCCTGGAAGCAGCTACCGATGCAGCGGTATGGCGGGTAGAATGAGCTCTTATCCCTCTGGGAGGCTCCATGCCCACCAGCCTATAGCAGAGATCTATGCAGGAGATGACCCACCTGCTTATCGTCCACTTGGCTGCTGGTCTGCCAGGTGCAACTTCAACGTAGGTGACAAACAGCTGGCGAACATCTCCCCGAACTTCAGCCGTCCGCTCCTTATAATAAGCGAGCGCTCTTCAAGGGTCCAAAGTATGGAGCCTATATTCGGCCTCTGAGGTGTGATTGGGGTAGAACACCAGTAGAGTCAACACCTGGTTAAGGTGAAACTCCAACACCACTTTCGGAAGGAACTTCGAGTGGGGGCACAGGACAACCTTGTCCCTGTGGAAGACCAGATAAAGAGACTCGATGGAAGGCGCCTGGAGCTCTTCCATCCTTCTGGCTGACGTGATAGCCACCAAGAAGGTGTTCTTCCATGACAGGTGGGAGATATCGTACCTGTGCATTGGTTCGAATGGCTTGCCCATGAGCTTGGCCAATAGCCGCAGTAGATCCCACGGAGGTGGAGGTTCTCGCATGACGCCAGATCTTCCTTACCGCTTGGAAGCTCAGGTTCCCTCCTTAGTGCTCTGCGTTTTAGACTGGATCCTAACTCTTCGGTTTGTGCAAAACTAGTTTTGAAGTTTTCTAAACTTCGGTCTTCATTATCCCTCGTGGCTGCGATGGACAAATCGATCCCCTACTTTCGGAGGTGCCCTTGCGGGCAGAAGATGTACAGGACGGATCCGCACTCCACGTGCGTCTACCGCCTCGGCCTAGACCACGACCTGCAGGCCTGCAAGTTGTGCCGCTCAGTTTTGGCCACCGTTCTGGAGGATTGCACTGCCCGATTGAAACTCGGGCGCCCCAAGAAGCGTTACCCACCAGTAAAATCCAAAGAGGCTTGTTGGGTGGTGTCCGCAGCGGCTGACTCAGCTGAACAGCTCGAGCATATGATTGCCCTTGAGGAGGCGGCGGCCCATGCCGCATCTTCCTCCTCCTCGGCCGCGGCATTTATCCCACTCTCTCTTGAGTTCCTCTTACTTGGCTTCATTCAAGGAGCTTTGCCAGTCCCTTTCCACGAAGGGAGAGGGGTCATCTGGACATTCCTCTCGGCCCAAGAAGAGGGAGTCGAAGGGTAAGTCCCACTGTCTGCATTCGTGGGAGCGGGAGAGGTCTCCTTCCCCGGACAGCTGACCGTCAACTTTGGTCGAGGTTGCGGCTTAGGCCGCTGGCTTCACGGCGTCCCCATCAGGCCAGCCTGCTGAGACACCAGTCGACGCAGTCGAGATATTCCTCTACCCGTCGGATGGGTTGTCGACTGGTGAAGCCGACAACACCTCTCCACCGGTTCCCCCGGTGGAGACCGAGGATCTGCCTGCGCCTTTGGGGCGGCAGTCTCCAGTTAAAGTGTCCGAGACTAGGGAAGAGCAGGTGACCTCCGCCCCTTCCCAGGGCCGCCCTCGGTTACACCGAGGGTCTCGGTCTCGGACTTCATCTTGGTCAAGCCATTCCCGCCATCATTGGCGGTCTTGGTCTCAGCACCGAAGTAAGCGGCGACACTGTTCCTCGTCGTCCTCCTCAGATGAGGAGAGGCTTCGACGCAGATTGCTTCACTGTTACGAGGAGCTTATGTGGCAGAAGTTACTGTTGTCGGGGTAATCGACTCAGATTCATACCCCGGCCATCAAGTGGCTGTCGCCCAAACGGCCGAAGCAACCACTCGCCGCAGTCGAGATGCCCATTTCTGGGCCGGTTGGTCGGCCAAAACTAGCTGCCCCACTGATTGTGGTGGAACCTCTGCCTCTACAACCGAAGTCTGGGGCACCAACCAAAGATTCTCGGTCGGGTCACGGCCTGCCCCACAGGTTGTCAGTCACCCTCCCTCCCGACCGTCCTCGGCAGGTGGAGGGTGGCTCAAGCCCGAGGCAGCTCTTCGCAGACTCTTCGGAGTCCGATGACGACTCCTCCCTGTTCTCCAGGCAGGTCGACCTGGAGTCCTCCGGGGGCCAGTCATTGGATGACAGCCCATCGTCCTTCATGGGTCTGCTTCGGCTCATCTCAGAGTCTACCGGGATGCAGCTCGAGCCCATGTCCAAATGGGCCAAGTATCCCCTGACAGAGATACTGGACCGAGGGGATTTACCCATGGAGGCCTTCCCTGTGGCTGAAGCCATTGTTGGCCCAGCCTTGGAGCTTTGGCAGCGGCCTGCTTCCTGTCCTGCGCCCTTGGCCAGGATGGCCAGGAAGTTTGCGGTCCCTACCGACTCTTTGCCCAGTTTCTCAGAGTACCCCTCTGCCGAGGGGTTAGTCACCGACAGCATTTTCCGGCGTTCTGGAAACTCTCGGGATGTGGGTAAGCCCCCTGACAAAGAGTCCAAGAAGCTGGACTATGCCGGGCGCAAGGTGTACGCTGCGTCTTCCCTCTGCCTCCAACAGGCCTGCTCGGCCGTGCTGATGGCACACTTCTCCCATGCCCTCATGGGCTCCCTGGATGAGGTGATCCCTCATCTCCCGCCCGACCTGCAGACCACGGTCCATCAGGTGCGGGACCAGGGTAGGGCGGTGGTGAAGCAGCAGCTTCAGACTGCTCTGGACATAGGTGATTCCTGTGCCAGGTCAGTAGCGGCTGCGGTAGCCATGTGCCGCAGGGTGTGGCTGAAGATATCCACCTTCACAGCAGATACCCAGCACAAGTTGGTGGACATCCCCTTCTTGGAGACTGACCTCTTCGGCCTGGAGTGGAGGGACACCTCCAGCGGATCGAAAAGTCCAACGCCACTCTGGACTCAGTCACCTCTGCCCAGAGGGACAAAGGCCGCCATCAGCAACAGCATAAGTCCTTTCGTCTTTCCGCCCCTGCAGCACGACCAGCCCAACAGCACCAGCAACAGGGCCAGCAGGCTTGCGCTTGGCGTCCCAAACCCAAGCCAGCGCCTTCCTCCAACAGGAAGCAGGGAGATAAAGGCCCAGGAGGTCCTTCGGCTTGTCCCTCCTCCAAGTCTGTCCAGTGACGGGTTGAGGGGTGTCACCCCCAACCTAGTCACCATTCCCTGGTTCCCCCCCCCCCCGTGGGGGGTCGGCTCCGCCACTTCCTTTCCGCCTGGTCCGCTATCACCACGGACAGTTGGGTGTTGAAGGTGGTAGGGAAGGGCCTGCCTCTAGAATTCGAGCAGACCCTTCCCTTTCGAGCCATCGCCCCTCAGGGAGCCATGGGGTTCGAAGCCTCGCTGTCGGCCCACCGAGCCGATATTGCCCTGCTCCTTGAGAAAGAGGTGATCAGGAAGGTGGAGGATCCTCCTCCAGACCTGGGGTTTGTGTCCAGGTATTTCCTGGTCCGAAAACGGACAGGAGGCTGTCGCCCCATTCTCGACCTGCACGACCTGAACAGGTTCCTAAGGTCTCGGACCTTCAGGATGTTCACTCTGGCTCGGATAATCCCATCCTTGGAACAAGGCATGTGGTTCTGTTCCCTGGACTTCCAGGACGCGTTCTTTCACGTCCCGATCCGTCTGTCTCATCAGAGATTCCTCCGCTTTAGAGTGGAGGGATCCCTTTACGAGTTCCGGGCCATGCCCTTCGGCCTCTCTCTAGCTCCCAGGGTCTTCACCAAATCACATGGCAGTGGTGACAGCATTCCTGCGGCACCGAAGGGTCCGGGTGTACCCCTACCTGGACGACTGGCTGATTGCAGCCCCCTCCAGAGTGGAGGTGGAGCGGTCCAGAGATCTGGCCCTCCAGGTTTGCTCTCAGATTGGCCTCCTCATCAACGAGGCCAAGTCGGAACTCGTGCCGAAGCAGGTTATACACTTCATCGGGGCAGCGCTCGACTCTCTTCGAGCCAGAGCTCGGCTCCAGGCAGACAGGGCCGAGGTTCTTTCCTCCTTTGCCCAATCATTTCTGGTTGGGCAATCGTGCCCTGCCCAGGACTTCCTGCACCTCCTGGGCCTTATGGTGGCCTGCACCAGCGTGGTCCGTTGGGCCTGTTGGTACATGCGTCCCCTTCAGTGGGGACTGGCCAGCCAGTGGTCACAACGCTATGATCCGTTGGATCAGTTGGTGACAGTGACCCGGGAAATATGGAACGCTCTTCAGTGGTGGACCGTTCCGTCACATCTGCAGGAGGGCATCCCGTTCGTCCGCCCCGAGCCGATGCTCTCTCTATCGACCGACGCATCTCTGATGGGTTGGGGTGCCCATCTGGGGGAGCACAGAGCGCACAGCCTCTGGTCCCCTTGGCAGTCCCGATGCCATATCAACCTGCTGGAGCTCCGAGCGGTCCGCCTAGCTCTCACCGCCTTCGCTCCGTTTCTACGGGGTCAAGTGGTTCAGATCCAGACAGACAATACCACGGCCATGTACTACCTAAACCACCAGGGCGGGATGCACTCCATGCTGTTATGCAAGGAAGCTCTCCGCATATGGTCTCTTGTGCACAGCCTGGAGGCGGATCTCCTAGCCATTCACGTGGCAGGAGTCTCCAACACCCTGGCCGATGCCCTAAGCCGGATAGGGGCTGCGTCTCCAGTGTTCTCTCCTGCGGAGTAGTACAGATCTCTTCTCCCATTGAGACACGCCTCAGGTGGACCCTGTTTGCCTCAGGAGAATGCAAAGCTGAGACTGTTCCATGCCCGCTCCCTCAGCAGGGCTCGCTGCGGGGAATGCCTTCTCGAGGCCGTGGACCCCGGGCCTCTTCTACATACCTTTGCCCCAGTTCCTTGATCCCTGAGGTGCTTCATAAAGAGGAGGGACAAGGCGCAGGTGATTCTGGTGGCCGAGACTGGCCCGCCGGTTCTGGTATCCAGATCTCCTCAGTCTCAGCTCCAGGCTCCCGAGGCGGCTTCCAGCCTACCCGGACCTGATCTCAGTCAATCAGGGGAAGGTATTCCATCCGGACCTTCAATCCCTGCACCTGACGGCCTGGTTCCTGAGCGGCTAGAGTTCCAGGCCTTGGGTCTTTCCGACAAGATCCTCGACATCGTTGAGGCGTCCCGTAAGGAGTCGACCAGAAAATGCTATGCCTTCAAATGGAAGAGATTCTCCATTTGGTGTCAGGGAAAGGGCCAGAAGGATGGGAGAGCTGCCAGTTACCACCTTTAGCTGGGATAGAACAGTTACGCAAGAACTTACTGTAACAGTAGATTTTTTTTGAGAGAATCTCTTTCATTAGGCCATGCTTACCACCCTCCATCCCCCTTAGACTCAGCTTCTTCGCTCCTGTCCCCTTCTCTCTCTGGCTGTCTCTCCAGTATGAACTACCTGCTGTCTCCATCCTTGCCTGGTAGCTGGAACTTCAGCTGTCTCTGTGTTCCCTAGAGGGAGATCCTCTGAGTATGATCTCTAGTGGGGAACTGAGGAGGAAGAGGGGCTGCCCACGCTCATAGAGAGGACGTTGATGTACAGTGTCATCATGGGCTGCACCTTGTAGACTGCTAGCAAAAAAGTTTCTGTGTGGTCCTGGCACCTGGCGGATAGTGCCATAGGTGTGGCCTGATGAGAGATTCCCTTGAAAATACTGTTATAGTAAGTTCTTATGTAACCATACTTTCAGTACACAGTATCCAAAACTCAGACATTATTCGAGGACCTTGGTGGTTACTGTTGGTGTACCAACATCCATCCTCATTCCCTGCCAGCGCCCCCAGTACATTTGTGCAGTACTGCACACAGCAGTGGGCAGTGCTTTTCTGCCTGAAGACAGGATCGAGGCCCCGGTGGCGCAAGCCTGTCCAGTACACAGGAGTCATTACGGGTCTGCCAGGACAATGCTTCACCTCCTGGGACTTGTGGCAGCTGCCATTGTTGACAGTTCCAATGGCCTGCCTCCATATGAATCCCCCAGTGGATACTTTGAGTACAATGGGATGAACTGGAAAAAATGTTTCTTGTCACATCTCCTCTTCAGAATTCACTGCTGTGGTGGATGGAACCCCTGCACTTGTTGCAGGGCGTCCCATTTTTCTCCCTAGCAATGGTGCAGATCTCACAACAGATGCTTCTGGGGTAGGATGGGGTGCCCACCTGGGACCATTCCAGATCCAGGAGTTGTGGACTAGAGTCAGATCTCCACATAAGTGTTCTGGAGATGAGGGCTGTTTTTCTTGGTGCTGAGCCCTTTGCAGAACACCTTAGTCCAGACCCCAGTTGATAAGAAAGACAGCATCTGTGAGATGCACTACATCAACAAGATCAAGCAGTGGGGCACTCACTTTTACACCCTGTGCAGGGAAGCAGCAAGAGTATGGCACTGGACATTGTCTTGAGGCCTTGAATTGACAGACTTATTTCTCCCAGGAGTTCAAAATATCTTAGATAGGCTGTCAGTCGCAATCACAGGTCATGAGCTGGAGTTGCTGAACTCTGTGGTAAACCACCTCTTCACAGGGTGGGGTCATCCAGAGTTGGGCCTTTTTGCATCCCCACACAATGCAAAACTGACACATTTTCGCTTGCTTGCTCTAGGGCCTGGAGTTTTTGGCAAGATGCAGTGTCCGTCTCCTGGATAGTGAGGTTCCTTTATGCGTTCCCTACAATCCCTCTTATTCAGAGGGTTCTGCTCAAACTGCAGACAGAACAGGTCATCCTATTACTGATAGCCCCCTTCTGACCTCACCAGATAAGATTCCCGTACAACATCTGGCAGTGGAACCGCCTGTTAAGCTACCCCAGTGTCAAGGGTCTACTGTCACAAGACTGGGGGTCCCTGGTCAGTCTGGACCTACGGTCCCCACATTAGCACACATGGTTCCTTAGGACCTAGCCATTGTGCATTTTGGGGTTTCTTCCCAGGTGGCTGGTGCCTTACTGGCAGCTAGAAAGTCTTCTACAAGACATTTGTTTGCTAAAATGGAAGCATTTCTCCATATGGTGCGTTTCCTGTTCAGAGGGCCTATTTACATGTTCTATCAATACTGTACTGGCCTGCTGCCTGTCTTTATCAGACTCCAGTTTCCAGTACTCATCCATTGAGGTGCACTTGGCTGCCATCTTAGATTTTCATGCCCCTGTTGTCAGATTTACGGTGGCAGAACTCAGATTGTCTCGTACCTTCCTTAAGGGTATTTTTTACATACCTCACCCATAAACCAGTTCCAGCTTGGGACCTTAACTTCATTATTGAGAAATTGACTTTGGTTCCATTTAAGCCTGATGCAGCTTGCAAGATGCACTTCCTTCTTTGGAAGGCTCTTTTTCTGATTGCCAAACTTCTGCCTGAACGATTTCTAAACTTCAGGTGCTCTTGACTGAGGCCCCCCTTGCCTGATGTATTTTTTTTTTTTTTCACAAGGACAGGGTGGCCTTACATACTAGTGATTTCTGACTTCACAGTGAATCAGATCACAAACCTGCCTGTGTGTTATCCTGGGCATGCCAGCAAGGGTAAGGTGTCGCTCCATATGCTTGATGTACATAAAACACTACTTTTCTGTCTAGATCATACTAAGGGGTGCAGAAAGTCCTCTCAGCATTTTGTCTCGTTCACCCCACAGAGAGAAGGGCATACCTGTCAATAAGCAATGCCTGTCCAAATAGCTGGCTCACTGCATTGAATTTTGTTATGGGAAGTACAGTAAGGAAGTTACTGGTTCTGTGCATGGGCATTCTGCATGTAGCATGGCTACTTCTGTTGCCTGTTTTCAGAATGTTTCTGCAGCGGACATTTGTGCTGCTGCCACATGGAGCATTGTACATAACTTTCACAAAGTAACTAAGGTCTACACATTGTCTCGTGCAGACATGCTGGCATTGGTCTTGTTGTTCGGCAACAGACATTGCCATCCTCCCTAGGTACTTTGTACCGCTTGGGAATCAAGCCAGACGTAAGGCTGAATGGATGAGATATCCTTAGTGAAGCTGTAACAGTCACAGGTCAACTCGTCAGCAGTAGCGCTACCGCTTGTGATGCCAGCGACCTGGGGTTGGAAGTGAGCCCAAGACAGCTGGGGCCAGCTGGAGGGAGGAGGATCGCCCATCCCAGATTATGCTGTTGTCCTCCAGCAAGGGAGGTTGGCATGCTCTACTGCAATAGTGCCACCTGGGTTACAACCGTTGGCAGTGCAGGCTGAGCTGCAATAAGTGGGCAGGTGCCTCCTGATTGAGACATCATCACGCTTGCGTGCAGACATCCATCCCAGTCCCGGACCATGAGATGCCGGGGTGGGGGTGGGGCAGAAAATGGGAAAATCCCCCAGCCTGCAGAATGACACCTGTTCTCCTTGCAGGCCTTGCACCGCTTCCCGAGCCCCCGTCCAGCATCCAGGCTAAACTCCTCCCAGGCCTGAAGAACCTGAAGGGGTCTCTGCCACAGGTGGCTAACTATGGGGCACTGTCAGTTCTGAGTGTAAGTCCCAGGGACAGCAAGGTGGCTGGGCGGGGGGGGGTGAGAGTAGCTGATAGAGCAGGTGGGGCATAAATGGGGCATAAAGCATAGTACATTAAAACAGTTACTGACCATAACATTAAATCTTAGAGATAATCTGCTCCATCGGGCCACAGTACAGCCACACTCCTTCCCCCTTTCTGATGTATAAGCTGGCAGGTTCATCCACTACCTTATTTGAAGGTATCTATAGGTTCTTTACGTGTATTATATTTCCAGTCCCATGCGTCTCCTTGTGTGCCTGGTTACTGGCTTTATCTTCTGGTTCCCTATGGTAACAGGCCCTCCGAGCTTGTATCCGGCAGGAAACTGAGGAGAAGGCAGCTACCCATGTTTTTTCCTGCTGTCGCTTTGTTCTTGAGAAAACCTTGCATACACATTGTATCTTTGGTTCTCTTCCTCCTTATCTGTTCTGTTCCTTCCTTTCCTGCTGTTAAATCTCTCCTCCGTGAGTTCTCTAGTCACTCCTGCAGTTCCTTCTGATTTGGGTTACTTCTTATGCTGTAATCTCACTCACTGATCTTCAACACTTCCCCTCTTCCCTAGCATTGGTCTTTCCCCGGTTTCTCATTTTATTAAGTTGATCTACTATTTAGTTATTTTTGTGTTTCAGTTCCACAGTTTATTGCATGGTAACTTACTGATTGTCAATTTATTATCAATCATTATTGTCCTGTTTATTTTGACATATTTTCATTCTCTGTATTTTATATTCTGTATTTTGTATCTGTTATCTTTTCCCCTTCCTCCAGGTCGCATCTGGAAATGAGCTGGTAACAGCTCAGTATGCTTTTCCTGGTAAAACCTTTGAAATAAAGAAATAAATAGGCGCCGAAGTTGTACGTCATTATTGAGAATGCAGTTCATTGGGGAGCTATATTGTCATGTTTTTCCACACCTTTTTAATATATTTATTTTTTAACTTGATATGTACTGTGTGTGTAATGTGAGTCTTATTGAATGGTTACAGCCACCATTGTGGTAACATGTTAATGCTAATTAGGAGTTAAGCCCCCCTCCCCATTTTTAACAGTATATAAAGCATCTTGTTTAGGCTGACCAGTGCCTTGAAAAAGTGTGCAGTGTGCTGCGTGAAATGTTGGTATGGCTGTCCCGTATAGCTCCTGTCTTGTGCAATGTACAGTAAATCTGGACATTTTTAACTTGACTGAAAAATACTTTGCCTTTATCATTGGTAACACAAAGCAGCAGGGGAGATGTACAGTTTTTGCTTCTACAGGTTTGTAGTTGGTAGTGGTGCAGCCCCATTTTCCTAAGTGCTGACCTTTTGTGGTTTTGACAGAACACTTGCAGCTTGACAGTGGCATTCAGGAGAGAGAGAGAGAGACCTGCAGTTCTCAAGTAATAAGGAGCCACCCTCCTTGATGACTCTTGTAACCTTTAAGCCCAGGAAACTGGGGGAGGAGTGGAAGGCTCAACCAAGCCTGATAGTAAAGCCACCCTGTTGGTACTCCTGCTGCCAGCAACTGGCATTCTGGAATGAACGTGGCTCATCGGAGACTGGCTGGAAGAAGAAGGATCAAGCGTCCCACAGACTGCTCTCCTTCCTTTGGGGGGCAGGGACAGGCCTCCCGCTACAAGACTGCTGTGTGGAGGGACCAGGTGGCAGCACAGCGGGGCACACTCAAGGGAGGGCTGCTATGGATGCTGTGGCACAGATAGATACCACAACATACCTGTGCCACCAGATCGTCACCCTGGGGAGAAAATTGGAGAAAAAATGGATGGGCTGCTCCATGTCAGCACCCCCATAGGCTCTTGCACAGTCCGACACAGCTGGCCACACACCACAGTGTGGTCCTGGGTAAGTGTCAGATAACCAGGAAGTCTGCAAGAAGGTTGGTGACTGGGCTGGGGGGATACCGCGGGGAAGACTGTAGGAGGAATAAAATGCTAACATTAAAAAAAAAAAAAAAGGCAAGTCTGACAATGTACTTTGCCGATAACTTAAACTTTGAGTTTGGATTGTTTGAAGAGATTGGGTAGAATGAATGTGACTCATGTCAGTTGAATAAATGCAGCCCTTTATTCAAAGCCATTCTACTATGTTCTGTTTCTACTGTGCTAAGTCTAGCATGGCATTTATTCTCTTGAGGAACTCAAGAGTTCTTCCATTTTCTTAGTGAGTCACAAAGTAGTTCCATACTTGAGAGGCTCTTAACAGCCATTGAAAACGGATGTTCTCAATCAGGAACTGGTAACTCTTTGAAGTGTAGGGCATACAGAGTACTCATGAGCTTGTAGAGAAGACCTTATTGCTCACCTGCTTTTCCCCGTTTCTCCTGACCACAGTGAAAACTAGCTGTGTGGATGCCACCATCACAAACCTGCTGGAGGGGAGGATTCAGTTCGTGCCAGAAGAGGAAGTGGCCGGGGCATCAGCAGTCCCCATTCCTTCTACATCTTATTCCTCAATGACCACTGTTACCAGGGCTTCAGACGCTGTTCCTCCTGCCAAGGTAAGGAACTGCATTGTATGGCACAGTGAGCAGACAGGCCAACATGCCATCCAAGGGGAGAATATACTTGGCTAGATGTCTCCAAGACCTTGCCGTCCTTGGATGTGAGACGCTTCATCTCGTGTACATAGCTGGGTGGGGATGTCCATGTTCAGCATTACTACTGAGGAAGGGGACTTGGGGGGTCAACATTAGTGACTCCCTTAAATAATCTAACCTATGTAACAAGGCCTGCAGTAAGGCTAACAAGATACTGAGGTGTATTGGGAGTGATTTAGACATTCGAAGGAAGGCAGTATTACTGCCTCTCTGTAGCTCACCAGTGAGGTCACAACTAGAGTACTGTGCCCAGTTCTGGAGGCCTCACCTAAGTAAAGACAAAGACAGGTGGAGACAGACAGTGCAGCATAGGGTAACCAGAATAATTCAGCACCAGCAGGACAGATTCTATGAGAATCCGCTTAGAACACCGGACATGTAATCACTGGAGGGCAGATGAGAGAGGGATGATATGTTGGGAACCTTCAGGTTCCTGAAAGGAGTGAACAAGGTGAATGGCAAGGAATTATTCAAGAAAAATAGGGAATCTAGATCACAAGGACACGAGTGGAAGTTGGCGGGGAGACATTCAGGAGGGACCTGAGGAAGTTTTATTTTACACAGTGAGCGGTTGAGCCGTGAAACAGTCTGACAGCTGAGGTCATGGGCAACAAAAAACGTCAATAGTTTCAAGCACAGTTTGGACAGAGTTAAGCGATTAATAGTTACTTAGGGGAATAGCAGTAAGACTGGAAGCAAGGGGTGGAAGGTGTAGACAGAAACTCTGTATTACGTCCCATTCCATCTCCGGGGCATCGCACTCTGGCCAGAGGATGATGTTTATGTAAATGATAGTGAGGAATCCCTATGAAGAAACAATAATGCTATGGTGAGTCATTTTTTTTTCTTCTAGGGACAAGGATATAGTTCACTATCTACACAACTGCAGTTCCACCAGAAGTGCTGATTCATCAGAACATCTTATTTATTTAGTTATTTAATTAACATTGGTAACCAGGAAAGGCACACTGAGCTGAGGCTTATTTCCAGGTGCGACCCGGGGGAAGGGGAGAAGCACAATTACAAACAGAATACAGCCAGTCAGCTGATGTGGTTACAATGAGGATTATATAAAGTGCGTAAGTTGAGTGCAGTACAGACAAAATTGCAAAACGTTGAATATAGAGGACAGATTAATTGGCATACAAATCATATGTATAAACTGGGCAAACTCAAAGTGCATAGCGCCAGAGGGAAGGGAGGCCGAGCTGGTGCTAAAAGTAGGAATTGGAACAGTTTGATAAACTTCAGTGAGGTTGCTGGAACTGTGAGGTTAAGGGGGAGAAGGAGGTAAGGAGTGGTTAAAAGCCAAGCAAGGTTAAGAAAGAATTCAGGAAGAGGGTTGACGGGAGTAAGGGGCAGGAGGGAGGAGTTTTAGCTAGCGTCTGAGGGAGGAAGGGGGAAAAACAGATGGAGGAGGGTAGCTGGTTCCAGAGGAAGGGGAGTCAGTATGAGAAAGTTTCCTGGGTGGGGAAGGGAGAAGGTGGGTGGGTCTCTTGAGCACAGGGAATTGGAGGAGGAGGAGAGGATGGGGAGAGGAGCTGACATTGGTATGATGGGAGGGACCCAAACCAGCATTTAGAGATGAAACTCGGTGGACCTGGTAATTTGAAGGGAGAGGGAGGATGGATAGGGAGCAGTGCTGAGTACGTGAGAGTGAGTTGTGGTAGCAGAGCAGCAGAAGGCACTGCAGAGAGTGTCCAGTCTGGCAAGAAAGGTGAAGGGGTCAATGCTGTAAACCACATCCACATAGTCGAGAAGCGGGACAACCATTTTGATGACCAGCTCCCAGTGGACCTGGGAAGAATGGCAGTCCTTATTGCAGTACAGTGCACTGAGTTTGGGGCGGAGTTTGGCATGGATGGCATCAATGTGGGCAGAGCAATCAAGCCTGTTATCTAACCACACACCAAGCTGGGACTGCTTCAAGCGTTGTGCCATCCAGTGTGTGTGTGTGTGGGCGGGGTAAGCCGGGCCAGCTTTTGGCTGGTACCAGGGACCATAGACAGTTTTTTTTTTTTTTTTTAACCTGAAGTTGGTTACAGTAGAACCAGCACAGAATATTATGAAAGCCTTGCTAAAGCAACACTTCCAGAGATGCAGTTGAGGGACCGGAGGTGTAGAGAAGCGTGTCATATGCATACATATGAATATAAAAAATAAAACAAGGTGCTGCATCAGCATGTGGTCTGAAAAAATGGTAACATTAAATGCACACTGAAAATAGAAAATCTGAATCGACATTTCGACCATAGGTCTTTTTCAGGAATTATCTAAAAGAAAAGTTTTTCTCTATTAGATAATTCATTAAGAAATTCTATGGTTAAAATGTCAATTCTAACTTTATTTTCTGTTTTTGGCATGCATTTAATATTACTATTTTGTTTTGTGAATATGAATATGTGAGTTAGCACAGGTGGAGTAGAGGTCATTTAGAAAGTTGGAGAAGAGGACTGGGCCCAGAATGGAGCCCTGTTTGAACCTGGCCTGGATAGGGAGGTGTGGAGAGATGGTGCCTCCTATGTGTTAGCAACTGTTGATGGTCCAAGAGGTAGGAACGGAACCAGTCGACATTGGGGGCTGAGAGGCCAGCAGAGTGCCACTTATCCAGGAGGACTAAGTGGGACACTGAATAAAAGGCTTTGGCCATGTCAACAAAGGTGGCGACCGTGATGTTCCCCTGATCCATCATTGAGAAGGTGGAGTCAGTGACCACAAATAGGGAGGAGATGGTGGAATGATCCTTCCTAAAGCCAGACTGGAAGGGAGAGAGGAAGCTGGAGGAGTGGAGAAGTCTGCAAGTTGTGAGTAGACTATTTCTCCTGCAGCTTTTCAACAGAAGGGAGGAGGCAGAAGTTGCAAAGAGTGGAGTGATCACCCCCTTTGTGGAGGGGGTGGACCTTATATATTTGAAAATAGATGGCCAGGAAAGACGTACTGAGCCTAGACTCCTTTCCAGGCGCGACCTGGGGGAAGGGCGCACAGGATAAATACAGATTAAAGTTTATACAAAATAACATGTGCAGACAGTGTGAAGTCAAAGCAACAAAGACATACAAAACTGCCAACAGATACAGGCCATACGGTCTATCAAGTCTGCTCGATTGTGCAGCTAGCACTCCATTACACTGCAGCTGCACCTCCCTCACTCCACACCTTCCCTCACGGTGACCCTACCCTTAATTTTATCCCATCCCCTTTTAAAGCTACCGACTGCCTTACAGGGCACCGCCTCCTCAGGCAGTGCATTCCACTTAGACATCACCCTTTCTGTGAAATAGTGCCTCCTCATTTCTCTCCTGAATCTCCTTCCCTCCCTCTAATCTCAGCTCATGTTCTCTCGTGTCCCTCCCTCCCCTCAATTTAAAAATTCCCTCTGTACCAGGCTGGATTATACCCCTCACGTATTTAAAGATCTCAGTCATACCCCCCCCCAATTCCTCTTCTCCCCCAGGGACTACATATTCATCTCCCTCAGCCTCCCCTTGTAGGGTTTGTCTTTCAGTCTCCAGATCATATTTGTTGCCCTGCACTGGACCCCCTTTAGTAATCTAATATCCTTTATCAAATGGGGGCACCACTACTACACGCAGTACTCCAGGTGCGGTCTCATCAACGACCTGTACCGGGGTAAGATCACCTGCCCCCTCCTGGAGGTAATACCTCTAGCGGTACACCCCAGCATCTTGTTGGCCTTAGCTGCCACTTTCCTGCACTGTGCTGACCCTGTTAATCATCACCCCAAGATCTTTCTCCTCCTCTGTAGTGGCTATCTGCACCCCTCCGAACTGATGATAACTCCTCGGGTTCCTTGCTCCGAAGTGCATGACCTTGCACTTCTTAGCATTGAACCCCAGCTGCCATGCATTTGATCAATCCTAGAGTTAGCCAGATCCTCCTGCAGCCCCTGTCACCCTTATGTATCCTACCACTGCACCGATCTTGGTGTTATCTGCAAAAAGACTAGTCTTGTTCTTAATGCCATGTGAGATGTTGGGGATAAATTAAACAATACCGGGCCCAGTACCAAGCCCTGCGGTACCCTGCTTGTTACAGCCCTTGGAGATCAGAGTTCACCACCACCACCCTCTGCTGTCTCCCCTGCAGCCAGTTCCTGATCTAGTTCACCATCTTTGTCCCTGCTTCCTGGTATCCTACCTTACTAATCAGCCCCCCATGTGGCACTGAATCGAATGCTGTGCTGAAATCTACATATGGAACATCTACTGCATATTCTTTGTCTGGTTCTCTAGTCACCCAGTCATATTAGTCAACCAGATTTGTCTGGCAGGATCTGCCTGAGACAAACCCATACTGCATTGTCCTGGAGTCCATTTCCTTCCAGAAAGGTTACCAACCTCTCCTTCAAGACTGTCACCGTTGGCTTTCCCACAACAGATGTGAGGCTTACAGTCTGTAGTTGCCCGGCTCGTCCTTGGGTCCACTTTTGTGGAGGGGCACCATGTGAGCCATCCTCCAGTCTTGTGGTATGTCCCCTGTTTATAGAGAGGAATTGTCCTGAATGGTGAGCACCAATATTTTATATTTTCAATGGCATCGCACAGGGTGCTGGAAATACCTTATTGTTGAAAGGGCAGTATTATCTGCCCATATTTAAGAAGAAAGGAAATTCAGTGGATCCTCTCATGTATAGGCCAATTAGCCTTTTGGATAACATGTAAAAACTCTTCTGTAAAAACACATTAAACTGATTGCAAATCTGGATAGAAAAGAATCACATACTTAGCGAACTACAGAATGGATTTAGGCCCAGCTGTCCAACGAATACAGCATTGTTGTTCCTTGACTTATTTAATCTGGAAATATGTTTAAGTAAGGAAAGCAAAACTCTGTTGCTGTTTTGTTGATTTGAAATCGACCTTCAGCACGATTAGTTGCTTACATGTATGGCATAAATTACAGTCCTATAATCTTGATCCTGCATTATTGGATATAATTATCAGACTGCACACAAATATGTGGATGAAGGTCAAATTTACCCAGCAAGGTGATCTTTCTTCCCCGATTAATACTAACCTTGGAGCCCACCAGGGTTGTCTTCTTGCTCCTACATTATTCAATCTATATATTCAGTTATACAGGAAATGTATGCAGATAATTTTCATTAACCAAAGGTTTTAAATAAAAGAACACCAGTCCTAGCGTTCGCTGATGATTTAGTATTGATATCTACTTTGTTGGGACTGCAGTGAAAAGTTAACCATTTTTATAAACCATGCAGTACGGACCATTTGGTTATAAATATTTCTAAAACAATAGTTTTGGGGAAAAAGTTTAAAATTACCCCTCACTATACATAGGGGATACCAAAATTCAAACGTTTAGGACCTACGATTACCTGGGAGTTTGTTTCTCTCAGAACTTTACATGGTCTAACCATATACATTTAATGACGTTCATATCAAACACTGCTTTTAACACCTTTAAAAGATTCACTGCACGCATAGGTGATGGTTCTATACATGATACACTTAAAAGTAATTAATGCTAAGATCTAAGCTAGTATTATGTACGCAGTAGAGATAAGGGCCCCAAATTATCTGAAAGCTTTATAGGTTCAGTTCAAAAGGGTACTCTGTTACATTCTTCAAGTCCCTCAGTCAGTTCCGCCAGAGATCTTAAGGATAGAATTGTCAGCTGTCTTTATTTGCAATAGTCCTTGAAAGAAAGCTTACATTCCTCTTGAAACTTTGTCTCCTTCCACAGTATTGATTGCCAAGACTCTGCCTAGAAGAAGAAATACAATATAATATGCAGGGATTCATCTCCCCAGTGGTGGAAAATATAACTGCCCTTTTGCATCCGATGGGTCTGGGTCATCTTCACCAAATAATATTACAGACCATTCAAGGAACTTGCTTATCAAATAAAAGAAAGGATAAGGGATATCTTTTGTCTGAAAGATCTAGAAACTCTACAAACAAAAAAGTTGTATAAATGGTATGAAATATTAAAAATGGATCAGAAGTTGGAAACTTATCTCAAAATTATTACAGACCCAAAAAAATGTAGAATCATTACAAGATACAGGCTAGAACTATGTGCTGCAAATTACACTTACTTTATACAAAATCATTCTGAAACTGAGTATTGTAAATGTAATATGATGGCAAAGGAGGATTTGAAGCATCTAGTTCTTCTGTGTCCATTATATGAAAAAAATAGTAGATTTTTGGCTGGGGCCAGTACTTTCTGAACTCTGCCTCCCTCCAGATCAAGTACTTGTTCATTTATTTAACTCTAATAATTATACGAAATTTTGAACGCTCTAGCACATTACCTGATTTCACTTGAGTTGTAATAAATTAATACAAGTTATTATGCTTGCTTTTGACCCACAAGGGAAAAAGTATTTATTTCCACTGTTACAAGTCTTTGTCTTGTCCCTCAAGGGCAAAATTACCACTTAGTAATACATGAAGTTGTGGAGCTCTGACATTATCAAGATCTTCTATTTTTATTTCGATTTTATTAATGATTATCTAATGTGAAATTCTGTTTTTCTTGTAATTATAATTCAGTTGATTGTTAGATTTTTACATTAAGACCTGTAGTGATACAAACGATGTTAAACA
This sequence comes from Neoceratodus forsteri, assembly GCA_016271365.2. Taxonomy (NCBI): domain Eukaryota; kingdom Metazoa; phylum Chordata; order Ceratodontiformes; family Ceratodontidae; genus Neoceratodus; species Neoceratodus forsteri. Next base: position 581,139,178 of record CM057454.1, read on the forward strand.
TATTTTATAAATGTTTTATGCTTTGTAATGGCTTTGTGCTGAACAATAAATTATTTATTAATTCAGGGAGGAATTGAACAAGTCTGCCAGAAGCTCTGCCAGGACCTCTGCCAATTCCCTCAGTACTGGGGGGGGGCGTACGCCGTCTGGTCCTGGCACCTTATCCACTCTGTGCCCTTAACCCTTCTAGCACCCTGCCTGCTATGATTACCCCATCTGTCCCCCCTTCCCCTGTGCCTAACCCCACCACCCCGAGGCAGTGACCCATCCTTTTCTTTAGTAAGTACAGAGCAGAAATATTCATTTAGTGCTTCTGCCTGCTCTGCCCACCCCTCATCTTTCCTGATCCTTACTATCTGATCTTTGCAGATCCTTCTCTCCTTTATGTACTTGAATAAGTCCTTTTCCCCATCCTTGATGCCCTGTGCCCGCATAAGCTCTCTGGAAGTCTTGGCTGTCCTGACTGCTCTGGTCACCTCCCTTGATTTCTTTAGGTACTCCTCTCTATCCTCCTCCCACCTGGACCTCTTGAATCTCCTGAAGGCTGGTCTTTTTTCTCACTTTAACCAATACTTCCCCACTTATCCAACTTGGTTTCCTGGCCATAGCCTTTTTGCTTTGTGTCCTGGTACAGGATCTAATGGGCTTCAACAGCCCTGCTTGATAACTTCCCAGTTTTGGTTAGTATCAATGTGTGAGTAGATTTTGGCTAGGTACCTGGCCACTAATTCCCCATCTTCCCAAAGTCAGCCCTCCTAAGGTCCAACACCCTGGTCCCTGTTACAACAGCTTCCTTACCCATTATGAGTAAGAACCACACCGTGTGGTGGTCGCTCCCTGCCAGCGGATCCTCCACCCCCAACTCTCTAATAAACTCCCCATTAGACAGCATGAGGTCCAGAGTGTTGCCTAACCTGGTTGGCTTTGTTTACCATCTGTAACAAAAAACTGTCCTGGAAAGCCTCAAGGAGGACCATGTTCCCTTGCACTTGAGGTGGCTCGGGTGCCTGGCAGATTGAAGTAACACAGTCACTTTGTTACCCTTACCACTGACCCTTCTTATCTGCTCCACTAGTTCCTTGTCCAAGTCCTCTGCCTGAGATGGTGGCAGATATACCACCCCCATCCTAAGTGATCTGTTTCTTGAATCTCAGAATTGTATCCATAATGCCTCTGCTCTACCCACCTCCCTGGTGCACCTTATCCCCTCCCTAACATAAATCGCCACCTCACCCCCTTTTCCTGTATCTCTATTCCTGCGATATATCCTGTACCCTGGGATCACTGGGTCCCATTCCTGGTATTGTGGGTGGTCCATGTTACATGGTGATGGCAGCTATGTTCACTTTCTGCTCCACCATGAGAGCCTGAAGCGCTACTGTTTTGTTCCCCAGGCTCCTTGCATTTAGGGAGACTACCCTCTAATATGTGCCGTTCCATCCTTCCTCCCTTGGAACTCAACACTGTATGACACCCCGTGCTCCATCCCTACAGTTATGTGCGGTAAGTTTGTTTGGCTCCCCATTTGGGGCCTTGTTTGGATTCTACCCACTTGCCTCCCCCCACACCTAGTTTAAATCACCCTGATTCCCCCATTATCTGCTTTAACACCTCTGAGCCCTCCTTTCTCAACTGTAACCTGTCCTAGGCATACAGGGTGCTGCTATCCCAAGTTCTGCCTCATCTCCCCACCAGCCCATACCCTTTTGACTGACACCATTTTCCCAACCAAGTGTTAAATTCCTCTGTTCTCAGTTTCCTTACGGTTCTTGCCCTGGGTACTGGGAGTACTTCCGAGAAAGCTACTGAGGTCCCTTCTTCTCACACAGCTTCCCCAGCTCCACTGACCTCTCCTAAACTTCCTTGACTGTTATCTTCTAAATCATTTGTGCCCAAATGCACTACAATATGAGGTTTCTCCCTACCCCGCTCTGCATACTTAAGGACAAACTGTCCCACCCTACAAGCTGTCATTCCTGGCATGCACTCCACCAGTATGCAACTGTGCCTTTCCCCTTTACTCCCCCATCTCACCCCTTTAAGTATTGAGGCTCCCAGAACTAAGACCCACCCCCTTTCTTTGGTTTTTGTCCCAATCTCTTTTCCTTTTCCTGGCCCAAGTTCTGACTTCTTCTCCCCCCTCCCAATCTCACTTCCTTTTCCTCCCTGTTGTCCATGCCCAGATCCAATGCTGGACAACTTCAGACTCCCAGCGTGCATAATGGAAAACAATTAAAACTGCAGATAATCTTTACACCATGTGATAAGAACTTTAAAGGGGAAGGGAAGCAGGAGCAAGGGAGGGAGGAATCTCATTTAGTATTGGATGTAGGCGGGGAGGCACTGAAACAGGAAAGAGGGAGGTTGGTTCCAAAGTGAAGGGACATGATTGGTGAAGGCTGATTGGCCAGGAGAGGTACAGGGATGGAGCAAGGCAAAGGTATGATGGTCCCTGGAGTGGAGCGAGCATGAGGCAGAGGGAACAATGGAGAGGAGTCATGAGAGGTAGGAGGGTAGTGGCCCAAACCAATATTTAGATATGAAGGAGGCACAATGCATCTGGGGACAGGCTGAAAGGGGAGGAATGGATAGGGATGAGTAAAGTCAGCAGTGAGTGCAAGAGGGTAAATTGGTTGCAAAGGGACAGAAGGAGTCGAAGAGGGTATCAAGTCTAGCCTGGGAGGTGGCTGTGGCAGACCCATAGAACCACGTCTGTGTAGTCAAAAACACATTTTGGTGACAAGCTCTCAGCAAACCTATAGGGAGAAACAATCTTTATTTTGGTACAAGGTACCAAATTTAGGACAGAGTTTGGCATAGATGACGTTGTTCTGGACAGAGAAGTCTAGCTTCCTGTCTAGCCATACACCAGTGTACTTGAAAGAGGGACCACTTCAAGTGGGAAGCCATCCAAGTTAGAAAAACTAGGCACAGATGAGAGCTTGGCCAGTTTTTGGTTGGTACCAAAGCTTCTAGATACCGTTTTTTTGGTATTGACCTGAAGTTGATAATAATAGTAATAAAAAAACTTCATTTGTTGTTAGCACAATTCAAACAAGTACCAAAGCATTTTTGCAGAATAAAACCTTAAAAACATTAAGTATTTAAAACAATATAATGACGGACATCTAAAAATTTATTCTCTAGATAGGCAAGCGAGAATAACAATGTTTTAAGTGTAGATTTGACTGAAACCGTTGTAAAACCTTATGAAATTCTAGCTGTAGCAGACCTTCGACATCTGTGGCACAGGCGTCGGACGTGTAGATGACCATTTCATCTGCATACATGTATATATGCGAGTTGACACAGGCAGAGGGGAGGTTGTTGAGGAAGACTGAGGAGAGTATGGGGCCTAGGATAGAGCCCTATGAAATCTCTACCTGGATGACAAGAGGAGTTGACAGGGCAATACCTGCCTACTCTAACTGGAGATATCCCATGAGGTAAGAATGAAACCAATTGACAACTGCCCACAACCCAAACAAATAAGATCCCCTATAGGATGGCTCCCTCTCCCTGGGCTGAGATACAGATATGGCACAGTGAGGAGTCCAAATGAGGATGAAATGCATGTCTGTGTCTGCTGTGCTCAGCCTTTGCTGATTGTATTGTGAGGCCGCCTAGCACCATGCAATTTTGCTTAAAGTTGAGCCAGTCCAAATTAATTCATGGGCATTTGCATACGCTTACTATGATGCTTTGCATTATTGGGGTATGTGCAATTTGTTTTCTTTACAGTTATGACCAATATCCTCCGGGATAACCCATGCTTCACTGCATTTTCTCTGGAGTTCTTTTGTAGATATTGACAGTTCTGCACATTTTGAATTTGATTAATTGATGTATAAAATGGAGTTTGTAACTCCAAACTGCTTTAGAGATCGTGAGAAGCAAAGTATTTAAATGCTATTATGATATTATGTCATAGTACATCCTAGACATGGCAGTTTGGGTCAAGCTTTCTGTCAGTTATAGTGTTTATAATGAAATTTCTGCTCCAGTGTCGACCAAGGCATGCATGGACCAATCACCAGTGGTTACAGGGACATAGTTTGCTAGTAGTGGTGATCTGATGGCAGTTGCATTTGCCCCTGGAAGTGAGAGGGTTCCAGAGTTGGCAGTTGAAGGATGCTGGTTGCGTGAATTGTGAGAGTCAGAGGGTATCATGAAGGAAGATCTGGGTATTTACTTTCAGTGGTCTAGCACTTTAAATGTAAACTTTTTAAAAATCTGTATATGACGTGAAAGATTACATCATTATCTACTGCCCATATCATAAGATCTATGGACTAGTGGTAATGCCTTTCATTTATTTTTTTAATTTATTTAAACTTTTGTTAATAAGTTAAGCACAATGAGCCAAGGCTCTTCTTCATGCATGACCCAGGACCGTAGATAACAGCCAGTATGTTGCATAGATTAAGAATACAGCACTAACAAAGTATAAATATAAACAGAGTATAAAACACAGGTACAGGCAATGAAATATCAAAATCGGTGAAAACATTCACATTTCGTCAGGCTAAGATAATGTTTCTTCAAGTGAATTTTGAAAGTTTCACGACCAAGGCCACGTTGTAAGGACTCTGGTAGATTGTTCCAGTTTGTTGCTGCTCTAATTGAAAAAGCACACATACCCGTACTTGTATTTGGAACAAGAAGTTTTGGTGTTCCATTTGACGATAGCAACCTTTCAGCCTTCTTAAAATGATAAATAGTAAATAGTAAATAAAGGAGAAGCAGTCCCAAACCTTAAAACATTATTTGTATAATAGTTTAAATTGTACACACAGCTTGACTTTGGGGTCAGCCATCCTGCTAAGTGATACAGAGTGCAATTATGTGTTTGGTATGGAAATTTCAATGCAAATCTACAAACAACATGAAAGGTAGTTGTCAGTGGAGATGTCGGAATTGGCTAGCTCAAAGAAAAGGAACAAATTTATAGTTCATCATTGACAGCAAGACACTATTTGAAACCACAGGTCTAGCTTATGCTGTCAAAACATTTGGAAGCTTGAACAGGACTCCCAGCCTCTGGTTGCTTCGTCTGCTAATCTACTTTATATGAAGAGAATAAGCAAGACATGGATCCAGTAGGATCCCTAGATATTTAACTGGGAGACCTATTCAGGCTGGACCCCCAAAGTGTGCTGAACTATAAGTGGTTTACTTTTGGCCAGTCTTGTCCTCGATACAAATAGCATACTTTTATTTATTTTTTTACTATTCAAGAGCAAATGATGTCTCTTGAGCCAAAGGTCCAAGGCCAAGAGTCGGCATTTACATTTATAGTTTCCACTGAGGGAGAGCTACCATAAAGAATTGTCATCAGCATACATTATATTTGTTTTCTGTCATAGATAAGGTAACTCATCAACAAACAATGAGAACAAAAGGGGCCCCAGAATAGATCCCTGGGGTACCCCATCTCCATTATCCTGCAGACGGACAGAACACCCTGGTAGCTCACCCTCAGTGTGCAATCAGACAAGTAGCTATTGAACCAATTACATGGTGAGTCTGCCAGCCTGGTGCACCTCAGTCTCCCGAACAGCAGGCTGTGGTTAACCAGACTGAAGGCCTTGGACAGGTCCACAAAAACAGCATCAGTGAGCTTGTCCCCATCCATTGCTCCACTGATTTGGTCCGTGAACCTGGCCAAGGCTATCCCAATGCCATGATACTTACGAAAGCCATGCTGCTCAGGAGACCGAAGACCATCAAAGTTTAGGAACTCTGAAAGCTGTTCATTTACAATTATTTCTAAAAGTTTGCCCAAAAGTCGGTAATAGTAATACTGGTCGATAGCTATCCCTGTCACTTACCCTTAAATATTGGCTGTATTATTGTCTGTTTCCACTGACTGGGGAACTGTCCTGTTTTCAGGGAAAGGTTGAACACCAAAAGTTGATAGATATAAGCAGCGACTAACTTTATGAATCTGGGTTCAAGACCATCTCCTCCAGAACTTTTGTTAGCTGACATCTGTTTCAATACTTGTTTCAGTTTTACAGCAGGAAAGTAAAAAGGGGGAACTTGATTACCATCCAGTTTAGGCTAGAAAACTTTAGAATAATCAATAGGACAAAGGTCCTTTGTATAGTGAGACAAGTCAATAAAGTTATTAAAAGCCTTACTTATTTCATGTACATTAGTAATTGTGTTACCATTTTTATAAAATAAGTCTCTCTGTTGCTTAATGGTTGGATCTGTGAGAGTCTTGATTGCTGTCCAGAAATGTATGTGATTATTCAGCTCCCTATTCTGCTAAAGGATCATTAGATCCAAAACATATCAGGCGTGGTGGACTTCAGGAATCTGATATGGACTGATGGGGCCTGAGTTTCTGGCACCTTTTGTGCAGTTAGCACAATACTAGAATGAAGTTTTAAGCATTTGGTGAAATGATGACATGGTCCTGTAGTATTTCAAATCAGGTGGTGTGTCTTTAATTTGTAGCGTGAGCACCACTGTCCTTGTGCAAACTTTTTTTTTTTGTTTTGTTAGATTGATAAAGGAATTAAGCAGCCTAATGGTGGAATCCAGTGTGGTGGATTGGGTAAGGAACTGGTTAATGGAAAGGTGACAGAGGGTGGTGATTAACTGCTCTCACTTTGAGGGAAGAGTGACCAGTGGGGTGCTGCAGGGCTCAGTACTGGGACTAGTCCTCTTCAGTGTCTTCATAAGTGACATTTCAGAAAAACTGGAAAATAGGGTATGCCTTTTCACAGATGACATCAAAATCTGTAGTAGGGTAGACGCTCGGGGGTGTAAGGACATTAGGAAACTCGAGGAGTGGTCAAGAGCATGGCTCTTGGGGTTCAATCCAAAAAAGTACAAAATCATGCAGCTAGGGCATAGGAAGCCAGTAGCTGTGTATAGGATGGTGGGGGAGATACTGGCAGTCTGTTAGCAGTAAAGGAATCTTGGGCTTGTCATATCCGATGTCCTCAAAGCGGCAGGGCAGTGTGACAGAGCAGTGGGTAGGGCCAGTGGGATGCTAGGATGCATAGAGAGAGGCATCTCCAGCAAGAGGAGGGAGGTGGTGATGCCACTGTATCACTGGCACATGAGACCCTATTTGAAGTATTGTATCTAGTTCTGGAGGCTGCGAGTAGGAAAGGATATAGACAAGGAGGAGGCAGTTCAGAGGATGGAAACTAGAAGTAGAATTCTTTATCATGTCCTATTCTGGAGGAAAGCGATCAAAGCTGAAACTGAACCCACAGCCATCCGATTCTTTCCACTTTCTGATCCGTCTGCCGTGCCCCCGCGCTCAGACGTTTTGTGACGTCTGAGCAGGGAGAGCATGGGGGCGTACCCCATACAAGTCTGTGGGGACAGTTTTCAGTGCATATGTTTAAACAGCTGTGGAGAGAGAAAAAATGAAAGCCACCGCTCAACTAATAGAGCCCGTTATTAGTTGAGTGGTGGCTTTCATTTTTCTTCAAAGTTACATAAATAAGCATTGAAAACTGTTCCCATAGACTTACACGAAGCATGCCCTTGCACTCTCCCTGCTTAGATGTCTTGCTGATGTTCTTATAAAATATAAAATCTTGTTACACTTCTCAGTTGTTTTCTTTTTTTTCTCTTTTCAGCCTGCTGCTAAATCCTTTGGAAGATCTACCACAGAAAGACAGATGTCTCTGCAAGAAAGAAAGGAGGCACTATATGAATATGCACGGAGGTAGGGAGGCTGGAGAGGACTGGCTCATTAAAATAGATATATTACGTTAATTGAAACCACAGGGAAAACCTTGTAAGTTGAAGGCTCTAGAGAAATTAGGACAAGCAAAAACATACAAAGAGCTATCAATAATACAAATAAGGCAAAGCATTTTACTTGTAAAGTGCCCATTCCATGAGACTCTGGGCACCACACATCAAATCCAGCAATCACAGGAGGTACCGTGTAAGTCAGGAAATTTCAGCTAATCAAGACAGTTGTAGTCTGATCCAAATGCTACATTTATATTACTACGTTTTTAATAAAACTTTTAAAAATGCGTACTGATGGGGCTCTCTGAAGATCCGATCAGTGGAAGCAAGTTCCTTAACAGTCAGGCAGCAGCCCCAAAGCCTGATCTCCTGAACGTCTCATCTAGGAGCAAGGAACTCTTAAGAAGGCCCACATCAGGAGTCAAGGGGCCGATGGGAGTTTATTTGGGACAGGAGGACTTTGAAGTAGCCAAGGTCCAAATCGTGCAGGACTCTGTGTGTATATGTGTGTGTGTGTGTGTGTGTGTGTGTGTGTGTGTGTGTGTGTATATATATATGTATATTTATGTATGTGTATATATATATATGTATATATATTATATGTATATATATGTGTGTGTGTGTGTGTGTGTGTGTGTGTATGTATATATATATATATATATATATATATATATATATATCTTACATATCTTGAAGTCATTACACTACCACACTGGCTGCCAGTGTATCACACGCAGAACCAATGTGATCTGCTCTGGTCATGAGGTCCCCACAGTCAGCCGGGCTGCACATTGTCCACCAGCTGCAGGTGACATACTAACCACACAGGTGGAACTTGGTAAAAAGCATTTCAGTAATCCAGTCATGAAGTAACAAAGCAATGGACCAGTGTCACTAGGTCGGTTGACTCCAGATAAAGCTATAAACCAGTGTTGCTAGGTTGGCTGGCTCCAGATATCAAAGCCATGGACCAGTGTCACTAGGTCAGTTGGCTCCAGATATCAAAGCCATGGACCAGTGTCACTAGGTCGGTTGGCTCCAGATAACAAAGCCATGGACCAGTGTCACTAGGTCGGTTGTCTCCAGATAAAGCCATAGACCAGTGTCACTAGGTTGCCTGGTTCCAGATAAAGCCATAGACCAGCATCACTAGGTCGGTTGGCTCCAGACAACAGAGCCATGGACCAGTGTCACTAGGTCAGTTGGCTCGAGATAAAGCTGTGGACCAGTGTCACTAGGTTGGTTGGCTCCAGATAGGCTTTAGTCCAAACAATATTACACAGATGGAAAAATCCATTGCGGACCACCACTGACACCTGATGTTCCAGTCTCAGTCTGCAGTCCACAATGAAGCACAGATTTTTCACCCTGTCTGATGGTAAAAGGGAATTATTGCTGTCCTGGTCTGGCCTGGTGTCACCAATACCTCTTGTTTTTTTGGTGGGGGGGTCTCCTTCCAGGCTCACCTGACTGGCCACTCCTTCTGGCCACCTAGGCCCTGTCACCACCCACTGCCCCTTATTGCCGCAGCTCCTGGGTAACCTGGCATAGCCCTTCACGGGGTGGGCCCATTTCCCCCCTCCCCCCCGGGACAGAGGTGCCTGCGGGTACAAATAGATATCATGGGCACAGCGAGGTCAGCTCAGACAGTTCCGGGCTTCATGACGACGATGACTGGCGGCCATCATCCAGTCGAGTGGGGGACAGTTTTTCCATTTTTCTGCCCTCCCCAATGGGCTGGTCACAACAGCTACTTGGGGTGGGGATGTTTGGCGGCGTGTCGAGGCATCATGCTGCCTAGAACATCACGCAAGCACCACCAGGTGCCTAAGCCCCACCCCCACCCCTCGATGGAAGTGTCCAAAGTACACTATGGACTCCCTCCCTTCTGGTCTCTGCTCCTGACACCCGTGTTGCCAGCGTGCCAAGTGAACCCCTTCGCTCGGCACCATGGAGCAGACTACCTCTTGTTTTTGATAGGTTTAGACTGAGCCAGCTGGAGGTTATCCAGTCTTGAATTTCTGCCAGGTACTTAACATCATTTGGCCTGTCAGGTTTACAAGACAGGTACAGCTGGGTATCATCTGCATAGCAGTGAAAACCTAAGCCATACTGTCTAATGAATTCCCCCAACAGTAGGATGTACACAGTGAACAGCGTGGAGACAAGATTGAACCCTGAGGCACACTACTGCAGAATGCAGCTTCCGCTGAGATGTTGCCACCTAAAGCCACCTGCTGCACCTACTAGACAAATAGAACCCAAACTATTGCAGTGTTGTTCCCACGAGTCCTACATAGTGTCTCAGTTAAACCAACAGTCAGGGGTGTGCCAATCCTACTGCCCCTTGTCTGGGTCAAGTGTATTTCCTTAAAGGGCAAGTACAGAAAGATAACTAATTTCACTGTAATGAATAGGGGCAAGTGAAAATTCAGCTGTAGTCATGGCTGGGCAAGTCCTAAATGTTTTTGATTTGAACACCCCTGCCAACAGCACCTCATGGTCCACCATGTTAAACCATGTTAAACGTCGGGGAGCAGGGCTCCAGATAAGGGGAGTACTGACCTGTTTTACTTACCTCATTTTAGGAAATACTCTTCAGAAATTGTTTTTAATGAGTACCAATACTCACCCAACATTTGTAAATACTCCACAATCCAAAGAATAGTGCTCCATAACATATTTGGTGATTCAAAAGCAGCATTTTTTCCAGATTTACAGCACTTGTACCCATCCCAATTTTGTTTTACTCACTATATTTTAAAACTGGTGAGAAAACTACTTCTACCTGCCAACATTATCTGGAGCATGGTTGGCACCTGATCAGTTCTTATCTAGAAAAACACTCCATTGTTTTTAAAATGTACTCCTTGCTCCACTCTATCCAGACATGTGTACGCATCTGAATTTGATTTTACTCACCTCCCTTTCAAAATGAGGAGCACAAGTACTCATCCCAAAAAATCTTATCTGGAGCCCTGCTGGGGAGAGATCCAGCAGGAAGATTGAACAGCATCTGCTGTCTCTCATTAGAAGAGATCATTGACCACCTCAGTAGGAGCAATCTTGGCACTGTGCTGAGGCACGAGACCTGACTTGAAGGGCTTATAGATTGCATAACTGTTTACTGCTGTATGAAAGCTGTTATTATAAATAGAATAATAGATAGGTTCCAGTGAATTAAAAGGTTGTAATTCCATTGAGAGGTTCTGAGGACATAGGTAACCTCGAGAGCGAAGCTCAAGAGGTTCCTATGTCCCCAGAACCTCGAAATGGAATTACAGCCAAGTGACTCACTGGAACCTATCTGTTATTTTTTGTAATATATGGATGTGAGAGGCTGACGAACTTTTACCTCTGCATTAGTTGGGGGACGGTTCCATGTTCATGTTCCTTGCTCCTTACCGTGTGCCCCTCACTCCTTACTGTCCGGTTGTCGTATTCTCATTGCCCGCTCCCATTTCTTTATCACAGGAAGGAACAAAAATAAAAAAGGAAAAAAAAAGCTTCGACATTAGCCACGGTACGGAGGTCTGAACGATAATGTTACAAGGACTGGAAGTATACTATTATGGGACTGAGTGATGTATTACAAGGATTTTTTTGTATGGAATAGGATAGTATTATTTGCTTAGCTCCATATATTACTTTATGCTAGCTCATTTACTGATGCCTTCTCTGTATGTTCCCATGATCCTGTAATGTAATGCTGCATCCACATTTGTTCTGTAAGTTGTTACTCGCTACATCCCTTCCCCTGGTCACACCTGGAAATGAGCCTCTGCTCAGTGTGCCTTTGCCAGTTACCAATTTCAAATAAATATGTAAAAAAAAACAAACTTTCCAGGCGACTGTTAAGTTGAGCTGCTACCACTTTTTCAGTTACCTTTCCTAGAAAGGGAAGATTTGAAATTTGCCAGATCATTGGTCGTTAGAAAATGGGCAGGAAATTTCCTGGCATCTGATTGGCTGAGGCTCCTGGGAAAGGGGTATATTTATGTGCCAGCAGAGACTGGGGAAAAAACTAGCCCCATGTCAGCCTGCCCCACCGCATGATGGCAGCCATGTTTTTCTGCTCGCTTAGCAGGCAATGAGACCCACCACACAAACTTAATATAAGATAGTCTGCCCGTTACCACCACACAAGCAATGTTTGCTTCCTTTTTACCTGTCATCACCACACAAGCAATGTTTGCTTCCTTTTTACCTGTCATCAGCACACAAGCAATGTTTGCTTCCTTTTTACCTGTCATCAGCACACAAGCCGTGTTTGCTTCCTTTGAAACCCATTTGTATCTTTTCCCCAACAAAACTTACTGTTGATAGCATGTCTACCTCTTGAGTGCTACATGCACACATGCTACATTTTAGTTGGCCAGCAGCTTTCCCCGATCCCTCAGTAGCTTTCACGTTTCAGTGGCGCAGTCGTGGTCATGCCTCTTTCTTTCTTCTGGTACTGCAACTATTGATCTTCTAGAGTGTTATCTTCTTAGAGCAACACTCACCCATCCTTCATTCCCACAAGGAGGCTAGTTGGAGTTTGCTAACTCATAAAAATTATAGCTGGGCTGATTTATAGATCTTTAAAAAATATATATACTGTATAGATAATGGGAAAATTAATGGAGAGTATACTAAAGGAATGATTGGGGGTGTACTTGGAGGAGGTGGAAGGTCTGGATAGTCGGCAACATGGGTTTGTGCCAGGTAGATCATGTCAAACCAATCTTGTGGAGTTCTACGAATGGGTAACATCAGAACTGGACAGGGGAAAGCCTGTGGATGTATTATTCTTGGACTTCAGCAAGGTGTTTGACTCTGTCCCCCACAGTGGTCTGGTGGAGAAACCGATGGGGTTGGGAGTAGGCCCTTAGATGGTCAGATGGATTGAAAACTGGCTAGCTGGGCCGAACCCAGAGGTAGTGGTCTGTAGGGAGCTCTCGAACCCGAAAAGGAGTTGGTAGTGAATTGTACATGAGGGCTCGGTCCTGGGTCCGATCCTGTTTAATGCATACATATCGGACATCAGGGAGGGTATAGGGTGTGAAATGAGTCTCTTCGCTGATGACTCCAAGATGGGAGCAGTAGTTGAGGGAGAAGAGGGGAGTTTGGCCCTGCAAGGGGACCTGGACACCCTGGAAAGCTGGGCTCACACATGGAAATTAAATTTCAATATCACCAAGTGCAAGGTGTTACATCTTGGGTGGGGAAACCCTAAACACAGGTACACCCTGGGAGGGGAGGCGCTGGAGGCCTCAATAGGGGAAAAAGACCTAGGGGTCATGGTGGATGTATGTATGAATAACTCTTGAGCAGTGCAGGAGAGAGGCTAGCAAGGCAAACAGGATGTTGGGATGCATTGTAAGGGGGATCACCTCTAGGAGCAAAGAAGTGATTCTGCCGCTGTACAATGGACTGGTTAGACCACACCTTTAGTACTGTGTACAGTACTGGAGACCACACTTGAAGAGGGACATACAGCTGCTGGAGAGGGTACAGAGGAGGGCAACTAAGATGATACAAGGGCTAGGGATTTGACGTGTGAGGACAGACTTGAGGAGCTGTGCCTGTTTTCATTGGAGGAGAGGAGGCAGGGGACATGATTGAGGTCTTCAAGTACCTCAAGGGAATAAATAGGGTAAACTATGGAGGATCTTTAGACTAAAGCAGGGAGGTATAAGAGGGCATGGTTTGAAGTTGGAAGGTGGAAGAGTGAGGGGGGAGAAGAGGAGGTTTTTCACTGAGAGGATGGTGGACCCTTGGAATGCACTGCCTGGCGAGCTGGTTCAGAGATCCACAGTGGAGGGCTTCAAGAGAGGGTGGGACAGACACAGAAAGTGGATGTATCAGATGATGGCATGTCCCAGGGGGGTGGGGATGGATGATAGGGGTTTCTGGAACACAAGGGGGAGGGGCCTCTGCACCCAACTAGGGATCTGAGGTTCGAACAGACTCGATAGACCATAAGGCGTAATCTGCTGGCAAATAGTATGTTAGATATGTTTATTTGTATTATTAGCACCTCTGTCCCTCCTTAGTGTTGTGCCTTCAACAGCAGACCAACTTCTATGTTTTTTAGAAGTACAGTGCACATACTGGTTACTTGTTTCACCTTGGGAATTGCTTGGTTGTATCCATGAAAACTTTTCAGTTTGCTAAAACCTGTCAGGCCAGTATAGTCATCTACCTTTCCTTAATATTTAACATTCACCTTTGTGTCCCACTCAAACATATATTTCCAGTCCTGCTTTGTAAGGAGCAGAGTTCAAAAAGAAAAATGACTATTCATAATTTGCCTGTAATTATATGTATTAAGGGACTCTTCTTCCCCCACAGATGGTCATCATGTCCCTTACAGGGGTTCTGTGCTAGCATACCTAGCTGTTGTGTCCTATGTCTGTTTGTCTTTTTGTTGTCTTATCTACCTGTGATGTCTCCATAGTTGTTGCCTTGTCTTTTCAAAAAGGAACTGAAGTGACTTGGGCTGATGGTGCTGTATATTGTATGCCAGTACATGCCTCTGTCTGTGTCTGGTACCATTGTGGAAAGCCCCAAAAGTTCTGACTCCTACAGGGCCCTAGCACCTCTGGCCCCAAGACCAAAGAATGGTGCACTATAGAGAAGGTAGTCTAGAAAATCAACAGATCTTCGAGAATATCTCTCCCCTTAGGGCACACATTTGGAACTATACCGCCTTCAGCACTAAGACCACATGGAAACTTTAGCTAGCTGGGGGACCACCCATGATGACATCACACGTGAACGTCTGCAATAGACATGTGCGGCCCCAGCTCTCCTCAGTTCTTTTCCCACAGTTGATTGTATTTGTCAGACCTGCCGTGGAAACACCAGCCAGCTAGCCATTGTCATGTATTATTTTATTCTTAAGTAATCACTAATATTTTAGTGATACTGCCTCCTCTGCATGCTGCCAAAACCAGCAATGTTGTTCTGGTACTATCAGTGCAGAGAAAAGATTTCCAAAGACGCACAAGAAGTATGCTGTTTAGACCTCTCTCACAGCGTCAGGAGTTGAGAGATTTGCAGGGCTTCAATCAAGCAACTAGGCACACAGAAAAATGGCGCTGGAGAAGTTCTTATTAGAAAAAGCTCTAGCAGCCATAGAAAAAGCCTGGGTCAGAAAGTGGCGTTGCCAGCCCCATCGACCGATTTCGCAGTTGTCTTAGTCTAAAGACCGTGAAAAAGACAGGTCATCTGGATGTGAGCATATGGGTGAATAAAAAAAATTGTATATTGGCACAGAGACTATCAAATTTCCTGGATGGCCTTTCATCTACCCCCTCCTCCAGGGACACCATCACACTTGGGGATTTCCACTGTACAGAATCCCCAGTACCGGAATATGCACACCAGCTAAGGACGCATCACCATGAACAAGTCGTCTCCTCCCCTACCAGATAGAACCCCCGCTCCCCCAACTACTCCACCCCGACTGGATTGCCACAAACTGTGCGAATCTAGTCCTCCAAGCAGGCACTATGGATGACTCTATCAGTGACCACACCCCTACGGATAGCACTCTAACCACCAAATCAGTACGTCCTCCCCACAAATTGCCATCTTTTAAGAAATTCAAATCCCAGGATTCAAGTTTAGTGCTAAGGGATGCCTGGGCCGTCTCCATGGCGGTGACGCTCTTTACGGAAGCTCCTCGCAACCTTCAGGACAAATGCTTCCCTATCACCACCAGGAGGGTTAAAGGTGGTAATGCCCATTGGCTAACAAATGAACTTAAGCCTTCAAGGCATTCCCCTCTCCCCAGTTATGAAATGCGTACAGGCGACTTCGTAACTCCTGCAGGCAGGCTGTGAAGTCACGCGAACGTAAATACTATGCCAACCTACAAAACGAGTCTCTTGACAACCTCCACAGTTTCCAGGCCTCAATTAACACCCTGCTCAACCTTAAATCAAATAAATAACAGAACTTACCTCCCCTTCCCGTCCCATTACTGACCCAGGCAAAATCACTTATACCTTCAATAGAATGTTCACTGACTTTACCGCCTACACCAGCAAACTCCCTCCACAGCCCCTCTCCACCCAGAAAAACTAGCCATGCTGCCCACAGACATCAAGCCCTGTCTTTTATTTTAGAGCCATTGACCATAGTATCACTGGCAAACTCTTAAAGATGCTACCTGCCAGGGGCTGCCCAGGTAGCGACGGTCTGTATCCCACCTTTCTGAAATTCCTCTATCCTGCCCTTGTAAAGCCACTGACCCACATATTTAACCTTGCCCTCTCATTATCTTCTATGCCTGACTCATGGAAGCATGTGCACATAGTGCCTATTTTCAAATTCGGCGATCCCACTGCCCCAGAAAACTACCATCCCATCTCCCTCCTCCCACATCTATGCAAACTGTTAGAAAAAAATCATTCACCACCAGCTATCCAAGCATCTAGATAAGTACAACCTCCTGAGCCCCTCCAACATGGAAACATAGAAGTTGATGGAAGATAAGGACCGCAAGGCCCATCCAGTCTGCCCATTTCTTTTTCTACCTTATGAATGTGCTGTCAGCCTTTGCTCTGTCAATGGCCTATTTATTCATACTCGTATGTATTGCTCCCTTATGCCTATCCCATGCCTGTTTGAAGCCCTGCACTGTATTCATATCCACCACTTCTTGAGGTAGGCTGTTCCATGCATCCACCACCCTTTCTGTAAAAAAACTTCCTCACATTACCCCTTAATCGGCCTCCCTCTAATCTCATGCTGTGTTCTCTTGTCCTGTTTTTTTTCTTGTATTGAAATGTTACTCTTTCACCTTGTCAGTGCCCTTAAGGTGTTTGAATGTTTCAATCATATCAGCTCTCTCCCTCCTTTGCTCTAGGGTATACATATTGAGCTCCGTTAATCTGTCCTCATATGTTTTCTGATGCAGTCCCTGCACCATTTTGGTTGCCCTTCTCTGGACTGCCTCAATTTGGTTAATGTCCTTGTGAAGGTGTAGCCTCCAGTACTGCACGCAGTACTCCAGATGGGGCTAACTAGTGTCTTGTAAAGAGGGATTATTACCTCCCTCTTCCATCTTGTGATACCCCTACTAATACACCCCAACATCCCCCTAGTCTTACCTACTGCTTTTGTGGTCTGCTTGGATGATTTCAGGTCATCGGTGATGATGATGCCCAAGTCTCTTTCTTCTCTTGTGACTGCCAGCAACTCCCATCCCAGTCTATAGGTGGCTTCAGGGTTTCTCTTCCCTATTTGCATGATCTTGCACTTCTTTGCATTAAACCCCAGTTGCCACTCCTTTGACCATTTTGCCAGTTTATCCAGATCTCTTCTCATTCTGCCCATGCCATCTGGATCATCTACTCTGTTGCAGATCTTGGTGTCATCTGCAAACAGACAAACCTTACACTCCAGTCCATCTGCTGTGTCACTGATTAAGGTATTGAAGAGGACTTGCCCCAGGATGGATCCCTGAGGTACCCCACTTGTGACATGGCTTCCGCAATCACCAAAGCATCTCTTCGTCCTTGGCCCTTTTCTCTAACCATGTCCTTAGAAACATGGACATGGGTATGGCCACAGGTGCGGTGCTTGTGAACCTATCAAAGGCCTTTGACCTTGTTGACCACCACCTTCGCCAATCCACCCTGCTAAACCTAGGCTGCTCTCCCGATGCCCCCGTATGATTTATCAGCTACCTCGCTAACAGATCCCAGTCTGTTCTGATAGGCAAAGATATCTCTGCTGCATTACCCGTCCATACTGGCATCCCCCAGGGCTCCATACTGGGGCCTCTGTTATTCTCACTGTTCATAAATGATCTTCCTGCAGAAAGCATAAACTGTAATGCGCTCCTCTGCGGTTGATGATCTCATCATTTACCATACCGCCAAGTCCCTCGAATCTGTATCTTCTACACTCGCTACAGACTATGGATCAGCTCAACATTGGTTCCTCTCTAGAAAACTTCTTGTAAATGAGAAAAAAATGAAGGCCATGCTTTTGGCTCAAATCCATACCTTGAAAAGGCCACCAAATCAAAAACTTTGTTACACATAGTCACCCCTGCAGGCCCGCCTCTTGACACTGTATCCTCCTTCAAATGCCTAGGAGTGACTCTTGATCCCTCCCTTACCTACAATGACCACATATCAAACACTATGAAAAGAGTCTTCCAAAAGTTAGGGGTAGCCTACCGTGTTAACCATCTCCTGACCCCAGAGACTTGTCTTGCAATTGCCCAGGGAAATCTACTGCCCCTACTTGACTATTGGTCCCCAGTGTTCTGCTCCATGTCCTCCTCACTTCTTTCTTGTCTAAATATCGCATACAACTCTGTCACTTTGTCCCTCAGGTCCCTTCCTCCACTCATTACTGCTCTCTGTATCAGTTCTTAGGCTGTCTGTCTCTGCAGGGCCATTTTGAATATGCTATGGGCTTTCTAGTCAGCACCTCTCCTAGGAACCCACATAAGTCCCCATACTCTTTGCTTCACAACAGGGTATTAACTCGTGTCTCAGGGTCTCTTCCGTCCCCCCCGGTAGTCCTACGGTATCTACTGTCATGGGTAGTGAGGCTTTCTCTGTCTCTGACCCCTACCCCTGGAACCGAATACCACCTTCTATCTGTATGTTACCCTCTCATCAGTCCTTCAGATTGAAGCTAAGAGATTGGCTCATGTCTCGGGCCACCTGTGCTTACTCCCTTGGAAACACCCTCACCAAAAATCCACCTTGAGGGCCCAGAGTACCATTTGCTTTACTTCCCAAGTACTGGCTACTACATATACAATTGACATGTGTTTGACTCCATTGTGAAAATGTTGATTGCTATAGTTTAATCCCTTATGCACTTTATTTGTAAACTTTGGTCTGGCTAAGTAATGTCTTGATTTGCTGTTAGTGTGTCCTAGTTCTCTGCAAGTAGAGAAGCATCACTTTATTTGTCATGAACTATGTTATGTCGTTAACTCCTATTTTTAAGATATGATGTTACTGTATCACTGTTTCTGATACCACTGTACTCCCTGTATTGTATGTAACTACTGTATTATAACTTGTACCTATTGTCTGTGCCACTGTACAGCGCGGGTCGCAACTGAAAACGGTCCTTTGGATCAGTTTGCTCACCTAGTTAACAGAAACATACATAGATAGATAGATGGATAGATTGATATGGACAGATCTGCTTCCCCAGAAAGGTCTAGGTCCCCATTGTGGCCTGCAGGTAATAATCCTGCATCGTCATCGACTGTCCAGTGACTGACTCCCCCCCCGGCATCTACCAGACACCAAGATCGGGCTTGGCTTAGGTACTATTGTACCTACTACGGATGGTACATCACCACCAACAGGACCAGGCCCATTGTCAACTGGAGCGGTCACAAACCCTGGCCAGATCATTGAGGCACAAGCAGTATTGGCATCGTTCTCGGATATGATATTGTGCATACTTACAGGCTTGTCTATGCAGCCTGTACTGCCATTGATAGGGATTCCTGTGTTGCAGGCCCTGTCAGCATTATCTGTTGGTACACAGCAGGTACCTTTTGAACAGCAGCCCCTGTCATTGCAGCAAGGTCATCCGTTCCCGTTGTTGACAGGGACGCTGACAAGGAAGAATATAATCCAGACCTCATAATGGAGAAGGATCATGAAGAGGAGGAGCATTATGGAGAAAAACATTATTCTTCATGTCCTAGCTCCACAGTATCTTCTTGTAGTGAGGATTCTGTAGTGTATACACCCAGATCTCCTCCTGAAGACCCTACCTTCTGAACCATGATGCAGCAAGTGCAAAATGCAATGGGTTTTGCTGTGGAAGAAGAAGATTCCACCAGAAAAATTGTGATGGATTTCCTGGCGGTTCCTTGTACTCCATCCATCATTGTCCCTCTGATTTACCCTGCACTGGGTGATGCAACATTTGCTGCATGGTACAGTCCAAATACTATACCAGCTGTACCCAGAAAGGCTGCCAAGCAGTAACCCTGCTTCTGCTGCCATGCTTTATTTTGCCAACCAGCTAGAAATGCATTCTGTGGTCATAATGGATGCCCATGATCGATCCAGGGCACCAAAGCATACCAGTACCCAGCCACCTGATTAGGAATCCATGAGGCTTGATGTTATGGGCATGTGAACATACACCTCTGCCTTATTAGGCCTGTGTATTGCAAACTATCAGTCTCACATGATCAGTTATCAAAATAACCTGTGGAAGCTGTAGCCCAGGCCCTTCTAGAAGGCATTGCCAAGAATGAATTACTTAAAAATTTGACTGCTGGAGCTGAGGTAGGCAAACATCTGGTACACTCAACTTACGATGTCTCAGATGCAGCTGCCAGGGAAGCAGCCACTGGTATTTGCATGAGAAGGTATTCATGGTTCGGGTTTGCAACTGATGTGCAGCAGACCGTTCTGAATGCCCTATTTAGAGGCACCACACTGTTAGGATACTGTAGACAAGAAGCATTAATAGGCTTTCAACTCTCTAAAATGATTTCCCATACCTGGTAGAGGTCAGTGTAAAAGATCCATTTGCCAGCTTGCAGCCAGAGGTAGTCATCAAACCTGCCATCAGCAAGACCAAGGTAAGGATGGTGGAACGTTGCCATCTTCCTCTCCCCCAGGAGCTGATTCCAAAGCTGGTGGCTCTGCCCCTACCTCCTCAGCATAACACGTATAGGACTCCACCATACCACTTCTTCCGCAGGAGGTGTGGTAGGGGGTCACTTCTCCCTTCATCTGACACGGTGGAGGAAGATTACCACAAACAAGTGGGTCTTAGAGATAATTGCAAAGGGACATGCTGTTGAGCATCTTCAGTCTCTTTCAGCTTATCCCTCAGGGCATCTGTCCCTGCTGAAAGAAGAGGTACAAGCTTTGTTAACCAGATGTACCACATAACTTGTACCTTCTCACCAGAAGGGCAAAAGGTTCTATTCCAGATACTTCTTGTTCCACAAATGGACAGGAAATCTCAGGCCTGTTTTTAAATCTGAGAGACCTAAACTTCTTCATAGAATACAAGAAGTTTTGCGTGGTCTCCCTGCAAAATCTGTGTCCCATGTTGCAAACGGGGGACTGGATTTGCTCCCTGGATATAAAGGATGCATACTTTAATATCCTAATCAGGCAGCATC
This sequence comes from Neoceratodus forsteri, assembly GCA_016271365.2. Lineage (NCBI taxonomy): Eukaryota > Metazoa > Chordata > Ceratodontiformes > Ceratodontidae > Neoceratodus > Neoceratodus forsteri. The sequence goes on from CM057454.1 coordinate 581,160,035, forward strand.
ACAGAAAATATCTGAGATTAGTCCTGGAACGGGAGTACTTCAGTTCAGAGTATTGCCATTTGCCTTGTCTTGTGCACCTCAGGTCTTTACCAAATGCTTGGCAGTGGTGGCAGTAGCCCTTTGCTGGGAAGGTCTGTGTCTTCCCATACCTGGACAATTGGCTATTGAAAGCCAGTTCCAGGAACCATTTCTAACGCACCTTGTCCCAAACAAGACAGTTGTTTGAAGACCTGGGGGTTACAGTGAATGTATCAAAGTCAGTACTGACCCCTTACAGAGGTTACAGTATATAGGTGCAGTCCTGGACACTGAACAGGGCAGAATGTCTCATGGCTCAAACACATCTGGTGTACAGCAGTCATTACGTCCCAGCCAGAACTTTGCTTTGTCTTCTGGAACTCACAGCAGCAACTGTTGTGACTGTGCCGTGGATTGCTTACATATGCTGATACCACAATGGACAGTGAGAATGCAGTGGGACCAAGTGACAGACAACATGGACCAGTTTTGCAGATTTTGATTTTTAGAATAGCCTATTTACTTGTGCTTTAATGTACCTCCCATCCCCATAGCTTACCCTTCCGCCAGGTTTAGGCCATCTTGGTTTGACTGAAGTTGGCCTCTCCACCGCCCAAGCAGCCACCAACTGGGACTTCAGCCAAGGAGTCTCGGCCAGCTATAGGTCTTCCCCATCGGCTGTCGGTCACTCTCATGTCCAACTGTCCACGGCAGGTCGAGAGCGTCTCGAGTGGTCAGCTGCTTTATGTGGACTCTTCCAAGTCTGAGGACTCCTCACTGCACTCCCGTCCTGTCAACATGGAGTCAGTGGGGGGTCTCTCAACAGAGGAAGGACTCGTGTCCTTCATGGGCATCCTCTGTCTCATCTCCGAATCTACAGGGATGCCTCTGGAGCCCGTTCAGAAGGGGGCTCAGTATTCTCTCACTGAGATTCTGGATTAAGGGGACTCTCCGATGGAGGCCTTTCCGGCGGTAGAGGCTATTGTCTGCCAGGCCTTGGAGCTTTGGCAGCACCCTGCCTCCTGCCCGGCGACCTCAGCCCGGATGGCCCACAAATATGTTGTACCCACCAGTTCCCTCTCGGGGTTCACGGAACACCCCTCGACTGAGGGGTTGGTGGCTGATTCCGTGTTTCAGCACTCAGGCGATGTCGACAGGCAAGGAGTCCAAGCAGTTGGACCACTTGGCCAAAAAGGTTTATGCTGCCTCCTCGCTTGGCCTCCGCCAGGCGAGCTCGGCCATCCTGGTGGCACACTTCTCCCATGCCCTCTTATGCTCCCTAGATGAGGTGATTCCTCATCTCCCTGCGGACCTCCATACCACGGTCAAGCAGGTCCGAGACCAGGGTGGGGCTGTGGCCAGACAGTAACCCCAGACTACTCTGGACATTGTGGATTCCTGTGCCCGCTCAGTGGTGGCCACAGTCACCATTAGGGTTTGGCTGAGGATCTTGACCTTCATGGCAGACACTCGGCACAAGCTGGCAGACATTTCCTTCTTAGCCACCGACCTGTTCGGGCCTGGTGGAGAGGGTCACCTCCAGCGTATTGAGAAGTCCAGTGCCACTTTGGACTCCATTATGTCCATCCAAAAGGATCCCAAGGGCTCCAGGCAGCAGGAGCGCAAGCCCTTTCGGTCCCCCACTCCTGCGGCAAAACCAGCCCAGCACCAGCCAGGCCAGTAGGCTCAGCCTTGGCGCCATAGGCCCAAGTCAGTGGCTTTGGTGGTCTGAAAGCCAGGAGGGAAGGGACCTGGTGGCTTCTCAGCTGGGTCCTCCTCTTCTAAGCCTGCCCAGTAACAGGATGGGGGCTGCCACCCTCATGCCCGACACACCTCCCCAGGTCCTTCTGTTTGGGGCCGGCTCCACCACTTCCTTTCCACCTGGTACGCGGATACCACGGACAGGTGAGTTATGGAAGTGGTCAGCCAGGGTTTGCCTCTGGAGTTCAGCCAGGGTCATTCCTCTGGAGTTCAAGCAGTACCCTCCAAGCCAAGCCCATGCCCAACGGGAGGACTTGGTATCTGCAGACACTCGATCGGCTCTTTGAGACGACATAGCCCAGCTCCTCCGCAAGGAACTCGTGGTCAGGGTAGCGGATTCTCCGAAACACCCACAGTTTGTCTCCAGGTACTTCCTGGTGCCAAAGTGGACGGGGGGGGTGGTACCCCATTCTAGATCTGAACAACCTGAATAAATTCCTCAGGTCTCGCACCTTCTGGATGGTAACTGTGTCCCAGATAATACCATCTCTCGAGCAGGACATGTGGTTTTGCCCTCTGGATCTCCAGGATGCGTTCATTCACATACCATTCTGTCCATCCCACCAAAGGTTCTTCCACTTCCGAGCCAAGGGAACCCTCTACGAGTTACAGGTCATGCCATTCGGCCTCTCCTGTGTCCCTAGGGTCTTTACGAAATGCATAGCAGTGGTGGCAGCTTACCTGAGGCATCCAAGTGTACCCCTGCCTGGACGACTGGCTGATGATAGGTCCCTCCAGGCAGGAGGTGGAGTGGTTCCAGGGATCTGGCCCCTCAGACCTGCATCCAACTTGGTCTCCTAGTCAACGAGGCCAATTTGGAACTCGTGTCCTTGCAGGTGATCAGCTTCATTGGGGCAGAGCTCAACTCCTGCCAAGCCGGAGCCAGGCTCCCGGCAAACAGGATGGAGGTTCTTTCCTCTTTTGCCCAATCATTTTGGGTTGGACACTTGCACCCTGCTTGGGACGTCCTGCACCTTCTGGATTACAAGGTGGCCTGCACCACCATAGTCCGATGGGCCCATTGGAAGATGTGCTCTCTGCATTGGCAGCTCAGTGGTCTCAGCACAAAGGTCACTTCAACCAGCTGGTCACTGTGACCCATAGGATGTGGGACGCCTTCCAGTGGTGGCTTGTCCCAGAGCATATGCAGGAAGGGATCCAGTTTGTCCACCCCTAGCTGATGGTCATCCTGATGACCAGTGCGCCTCTCTCAGGCCAGGGTGCCCATTTAGGGGAACACAGGGTCCACGGGTTCTGGACCCCCAAGGAGTCCCGATGCCACATCAACCTGCTGGAGCTCCGAGCAGTTCAGCTGGTGCTGAATGCATTCGCTCAGTTTTTTTCGGGGTCAAGTGGTTCAACTCCAGACAGACAACACCATGACCATGTACTATTTCAACAAGTAGGGCAGGATGCACTCCCTGCCTTTGTGCAAGGAAGCTCTCCATGTATGGACACTCTTGTGCAGCCTGGAGGCAGATCTCCTAGCCATCCATGTGGCAGGAGCCTCCAATCAGCTGGCGGATGCCCTCAGCTGGGTGGGCGAGGCGTCTCATGAGAGGTAGCACACAGTCTGTCCCAGTGGGTCACCCCTCATGTGGACCTGTTCACCTCCAGGGAGAACGCAGAGCTGAGGCTGTTTTGTGCCCGCCACCCTCAGCAAGGCTTTCTGCAGGGGGATGCCTTTTCAAGGCCGTGGACCCAAGGCCTTCCCTCCATTTCCCTTGATCCACAAGGTGCTACTCAAGGTCAGAAAGGACAAGGCACAAGTGATCCTCAGTTCGAAGGTTTCACCAAAAGTTAGGTGCTGCCTGCAGATTCCGGCAGTACCTGACCCCGGAGGCCCGACTTGCCATCGTCAAGGGGACTCTACTCCCAGTCTTTGACTACTGCTCCCCCATCAGTGCTAGGACATCCACAACTCTTATGGCCAAACTCTCTTCTGCCTACAACAGTGCCTGTCGTTTCACCTTGCTGGCCTCTTTCACTACACACCACTGTGTCCTTTACAATTCGCTACAATGGCTTCCACTGCAAGGCCGTTTCGACCTTGCCCTTTGCTGCATGGTGGATTCCGCCATCCATACTGGCCAGGAATCTCCCCTTGCAGCCTTCTTTAAGGTCCGAACTTCACACTGTGGCCTTCCATCAAACAGCATTCCTCCTCTGAATGTTCCCAGAGTATCCACCAATATGGGCGGTAGAGCCTTGTCAGTGGCAGCCCCTATGCTGTGGAATAAAGTGCCTGCCAAGCTCTGCTCCATTCACACCCACTGCCAGTTCAAATCTTGCCTCAAGGATTGGCTCCTGGAGACTTCTCGCTGCCACTGCTTTCCTGGGTAGTTCTTCATTTCCCGCCTGCCCTTACTTCAAGAGTTTCTTGCCTATGCAACTCCCTTTGAAAATCCTCCAATTCTTCTTCCTTTCACACCCCTTCCCTTTCTCCTTCCCTCTACTAGCCCCACTGTATCCTTTTCATGCTGCTCCTGAGTAACACTGATTATCCCCTATGCAACTTGCTGTATATCAATTTTGTGTGTGTGTATATATGTATATGTATGTATGTATATATGTATATGTGTATGTATATATATATAATATATATATATATATATATATATATATATATATATATATATATATATATATATTTATAGTTCTCTTTGTTTATGCACATTGGATTTATGTACTGTTTCACCTCGGATCATGTGGATTTATGTATTTTGCTACCTTGTATCTTGTAATGTTGTAACCTTTTATTATTTGTCAGACTGTCTACTGTGCTATGCATTGTTGTTTGTGTTTAACTCTGTGTCACTGCATGTGGCCCGGGTTGTACCTGAAAATGGTCCCTGGGATCAGTGCACCTACCCAGTTACCAAAGTCATAAATAAAAATAAATAAATAAATCCTGGTGGCCCTGGACTGGCCCCACCAGTACTGGTACCCAGATTGTCTGTCTTAGCAACAGGTTCCCCAAGGTGTCTTCCGTTATGCCCAGACCCGCTATCCATCAAGTCAGAGGAAGGTACCCCACCCAGACCTTCAACTCCTGCACCTGACAGCCTGGTTCCTGAGCAGCTAGAGTTTCTGCCTTTGGGTCTCTCCGAAGATATCCTCACTGTAGTGGAGGCATCTAGAAAGGAATCAACCAGGAATTGCTGTGCCTTCAAATGGAAGAGATTCTCCATTCGGTGCCAGGGCAAGGGGCTGGACCCCTTGTCCTGTCCAGTGGCCAGCATTTCTGATTACCTGTGGTCTCTCTCCAAAGGGGGACTTCGGGAGACAACCCTCAAGGTGCACCTGGCAGCCATCTCCACTTACCGGGCATGAGCTGGTCAGCGGTCAGTGGTCTGGCACTTTTTTTCAAAGGCTTAAATCACATTTCCGCTCCGTTGCGTGAACTACCACCACCGAGGGATCTGTTGCAGTTTTGGCAAAGCTCATGGGCAAGCCATTCGAACTGATGCACAGGTGTGAGATGTTACACCTGTCATAGAAGACCACCTTCCTGGTGGCTGTCACATCAGCTAGAAGGATTAGTGAGCTCCAGGCGCTCTCGGTGGAGTCTCCTTGCCTGGTCTTCTACAGGGACAAGGTTGTCCTGCGCCTCAGCCCGAAGTTCCTCCCGAAGATTGTGTTGGAGTTCACCTGAATCAGGTGATGACTCTTCTGGTGTTCTTCCTGAATCACACCTCGATGGCCAAACACAGGCTTCATACTCCTGACCTGAGGCGAGTGCTCACTTACTACAAAGAGTGCATGGCTGGAGTTTGGGGAGAGCTTTGCCAGCTGTTTATCACCTACGCTGAAGACGCACCTGGCAGACCTGCAGCCAAGCAGTTTGGCAGGTGGATCACTTCTAGCATTGATCTCTGCTATAGGTTGACAGGTAGGTAGCCTCCCGGAGGGCTTAGGGCTCATTCCACCTGCCATACGGCTGTGTCGGTGGTTGCTTCTATGGACATCCCTATCCAGGAAATCTGCAGGGCTGCTATCTGGAAGTAATCACACACCTTCATTTCCCATTATCACATTGACTTATAGTCACACTGGGATGCTGACTTTGGGGCCCCAGTTCTCCAGTCCTTATGTCCTAAGTAGGGGGTATGCATCCTGCTAGGAGTCTGCCAGAAGTGTGGCTAGAACAACATATCCACGTCTCTACAAACACAGGTTACTCTCATGTAACAGTAGCTCTTCCTGGACATAAAGTCTCCACCACTCATTCACACTAATGGGACTACAGTGGAGGTGCTATGACCTAGCAGGAGCCATAAATTTTCAGGAGGACTGGCGCCTAGGTAGGGCCGCGAGGAAGCAGCACCGCAAGCTCAGCTCTTGCCATATAGGCTACCTTGGCTTCGACCCTCCAACCACCTCGGTTCCTTTTTTCCCCGCTGTTGAGTGTGCTTCAGTGACGATGTCACTTGCCTGCCGTGAGTCAGAACTTCACGTCTATACTACAGCAGCTGTAGTCTTTCAGTTTCAATCAGTTTTATTATTTCTTGTCAGTTTAAAAAAAGAATAAGTAGTAAATTTTTCTTCAGAAGAAGTCTTCAGCCCTCCTTCAACGGAGTCGACCATGAACGGGGCAGGTGATAGCTGATTCACATGAAAGCTGTACTGTCTATGTCAGCAGGGCTGGGTCTGGTCCGCCGCCCTCTGCGGAGGAGGGGGGGTTGACTATAGGCAGTCCAGTGCTCAGGGGGATGGGTGGTCTTCCTGAAAGCACAAAAAGAAACAGTCCCATTCTCGATCCTCATTGAGGGCTCTGCACAGTTTGGCCTAGAGTTCTTCTTAAACTTCCTGATCAAAAAAGAAACGCCACTGCTCGAGGTCACCTTGTGGTTAGTCTGCGCGTCAATCATCGGTTACCGGCGGCAGGGGCCCAACTCCGTCCCTTCCGGGGTCTCCTCCGGCTTCTGTTTCTGGTGACAGGCATCCTCGACTCCGGAGTCCCTCCATGCCCCTCCCCGGGGGGGGGGGGTCCTACAGTGAGCAGTTTCACCATTGGGTCTCTCTTATGGAGCAGTGGGTTCGGTGGGTATCCCGTCTGCCCGAGCCGGTGAGTCCATTGCCAGGGCCTTCGGTCCTTTCAGTTTCTGACCTGTGGACAAGGCAGTTGGGGCTTCCTAGTTGCGCAGCGCCTCCTTCGGTGCCGTCGAAACCGTGCTTTGGTATTTATCCCCCTCATACGTCTGTGGCACATGGGTCTACACCGGTGCCTTTATTCCTGCTGAATTTCTTCGTCTTTCCTCAGCGAGTCGGGGGTTGAGAACCTCTACCTCCAGTGCCAGTGCGGCACTCGGTGCCCCCTGTGTTTTTGGTGCCACCTCCTGTTACAGCACCTGCAGTGCCACATGCGACACCAGGGTTTTCAACTCCAATTCATAGAGCTTGTCCTCCTTCTTTTCCTCCTTTTCCTATCTGTACAGTCCCTTTGGAACTAGTAGGAGATTATATTGAGCCTGATCCTGATCTTCGATTGGAGGACGACTTTGACGACGATTCCTCCCTAGGGGTAGTGAATAAACCTACTCTTACAGCAGAGCCTTTGGTCGAGGACCTTTCTTTTAAGTCTCTACTTAGTAAAACATGAACACCACTCTCTCGCGCCAGACTTTGGAGATTGATCTTGGGAAGTTGCTGCGTCTGTAGTACCTGCACATTCCGGACATTCCTGTGGAATTGACTCCCCCCATGCATCCCTCTTTTGAGACTCTCTCACAAATGGTGAGGGATCATCTGGTGCTTATTCCCTCTGTGGTTAAGCCCATAGACAGGAAATATGCCTCTCCCAAGGATCGACCCATTCTGGCCTCGCAAGCCTTTGCTGATACCATAGTTGTCCTGGCAGAGAATGACAAAGCTGTTTTTCCGCATGAATCTGCAGCACGTCCGATAAACAAGAAATCTCACAAAACCAACACTTTGGGAAAGCGAGTCTTTACTGCTTCCATCCTGGGAATGTGCATTGCTAGCTACCAGGGCTACTTCTCTCAGTGTGAGTATACACACTGGCATTCGCTTAAGGCCATGGTAGAAGCTGTCCCAGATTCGGATGTTTACACAGAGCTTCTTCAAACCATTACTAGAGGCACTGAATCCAGTAATCAGCAGCTTAAAGCTGCCATGGATGCCTTTGACACTGCCTCCAGAGCAGCGGCGGCCGGTATATGCACCTGTCCCCACTCTTGGTTGTGCACCTTGGGGTTCACAAATGATGCCCAACAGAGGGTTATGGCTTTGCCTTTTGATGGTATATACCTGTTTGGGCCTCAGGTTGAGCAGGCACTAGAGGCTACACAGAAGACTTGAATGGTCATCAAAACAGCTTGACCGTCGTCCGCAGCCCCTCAAAGGGGCAGGAACCAGTGTCAGTTTCATAAGTCAGTCCTTTCATGGTAAAGGCAGAGGGGCTTTAACAGAAAACAAACCCCTCAGCTGCAAAAGAAAATGCAGCAAAAGACACAGGGCTGCAAAGCACCTAGTAGCACCCTCTGAGATCCCAGCCCAAGTCCCCTCCTCAGCTGTCCGAGAGGGACTCTTCCTTGGCAGTAGAAGGGTGTCTGACTCAGTTTTATGACCAGTGGAAGTTGGTCACATCAGACAAGTGGATGCTTAGAATAATCTGTGAGGGGTACTCTCTAAATCTTTCAGAAATCCTCCGGATCAACCCCGAAATGACATCCCAGGCTGTCTCCTGTCAGATCTTCTTGCTTCCAAGATTCAAGGCCTTCTTAACAACAGGGCAGTAGAAGTAGTCTCACTGGATCAGCGGAACACAGGTTTCTACTCCCATTACTTCCTAGTTACAAACAAAACAGGCGGCATGCACCCTATTCTTGATCTCAGGAAGTTAAACAGGTTCCTCTACAAAGAAAAGTTCATGATGATATCACTCGGTACACTTTTACCTCTGATTCATCAAAACAATTGGCTAGCCTCCCTGGACATGCAGGACACCTATCAACACATTCTCATACACCCAAACCACCACAGATACCTCAGATTTGTGGTGTTGAGTCAACACTACCAGTTCAGAGTCCTACCCTTAGGGCTATCCTTGGTGCCTCGGGTTTTTACAAAGTGCTTTGCAGTTCTTGCAGCACATCTGAGGAAGCTCGGAATTCAGGTGTTTCCATACCTGAATGCCTGTTTTCTAGCAAGTCCCTCCAGACAAGAGACTCAGGAAGCTGTAGCTATGGCTTCCAAATTCCTCATGTCCATGGTAGTCCTGCTAAACTTGGGAAAGTCACAGCTACAGCCCTCCCAACTGCTCCTTTTCATAGGAGCCCTTCTAGGTACCCCTGGCGCAAAATCCTTTCTTCTGGAGGACAGAAGGAGCGACATCCTCCAGATGGTCCATTTCACCAGAGAGAACAACTCTGTTCAAGTTCTCTCGATGCAGCGGATGCTGAGTCTCATGGCATCCACAGTGTTCACTGTGCTTCTGGCTCGCCTTCACATGAGGACTACTCAGTGGATGCTCAGCATTCAGTGGTCACCGACCACGCACCCACAGTCCTTTCACATCAAGGTGACGGAACCGCTGAAATGGTCAGTCGCCTGGTGGACTCAGGAGGACAACCTTCGGGAAGGTTATCCTTTCACCCCACTAGATCCCCAGATCTCCATCACCATGGATGCGTCCCTACTGGAATGGGGAGCTCACTGTCAGACTCTCTACAATGGGGAGCTCACTGTCAGACTCTACACCCAGTGTCGCTGGAGTCAGGCAAATCTCAGTTTCACATAAATGTTATAGAAATGAGAGCCATGCTGTATGCAGTCCGAGCCTTGAAGGACATACTCTGTCACAAGATCATTCTCCTTCAAACGGACAACAAGGCAGTGATGTACTACATCAACAAGCAGGGCGGAGTACACTCTTACTCCTTATGCAGAGTAGCGAAGAGAGAGTGGGAATTATGCCTGGAGCACAAAGCTCTGATCCAGACGGTCTACCTGCCAGGAGTAAAGAACAATCTGGCTGATCGTCTCAGCTGAACAGAGACAGACCCTCATGAGTGGTCTCTCGATACAAACATCATACAGTCACTCTTCGAAGAGTGGGGAACTCCAGACCTGGACCTTTTTGGGTCCCCACTCAGCACAAAACTGCCTCTCTTCGGCTCCAGAAATCCAGGACCTGGCTTTTTTTGTCAGGATGCATTCAGACTGCGGTGGACAAGACACTTTCTGTGTGCATTTCCTCCTCTTCCCCTAGTTCAGAGGATGCTGCTCAAACCGGAGGCGCGGGGGGAGCAGAATGATCCTCATCGCCCCATTCTGGCCTCATCAGATCTAGGTTCCATTAATCAGCAGATTGTCGGAAAGTTTTCCAAGACAGCTTCCACTTCATACGAACCTGCTGACCCAGGGCCCTGTGGTCCATTCCACCCTGAAGACCCTTCACCTCCATGCCTGGCTCCTGATGAAATAGAGGTGAACAGATTTAACATTTCATGTAGGGTCTCAGATATTCTGTTAGCTGCATGCAAACCAGCTACTGGAAAACTTGTATAGCTAAGTGGAAGTGGTTCTCTATCTGTTGTGCAAATTCTTCCTGGAATCCTTTTTCCTGCCCACAAAACAAGGTCCTAGAATATCTTCTGGATCTCTCAAACACAGGCCGGCAGTACTTGACCGTTAAGGTTCACGTTTTCGCAATCTCAGTGTACCATGAGCCCGTAAACTCCAAGTCTCTGGCTCAGCTACCTGTGGTCAAGCAGTTTCTTAAGGGCATTCTGCATACTAGGCCACGTTCAGATGACCAGTAGCAGCCTGGAACATTAACCTTGTGCTAGACATGATCACCCGTAAACCTTTCGGGCCCCTAGCTACTTGTGAGCTAAAGTTTCTGACTTGCAAGACCGCCTTCCTTGTAGTCATCACTTCCGCTCGCCGAGTGTCTGAAATACATGCTTTAGTCACAGATCCTCTATATACTGCATTTCACAGATAAGGTGGTTCCTAGGACCCACCCTAAGTTTCTACCCATGGTTGTCTCACAATTTCATCTGAATCAACCCTTGGTCCTTACAGCATACTTCACGAACTTCCAGAATGAGGGGGAGCGTACACTGCATTCTCTGGATGTGAAGAGGGCTTTGTGGTTCCATTTAGACAGAACTAAAGAAATTTGCACGTTAAAACAGTTGTTAGTCTCCTTCAGCATGGCCCAGCTGGGTCAGCCTGTTACTATCGGATGCATTTCAGCATGGCTAGTGGCATGCCTTAGCCAGTGCTACTCCATGGCACAGGTCAAGCTGGAGGCAGAGAATACGCTCATTCTACCAGAGCAGTTGAGGCATCTCTGGCAGAAATCCGGAATGTGCCCATTGCGGACATCTGCAGTGCAGCTACTTGGAGCTCCTTGCACACTTTCGTAAAGCACTATGCTTTGGATGTCCATGCCAGGCAGCATCAGTCCATTGGCAGGACAATCCTTAATGGACTTCTGTCCTAAAGTGAGCTCCTCTCTCCTGACGCCTGTCTTAGGGGATTATTCTAGTTCGGTACTCTCCCATTAGTGTGAATGAGTGGTGGAGACCTTATGTCCAGTAAGATATGGAAATTACATACCTACCGTAATTCTTGATCTTCTTGGACGAAGTCTCCACCACTCATTCACACGCCCTCCCAAGTTCATTCATCCTGTTCTGGTCTTCACCCCCTCATTTTTGGGCTGCGAAGACTCTGTTGAGTTGACCCTTCCTACATGGGTCATTCGGACAATCTTATGTCCGATATAGGTTAGTTTCACTAGGTTAGTTTATGCTGCACCTTCTTGGTTAAAAAGGTACTGAGGCGGTTGGAAGGTCGACCCCAAGGTAGCCTATAAGGTGCATGCCAAGCTCATGGTGCCGCTTCCTCGCAGCCCTACCTACAGTAGGTGCTGGCCCTCCTGAAGATTTTTTGCTCCCGCTGGGTCCTAGCGCCTCTGGCATAGTCTCATTAGTGTGAATGAGTGGTGGAGACTTCGTCCAAGAAGATCAAGAATTACGGTATGTACATAATTTCCATTTCTAGGAGTGGTATATGTTGTTCGTCCACACTGACCCACCCGACCTCCCCTGGCTTCGGCGCACAGTACTGCTTCCATTGGGCAAGATCTGGTGTCATAGGGAGGAGCTGAGGGTTATACCAGCCGGGTGGGTGGGAGGAGCCAGCTTGAAGACTTTCTGGCAAGATTTAATGGAAAAGGACACTGCCAGAAGTGTGGATGAACAACATATGCCACTCCTAGGACTACTGTTACAGGTGAGAAACCTGTGTTTACTGTGCATGTGTGAAAAGGTTGTCATTATAGGCATTTACTCATGCACAGTGTTTCTTTACATTTCTGTCCATATTTCAAACCTGACAAAACAGTATATAGTCACTTTTCCAAGGCAAATGGAGCCCGTCATTCTGTAGGTAAGCCTGTAACCTACAGCACTTGTCTATGTTTTCGGTTTTGCAGATTTTGTTTTGTAGAATGTGCCCTGGTTATGTGTCCTTTAAGTTTCAGAGAAGGCGAGGACGTGCTGGGAGTTTGCCAGCTGGATATTGAATATGGGCAAGGAAGGAGTGGAATCTGGCACAAGAGTGATGGACTTCAGGAGGGCCGACTTTGGGAGGATGGGGAAGTGGTAAAAGGGTACCTGCCAGAAACCAATCTAGTATGGACACTAACCAGAGGTGGGAGCTCATAAAGCTGGGGATAGTGGAGGCAACCAAAACCTACTGCAAGGCCCAGAGCAAGAAGGCTAGGGCTAAGCAAGGATTTATTTAACTCTAAAAATTGATTTGCGTTTTGCTCATAAAAGTGCTAAATCTTTGTCAAAATGCATAGCTCTTGTCTCAGTGTGTTTAACAAACAGAGCACTTCTAGAAAATATATATAAATACTTTCTGTACAGTTAGTATAGTCCCAAGAAAAAAACTGCTAATCAGTTATTTTAAACCCTGCTAAGAAACCGAGCTGGTTGACCAAGGAGGTCATGGAAAAGGTAAGGAGGAAAAGAGCTGCCTTTAGGAAGTACAAGAAAACAGGGAGAGGGGAGGACAGGGAGGAGTACTTGACTGAATCGAAGGAGGTGACAAGGGCAGTAAGGGGAGCCAAGGCATATACGGAACTCAGGCTGTCACAAGGCATTAAGAAGTGGGAGAAGGACTTCTTTAGGTACATCAGGGAGAAAAGTAGCTGTAAGGATCAGGAAGGAGGGGGGTCAGGTGGAAGCAGGGTGCGATAAGGCAGAAGCACTAAATGAGTACTTCTGTTCAGTGTTTACTAAAGAGAAGAGGTGGGGTGACACCCAAGGGGGGGGAGAAATGGCAGAAACGGGGGAAGGGGGTGACAGATGGGGAAATCATGGAGGGCAGAATTCGGGAGGGTTTGAAGGCGCCAGGCCCAGATGGCATCCACCCCAGGGTACTGAAGGAGCTGGCAGAGGTCCTTGCGGGACCTTTGGCAGACCTATTTAATGCCTCACTACATTCAGGGTGTGTACCTCAGGACTGGAGGATGGCTCATGTGGTGCCCCTCCACCAGAGTGGCCCCAAGGATGAACCGGGAAACTACAGACCAGTGAGCCTCACATCCATCGTGGGTAAGCTAATGGAGACTATCCTGAAGGAAAGGCTGGTTGCCCTCCTAGAGGCCAAATGACTACAGGACAGCAGACAGCATGGCTTCATATGGGGCAGATCCTGCCAAACCAACCTGGTGGAGTTCTGTGACTAGGTAACTAGGCAACTGGACAGGGGCCATGCAGTGGATGTCTTCTATCTGGACTTCAGTAATTCATTCGACTTGGTACTGCATGGAAGGCTGGGAAGCAAGTTAGTAGGCACAGGAGCAGGTGCAAAGCTGGTGAGATGGGTAGGGAACTGGCTTCAGGGAAGGCAACAGAGGGTGGTGGTGGGTGGGGAGCTCTCACACCCAAAGGTAGTGACGAGCGGTGTTCCACAGGGCTTGGTGTTGGGACCAGTGTTGTCTGGGATATTCATTGCAGACATATCATTGGACATCAAGAGCAAGATCAGTCTGTTTGCTGATGATACCAAGGTAGGAGCAGTGGTGGATGACCTAGGGGGATGTCAGGGGTTGCAGGATGATCTGGCAAAGCTTGAAACCTGGTCAGACACCTGGCAACTGGGGTTTAATGCTAAAAAGTGCAAGGTGCTGCATTTTGGGATGAAGAACCAAGGAGGAGTTACCAGCTGGGGGGTGCAGCTAGCCCAGACAGAGGAGGAGAAGGATCTGGGGTGCTCATTACAGGGTCAATGAACAACTCGGCACAATGTAGGAAGGCAGCTGCAAAGGCCAACAAAATGCTGGGTTGTATTGCAAGGGGTATATCCTAGAGGAGGGAGGAGGTGATTCTGCCACTGTATGGGTCATTAGTTAGACCGCACCTGGAGTACTGCGTGCAGTACTGGCGCCCGTATCTGAAGAGGGACATTAAGTTACTGGAGGGGGTGCAGCGCAGGGCGACAAAGATGATCAAGGGGCTGGGGGACTTATCATATGAGAGAAGGCTGAGGGAGTTAAACGTACTCATTGGAGGAGAGGAGGGACAGGGGGGACATGATTGAAACCTTTAAGTACATGAAAGGAATAAACAAGACTGGTACAGAGGGGCTGTTCAAAGTAAGGGAGGAGAGGGACACCAGGGGCCATGATATGAGACTGGAGGGAGGAAGGTTCAGGAGGGAGATGAGGAGACACTTTTTTACAGAGAGGGTGGTAGCTGGGTGGAATCGTTACCTGCAGAAGTAGTATCCAGTAGAACAGTGGACTGCTTCAAAAGGGGATGGGACAGGACAAGGGGGAAGGTCAATGAAAGGGAAGAGTGTAAGGGAGGGGCAGCTGCAGAATAAGGGGTGCTAGCTGCACATTCGAGCAGACTTGATAGACCTCTAGGCCTTTATCTGCTGGCAAATTTCGTATGTTCGTAGAACAGTAGGAGGCAGTGCTGGAGTAGAGATAATCAATTAAAAAAAATTACAAAAAATAGCAGCTGCTGATATGGTACTTGGGTTCAACCAAAAGTTAGATGTTTGTATGTGGAATTTTCTGCAGGGAGCAATGAAAATGACTTCCCTTAAAAAAAACTCAGCTTTGTGTTTTTTTTTCTCCTTTCTTCCAACAGGCGGTACAGAGAGAAGCAAGGGTTAAACTTGCCAGCAGGAGAATCTTCATGAGCCATTGGAGAAGACTGTGTCTGAGAAGGACAGAGGGCTGCTGCTTGAATGTTCTGCTGACTTGGAATTGTGTGTTCAGCAGATTCCAAAGGACTTGAGGCCGGGGGGGTGGGGGTGCTGGGGTCTCCAGAGCCTTTCTGAACACCAAATGAGGTTACAGAGTGCTAAGAATTTGGATAGAAAAATAATTACCATTTTTAAAATGTCTTCTGCATGACAATTATGCATGACCTTCTGTTTCAGTTCCTTTGAGGATTGTTTTGGTCATTTAAGAGCTGCAGTTTATTTTAGTAAAAAAAAAAATAAAACTATTGAATAAAACTGTCATGGAGTCAAGAGTAGTGTTGCCGATTGCTTTCCCCTCACCCCTTCCTTCTGTAAGATTTGTTCTAAAATTTATTATAAGTCTAATGGCAAAAAAAAAAAAAAAATATTTAGATCTTATCTGTGTCAGTCTTTGGGTATATGGCCGGAGGTCATGACCCCGTGGGAGTTTTTTTTTTTTTTTCTTCATGGGCAGAGCCGATGCAGCGATGGCGCCACCCTCGAGGCCGGCGCTCGCGTGTTGAACATTAGCTGTCATCGGCCCCACCCTCCTGACAGTTTTTCGTCTCCCGCCATCAAGAGCACACCTCGTGTGGTGCTCAAGAAGAAAAACCTGCGTCACAGGCTCGGCCTAGTCCATTCGGCTCTCGTCAATACAAAACGGTCGGGTTCCGCTTTCATTCTACTCGACGCCGCTGACAGGTAAGATTGTTCTTCTACTTTAATTTCATCGACGTAGTGTCTGCTTTTGAATTATTTACCATAGGATCATGTCTGGTACGGGGGGCAAGAAATCGTCTAAATTGGGGCGGCCTCCAATGCATCACTGCCCCTGCGGCTGCCGTTATTTCGTTACCAACCAGCATGATCAGTGCCTCACCTGTCTTGGTCCCCTTTACAACATGGACTCGTACGATGCCTCCTTCTCCATGGACCGCCGTGTCCTTGAATTATGCGAGTGGATATTAGGGCGGGCGCCGCCGACTTTCAGGGGACAGACCCACACTCGTGAGGCTAAGATGCAGTCTTTTGACTCTTCTTCCGGGTCTCATCCCACCTCTATACAAACCCCGGAGGAGGGGACTCCCACCTCTTTTAGCCTTGCCGCGGCAGGGGCCACTTCTGTGGTGCAGGAGGCCCAGTCCGTTCCTTCTAGGGGACGGGTGGGAGGCACTGCTTCTGCAGTCACCCCTTCGAGGGTGAAGGCACCACTGGTGTTGCATCCTGGGGCTCGCAGGTCCAGGCCAGCACCGTCCTCGATACCGTTGCACCAAGGGCCCAGATGGCACCGTGGTCAGCGCCATTCCGTCGCTCTGCACCATTTCTGCGGGAACAGTGCCAATAGTGGGAGTGGCACCGTAGGAGGTTCTATTTCTTCTCCTGTGACTGTCTCCTGCCTTGGCACTGTTCTCTGTGCAGAGACTAGAAACTGCATTGTTTCTGGCTCCAGCGCCATTCACGATGTTGTGGTCGGTGACTGTGCTGTGGCTGGAGCCATTCTTGCTTTCGGCGCCATTTGCGGTGCGGAGGGGGGACTCTGCACCGTCTCTGGCTCTGGCACCGTTCGCAGTGCTGTGGGAGGGGACGGCGCATTTCTGGCGCTGATTCTGACCTCTGTGCCATGGTTGGAACCACCTGTGCCTTACGGTGCAGAGGAGGGGGGCGGCCCCAACCATGGTACCAGGCCTCAGGTTGACACATCTTTCAGTCCAGGAAGAGGCAGGGGTCAGTGGTTGGTCTGGCATCGGGTCTCGGTCTCCACCTCTTTGGAGGAGGATGCCTGGTTTGATCCGGATTGGCTTCCAGACTCTTTGGAGTCTGCTGACCCCTCTGTAGATTTCTTCGACGGTCGGCACTCCGCCTCCCTCTGAGGACCAGGCAGTGGTCCCCGATTCTGAGGTCAGTGGCACTGACCAGCAGGCAGCAGTCCACGTGGCCGTTGCTGTCCAGCCTGGAGTCGGGGGATCTTCTGCCCTCCCAGCTGGGGTACTCCCTCCTGTGGTGTGCCTGGACCACCCAGCTTTAGGGCTGACTAGAGCACCCGCAGAAGGGGAGGGTGCTGCATTCTGGGCGGTCTCTTCGGCAGCTACTTGGAGCTGCCGGCTGCCTAGGCTGGTGTATTCAAGGCGGAGGGCCCTTTTGGAGTCAGAGGGGTCAAGGGGTCTGGGTTTGCGGCGGCGGCGTTTCCCTGGGACCCACCCTGGGTTCGGGGAGGAGCCACAGCGCGGACCCTGATCTTTGGAGGTCAAGGACTGTCCTTTTGGGCTGTCATGGTCCTGGTCACCTCACGAGGGGGGGGGATGTTTAGGGTACAGTCTAGGCAGTTCCAGTGTGGGTGACCAGCTGCTATTCTTTCCGGGGCTCCGCCTTCTTTGGGAGCTCCTGGAAGGCCCTCTTGCCCAGACAGAGGACGTCCATCTTCCGTGGATCTGGCCCCCCTTTCTCTGTCTCCTTCCGCCTGCTCTCCCTGGTATCTCCGGTCCCAGGGAACCTCTGACCTGGGAGCAGTTCAGGGGTGTGGCCGCTCACTTTCCAACTTATGTCAGGGCTCCCTCCCCCGAGCAGCTGCCCTCTGAATCTCTGAGATCTACCGCCTCCTCGTCCCCCCTCATCTGAGGGGGAAGAACCTTCCATCCATCCATCTCTCCCCCTCCGCTGTTCTGACTGCGTATCAGTGCTTCCTCATGAGGATGATTGATTGATCTCCGTATTTCCCATTTCTCAAGACAATCCTGGGCACATGGCGTCTGCCTTTTTGGACGATTTTCAGTGCGGCGAACCTGGTGGACCCCACCTGGCCTGCTCACTTTCGGGAGGAGTCGCTGCACTCCTGGTGACGTCCCTTTTCCAGTGTTCCAGCCCCTAGGGATCTGAGTCAGAGGTATTGTGCTCCCCCAGAGTCTTCAGGTCGTATGCCTCACACCCAGTCTGGGCCCTCCACTGCAACCAGCCCCCAGATCAAGACTCTTTGGATTTTACTTCTGGGGTTGGAGGACCTTCTACTCAGCGCAGATCTTGTTGTCCATCACTGCACATCAGGCCCACTATGCATCCTATGACAGGTTCTTGTGGTCCAAGCTAGGTCAGCTCCTAGCCTCTTTGCCTGATACGGAGGTAACCAGACAAACCATCACACACTCTGCTTAGGACCTAGAGCTAGCAAGGTACCAAGCGAGGGCATTCTATGATGCCAACGAGGTAGTTTCCAGAGTCGTAGGTACAGCAATCTGCATCACACTGACGGCATGGATTCGTCTTTCCCAGTTGTCACCCTTCACCTGGCATAGGGTGATTTCTGCCACCCACCGGAGAACCTATCTTTTCTCCAGCAGAGTGAGACGACAATTGTCAGGGCAACTTCCTTCCCCCTCCGAGAGGTCCCCATCTCACTCTCACCAGTCTCGGGCCTCACCAGGCCCATAGAGGTTCTTTCTCCCAGTGTCTCCCCCACTGGGGGCTAAGGGCTTAGTCCCTTAGGGTCTCAGGCCCCCTTTGGGGGGCTCAGTACTCACCCAGCTGTGATGAATGGTGAAGACTGACACAAATAAGATATGAAAATTACATGCCTACTGTAATTATGATCTTTCTGTGTATCTTCACCTTTCATCACAAATCTCGCCCACTATCCCCCTGGGGCCTCAGTGTCTGGGACCCCCTCCCTCTGCGTAACTTTTCTGCCCTCCCTCCTTCCCATTGGCCAGGAGTGGGGGGACCTCTGGGTCTATAGGGGGGTGTCTCCCAACTTTTCAGCCACCCGCTAACACCTGAGGTCAAAGCTGAAGAGTGACCTATGTTGTTGACTGACACAGACTAGGTAATCATCTACCAAATTGAAGAATTCTGCCAAAACTGCACCTGGAACAGCAATGATGGCTGAAACTTAACGGTGACAGGACTGCGCCCATTAATGACCTTGATGGGACCGCTCTGGTCAACGGCATCAATGAGACCATGTCCTTCTACGTAGGTCCAGAAGTGAAAATGGGAGGTTTTAGTACCTAGGCTTTTGGATCCCAGCTTTATGCAGGATTGGGTTCTGGCCTTGCTGAGGCTGAACCTGCCTGTTTTATCAGTGGACTGAATGAATCTTGTATTAAACATCTGCTTTAGAAAGCGACGATCTGGATCACTGATGGGTGGGGAGCGGCACCATTTACTGACTAGCGGCCCAACTCTTGTCGAATCTGGTGGCTCTCAATTGACAATAGTGAAGACTCCTGTTGGGCGACAGAACTGGCAACTGCGACATCGATTTACATGGTGACTTTAGCACACACCCTGTTTCCATCAACTAGTTTGTTTGCCGGTATCTGCTGCAGATTCAGCAACTTGGCATGAGCTGCAGCAGCTTGGTCCATCTTTTCCAAAAAGTCCTTCAAGCATTTTTGCCTGTGTCCATGTAGCCTGGTCTAAGCCCTTGACAGTGCTGTAGTTTTTCATGCCATCTGACAGGCTCAAACAACAAACACAACACTATTTGGTGTCTTTATGATGCATCAGATTTCTGCAGCGACAATGGTAAAAAAGCACCTTACTGTGCAATAAAATACTCCAGTGATCGATTCCTGAAGGAGCAACTACTAGAGAAAAAAAATTCCATTGATGAAAGACTGTGACTGAAAAACAGCTTCCACTGGTCTGTTCACACTCTTGGCAAGAGAAAAAGAGCTAAGTGATTGGGGCTGATGCACGTTATATATGCAACACTGTACACTGAAAACATACACGTAGGCACTTGGATATGGGTGGCCCTGTCTTGCAAAAGCTTCTCCAACGTCCTGACACTGATGGCTTACAGTCCAGTGTATTATGACTCTATGGAGATCCCCTCAAAGATCAATAAAATACATACACAAATAATAACACAATCCTAAAAGTTCAGAGTAACTGGTGTACAAGTGATACAGCAGAAAAGAGAAATACAGCAGAAAGACTGCAACACCTATAAATGAGGGTTACTCGCCTGTAACCATAGAGCTTCATCAAGGTTATCGCAGTCATCAGGTTACACCATAGGAACTTCACCGTTAGTGAAGGGGAATCCACATGGAAGATTTTCAGCAGTACAACTGGGGACGCCCACGCCATCATCTTCTGTTGACATCAATCCTATAAAGGCATGAGCGGCCCTGCTCCCTCCTCCGTTATTTCCCACCTTCGACTCGCTCACATGGGTCTCCGTAGAAGCTCTGACACAGTATTTGCAAAGTTTTTTCACCTATGACTTTTCTTTATTATTTTTCTGAATCTTTTTTTGAAGAGACTCCTCCAACTTATTTATGTTGAGAGTTAGTCCTACAGCCTCTCTCTTCCATCACTGCTGCTACGGAAAGAAGATGGCCTCCACAGATGAACACTCTCTCGGTGTCTATCATCTTGGACCTGAACACAGTTTCTGACCGCGAGCTCTGCCAGAAGTTTAACCAAACAACCCTTGGGCGATGCAAAAAGGCTCTTAAAAATTTTGTGATGGCTCAACAGCCAGTTCCAGACCGGGGTTCTCCGGGGTCCCGACCTCTCATTCGCCGACTGGGTTGTCGAGCTTCAGGCCTCCGAAGACCCGAGATATGACTTTTGCCCAATGACTTAAGAAACATCAAGATTGTGACCGCTCCCCCAAGCGATGATCTTGTTCCCCGATGGCCTCTTGTTTTCTGGGGGGGATCCTAGTCGGCTGCAGCTGCACCGGTGTGGAAAACTGCTATGCAGGTCTCTGTGCCCACCAGACCCATACCAACAGCTTTGCCGCCTGATTCTCGTGATGCCCGGACGTCAACCTCTGGATCATTGGCCCCTTCGTCGATGACTGGCTCGTCGACTACACTCGCGTTGAGGCCCACCCCTTCTCTCTCCAGGGCTACAGACTCTTCAGTTTCTCAGGACCCAGCAGGCAGGTCGTCGACACCTGTACCGTCGAATCCCCCTCCGATGACCACTGTCGACTTGAACGATGTCTTGCTTAAATTCAGTAATGTGCTGGAACAGCAGCTGGGCACCTATAAGCCCCCCTCACTGACACTGTTAACTACAGCTTTGTCATCGATGCCTACTCATTGGCCATAGGAAGCTCCCCGTGAACCGTCGTCAGCGTGTCCAACATCAGACCTAGAAGTCACAGAGGTCAGTGTCAAGGAAGAGTACCATCCAGATCTCATTCTTCCTGAGGATGTGGAGGAAGAAGAGGAAGAAATCCTGATCTCTGATAGGTCTACTGTTTCCTCTGTCAATGAGGATTAAATCAAGCATACTCCTAGGTCTCCTTCGGAGGACTCCACATTTTTCAATGTGATGAAGCAGCTGTCTTCAGCTATGGGCTTCTATACTAAGAAAGAGGATGACACCAGAAAGAGCTGGTGGACTTCCTGGAGATCCCTGAATCTCCCCCAAAGTTAGCAAGAGGAAAAGGAAGAGGAGACCATTATGGTTTCCAAAGAGGTAGCAAAGAAAGTGAAAGCCAAAAAGATTGCATTCAGGCAATACAAAAAGACACAGGCAGAAGGGATAGGAGAAGTACCAGGAGAAGCAAAGGGAGGCAGGGAGGTCAATAAGGAAGCCAAAGCTCAGACAGAAGAACACATTGCAGAATCAGTGGGTCGGGGACAAAACCTTTTACAGGTACATAAGTGAAAAAAGAAAGACAAGGGAGGGATAGTGAGACTGAAGGGGAGGATGCGGGCGGTGAAGATGACAACAGTAAAGCTGACATTTTGAACAGGTATTTCTGCTCAGTCTTTACTGAGGAAGAGGAGGAATGAAGGAGTACAAGGGTGAGAATGGTGCAGAAATGGACACAGTCCCTTTACACAAGAAAGGGTCCTGAAGGAACTGGAAGTAATAAGAGTTGATAAAGCAATGGGGCCAGATGGGGTGCACCCAGGGTCCTTAAAGAACTAAGAGAGGTGGTGGCTGAACCTCTGGCTATCCTGTTTGTGATCACTGGAAGCAGGAGGTACCCAAAGACTGGAGGACAGCAGATGTAGTCCCCTTATACAAAAGTGGGAACAAAGAGGAAGCAGGGAACTACAGACCAGTCAGCCTCACCTCGGTAGTGGGGAAGATCATGGAAGCACTACTGAAGGAGAGATTGGTGGAACATCTGGTTGTCAATGGACTACAGGACCCAAGGCAGCATGGTTTCACCAGGGGGAGGTCATGTCAGACCAACCTCGAATTTTTTGACTGGGTGACTAGGGAGGTGGATCAGGGGAGGGCAGTGGACATGGCCTATCTGGACTTCAGCAAGGCCTTTGACACTGTGCCACATAGAAGACTATTACACAAACTGGGGAATATGGGTGTGGGCAGGACAGTAGTGTGGTGGGTAGGTAACTGGCTGGGTGGCAGGACACAGAGGGTGGTGGTAAATGGCTGTCACTCCACAGAGGAAGAGTGACCAGTGGAAACCACAGGGATCAGTGCTGGGACCGGTCCTATTCAACATCTTCATCAGTGACATTAAGTGGGACCTAGAAGGCAGAATTTCACTGTTTGCTAATGGCCTAAAGCTCTGTAACAGAGTAGACACACCAGAGGGTGTAGACAGAATGAGAAGCGACCTACAGAAACTTGAAGAATGGTCAGGGGTTTGGCAGTTGAAATTCAATGCAAAGAAGTGCAAGATAATGCATATGGGGCACAAAAACCCTGGCACAATATATCAGTTGGGGGGTGAGGATATAGCATGCACCAAGCAGGAAAGGGATCTTGGGGTTGTCATCTCTGATGACCTCAAGGTAGGGAAACAGTGCGACAAGGCAGCAGGTAAAGCAAATAGGATGCTGGGATGTATAGGCAGGGGCATCACCAGCAGGAAAAGGGAGGTCATAATTCCGCTATACAAGACACAAGTGAGGCCTCACCTGGAGTACAGTGTACAGTTCTGGAGACCATACCTATGTAAGGACATAGACAGGGTAGAGAAGGTTCAGAGGAGGGCAACAAAGATGGTGCATGGATTGCATCACAAGTCCTATGAAGACAGGTTGAAGGAACTGAACATGTACTCCCTGGAGGAGAGGAGGGAGAGAGGGGATATGATAGAGACATACAAGTACCTTACAGGGTGCAGGAAAACACTATTTTTAAGCAAAAAAGATGTTCCAGGACTAGAGGGCATGGGATGAAGTTGGAGGGAGGATGATCCAGAGGAAACATGAGAAAGAATTTCTTCACAGAACGGGTGGTGGACAAGTGGAACATCCTGCCAGAGGAAGTGGTGGGGGCTGAAACAATCACGGGATTTAAGAATGCATGGGATAGACATAAAGGAATTCTGGAGGTCAGGGGTAAGGGGCAGCAGACTTCTAGGAAAACAAACTGAACTTACAAGCTCAAATAGGCAGACTGGGTGGGCCATAGGCCCTTATCTGTCGACACTGTCTATGTATCTATAAATATCAATCCTTCCAGCTCTGAGGAATGCAGCTACGGCAGCCTGGCATAGACCCAACTTGGTGCCAGCTATGCCCCACGGGGATGATGAACTTTATCATGCCCTCAAGGTCTTTCCTGCTATGCCGCCTGGCCCAGGACAGACTTGGTGGACATCTAGTCAGCTCATGACAGGTCTAAGGCATCTAAACACCTTAGATCTTACTTCGAGATACAGCTCTTGCAGCAGGTTACACCATTAGGATTGAAGCCGTCAGGCGCCAGGACCCCACGGAAATTTTCTAGCTAGCAGTCTTCAGCGGGGACTGCCCCCGCGTCCGGTCCGGCCCCCGATGTCAGGCGTAGTACATAAGGAAGTGGTCCCCCCACAATCCTCAGTTCTTTTCCCATCGTCGACATCGCAAGCAACGGCCTCTTGGTCCCTTTCTAGCGTGCGACGAACTTAGAACTACGACGTTCTCGTCTTTCTTCACAGATTTGGATTCATCTGATGTCCTCTCCAAACACTTCTCTGGAAGGTCACCAATTGAAGTGTGCCTCCGGCAAACAGATCCCCTTCAAGGATCCTCACCCGGCCTGTGTGCGCTGCCTAGGCCCGGAACATTACACCAAGGCCTGCTCCTTCTGCCAGAGCTTCAATAGTCGCACCAGGATCCGCTGCCAGAAGGCCCTTCAAGCGTTTTTCTCTTAGAAGAGAAACTGAAGACCATGGATAAGGAACCTTCCTCCAGGGGGGAGTCATCAGGGAAAACCCACAAACACTGGGAGAAACACCGGGAGAAGGAAAGGTCCAGGTCCCCGGTGAGGGCCTCAGACTCGCGAAGCTCCGGCTCACGGTCAGACCGCTCTCCTTCCAGGGCTCAATCGCAGCCTCCCCCGGTTTAGGTCAGATCCTCCAGTGGCTCCTTCTCTCTGCAGCCCCTCAAGACTTCCAGGCCGTCGGCATCGTCCACTCCATCTAAGGCCTTGTCTAAGTCTGAGGAGCACCACAAATCTTCCTCCCGCCATCGGGACTCCGACGCCAGGTCGGTTTCCCAGCCTCCGCGTGGCTCGGACACGGTTCCTCATAAGACCAAGGACCTGACGTCCCTCAAACGGACGCCAGACCTGATGGCCCACCCGACGCCAGCCAAGCATCACCGGCGCTCCCAGGAGCCAGCAACAGCGAAACACCCATCACCAGCCAGGCGTTCGCCTCTGAAGACATCGGCCAGGGGACCAACGTCGGCTACCCCAGAGAGGAGGACCGCACCACCATCGCCAGCTGACGTCGGTGGGAAGGACTCATTGGAGGAGGATACCACTCATCCCGAGGACCAGGCGGGCGACACCGGAGACGGGCTCCCACGGGAACCTTCCCCGGAGCGGGAGACCCCCAGGGACCTGACCCTGGCAACAGGCCACCGGCGCCCGGCCCGTCATCAGGCTTGAACTTGGCAGAGGTAAAGGAGCTCTTTACCTTCTGGTGGGACACCATCAGGAAAGATGTGGTTGCCACACACCCTCCACCCACTCCTTCACTGCCTCCGCCCCCTCCTCTGCCCAAGGGGCCCGTAGGACAGTCACCAACCCCCAAGGAGCGAACACCACCTCCTAGGGGCAGATCCTCAGATAGGAGAAGACCTCCCTCTAGATCCACTTCAGGGTCACCCAGTCCTGAGACCCAGATGACGCCGGTACACCCTATGTGGGGAGGATTCCAGATCTGACACCTCAGGGTGCTCCAGATCTCCTTCTCCCATCAGCATTCCCTGTCCAGACCCACCCGACCTACCTAGGTCTCCTCTGGATGATCCCTCTTTCGCGGAGATCATGAGGCACATCCAGGAAAATATGGGGTGGGATGCTGAAGAGCTCGACCCCGAGAAACAGCGCCTTGCCCGCTGCCTTCGGCAGAAAGACCCAAAGCCTGTGGTAGTGCCACCCTTGGTGGACACTTGCAGACGTCACCAAGGCTGCGTGGAAGCGTCCGCATTCTACTCCGGCAGTGCCGAAGAAGGCTGACCGCCTATACAAGGCCCCTAGGGAGGGCCAGTATCTGGCGAACCATCCTCTGGCTGACTCCCTGGTCATCACTGCCTCGCATGACCGGTCTCCGAGACCTCAGCATTTGAGCACACAGCCACCGGACCCGGAATCCAAGCAATTGGATGTCCTGGGTAGGTGTCTGTGACTCGACTTAGCCATCAGGTCACTGAATTACCTCACCCACATGGCTCAATTTCAGAACGCACTGTGGGAACAGAGACAGGACCTGGTTGAGAAGATGCCCGATGGCAACCAAAAGGAGGAGCTTCTGAACCTCCTCCGCACGGGTTTGGATGTGGGGACCCAGGTGCTCGGAGCCGCATATGATTCTGCGGACTCTTCAGCCAGAGCTGCAGCCTCAGGCGTGTGTCTCCAGAGACACTCTTGGCTCCGTGTCTCCGGTTTTACCCCGGATGTCCAGAAGAACATCCTAGATGTCCCTTACAACGGCGAGGTCCTATTCAGTGAAGCCTCCGAGAAGGTGATCACCAAACTTCAGGACGCAGGGAAGGCAGTCAGATCTGTACAGGTCTCGGCCCAGTTCCTTTCGTAGGAACCAGAGTCGCTTTCGCGGCCGGATACAAAGGCAACAGCCATGTTCCGGCCAACAGCAGAGGGGCACTTTCACCCGAAAAGCCCAGGCTAAGTCATCCCCAGGCAGAGGCCAACGAATCGCAAAGTCGGCCCGGCCTGCTGGATTGAACGCTGCCACAGCATGACTTCTTCCCGGCCCCAGCCCCTCCTCAGGATCAACGGGAAACGAAGGTCAGGGGTTGCATCGCACATCACCTGCTAGGGTGGCTGTCGATCACCACCGACAGGTGGGTGCTGCAACTGGTCAAAAAAGGCCACTATATAGAATTTGTAGGCAGCCCACCTACAAGACCTCCCCTGCTTT
The DNA here is from genome assembly GCA_016271365.2 of Neoceratodus forsteri. Classification (NCBI taxonomy): domain Eukaryota; kingdom Metazoa; phylum Chordata; order Ceratodontiformes; family Ceratodontidae; genus Neoceratodus; species Neoceratodus forsteri. The sequence continues at coordinate 581,186,373 of CM057454.1, forward strand.
CCCGCTACTCGGGTCAGCACGCCCTGCTCATACAGCAGGAAGTGCTCGTGCTTCTGGAGAAAGAAGCCTTAGAGCACATTCCAGAGAACCAGAGAGGACTAGGGTATTATTCTCACTTCTTCCTGGTTCCAAAGAAAACAGGGGACCTCCGTCCAATTCTGGACCTCAGCGACCTCAACTTGTCGGTCACTCACAAACGCTTTCGCATGGTGACCCTTCCGGGCCTAATTCCCATGTTGAAGTGAGACGCCTTTCTGGCGTCTTTGGACGTGCAGGACGCCTACCTGTACATTCCAATTGCTGAAGCGCACAGGAGGTTCCTGCGCTTCGAGTTTCAGAGCTGTCATTATCAGTTCCGAGCTCTTCCCTTCAGGCTGTCATCGGCACCTCACATTTTTACGAAGTGCATGGCGGTCGTAGCTGCATCTCTGAGGAGACAAGGCCACTACATGTTCCCATACTTGGACGACTGGCTTCTCATGGCACCCTCCAGGGAGGCACTGATGACGGCCATTCACGACACCCAGGTACTTTTTCAATCACTGGTTATCCTCATCAACTACGAGAAGTCACTCCTGGTGCCGTCCCAGAAACTGCAGTTTATAGGAGCAGTTCTGGACACCGTCAGAGGGAAAGCTTTTCTTCCCTCGGACAAAGCGGAACACATCAGATCCCTCATCAGGGACCTGTCAGTGAAGAAGACCGTCCCGGCCAGACTGGTCCTTCGCCTGCTCGGACACATGGCTGCGGCCATTGCAACAGTCCTGATGGCACGGCTCCACATGCGAGTAACCCAGTGGATGTTAAGGGTACAATGGGACCAAAGGTAAGACCATCTGCAGCAGCCAATTTGTATCACAAATGCCGCGATTCAGGATTGGCAATGGTGGCTAGATCCGGGGAACCTCTCCGCGGCGGTCCCCTTCACAGCGCCTGTGACTCCACAGACACCTCAGGGCTCAGGTGGGGAGCACATCTAGACAGTGTGCGGTCTCTGGGTATGTGGACAGCCCAGGAATCTCATCTCCACATCAACATTTTGGAAATGAGGGCAGTTCTTTACGCTCTGCAGGCCTTCCAGTCGGAGATTCCACCGGGTACACTCCTGTTACAAACAGACAATACCGCGGTGATGTATTACCTCAACAAACAAGGAGGCACTCACTCCTACGCACTTTGCAGGGAGGCCGTGTGGGAGTGGGTATTGCAACACGGCGCAAACCTAATTGCAGTACATGTCCCAGGAGTGGACAACACCGTCGCAGACAGTGTGAGTCGCTCTCAGGCCAGAGTCCACGAGAGGGAACTTCTACAGGAGGTGGCAGAGGATCTGTTTAACAGATGGGGCACTCCAGAGTTGGACCTTTTCGCGTCCCCATCCAATGCAAAACTGCCCAGTTTTTGCTCACTAGATCCAGGGCCTGGTGTTTTCTGGCGAGACGCGTTGTCCCTCTCCTGGGCGGGCAGATTCCTCTATGCCTTTCCTCCTTTCCCGTTGATTCAGAGAGTTCTCTTAAAACTTCGCAGGGAGCAGGCAATGCTCATTTTGATCGCGCCTTTCTGGCCCAGACAAATTTGGTTCCCTCTTCTGCATCAGCTATCCCGGGAACCTCCATTTATTTTGCCAATCAGCTCCCATCTGTTGTCTCAGGAGGCGGGTTCATTGGTTCATCCAGACTTACGTTCATTGAACCTGCACACTTGGCTCCTAGAGACATAGCCATGATGCGATACAGGGTCTTGCAAGAAGTGGCAGATGTGCTGTCTGCCGCCAGAAAACCGGCAACCCACACAACTTACGCCATGAAGTGGCGTAGATTCTGTTTTTGGGCTCATGCGCGCGGTTTCTCACCATTAGAATGTCCCGAAAAGCTGGTTCTGGACTACCTGCTTTCCCTTTTTCATTCCGGACTGGCTTACTCCTCGATTAAAGTGCACCTTTGTGCAGTTTCTGCTTACCATGCCCCCGTAGGCCATCAGACGGTGGCCCAGTTGGACACTACTCGTGCCTTTTTAAGGGGAGTCCTCCACCTTAGGCCGCCCATCAAGGATCCGATTCCTCCTTGGGACTTACCCTTTGTCCTGGAGCAGCTTACGCTGCCACCTTTTGAACCAGCCGCGGATTGCGAGCTACGTTTTCTATCATGGAAAACATTATTTTTAGTTGCCGTTACTTCAGCGAGAAGGATCTCGGAATTGCATGCTCTAATGTGCAAAGAGCCTTATTTGGTTTTCCATCAGGACAGGGTATCCCTGAGGACAAACCCAAAGTTTTTGCCTAAGGTGGTTTCAGCCCTCGCCCTTAACCAGGATATTGATTTACCAGTGTATTTCCCAAGGTACACTAATCGAGAAGAAGCCCTTCTGCACACCCTCGATGTGCATCGGTGCCTCAGGTATTATCTGACCAGAACCAAACAGTTTTGAAAGGCGGATCAACTTTTTGTCTCCTTTGCTTTCAGAATGAAAGGAGCTCCTGTCTCCAAACAGCCTCTCTCGAGGTGGCTCATCCAGTGCATCACTTTCTGTTATGACAAGCGCAGTAAACCCTTACCGGGCACGGTCAAGGGTCATTCCACGAGAGGGGTGGCCACTTCCTTTGCAGCGTTAAAGAACGTCTCCACCTCAGCTATTTGCGCTGCAGCTACTTGGAGCTCTGTGCATACCTTTATCAGGCATTACAGTCTGGACATTGCATCGAGGTGAAAAGCAGGGTTCGGCCTAGCCATCCATCAGGAACTTCTGTCCTAGGCTCAAGTAGAATTGAGACTTCTACCTTTCCTCCTCCCTGTGGCGTAGGATTACCACTATTGCTTGGAAATCAGTCCTGATGGTGTAACCTGCTGCAAGAGCTGTATCTCAAAGTAAGATAGTACAGTTACGCAAGAACTTACCGTAACAGTAGATCTTCGAGAACAGCTCCTGCAGCAGGTACCTTCCCGCCCACCATCCCCCTTCTTTTGGAGGTAGGTCGTAGCCAAACACCCATCTTACGGGATGGGACGTTCTGATTATAGTCTTGCCATCTGGTGGCGGATCCTCGGTCTCCTCTTCTGATGTCATCCAGCGGCCAGGAGTCTCAGCGGAGGAAAACTGAGGATTGTGAGGGGTCCACCTCCTTATGTACTACGCCTGACGTCGGGGGCGGGACCAACATCGGAGGCAGTCCCCGCTGAAGACTGCTAGCTAGAAAATTTCCGTGGGGTCCTGGCGCCTGACGGCTTCAGTCCTAATGGTGTAACCTGCTGCAAGAACTGTTCTCGAAGATCTACTGTTACGGTAAGTTCTTATGTAACTGTACTTTCCCTTCTCCCAGGTAAGGAGTCTCCCAGAAATCTACCTCTGGGGAAAGAGGGTATGTGCTTTCTCCACTCTGGGGTTAAGGATTGCAAACTACCTGCCTCACATGGTGTAGTACCAAAATGCCAGTTGGAAAAAAGGCAGAGCCGTGGCACAGGCCCATTCAAGATGGCACTCAAAAGCAAAAACTGCTTTAGTGCCTCCAAGCCGCTGAGGATGATAGCACCTCCTCAGGGTCCTCTACGACATGGCTGATACCATTGCCAGGGCTGCTTCCACGGGCATATGCCTGCGCAGGCAATCATGGCTGAAAGTATCTGGCTTTGCTGCTGATGTTCAGCAAAAGGTGCTTAATGCCCCCTTTAATGGCACTAAGCTGTTTGGTCCTGATATCCAGGATATCATTAATGACCTGCAAGCCTGGGGCTGGGCCCTCAAGTCTGTCCACTCCCTCTACCATACAAACTAACCTAGAGGCCAAGGATGCCCTCCCTTTCGGAGCGCGCCCAATAGACCCAGTATGGGCTCCTGGCACCAAAGGAAGCACAGGGCTCTGGCTGCCTTCCCCACCCTGCCAGTGTGGGACTTGCAGCCAAGTGTCCCAGGAATGATGGACCAGCCCAAGCGGCTGGCTGCACCTCTGCTTGACTCCTTGCCAGGACCCCCTCCTTTTCTGGTCCCGGACCAGGAGGCAGTGGTTGGAGGCCGGTTCTCCCTCCACTTGAATCAGTGGAGAACCATAACTTCAGATGCATGGATTCTGCAAAACATAGAGCAGGGACACACCCTGGAGCTCATCGAGCAACCTCCAGAAATCCCTCCTCCACCCTCCAGTTACCCTCCAGCTCTTTTGCCTGTTATCCAGGAGGAGGTACAGTCCCTTCTGCACAGGCAGGTCATCGAACCAGTTTCCAAGCGTCAAAGAAACAAAAGGATTCTCTTCCAGGTTTTTCCTAGTACCCAAAATGACTGGTGATTTGAGGTCCATCCTGGACCTAAAGGACCTCAATCTGTACATCCAGTACAAAAAGTTCTAGATGGTAACTTTGCTAGGCTTGATGCCTCTCCTCAAAACGGGGACTGGCTGGCTCTGCTCACTGGACATACAGGATGCCTACCTACACATCTCAGTCTTTCCTCCTTACAGCAAGTTTCTTCATTTTGCCTTATGGGGTGAGCAATATCGGCTCAAGGTGTTGTCCATTGTCTTGTCCTCTGCACTGTGAGTCTTTACCAAGTGCTTAGCAGTGGTCGCAGCAGCTCTCAGAAGGGAGGGCCTGTATGTTTTCTGTTATCTGGATGATTGTCTCCTAAAGGCCAGGGAATAACTTTTACTGACTCTGGAGTGGACTCTATAGCTCTTCCACTCCATGGGCATCACGGTCAGTCTGCCCAAGTCAGTTCTGGTACAATTTTAAAGGCTGCAATATATAGGGGCGGTCCTGGACTGTGTGCAAAAGGAGGCCTTCCTGCCCAAAAACAGGGCAAAGTATATGATCACGCAAGCTCAGGAAGTTGCACATAGCCGCTACGTTTCTGCCACGGTGTACCTCAGATTACTGGGCCTGATGGTGGCAGCCATATCCTCCGTTCCTGTGGCACGACTTCATATGCACACTTTCCAGGGACCCTCCGGGTGCAATGGGACCAGTGCATGGACGAGTTAGATCACCCAGTCCTGGTCTTTTCTCCAGTCCGCAAGATACTGCAGTGGTGGATGGACCCCTTGAACCTGCTTCGGGGCATCCCATTCCATATCTCCTCACCACAGCAGATCCTAAATATGGATGCCTCAGGTCTGGGCTGGGGAGCACACATGGGTCCCTTCCAGACCCAGGGCTCTTGGTTCCAGCTGGAAACCTCCCTGCATATGTGTCCTGGAGATGACGGCGGTGTTCTATGCCATGAAGGCTTTTCAGGACCACCATGCTGGTCAGCTGCTGGTGCAGTCAGACAATTTAAGTGTAGTTTACTACATTAACAAGCAGAGGGGTACCAATTCATACCCCCTATGCAGGGAGGCCATGAGAGTGTGGTACTGGGTGGTGGATCACAGTCTGACACTTTCTGCAGTCCATGTGCCAGGTGTATTAAACATTCTGCCAGACAGTCTCAGCAGGACTCCGTCCAACATGCACGAATGGGTGCCTCTCCCATCCATTGTAGAAGACTTGTTCAACAGATAGGGTCATCCGGAGTTGGACCTTTTTGCGTCCTCACTCAGTGCAAAACTGCCCAATTTCCACTCGCTACATCCAGGGCCTAGAGTTTTCAAGTAAGATGCGTTCTCCCTCTCTTGGAGCGGGAGATTTCGTTATGCAGTCCCTCCATTTCCTCTCATCCAGAAAGTGCTGATCAAGCTGCAGATGTAAGGGGCCAGCATGATCCTAGTGGCTCCATTCTGGCTTCAACAGATATGGTTTCATCTGCTACAGCAGCTGACGGAGGAACCTCTGGTCCCTCTCCTTCTATGCAGGAACCTGTTGACTCAGGATCAGAGGACCCTGGTCCATCCCAACCTCGGGTCCCTGCATCTGTATGCTTAGCTCCTGAGGACATAGCCATAGCCCAGTTCGTGATCTCAAACAGGGTGGCAGACATCCTTGTGGCTGCCTGGAAGCCTTCCACTCGAGCCACATGTGTCATGAAGTGGACATCGTTTGGACCCTTTCACCTGTCAGGTGAGCCTCATCCTGGTCTATCTGTCTGACTCTGGTCTCCAGTACTCCTCCCTCAAGATGCATCTTTTGGCCATTTCTGCATTTCGTAAGCTCGTGGGTGACTGCACGATTGCTCAGCTGGATGTCTCCTGTACCTTTCTCAGGGGCATCCTGCATCTGAAACCCTCAATTTGTTCTCCAGTCCTAGCTTGGGACTTGAATTTTATTTTGGAGAAGTTGACCCTGTTTCCTTTTGAGCCAGTTGCAACCTGCGACCTGCTCTTTCTCTCTTGGAATGCATTATTTTTAGCAGCCATTTCTTCTGCTCGAATTTCAGAGCTTCAGGTTCTCTGGTGCAAGGAGCCTTATCTGATTGTTCACAAAGACAGGGAGTCTTTGTGCATGAATCCTTAGTTCTTCGCTAAGGTGGTCTGAGAGTTTACACCCAGTCTATCCATCTTCCTGTTTGTTTTCCTGAGTGTACCAGTCCAGGGGTAGCACTGCTCCATACGTTAGATGTGCGCAGTATATTGAAGTACTACTTGCTTTGGACCAAGGAATGTAGAAAGTCAAAGCAGTTGTTTGTTCCTTTGGCCCCCGGTAGAGAGGTCACTTCAGTTTCTAAGCAATGTTTATCCAAATGGTTGGCTAAGCATTGTGTTTTGCTACAATATGTACAGTAAAGAATTGCCTGGTGCTGTAAAAGCTCATTCCACCAGAGGCATGGCTGCCTCTCTGGCTTGTTCCCGAGTGGTCTCAGCTGCTGACATCTGTGCGGCTGCTACCTGGAGTACTGTCCACACTTTCACCAAGTACTACAGTCTGGACATTGCCTCAAGAGCTTGTGCAGGTTTTGGCAGAGCTGTGTTACGGCACCTCCTGTCTTAGTTTATGGTGCGCCCTCCTCCCAGACTCTCTGTTGTACCTGTTACTGCTTGGGACTCGTTCCTATGGTGTAACCTGATGACTGAGATGACCCCAATGAAAATAGAACAGTTACGTAAGAACTTACCATAACAGAAGATCTTCAAAGGGATCTCAGTCATCAGGTCTTCTTTCCTTCCCACCGTCCCTTCTTTTTTGGGGGGCCCTGTCTAGGAACTGTCTGTCTGGTGTATCCATCTTTTTACAGTAGGTCTGGGCACCTCTGTCTCTCGCCCATCGGTCCCACATGGCTATGCTCCCTTTGTCTCTAGGGTAAAAGAACTGAGGTGGGAACAGCGCCGTGCACGCCTTTATAGGGTTGGTGACGTAGACGGTATTGGCAGCCCCAGTTGTACTGCTGAAAATCTTTTATGTGGATTGTCCCTTCACTGACAGTGAAGTTCCTACGGTGTAACCTGATGACTGAGATCCCCTCAAAGATCTACTGTTACAGTAAGTTCTTATGTAACTGTTCTTTCTAGGAGTGGTATATGGTGCACATCCACACTGGCAGTCCTCTTTTCCCTTTAAATCCAGCTGGAATGTCTTCAAGCTAAGCTCCTCCCACCCACCCGGGTGGTATACTCTTTGGCTCCACCCCGTGGCATCGGATCTTGCATGCTGAAAACGGGGGTCAGTGTGCCACTTGCCAGGGAAGGTCGGGTGGGTTATGTGGATGTGCACCATATACCACTCCTAGAACTACAGTTACAGATGAGTAATCCTCATTTCTAGGAATATGAATATGGTGCACTTTATTCACACTGTGGCAGACTTCTAGCAGTTCTCCAGGAGCAGGGGCAAGGTGCACACCCCTACTGTGGAAAGAGGGATTAGAGAGCTGAGGTCCCAAAGCCGGCATCCTGGTGTGACTCAAGTTCGACGTGGTAGACTTCCAGGTAGCAGCGCTGCAGATTTCTTGGATAGGAACATCCCTGGAAGCAGCCACTGAGGCAGCGGTAGGTCTGATGGAATGAGTCTTTAGCCACACGGGACACTCCCTACTAGCCAACCCATAGCAGAGGTCGATGCAAGATACAATTCACCTACCAATCACATGCTTAGCTGCCGGTGTACCATGTGCAGCTTCAGCATAGGTGACAAATAGCTGGTGAACATCTCCCTGAACTCCAGCCATGCGCTCCGTAGAATAAGCTAGTGCTCATCTTGGGTCCAACGTAATGCGCCTGTGTACAGTCTCTGAGGTTGGATTGATGAAGTACACCAGGAGGTTAATCACCTGATTAAAGTGAAACTCTGAAACAACCTTCGGGTTTGAGCAAAGGAAAAACTTGTCCCTGTGGAACACCAGATACAGAGACTCCACTGAGAGTGCTTGGAGTGTACTGAACCTTCTGGTGGAGCAGAGAGCCACCAAGAAGTTGGTCTTCCAGGACAGGTGAGAGATATCACACCTTTGCATTGGTTCAAATGGATTGCCCATGAGCATTACCAGTACCAGCAACAAGTCCAAAGGTGGTGGTGGTTCACTCACCGGTGGGGACAGGTGGTCAAGACCCTTAAAGAAGCACCGACCACCTTCTATGCCACCATCCACATACCAGCCCCTGCCCGGTATGCAGAAATGACTGCTGGGTGCACCCTGAGGGTCATGGTCCTCCGGCCCAAATGGGAGGGGGAGGACCACTGGTAGTCCATGATGCTAGTCAAGAGGCAAGCCAGGGGTTCTAGCTCCCTGCTGTGGCACCAAATGGAAAAGTGCTTCCATTTGAAGGCATAGCACTGGTGGATCGACTTTCTGGGAGGCTTCCACAACATGGAGAACATCTTCGAAGAGACCCAAAGCCAGAAACTCTAGCCACTCAGGAACCAGGCTGTCTGATGCAGGGACTGAAGGTCCAGGTGCAAGACCTTCCCCTTGTCACAGGAGAGCAGATCTGGGTAAAGAGGCAAGTGCCACGAGGTCTGTTGCTGAGGAGATCTGGCGCATCCAGTCTGGGGCTACCAGGATCATCTGTGCGTGGTCCGTCTGCACCTTGACCAACACTCTGTGGATCAGGGGACGGAAGGCGTAAAGGAGGTCTGGGGTCCAGGACCTCGCGAAGGCATCTCCTAACAGTGTGCTGCACGGGGGCACAGAACAGCCTCAGGTTTACGTTCTCCCAGGAGGTGAACAGGGGAATGCCCAACTGGGAGAACAGCTGGTCCACCACCTCCTTATGCAGAGACCACTGTTGAAATGCCTTGTCTACTTGGCTGAGGATGTCCTCAAGCTGGTTGGAGGCTCTGGCTACATGAATCACCAGGAGATCGGCACACAAAGGTCCAGGTGCGGAGGGCTTCCCGACTTAACCGAAGGGAATGCATTCTGCCCTGCCTGTTGTGGTATTGTACATGGTGATGGTATTTTCCATCTGGACCTGCATGATCTAACCCCAGACAAATGAAGCGAATGCCGTCAAAGCAAGGTGCACTGCATGGAGCTCCAGTAGGTTGATGTGGTAATGGGACTCCTTGGGGGTCCAGACTCCATGGGCCCTGTGGTCCCCCAGATGCACTCACCAGCCCACCAGAGACACAACACTCATCAGAGTGATGATCAGCTTTGGGTGGATGAATGGAACTCCTTCCTCGAGGTGTTGTGGGATGAACCACCACTGGATGGCATCCCACATCAGCTTATGTCACTATGACTGGTGGGTCCAGGTGACTTAGACGCTCTGACCACTAGTGGGCCAGCTCCCACTGCAGGTGGCGCATCCACCAGTGGGCCCACTGAACCACACTGGTGTAGAAGGCCATATATCCCAGCAGCTGCAGGAAGTTTGGGGCAGGGCACGAGCATCCAGCCTGAAATGATTGGGCAAAGGAGGAAAGATCCAGTGCCCGGTCTGCTGGGAGTCAGGCCTTGGCCTGGAGTGAGTCAAGCTCTGCCCTGATGAAGTGGATGACCTGTGAGGGGTTGAGTTCCAACTGGCCAGGTTGATCAGAAGACTCAAGGACTAGCAAGTCTGGAGGGCTAGATCCCTGGACCACTCCACTGCCTCCTGAGATAATTCAGCATTCAGTCAATCCATGTCTGGATAGACTGAAACACTGCGATGCCACAAGAAGGCTGTCACTACTGCGATGCACTTAGTGAAGACCCTAGGGGTGAAGGAGAGGCCAAACAGCATGACCCAGAACTCGTAAAGAATCCCTTCTGCGCAGAACCAAAGTGGGATGGATGAACTGAAATGTGGAAGGTGTTCTGGAGGTCCAGAGAGCCAGAACCACATTCTCTGCTGCAGAGATGGTATTATCTGGTTCAGAGTGACCACCCTGAACTTGCATATCCTCAGGAACTGGTTCAGATCATGAAGATCCAGTATGGAGCACCAACCTCCTGTACTTTTGGGGACCAGATACAAAGCTTTGGCCGGCTGTTGCATCTGTGACATGGGCGATGGCTTCTTTCTGCAGGAGCTAAGTGATGTCTTCCCTGGGGGTGACGGGGCGGACAGCATGGCCTGAGACACCAAGAACTCCTGTGGGGCATGGGCTTGGTAGGGCCAGAGAGCCTTGAAGTCGAGGCAATTTTCGGCCCATGGAGCAGGCATTCCAGAAACTGTGATGTTGACCCCCCGTGGGAAGCTGAGGCAGGGACCTGACAAGCGGGAGGCAGACCCCCCTCAACCCATCACTAAGCAGCCTTTGAGGAGGCCGCAGTGCTGGCGGCCGGAGGGGCACTGCTGCCCTGACCTATGGGTTTCTTGGAGCCTTGGCTGGTGAACTTGTACTTGGGTTGCCAGACCTGGGATTGCCCCAGTTGGGGCTGCAGTGGTTTGGATGCTGGGACAGAAAAGGCCAAAACTGAAAAGTTTTTTCTTCAGTTTCTATCCCTTGGAGTACTTCTGTGTGGACATCACCAAATCCAGGGTGGCATTGGACTTCTCAATCCTGGTGAGGTGTCCATGCACTTCTAAGCCAAACAGGTCAGTGACCAAGAAGGGGGCATCTGTCAGTATCTGCCATAAAGTGGAAATCCGCAGCCAGGCTCTATGGTGCATTGTGACTGCTGCTGCCACAGATCGAGCAGAGGAGTCACCTATGTCTAAGGCCATCTGGAGCTGGTGCTTGGGTACAGAACAACACTGGTCTCGTGCTTGGCGAAGGAATAACCCTGGTCTCTGACCATCTTGTCTGCCGACTGCATGTCCGCAGGAAGGCAGGGAAGGACATGGTCCAGGACACCTATGAATGCATGTTCAAAATTGGCCATAATCAAGGTGGAGATCACTTGACGGAGACCCAGTGAGGAAGTAGCGTAGACCTTTTTTGCTGCATGGTTCGGTTTTTTGGACTTCTTGTCAGGGGGCTTGTCCACATCCCTGACATTTCCCATTTTGCAAAAGACTGAGTTCTCCACCAATCCCTCAGCCAAGGGGTGGACAAAAATAATCTGAAAAGAACCAGTCAGAACCACTTAATTGCAGGCCAGTGGCTCCGCTTACGAAGTCAGATGCTGCCAAAGCTCCAATGTGGGGCCCAAAATAGCTTCCTCCACAGGGAAAGCAGCCCCCAGTGAATCATCCCGGTCAAGGATCTCTGTAAAAGGGTACTTGACCCGCTTTTGAACAAGCTCCCAGGGAATTCCCATCGATTCAGAAGCACAGCCCTGAAAGAGACTGGTCCATGCACAGTAGTGAGAACTTCAGCTGATTCACCATCAAAGCCCAGGGTCCTGGAGGATTGTATTGAGGACCCTTCAGAGTGCGAAGACTCTTCAAATACTGCCCTTGGCTGTTTCTCTTCCTGGGCCACCCTAGACTCATCCGAGTGTGATTTGGATAGACAACTGATCGGGAAGATCAGTAGCTGGACAAGCGGGCTTGGTCAGAGCCCCTTTCAAGGGCTTCTTGGGCGGCTGCTCCTCCAGAATTGCCAGAGAAGCCGGAGTAGGCACATCCAGATTCTGCAGGACTCCAGTGGGCCGAACTAGGGGAGACCAAGGAAGCACAGAGGCCTGAGGAAGGGGCCTGCCCTGGCCATGGACCCACTGCTGCCACATCAGCTCCTCATAGCAGTGACGCAACCTGCAACAGAGCTTCTCTTCGAGGACAAAGAGCAATGTCAATGGCACTTCCTAGTCTAAGGCCGAGCATGGAAATGCAAAAATTCCCGAGACCGGGACCTTGACCAATGACTTGAGTGTAAACGGCGAGGGGATGCACGAGGAGGGGCCGTGTACAAGACACAGACCGGATTCTTCCACTGTACCCCTGAAGTGATGTCTCTTGGGAGGAGAGAATCTGCTTGGCTGGCTTCTCCTGCCCCTTCTGAGAGAGGGCTGAAAGGACTGGAGTCCTAGAGATGGAGTCATCCTCAATTTCTTCCAACAGTGGGTCAGGCGGGTCAAGAAAAATCTCTACTAACTGGTTGGCCTGCATCATTGCCAACAAGCCTGATGGTACTGTGGAGCTAGCTGCCTGACCCTCAACCAAGGAAGGCTTGGCTGAGGCTGAGAGCTTGACAGCTGCTGAGTGGGCAAAGGGAATCACAGGAGTGAGAGGAACATGCTTGGTCCCATGACCAGCAGTGGATTCTCTTAAATATTTTTTATTTATCACCCTGGGGAGGGCCCTCCCCTCCCCAAAGCTCTTCAAGAACTAGCACATTTCCCAAAAGGTGCTGGTGAAGGAATCCCCAATGCTGGCGCCAACTGGGAGCAGCATGGGTGCCGATGATGAAACCACTGCAGTCTGTACAACTGCCTGTTCTAGGAACACAAGCTGAAGGCTGAACCCACAGCCACTGATCCCATTTTGCATGCATCCTTAGAGTGGAATGGGGGGGGGGGTCATCCGTCCGACCAAGGAGGAGGCATGCATACCAGTCCTCGAGTGAAGAAGGCAACAGATTTTGCAAAGCCCGCAGTCCTGAGGGTCATGCTGTGCCCTGAGGCAGTAGATGCACGAGGCATGCATGTCTGTCTGTGACATTTTTTGACTGCAGGCAAAGCATCTCTTGAATCCAGGACCAGATTGAGGTTAGTTACTCTCCATCTCGAGAAAAAGGCATGAGAAAAAATGGTCAAAAAACTGCTTGAAAATGAGTATAAACAATGGCCTGCACTGTGCGCACAGAGATACGAAGGAGGCCTAACTTTTCCAGTGGAAAGGAGAGTCTGACATCACATGGGGAGAGCAGAGGAGTATGCCACCGGATGGGTGGGAGAAGCTTAGCTTGAAGACATTCCAGCTGGATTTAAAGGGAAAGAAAGACTGCCACAGTGTGGATAAGTGCACCATAGTCACATCCCTAGAAGGAAGCACCTGCATACGGGGCAAAAACTATCCACTATAATCAGAATGATGGGTGTTACAACTCTTAGGCCTCATGCCATAAGTGAAGTTGTGTCATAGATGGTGGGGCTGTGAAGATACTGGCTGTGGCTCAGATGGGGGACAGTAATGGAGGGAAAATATTTATATAAAAAAACTGCATGTGGTCTACAGGGAAAGCAGTATCTGCTTATAGACTTGGGTGCCATTGAGAGGAGATCTGAGCTCCTGCAGAACCTTGCCATTCTGATACAGAACACAGAATAGAGAAATTGCTTTTGTTTAACTATTATCAAGACTTGTACAGCTTCAGTAATCCCCCATACTTTTTATCTTCCTGGAATCAGTCTTAACCATTGATTCACATGATTGGGTTCTGAGTCACATGGACTAGGACCTTGCAGAGCCAGAAAGTTTCAGGAGGGCTGGCACCAAGATAAGCTGCACGCATGCGCAGTATCGCGAGGGGAGCTCGCGGCACAGGCTTACCTTGGCACCAGCCATCAACTAACTCAGTTCCTTTATTCCTGCCGTCAAGTGCACTTCAGTGACAATGTCACTGTCCCACCAGGAGTCAGAACTTCACTTCAGTATGACTGCAGCATTCAGCTCTTCTTTCTGCTGTTAGGTTTTGATCTTACTTCAAGACACAGCTCTTGCAGCAGGTTACACCATTAGGACCGAAGCCGCCAGGCGCCAGGACCTCACGGAAAAATTCTAGCTAGCTAACTACAGCGGGGACCATGTGACGTCGGTCCGCTCCGGCGTCAGGCGTGGTACAAGGGGCGGTCCCGCCAGATTCCCAGTTCTTTTCCGCCGTCGACAGCTACTGGCCTTCGGTTTACCAAGTCTAGCGCTTGACGCGTGAATAGTTCTTTTCGATAAAATTTTCAAAATCTTCAGAATCCTCTTCAAGCAAGATCTTGATGTCATCACCAACTTCTGGCCATCCATCGAAGTGCGCTTGTGGAAAGCAGATCCCGTTCAAGGACCCCCACGGCCTGCGTCCGGTGCCTGAGCCCCGAACCACGATCCGGGCCTGTCCTTCTTGCCAAGGGTTCAACAGCCGTACCCGGATCCGGCGTCAGAAGGCTTTGCAGGCGTTTCTTCTGGAGGAACAACTGAAGACCATGTCCTCCAAGGGGGAAAGCTCCAGGGTCCACAAGCACGCGGAGAAGAGAAGGGAGAAGGCCCCTTCCAGGTCCCCTTCCAGGGGTTCGGAGTCCCGTAGCTCCGGTTCGAAATCTCCCCCGGCTGCAATCAAGAAACCTTCATCTCAGGAGAAATCCGCCAGGCCTTCCTCCCCTTCCAGGGCCTTGGCGAAGTCCGGAGAACGACACCATCACCACCGCAAGTCGGGTTCCCGGTCCTCGGTACCCGACGTCAGGTCTTCGTCGGTGCCTCCACGCAAGACGCTGGAGCTCACGCCTTTAAAGGCCTGTAGCCCAGACGCCGCCCGACAGCCGTCAGCTGTGCGCCCTTCTTCCCTGGAGCCGCCGTCGGCCCGACGACCGACGCCGGCCATTACATCCCAGCGGACGCCGGTAGGGGGACCGACGCCCGCCCCTCCTGAAAAGAAGAAGGCCCTGTTGCCTCCGACCGACTTCGGTCAGGAGCCTCTATCGGAGGAGGACCTAGAGCAGCCCGAGGACCAGACGGGCGACCCCGGTCCCGTCGGTACTCCCAGGGAACCCTCGCCATTACCAGAGCCCCCTGTGGAGCCGACGCCGGGACCCGACGACCGCCCACCGGCACCCGGGCCGTCGTCGGGCCTCTCTCTAGTGGAGATGAAAGATCTGTTCACCTACTGGTGGGATACCATTAAAAGACATGGTTCCCCCTCCTCCTCCTCCTCCTCCTCCTATTCGGTTCCTGCCTCGCCATCGGGGTCGGCAGGCCGTGTTCCTCCTCCCCGGGAGCCTAGAACCCCTCCCAGGGGGAGACCTGATAAACGGAGACCTCCGTCGAAATCCTCTTCTGGATCACCCAGCCCCAAGAGATCCAGGAGACGCCGACGTTCGCCTTCAACGGAGGACACGGGATCAGACTACTCCACCTCTAGATCCCCATCTCCACTCTCCATCCCTTCTCCGGACCCACGTGAGATGCCTAGATCTCCTCCGGATGATCCCTCGTTCCTTGATATTATGAGACATATACAAGAGAACATGGGATGGGATGCTGAAGACTTAGACCCCGAAAGAGTACGACTCGCCAAATATCTTGACAAAGGACCCAAGCCTGTGGTGGTACCACCTTGGTTGACACTTTCGTGGGCGTCACCAAAGGCTGCGTGGAGCGTCCACACTCGCTCCGGCGAGACGAAGAAAGCTGATCGCTTGTACAAGGCTCCAAGACACCAGTACTTGACGCAGCATCCTCAGGTCGATTCTCTGGTCATCACAGCCTCACATGACCGGTCACAGAGAGCCACAACATTTGAGCACCCTGCCACTGGACCCAGAGTCCAAACAACTGGGCGATTGGGTAGGCGACGCATGCTTCCGCTACTCGCGCCATCAGATCCCTGAACTATTTAACCCACATGGTTCAGTTCCAGAACGCTTTGTGGAACAGGGTCTGAAGCGGCTGAAAAAGATGCCCGAGGTGAGCAGAAGGAGGAGATGCTTCAGCAGCTTCTCGTGCGGAGTTCAGGCGTGGGGACCCAAGTGCTAGAGCAGCGTATGACTCCAGCGGACTCATCGGCCCGAGCAGCAGCTTCTGGCGTTTGCCTCCGGAGACACTCTTGGTTGCGCGTCTCCGGTTTTACCCCGGATGTCCAAAAGAACATCTTGGACGCCCCTTTTGAGGGAGAAGTATTGTTTGGTAATCCTACAGAAAAGATCCTTACCAAACTCCAAGAGGCCGGGAAGGCAGTAAGGTCGGTTCAGGCCATGTACCGACCTAAGCTTGGTTCCTTTCGTAGGAACCAAAGCCGTTTTCGTGCGCGGACGCAGAGGCAACAGACCCACTCTGCTGCACCTCAGAGGGGCTCTGGTTTTCGTAGAGCCCAGGGCAAACACCCCGCCAGCCGAGGCCAGCGTTCTCCTAGGCAGGCCCAGCCAGCGGGTCCATCTGCCGCCACAGCCTGACTCCTTTCCGGCCCCCGCCCCTCAGGATCAACGGGAGTTTATAGTCGGGGGTCGCATTGCGAACTTCCTGCCGGGATGGCAGGCCATTACCACCGACAGGTGGGTTCTTCAGTTGGTCAGTCTAGGCCACTTTATAGAATTCGCAGGAAAGCCACCCTCGAGGCCTCCTTTGCTCTCCCGGTATCAGGGTCAGCACAAAGCCTTGATCTGGCAAGAAGTACTCGCGCTACTACGAAAGGGAGCGATAGAGTACGTCCCAGAGAACCAGAGAGGACTAGGATACTATTCCACTTCTTCCTGGTTCCCAAGAAAACAGGGACCTCCGTCCAATCTTGGACCTCAGCGACCTCAATGTGTCGGTCACTTATAAGAGATTCCATGGTGACCCTTCCGGGTCTTATCCCCATGCTCAAACAGGACGCCTTTTTAGCGTCTCTAGACATGCAGGATGCCTACCTGCACATCTCTATGGCTCAGGTGCACAGGAGGTTCCTGCGCTTCGAGTTTCTCGACCACCACCTTCAGTTCCGAGCCCTTCCTTTCGGACTGTCTTCCGCACCAAGGGTCTTTACCAAGTGTATGGCAGTCGTGGCAGCGTCTCTGAGGAGACAGGGCCACTCACGTGTTCCGATACCTGGACGACTGGCTTCATGGCCGCCTCAGAGAGACGCTGCTTCTTGCAATCAAGAGCACCCAGGATCTGTTCCGATCCCTGGGCATCCTCATAAATTACGAGAAGTCTCTCCTGGTACCGTCGCAGAAACTGCAGTTCATAGGAGCAGTTCTGGACACTGTTCGGGGAAGAGCCTTTCTTCCGGCCGACAGAGCGGAGCGCATCAGATCCCTCATAAGGGACCTATCATTAAGCAAGGTTGTACCTGCCAGGTCGGTCCTTTGCTTGCTCGGACACATGGCTGCGGCCATTCCTACTGTCCCTTTCGCAAGACTCCACATGCTCATTACTCAGTGGATGCTCAAAGTGCAATGGGACCAAAGGCAAGACCACTTGCAGCATCCGGTCAGACTCACGAATTCAGTGATTCAAGACTGGCAGTGGTGGCTAGCCCCAGGGTCGCTCTCATCAGGCGTCCCGTTCATTGCGCCGTCCCCGGAGGTCACCCTCACCACAGACGCTTCCGGTCTTGGGTGGGGGGCACACCTGGACGGGGTAAAGTCCCAGGGTACGTGGACCCAGATGGAAGCTCACCTTCACATCAACGTGCTGGAAATGAGAGCGGTCCTCTATGCCCTGCAGGCCTTTCAGTCAGTTATCCCACCGTGTACTCTTCTACTTCAGACAGACAACACGGCGGTGATGTATTACCTCAACAAACAAGGAGGCGCACACTCTAACCCCCTTTGCAGGGAGGCCATGAGAGTGTGGGATTGGGTAATCAGACACGGCGCGAATCTGATCACTGTGCACGCTCCCGGAGTGGACAACACGGTTGCAGACGGCCTGAGTCGTTCTCAGGCCAGAGTCCACGAATGGGAACTCCTTCAAGAGGTAGCAGAGGATCTGTTTCTTCGATGGGGAACTCCAGATCTAGACTTGTTCGCCTCCCCATCCAACGCAAAACTGCCCAATTTTTGCTCGCTAGATCCAGGGCCTGGTGTTTTCTGGCGAGACGCGTTATCCCTCTCCTGGGCCAACAGATTCCTCTACGCTTTCCCTCCTTTCCCGTTGATCCAGAGAGTTCTTCTCAAACTGCGCAGGGAGCACGCACTAATGATCCTGGTGGCCCCATTTTGGCCCAGACAGATTTGGTTCCCTTTGTTGATTCAACTATCTCGGAACCCCGCTCCCGTTGCCGCTCAGCTCCCACTTACTGTCTCAGGAGAAGGGTTCACTTGTCCACCCGGACCTACGTTCCTTGAACCTGCATGCTTGGCTCCTAGAGACATAGCCATTTTGCGTCACGGGGTCTCGCAAGAGGTTGCAGAAGTCCTTTCTGCAGCCAGAAAGCCGGCAACGCATGCGACGTACGCCATGAAATGGCGCCGTTTTTGTGTATGGTCGCGAGCATGCGACCTTTCCCCTTTAGGTTGTCCTGTGGGAGTAATATTAGAATATTTGCTCTCCCTCTTTCATTCGGGTCTAGCCTACTCCTCTATTAAAGTGCACCTCTGTGCCATTTCGGCCTACCACCTCCCGGTGGGAAATCGTACAGTGGCTCAGGTGGACGCCTCGAATTTCTTAGGGAGTGTTGCACCTAGGGCTCCTATTGAGACCCCCTGTGCCTCCATGGGATTTGCTTTTTGTCCTTGAACAGCTCACGTTCCCCCTTTGAACCTGCAGCGGATTGCAGCCACGCTTCTGTCGGAAAACGTTGTTTTTAGTTGCTGTTACTCGGCAAGAAGAATTTCTGAACTTCACGCCTCATGTGCAAAGAGCCTTATTTAGTTTTCCACCGGGACAGAGTATCCCTGAGGATGAACCCTAAATTCTTGCCTAAGGTGGTTTCTTCACTCACTCTGAACCAGGATATCGACCTTCCGGTCTATTCAACTACTCTAATAGAGGAGAGGCTCTGCTCCATACCCTGGATGTTCACCGCAGCCTGAGGTTTTACTCTCAACAGAACTCAGTCCTTCGTAGTTCTGAGCAGCTTTTCATTTCTTCTCTGAGAGAATGATGGGCCAATCAGTATCCAAACAGTTCTTTTCTCGCTGGCTTGTCCAGTGTATTTCTCACTGTTATGGTATCACAAAAGCCCCTCCGGGTACAGTCCGGGGTCATTCCACTAGAGGGTGGCTACTTCCTTTGCAGCTCAAAAATGTTTCCACTTCTGCTATATGCTGCATACTTGGAGTTCTGTGCATACCTTTATCAGGCATTATAGCCTGGACACGCCTCTCGTGAAGGGCTGGTTTTGGTTTGGCCGTACTTCAGGTCTCCTGTCCTAGGTTCAGGACCTGGTTTTATCCTTTATTTTCCTCCTCCCGGATTTTCTGACAGCGTTACTGCTTGGGAATCAGTCCTAATGGTGTAACCTGCTGCAAGAGCTGTGTCTCAGTAGATAGTACAGTTACGTAAGAACTTACCCGTAACAGTAGATCTTCGAGAACAGCTCTTGCAGCAGGTACCTTCCGCCACCTTCCCCTTGGAGGAAGCATGGCTCAGTCTTTCTGAGCAGGAATTGTTATCTTTCTGTCTTCTGACGGCAATCCTAGGTCTCCCATTTGATGTCAGCCTGCGGCAAGAGTCTCCGGCGGAGAACTGGGGAATCTGAGGGACCGCCCCTTTTGTACCACGCCTGACGCGGAGGCGGACCGACGCCGGGAGGTCCCCGCCAGGTTAAAGGCTAAAATTTTTCCGGGGGTCCTGGCACCCGGCGGCTTCGGTCCTAATGGTGTAACCTGCTGCAAGAGCTGTTCTCGAAGATCTACTGTTACGGTAAGTTCTTACGTAACTGTACTTTACTTCAGGTTAGTTTGAAGAAGAAAAAAAAGTTTGTTTTTTTTTGGTTTTTTTTCCAGCTCTCAGCCCTACCAAATAGTCCATGGCCATGGACGGTGATGGTAGGGAGCCTTTTCAGGTAGGCTGCTTGGGCCATTTCCCACGTTGGTGGAGGGTTCTGACAACCGGCAGACCTGCATTCAGAAGGGACAGCTCTCTCATAATCGCAAAAAGAAGCGGGCTCTTTCCCAATCCTGGTCAGGAACCCGGCACAAGTAGGCCTCTATTTCTTCCTCTTCCCATCAGAAGGGGAGAAACTGTACCACTTGAGGTCACCCTTCGTGTGATCTGCTGCAAGGTCTTCAGCATCTCAGAGCAGAAGGCCTTCCCTGGTGCTGTCAGATTCACTGATGAACTCTGCCCATTGGAGGTCGAGTTCGCAGGCCCATTGTCCCTCCATGTCTACTTGTGGGGACTCCAGTGGACAGTTTCACCACTGAGTAGCTCTTATGGAGCAGTGGGTTCAGTTTCTGGCCTGTTTTCCCCTCCTTGCAGAGCCAGCCCCGGGCCCTTCGTTGCTGGGGGCACTGGCGATGCAGCCAAGGCTTTCTAGCTGGGTAGAGCATTTGGCTGTATCAGTGGCCTCCAGGTCCTTGCTAGTGACCATGCTGCCGACTTCTGCCTCACTAGCTGCACCCCTATTCAGTGTCACTGCTTTGGGACCGGCCTTGGTAACTCTGTTGGTCACTCCGGAGCTGGCTGGACCATCGACAGTGCAGGTGGTGCAGGGTTCAGCGCTAAGTTCAGGTCTTTCAGGTCCTGGATCAGCACCGCTCCCAGCACCAAGACGGCCCTTGGAGCCAGACCCAGTTCTGCCCGCAGCACCGCCTCCACCGCAGGCTCCTCTCTGCCTGTGCTGGTGTTGCCCACTCCTAGGCCTAGGTTAGGGAAGCTACCATCCACCCCTCTTCCAGACCCTCTCCCTGGGGAGGACCTGATGGGGGTCGAGTCTGACCCCAAACTCATAATTTCTGAGGGTGACGACAGTGACACTTTTTGTAGCCTGGACACTTCAAATCCAGGTCCTTCTGCTCCACGGCAGGACCTTTTTTTTCAGGCTGTTCTCCATAACATGTATGCTACGCTTGCTTTTGAGCCTTCAGCTGTTGACCCAAGTAAATGTCTCCATCCAGAGTGGCTCGATATTTCCACCATGCTAATCAGTCTCATACCTGGTATTCCCACTGCATTTGATACTCTTTCAAATGCAGTATGGAATAGGCCTGTGTTTATCCCTTCTGTCTGTCATCAGATGGACCGTATATATAATAATATATTCATGGCAAAACACTCAGGTTAATGCATCAGTTGGGGTTGTTCCACAGTGACAAAAGCAAGGAAATTCGATGTTAGGGTTCCCACCCCCCCTTGCACCCCACCCCCACCAACAGGCATCTGGGTGTGCGTTGGGGTCATCGTTCCTAACTCTCACCCCATCCCATCTGTAAAGAAGCTGAGGTGGTGCAGTATAGGAGAATGGGGTGAGAGTTAGGACCGACGACCCCAACACACACTCCGATGCCTGTTGGTGGGGGCGAGTTGGAGGTGGGAACCCTAACATCGAATTTCCTCGCTTTTGTCACTGGGGAACAACCTTAACTGATGCATTAAATGGAGTTTTTTTGTGATAAATTTCACTTCTTTTTGAGAATGTGCACTATAAATAGTGACGCAACAGCAACACAAACGCTAACACACATGGTGATGTAAATGTAAATGGTAACGTAAACGGTAATAGAAACATAAGTGCAAACGTTAAAGAAAAACGCATGCACGTTCAGAAATGCAAATTGTAACGCGCACGTTCATGGTAACGCAATTGGAAATGCAGACACTTATGGTAACAGCAATGATGACGCTAAAGGAAACACAAACAGAAATGGAAATGCAAACGGAAGCACGTACGCAAAAGGAAACGCAAACAAAAACAGTAATGCAAGTGCAAACGAAAACGTAAAGGGTAACGCACACGGTGGCGTAGACGGGAACGCAAACGGTAACAGAAATGCAAGTGGAAACGTTAACTGTAACAGTAATGAAAACACACAGCCATTTTTTCCCCCCCAAAAGCTGCATAGAGAAACACTCTGCATACAACGAATGTATGCATATTGTCCCTTGGAGCAGAAAATGAACACTTGGCATACTAAATTGCTTATATCTCAGGAACCGTACGACGTAGAAAAAAATTAAAAATGTCATGTGATTTATGACTTTCCTGGCTGGTTTTGTACTTAGCCCTCTTAAGCATTTTTCCGATGAAAAGTCCATTTCTCAAAGCGTTTTCGAGATACAGGCCTCAAAAGGTGTGGTGGACACCGTAATGTTAGTCTATGGGAAAAATAGTCAACTTCAGAGTGCCGTAACTTTGCAGTCCTGTAATATTTTGTCACCAAACCACCAAAATGCACATCTATGTTGGCTTTCTTCCCTCCAAATTTCAGCCCAAAAGACCAAACCGTTCTTTTTCAGCAGGGTGGCAAAGATTCCCTACTGTTTTGGGCATAGTGTCTCAAATCATGACACTTTCACACAAAAAAAAAAATCACGAAAGTGTCACGAGCGACACTACAGTTTACAAAAATTTGAAAAACATATTTCTGGGGTGTTTAACCCCAAAAAAGACTTGGCTGGCATTCTCAGGCCCGACTAGATGAACACAAAAAGAATTGTGTCCTTAGAGGGTCCCAAATTTAAATGCCAAGCATTTCTGTGACCAGTAACTGAAAAAAAAAAATATCTGACTCACGACACTACCGGGGTCATTTGTGACACTAAAAACTGCATTTGCGACACTGTTGAATAGGTTAACTTTTCCCATTGACTATAATGGGAAACTTGTTTTTTGAATAACTTTTGAACTGTTTAATACTTTTTCACGAAATCTTTGAAAGGCACATCAGGGACCCTGGTTGAAAGTTCCCTGAAGGTTTCAGACCGGTCGCGCAAACCGTGTGACCTGTAGGTGTGAGCAAAGAATGCGCAAAAAAGTGTAAATATGACTTTCTATTGTGCTTTATAGCTCTGCAACCATATATCTGACTGTTACGAAACTTAGCAGATCTATGGTAGCACTTCGTGCCTGCCAAATTTCAGGCAAATCTGTCGTACGGTGGCAAAGTTATTAAGCTGCAAAATTTCACACTTTAACCTTAAATGGGGTACTCGACCCTAAATATAGTGGCACCACCGTGCCACTAATATATATATATATATATATATATATCAGATGGTGGTGGTGTGGCCCTGTATGTCTCTGATTCTGTACAGGCCAAGCTAATGGATGTGGGGACCAGTGATGTTCTCTGACATATATGGGTTACAGTATGCCTGATGTCAGGGATGAAAATTGTTCTAGGATTGGTGTATAGGCCTCCATCTTAGGAACTCTAGGTAGACTTGAAGCTATACAATACTATTCATAAACTAATTCCAAAAAATAAAATCATCCTGGTAGGAGATTTTAATATGCCAGCTATCAACTGGAATGCGCTAGAGGGAAAAGCTTACTTGGAGCATTGCTTCTGGGATGTTATAAACAAAATGAGCCTGGACCAATATGTGACAGCAGGTACGAGAGGGGGAAATATTCTGGATTTGGTTCTGAGCAATATGGAGGATAAGATTGTAGATTGTAGAACCACTGTACCCCTAGGAAACTGACCACAACATGGTTAGATTTGATGTTCGGGAGGTCTCTACCAAAAAAAAGGCACCATCAAAATTAAAATGCTTTAATAAAGCAGACTTCAAAAAGGTGAGAACGGAACTCCAGTTATGGTATTGGGAGGCAGAGTTTATGCAACTAGACCATGAGGCTATGTGGAAAATCCTAATTAACAGACTGGAACAGTTAATTTGTAGATATGTGCCAGAATAAGTTACAGTCGTGGCCAAAAATATTGGCGCCCTTACAGTTTTTTCTAATAATGCACCATTCCTTCCACAAAATTGTTGAAATTAAAAAACATTTTCGTATCCACATATGTATTTCTTTGGTTTGCAGTGGAATAAAACACAAAAAGCAGAAAAATTTACTAAGTCTTAGCTTATTCCACACAGAAATCCTTAAATGGCCCGGACAAAATTATTGGCACCTTTTAGAAGTAGTTAGAAATAATTAGATTTCAAGCAGGTGATTCTCCTTCACTTTGGAATTGAATTCACCTGTGGTGAGTTGCAGGTGCCTGCAATATAGAAATCACTCATTCAACCAGTTTGAATAGAGAAAAGGACTCATTCTCCTGTTTTGTGTCACTGTGTGTACCGCAATGAGCATGGAGAAAAGAAAGACAGCCAGAGAATTGTCTGAGGAGGTCAGACAGAAGATTGTAGCCAAGAATGGACGATCTCAAGGCTACAAATCAATCTCCAGAGACCTTGATGTTCCCATTTCCACCGTACATAATGTTATCAGGAAGTTTAAGGCCCATGGCACTGTAGCCAACCTCCCTGGACGTGGCCGCAAGAGAAAACTTGATCGAAGATTGCAGCGCAGGATTGTTTGAATGGTGAGAAAGCACCCTCGATCAACTGCCAAACAGATTCAGCTGACCTTCAGACACAATGTACTATAGTTTCAACTCGCACCATCCGCTGCCAACTCAATGAAAGGGGGTTATATGGTAGGAGGCCCAGGAGGACCCCACTGCTAAGAGAGAGACATAAGAAAGCTCGACTGGGGTTTGCCAAAACACACCTGAACAAGCCAAAATCCTTCTGGGAGAATGTCCTGTGGACAGATGAGACCAAATTAGAGCTTTTTGGTAAAGCACGTCATCTCTATGTTTACAGAAAACAAAATGAAGCCTTCAAAGAAAAGAACACCTTCCCTACAGTCAAACATGGAGGAGGTTCAGTGATGTTTTGGGGTTGCTGTGCTGCCTCTGGCACTGGGTGCCTTGAACGTGTGCATGGCATCATGAAATCTGAAGATTACTGGCCATTTTGGAGTGCAATGTCTGTTGAACCCAGTGTCAGAAAGCTGGGTCTCCATCAAAGGTCATGGGTCTTCCAACAGGACAATGACCCCAAACACACTTCAAAAAGCACCCAGGAATGGTTCAAGACAAGATGCTGGACTGTTCTGAAGTGGCCAGCAATGAGTCCAGATCTAAATCCCATTGAAAACCTGTGGAGAGATCTGAAAGCAGCAGTTGGGAGAAGGCACCCTTCAAATCTGGGGAACTGGAGCAGTTTGCACAAGAAGTGGGCCAAACTGCCAGTAGAGAGGTGCAGGAAGCTCATCCATGGCTATAGGAAGCGGTTGATTGCAGTTATTTTGACCAAAGGCTGTGCTACCAAATATTAAGTCTAGGGTGTCAATATTTTTTTTTCAATACCATTTCTTTTCATTTTCTGATTTTAAAAGGATATATTAAATTCTGAATCAAAAACAAAGGTTCTGTAATATTAACAGAGAAATAAAGAATTGTGGAGACCAAATACTGTACTGTTGTTAATTTCAACTTATGTTTAGAGGAAATTGTGAGTTATTTGAAAAAGTGCAAGGGCGCCAATATTTTTGGCCACGACTGTAAATATAAGACCGGTAGAATCCCGAAGTGGTTACACAAGAGTAGGAAAAGGAGGGCACTTGTAAGGGCAAAGAGGGTGTATACATCTGATACCTGGGCGAAATATAGAGTTGCAGTGAAGATATGCAAGAGGAATATTAGGAAAATAAGCAAGATTATGAATTAAGACTGGCAACAGAAGTGAAGGACAACTATAAATCCAGTTATGATTGAATCTGCTATAAAAGATGGGATAATGTCCAGGTAGGCCCTCTTCACGATGACAAAGATAATTTAGTTAGGGAAGAAAAAATGGTCCAGGTGTTGAACAACTATTTTTGTACGGTTTTTCAATACTAAACCCGATAGAGTGATACCAATTTGAGTGGATCAAATGGCATAGGAAATAGAATTAGAAGTTAATTATATTAAAATAGGTTGCATCAGATAAACCCAAATAAAGCGCCGGGGCCTGATGGAGTCCACTCCACAGTACTTGAGGAATTTTCGGATTAATTGGCTGGGCCAATCATTTTGTTGTTTCAGAGCTCCCTGAAAAGGGGAAGTGTGGTGGAATGCTGGAGGAAAGCGAAAGTGTTTCCGATTTACAAGAAGAGGAACAGGAATCTGGTGAACTATCACCCAATAAGTCTGACTTCGGTCATAGGAAAACTGTTAGAAGGTATAATTAAAGAAAAAGTAGAGGGGTATATTAAGCACTTGAATGTGGCCAATAATTCACAACACGGTTTTTACAAAAGGTAGATAATGTCAGACCAACATATTACAGTTTTATGATAAGGTCAGCAGGGCCCTGGATAAAAAGAGTATTCAGTTGATGTCATCTATTTCAACTCCAGCAAAGCCTTTGATATGGTACCACAGTACAAGCTAGTAGAGTCTTTGCTGAAGGGGGGGCATAAATAACATTGTGGCCTGGATAAACTCGTAGCTGGAGAATAGAAAGCAACCAGGTTAATATTCCAAGTGTAACACCTGACTGGGCCAGCGTCATAAGTGGAGTTCCACAGGGCTCAGTCCTGGGCCCCACTTTGTTTAATTTCTGTATAGCATCAATGAAGTGTGGAAAGGGAACCTGGATTTCAAAGTTCACAGATAACATGAAAATCAGCGCAGTGGTTAATAGCCAAAAGAAGTTAAGAAATTGCAGGTAGGACTGCTTAGAGGAATGAGCTGGCATGCACAAACTTGGGTTTAACCACAACAAATGTGCAGTTACGCATTTAGGAAGGTCAAATCCAAAGGTGCAGTATAGGTCAAATCCGAAGGTGAAGTATTTACTTAATGGTGAAGTTCTGAAGGAAACATCAAAGGAAAGGGATCTGGGTGTATTAGTTACCAACAGTTTAAAATTCAAGTGCCACTGTCATTCGAGTACCAATACCACAACAAAATTATTGCATTGCATCAGAAGGCATATACGTAGCAGGGACAGAAGGGTGGTGATGCCTCTGTATGCATCTCTCATGAGGCCCCATTTGGAATACTGTGTTCAGTTTTGATCACTATGCTCTAGGGCAGAGATAAATATTCTCGAAAGGGTGCAAAGAAAGGTGATCAAGATCATAACTGGCCTAAAAAACCTAAGTATGAGGAAGGG
Source organism: Neoceratodus forsteri (assembly GCA_016271365.2). Taxonomy (NCBI): domain Eukaryota; kingdom Metazoa; phylum Chordata; order Ceratodontiformes; family Ceratodontidae; genus Neoceratodus; species Neoceratodus forsteri. Next base: position 581,213,230 of record CM057454.1, read on the forward strand.
TTAAGGAGCTTGGGTCTGTATTCATTACAATATAGGTAATTATGGGGACCTTTTGTCTGTTTTTTGGCTCCCTCAGTAATGATGACCTCTGGGAATGCTTGCAGTTCGAACTAAAAGAACAGAACTATAACACGAGCACATGGTTTACAGGGGAAATAAGTTCTACCAAGTGAAGAGTAAATTAGTTTAACCAGACAGTGGTCACAGTTTGGAACAGGCTTCCCTTGGAAGTGGTGGGCAGTAGGGACATGTCAGAATTTAAGGACAAGTTAGACAACGCCTTTGCAAAGCATACATTGGGTTTTCCCCTAGTGTGAAGGGGCAAGTTTTCAATATGTCTTTAGGACTCTCTTGCTCGTAATGAACTATGATATGAAGTACACTACCCCCAAGGACAGGCGTGTTACTTCTCAGCCTGTTGCTGACAAAATGTCATTTTGGCCAAGAACGACAAAGCCATTCTTCCTCAGGAGGTGACTGTGCACCGCATGGATAACGGATTGCACAAAACAGACACTATGGAGAAAAGGACATTTGCTGCTGCTGCCCTTAGCATGAGGATTGCCAGCTACTAGGGGCATTTTTCTAAGTATGAGTATGCCCTCTGGACCTTTCTTAAGTCTCTAGCAGCATCCCTGCATGAATCAGAGACCAAACAGAATAGTCTCCAGACTGTCACTCATGGGATTGTGTCTAACAGTCATCAACTCAAGGCAGCTATAGACGCCTTTGACAATGTCTACTGCTCTGCTGCAGCAGGAATCTGTATTAGAAGACATTCCTGGCTTCAGACAGCTGGCTCCTCTAACAATATGCAAAAACAGGTTATGAATGTTCGCTTTGATGCTTCTTACCTTCTTGTGAAGATAATCTAGAACTTGTGACCGACTTATTGTAGTTTGGACCCAGGTCCAACACGCCTCCTAATGGGGTGCATGGAGGCGATCGGACCAGTCATGGCGGAGATTGGCCAGTGCTCATTAGAGACTGGGGTGTTTCCAGACACCCTGAAGGAGGCGGTTGTCTGCCCCCTTTTAAAGAAATCTCCTCTTGACCCCGACTGTGTCGCAAACTACAGGCCTTTCTCTAACCTGCCTTTCATGGGCAAGGTTATTGAGAAGGCAGTCGCGTTGCTGCTTGAGGAGCATCCTACCACCCATGATATCTATGATCCTCTCCAGTCAGTTTCAGGAAGATGCATAGTACTAAGACTGCACTGGTTTGGGCACTTGACCTCCTGATAGCAAGAGATCGGAGGCATCATTCCATCTTAATCCTCCTTGATATCTCTGCAGCATTTGACACCGTGGACCATGAGGTACTGTTAGAGCGACTGCGGCTGTTCTCTGGACTGTTTGGTACAGTCCTCAGTTGGTTTCAATCTTTTCTGACAGGCAGGGTGCAGACAGTAGAGTCATTTTTTTTTTTCCCTCGGCTTCTCATCCCCTGCTGTGTGGGGTACTGCAGGGCTCGGTGCTTTCACCCACGTTGTTTGTGGTGTATATGCTGCCATTGGGAGGCATTATTAGGTGGTATGGACTGAGTTTTCACTGTTATGCAGATGATACTCAGCTGTACATCTCCTTTGTACCCGAGCATAATGATGCTGTCTCAGTTTTTAACTGCCTTTCTGAGATTCAAGACTGGATGAGTGCTGACTCAGGTTGAACCCTGAGGTGTTGGTGGTGGACCCGGGTCATCGGGCCAAGGGGCGGATGGCTGGGCAACCCACCTGGACTTTGGGAGGCAACCAGCTACTAACCTCTGACCAGGTGTGGAATCTGGACATTGTATTTGATGACGAGCTGACTGAAGGTTCCGGCGTCAGCCATCGTCAAGACCTCATTTTACCATCTAAGGAACACCAGCCGGATAAAACACCTGGTCCCACCTAATGATCTTCTGACATTGGTCCATGCCTTTGTGACCTCATGCCTGGATGTACTGTAATGCCTTATACCTAGGGCTGCTGGGGGTGGCACTTCATCGTCCCAGCTGGTGCAGAATGTGGCTGCCAGGTTGTTGACTGGCTTAATGAGATCTTGCATGTCACACCTGTGCTCCACGATCTGCACTGGCTGCCAATCTGGTGTAGAATCACCTTCAAGGTTGGATTACTGACCTATAAAGCACTACATGGACAGGGACTGCAGTAGTTGCAAGACCTTCTTTGTCCCTACCGCCCCTTCGCCCTCTCCGTTCCCCTGACAAGGGGATTGCTAGAGATTCCCAGGGTCTGCTTGATGACATCTGGAGCTAGGTCATTTGCTTTTGCAGCCCCGACCCTGTGAAACTCTTTACCTCGTCGGATTAGAGAGCACCCGTCCGTTGAGGCCTTTAAATCTGATTTAAAGTGATATTTGTTTGACTATGCCTTTCTGATATTTAATCCTGCTGTTTTGTTATTTTTAAATTATATGTATTTATTAGTTTTATTGGTGTTTTATTGATATTTGTACAATGCTATGATCAATTTGGAATAGCGTTTTAGAAATAAAGTTTGCTTTGCTTTACCTGTTTGTTCAGCAAATGGAACAGTCTCTTGCCTTCCAGAAAACTAGAATGGTCATCAAGACCTCCAGGCTTGCCCCCTCCTATCCCCAAAGGGGAAAAGGGCAAGGTTTCTACCATAGTAAACAGTTCTTTCGAGGTAAAGGCAAGGAAGCTCCAGTCAAGTCTCAGCCTCCCCAGCCACAAAAGAAAGCGCAGCTGAAGGCACAGGCCCCAGAAGTGCCTAGTGTCACTCTGAAATACAGGCCCTGGTCCTGCCTCAACTGCTTTGGGCAGAACTCTCCAGTAAGGGGGGCGCCTCACACAGTTTTACTGTCAGTGGGTATCCATTACAATGGACAAGTGGGTGCTCAGGATTATCTGAGAGGGTGCTCCCTGAATTTTACAGAAATTCCTCCGGATTATTTGCCCAGTAAGCAACCCCTTCTTTCAACCAACCTATCAGTCCTTCTGGTGGAGGAGACTGTCGACCTTCTGTGCAACAGGGCAATGGAAGTAGTACCAGAGGTGGAGCACAACACAGGCTTCTACTCCCATTATTTAGTTCCAAAGAAGTCAGGGTGCATGCACACCATTCTTAATCTCAGAAATTTGAACAATTTCATGGAATAAGAAAAGTTCAAAATTTTCTCTCTGGGAACCCTGCTACCACTCCTCAAGCCTCAGGATTGGTTAGCCTCACTGGAAATGCAGGATGCTTACCAGACATCACAGATTCCTCCATTTCATGGTACTGGGTCAGCATTATCAGTTTAGAGTCCTGCCCTTTGGGTTGTCCTCAGCACCTCAAGTCTTTACATAGTGCGTTACTGCCCTTGTGGCTTATCTAAGAAAACTCTGACTCCAGGTCTTCCCTTACCTAGACTGGCTTCTAGACAGTCCATTCAAGCAGGAGATGGAACGAGCAGTGGCCATGGCCTCTCATTTCCTTTCCTCCACAGGAGACCTTTTGAATCTAAAGAAGTCGCAGACTCAGCCCTCTCAGCAGCTCCTCTTCATAGGGACCCTTCTGGATGCTACCAGGGCCTTCCTTCCAGAGGACAGATGGAAAGTCATCCTTTGGATGGCACATTCCATAATGGAGTGCAAGTTGGTTTGAGCACACTCCATACAACGCATGTTAGGCCTGCTAGCGTCCTCAGTGTTCACAGTGTCCTTGGTACATTTACAGATGAGGACATCCCAGTGGATGTTCAGCACCAGTGTCACACCCTCAGTTTTAACTCATCAAGGTGACAAAGCCTCTGATTTGCTCAGTTGTGTGATAGACACAGGACAACCTCCTCCAGGGTCTCCTCTTCTTTCAGCCATTACCTCAGGTAACCCTCACCATGGATGCATCTCTGCTGGGATGGGAGACCCATTGTCAGGAACACAATACTCAAGGAGTTTGGAGCTCTGTAGAGTCACATCTCCACATAAATATGTTCGAAATGAGACCAGTTCTCTATGTCCTGCGAGCCCTTTTGGACCTCATCAACCACAAGATAGTACTCCTTCAGACGGACAAGTTTGTCATGTACTACATCATCAAGCAAAGGGGGCTGGTCCAGTGGTGCAGAGAGCTAAGTCACTTTAAGCACCTTATCTCTCACCACATGGGTGACCTGCGTTCAGGAACAAGCACAAGTTGCCAGGGGTCGGCCGGGAGGGAGAGGACTGAACACCAGCAGGGCTGCTCTCCTCTCCTAGGGAGGGAGGGAGGGACAACTACACACTCCGCTGAATGGCTGCCACCAGATGGAGGCCAGGTGACATTGCAGGTCGAGGAGGGCAGTAGCAAGGAGGTGCTGCAGGAGTTTCACTTAAATCAGCTTCTTGTGCCACCTACATACTGTACTTTCCTAACTTCCAGAAAGAAGGAAAGCAAATTCTCCATTCTCTGGATGTCAGGAGAGCCCTGAAGTTCTACCTTGACAGAACCAAGGACTACAGGCACTCTAAGCAGCTTTTTCTCCTTTGATCCTAATTAGATGGGACAGCCTCTTACTGTCAAATGCATTTTGGTTTGGTTTGGTTTGTCACTTGCCTTCTTCACTGCTGTGTTATGGCGCATGTCAAGTTGGAAAGCCATGTACATGTCCACTCCAGTAGAGCGGTTGCTACAGTATGTCCCTGGCAGAGATTCGCTCTGCTGCGCCTATTGATATATTTTTTTTAAAAACTCTGTTTTATTCAAAATAGCAGGGTGAGGAGGTACAAGTACATAATATTGTTTGGCCGCAACATTTGGCCTATTGATATTACAATTTTCCAGTTCTTCCCACGTGCAACATTTCATACTTTTTTCCTTTTTTGCTTGTAATAATTTGCTTATTTGACTGCATGCAACGTTCCTCTCTCTATTGCTAAGTGTAACCTTCATATACATACAATTTTCTAACTTGATATAACTTGTATCCTAGTCTAATGTCTTATATCTGTAAACAAGGAATAACATCAAAGGAGAAAAAAAATTACTGAGTCTTTCTTTCTCTTGGGTTCCATTAGTTAGACTGTGAGACCAGAGAAATGTGAAACAATAAATGTTTACCTGGATTCATCAGTTGTTTCTGGTATACCAGTGGAGGGAACTTGCAAGGGTACAAGAGGGGGCACCAATGGGGGACCTTGGTCTGCTCCTTTTGGAGTTCATGGCAGTTGTCCAGTAGGGCATCCATTCTATGTTTATGGCCTGTTCCTGTAAAGAGAGGGAGAAAGAAAAGCAGAGAGTAAACAAATCAAGGAACAGAAGGCAAGAAAGATGGGATGTGAATCCACATTTGTTGTATGACTTGGCTCAACCTATTTGGTAAGGTTCTTATCCACCCTATGGCAGAAGCTCCTTAAGATCCCTAGTTTCTAATCTGCTCGTGTTCCAGTTGTTTCATCTTCTCCAGTGGTCTGTATGTTTCTCGTCTTGTAAGTGTAGCCTGGCCGTGAGGTATTCCATATCCTGTATTTTAATGATTTTGTGTAGCCATTCCTCCTTGGATGGAACCTGTGGTGTAAGCCAGTGGGATGTGATGCATTTGAGGGCTGTCACCATGCAGATCTGTGTCACCTATCTAGTGTCTGGTTGTAGTCTGGCTGTCTCTGGTAGGCCTAAGATCCATTGTCTCAATTCCATGGGTATGTCTATCCCTGTAATCTCCTGTGTGGTCTGTCTAACCATCTTCCAAAAGGGGGTGATAACTGGGCACAACCAGAGGATATGTGTGTGTGTCCCACGGTCCCCACACTGTCTCCAACATCTATCTCTGTTGGTAGGGTGATAGTGTTTGGTTATTACCGGTGTCTTGAAGTAACGTGTTAGTATCTTCCAGTAAAACTCCCACCATGTAGGAGAGGCTGTCATCTTCCACCCCTTTTTCAGTCATAATTGCCACTCTTAAGTCCTTTATCACCATGCCTGCCTCCCCCTCCCGTATCTCCTTGATTCTCCCCAATGTATTGCCTTGATGGTTTTGTAATATACGGTACGTGTTTGCTATATATCTTTGGGGCCCTGTTAGTTTCACTACCCAGTAGATATAGTCTTCCCAATCCATGTTAGGTCTAGTCAGTTTTTCTATATTACCTGGTGTGTATGTAGTGCCGCATCTGCATGCACCTTAGGAACTCTGAATTGCTCCATTGAAATTTTTCCTTTGCCCTCATGTATGTAATACAGTGTCCTTGTTCTATGAACTGTGTAAACCTTGAAATACCTGCTTGTTCCCACCTGGCATATCCTTTATCTAGCCTAAGCAGCAAGAATTCCCTTTCGTAGCTGAGTAGGGATAAGAGGCCTAGGTCTGATGGTGTCATTGTTTTCTGTCTAACCTTCTTTAGCATCTTACAGCTGTGTAGCACCCACCTGTTTTTGATGGTTTCCATAACCTCTGGTATCGGGCAGCTAGAGCGATAGTGGCTTGTCCTGCCACCTATGCGTCTTCCATTGTGTACCACCAAGTGTCTAAGCTTTGTCTAGCCCATTTGCAAACCACTGTCATTTGGGCAGCCAGGTAGTAGCCTTGGAAATCGGGGAGTGCCAGCCCTCCCTACTCCCTAGGCAGGTGTAGAATATTTTTAATAATTCTGGGACGCTTTCTCTCCCACACAAATTTCTGTGTGTATTTTAATAACTTGTTGTAATACCCCTGGGGAACTGGAATAGGGAGGGTCTGAAACAAAAAGAGAAATATTGGAAGTAGGTTTATTTTTACCGTGTCTATTCTTCCCACCAGTGACAGGGGCAGGAGGCGCCATTGTGCCAGGTCCACCACCACTTCATCCCAGAGCTTCTCATAATTTAATGAAAATAATTTATTTAAATTTTTGGAGATATGGATACCCAAATACCTAATCTCCCCTCTTGGGGCCCATGTGAAGGGAAAGTCCTGCTCATATCCCCTTGGTGCCTGTCCACTTCCCACAATGGCTTCCGACTTGGTAAAATTGATCTTGTACCCTGCAATCTGTCCAAACTGCTGTAAGTGTTGTACCAACCTTGACACCACTGTCTGTGGATGTCTTAGGAAGAATATAGAATCATCTGCATATAGTGATACCTTTTGCTCTAGCCCTCCCATTGTAATACCTGTCACAAACGCACTCCGCAGATCAGGCCCACTGCTCCCACAGTGCAACCTCAGAGCACAATAGTGTGAACAGGTAACAGACAAGGTAACCCTCCTGTCTGCTTTGGGTCTGATTCACCTGTTAGCCTTGAGTTCTGGAGGGATTCAAACTGTGAACCTTATGCTAGCATACCCAATTAACAGACTCAGATATGTGCCCTCTTCGGGGGGGTGCAATATAATCTTGTGCCCACGGGCATCCAGCCAGGTATACAAAATTAACCCTTACAACTCTATAAGAGACCTAGGTATTTCTTACCTTTTAAGAAAGCTCAGTAACATAATCAAGCTTTTGACAGCTGTCGATCTTAAATACAGGTTTAGTAAGCACATGTAAAATAACAGAAAAGAACACAGGCAGTATTTTAAAGAAAATGCTGTTCACTAAAAAGTTTTAAAACAGGTAAAATACAGAGCAAATTATATCACAAATCTCAGTCATCTACAAATAAAAAGGAAAGTTATAGAATACAAACTCTTAACACAAACACTTAATTCTGCTCTAAGTGTTACCTTTCTAAGTGCTTTCCATGTCAGAGAACTATCTCTCTCTCTCTCTCTCTCTCTCTCTCTCTCTCTCTCTCAGAGTCTAGAATCATATACCACACATTTCCCAGATAAATGTTTCATGTTAACTCTTCCCAACCCCCTTAGATTTAATTCTAACAGTTTTCTTCCAAGAGATATTTTAATTAATGTGAACATCAGAAAAAAGCAATTTCCTACAAATGACAGTCTTTAATCAAACATTTATCTTTGAGGTTTTACAATCCCACAATCTGTCACTAAGGTGTGAGAAAGCTAAGGGAAATCAGCCAAATGACATCCTCTCCTGATGTCATAAAATTCATATTCAGGAACCAACATCAAAGCAGCAGCAGTTGATAAGGGGCATAAACTATCCCTCTGGAAGGAACACATTAAGTTTCTCCCTGGTCAGTTCAATGACATCCTCATTGACACCTTGAAGGTTAAAAGCCAAACTGCTAACTTGTGTGACAATTTCATACACAGACCATTGATTTATAATACAAATATTATACATTAACCATAAGCAGATGGCAGAGCGTCACAATCCTCCCCACCTAGACTGAATTTGGGGGCTCTGTCCCCTGCATGGGATGAGCTCCCTAAGTCAGTACATGTTTCATATTGATATGACAAACCATCAGCATTTTCATTAGCTGCCCCTGCCCTGTGGGAGACCGTCATGTCATATCCTTGCAATGCAAGAGTCCATCTTAGTAGCCTACCATTCATTTTAACCATTTGTGCCAGCCAAACCAGGGGGTTGTGGTCAGGTTGTACCTCAAAACAATGCTCATGTAAGTATGGCTCTAACTTCTTTAGGACTCACACCATGGCAAGACACTTTTTCCACAGTAGAGTATACCTGCTCCCTGGGAAGTAACTTTTTACTCAGCTACCCTATGGGGTGATCTTTCCCTTGGTTAGATGTCTGACTCAGCACTGCCCCAATACCCACATCTGAGGCATCAGTCTGGACTATAAAGGGTCTGCTATAGTCTGGACTTGTCAGCACAGGAGCACTGCACAGTGCCTCCTTCAGTCTGGTAAAGGCTTTTTCACAGGATGGTTCCCGGGTTACTTTCTTAGGCATCTTTTTCTTTACCAGGTCAGATAGGGAAGCACCCAGGGCACTGTAATTGGGTACAAATTTCCTATAGTACCCTGCTGTCCCTAGAAAACTCCAGACCTGCTTCTGCATTTCTGGTCTAGGCCATGCTTTGATCACCTCTATTTCTGCTTAGTTAGGACAGAGCTGTCCCCAGCCTACAACATGCCCAAGGTATACCACTTCAGCCATGGCTACCTGGCACTTCTCAGCTTTGAGATTGAACCTGGCCCTCTGTATCCTGCCCAGCACTTCCCTAAGCTAGGACAGGTGTTCCTGCCAGCTGGCACTAAAGATGGCAGTGTCATCCAGGTGTGCCACAGCGTACTCCTCAGCACCATTTAACACCTGGTTCACCAACCTTTGGAAAGTGGCTGGGGCGTCCTTCATTCCAAAAGGCATTACCTTAAATTCAAATAACCCTATCAGAGTGATGAAGGCTGACCTCTCCCTAGCTCTGTCAGTTAACTCTACCTGCCAGTACCCCTTTGTCAGGTCAATAGTTGTAATGTATTTTGCCCCTCCCAGATTGTCCAGGAGTTTGTCCATCCATGGCATCGGGTGGGTGTCTAACTTTATGACTGCATTCAGTCCACCACAGTCCATACAAAAACGAGTAGAGCCATCTTGCTTGGGAACAAGGACTATGAGTGAGGCTCAGGGGCTGTGAGATTTCTGGATTACCCATAAATCCAGCATTTCCTTCACCTCCCTCCTAATGTCCTTTTGGACAGACTCAGACACCCGATATGCTGTTCACTGTATAGACGCCTGCATCTCTGTCTCCACATTGTGTGTTGCTAAGGGGGTTAGTCCAGGCTTGGCGCTAAACAGTGGGGCAAAGTCTGCTAAAACATCCCTTACTTCCTGGATCTGGTCCGGGGTAACATTTTAATTGCCTCCACAGTGAACTCCTGCTTGCTTTCTTCCAGCAAGTCCAGAAGGGGGTCTCCTTCATCCGTCCCTTCCCCAGGACTACACACTGCAAACACCATGTCAGCCCTATTAGCATATGGCTTCATCATGTTCACATGGTACATTCTCTGTGTATGTCTTCTGTCAGGTATCTCTATAATATAGTTCACGTAATTTACCTTTCTGACTATTTTGTATGGTCCTGCCCACTCGGCCTGCAGCTTGTCTTACCAGACTGGGATGAGGACCATGGCTTCCTGACCCACCGTGTATGAGCAAGCTCTGGCTCTGCAGTCGTACCACACCTTCTATTTTTGTTGGTCAACTGCCAGGTTGCTCTGGGCTGTCCCCATAAGCTTCTTCAGCTTTCCCCTAAACCCAAGGACATAATCCAGTATGGGAGTTCCCTGGGTGGTGTGCTTGCCTTCCCAGTCCTCCCAGATCAAGTGTAGGGGCCCATATACCCGGTGTCCATATAAGAGCATGAAGAAGGGAAAACCCTGTTGACTCTTGGGACACCTCCCTGTATGTAAACAACAGGTGGGGAAGGTATTTCTACCAGTCCCTCCCATGCTGTTCAGCAAACGCTTGAAGCATTGACTTAAGGGTACCGTTAAATCTTTCCACAAACCCATTGGTTTGTGGGTGATAAGGTGTTGTGCATTTCTGCACCACCCCACACTTCCCCAAAAACATTTTATCAGGTCCAACATGAAGGAACCTCCTCGACCGGTGAAAACCTCCTGCGGAAACCCAACATGGGAGAAAATCCCAAGTAAGTCATCTGCCGCTTTGTCTGTCCTAAGTGAGGATAGGGCAACTTCTTCCGGGTACTGGATGGCATAATCCACCACAGTCAGGATGAACCTCTTCCCGGAGGAGCTGGGAGTATTTAAAGGCCTCACAATATCCATTCCCACCCTCTGGAATGGCTCCTCCACTATGGGCAATAGAATTAGGGTAGCTTGGGTTCTCTTAACTGCCTTCCCTATTTCTTGACACCAGTAACAAGACCTGCAGTACTCCTTCACCTGCTGGGTGAAGTTGGGCCAATAAAAATTCTGGACCAACCACTGCATAGTGCTCACAATTCCCAGATGACCAGACATGGGAATATTGTGTACAATCTTGAGCAACTGCTCATGGTACCCCTGGGGAATGACACGCTGCCTACCTATCACCCCTCCCTCTGTCTTAGCATCCTGCATATACATTAGTCCATTTTCCCCAATAAACCTTATGTTTTCCCATCACCTCCCTGTGCTCTATCAGAGTCTGCCCAAGCCCTCAGCTTCTGTAGAGTAGGGTCATTTTTCTGAGCAGCTGCAAACTCCTTACACATTCCAAAGGTATGGGACAGGTCCCCTTCAGTCTCTAAACTAGGGTCCCTAGCTCTAGCATCAGGGCACTCAGGATCACTGCCATCCCTAACCCTCTGACAGTGGGTCACCCCTCCTTCCTCTGAGTAACCCTCTGTAGCTGTTTGGATAACTGCTACCGGGGACATTTCTAGCCCCCTTTCATTAGTCTCCATATCAGGAGATCCAGGCTGGGGAACCAGCCTCCCAGTGGTTTCCACAGTGGCTTCTATGGGGTCCAGTGAACCACAACTTTCCTTTGCCGCTTGGCTGCAGGTAACGGCACACACCATCCCGTTTGAGATTGTTGCCGATAATTACATCAAACAGCTAAAGTTTCAGCTATGGCAACCTTTTGTACAGTTCCCCCTGTCTCACCCCAGTCTTGGAGGACACTAGCAAGTGGCAAGGTTTTCTCCTCCCCAGTGAATTCTCATACAGTCACAAATTGATTGGGTATAAGCTGACCAGGCTCTACCAGATCCCCTTTTACCAAAGTCAGGGATACCTCCGTGTCTCTTAACCTTTGTGTCTGTACACCATTCACAGTGACTGGGTGCATGTGTTCCCTCATGTTTATTGGCATACTTTCAGGGACACACAAACAACCCACTTCTTTCCTAGCACTACTTTGTACACTATTTGTCCCTTTGGGACACTGCCTGGCAATATGTCCAGTTTCTCTGCAAACCCAAAATTCATTTCTTGTCTCAGGTAAATCTTTTCTTTGAAACCTGGGGCTACCTGGTTTTGGTGGAGACAGGGACGGTTTTAGCTGCCCTAAAGGTGCGCTTTTGCCTTTCTGCACTGCCACACCTGCCCCATTCTCTCTCAGAGAAGGTCTGCTCCTGGCATAGCGGTCTGAGAGTTCAGCAGCCTCTTGTACTGTTTTTGGATCTTGGTCCTCCAGCCAGGTTTTCAGCTCTGCTGGGCATGCCCCAAAAAACTGCTCTAACAGTACAGTATTTTCAATTTTATTTACAGCGTTTGCTTCAATTCCTTCCCACCATTTTAAAAACTGACATTGTCTCGTGGCTAGCTCCTCGTAGCTCGTGTCAGAGCTTCTTCTGCACTTACGGACTTTAACTCTGTATGCTTCTTCAGTTAAATCATACTTTTTTAAAAGCGCAGTTTTCAATTTACTGTAATAATTACTGTCCTCATTGTCCATTTGACCCAATGCATCTCGTGCTTTTCTAGTAAGTAGTTGGTATAGCTGGAAGCTTCAGGACTCTCTAGGAATATCTGCCTGAATACAAACTTTTTCAAAGGAATTTAAAAAGGCATCCATATCCTCCCCCTCTTTAAATTCAGCTATCAGTTTGGAATTTAATTTGTAACCCAGTCCTGTAGTTCCAGTTAAACCCAGGCCACTTACCTGCTCTGGTGCTGGTCTTGGGAGTTGAAGCTTCTCCAGTTCAAATCTGTGCTGGCGCTCTCTCTCCTCTTGTTTGGCCTCTCGCTGATGCTGTCGCTCTTCTCACTTAGTTTCTTGCTGTTCTCGCTCAGCTTCTTGCTGTTCTCTCACTGCCTCTCGCTGAAGCTGTCTCTCTCTCTCTCTCTCTCTCTCTCTTTCTCTTTCCATCTGCAGTTGGAACTTTTTCTGTTCAAATTCCAGCTCCATCCTCCACAACTCCATCTGCAGCCGGATTGCTTCTGGTTCCAGAATGCTGGTGACCTTCCCCTGCTGCTGTGGCCCTTGGCTTGCATTGACCCTGCTGTTCTCCTCACAGGATCTGGACACTGCACTGGATCCTGGCCCCTCCATGCCCAAGGTTCGGTCCTTTTCAGTCACAGACTGTGACTTGAGGCTCTGGGCATCAGCAGCCACCAGAGCATCCACAAGGTTTTGCTTGTTGGCTTTCCCCTCATGCTGGACTCCTCTATCCTGGCACAACTAACTGGGGTAGTCTGCAGTGTACCCGCTGTAGTCAGAAGCCATCTTCTTCCCTAACTATGGCTACTCTAACTTGCACTTTCGAAAAAAATAAAACTGGGAGGAACTTTGACTGACTGTAAGCAAAATGATATAGTTCTGTTTACTTTTTAAAAATAAATCACTGCCTTATTTTGAACGAGCTGTACAGTATTAAGCTGACACACTGAACTGTTAAAGCTTGTGTTGCCAAATACTTTTTAAATCGCACCGCTGCCAACCAAATCTGTCACAAACACACTCCGCAGGTCAGGCCCTCTGATCCCACAGTGCCAACCTCAGAATACAATAGTGCGAACAGGTAACAGGCAGGGTAACCCTCCTCTCTGTTTTGGGTCCAAATCACTTGTTAGCCTCGAGTTCTGGAGGGATTCAAACTGTGAATCTTATGCTAGCATACCTAATTAACAGACTCAGATATGTGCCCTCTTCGGGGGGGGGGGGATGCAATATAATCTTTCACCCAAGGGCATCCAGTCAGGTATGCAAAATGAACCCTTACAACTCTATAAGAGACCTAGGTATTTCTTACCTTTTAAGTAAGCTCAGTAACACAATCAAGCTTTCAACAGCTGTCAGCCTTAAATAAAGGTTCAGCAAGCACATGTAAAATAACAGAAAAGAGCACAGGCAGTATTTTAAAGAAAATGTTGTTTACTAAAAAGTTTTAAAACAGGCAAAATGCCCACCCGTTGGCGCTGAGGGTTGAGGCGCTGGACGCCACACCTCGCTCCACGCCAGTGACCCAGGTTCAGGAGCAAGCCAGGGTCGTTGGGGGTTGGCATGGAAGGAGACGGATTGAGCATCCGTTGGACTGCTCTCCATCTCCGGGGAGGGGGAGTGGCATGCCTCGGTGCCTTAGTGGCCTCTGGCGATGGCTGAGGGTTAATGCAGGGTGCTGGCAAGTCAGCAGAGGGAGCTGCTGTGGCCAACGCTGGGGAGGAGTGCATGCGGTAGCATGCGCGCTCCTGTCCATGGGCATTATTGCATGCCACGCACAAGGGGAGAACAGGAGAAAATGGACTCTAGTCACGGCGGCATGATGGCTGTCTGCATGGGGCAGTCACTCTGGCAAGGAACGCAACACTCGATCCTGGACTGGGTGGATGAGTGTCAGGGGACTCTCCACCGCCCCGCTGCAGGGGGTAATCCACAGGAGTACGCTGCGGGCCAAGCAGAGTGGTCCTCGAGATGGTGGCCGGAATCCTGAGATGTGGCCTGGACGTGGAAGCAGGTAAGCAGACTGGTTGCCCGGGGAGAAAAAGTATAGTAAAAACAAACAAAAAAAAACAAAATAGGTAAAATAAAATACAGAACAAATTATGTCACAAATCTCACAGTCATCTAAAAATAAAAGGGAAAGTTACAGAATACAAACTCCTACCACAAACACTTAATTCTGCCCTGTGTTACCTTTCTAAGTGCTTTCCATGTCAGAGAACTCTCTCTCTCTCTGAGTCTAGAATCATATACCACACATTTCCCAGATACAATGTTTCATATTAACTCTATCTTTCCCCACTCCCTTTTGGTGCGTCAGCTAGCTCTTCCCTTAGATTTAGTTCTGACAGTTTTCTACCAGGAGGTATTTTAATTAATGTGAACATCAGAAAAAAGCCATTTCCTACACATGACAGTCTTTAATCAAACATTTTTCTTTGTGGTTTTACAACCCCACAATCTGTCACTAAGGTGTGAGAAAGCTAAGGGAAATCAGCCAAATGACATCCTTTTCCTGACGTCATAAAATTCATATTTAGGAACCAACATCAAAGCAGCAGCAGTTGAAAAGGGGCCGTAAACTATCCCTCTGGAAGGAACGCATTAAGTTTTTCCCTGGTCAGTTCAATGACATCCTCACTGACACCTTGAAGGTTAAAAGCCAAACTGCTAACTTGTGTGAGACAATTTCATACACAGACCATTGATTTATAATACAAAGTATTATACAGTAACCATAGCAGATGGCAGAACGTCACAATACCCACTAGCTGTTTATCTTGACGCATTTGGGCCGTTAATGGCTCCAGAGATATGGCAAATAGAAGGGGGGATAGGGAGCACCCCTGTTGCGTTCCTCTTTTTAAATCAAAATATGGGTAATCAATTCCATTTTCCCTGACCAAAGCTCTTGGGTCCTTATATAGGGTCCATGTGGTGTCTATAAATTTACGGCCAAATTGCATCCTCTCCATAGTTTTTTAACATAAATTGCCAATTAACCCTATCGAATGCCTTCTCTGCATCCATGGATATTGCTATCTGAAAGGGCCCCTCTGTGTTTTGGTCCCCTAAAATGTTTAACAGTCTCCTAATGTTATCTTGTAAGTGCCTGCCAGATATAAATCCTGTTTGGTCAGGGTGGATGACTGAGTGGATCACCCTCTATATTTTCTCTGCCAGAATACCTGTGAATATTTTGAGATCACTGTTTAGCAGGGAGATGGGTCTGTATGATCCTGTCTCTGTAGCATCCTTGTCTGGTTTGAGCAGTACTAAGATTTGTGCCTGTAGCCAGGACTCTGGGATTTGGCTTCTTCCTGGACCTCTCTGAACACCTGGTGTGGTAGTGGGACCAATTTCCCTGCGAAAGCTTTATAAAACTCAGTGGGAAACCCACCTAATCCTGGGGATTTCACATTTTTCAGAAGTTTTATTTTACTGTCAATCTCCTGTTATGTCACTCCTCCTTCTAATATGTTCCACTCCAGTTCACTCAGTCTCTGAATATGTAGGTTCATGAAAAAGCTGTCAATGTCATGTTCTGGTGTGTGTTCCTGTTCCTGGGTGCATAGTTTTTGGTAGTGTTTCACAAAGATGTTTACCATGTCACTTGGGTTAGCCGTGGTTTGGGCCCCCCCCCCGGTGGATTTTTTTAGTCTCAGTATGGCTCTGCTGCTTTGTTGCTTTCTTAAAGTGTATGCTAGGAGACACCTTGCCCTTTGACTTCCCTCGTAATGTGTCCGGTTTATCCATCTACAATTCCCCTCTATTTTTAATGTTTGTAACCTATTAAGTTCCTGAAGTTTCCTGTTCGATTGCTCCTTAACTTGTACGTTCATGGTGATTTTATGTTGGAACTGTAGGTAGGCTATTGCAATTTCTAACTCTTTCTGTTTTGCTTCCCTCTGTTTTTTCAACCTGAAAGAGTGCAGTATTATTACCCCCCCCCCCCACAATACCGATTTTAAAGCATCCCAGCGAGTTACGTGAGATGTCTTTCCTTCTGGGTTCTCCCTTAGATAGGTTTGTATCATGTCCTCCATCTCTTGTTTGAAGTCTAGTCAGTTTGAGTCCTACGTTCAATCTCCAGTTCGAGTTTTGGACTGAAGGTAAAAAGCTGATTTTTAGATACACTGGTGAGTGGTCAGAGACAGTGCAAGGCAGGATACTGCACTCCTCCACCATGGGGCCCATTCCCTTGCTAAGAAAAACATGTCTATGTGAGAGTAATTATTGTGCCTGTCTGACTTGTGGGTGTAGTCCCTCTCCTGGACATATATGTGTCTCCAAATATCCAGTAAACCTAATTCTGTTGAGATCCTTTTTAAAAATCTTCCGGGTTTGCTATCCCTTCTAGCTGACCCTCCCCCTCCTATCCTTTTCTCCTGAGATTACAGCATTGAAATCACCTCCTATAAATATATTCCATTTGGCTCTATGATCGTGTCTGGAACAACCTTTCTCAGGAATCGTGCACAGTCGATTTCATCATTAGGAGCATGTAAGTTCAGGAAGGTGCACTTCACTTCACCAAAGCTCCCCTTTAGTCTGACATATCTACCCTCCGTGTCAAAATCTATGGTGTTGATTTGGATAGGGTTGTCCTTACAAATAAGTATAGCTGTACCTCGTCTGTGTGGGTTCACTGCTCAAGATCTGGCATATACCTCCCCCACCCATTTCTTCTTTAGCTTCTCAAGTTCAGTAGAGGTCAAATGCATCTCCTGTAAGTATACCATGTTGGCCCCAGTCTTCCCCAACTCTTGCAACAGTCTCGTCCTCTTAACTGGACTATTGATTCCCCTCACATTGTATGTGACCAATTTTTATTCCACCATGTGTTATGATCAGGGCCTCTAGTGCTCTGTGGCAGAATTTTCTGATTTCTGCGACAGGGCTCCTAGGCTTCTTCGGCAGCATTTTCTAATTTCTGGGGCATGATTTATTCATTTCTGTGACAGATTGCAGCCCTGCCATTGGCTAAAATATGAAGTGATGTCATTGATGGCATCACCTACCAAACAAAGAGGAGGGATTTCAGGATAAACAAGATGGGTATGGGAGCCTGGCACTATGGAAAAACTGTATATTTGAATGAAAATTCACCAAAAGCAATGAATTCTGTGGCACTATCTAAATTATGTGGCTTGATGCAAATTCTGTGGAAAATTCCGCAACCGCAGAATTCCAGGGGCCTTGGGTATAATTCATCCCCCTCAGACCCTTACGTGATGTGCTTATGCTCTTTCCCCTGTGGTACCTTTCGTGTGCATTCCCCCATTCTTTATCTTCTCTCTCCTCCCTTCTCTTGAGAATGTTATCTATACTGTGGAACCCCAAGAATTCTGTAACTTTAATAGCTCTTTCTCTCGTCTCCCCTTCCAGGTTCTGGAGGGTCTTTTGAATCAATTTAAACTTTTTTGTCGACTTGGACAGTAACTTTAAACTTATAACTTGCCTAGGTATGAGAGCGCCTATGTACCACTCCTGTTTCCCTTCCATCCATGGCACTTGAATTCCTGTCACTGCTTTAGTCTGTCTTAGTGACAGGTGGTGTAGCTAAGGTCGCTACACTTACCCGCTGCGTGAAATATCAGCAGCTGCAAGTGCTCATCTACCCTGTTGGATGTGGAACTTTACTCCCAAGAGACCACCCGAATGACATTATAATGTCCTACATTGCCCTTTTGGTCTGATCTCCACTTCTCCCTTCCCTCCCTAAAAACGTTTCGCTTCTACGAACACATTATTGCAATTTATTCCATTTAACATGAATTACACCGATATGCTACCATTATAAGGCACAGGCCCTGAGCTTGTCCATGAGGTTTCTCCAAGACCCTCAGTACATGGTAGCAGCTGTAGGTCCTTACTTAATTGTGAGCCTCCACCTCCCCCCTGCCCTTCACTTTGCAAGGATTATTTATTCACAGCTTTTGTAGGCAGAGTTAATATTTGTGACTAGCTCTTTCAGAATATTTTCTTTTAGGAAACTGAGTCCTGAAAACAAAAGCCTAATGCTTACAGTTCTTCATTCAGCATTCATGTTCTCCGAATGTGCCTGGCATCTTCTCTTCTGTTCATATCTCCACATCTTGTTCGTCTGTCTGCCTGGCATCTGGCAATCTCAGTGCAGCAAACTTATTCTTATGTCCCCTCACCATTGTCTCCCATGTGCTGTTGCTGGTGTTTGTTGGGTGTGGTGTGGTCTTCCTGGGGCCTCTTGTCCACCATCTTTTCTTCTCCATCTCCCGAAGCTGTGGATTCTCCTCTGCTCTAGCCAGTTTTATCCCCAAAAACTTTAAGCAGGGCCCAGCACCCTGCAGTGTTTCAAACAGCTTGGAGCCTGTGTCTGACATAATTCTTAATCTAGCTGGGTATTCTACTCTTGCCTTCAATCCTTTGGCCCTTAGCTCCTTCAGCACCAGAAATAGCTGTTTGTTTTTGTCCGTGGTCAGTGGGGCATGGTCCTGTTAAAAAAAAAAAAAAAAAAAGCCTCTTATCCCCAAATATTATTTCCTTACAGCCGCATGCTTTCCTCAAGACCATCTCCTTCATTCTGTAGTCCATGAATGCCACGATTATACAGCATTGTCATATATTTGGGTTTGATGGAGGAGCAGATAAGGCCCTGTGTGCCCTGATTATGTTTAGGGGTTGGCCTGGGTTTAAGTTCAGAATTTCCTTTAAGAAGCCTTCAATAAAAGACATCATGTTTCCCCCTTCGGTTTTCTTTGGCACTCTGTGAATGTGTAGGTTGATCCTCCACGACCTGTTTTCCAGGTCCTCCAGTTTCTGTCTCAGTATTATCTCCCTGTCATGGAGCTGCAGGATCGCTCTATTGTATAATTCTGTGGTCTCCGTCAGAGTCGCGACATGTGCTTCAAGCTCTGCAGACTTTTTCTCTTAATGTTGGATTTTTCTTTTGTTGTCCTGCACATCCATCTGGATGCGATCAAGCATGTCCCCGAGATGCCAGTGCTCTGAGTACAGCCGCGGGAGGTAATTCTAGGATGTTCCTCCCCTCTATCTGATTCCAGCTTGCTGTCAGTGTTTCTCTCTGATGAGGCAGGCCTTCTCGGGGGAGAGCAGGTTTTGTTGCAGCCTCGTGGTGAAACGGTAACTACGTTTGCCTTGTCTGTTCCCACCGCATAAATTTTCAGTTTGGTGTGCGTCGCCATCACTACCTCCTCCAACTTCTTTGCATTGACTCTTTTCGTGATTGTATCGGTGATTTATTGATTTTATTCAGTCGGTCTCTCGGAGCTCTTGGTCCCTACAGGTGACATCACCAGAAGTCCTATCGATGATATTTGTAGAGCTACAACTTGGAGCACAGTGCACACCTTCATGAAGCACTATGCACTGGATATCCATGCTGGCCATGCATGTGTTTGGCTTACCTCACGCCAACCCTCCTGAAAAGTTCTGGCTCCCACAGGGTCTCAACACCTCCAGCTCAGAACCCATTCATGTGAATCAATGGTAAAGATATTCTTAGAAGAGCAAGCATTATGGTGAGTACATCATTTTTCTTTCTTGGTGATCCTGTGTAACAAGGGTTTCATACTTCTCATCACAACTGCAGTGGCTCGGTAGCTTGCAAGATTGCCTCTGGGGCTGGAATATCAGAATACTGTGGAATCAAGGATATTTCTTCCTTGGCCACTTGCATTGCTGTGAAGGCATTGGCATCAGGACCCCATGGGAACATTTTCTAAGCATAGAGCCACCCCCTCTTCATAGTAGTGCAGCTGACATGCAACATCAAGTACTGGCACTGCACATATGGCATTGGGACCCCTCTGCATCAGCTTTTTAGCCACCAGTCAGTTAATACCTGATTCCAGGGGACTCTGTCATCAGTCTTTCTGTTTCAGTGATTCCACTTCTTTGTTTGTTTTTTGACTTAGTTCTTTCTCCCTCAGCATTGTTTGCTGAGCTTGGTCGACTGTTACTCTAGCTTCATCTCACTGCCAGTATTTGTTGCCTGTCATCAATGCCACTGCTGAAGAAACTACCTCCTTTTTGGCACTGCAAGTGTGGCGAAGCCATCTCCGATAAAGACACATGTCATCTGCATCACCCCTTGAAAAAGGCCACAACATTAAGACTTGCCCTAAGTGTCAAGACATTTACAGAGAGAGACAGACTTGGAGAAGTCTCTAGACTATGCTATAAAAAAATGGATGCAAAAGGAAATCACTGCAGCCACCATTAAAAGTTCCACCTGGGCTTCCTCTGATGCTAAGGGAAGAAACCGGCCTCTTGTTGAGCAGAATCACTCTCCCAGAAGTCTTCAGAAGCTGAAAATTCTGCGTGATGCCATTCTTCAAAGGAGAAGCTGGCCAAGGGCTTGAGCAGATCAGAGT
Source organism: Neoceratodus forsteri (assembly GCA_016271365.2). Classification (NCBI taxonomy): domain Eukaryota; kingdom Metazoa; phylum Chordata; order Ceratodontiformes; family Ceratodontidae; genus Neoceratodus; species Neoceratodus forsteri. The sequence continues at coordinate 581,233,782 of CM057454.1, forward strand.
CTGGCTCCAGGTCGAGGTCGGTCTTTAGAGAGCACCAGCCAGCATCGTTTCTCCAAGACCTGCTCTTACTCATTGGTAAGGGTGCAGCATTTAGCAGATGGCAGTGGGCCCCTGGTATCAGGCACTGAGGTAGGCTTTAGAACCAGGGCCCATAATTACTCAGTGTCAGTGATGGCATCACAGTTACTACCACGGTTATCGGTGATGTTCACCCTCCCTTGACTCCAAGGGTCACAGCATCTGTCTACGTAGTGTCAGTCTCTATTTCAAACCTGAAGCAGGCTGTGTTCTGTGTCCTCATGTTAGCTACCTGGGTAGGAAACTTCATGGCACCATCCATAATGTTGGGGGTTGGGGGGAATAGGTTAATGGCCTCACCATCAGCAATGTTAGTGACTCTGTCTGGCCTGAGACAATCCACTATGGTATCTGCCTCGACACTGATCCCAGTGACCATGACTTACTTGAGTTGTCCTCCAAAAGAGCAGGGTGATCACCTACCTGTAAACTTCCTTGACCTTAAAGACCGTTTGGGGCCAGCTCTCTGACACAATGGTAGGGGCTACTGCTTGAGATGCTGGTGACTCATGCTCAGGAACAATCCCAGATCATCATGGGCTGGACCAGGAAAGAAGGACCAAGTGTCTCAAAGGATGCTCTTCTTCTTTGGGGAGGGAGGGAGGGAGGGTACTGTCCTCCACTGCAGTATTTCCACCTGGGTGACTACAGGTGGCAGTGTGGCTGGAGGGCCAAGAGGAGGGTGGAACTCCATGACAGGGCATTGCTACACTTAGCATAGGCACAGCCCCATGATGTCTGAGCATGTAAAGTTCCTTGAGGGTATGAAAGAAACACAGGTAAAAGGCCTGGGTACCCGTAGATGAAAGACCCCTGTATATTCAGGGCTGGGCCCTGCTGGCTGGGGAGCACACCTCCTAATGAAACAACAGTGTGTTCAGGGGTATCTCTTCCACCCATGTCTCCACCCAGGGGGTAATCCACAGTATCATGGAGGAAGGACGGCACCCTAGAGAGGTAAGGGTACCACCAAACAAGGTACCATGGGGATCTGGAGGGCATCATGGACCAGAGATCAGAAGTGAGCAATAACAGAAAGAAAACAAATGTTCAGAGGAAGAAAGTCATTGTACACACCCTCCTGCATCCTTTGTGTCTTCTGATGGTGCAGAGTCCATGCCCTTTGCTCCCAGGTCTCTTTTTGAGGACATCACTCAGTCCTTGTTTCTTGAGGAGGTATGCAACTTTGCGTGGATTAGGTGGACTCTTCTAAGAAGCACCTCATGGATTTTCTGGATGTTCCTGCTGCCGCCTCTGTTTTTGGTCCCACCATATATTTTTTTTTAACTCTGGAGAATGTAACTATAGCTGCATGCTGCAGAACTGCTATTGTGCCAGCGTCCCCAGAAAAGCTGACAAGCAGCATCCTGCCCCTCAGGACAAGTTTTAATTGCACTCAGCCTGAATCTGACCATGGGTGCCGGTGATAGGTTTAAACTGCCTAAGCACATGAATTCCCATTGAAACTGTGAGGGTTGTATTTAAAAAAATGTCTGGGTTTTATTTGGAGTGAGGTGATATTGGTTGTTTTTGGGACTTGGTTAGTTGAGTTGAGACCAGTTTGAAAAGTGTTTGTTGCAGAAACCCCTAAGGCGCAGCTACTCAGGGGCTTCCTCCGTGACCTCCATCCTTTTGAACTTCCAATGCTCCCGGCTGAGACCTATAGGAGATGTAGGTTCTTGGGGATCGCTGGGGATGGGCCTGAGGGGTTTGCACCCGGGTGGCTGCCAGAGTGTTGGGGATTTGGGTGGTGAAGGCAAGGAGACACCCTGGGGTGAAATGGGAACTTGAAAGGGGGTTGCCATGTTTAGTTCCCATACGCAAGGGCTCCACCTTAGAGGGTGAGTAGATGATGAGCCCAGCTATCTCACCTCATTCTGCTCAGGTTGTGATATGCAATGCCAGGTAGATGAGAGACAAGATTACCGTACTGGCGGACTTGATATCCTCGGTCAACCTGGCTTGTATTATGGAGACCTGGCAGGATCAAAATGCTGCTTCCATTTTGGAGGCGGCAGCTCCAGCTGAGTACTCTGTGATACACACCCCAAGAGAGGATCACAGGAGCGGGGGGGGGGGCATTTGTTTTAAATCTAGCCTGAACCTCACAGTGCCAACTGTAGGTCCTATACAGTCCTTTGAATGTGTGGCCTCCCGGGGATGCGTGGATGTGGGTTTCAGGGTTCTCCTGCTCTACTGTCCCACGAGAGTGGGTGGGGACTTTCTGAGGGAGCTTGAGGAGCTCATCACCGGCCTGGTGTTGGAATCCCCCAGGCAGTTGATCCTGGGGAACTTCAATGCCTGGGTCAATGACGGCTCTTGAAACTTGGAAGCAATCTCCTGAGGACCTGGTTACCTGTCAGTTCTCCTGGTACCTTCTTCCTCTACCCGTAATCTCCGCTGTTCTAGTGGTGGCCTCCTAACTGTTCCAAGAGCGAGATTAAAATCTGCAGGCGACCGAGCTCTTAGTGTTGCTGCTTCCGCTCTTTGGAACTCCTTACCAACTGTAGTTAGGGAGGCCCCCACTATAACTGCCTTTAAGGCTCGCCTGAAGATTTTCCTATTTCTGCAAGCTTTTGGGGTGTAATTTTGATTATCTGTATGTATTAATTTTAAGCTATATATTTATGCGGTATGAAATGCTGTAAAGTTTTGTGCGGTGCCCAGAGTCTCCGGGATTGGGCGTCTTTTTAAATAAACTTGCCTTTGCCTTGAGGAGCATGGAGGCCCTGGGCCTGACACAACATGTAACATCGGTAACGCACTTGGGTGTCCGCACATTGGACTTAGTTTTTTCAGTAGGGTTAAATATTACTGACCTCTGTGTTGATCCGGTGATTTGGTCAGATCACAGCACCATGGGGTTCACATTTAGCGCCCCCCCCCGATGGTCCGGCCCCTGTGGAGATGGTCTGGTACCACCCTTTAAGAGGAGTTTCCTCTATGTGACTGTCAGTGGTAATGGAACTATCGATAGTGAAGGCAGCTTGTGCGACTGGGCTGGGGGAAGCAGTAGCGGTCTATAATGGAGCTGTGACTGCGACCTTCAATTCAGTCACACCCATTCGTCTCTGTCTACTCGCTGGAGATCCCCTTGGTATGATGAGAAACTCCTGAGTTTAAAGACTAAGGGACAGAGGTTAGAGAGATGCTGGAGGAGATCTGGATGGATGGAGGACAAATTGGTCCTGAGGTTGCATTATGCTATCAGGGGGCACTCTCCCAAAAGAAGGCAGAGTTTCTGTCTAGGGAGATTGCTGCAGTAAGAAGAAGATTAGTTCAACTCTTCCGTATGGTAGACAGACTTTTACATCCTGTCTGTCTCCGTGCTGGAGGAGCAGGTTCTAGCACTAGGTGTGAGGAGTTGGCTCTGTTCTTCGCCAACAAGATCTGGACCCAGGTCTAACCCACCTTTTGGTTGGATGTTCGGACCTGATAGGACCTGTGGTTGCTGAGGTTGTCTGGAGTTCATTGAGGAGTCGGGGTTTTCCATTGTCTTTGAAAGAAGCTCTGGTTAGGTCCCTTTTAAAGTAGCCCTCTTTGGACCTGGTCTGCCTCAGCAATTACAGGCCGGTCTCAAACCTTCCATTTTTAGGGAAGGTTATAGAGACAGTGGTGGCCATTCAGCTTGAGAGACATCTCACATCTTCTTCTACCTATAAGCCTTTCCAGTCTGGGTTCCGAGCAGGGCATAGTACGGAGACTGCCTTGGTAAGGGTGCTTAATGATCTCCTGATGGTGAGGGACAGGAGAGCCTCGTGCCATCTTGGTTCTTCTGGATCTCTCTGTGGCATTTAACACCATGGACCATGAGGCGCTGCTTGACCGCCTGAGGTTCTAGTGTGGCCTGTCCAGCAATCTCATCAGCTGGTTCGGGTCATACCTGACGGACAGAGTGCAGAGGGTTAAAATGGGACTTTTCTCATCTAGCCCGAAGCTTCTTAGCTGTGGGATGCCGCAGGAGTAGGTCTTGTTGCCCTTATTGTTCACAGTGTACATGCTGCCATTGGGGGAAATTATCAGGCGGTAGGGGTTGGGTTTTCACTGCTATGCAGAGGACACCCAACTGTATCTGTCCTTTACACCTGATGTCCAGGTATCAGACTCCCATATTTAACAGCTACCTTGAGGAAATCCGGTTGTGGATGGCTCAAAACTGGCTTAGACTCAACCCAGATAAGACTGAGGTACTAGTGGTGGAGCCAGGTCATCGTAGTGGAGGGGGGATGGAGGGTTGCCCCCTTAATTTAGTGTTGGGGGGTGTTCCTCTTGTCTCTTCTAGACAGGTGAAGGATTTGGGTGTGATCCTAGATGACAGCCTGACACTTGATGCTCAGGTGTTGGCCGTGGTCAAATATGGTTTCTATCATCTTAGACACATCGCCTGAATCTGAGCCCTGATCCCTCCTGAGGACCTGCTCACACTGGTGCATGCTTTGTAACTTCCAGGCTGGATTACTGTAATGCCCTGTACCTTGGGTTATCTGGTGGTAACCTCCGCAGACTGCAGCTGGTGCAGAACACGGCAGCGAGACTTTTGACTGGGGCAAGGAGGTGTGAGCATATTAGCCCAGTCCTCCACTGACTGCAGTGGCTGCCAGTCAGGTGGAGGATTGTCTTCAAGATAGGCCTCCTTGCCTATAAGACCCTGCATGATGGGGGTCCCACCTATCTGCAAGATCTCCTTGATCCTTATCCTCTAGCCCGGATGCTTCATTCCGCCAAGGGGGGCCTCCTTGGGGTTCCCAGGGTTAGGCTGCGGCATTCAGGAGACAGAGCATTTGCGGTGGTCCCACCAACCCTGTGGAACTTCTTACCTGATTATTTAAGGGGGGCCCCCTTGGTGGAAGTCTTCAAAAGGGGACTAAAAACACACCTGTTCCAACTAGCTTTTATAAGTTGAGGTTGTTCTGAATAGATAGATGGGAATCTGTATTTATATTGATTCTATTATATGTGTGGGTTATTGCTGTTTTAAAAAAAATGTGGTTTGTATTATGGTTTTATTGTACAGCACCCAGAGTTTCAGGAATTGAGCACTTCATAAATAAAATATCTATCTGTATAAAACAAGAAGTCCAGACAGCTGTACACTATGGAGAAGCGAGTATTTGCCTTCATCTCACTGGACCTTCACATTGCTATCAGGCCCACCTGATCAAGTATCAGAATGCCTTTTGGAAGTTTTTGACACCCTTGTGGACTCCCTGCCTGGTGGAAACTACAGAACACAGGCCCAGATGATTGTAAGTCAAGAACTTGAAGCTGACAGAAATTTGCTCAGGTAGCCTATGAGGTATATAGATTTCTTGGCTGGGGCAGCAGAATATGAGATGACTAGGGGTAACTGGTTTTGCCCCAGATGTTCAGCAGGCAATACCTAATTCACCTCTGCTGGGTGAAAAAAATTGTTTGAGCCCATGGTGCGAACATAGAAACTGATGGTAGAAAAAGGTCCACTGGCCCACCTAGTCTAGCCAGCCCTACCTATAGTATGCAAATGCCCTAGTGGTTACTCAGCCCCCCTCCCCCACATCCTCCTCCCCTACTATCCTCACCAGCCCCGTATGTCTGTCCCACCACCACTTAAATCCTTTCACTGATCTGGTGAAGACCTACCCCTCCAACAACTTGTTCCACTTATCCACCACCCTCTCGGTAAAGAAATACTTTTTACATCTTTCTGGAATCCCTCTTTCACCAGCTTTGATTTCCCCCTTGTGCCTGTGTTTCTGCTCGTTGCAAAAAGTTTACCAGTATCTACCTTATTTATGTCCCGCAAACAAACTCGAAACTTTCAAGCATGTCCCCAACCCCCTTTCTGGTTATTAAGTGTACATATGCCGAGGTTCCCGAGCCACACTACAGAAACATAGACAATGGCGACAAAAAGAGATCAACGGTCCATCCAGTCTGCCCAAGTTCACTATTTTGCCCTGGGAACTACTGATCCTCCAGGGTGCTGGCCTTCCAGTCCTCACCCTCATTCTCCTCCCCATATGTAGGACTTCTCTTGCAGCCCCAAAATAATTTTTGTTACTGTCCCGTGCACCACGCCAGAAATATCCATCTCCTATAATGTGCAGACTCCAGAACTGCATACAGTACTTCAAATGCGGTGGCACCAGGGATATCTGCATTGGTAAGATAACCTTCTTCTGCTGCTGCTGATCCACCTCCCTGTGCACATCAGTATCCCTATTTGCCTTCCTAACTGGTGTATTGCACTGCACTTAATTATTTAAGTTGTCTACTGTTAAGGCCCCAAGATCCTTCTCCTCTGTCATTAGGGCTGTGGGCGGAGCCTACAGCCCTACTGGGATCGTAGTTTTGAAAACCGGCCAATCGTGGAACCTTCTGTTGGACATTTGGAAGTATCCTTCTGAATGCCCAATGGAGCTTGAAACCCTCCACCACTATCAGCCACTTCGGAATAACAACCGCACTATTTAGGCTGTTACTTCTGCATTCCGTGGTATGAACTATGCATGCGTGACTCATGCACATGTGCAGTTCTGCTGGCAGCATAATGTATGGCAAGATGCCATTCATTGCAACTGCGCATGCGCCAGTGTCATGCATGCTCAGTTGCGTCACCACCCCCAGCTCTATGGCATTCTGTGTTTCCCCCACCCCAAACTCATGAGGCACACTGGGAGCCCACTCCAGTGTGCCCAAAGTTTTTTGTTTTGCCCGCCGACATCGGGGTCCCAATCTCTGTGTTGGCCACCACCAACTCTGCGGCATTCTGTGCCCCCCCCAAACTCATGTGTCACACTGGGAGCCCACCCCAGTGTGCCTACTTTTTTACTCTCCCCTCACTGCCACCAACATTAGGGTGCCCAATCCCCATGTGTACACCCTCCCATTCATGTGGCACACTGGGAGCCCCCCCAGTGAGCCCAAATGTTTATTTTTTCTACAAAACAGAAAATGGTCCCTCGTTGTCACTGCAGTCTTTTTTTTTTTTTGTCTCTGTAAACAAGAAAACGGTCCCTCATCATCACTGCAGTCCCCTTCCCCCATCCCCACCCCTCCTACTGAGCACCCACCTCTCCACCCCACCCATACCCCATACTTACCTCCGGAGGTCAGCGCTGTCATCTTTTCTGGACCAGTACACATCTGCACTCTTCAAAGCTGAACCACGAACTGAAGAATCAAAGGTAAGCCTGCTATAATGCCTTTCAGTGGGGTTTTCAACTTATGCGGATATCTAAGCCATTTTTTAGAATTCTTCCCCAAATTTTCTACATGAGGTTCTTGGGACCCGAGCTTGTGAAAACTGTCACTGTCATTTTGTTACTCAGTCATGAAAGGTGATTTCACAGTCACTGCGTGGAATCACCTTCCGGGATAGATTCACGAAATGACAGTGCCACTGTTCATGAAGTAGGGTCCCAAAAAGCCCATGTTGCAAATCTGGTGAAAAAATTCCAAACAATGACTTCATTACGAGTGTGCATTGCACAATTTCTATGCACGCTCCTAACTTCACCAGTTTTTAATATTTTCATTCCACACTTTCAACATTGTCATTTTGCACACTTCACTCAAAACAATACAGCTGTCATTTTCCACAACCTGCCCAAAAGGTGTTTTCGCACCAGTGGCACAGAAGAGCATGTTTGTGCTGTGAAATCACCTTTTGGGGCAAGCAAACAAAATGACACTGGGACTGTTCATGAGGAGGGGTCCAAAAAAGGCCATGTTGAAAATGTATTGCAACACCTCCAAAAAATTGCAAAGTTACACCTGGGTGTTGAATAATTTGTATGCCCATGTGTAACTTTCCTCATTTAGTAGCTCTTCACAGCCCTATAAGCTCTGGCTAGAACTTTTAATGCTGTGTGTACTTATACTAAGTATAACCTCAAAGGAATTGAAAATCTTCTTTGAGGGACTTCCAGTGATGTCACAGACAACACAGGAGACTAATTTTGCTGCTCCTGCTTTCCCTTTAAAATATCCCCGTTTAACAGTATCATCAGTCTAAAATACTTACCTCAAACTAGGTAGGAAGGGAGTTCATAATCACAGTGAGGACACAGAACTACAACTCTGCCACAATTTTCATGGATTACTACAGATATCCAGTTGACATGTTTGACTCTGATCAATGCTAAACATCTGAGATGGCTGCAGCAGCTAAAGCTATAGACTATGCTAAAATGAGCTGCACACCAAACAAAACAAGCACTTGTCAATGCCGAATGTTGCTTGCTTCTATGTGCTGTTTAGGTATTCGGAAGTCATTTGAGTGCAAATATTGAAAATTTGCGAACTTACGAGCGTGCGTAGGAACTGCGCATCGCACGCTCGTAAAAGTCATTTTAAGGAATTTTTTCACCAAATTTTCAACATAGCCATTTTAAGACCTCTGCTCATGAATAGTGTCACTGTGATTTTCTTAATTTGTCCCATACATTGATTTCGCACACCGACTGCGCCATTCTGCACTACATGGGCGGAAACACATTTTGGGTGAGATGTGAAAAATGTCAGCTGTACTACTCATAAGAAGGTGTGGTAAAATGGCAATGTTGAAAATCTGGAGTGAAAATATTGAAATTTCGTGAACTTACGAGCCTGCGTAGGAACTGCGCAACGCACGCTAGAAAACAGTCATTTTTGAATTATGGCACAAATTTTCCACATGGGGTTTTGGGACCCTTCTCATGAATGATGTCACTGTCATGGCGGTGTTCGGGCCGAAGGGTGATTTTGCAGTCACTGCACGAATCACCCTTCGGCCCGTAATAACGCCAGAGAGAGACATCATTCATGAGAAGGCCTATGTTGGAAAATTTGGTGCAAAAATTCTCAAAATGCCTGAGATATGCAACAAAGTTGAAACCCCCCATCTAGCCCATTATACAGCTTACCGCATTTCTCAGTCGGCTTTTGAAGAGTGCAGATGTGTTCCCGTCCATCAAGATCATCGCGCCGGAGTCCGGAGGAAAGTATGGGGTGAGGGGGCGAAAACTGGGTCCATGATGGGTGGGTGCGGGTTGTGGGAGGGGTCGAGACGCACTGCTGGTACCGTTTAGTTTTCAGGTAAAAAAAGACATCGTGGATTCTGCTTGCCTGGGTAGCCCAGAGTGGCACAAGGACGTTGGGGGCAGCTCAGCCGATGGGGAATTGGGCACCAGCCAAAGGATTGATTGCCACGCTGGGGTGGCTCCCAGCTGGCACCTACAACTGGGAGAGAGCTCGATCAGCCGACGGGATTGGGCACCCCGCCGGCTACACAGTAGGTGGGCGCAGACGCCTGTGTGTGTGGGTGGAGCTATACCCTTATTCTGCTCATCGAAGCATAGCTCCCCCTTTCAACTGTATGCCACTGCATTTTGGAGCGTGTCATAGACAGCTCCAAAATGCATTGGCTTACAGGGGCCGTGCCTGCCAGCTCACTGACTGAATTGGAGGAGGAGGTGACACACCTCCGAAATCTCCGATGATGGCACTATGTTTCTTGCACATGCGTGCAAGCAACATAAAAAGTGAAGTTGGAAACTGTTTTCCAGGAGCTTGTAGCCTTTAGGGCTGAAGTTAAAGACACTCTAAAAGAATTCCGAAAGGACACTGCAAGTTTGGAACAGCAAGTAGATGACTCGGAACATCACCTTACAGCAATGGAAAATTGAGTGGGAGCTCTTGAGACAACCATAAAACAAATACAAGAAACCCAAGCCCAGATACCTCCAAAGCAAGAAGATGCCAAGAATCATGCTAGGTGAAACAACCTTTGTCTATATCGGCTGCTGGAAGGCTCAGAAGGTACCGACCTGAAAGAACTTTTGATGCTGTTGCTCAGCACGGCCTTGAACTTAAACCCCAAGCTACCCCTTCAGCTCATATGAGCTCATAGAGCCTTACACGCAAAGTCAGCTTCACAAACCACCAGATCTCATTCAGTTATAATATGGTTCTGGGGCATGAATATGGTACACAGCCACACTCTGGCAGTTCCACTGGAAGATGATGATTGGCTGGACATCTTTAAGCTAAGCTCCTTCCACCACATGGGCCAATATATCCACCAACTCCACCTCATAATGTTAGATCTTTATTTTTGCTGGAAGAACAGGTCACCTTTTTCAAGCTCTGCTAAGGATTTTTCTCTGTGCCATAGAGGAACCATTATTCAAAGCTTTGGAACTTAATTTGTTGGTTCCTAGACTCCATTTGTGATTATGCTGAATCACAAAAAGCCCGGATTCAAGTTCTGTGTTAGGTGCCACCAGAAAATGTCAATCACCAATCCACACAACGCGTGTGAGTACTACCTGGGCAGGCAACGTGACAAATTGGGGTGCAGCCTTTGCCTCTCCATGCTCCCTGAATCTTTTGAGGAGGGGAAGCTTCTGCTCACTGAGGGCCAGCCTTTGGAACAGGATCTGAAGGATCACTTGAGGGGTGGCAAAAAGGCCTTGGCAGCTGCTGCATCTGCAGCACAGCCTGCCGCCATGGAAGTGGAAGTGATGATGTCTGCAATGGGCACCTCATTGACCTCGGCACTGTTTTCAGCAGATGCCAGCATCAGAAAGACCTTCATGGGTCAATTCCATAAACTGTGTGGGTCCCTCCAGTCCCATTGAGAAGAGTCCTGTCCTCCACAGCTCTGGGTCAAAGATCAAGATGAAGAAGAAATTTTGCACTACCATTGCCAGTCATAGGATGGGAGAGATCACTGTCCTCCCTGTCCCTCGACTCGCCTGTCCACTCGGCAGAGGCAGAGCTCCCCTCAGTCAAACGGCAGGTCGAGCAGGTCAAAGGTTCCTCAGCACTGTCGATGAGCCAATAGACATCGACTCCAGTTGACCAGCTGGCCAAGATATTCCTTGAATCGGTCGAACTGTTGTCAGACGAGGTTGAGGATTCGACCTTGCAAACCATGGTGCTCTAGATCCTGACTCACTGGGACCCGGCACAACAGGTCTGTCTAGTCCACCTGGTTCAGAACAAGCCTCCATCTGAGGTTGGGTTCTCCACACCCTTGTTGGTGCACATGGACAGGCACATTCTCTACAGATGACCCCAGGATAACCCTACCCGCCGTCAACCAATCAAGGTCTTGGTTAAGGCATTCTCACTCTTGATCCTGCTCAACCTGGAGGCACCACTGATGGCTGTCCTCATCCTCCTCATCCTTAGGAGAGGAAAGGTGCCACCCTAAAATGTGTCAGTGCTATGAGGAGTTCGTCTAGCAGCAGTGGCCCACTGCAGGCAGGGTAGGGCTCTACCCCATTATCACATGCTTCCGTGGCAGCTGCCAACAGTTTCCCCACCAGTCCACAGCCCATGGGTGCAGCCAACACCTGTCTTACCATGATCCCAGTGGAGTTGCCACCCTGACAGCCGCTGACTGGTGCTCCCACCAAGGAGGCCCACCGTTCAGCCCCCAGCTTGCCAGGCTAGTTCTCTGTGAGGATCACCTTGGGTGAGGAGTCCAGGGAGGTCTGTGGTAATTTACATCCTATGGCCACCTTTGAGGAATCTTTCCTAGACTCTGACTAGGAGTTGATGGCCTCCTCTGGAGCTCCACTCTTTGACCAGGAGCCACCCAAAGAGTCTTCCATCGACCAAGGGCCAAAGTCATTCAGTGGACTTCTTTTCCTCATTTCTGAATCCATGGATGTCCCATTAGAGCCCATCCAGAAGAGGGCCACTTACTGTCTCACTAGTATACTGGACCAGGACATATCCTTGGGGCTTGCCTTCTCAGTGACTGAGGCCATCATGGAACTAGCCATGGAGCTCTGGTAGCATCCAGCATCCTTCTCAGCACCCTTAGTGCATATGGTCTGCAAGTACACGGTCCCCACAAGTGCACTTTGAGGCTTCTCAGACCACCCTTCTGTGGATGAACTGGTTTTGGACTCATTTTTTGGCAAGTCTAGACACCAGGGGAACTTGGATAAGCCACAGGACAAAGATTCCCGTAAGGTTGACCACACTGCAAAAAAGGTATATGCAACAGCTATTCCGGGTCTCAAGCAAGATAGTTATGCCGTTATGATAGCTAACTATGGCCATGCCATGGTGGGCATGTTTGAGATCATCCTCCCCCACCTCCATCCATAGCAGCGAGTGGTGATGCAGCTTATCCGAGACCATGGTCCAACGCTGGCTAAACACCAGCCCAGACAGCATTGGACATGGGCGACTCATATGCCTGTGTAGTGGCAGTGGCTGTCTCCATGCATCGCAGGGCCTGACTGCGCTTGTCCACCTTCATGGTGGACACACAACAGGGGCTGGCGGATGTCCCTTTCTTGACACTGACCTTTTTGGTCCTGGGGTGGAAAGATACCTCATACAGACTAAGAAGTCTGATCCCACCCTGGACTCAAAGACTTCATCCCAGAAGGACCTGAAACCGAAGCCCAATAAACCAGTCTTCCAATATACATCCTTTCAGTCTCCTCCTCCTTGGTAACAGTCCCAGCAGAGACAGTTCCAGAGCTGGCATCCCAAAAATCTAGGGGCTAGGGTCCAAAAAGGGGGGGGGACAGAGGTAGTGGTGCCCCTTCGGCTGCTGCTGCCAGTGTCCCCTCCAAACCTTCCCAGTGATGGGTCGGGGGGTGTCATCCCTTCATCTGTCCTATCCCCAACTGCTCTTCTCGTTGGAGGCAGACTGCATCTCTTTTTTCCACATTGGTCTGGTATCACAACTGATAAGTGGGTATTGGACATAGTGGGCAGAGGTCTGTCTCAATTTCGAGACTCTCCCACCTTACCACCTCCATGCACCTCGAGAGTCCAGGGCATCTCAGAACATGCTAGCCACTCTTTGGGAGGATGTTGCTCTGCTCCTGACAAAAGGAGCAATAGTCCATGTCCTAGGCACCCTGGTTGGTCAGGGGTTCATGTCCAGAGGCAAGGGGTCATAATGTTGCTGACCCTGAGAGACCAGTCGAAAACCGTGCAAGCAAAATGCCGAAATGAAAGGTAGTGCTCAGCAAAACACAAACTGCAACAAAAACAGCTAGTGGTACCTTTCAAACCATGGCTGCACCTCCTCCAAACCCCCCCCCCCAATCACAATAACCAGCTCCAAGGGGGGATGAAACTCGGGGACGGGGAGAAATCTTGAGGAGGGATTCCTGAGGAGGAGAAAAGGGACACAAGACACTAAAATAATAAAATTAGTTTTTCCAGGACATGGGATTGAACCCCAGGATGCTGCCCTCCCCACCTTTGGCTCAAGTCTCTAGTCGTGGCAGCACACTGTCAACCAGAGACTTTTACCTCTTTCACTAAGAGCAACATAGCTACAGGGATAGTGGTAAAGGACCTTCGCTAGTCTCTTCCTGTTGCTATTTTGGTCTTGGCTGTTTTCACCACGCTATTTTTCATGCTCGGTTTTCAACCCGACATATTGACCTGGTACCATGTCCAGGTACTTTCCGATTCCAAAACGGATGGGGGGCTGGCACCCCATACTGGATCTACAAGATCTTAACCAGTATATATAGAGAAATGTAAGTTCTGGATGGTCAGTTTGAACCAGACTATCCATCTCTGTAATAGAGCATGTGGTTCTGCTCCCTAGACCTCCAGAACGTGTTCTTCCACATTCTGATCTGCAGGTCCCACCACTGGTACCTTTAGTTCTGAACAGAGAGAGTCCTGTACTAGTTCCAAGTCATGACATTTGGCCTTTTTTCAACCCCCAGAGTCTTCAGAAAGTGCATGGCAGTGATGGCGGCCTATCTTGGGTGCTTCAGGGTCAGAGTTTACTCCTACTTGGACGACTGGCTAATTGATGGTCCATCCAGAGTGGCCATGGTGGGGTTCACAGCCTTGGCTTTCCAGACCTGCAGGGGCTTGGGCCTCTTGTTTAACCTGGACAAGTCTGAACTGGTACCACAGCAGGTAATAAAGTTCATCTGGGCAGAGCTAGACTCTCTGCGGGCCAAAACCCACCTCCTGGCAGACCAGGTACTCAATATTATCTCCTTTGCCCAGTCGTTTCAGGTTGGGCTATTATGCCCTGCCTGGGATTTCCTGCAGCTGCTGGGGTACAATGCATCCTGCACCAGTGTGGTCCCTTGGGCCAGCTTGCAGATGAGCACCTTCTAATTGGAGCTGGGCCATCTGTGGTCCCAGTGCTCAGGTTACCTGGACCAGTCAGTCTTAGTGACCCAGTTGATGTGGGATGCCATCCTTTAGTGACTGGTCCTGGAACATCTGGAGGAAGGAATCTTGTTTGTCCCAGAGTTTACTGTCATGTTTATGATGGATGTGTCTCCGGTAGGGTGGGGAGAGTCCTTGGGGAAGCCACACTGTCCACGGGTTCTGGTCACCCAGGGAGTCCTGTCACCAAATAAACCTGCTGGAGGTTCATGCAGTGTGGTTGGCCCTGACAGGATTTGCTCCTCTGATCAGGGGTTGGGTTGTTCAGGTCCAGATGGACAATACCACGACCATGTTTTACCTGAACAGACAGGCTGGCATACTCCCTTCCCTTGTATCGGCATTCCACACCTGGACCCTCATACATAGCCTGGACTCTGATCTCCTTGCGATTCGCATTGCAGGGAAGGACAGTCAGCTGGTAGCACTCTCAAGTCAGGAAGGGGAGACATTGCATGAGTGGTCAGTGCTTCAGGAGGTGGTGTACCACATGGTTTCCCAGGGGGGCCACCTGTTTTCCTGGAGGGGCTCACCCTCAGTATTTCGTTTTGCCTCCCAGGAGATTGCCAGAATGAGGCTGTTTTGTGCCCGCCCCCACAGTCCTGAACACTAATAAGGGATGCCTTTGTGATGTCCAGAACCCTGGGCCTTGTGTATGCCTTTCCTGTCTTCCCCCTGATCCACAGGGTTCTGATCAATGTCAGGAAGGACAAGGCATGGACGATCCTGGTATCTCCAGACTGGCCACGGCAGATCTGGTACCCAGATATCCTCAACCTCAGCAGCAGACTTCCGTAACAGTTACCTCAGTGCCCAGACCTGCTGACCACATACCAGGAGACAGTTCTGGACCTGGACCTTCAGTCCCTGCACCTGACGGCCTGGTTTCTGAGCAGCTAGAGTTTCAGGCCTTGGGTCTCTCCATGGGGTCCTCCACATTGTGGAAGCCTCCAGGAAAGAGTTGACTTGTAGGTGCTATGCCTCTAAATGGAAGAGATTTTCCATCTGGTGCCAGGGCAAGAAGCTTGATCCCCTTGCCTGCCCAGTGGCGAGCATCTTGACTATCTTTGGTCCCTTTCCCAGCTGGGACTGCGAGCAACAACCCTTAAGGTGCACTTGGCAGCCATCTCTGCTTACCAGGCACAATCCAGTATGCTGATGGTGGCCCACGAGAAGGAAGTCTGGCACTTTTTCAAGAGAATTGACAACTTGTGCCCTCTGGGTCGGGAGCCTCCTCCACTGTGAAACTTATGTCTAGTCCTGGCTATGTTAATGGGCAAGCCATTGGAGCCAATGCACAGGTGTAACATCTCACACCTGTCATGGAAGATGGCCTTCCTGGTGGCCATTACTTCAACCAGAAGGATTGGGGAGCTCCATGCACTTTTCCGTAGACCCTCCTTACATGGTCTTCTACTTGTACAAGGTTGTCATTCATCCTAGCCTGAAGTTCCTCCCAAAGGTGGTATCTGAATTTCACCTTAACCAAGTGATTCATTTGCTGGTATACTTTACTAACCCTTCTTCATAGGCCAACTACAGGCTCCATACTCTGGACTTACGGAGGCCCTCTCTTATTATGTAGAGCATACAGCTGAGGTTTGGGGTCAGACTCACCAGCTTTTTGTTACCTACTCTGAAGCCACACCTGCCAGACTAGCAGAAAAGAGGATGATTGCAAGGTGGATCACATCTTGCATTGACCCCTGCTATAGGTTGGCTGATTGGGAGCCTCCTGTAAGGATCAGGGCTCATTCCACAAGACATACTGCTGTCTCAGTGGCTGCTTCCAGGGATGTGCCCGTACAGGAGATCTGTAGGCTCGCTACCTGGAAGTCAGCTCACAACTTCATTTTCTATTGCCTCATCGACCTTGAGACACATTGGGATGTGTGTTTTAGGACCTCGGTTCTCCAATCTCTGTTCCCCAAGTAGGGGTGTGCACCTTGCCCCCCCCTCCTGGAGAACTGCTTGGAGTCTGCCAGAGTGTGGATAGTACATCATATCCACGCCCCCAGAAGAATAGGTTACTCACCTGTAACTGTGCTTCTAGGAGTGGTATATGATACTCATCCATACAACCCACCTGGCCTCCCCCGGCAAGTGGCACAGATTCTGTTTAAAGTGTGTAAGATCTTATGTCATGGGGTGGAGTTGGGGGATATATTCACCCAGGTGGTAGGAGGAGCTTAGCTTAAAGATGCCTGGTCAATTGTCACCTTCCAGTGGAACTGCCAAAGTGTGGATGTGTACCATATACCACTCCTAGAACTATGGTTACAGGTGAGTATGCTATTCTTCTAGGGGGCATAGATATGATGTACTATCCACACTTCTGACAGAATTTCTTTCCCCTTTTAAATCTGACTGGAAGGTCTTCAAGCTGGCTCCTCCCACCCACCCAAGTGATATCCTTCTCGGCACTGCCCCGTGACATCAGATATTCCATTCCACTGGGAAAGGGAGGAAAAATTCAAGGAGTTGCAATCTCAAGTCACAACTCTACAGTCTTTTTACATGCAGAGAGACAAATCCATCTCCTTGCAAATAAATCAAGTCAAAAGAGACGTGCAGAAAATCCAAGACTCCAAAGTATAGCAATCCCTCTTCTTTCTCAAACATCATTTCTGTGAGGAAGGGGCCAGGGGAGCTCAAAATCTAGTGAAGGCACTCCACGCACAAAAATATTGAGCCTGTGTTTCTCAAATGTTTGACACAGATATAGGAACACTCACTACTCACCCACCAGCTATTTGGACTATTCTAGTCAAATTCTATAAAAAGCTAGACGCAGCCAACTTAGAAACATCCCCACAAGCAATACAAGACTATCTGAATTCTCTCACTATCCTAAAACTGGACAACTCAGCAGCCAAGAGGTTAGAGGCACCTATCACATCTAAAGAACTACAGGGGGTGATTCGGGACTCAAAACCTCGGAAATCCTCAAGACTAGATGGCTGCCTGGCAGAGTTCTTAAAAAAAGTTCAGCTTGTTGCTTTCTCTGATCCTTCTCCCAGTATTCCATGCTGTCCAAAACAGAGATCCTCCCCTCCCATCCATCTGGCATCATTCGGTGATATCAGCACTACCCAAACCAAATAAAGATCCAAGATATGCCCCTTCTTAAAGACCTCTCTCCCTACTGAACTATGACTATCAAATATATATAACTATCTTAGCTTGTAGGCTTGGAACCATAGTACCCAACTAGATCGACCAAAACCAAGCAGGTTTTGTATGAAACTGTCAAGCAGATGACAGTGTGAGATGGACTTTTCTATTATTAGACCATGCCACAGCCCGCATAATCCCATTAGCCCTATTGAGCCTTGATGCTGAAAAAGCATCCAACAGAGTGTCCTGGACATTTTTGTGGGCTACTCTGCCCATATTCGGTTTCTCAGATTAATTAATTTGTGCTTTGCAGAATATATATGCAGCATCCCAAGCATATGTTAGGCTAAATGGCTCCTTGTCAGATCCATTCCCCCTAGAACAAGGAATCAGGCAAGGCTGTCCCTTATCACCCCTCCTTTTTGTACTCTACTTAGAACCCTTAGCCATTCAAATTCAGCAAACACCCCAGATTTCGAGGCTCCCAGTCGGGGCAAAGAATACAAACTTCCACACTTTGCAGATGATCTGCGTCTCACAGTTACTTCCATGGAGGAATCAATCCCTACACCTTGAAAGTTAAATACATTTAGAAGTCCATCAGGGTATAAAATGAACACCTCTAAAACAAAGGTTATTCTATATAATTACACACCGTCCACACAACTTAAGAGCCTGTTCCCATTTAGGTGGAATAAGTATTTAGACAGATACATGGGGATTAAAATTACATGAAAATTAGGACATCAGGAGCTACATGGGGATTAAAATTACATGAAAATTAGGACATCTTGAGCTCCTGAATTACGAGCCCCTGGCCATACAAGTCACGGAAGACCTCTCCAAATGGGCACACCCCTCTCTAGGCTTTTTTCAGCGTATCAAAACCATTTGCCAAAACATATTGCTTCATATCCTATACCACTTGCAAACCCCAAAGGAAGCAATCTTAGACCTGGTACTTTCAAATGGGGATGGAGAGAGGATCTCAGATTTAGAAGTGGGTAGCCATCTGGGAACAAGCGACCACCAAACAGTGTGGTTCACAATAAACAGAGCTGTAGAGCCAAGCCATACAAAAGCAAGGGTGTTGGAGTTTAGGAGGGTTGACTTTGGCAAAATGGGAGAATGTCTCAGAAAAGCACTAGCAAACAGGCAAGAAGGAGAGATGGAAGAACAATGGGGAAAAATCAAAACTGCTAACACAGAGGTAACAGGCCTTTGTGTAAAGCAAATCAACAAAACAAAATGAAGGAACTAGCCACTATGGTTCTTGAAAGAGGTGTCAGGAAAGGTTATGGAGAAAAGGATAGCATTCAGGAAATATAAAGGGAAACAGAAGGAACAGGACAGGGCACTATATCAGTTACAGCAGAAGGAGGCAGGGAAGGCAGTCAGAATAGCAAAGGTCCAAACTGAGGAAAAGGTAGCCCACTCTGTTAAGAAGAGGGATAAAACCTTTTATAGGTACACTGGGGAGTGAAGAAAGACAAAGGGAGGGATACTGAGGCTTAATAAAGGGGAGGGAATGTGGGCAGAGGGTGACAGTGAAAAAGCAGGGATACTGAATGAATATTTCTGCTAAGTATTCACAAAAGAAGAGGAGTGGGAGGTACCTAAACCAAACAACAGAAACACTCTGGATGGGGTGGGGTCAATACCAGTCCATTCACAGAAGAAAGGGTTCTGAAAGAACTCTTGAAATTGAAGGTGGACAAAGCAATGGCGCCTAAGGGGATTCACCCAAGAATTTTAAAAGAACTAACGGTAGAACTAATGACACCACTAACTATGCTTCTTTAACAAATCATGGGAGGATGGGGTGGTACCTGAGGATTGGAGGAGAGCAGATGTGATTCCCCTTCACAAAAGTGGGAGCAAGGCAGAGGCAGGAAACTACAGACCTGTTAGTTTGACCTCAGTGGTAGGGAAAATGATGGAATCACTTCTGAAGGAAAGAATTGTTGAGTACTTAGAGGCCAGCGGGGCACAGGACCCAAGGCAGTATGAATTCACAGCAGAAAGGCTGTGTCAGACAAATCTAATGGATTTCTTTGACTGGGTGACCAAAGTAGTAGACCTGGGAAGGGCTGTGGACATGGCTTACCTAGACTTTAGCAAGACATTTAACACAGTCCCAATCAAAAGATTAATATACAAGTTAGCCAGCCTTGGAGTGGGTCCCAGGGTGGTAGCCTGGGTAAATAATTGGCTGGACAACAGGATGCACAGGGTACTAGTACACGGAGTCCACTCTGAAGAAAGGGGGGTTACTAGCAGAGTACCGTAGGGTTCAGTACTGGGACCGGTCCTCTTAAATGTCTTTATAAGTGACATTACAGAGGGACTAGAAGCAAAAGCATGTTTCTTTGCAGATGACACAAAGATCTGCAACAGGGTTGATACAGAAGGTGGGGTGGAAAGGATGAGAAGGAACTTGGCAAGGTTGGAGGAATGGTCAAATGTACAGCAGCTTAGATTCAATGCAAAGAAGTGCAAAGTAATGCACCTGGGAAACAAAAACCACGGGGAAGAGTACACAATGGGGGATGAGATACTAACAAGAATAAAAAAGGAAAGGGACCTGGGGGTAGTCATATTAGGTGACCTAAAGGTGGGCAAGAAATGTGAGAAGGCATTAAGGAGGGCTGGAGGGATACTAGGATGCATATGGAGAGGCATCAGCAGTAGAAAACAGGAAATTGTTATCCCTCTGTACAGACAGTTGGTGAGACCCCATCTGGAGTACTGTGTGCAGTTCTGGAGACCCCATCTCCCCAAGGACATAGGATGGAAGCTGTCCAGAGGAGGGCAACTAAAATGATGCAGGGTCTGCACCAGAAGACATACGAAAAGAGATTAAAGGAGCTTAATATGTATACCCTCGAGGAAAGGAGGGAGAGGGAGGACATGATGGAAACTTTCAAGTACCTCAAGGGAATCAACAAAGTCCAAGAGGGTAGAATCTTTCAGAAAAAGAGATGTGCAAGAACAAGGGGACACAATTTGAAGATAGAGAGTAGATGGCTAAGAGGTAATGTGAGGAAGTATTTTTTCATGGAGAGGGTTGTGGATACATGGAACAGCCTTCCTGAGGAGGTAGTGGAGTCAAAAACAGTGGGAGAATTCAAGAATGCATGGGACAGACATAAGGCAATTCTAGTGGGAGGTAGGAAGAAGTAGGCTGTTGGTTAACTAGGATCGCTTATCCATTAGGTAGGGAAATAGGCAGACTAGGTGGACCAAGCGGTCCTTATCTGACATCAAATTCTATGTTTCTATGTTACCCATAATGCCTGACCAGCTATACTTCTGCATAGATAAAGTAATCTTCCGCTTCATATGGAATGGGAAGTCTTCTCAGATCAAATTCTCAGCTCTACAGCTTCCGCGACATAGAGGCGACCTTAACCTACTGAACCATTAAAAATATGCCTTGGCAATATACTAGTGTACTATTTTCACCTTGATCGCCCCTTCCTGACTCCCCTATTGGAAATCAAATTCTCCTTAAACGATCTCCATAACTATGACCCATACTTATTTGGCAACCCTCCCCCCAAGCCTGTGTCCCACTAACAAAATGTTATAAATACACAGCAACTGTACTAACCCAGTGGTTGAGATTTACAAAAATATACTTCTTCCACACACCATTTCTATCTCAGAGCCCTAGCCTACAATGTAGATTAGCAGCCCATCCAACTGGATGGGGCTCTCCAAATCTGGGCTAAACTGGACCTTCGTTTCTTTTCCTAGCTGATGGACCCCCATGGAACTCTCACCTTTGCCACCTTGCAAACAGCTTTTCATCTTTGAAACACAGATCATTTTTGTTATCTCCAAGTGAGATCATATATAGAAGATCAACTAATAGCGTTCCGCAGCCTCTCACCTAACCTTCCCTTACTCCCACAGCTCCTGATTTCCTGCTCGTCAGGGACACTCTATGGATCACATAATAGGGCATGCCTACAGGGCCATTCAAGTGGTAGCAGTAGACGCTACAATGTTCACCTTACAAAGGTGAAATGCAGAATTACACACCGCACATACAATAGTGGAGTGGAAAAAGTTCGCCACTAACATCTATCATCTTACCTCTTCAACCTACCGAACAAAATTCTCCTGGAAGTGCTGCTACAGGTTTTTTAAATTGACAGATATAGTGGTTAAGTATGCAGGCAAGATGATGGCTGTGTGCTGGAGAGGATGCACACAACTCTCAGCAGACACAACACATATCTTCAGGGCCTGCCCCAGCATTCAGCCATTCTGGCAAACAGTTATTCAGGAACTTGAGGCCACCTTTCATTGTAAGGGTGCAATTACTCCCTCAGTAATAAGACTAACCATTCCCTCAGAAGGGTCAGGGCTGGACTGTGTCACTCTTCGCTTAGTTCACATCTCTGTTACAGCAGCAAAAAAAGCGATCATGCGGCACTGGCATACCTCAAAAAGACCAACTAGGGAGATTTGGAGATCATAATGGTAGATATTTACACTATGGAGTACCTAACATATACCGATATGAATAAACTCTCTCGCTTTTAGACATTTTGGAGGAAGTGTGTTCTATATCAGCTAGAAAACTACTCAGATTTTGTACCATGGGGGGTAATTTCCCTCATTTTTACTGGGACTCCTATACCCCTCTATTCTTTGCTCTCTTATCTTCCTGTCTTTCCTTCTTTTACGTCTATCTTCTATTTAATCTTCCTCATTTTTCCAGTCAAGTCAAAATGGAAGAGTGCTTTAAATGAGCAACGTGGCTACTCATATCCTAGACTAAATACTGGTGGGACATAAAGCAAAAACAAGCTCAATTCAGGAAAGGTGATAGCAACTGTATAGGCACTTGCTATGTATTACAAACTGTATTAGAACCATATAGCATGTAATAGCTTGTTGACCATGGACTGTCACATAGATATGTAAAGTTTATTATGTATTGTTTTTCGCTTTCCAGAAAAATAAGACACAGTTTAAAAGAAAAAGATATTTCTTTCCGCTGAAAGAGACAGACTCCCTCCATAGTGCTCTGCATTCATGTAAGCACTATCTTCTTTTTCTAACTCACACTTTGGTCTACAGGTTGCTTTGCAGTTTCACCATTTTTGGCATCATGGACTTGACAACATCTAAGTTAGCACCTGGTCTCAAGCTTTGTCCATGCGAACAGAATTTGTCGCACATGGACCCTCATGCCATGCGCATTTACTGCCTGGACCAGGAACATGACTCCCAGACTCGTGGCCTGTGCTGCAGTTTGCATCCCTCCACCCTGGAGGACCAGTCACGTGACATTTGCTGGGTCGTCCGGATGAGCAGCATCCTCCCGCTCAGTCCAAGGATGCCTACTGTGTAGTCTCCGTGACTGTGGGGTCCGCCGAACAATTGGTGGCTTTCGAGAAAGATACTGCCCAGGTAGCCGCAGGCTCTTCTTTGGTGTCCATGCTGGTTCTGCTATATTTTGGCACCTCTTTTACTGGGGCATTCCGGGACTTATGTCCATCCCTTCCTACCCTCCATCCATATCCTCAAAGAAGGACTCCAAAGTGAAAGCCAAAAAGTTCCATTGTAGGTTGTGGGACCACAAGTGCTCTCGGGCCTTGGATTCCCGTGCTCCTGCTTCATTAATCTTCATCGATGAGTTGGCTTTGGATGATGTCTCCATCCAGGCCACTGGCCCCATGGTGTCCCCGTTGAGCCTGTTGCTGAGACATGGGCCAACAAGCTGGTTAAGATTTTTCTTGACCTAGTTGACCCATAGTCTCAGGACAAGGGGATAACTCTCTCTCTTCCTCCCCTGGACTCTGGTCCTGAGACTCCAGTCCCAGGGTGGGTCAGATCAGCCCCCGACCCAGTCCCTAACTCTCTGGACACCAAGCTTGCAGGGGATCACCTACGCATCCCTTGTCCATTCCTGCCTCTCCCAGTCATCCGAACCACTGGTGGTTGAGGTTGAAGACTTGTAGCTTGAGGCCGAGTAGCCCTCACCAAAGCTGGTGGTCTCACTCTCAACACGGGAAAGTGGCATCACAGCTACTCCTCCTTTCCCTCCTCTTCAGGGGAGAATTGACTTTGCCACAAGTTGCAATGGCACCATGAGGAACTTATGTGGCAGCAGCTTCTTTTGGGTTCTGGGCCTAAGCCAGTGCTGACTCCAACCCAGGCACTCCCTTGGCTGCCATCACCTTGGCCCAAACCTATTCTTGCTTGGTCAATTCCGGCCTCCCCGCCCATTTGGGTGGAACCCCCGCTGATTAGCCGAAGGATGGTCCCCCATCCAAGGATGCCTGTACTACTCCCAGGCTTCCTCGATGGCTGTCAGTCACAGTCACTTGGGCTGATGAGCCCCTCAAGGTTAGCAGGGACTCTTGGGCAGGGTCAGCTGATCATCAACAAATTCTCAGAATCAGAGGGTTCCTCCACGCACTCCAGACCAATCAACCTGGAGTCAGGTGAGGATTTGTTGATGGACCATGGTCCTACTTCCTTTGGGACCATGCTCCACCTGATTTCGGACTCTACAGGGATCCAGCTGGAGCCCATTCAGAAATGGGCTAAATATCCCCTGGTCGTGCCTGAAAATAGTCACCTGCTGGCTAGCGCACCTACCCGGTAAACAAAAACTAAATAAATAAAAAAAAAAACACTATGCCAAAGGGGACTTTGATAAGATCAGATATGAGTTGGAAAGATGGAATTGGGAAGATGGAACATCAGCAACTGAGCAGTTATGGCTAAAAATTAAAAATAAATTACTACAGCTAGAAGGTAGATATATCCCAAACAAAGTAATGTATAACAAGAATGGAAAGGTTCCTCAATGGTATACGAACAAGGTAAAAAAAACTTAATAAAAAAGAAGGGCTTACAGGGTATAAAAAAGGGACAATAACATCTACAACACTAATAAATGTAAACAGACCTTAAAAGAATATAAAAGGGCTACGAAACATGAAAAAAGGTAAACTGAATTCAGGCTAGCTTATATTAAGGACAATGGGAAATCATTCTATGCCTATGTTAATAATAATGCAGCCAACAGGACCATTGGTCCCCTAATAAATGGAGATGAAGAGATTATCGACCCAGCTAAACAGACCCATATGTTTAACAAATATTTTTGCACAGTCTATACCAACAGTGACCATGGCAGTATGCTAACAAATGAAACTACGTTAAATAGTCCACCAGTAACTGTCAGGATACAAAAAGAAGAGATAATACATAAATTAAAGAGTTTAAATATGCAAAATCAGCAGGTCCAGATGGTTTACATCCAAATTAATAAAAAAAGCAAGAACGTGGCTAATGGACCCCTACATAAACTGTATAATATGTCCCTGGACACAAGGGAAGTTCCACAGGATTGAAGAACGGTGGTGGTCATCCCAATTTATAAGAAAGGGGGGGAGGGGTGAAGTGGGTAATTATAGGCCCATTAGCCTGACCTCGATTCTGGGTAAGCTGCTGGAGTCCATAATCTAGGCTAGAATACAACAGGGGATCAATGTAAGTAATCAAATGACAAAACACAGGCTGGTTTTAGACAACACGGGTCATGCCTGACAATCTTGTTTTCTATGAAAAAGTAAGCAGACTACTAGATAACAAGACACCAGTTGATGTTATCTATTTTGGACCTACAGTAAAGAAAGCTTTTGACAAAGTCCCACATTGACATTCACCATTATTACGTAAAATGGAGAATATGGGGATAGATATAGTACTGGTGAGGTGGGTGAGGTCCTCGCTAAATAAGAGAACTCAACAAGTACCGGTCAGGGGCCACTTGTCTGGTAAAGGACAGGTGATTAGCTGGGTTCCTCAGGGCTCAGTGTTGGGCCCTGTATTGTTTACCATCTTTGTTTCAGACATGACAACAAACATGGGAAGCTTCTGCACAAAGTTTGCAGATGACACAAAAATAGGAGTTAAGGCTGGGATTTTACAGAAAGTAACATCATTAAGAGAAGACCGGAAAAAGATCGAGGAATGGGCAGATACCAGTGGTATGCTGTTTAACTTGGATAAGTGTGTGGTCATGCATTTTGGTGATGGGAATGAAGAGTGTACTTACACACTAAATGGGATACAGCTAAAAACAGTTGAAAGTGAAAGAGACCTGGGGGTGCTAGTTACAAATGACCTTAACTTTAGTGGGCATTGTGCAGAAGTAATATAAATAATAGAATTATAGGATATATCACTAGGGCTTTTATTAGCAGGAATAGAGCCTGTATTATACCACTATATACTATAGAGCAATAGTCAGACCACACTTAGACTGTGGTACCCCATTGCGGAGCCCTTATTTAAGGAGGGATACTGACAGACTGGAGAGAGTGCAGAGAAGGGTAATGAGAATGACTGATGTTGTCCGGGGTATGAGCTATGAGGATAGATCAGGGAACCTGGATATGTACTCCTTGGAGTTAAGATGAATCGGGGTGATCTACTCCAGATGTACACAATTTTGAGAGATATCCAACTAATAGATAGCCTTGATTTTCAAATGAATAACAGGGAGATGGCACTTAGGAGCCACAGTTTTCAGAGAAAGTTGACTTATCCAAATAAAAAAAACAAGGAGAAATTTTACATAGAAACATAGACTTTGACGGCAGATAAGGACCTCTTGGCATACCTAGTCTGCCCATTTCCCTACCTACAGGATAAGCTGCAGATCCTAGTTAACCAACAGCCTATTTCTTCTTAACCCCCCAAAGAATTGCCTTATGTCTGTCCCATGTATTCTTGAATTTTCCTACAGTTTTAGGCCCCACAACCTCCTCAGGAAGGCTGTTCCATGTGTCCACCACCCTCTCTGTGAAAAAAATACTTCCTCGCATTGCCCCTGAACCGCTGCCCCCCCATCTTTAAATTGTGACCCCTTGTTCTTGCACATCTCTTTTTCTGAAAGATGCTGCCCTCTTGGACTTTGTTGATTCCACTGAGGTACTTAAAAGTTTCTATCATGTCCCCCCTCTCCCTCCTTTCCTCAAGGGTATACATATTAAGCTCCTTTAGTCTTTCCTCATATGGCTTCTCTTGCAGATCCTGCACCATTTTAGTTGCCCTCCTCATGATCCCACTATGGAACAGCTTGTCGAGGGACATAGTAGAAGCTTGCACATTTCCATTATTTAAAAACAAACTAGACAGATATCTCTTAAATGAACTCAGGACCAATTGACCTGTTAGAGCAGGAGATGGACTCCATGGGCTAACGCCTTCTGTTCATCTTACCTTCCAAGTATAGATTCAAGTATAGAAAGACAGTGGTAAAGTCAAGCAGTAAGTTTGTGAGAGCTCATTCTATCTGTAGCCAGCGGGAGGCTTGTCACAAGGAGCAAGCCAACCTGCCAAGAGCATTAGGGTGACTAAGAGTGGATATTTATAAAAATCAGGAAGGGTCAGGTCTCCCCTCTCTTTAGAGAGATATAATTTTTGTAAAGCTATACAAGGTCTAGCTCCCTCCCATAGAAAGGTTGATATTGCCTTATTCCATCTGTTTACTCCTTTCTGGGATATGGGAATAGGAATGTTCTGCATTAGGTATAAAACTCTAGGGAGAATATTCATTTGAATATATTGGGTCCTGTTTAATAAGGAAACAGGGAGATGTAGCTATCTTTTATTATCTACTTGTGCCTGGGAAAACAGGGTATCATAATTTAATTTAAATACCTCTGTTGGGTTCAAAGATGGTGAATGCCTAAATATGTAATAAAAGGTCAGTTCCTCTTGAATGGGTATGTCTTCTGGATCATCTGAGAGAGAGATTGTTGTATCAATAATACCTTGGTTTTATCTTGATTCATTTTATAACCTGTAATCTGCTCTATTAATGGTAGACTGTCTTCTAAAGCAGACAGCGAGGCTTCAGGGGCAGTAATATAAAGAAGGAGATTGTCTGTGTAGTAAGCTAGTTTGTATTGGAGGCCATTAATGGTATATCTGTGCAATTGTTCCAGTTGTCTTAAGTATTGGGTGAAAGGCTCTACATAAATGGCAAATAGATAGGTAGATAAGGGGCAACCCTGACGAGTGCTGCGGGAGAGTTGGAATCGGGACAAGAGGGAAGCATTCATTTTAACCATTGCCTTTGGGTTGTCATAAAGATCTTTGATGTTATCCAGGAATTCTTGAGGGAAGTCAAATTTTTAGGGCGGACTGCAAAAAGTGCCAAGAGACCCTATCAGACGCCTTTTGGGCATCTAGACTTAGGATCATCGGGGGGGTACAGGTGAAATGGGCATGATTCATTATGTATAGGGTGCGTTTAATATTGTCAGTGGTCTCCTGGGATTTAATAAAGCCAGATTGATCGGGGTGTATTATTATTGGGAGTATATCATCAAGTCTATGGGCTAGTATACTGGTGTATATCTTGTAGTCCTGGCTTAATACTGATATAGGATGATATGAGTCACACAGGTGGGGAGGTTTCTGGGGTTTTAAAATTACTGAAATTACTGCTTGCCTCCAGGATATAGTAGTAAGTAGTAAATAATTTTTTATTCAAATATGAATAATTGGATACATTCATTGAGCATTACTCATTTACAAGAAAGTTCCAAGTACCAAATTTCAGTTAAGAATACTCAACATAAAACAATACCACCAGATCAAGAAATAAGTTACAGAAATACAACAGACAATACAAATAATCAACAATTCAAATCAAAAAATATAGGATATTCTGCTGTACTATGGCTCGACTGCATGGCCTCTAACAACGGACCTTTAATTAACTCCATTGTTCCTTTGTAGAACTTGGCTCTGAAGCCATCAGGGCTGGGAAGTTTACTATTTTTAAGGTTCTGGATGGTATTAATTAGTTCTAGGGATGAGATTGGGCTTTGCAGTCTTTCTTTATGGGACCTACTAAGGGTAGGTAATGTTAGATTGGATAAAAAGGAGGTGATCTGCTGAGGGTTAGGTTGAGCAGGGTTCATATATAAATCCTCGTAATATTTTTGAAAGCTAGTTAAGATACGTGAGGTAGTATAGTGGATTTGGGCTGAACTAGGATCCTTTATTTTCATAATGGTCACCATTTGTGTCTGTCTATGGAGCCTGTAGGCCAGAATCTGTGATGCTGTAGCTCCACCTTCAAAGTATTTCTGGTGTAACCAGACGAGAGCCTGCTGTGTTTGAGTGGTCAGAAGGTGCTGAATATCTTGTTGCATCTGAATTACTTGATCAGTCAAACTAGAGTCTCCTTGCATATGAGCTTCCTGGAGAAACTGAAGTTTCTCCTGTAGTTCCCTCAAACGGGACTCACTCTGTTTCTTTTTCCTAGCTGCGAAGGATATTATATGTCCCCATTAGGATCGCTTTAAGTGTGTACCACAGGACTTGGGGAGAAGTCTGGGGTGAGTGGTTTTCTTGTAGAATTTCTGGGATTTTCCCTTTAGTAGATCTTTAAATTCCAGATCTCGCAACTTGGAGGG
Organism: Neoceratodus forsteri; assembly: GCA_016271365.2. Lineage (NCBI taxonomy): Eukaryota > Metazoa > Chordata > Ceratodontiformes > Ceratodontidae > Neoceratodus > Neoceratodus forsteri. The sequence goes on from CM057454.1 coordinate 581,262,587, forward strand.
ATTAAAGCGCCAAATTGTGCGTTTCTGTTCTCGGGTGATTCCCAGGGTCAGGGCTATGAGGGCGTGATCAGATAAGTGAATGTTAAAAATTTCAGAGTTATGTATTAGTTCCCTGTGCTCAACACTTATGCAAAAGTAATCAAGTCTAGAATAGTGTTTATGAGCATAGGAATAAAAAGTAAATTTTCTCTGTGAGGGGTGGAGCCAGTGCCACGTATCAACTAAGCCCACATCCCGAAGCAAGCGCCTAAGGTGCCTCTGGCCTGAGGTTAGGGGTGAGGGGCAGAGATATCCAGGGGCAGGTTTAATAGACAATTCAAGTCCCCCCAAGTACTAGGATCCCCTTCTGGTGTGTCAAAACGAAATCAAGGATTTGCTGTATGGAAGAGGCATCGCTGCCTAGAGGTATATAAACGCTATATACAGTTATAAGTTGCCCTTGGATCAAGCTTAAAGCCAGAGCCACTCTCCTCTCCTTGTCAGCATGGTATTCTGTAACCTGGAAAGGAGATGTCTTAGGCACTAAAATCCCAACACCTCTGTGTCTACCATGTTGGTAGGCCTACTCAATTATCTGGGAAAACCCAAATTTCAGATGTTTTTGGTGCTCAGCAGATGACTGATGGGTGTCCTGGAGTAGCAATATATCCTGCTTATACTTTTTCAGAGCCGTTAAGAGTTCCGTATCTTTTATTTGAACCAGTTAGCCCATTCATGTTATGTGAAACTATCTTAAATGGTATGCTCATCATGTATCAAATATGACACCTGCTTGGTAATCACTCGAGTCTACATAATTTTCTCTGAAGGCACTTCCAAAATATGCAACCCCTTGTTCATCTGATACAGTATGATATAAATCAATTAAGTTGAAATACCTGTCTCTTGAGTCATCTATTGAGAAATAGAAGAAAGAAAAAAAATACCATATAGGGCCAACTGGGCCAGCTGTCATGGGGCTAAACTGAAATGCTAAACTAGAGGGCCAACTGAGCCTAATAAACATTATTTTAGTGCTGGAGGGTGCAAATGTTTCACACACCAAGGAGTGTGAAACGATAACAGATTGAACTTCCAATGGTAGAGACATTCAAGGGGGCATCTCCAACCAAAGCAAGTGAAAAACCCTTTTAGGGAGAGTGGCATGCTCTGCTCTGAGAGTATCTCCCTCAGGGTATATGTGACCCCAAAAAAGAGAGAGAAGACAGGTAAGGACAGCAAGGCATCTGGGTTAAAACCAATAATTAAACAGAAAAAGGGAGAGGGTGAGATAATGTAGGGTAATGTGGGGAAGAAGACTCAGTAGTTCCATACAAGGGCAAAAGTCCTCGAATCCCCCCCATGCCACCCATGGGTGGCAACTAGAGGTTGGAGCTTACTATATTAAAGGAGAGGGGGAGTTTAGATCTTGCATGTCCCCCCCAAACCTTATTGAAATTCTTTGTTTCCCCTTTCCATGTAGCAAAAGCATCTGATGGAAAATGTGGGGAGACCCTTGGTCCCCCTCTCCCCACCCTCTATATTGATGGGATGGAACAGATACAGTCTAGAATATCATCAGTGTAATTAGAGACCATTCTCTTTAATAAATGAGTCCACATTGTTCCAACTTTAGGAGATCGGAGACAGGTCCATAATGAAGAAATTTTGAGAGAGGAGTCCCCCTCCCTAGAGTGGCCCAGAATACTAAAGGAGCAGCCAGTAACCCAGAGAAATCTTGGTACCCCCCTCCCAGGCATGGTGGGAGAGACGGGGCAGACAGGTGACCCCCGCCCTGGCCCCGCCTGACCATCTCATTCTGGGTGACTTCAACACTTGGATTAACGATGAACTCCTGCCGTTTGGAAAAGACTTCCTCTGATTAATGCAATCATTGGGCCTGACACAGATGATTACCTCTGCAACCCAAGCACACAGCCACTCTCTGGACCTTGTCTTCTTACTGGGACTGGAGGTCACTGACCTCATAATGGAAGTGGTTGTTTGGTCGGATCACTATACCATGAAGTTCTCGTTTGAAGCCCCTCTCGATAGACCCTCCCCTACGGAGATGATTCAGTACCGCTCTTTGAGGAGTTTGACCCCAGAGGGTCTTATGGTGGTGCTAGATCCATCAGGTGTGATGAGAGCTTGCGAGGAGCTGGGGGAAATGGTGTTGTCCTATAATAGGGCCGTCACTGATGCCTCCGACTCCACTGCATCAGTCCATGTTCAGCCCCTCGTTTCACGCCGGAGATCCTCATGGTTTGATGGGACTCTCAGGGAGCTGAAGGTGAGGGGTCAAAGGTTAGAGTGGTGCTACCTGAGATCCCAGTCTGATGGGGACAGGCTTATTTTAATGTCTCATTATAGAGAGTATCAAACAGAAATTTCTCATGAGAAGGCAGAGTTCCTGTCCAGGAAGATTACAGCAGCAATTAACAGACCAGCTCAGCTCTTCCGGACTGTCAACAGGCTGTGTAATCCAGTTTGTATTCAGTCCATTAGAGCCTTTTCACAATCTAAATGTGGTGAGTTTACTCTGTTTTCTGCTTTCAGAGCATTTGTACTGTTATACACTATAGGTCATCCATAAGGTCACCGTAAATGTTGTAACTGCCTACTTTGTAAACTATGCTTTATATGTTATGTGTGAATTGTTCGTACGATATCCTACTATGTAACTCCTTCTACCCTCTCCCCCAGGTCGTACCAGGAGATGAGCAACTTGTTGTTCAGTGTACCTTACCTGGTGAAACTGTTCAATAAATAAATCTACGACCCTCTCCAGTCGGGTTTTAGGAAAACGCACATTACTGAGACTGCCTTGGTTCAGGTGCTTAATGACCTCTTGGTGGTGAGGGATAGAGGAGAGTATTCCATTCTTGTTCTCCTCGACCTTTTGGCTGCTTTTGACACCGTGGACCATGAGGTGCTCTTGGATAGCCTGCAGGTTTGTTGTGGACTTTCTTGTGTAGTTCTGAACTGGTTCCATTCTTTCCTCACTGGCAGAATGGAGAAGGTGGTCTTGGGGCCTTTTACCTCCAGACCACTGCCCCTGCCGTGTGGGGTCCCGCAGGGTTTCATTTTGTCCCCCATGTTGTATGCAATTAAAGACGGGCAAAGTGACCAGAATCCACGGAGCAATTTGCTTATTAAGGCAGAATCCATGGAGTAATCCACAATGTGAAGTGGAGTACTTGGCCTTCTAATTATGATCCCAAAGTCCATTGAAAGCACTGACTTCGCATTACTCTGCCTTTCCCCAACCACTTCTACACCAATTTTAATAAAAAGTACATTGATTTCAATGTACTTCACATTACTTCACCTTGTTTGTGAGCTCTAAAGTGAATTTTGCAGTGATTCATGGGATTGCAGGTCACATGGGACTCTAGATTGTTCTGCACAGCTGCAGTTTTGTGTAGTGTGTATGTGGCAGTAGCTGGAGATAGTGTGCTCTCAGAGCTCTGAGATTCAAACCCTCTAAAAACCATTCAAAAAGCCTTTTTGAGTCTTTTTTTTTTCTCAAAATTTAGTACATTGATTGTAGGAAACCCTCCTGTGCTCATATCATCAAGTGTTTATTGTTTTTGTGTGGATTTTGAATGTTAACTTAGAACATTCAGTCTGTGTACTGACAGACACTGTTGAAGGGTGCTTGGGGGAGGGACGTATCTGTAGTGGAGGTAGATTAACATAGAACATAGAAACATAGAATTTGACAGCAGATAAGGACCGCTTAGCCCACCTAGTCTGCCTGTTTCCCTACCTAATGCATAGGCTGCAGATCCTAGTTAACCAACGGCCTACTTCCTCCTACCCCCTACTAGAACTGCCTTATGTCTGTCCCATGCATTCTTGAATTCCCCCACTGTTTTTGAGTCCACTACCTCCTCAGGAAGGCTGTTCCATGTATCCACAACCCTCTCCGTGAAAAAATACTTCCTCACTTTATCTCTGAGCCGTCCCCCCCCTCTATCTTCAAATTGTGCCCCCTTGTTCTTGCACATCTCTTTTTCTGAAAGATTCTACCCTTTTGGACTCTGTTGATTCCCTTGATGTACTTGAAAGTTTCTATCATGTCTCCCCTCTCCTCGAGTGTATACATATTAGGCTTCTTTAATCTCTCTTCGTATGTCTTCTGGTGCAGACCCTGCACCATTCTAGTTGCCCTCCTCTGGACAGCCTCCATCCTCTCTATGTCCTTGCGGAGATGGTGTCTCCAGAACTGGATGCAGAACTCCAGATGGAGTCTCACCAACTGTCTGTAAAGAGGGATAACAACTTCCTGTTTTCTACTGGTGATGCCTCTCCCTATGCATCCCAGTATCCCACTAGACTTCCTTACTACCTTCTCACATTGCTTACCCTCCTTAAGGTCATCTGATATGACTAGAAACATAGAAACATAGAAGTTGATGGCAGATAAGGACCGCAAGGCCCATCCAGTCTGCCCATTTCTTTTTCTACCTTATGAATGTGCCATAGGCCTTTGCTCTGTCAATGGCCTATCTATTCACACTTATCTATATTGCTCCCTTATGCCTATCCCATACCTGTTTGAAGCCCTGCACTGTATTCATATCCACCACTTCCTGAGGTAGGCCATTCCATGCATCCACCACCCTTTATGTAAAAAAGAACTTCCTCACATTACATCTTAATCTGCCTCTCTCTAATCTCATGCTGTGTCCTCTTGTCCTGCTATTTTTCTTATATTGAAATATGTTAGACTCTTTCACCTTGTTAATGCCCGTAAGGTGTTTGAATGGTTCAATCATATCACCTCTCTCCCGCCTTTGCTCTAGGGTATACATATTGAGTTCAGTTAATCTGTCCTCATATGTTTTCTGATGCAGTGTCTGCACCATTTTGGTTGCCCTTCTCTGGACTGCCTCAATTTGGTTAATGTCCTTGTGAAGGTGTGGCCTCCAGTACTGCACACAGTACTCCAGATGGGGCCTAACCAGTGTCTTGTAAAGAGGGATTATTACTTCCCTCTTCCGACTTATGATACCCCTACTAATACACTCCAATATCCCTCTAGCCTTACCTACTGCTTTAGAGGTCTGCTTGGATGATTTCAGGTCATCGGTGATGATGGCGCCCAAGTCTCTTTCTTCGCTTGTGACTGCCAGCAACTCCCTTCCCAGCCTATAGGTGGCTTCAGGGTTTCTCTCCCCTATGTGCATGATCTTGCACTTCTTTGCGTTAAACTCCAGTTACCACTCTTCCGACCATTTTACTAGTTTATCCAGATTTCTTACCATTCTGCTCACCCCATCTGGATCATCTACTCTGTTGCAGATCTTGGTGTCATCTGCAAACAGACAAAATTTACCCTCCAGTCCATCTGCAATGTCACTGATGAAGATATTCAAGGGGACTGGTCCCAGGACTGATCCCTGAGATACCCCACTTGTGACTTGCATCTCTTCTGACTGTATACCGTTTACCACCACTCTTTTTTTTTTCTGCCCGTCAACCAGTTTGCCACCCCGTTGACTGACATCTGACCCACCCCAAGCCTCTCCAGCTTATTAATCAATCTTCTATGTGGAACAGTATTGAAAGCTTTGCTGAAGTCAAGGTAGGCAACATCAACTGTTTCCCCTTGGTCCACCACTCTGGTTACCCAATCAAAGAAATCTATGAGATTAGTTTGACAGGACCTTCCTTTTGTAAACCCATGCTGTCTTGGATCCTGTGCTCCTATAGATCCAGGTGTTGCACTATCCTTTCCTTAAGGAGTGTCTTCATAATCTTGCCCACTACTGAGGTAAGACTGACTGGTCTGTAATTCCCTGCCTCCTCCCTGCTACCACTCTTGTGGAGTGGGATCACATGAGCCCTTCTCCAGTCTTCTGGGACCTCTCCTGTGCTCAGAGACTCACTAAACAATTCTGATAATGGCCCCAGGTCCCTTTCCATTTGGGGCTCAGTGGGCCTACTCGGTCACCAAATTTTAAATAAATAAATGAATAAAATTATCTCACCCCCCCCCCATTGTGTACTCTTCCCCTTAATTGGGAGAAAAGCAGTCTTTCTAACTGTTTTGGTTACATTTTTGTTGTATAGCTGTGTTCATGTACACACAGTAATATTTTCAGTAATTTTTGAAATTTTTTTGCTGATTGTTGTGGTGTAGTCTTCATAATCTTGCCCACTACTGAGGTAAGACGAGGAGGAGGAGTAGTTCTGTATGTAAGGGAAGGGATAAAAGCAACAGAACTAAAGGGTAAACAGGGAGGAGAGGAGGCACTGTGGGTCACCCTGGAGACTGGAAATGGCTCCACAATCCGTAAAGGGGTTATATACAGACCCCCGTCTCGGGGGAGGAAAGGAAATGATAGAAGGCATCCTTGGGATGACAGAGAAAGGGGAGATATTGCTGATGGGGGACCTGAATATGCCAGAGGTTGACTGGAGCACCTTTGTTGCAGCCACATCCAAGACCAGGGCCATTCTCGATGCCCTACAGGGGGCATGCCTCAGACAGCTAGTTTTGGAACCCACTCGGGAGAGAGCAATCTTAGACCTGGTACTCTCAAATGGCGATGGAGAGAGGATCTCTAATCTTGAAGTGGGTAGCCATCTGGGAACAAGCGACCACCAAACTGTGTGGTTCACGATAAACCTATCTGTAGAGTCAGGCCACACAAAAGTGAAGGTACTGGACTTCAGGAGGGCTGATTTTGTCAAAATGGGAGAGTGCCTCCGAAAAGCACTAGCAAACAGGCAAGAAGGTGGGGTGGAGCAACAATGGGGAAACATCAAAACCGCCATCACAAAGGCAACAAGTCTTTGTGTGAAGCAAATAAACAAATCAAAATGAAAGAAAAAACCACTATGATTCTCAAAAGAAGTGGCGGGGAAGGTAAGGGAAAAAAGATTCAGGAAGTATAAGGAAACACAGAAGGAGCGGGACAGAGAACTGTACCAGTTAAAGCAGAAGAAAGTGGGTAAGGCAGTCAGAATAGCAAACCAAGGAAAAGATAGCCAACTCGGTTAAGAAGGGGGATAAAACCTTTTATAGGTACATTAGGGAGCAAAGAAAGACTGAGGCAGGGATACTGAGGCTGAACAAAGAGGAAGGTGGTTGGGCAGAGAGCGACAGTGAAAAAGTAGGGATACTGAACGAATACTTCTGCTCAGTATTCACAGTGGAAAAGCAGGGGGAAATACCTAATCCGATCAATAGAAGCACTCTGGATAGGGGGGTTTATATTAGTCCTTTCACAGAAGAAAGGATTCTGAAAGAACTCTTAAAACTGAAGGTGGATAAAGCAATGGGGCCTGATGGGATTCACCCCAGAATTTTAAAAGAACTAAGGGAAGAACTAGTAACACCACTGACTACCCTTTTAAATAAATCATGGGAGGATGGGGTGGTACCTGAGGACTGGAGGAGGCAGATGTGATTCCCTTCACAAAGTGGGAGCAAGACAGAGGCAGGAAACTATAGACCTGTCAGTTTGACCTCAGTGGTAAGGAAAATGATGGAATCACTTCTGAAATAAAGAATTGTTGAGTACCTAGAGGCCAGTGGGGCACAGGACCCAAGGCAGCATGGATTCACAGCGGGAAGGTCGTGTCAGACAAATCTAATTGATTTATTTGACTGGATGACCAAAGCAGTAGACCAAGGAGGGGCTGTGGACATGGCCTACCTAGACTTTAGCAAGGCATTTGACACAGTCCCGCACAAAAGATTAATAAACAAATTAGCCAGCCTGGGAGTGGGTCCTAGGGTGGTAGCCTGGGTAAAATACTGGTTGGACAACAGGACACAGCGGGTAATAGTAAATGGAGTCCACAGTGAAGAAAGGAGGGTTACTAGTGGGGTACCACATGGTTCAGTACTGGGGCTGGTCCTTTTTAATGTCTTTATAAGTGACATTGCAGAGGGACTGGAAGGGAAATTATGTCTCTTTGCAGATGACACAAAGATCTGCAACAGGGTTGATACACAAGGTGGGGTAGAAAGGATGAAAAGGAACTTGGCAAGGTTGGAGGAATGGTCAAATGTATGGCAGCTAAGATTCAATGCAAAAAAGTGCAAAGTAATGCACCTGGGAAACAAAAACCCAGGGGAAGAGTACACAATGGGGGGTGAGATACTGACAACAACAAAAACGAAAAGGGACCTGGGGGTAGTCATATCAGATGACCTATAGGTGGGCCAGCAATGTGAGAAGGCAGTTAGGAGGGCTGGGAGGATACTGGGATGCATAGGGGAGAGGCATCACCAGTAGAAAACAGGAAGTTGTTGGCCCTCTGTACAGACCGTTGGTAAGACTAAATCTGGAGTACTGTGTACAGTTCTGGAGACCCCATCTCCGCAAAGACATAGACAGGGTGGAGGCTGTCCAGAGGAGGGCAACCAAAATGATGCAGGGTCTGCATCAGAAGACATATGAAGAAAGACTAAAGGAACTAAAGATGTATAGCCTCGAGGAAAAGAGGGAGAGGGGGGACATGATAGAAACTTTCAAATACCTCAAGAGAATCAACGAAGTCTAAGAGGGTAGTATCTTTCAGAAAAAGAGATGTGCAAAAACAAGGGAGCACAATTTGAAGATGGAGGGGGGATGGCTCAGAGGTAATGTGTGGAAGTATTTCTTCACAGAGAGGGTTGTGGATACTTGGAACAGCCTTCCTGAGGAGGTTGTAGAGTCAAAAACAGTTGGGGAATTCAAGAATGCATGGGACAGACATAAGGCAATTCTAGTGGGGGGTAGGAGGAAGTAGGCTGTTGGTTAACTAGGATCTGCAGCTTATCCATTAGGTAGGGAAATGGGCAGCCTAGGTGGGCCAAGCGGTCCTTATCTGCCATCAAATTCTATGTTTCTATGTTTCTAGTGCATAATTTCAGTATGTTTAAAAGATTTGATTATATTACTGAAGTTTTCAATTCACTGCGCACAATGGTGCCGGAACGGTTTAAAAAGTGGTAGGGCCAAAGATGTCAGAGGTAAATTCTCCCCTATTAAATACATTAACGTGATTGCAAAAACTGATAGGGCCACTTATGAAAGTGGTAGGGCCATGGTCCTAGTGGCCCCCCCGTTCCGGCACCTATGACTGCGCATTGCCGGTAGTGTATGTGAGTGTGTGTGAAATGCATGCCATCAAATCAGACACATTTTATTGTGCCACACAGTAATTGCAGCACTGTGAATCTGTTATCCATCTGCGTCATTTTGCACTGCTTTATGGTATCTTGGTAGTGGACTGTTATTGCAATGCACTGCCCCCCAAACCAACAAAAGGTATTCTTTTCCAGTTTTGGATTTGTGAGCACTAGTTAAGGTGGTGTTGTGCCTTTGTGTCTGCATCTCTTGAGTGCACAGCGCAATCTTAATCTGTCTGTGCCTTTGCATCTGTTTAGTGCCTAATCTCCATCTGTAAGCCACAGCTGCTGTTTTTTGGCTTCCCATCCACCCCAAACTGAAATTCATAAAATCTGTATTTGTTTAGAATTTTCTTGGTGATCCCCAAAAATGCCTGCAAAGAGACGTCCAAGCAAAGCTGTTTCTGACCATCGCACTGCTGCCAGTGGCAAGATCGGCCATGGGCATGGTAGTACGCAGAAGTGCATAGCTGATGTCAGTAAAAGGATTCCTCCGTCAATGTTTTTTACAGCGCAATCTGTTGCTTCACTGATAGTTGGAGGAGATGATGTTGTTCCCGCTGGTGGTGTTAGTGCAGCTGCTGCTGACATGAGTATTGCTGCCCCAAGTTCAACTTCTGACCAGTTAACCATTTTAGAGGGCCCCCTAATGAAGGCCTAACCACAGAGGCACAGGGGTAATTTGTGTGGCGTGTTTTGCCATCAATAAATTTGCACTAGCAGTGAACATTTTTTCTTGGCATTTATTTGTCTGGAGTGCTGGCTTTCTGATTTTGTTAAGTAGGAATATAATGAGGGCAAGGACACTGCTTTTGTACTTTATTTTATTTCAGCTGTTTTTGGGCATGGTTCTTACCATTTTGGGGAGGTAAACAAGGTTATGAGAAAGAAAGACGGAAAAAAACACTTAAGATTATACACATTACAGTGCACAATGGGGGGGAGACTAACAACAACAAAAATGGACCGTGACCTGTGTCAGATGACCTAAAGGTATCCGAGAAGGCAGTAAGGAGGGCTGGGGTATACTGGGATGCATTGGGAGCCGTCACATTCAAATGAAGTCCAAAAATGGATGTTCTTATCCCTATGTGCATATATTTGGTAATACCTCATCTTAGGTACAGCATGCAGTGATGAGCAGGGCCACTGGAAAATTGTGGAACATTTTGCCTCAAAATGCGCAGACTTTTGTAGAAATTGTGGGAAAATTGCGGGGGTTTACTATACATCCCCACTGCACCCTAATAAATCTTTGTTTGCTGAAGCATGTATTGATCACATAAACTGTTAGATAAATGTATTGTCTGTTGTAAATGCTTTCAATATGAAGAAAGGTGTGTGTTTTTGAAATGCACTGCAAATTAATCATTATGTAGCATACTTTCTAAAAATCTAAAGACATCTAAGTCATGCAGTTCTAACTAGATTTTATTTAGTAGTTCACAGTCAGTCCATATTGAATAAATCCTGAAACAATATATTTTGCCATTTTCTAGATGTTAGATAATGAAAGGACCAGCACTCAGTGTAAACAAACTGATTCAGACTCACAAGTCCATAAAGCAGTATATATAGAATAGTGGATGGTTGACCATCCACAACAAGGCTATGTTTCCATCGAGGGAGTTGATGATGTCATAGCAACCTCGAGAGCAAAGCTTGAGAGGTCCCATGGCATCATTAAGTCCCGAGATGGAAACAAAGACTTGGTTGTGGATGGTCAACCATCCACTGTTTTTTATAGTATATGGTTCCCCCCAAATAAACACAAGGTCCATACCTTGCGTAGACACTCCTGCACTGGTCCTCGCTCAAGTCCCATCTCACAAGATACCAGTCCTCCTCACTACGATTACGGTCTGTTCCGGTCATGTCCCCAAATATAGCGATACGCCTCGCTGTGGTCCCGCTCCGTTTTTACTGTAACTGCCAGAGATAAAAAAAAAATGCAAATTGATAGTTGGGACACATGGAGCCGATTATGGCAGTCCGTGTGCAAACTGTCTGCTCACCCGACTGCTTGCTAAGTGGATCTGCCATTTTAGAATACATTTTTAAAATCACTGCCTGTTTCCACCAATCAGGTAGGAGCTCAAGGGGCAAAGTTGTTGTACTAGTGATGTGACGTCAGAACGATAGTGCAACAACTTTTTTGACCTTTGAACTGTCCTACAACAGGATTTGGAAAACCATCGTATCGTTTTCCATCCACAACAAACCCTAACCATATACTATAAACTTTTATTGCATAGAGCGCGACAGCAAGAATTTGGTGTAGCCTAGGGAGGCTACTCAGTGACCAAAGTGATACCTTGAAAAAGCGCCTGGTATGGGCGTGAAACGTTGGTCACTGGGTAGCCTTCCTGGACTACACCAAACTCTTGCTGTCGTGCTGTATGCAATAAAAGTTTATACTGCTTTATGGACTTGTGAGTCGGGATTAGCTTCTTTGCACTGAGTGCTGGTTCTTTCTGTCTGAACTTTGTGAAGTACAGGACTTATAGCACCATCCCCGAGGGAGCGACCCTTTATGCTGCACTGGTTAAATAATGAAACCTGTTTAACAACTACTTGCTTTGGTGCAAGAAAAAAATAAACAGATAATCAGGGTGCCCAATAAAAGTTCAAGTAAAAAGTGTTTATTTTGTTAAAATAATTACTGTTCCTAATCAGCACTGTAAGTAAATTTTAAAATCACATGATAAAAGTATTAAATCATACCAATAGCTTTTCATTACATCATACATTGGTTTCTAATACATGTCCCTTGTTTTCTACTCGGTTTATAGTGATTTCACTTGGGTTGCAATTCTTTGTCTATTTGAAGGTAACTGTTTAAATATTCTTAACCTGTTCAGCATGTGTTCAGAAATGTTTGCTTTTTGTAGGCTTTGTATGCGAGTACACGGTTGTGGCAGACTGACATGTAAGGAATCACTGTCACTAACCCCCTCAGAAGCATATTTAAGTTTATAGTCAGCAGGGCCATCCAAATTCCTCACACATTTGAATCAATTTTTTTTTTTTTTTTGCAAAATGTTTCACCAGGAAAGACAACATGAGCTGAGGGACAGCTCATTTCCAGAAGCGTCCCAGGGGGAGGGGGAATACAGAGGTTGGGAGAGCAAATAAACTTAATACAATAATACAATACAGAAACAAAAACTATAAAAATAATGAAAGCATTTACACAAGGAAAACCTACCCTAGCATTCAAAACAAGCATTGTGGTCCATGCTTCATTTAGGTGAATGGGGCACTTTTCACCTCTCCTCACACCTATTGTTTCAGTCTCTGTATTCATCAACAGGGTTTCTTAATGTCTGAAAGCCCATAAATAGCTAATTTGATTGAGCCATTGTGTTGATCTGTGAATCTTTGCAGTCCAGAGTTATTCATATGTAAATCACCCTGTAATTAAGGGCTGGTGGCAGCCATATGTTTTGGGCTCCTGACAGGAAATGATGTCACCAAGGGTCTAGGTTCTTCTTTGACTGTATTTAATCAAACAGGTTAAATAGGAAATGAACTGTTTTATGAAGTGTGTTTTAAGGTGTTATTACAACACTTTCTACATCTATAATAATTGTTTTGTATGTGCATTGAAACTAGTGAGTTATCACCTTTACATTTCAAACTGTTAGTAAAAATAATCCATCTTCAGAATTGCTTTGTTCTCTAGGCCATACTACCAGTGCAAGCTGATCATCAAAAACAACACATCTCAAGGCTGGCTGTGTGGTGCTAACAGGTATTGAGGCCCCATATCAGGGTTTCTAAACCCTGGCTGTGTTCATGTCAGTACAGGTTTGTAGTAACACAATGGCTCAATCAAATTAGATTTTTATGGGCTTTCAGGCATTAAGAAATCCTGTTGATGACAGTTCCCCTTTAACACAGATTTTAAGTGCTCAAGTGTACACATGCATGTCCAGAGGATTTTGAACCCAAAGCAGGGAAGTGAATCACATGAAAGCAGTCACATTTGACCCCTTCTCACCTCACACTGTATTGTTTTGGTCAAATCCAAGTTTGTGTTCTAAATTGTTAGCATATCTGAGTAGATTTCCTTGAGAATTTAAATATTTTTAAACAATTTCAGTCAAAAATTCTACAAAAGTAAAAAACTGCAAGAAATTGTGGATTTTGTACAAAGGGTGAAAATTGCAGAAAAATTGCAGGTGCAATTTTCCAGTGGCTCTGTTGATGAGGGCAAATCTCTGCATAGATATACACAGGATGGAGGCTGTACAAAGGAGGGCAACTAAAATGTTGAAGAGTATGCACCAGAATGAAACCAGACAAAGACACACTAAAGGACATTACATATAAACGCAAGGAAAGGGAAGGGGCATGATAGAAACTATCAAGTACCGAAAGGGAATCAGCAACGTACAAGAGGGTAGCATAATCTAGAAAAAGAGATGTGCACAAAGAAAGGCCCATAATTTGAAGACAGAGAGGGGACGGATCGGGGCAACATCAAGAACTATTTTTTCACACAGAGGGTGGTGGGTGCAAGGACAAACTAAAACTAATGATCAATGTTCTGACGGGACAGCAGCAGTTGAACCAGCCCTATAATTTTTAGCTGGTTCCCCTCAATACACTCCAACTGCTGCTCAACGTTATCAAGACGGTGGTTAACAGCCTCCAACTCACGCCACATCAGGCCCAAATCGGCCTGGGGCAGGTAGTTGGACAGGGTTGCCACCATCACCTGCTGCAGCTTGTGGTGGTAGAGCAGCTGGTTGATCCATGGCCCTCCCCCACTTCTTACCACTATGCACAGGTGGATGTCATGCTGCCCCCTCTTCCCCAGCAGAGCCAGCCGGTGCATTACTGCCCTGTTCGGCAACCTTGGCCTGCACTGTACATGGTGGTGGTTGTCCAGGTGGGTGCACTGACCACCTGTGCCAAGGTGAGTTCCTTTGGGGCCATGGCGTACTTCCATGCCACACAGATTACATTTCACTACATTGCTGTCCCCAGGCAGTGTAGTAAAGAACTCCTACACTAATGAGATACGGGTAGGACCAGGAACAGGTGGGGAGGGTCCCAGGTGTTGTTGGAGCCAGGGGCTGCTGCTGCACAATTGGGGCCTGGGGTGACCTAAACTGTGTAAGCCATGTGATGTGTGTGGGCTGCCTGTAAATTTTCACTCCGCCTTTAAAGTGAAGTAAGGCGGAATGAGCAATGCGAAGTCATTATCACCATTATTACAAGGCGAAGTGGGCTACTTCCCATCTAACTCATGGGTGGAATTTAACTTTGCTGCATCTCTATTCGTGGTGTATATGCTACCACTAAGGGACATTATAAGATGGTACAGACTGAGTTTTCATTGCTATGCTGATGATACTCAGCTGTACTTGTCTTTTGCACCTGAACAACAGGATGCAGTCTCAGTTTTCACTTGGTGCCTTGCGGAGATCCAAGACTGGATGAGTGCCAACTGGCTGAGGTTAAATCCGGATAAAACGGAGGTACTGGTGGTGGAACCTGGTTGACTAAGGGTTAGCATGCAGGCTGGTTGAGTCATTGGGCTTAGGCTTGGAGACTCCCAGCTTCTCACCTCTTCTAAGATGAAAAATCTTGGCGTTACACTGGATAGCAGCCTAATGTTTAAATTTCAGGTGTCAGCCGTGGTGGTTTTTACCATCTTAGAAACATCACCAGGATTAAACACCTGATTCCCTCAGGTGATCTGCCGTCAATAGTCCATACCTTTGTGACCTCACGGCTTGATTACTGCAAGGCTCTTGTGACATCATGGCTTGATTACTGCAAGGCCCTTTATCTAGGGCTATCCAGGGCTGATCTTTGCCGCCTACAGCTAGTGCAGAATGCAGCAGCCAAGCTGCTGACTTGCCTTTTGAGGTCATGTCATATTATGCCTGTGCTGTGCTTTCTGCACTGGCTCCCTGCCAGGTGGTGGATTGCCTTCAAGGTCAGGTTGCTGTCCTATAAAGCCCTACATGGTCTGAGACCCGGTTACCCGCAAGACCTCCTACAGCCCTACCACCCATCTCATCTCCTCTGGTCAGCTGAGGAGGGCCTCCTAGTGATTCCCAGGGTCCATTTGATGTCATCTGGCACCCAAGCTTTTTTTGGTTGCGGCGCCTTCCCTGTGGAATTCACTGCCTTGGTTGCTCAGAGAGGCCCCCTCGGTTAGTGCCTTCAAGAGGGAACTGAAGACCTTTTTATTTAATAACGCTTTTCCCTCCTTTTAACTTACTTTAACCTACTGTGTGTGTTTACATTTTATGTATATTCTAATTCCTTGTTCATACTGTTCGGGTACCTGTAAAGCGCTTAGAGTCGCAATGAGATTGAGCGTTCTAACAAATTAATAAACCAAACTAAACAATAAATGGAACTGATATTGGCAAATTAATACAATGAAACAGCTAGAAAAGGCAGACACTTACTATACCATATTTCATTTAAAATGACCTCACCTTAAAACAAGCTAAGGGTAACACTGACAGGGGTTTAGCAGACTCAAATTTTTCTGTTCCATGATGATTTACTTACTTTCTCCTCTACCCTTACTGTTTTTTGTACACTTGTCTTTAACCTTAACTGCACCCCACACTTTTGTTTAGGGGAAGTTTCCCCTCTGGGAGGCCCAGAATGTTTGTCTGCCTGGCTATACCTCCATCTTGGGAGATACCTGGTCACCTAAGATTTATACTCTTGAGTCCATGGGAGTGGTCCATATCCTCCCCCGAAATCTATTTTTTCTCAGGGAGGGACCCCTATTTTCAGGACCCCCAGTTACAAAGCATTTTTCTTATTTTGGGGAAGGACCTGGGACAGCCCACCTGGATGCTGCAGGTCCGGGCCCCACTCCTGGTTTAGTCAGTGAGATTTTCCAATTTAATTCAAGTTCTGTAGTTTGGGCTACCCAGTGGGTGCCCATGTTAATCCAGTTTCTTTTTTTTTTTTTTGTATCATATTTTTATTAAATTTTTAAAAATATAAAGACAGAGGAAACAGATACTTGTACATCACAGCATTTGTCAATCTGTGACAGCAAAGGTACACAATTAATAGGATTGCAGACATCTTAATTATTATATATATACTAAGATTAACCTATAATGCAATAAGGTTCAAGTTATGTTGCTCATCTTTTCCTGCTAAAATACAGTCCCCTTAACAGCCTATCATAGTACCAATCCATTTGTACGAGGTTGGAAATGAGATAAAGAACATCAGATATAATACAGTAACATGAAGACTAAAAATAGAAATAGGAGCAAAAACAATTCATTCTGCTGTAGTGAAGTCTTGTATTGATCTCATCTATTTCAGTGCATGTTTGCCTTAACTATAATTACAGAATTGTGATAATCCTGGAACTGTGCTGATGAGGCCTAGTTAATTGGCTTATCCCATATTCAAACACTGCTCAAATGAAAGGAGGCCTAAATATGGTGAAATATGTTCTCTGCCCTATACCCCTTCTAATAGGATTTGTGCTTCTATGGGTGACAGAAATTAATAACTTTATCCCATTCTGAGATAAAGTGTTCTTCTTTACCTTTGAGAGCATAGGTTAATCTGTCCATGGCCAGAGTTGCCAAAAGCAGACTTTTCCACATTGGAAGTGTGAGCGTCCCACTGGAGACCCATGTGTTCGGTATTATGTGACGGACCACTACCAGTAGCACCCTCACCCATCTAAGGTACGTTTCCCATTCCTCTCCTATGGCTACCTCAATCCACAGTAATAGGGAGAGAGGTGAGACCTCAACATATTTGGGATATGGTCACTGCTATGTCCCTCCAGTATGTTTGGAGAGTCAGGCATGCCCAAAAATAATGAACACAGGCACACCTAGCAGCTGTACATCTGCCACATGTATCAGAAACCCCTAGGTAGAACCTGTGGACCATGCTGGGAGGGTAGAATAGCCTATGCATAAATTTATATTGTGTCTCTTTAAACCTGTTGCAAAGCGTTAATCCCATGTGGGAGGTAAGTATCAGTTGCCAGTTTTCCTCTGTTACTGCTACACCCAGATCAACTTCCCATTGGTTTTTGGTTCTAGTGGAGGAGTCTGGCGTGAAGGCCCTATCCTGCTTGGCAGCCCTTCCTATAAGGCCCTTTTTCTGTACCCTAGCCTTAAAAACTTCTTGTTCCACTACAGTTAGTAGGGAGCTTTCAGCCGGAGTTCGACTGAGTCCATTTCAAAAGCTCCTCACTTGCAGAAAGTGGTAGAAGTGTAAAGCTGGCAACCCCAAATTGTCCCTAATAGTCTCAAATGAATATAGGCCATCTTTGTTGCAAAGATCTCCTAGGCATTTAGCACCTTTCTCCTCCCAACTAGCGAAGCCCGGGTCCTCCAGGCCTTGGAGAAATTCTGGGTTTCGGGTGATCAGAACTAATACCCCACACCAGGCACTTGGGTTAAATCCCAATACTAACACTGTGGTGCAGCATGAGGGGGGTGCTGCACTCCTGAGGTGCCTTCTTTTGGATGAGACATTAAACTGAGGTCCCATCTGCCTGTTTTGGTGGCAGTTCAGGAGGATGTTAAAGATCCCACGGCACTTCTTGAAAAGTGCAGGGGAATTTCCCTGGTGTCCTGGCCAAATTTCCCCCATTCACTAAAAATACAACCAACAACTTAATCTGGTTCAATGTCAGTTGGCATCCATCTGTATCCCCCTCCCCAGGACGAGGCTAAAAATAAGCAGAATTGTTTAGTCCTCCTTTCCCAGTCAACACAAACTAAATAAATAAATAACAAATAGAGTATGATCTTCACCAGCACCTCTTCTACACATAATTATGTCCCATGCTTCCAGAACCACTAACACTAGCGGATTTGGTTTAGGTAGGCCTGAGAATCCCCCCCAGAAAGATAAGAAGTTAGCCTGCTCTGACTGCCCTCCTCTTCCAGTTCTACCCATGAAACAGCCTCTCCCCCATTTACCCAGTTGTGAATGTACTGTACCTATGCTGGATAGCTAAGCCATATCCCTTTAAGTCCGGGGGCTCCAGCCCCTTCCCCCCCTTTCCTTGGGTGATTTGAGCCTTTACAGCTTCATCCTGGATTTTTTCCCTCGTCAAAGGAAATCCGCAAATCCCTTTTTGGGCTTTTTTATATCCTGAGCTATGGGCAAACTGGGATCATCTGCATGGCATAAAGAATTCTTGGTAGAATATTCATTTTCAAGAGATTAATCCACCCAAGCCAAGAGATTGGGAGGGCTCTCCATCGGTTTAAGTCTGCCAAAACCATCTTGAATAGTGGAGTATAATTTAGCCTATAAAGTATGGAGATATCCCATCCTACTTTAATCCCCAGATAGGTAAAAAATTAATTCACCCTCTTTAGGCCCCAGGAGTAATTACCAAAATTATCTCTACCTCCGCCTAAGAACATTATCTCAGATTTCTGTAAGTTTAGCTTATACCCTGAAAACTGTGCAAAGGCCTCAATCTCCTTTAACAAAGCTGGGATCGATTCTTCTGGTCTAGTAACAAAAATGAGGTCATCTGCGTAGAGAGTGACCCAATGCTGACCCCACCGGGCCCAGTATCCCCCTGGTCATCCTCGACTCTCGGATTCGGATAGCAAGCGGTTCTATAGCAATGGCGAAAAAGAGGGGGGAGAGGGGACACCCCTGCTTCGTGCCCCTGAACAGCCTAAAGTCCTCAGGTGGAGTGCCATTTATTAGCACCCTTGCTCTGGGTTCTCTGTACAGCATTTTGACCAGGGCGAATCCAGTTTCTTAATAGAGATTTACAGTTATCCACAGGCTATAGGAGCCTGACGGATTTTGGTTTTCCTTATTCTACATTACAAATTTTGAGACAGGTGTGAGGCATTGTTCATATCTTTATTGTACAGCACAGACTGGTAGAGTTTTCTAATGTTCCGGGGGAAGGGGAGGGTCGGCTGCTTCCAAAGACACCCTGCTGTATTTGGTCCTATGGGATGAATGTCTGGGGATGTGGGTGGCTCTGTAGGGGGCTGTAGAGAACCAAGGAATTTTAGGATTTGGAGCAGAATGGCAGTTGGGATAGATACAACCCGTGTAGTAAAATGGCATCCATGGCAGTCTCTCCCATAATAATGTTATCCCACAATATCAATGGATTAAATAACCCCATGAAACACTCTAGGCTGTATCAGACATTATGACAGGAGCCCCCAGACGTTATTTACTTCCACCCACCTCTCTCCATCTGAACATTTAACACTTTGAAGTGGGAGGCTGATACAGGATATATGCCTCCTCCTATCCCAAGGGGAAGAGGCGAGGAACAGCTGTCCTGCTTCCCTTATCAGTACCTTTCACTTCACAACAGGAATACATCGATCCGCATAGCAGATATGTCATTTTAACCAGTAGATTATTTAACTCGGCGATTACACTGGCTGATTTGTATTTTCTGCCAAATTTGGAAACATCCGTTATTAAAAAGTTTTAGGTAAATTTCTGGACCTTCTCCAAGGTCTGCTTCTGTTGAGAGGTGATTTTAATATCACAATGTCCCCTAAGGTAAGCAATTTCATTCATGTGTAGGGGACAAAATCAAGTGGAAGAGAACTCCTCCCTAGAAATGACTGCTCCACTATTATGCGATTCTATGAAGGCAGCAATTAAAGGAAAAATCATTGCGTTCTCCTCAGAGAAAAAAATGCCAATGGGACTGTCAATATAAACAGCCAAGGCCTAAGGAGAGCTGTGCGTTTGAGTGGCCATCACCATGGGGGGGGGGGGAATCAGCAGTCTTTGTCACCGCATTGGTAGCCAGGAGCAGCAGCATCCATTGCCACAGAAAGGAGAGGGTATGGCAGACTTCAACGCTGCATCAGCATGGGCAGCAGCGGCCATCACCGCAGTGAGGAGGGGGACCAATCAAGGGAGAGCCTCAAGTCAGAGCCAATCAAGGTGCCTTTAGAACAGGGCACAAATTTTCAAACTGCGTCTGGGGCTATAACATCAGGGATCAGCTGCAAACCACTTGCCTAAGGAGAGCTGTGCACTTGAGCGGCCATTGCCACGGGGGACCGGCAGTCTTCGTTGCACATTGGTGGCCAGGCGCAGCAGTGGCCATCTCCACAGAAAAGAGAGGGTACGGCGGACTTCAACACCACATCAGCAGCTATGGGCAGCAGCGGCCATTGCCGCAGTGAGAAGTGGGTCAATCAAGGGAGAGGCTCAAGTCAGAGCCAATCAGGTCACCTTTGGAATAGTGCGGGCATTTTCAAACTGCGGCTGGGGCTATAAAGTCAGGGCCCTGCCACAAACCACTTGCCTAAGAAGAGCTGTGCACTTGTTTTTAATTTTTCCTCCCACCCACCCGCTCCACACCACTTCCATATTAAATGGGCTTACTGGGCTCCTCCCAGTAAAGGCCAAACCAATCAGGAGGGGACAAGGGAGAGGACTGGCTGAAGAGGAGCTGGCAAGAGGTAGAGGAACTGGCCACAGTGTAAAGCCTCGGGGGGGGTGAACAAAAGAGGAGGGCACTTGGGACTCTGACTTTGAAATTTTGGTGCTAAGTGGACATTTTTGGTGTTAAGCGGCAACTCTAAGTAGAGCAGTATAGCGTAATTACAAGGGTCAGCATGAATGCATTAGGATGGGGTGAGGGAAGGGGGCATATGTCTGTGTGGGATGAGAGGGAAATGCCAAGAAAGGACCTGGACTCAGGCAGAACAAGGGGGTATAACTACTTCTGGATGGAGAGATGAGCCACGGCACATGGGGGGACAGAACAGTGGGATGCAACGGATGTGGGGCTGCTATGTTCATGAACTCACTGTGGAGGTTGGGATGCTGTCAGACTACAGAAATTAGAAGTTGAGTTGAGCATTCTAAGGAATGAAGTGGCATGGTGGTGAAAGGACATGAGTTCAAGGGAGGGAAGACAAACCTACAATGGTGGCAGGATGAGGGGGGGGAATCTGCTAGGGGCTGTGGGAGGGAAAACCAGGATGGGGGGAGGTCAAATGGCTAAGTGTCCTAGTCAGGAAGGGGGTGAGAAAATTGGCTGGCAGATGCTGGGAGTTATGGTAAGGGGACTCCATGGATCAGAGAATGGAAGGGCACCTCACCAGCTAAGGGAAGTGGAGTGGATATTGCAGGGGGCCTTACGATTTCTAATAGGTACTCACCATTTGTGGACATCATGGAGGCAAGGGTCCCAGAGGAAGCAAGGGCCATAGGAGGCAGCAGCTTGAAGGACTCCTTGGATGGCAGAGAGGAGGGAGAAGATGTAAGAGTACCAAGACTGGCAAAGGCAAGGGGGAGAATAGAGGAAGGGTGGTTGACAAGGATGTTAACCCAGCAAGGAAGACAGGAGGGGGGAGGAGTGTGGGACAAAAGATCAGGTGACCAGAGGAAGGGCTGAGGGGTAGGGAAGGGGAGCCGAGGAAGAAGGAAGGAAAAGAGGGAAGAGAGAGGGAGCTTGGAGGAACCAGGAGACACAAGGTAGCATTGGCCTTGGGAAACATACCATGACAGAGACAAATGAGACTATGTGTCCATTGAGGGTATCTGATGACAGATAGGTGATTGCAAAAAGGAATAAAGGGAAGAAAATGATAAATGAGGGGGCAGGCATGAGAGTGGGAAAAACACTAGCCAATAGGATAAGAGAGGGAGGAGCAGCCGAGGAAAATGGGGTCAGGGGACATGGAGAGGAGTTAGGAAGGGTGAATGAGGGGGTCGGGAAGTAAAAATGAGTCCAGTAACTCGGAGAAGAGGGTCTGTAATGCAGACCAATTGGGGGAGATGGGGATAGAGTCCTGATTATAGGGTACTCTATCATTAAAGGTATCAAGTGGGGGGGGAATAGTGCAGTCTGGGTGGAATGCTTGCCGGGTATGACAGCACTGAAGGTGATACACCATATTCCCTCATGGGGTCAGCAACAGGACTGAAAATCACACTTGCTTTTCCACCGGGGGACAAATGACTTGGCAGAGAACAGTCTGATGGAAGTACAGGCAAGATTTAAGGCACTTGCAAGGTTTTGCGGCAGTCTGTGCTTCCAGTCCATAGCCTTTTTAGAGGTGTTACCAGTGCCAAGAGCTAGCACAGAAAAGAAGCTAAGGATCAAAGAGTTTAATGAATGGTTAGCCAGATGGTGTAGACAGATGGGGTATGGGCTAGTAGGGGGCTGGGGGGGCCACATGGGAGGATAAGAGTCTCTTTGCCCCAGACAGACTGCACCTAAACAGGGAAGGTGCAGCTGTACTGAAGTGTAGATTTGGGGAGTACATAGAAAAAACATATAATTTAAACTAAACGGGGTACGATTAAAGCCACTCCAGACAGCAGAAGAAACTGGATGCTTTAAGTTTCCCCCCAGGATAAGGGTAACATTTGGGGTTCTGACACACCTCTGGGTGGGGGGGAAGGATTTTGGTGGAAGGGTCTGGTAGCGAATGCTAGGAGCTTAGCGAATAAAACGGTGGACTTAGAAGCCATCATACAGGATGAGGGACTGGACTTAGTTGCAATCACTGAGATGTGGTGGACGGAATATCACACATGGGAGATGCCAATCCTTGGGTAAAGACTGTTTAGAAAGGACAGAGGAGACAGGAATGGGGGTGGCTCTATACATCAGAGATGATATCAGGGCTATGGAGGGGCAAGAGGGGGTAGGGGTGACTGAACTTCTGTGGGTCACACTGAGCAAAGGGACAGGGGAATCCCTAAGGTTAGGGGTGGTATACAGACCACCTTCACAGAGAGAAGAAGAGGACAAGCAAATGGCATAAGCAATCAAAATGATGGCTTTCAAAGGAGAAACACTTCTGGTGAGGAACCTAAACCTCCCAGATGTGGATTGGTCCATCCCGGAGGCCACCTCAGTGAGGAGCAGGGGCTTTCTGGAGATATTACAAGGAGCATTCCTGCAGCAATTGGTCAAGGATCCAATAAGGGACAAAAACCTGCTGGATGTGGTCTTAACAAATGGGGAGAGTGTAGAAAAGGTGGAGATGGGAGAGGCACTGGACAACAGTGACCACAAGATGGTCAGGTTCAGGGTTAGAGCAGGGAGGGAGATAAGATGCATAACGACAACAGTTTTGAACTTCAAGAGCACAGACTTTGACAGGATGAGATGGCTAGTGAGGGAGGAAATGGTAGGTACGGAGGGGACAGACAATGTGGAGGAACTATGGGGCTTTATAAAGAACCGGGTGCAGAAAGCGATGGAGATATGCATAAGGCAGGTAAGAACGGACACAAGAAGGAGACCACTCTGGTTCACAAGGGAGGTGGCGAGGGTAGTAGGGAACAGGAGGAGGGCTTTCAGGAAATATAGGCGAACGCAGAAAGAAGAGAACAGAGGAGCCTATAGGGAGAAGAGGAGGCTAGTAGGGAAGGCAATAAGGAGGGCCAAGGTGGAGGCAGAGGAGAGAATAGCAAAATGTGCCAAAAGAGGAGACAAAACATGTTTTAGATATGTGGGGGACAGGAGACAGGGTTTTAAATAACTGATTAGCACTTTTTTCCTTGGGACAATACTAACTGTACAGAAAGCATTTATACAGGTTTTCTAGAAGTGTTATGTTTGTTCAACACAGTGAGGCAAGTGCTATGCATTTACTCAATGTTTTAGAACTTTTATGAGCAAAACGCTAAACAATTTTTAGTGTTAAGTAAAACCCTGGGAGGAAGGCTAAGCAGGAGATTGCAAGACTGAGGGAGGGGGTGGGACACAAATTAAAGAGGACAGTGAAAAAGCAGAAGAGCTAAACAAGTACTTTTACTCAGTTTTCACGGTGGAGGGGAAGGGCAGAGGGCCAGAGCTTGGGGGAGGTGAGACAGAGGCGAAACCCAAGTGCTTCTGGCGTCGAAAGGGTCAGGGAGGAATTAGGCAGGTTGCAGATGGAGAAGGCCATGGAGCAAGATGGGCTGCACCCAAGGGTGTTCCAGGAGTTAGGGAAAGAGCAGGCAGCCCCATTGATGAGGCTGTTCAGCCTGTCTCTGGATTCAAGAAGGGTGCCAGAGGACTGAAGCAGGGTGAACGTGGTGCCGTTGCATAAGGGGGGGCAGCAGGGAGATGAAAGAGAACTATCGCCCAGTCAGCCTCACCTCAGTGGTGGGGAAGGTCATGGAGGCACTCATTAAGGAGAAGGTGATAGACTACCTAGAGGATAATGGGCTCCTAGATGACAGACAGCATGGATTTACAAAGGGGAGGTCATGCCAGACAAATCTAATTGAATTCTTTGACTGGGTGATACAGGTAATCGACCGGGGAGGTGGTGGACGTGGCCTATCTGGATTTCAGCATGGCCTTCGATACCGTTCCCCACAGGAGGCTAGTGAGCAAGCTGGAAAGTGTAGGGGTGGGTTATAAAATAACAGGTGGGGAGAAAACTGGTTTGCAGATAGAAGCTAGAGAGTGGTAGTTAATGGGGTTTACTCAGGGACAGGGCAGGTGATGAGTAGGGTACTCCAGGGGTCAGTACTGGGTCCCCTACTTTTTAACATCTACATTAGTGACATAGCAGAAGGATTGAGAGGACGTGTGGGCCTTTTTGCTGATGATACAAAGATCTGCAATTGGGTGGACACTGCAGAAGGGTGGAGGACATAAGACAAGACTTGAGGACTTTAGAAGGATGGGCGGAGACTTGACAGCTAGAACTTAATGTCAAAAAGTGTGCTGTGATGCACCTGGGGCACAAGAACCCGAAAGCAGGATATATGCCGTGTGGGGGGGGGGGATATTACAGTTACAGAGCAGGAGAAGGATTTAGGAGTAATAGTATTTAGTAACCTTAAGGTGGGCAACCAATGCAGCAGGGCAGTGGGAAAAGCAAATGGGATGCTGGTGTGTCTTGGCAGGGGCATCACTAGCAGACAAAGTGAGGTACTGATGCCCCTCTACAAAGCCATGGTGAGGCCACACCTGGAGTACGGTGTCCAGTTCTGAAGACCACATCTGCAAAAGGACATAGACTAGTTGGACAGGTTTCAGAGGACGACTAAGATGGTGTAGGGTATGCAGGGTAAACTGTACAAGCAGAGATGCAGGGAATTGAGGCAGTACTCCTTGGAAACTAAAAGGGAAAGAGGGGACATGTTTGAAACATTCAAATATGTCAAGGGAATCAACAAGTTAAAGGCAGGGAGTATATTGCATAAGAAGGATGGTGCAGTAACTAGGGGCATAGTTTGAGACTACGGGGGGGAGATTCAGAGGCAACATGAGGGGACAGCTCTTCATGTAGAGGGTGGTGGAGGCATGGAACACACTTCCGAAGGCTGTGGTGGGGCTGGAACAGTGTCAGAGTTCAAGACTGCATGGGACAGACATAAGGGGCTGTGTGGGAATGGGAGGGGGGCCGCAGGAAAGGGACGGAATAAATAAAGGGGTGGAAAGGGCAGAGTAGATGGACCTGAGAGTCGTTTTCTGCTGTTAAGATTCTATGATTCTAATGCAAGAACTCCAAACACTGCAACAACTATACCTACCTAATGACAAAGAAATAGCCCACAGAATGCAAAAAGTCAAGGCAGACATTAAAACATTAATTGATTCCAAAATACAACAAACCTTACTCTACCTTAAACATAACTATTACAGGAGTGGAGCTAGGGGCACTAGAATACTAGCTCATCAACTACGGGCTCACAAAAGACCTCTTGTGTATTACAAATGAACGACCCCAACTCAGGCAGGATGATGAATGATGCCCCAGGAATTCTGAAGTCCTTTCAGACCGGTTATGAAAATCTATACACTGAAACTACCTTCCTGGATTCCAGTTGCACTTCTCCTTTTCTAAACCAACTCTCATTACCAACTTATATTCTGTATACAGTCAGCATCACTTATAATGGACAAATTCATGAAATACCGATATGTCCATTATAACCAGCATCTGATTTACCCTTCAAGTACTTAACAGTGTCAGTACTGATACAGCGCATCGGTAGTGATGCGGGGCAGGGCAGTAGTGCTAACTGTGGGGCTGAAGATATGCAAGACAGAAACTACAAGTTTCTGTAACAGAAAAACAAACTGCCACAAAAGCATAATTTTAAGCTGATCTCTTGCACCCACCTCACCATTTTCTTGTTCACTCTCAGAACTGCTGCTCCTGACCACATATTCAGCCAAACCATCGCTGAGTCCTCCCAATAAGACAGTACAAAAAACCTTTTAATCTTCTCCAGCAGCTACCTTTCAACATTAATGTTAGCCGCTTAATGCTTGCACCAGTCTGTCAAACTGAATACATGAGCGGCTCACAACACTTGCACCAGGCTGTCTTTAAAACTGAAATATGTGAGCCACTCGCAGTTCACAACAGACTGCAGTCCCTTACAACTTGCAGCATGCTCTCTGTCTGAAATTGTACTGGTGCAAGGTACAGTAGCAGTGCTTATGAGGAACAGGGATAATTACAGTAATTAACTCCTATGTAGCTGAGAATGGGTCAGTAATCACTGATTATGCAACTAGCTGCCAGCTGTAATGATAAGCGGGAAAACTTCGCACCTCATCAGCATTCTGGCAACCTCTATACACGCTATACATGGAGCTAAATATGTTATAAGCACCAGGATTATTATAGGATTCCTATGGAATAGGTTTTTGGGCAGCAGAGAAATGGCTGATATAAGTGGAGGTCTGGCATAAGTGGGTATGTTATAAGTGGTGCCAACTATATATCTGTCAGAGATTTAATTCCTTGTGATTTCCCACTTGAGTACAATACTCTATGCCTTGTATACCTGTATCTTGTATTATTGCCTTTTATGACATTGTATGCTGTCCTACACATGACCTCCTTGTAAATGAGCTTGCTCAATGGAACCTTTTCCTGATGAAATAATAAATAAATGCAAAACGAACACCAGCTCAACAGGACATACTGATAGTTCCACTCTCTGTAGAAGAACTGCAAATTGCACTGGTAAAGAACAAAACCGTGAAGTGCCCCGGACTGGATAGGTATCTGGTCAACTGGTACAAAGCTTTTTCAGAACCTCTATTATCCCAGCTCATTACAACATTTAGAGCAGTACAACAGAGACAGTCTCCACCATCCTGGGTTTATGCAATCACATCAGCAATTCTGAAACCAGGGAAAGACCCCACAGTACCTAATTCTTATCACCCAATCTCTATTCTGAATGTGGACTATAAATTATGTAGCACAATCTGGTCAAACCGACTAGAATGTCTTCTTCAAACCCCAGGAATTCCTCACTGTTACTAGACAGCTGTGTCATTCTCCTGGAATGAGCTGCCCTGGAACCTATCATTTTATGCTATTTAGAGAACTTAGATTGAAATTCAAAACTCTGCTGTGGTCACGGTCTTCCCTGCCCTATGACAACAAATTTTAATTTTTTTTAGTTGTTTAACCAGGTATAGCACACTAAGCTGAAAGCTTTTTTACAGGAGCGACCTGGGAGCACAAGGAGGTTAAGTAACTTGCTCAGGGTCACACAGTATGCAAGTGGAAGCTGTGGGATTTAAACCCAGGTCTGGCCTGCTGGATGTCACCAAATTTGCAGCTCAGAGCCTTAGACCACTGCGCTATACTGCCTCCTCAATTTATTTCTCTGCCTGAGGAAGCATCGCCCCAAAGTCACTCTTCACAGTGTCAACATCCTGGTTGATTTGTTTGTTTTGGCTTAGTTTCAGTTTAGTCAGTTTTCGATACTCTGTGTCAGGATTAGGGTATTTTTCATTGTTTGTACACTATTTCTTCTCTTCCCCTGCAATTCCAGGGAACCAAGAAATCACTATTGAAAAGCAGTTTCTGCCTTTGCAAAACCACATTTAAACCTCTAAATCTGTATTTTAATTTACTTAGCCTGAAGTAAAAATTACCTTATTTTGCTAGTGGTGCATTTTTTTCTTCACCACTTGTGATCCCCTTTCTCTACATCCTGGTTCCGATGTAAGAACCAAGACGATATTTTTATTTAAATTGAGACATTCTTTTCTATATGTATTTACTTTAACTTTGGGCTTTATTGAATTTGCTCTTTTTTTTTAAATTCACTTTGCAGTTCCCATTTTTCTGTGGGAACCAAACTGCTAACCTTTTGGAATCGCTTCCCCTTTCTCCCTTTGGGTTATCAGTTATTGGCATGTCTGACAAGCTCAAGAAAAGGACAGGACCCACTGGTTTTAAAAGTTGTGCCAACTGTTTTAATCTCCTGGCTAAAGCAGACTGCCACAAGTTGTGTTTTTCCTGCTGGGGTCCTGACCATAATTTTTCCAGCTGTGAGCTCTGCACCAGGGTTTGCCCCAAAACACTAAAACAGAGGGCTAAAAACTTGAAGATATTATGACTTCTGTCTCCTCTTCACAATCTGGCTCTGAGGAGAGTCCAGTTCCTCATATTAAGCAGAAGGACAAGGCTGATAAGGGTGACTCAGACGTCAGGGAGACCCCTAAGCCCACCAAGACTAAAAGGTCTGCTGAGCAGGTATCAGAACTGGTACCTGCCAAGAAAAAGCAGAAAGATAAGTATGTCACTACCCCTCCTGCTGAAGAAGCAAAACAGACACGAGTTGACAAGAACTGAATGACCTCTGCTGAAGACATGGCTAAGGCATGGCAGTTCTTCCAGGCTTTCCAAAATATGGGAGCCTTTATGTGCATGCCAGCATTCCCCCGGCTCCTCAACCTGTACCAAAGCCTGTGGTGGAGAAGGCTTAGTTGTTTTATGAAGAAGAGGAGGAAGAGGGTGAGCCCATAGAGCCTGGCAGTTCACCAGTTCAGGAGTTTGGTTCCCCTCCCCAATCCTCAGAGAAGTATACCTGACACTATTTTTTTGTGAGGCAGAGGGCAAGCACCTTCAATCTCTCTCCACAAGAGGCAGCAGAGGATGAGGATCAGGTGGAGTTTTTGGACATAGTGGGCTTAACACGTCCAAAGCGGTTGTTCCTATCTATTCACAATTCCCTTAAGAAGGCCACCTCAAAATCCTGGCAGCCCCCAGTTTGGAGGCTGGCATAGACAAAGGGGCTGAAAAGAAATAGCAGCTGGATAGGCAGGGTGCTGAGAACCTGTATACTCACCCTGACCATGAAAGAGTGGTGCAAACTGCTGCCTGTGACCAGGCCAAGGTCGCCCTTTTCTCTCAACCTCCAAAAAAGGATTCCAGAAAATTGGATAGGATGGGCAAAAAGGTGTACACCTCAGCCTCCCTTTTGCTGAGGCAGGCAGTTTATATGGTCTATGCAGCTCAGTATCAGAAGGCTCTTTGGAGCTCTGTAGTGCCTGTGAGCGAGAAGGCTGCTGGTGAACTAGACCAGGACCTAGCCAACACAGCAAAAGCTGCCATGGATGACACTAAATACCAATTTCACATGGCCGTAGATGCCAATGACACTGCCCATAAGGTCATGGCACATGTAGTGTCCTTGAGGAGGTTTGCAAGGCTCAGAGCTACAAACCTCTCACAGGACACCCAAACTAAGGGCATAGATTTTTCCTGTGAAGGGAACTCCTTGTTTGGTGACAAAACAGAAGCCTATAAAAGTAATGCATACTGAGAAGAAGAAGGCCTCTACTTCCCATAGATGTTATGAAAGGGGTGGCAGGGGCCAGGGTTATGTACCCTGGGCGTATGTGACTTATGATTATCCCCCTCAGAGGGGTTTCTTCAGGGGAAGAGGCAAGCAGGGTGCAAAGCAGTCCACAGCCACCCCAGCCCCCAAGGTGCAGACAAAGCAGAACCCCTGACAGGTATGTACAGATTGTCCAGCTATTTCCAGTGGGTGAAAGGTTAGCTCACTATTTCCAGGCATGGAAAAACATTACCACATACAAGTGGGTCCTTAAAATAGTAAGCCATGGTCTCTCTCTGCAGTTCAAAAAAGTCCCCAAACTGCAGGCATGCAGAGCCTTCCCACCTCATACCCTAGCAGAAAAACTCCTGCTGGAGTTGGAGGTGAAAAAGCTGCTGCAGGCCAACGCAGTGGAAAGAGTTCCCCTTGCCCAATGTGGCAAGGGGCTCTACTCCAGATACTTCCTCACCCACAAGAAAAATGGAGAGTGGCAACCATTTTAGACCTAATATTTCTGAACAAACACTTGAAGAAAGAAAAGTTCAAGATGGTGACACTGACTGCAGTCTGAGCTCTTAGAGTCTACCCCCCATCCAGAGTATCCTCCACCTTTTCAACTCAACCTTCAGGACACCTGTCCCTACTGAAAGAAAGGGTACAATTTTAGAAGTGAGAAAGAAATAAGTGCCCCAGCTGGGATACGAACGCAGGTCTACTCGGAATACCATTCCACTGCACAAACCAGATCTGCTAACAGGACAGCTGAGGACCCCCATGGGCACTCAGCTTTTCCTTGAATGCATACCCTGGATCTACACAAACTAGAATTACATCTTTATTATCAAGTAGACCGGTGTGCATATATGTTTGAAACAAAACTTTAGAAGTGAGAAAGAAATAAGTGCCCCAGCTGGGATTTATTTTGTTTTATTTATTAAATTTTGATGACCAGGTAGGCCCACTGGGCCCACGAAGGTCCCTTTTTTTCAGGGGCAACCCGGGATTTGAACCCAGGTCTGCTCAGAATACTGTTCTGCTGCACTAACCAGCTGTTCTAGCAGGACAACTGCAGGGGTGCAACAAGGGGGGGCTAAGAGGGCTATAGCCTCCAACCCCCCTCCGAAATGAAATGATATGCATTGCACTGCACTGTTTGATTATTGGCTCGCTGCTCATACTCACCGCAATTTTACTATAAGGAATCCTTATAGCAAATCTACGGCAAGCATGAGCAGTGAGCCAATCAGGAAAAGAGCAGTCTGTGAACTGGGCTGGTGAGGGACTGCACCACACATGTGCGAGTTCCGTTTTTTTTTTTCTGGTGAGCTCAGCTGTTTGTGTGGCACATGCTTACACCTAGCATGCAGCATGAGTGGTAACAAGACATACCTACTGTTGGCTGATCGGGAGATGTGGTGGTGATGTGCTGCTGTACAGTGATCACAGGACATGACAAACTCAGTGACCTGCAGGTCAGCTGACAGACCTAGTGCACAAGGTGTGAGACCCGACCCTCGACCAAGTCCTAACATGACTGACAACTGAGACACACCAATACTAGGAGTGAGGTTGCTTAGCAGCCACCTATGGTGTGTGTCCTCCTTCCTCTGTCCCCTCCTGTCTCAAGGCTCGCAGCGCCAGCACAAAAGATACTGTACTTTTCTGACTGGAGACAGGATGGCATGCACTGTGCTCGTAGCTCACCACAGAGATTGTAGATAGTATTTTTTAATTTAGTCTTTTCTTTCATTGTTAAAAAGCTCTTTTAAGAGCTAGTTATTTTCATGTCTTGGCACTTGACTTCAACATGAACAAAAAATAGAGAGAGAGAGAGGGAGGGAGACTGAGCTGGGCTAGCACTGGATGGGAGGGAGGGGAGCAGCGAGCAACCTGCAAATTATTACTCGGCAACACTGTGAAATGTTTTAATGCCCGGCCTTACAAATTAGCCTTTCAAGCCTGAAATTCTGAATGAATAAAAGCTAATCTCTCATATCCACTCCAATGCATGTGTTTACGTTTTACTCAGTACTCAGGAGGAATTTCATATAAGTTGTTCTGATAGCACACCAACCCAAACAAGCATTTGTCAATGCCAGACATTTGATGTGTGTTAAACAATTTTTTTTACAATTTTTTAAGATACTTGTTTTAGGATTCGCCTTATAGACATGACATGTACCATTTATAGTATATTGGCAAAAATGTAATTTCACACCAGAGGTGCAAAAACACATCTTGTCCAGGATTTAAAAAAATGACACATCATGTTTATGAGGTGGTATGAAAAAAATCGTATGTTGAAAGTTTGGAGTCAAAATATTGAAAATTAGTGGAGTTATGCGTGAACACTGAAATAGTATAACATTCAGTCATAACCTGGGCATTGTACCATGTTTGTACACCAAATTTTCAGATAGACTTCTTATTACCCCACCTACTGAACCCAGTAGGTGAAAATGTTCAGATCCCTGCCAAAATGTTATTCTGTGCCACCAAAACGTCATTCCATGCCACAGGTATGGAAACATATTTTGGCCAGAATTTGAAAAATGACAGCTGTCACATTCATAGGGTGCTGTGAAGAAATGGCTATGTTGAAAATTTGGGGTCAAAACGTTGAAAATTACCACAGTTACGAGCCTGCATTCACAAATTTCAATGTAGGCTCATAACTTTGTTTTTTTTTTTAATATTTTGATGCCAAATTTTCAACATAGAAGAAATGTCTTCATATTTACCATAATTTCCTATTCTGTTAGCTCCAACATTGTCAATGGGCAATCATAACAACTGGGCATAGTGCAAGTCAGCTTTATTTACAGTGTTAAGGAATGTTGCAAACAAGTAACTGGTGATAATATAGGCAAATGTGTAACTACTATGGCACTGTGAGGTCAGTAGTGACTGGGGAGTTGCTGCTGCTTAGAATCCTCTTGTGCCCAACATTCTAAAGCGTGGGCTATACTATTTCCCCTGGTGAGGGTGCATAATACCCAGTTGTTATAATTACCCACTGACAATGTGGAGTGCTACAGAAAGCCTTCTTATGACCCCAGCTCATGAACAAGGGTGGAGAAAATGTTCAACTCCTGCCTAAAAGATGTTTTCATGCAGCGACTGCAAAATCACTTTTTGGGACAGATTTGCCTAATTTCACTAATGTTGTTCATGAGGTGGCGTCTCAAAAAAAGGCATGTTGAAAATTTGGGGCAAAAATATCCAAAAATGGCCAAGTTATGCCACTAAGTTCAAAACCCCACTGAAATACATTGAATCGCACACCTAATTTCCTCAGTTTGCTGTCCGGCTTTGAAGAGTGAAGACCTGTATGTGGTCCAGAGAGGGTTACAGCATTAGACCCCTGGTGGTAAAGTAAGGGCTTGGGGGGGTGGATGCTGAGTGGGAGGGTCGGGTAGTACACTTTACAGTAGGTGTCCATCGACAGTTCAGTCGGCGGCCAGCCACGGAGGTGTGAGTTGGGCTGTGCTGGTTGCCGGCTCTAATTCAGGATGAGATGAGTGGAGTGGTGGGCACTATGGGGGGCCACAATACCACCGGGGCAGGGGAAATGTTAATATGTATAAGTACAGGCAACATCGGGGATCAGGGAGGGGAGACCGCTTGTCCACCAGGGATGGGGGCATTAATAATACATTTTTGTACCGGCAACATCAGGGAGAAGGAGGGGGGACCGCTAGTCCAGCAGGGATGGGGGCATTAATAATACATTTTTGTACCGGCAACATCAGGGAGAAGGAGGGGGGACCGCTAGTCCACCAGGGATGGGGGCATTAATAACACATTTTCTACCAGCAACATTGGGTATTGGGGTCCACTAGATTGCCAGGGCCTAGAGTGGCACACTGCTGCCCTGCGGCTACCCTCCCAGTGTACCGTCTGTTTGGCGATGGGCCACAGTTGCTGCAAACCACGGGACAGTTTTTGTGTTGGCATGTTTGTCTCCCTCTCTATATACAGTATTGCCATGAGGTAACTGTTCTGATGGCTCTCTTTTTTGCTCCTCGCTGTGTCTGTGTGTTGGGTCCGGCATTGCAGTTGTCATGTGGGTCTCGCTGTGTCATGGGTGCAGGAAGTGTAACACAGCGTATTGCGCACAATAAATGTCATAAATCCTGTCAGTACTGTATTTCTGACATTTGTATGTGCATAGTAGCAGTGAGATATTCAATCTTTGTTGGGGACTGTTTTGCAAGGTGGCAGGATACAGTCCCATTTTTGCTATTTAAATAGGGGAAAATACAGTTTCTGTGTTTTTCCCCATGTTTAAACATAACCCATGTTATAAGTGCAATAACCCACTCCAGGGTGTGAGTTTAGTAAGCTATAACCCATGACAGACCGTGGGTATACCAGGCACTAATGCATGCCCCAGCTGCGTTGTGATGCACGAGGGTACAACCCGAGTGACCGCCAACCAAGTGAGAAGTTTATTAATGCCTGGTATACTCACAGTCTGAAGTGTGTTACTGCACTTATAAATTGACACCTTTTTCGACTGGAAAAAATACTCGTAAGTCTATTAAATCTTTCACAATTGTACTTATTTTTATGGTGTCAGTCCCCAATAAAAAGTAGTCCTGTTTAAAAAACTGTTTTTTAACATTCATAACACATTGTAATAAAACAACATTTTGTTCTAAGTGTTATTCAGTCTTTACTAGGATTACTAGGATTTTTCAAGACATATGGGAGCCAGTTGGCCCATATTATATGTCTCCCACATATGTATGTAACCCCCTTGTTACCCGGGGTTACTATAATCCCAGTTAGACCTAGTGGTAGGCAGGGAAGGCAGCTTGTGAAACTCCAGTTAAATGGGTTTCACACTGTCTCACTCTGTTCTCAGTCTCAGCTGAGACGGAGGGATGACATCGCCAATAGAACTATCGCAGCTGCATGAGCCACATTGGAATCTGCAGCAAGGGAGTTGGTTAGCACGTTGGGAGGTTTTGAAGTCAGTCTTCAGTGAGTGAGTGAGTGTGAAGTTGGGAGCTTGCTGAGAAGGCAGCTCAGTGAAGGCTCTAGGAGCTTCAGCCCTGACAGAGGTTTACTTTTAAGTAGAAGGGTGTATGTCTCCACCTTAAAGAGAAACACAAAAGATAACTGAAGGGTCTAGTACGATTGCCCGTCATGGTGTATCCCGACTGTATTTATCCCGAATTTTATTTGCCATATTTACATTTCCCGACGCGATCTTTCCCCGTATATAATTTGACCGCAAAGTGGCTATTAAGGCATTTCCCCACCTCCAGATCACCAATAAGGATCGTTGCTGCAGAATTTCGTTTAATGCTGCTTGCTTTGCAAACCGCTACATTTGATGTCGTTGATGCAGCGCTTTACTTTCGTTTATTTAAATAATATACAGCATATTTATTTTTCGTTGCTTATTGCAAATGCACCGTGCATAGTGCTTACTGTAGTTTCTGCATAGTGCATATTTAGTTTACGTGTAAAGTCTAACAAAGTTGTAGGTTCATGATGTTACTGTGAGATGTAAGCCAAGGCACACATTTCCAGGATCGATCCGTGTTTTACCTGTAGCCTGTACAATCAATTACAGCACAGCATTTCGCAACTAGTAATTATAATTAATTAAATAAATGTAAGCAAGTGTGTCACTTTCTCCTTGTTACAAAAGTGTTCACTGCATCATGGCTGAAGCAGATCCCACCGCTTGTAAAGTTGTTGCATCTAAAAGAGGGCATGACAAGCTCTGCATTGAGGGGTATCTGTATGTAAAAGAGCGCAGTCGTGGAGACCTATGGTATTGGTGCTGTCAGCAAAGAAAGTCACTATGTTGTCACGGGGCTTCTACAGTTCTTGTTGGGGGACAGCACCACCTTCGTAGCACAGCTCCACACTGTCACTCGCCAGATGCAAATGATTTTTTTTTGTTGCTAATGCTGTGGCATCTCTAAAATCGCGAGCTGTTTCCACGCATGACACACCCGCACAGCTCATTCAAACAGAGCTTGCAAAGGTGTCTGCTGAAGTTAGGCACAATATGCCCTGCTGTCAGGCACTACAACAAATGGTGAAACGAGCTAGGCATGAAAATATGCCTCCTGAGCCAAGAACATTGGCTGACATAGTAATTCCAACAGAGCTTAGCGTCATAAGTGGTGAACTGTTTTTACTCCGTAACTCAGATTTGGGTAATGATAAAATTCTACTGTTTAGCACTAAACAGAACATCGAAATGCTGAGCAAAGCAGATTATTGGTTAATGGATGGCACATTTAAAACTGTGCCTACACTGTTTCGGCAATTGTATTCTGTGCATGCCCCGGTGGGAAATCAAGATACATGTCGCATTCTACCACTTGTCTTTTGCCTAATGTCAAGCAAAACACAGGAATGCTATCTTCAGTTTTTTCAAGATTTAATAGATGTTGCTGATGAGTTTGATTATACCCTTCTGCCAAAATACATAATGACTGATTTTGAGCAGGCTGCTATCAATGTGACAAAAGTTGAATTTCCCACATCAGAGAACAAGGGGTGCTTATTTCATCTCGGCCAAATTTTATGGAGAAAGATACAGGGCTGTGGCTTGGCTTCTAAGTATGGTGCTGAACCTGAGTTCAGCTTGTTTATGAGGCAATTGGTGGCACTGGCATTTCTACCACCGGATGAGATACCCACAGTATACGAAGAAATCAAAGCTGAAATGCCCACTATCACTAATCCTATGTTACAGCGGTTTGAAGAGAACTACATTTATGGGCGCATAAGAAGACGGATGAGAAATAACAGTACAATAAGAGCCCCACCACTTTACCCACCACAGTTTTGGTCTGTCTATGAACAAACAGTCCATGCTATGCCACGAACACAAAATAATGTGGAAGCTTGGCATCGTAGACTAGGCACTCTTGTTGGGACCACACATGTCGGACTCCTTCATTTCATTGAAGAATTGAGAAACGAGCAGCTGATAACCCAGTCCAACACTGAAAAAATTAACCGTGGCATGCCTAAATCCCCCCTGAAAAAAAAATACTTGAAAAGGGAGGAAAAGATTATTAATATTATTGCAGACCGACAGCAACGTGTCGGAAAGGACTTTGTTAGAGGCATAGCTCATAACATGGTTTTGTGAAGCTGAGAAATCTTCATATTTTTAAATCAGTTTTTAATGTTTTTGAATGTTACGCTAATAAAGTTTGCAACTATTTAATTTCGGATATATCAAGTAGAGATGAAGAGGGAATACAGACTAACCTAGGTAAGTGTTCTTTATATCATTAATTTATTTGTTCCAAGTGCTCCAAGTGAAATGCTGCTTGCAGAGTTATAGTTATTTTTTTAAGTGTTCCGAGTGTAATGCTGCTTGCAAAGGAGTGCTGATTGCAGAGTTAGATTTATTTAAGGGTTCCGAGTGTAATGCTGCTCGCAAAGATTTACTCCAAGTGAAATGCTGCTTGCAGAGTTATATTTATTTTTTTTAAGTGTTCCGAGTGTAATCCTGCTTGCAAAGGAGTGCTGATTGCAGAGTTAGATTTTATTTATCTTGCAAAGGAGCGCTTATTTAATCTTGCTTGCAGAGTAGGAGTTAGATTAATTTATTTAAGTGTTCTGAGTGTAAAGGTAATGTAGCTTGTAACATATGAACTAACCTACAGCTGCACTGAACCAAATGATGAACATTGCAGAGTTAGATTTATTTAAGTGCTCCAAGTGAAATGCTGCTTGCAGAGTTATATTTATTTTTTAAGTGTTCCGAGTGTAATCCTGCTTGCAAAGGAGCGCTGATTGCAGAGTTAGATTTTTATTTATCTTGCAAAGGAGTGCTTATTTAATCCTGCTTGCAGAGTAGGAGTTAGATTAATTTATTTAAGTGTTCCGAGTGTAAAGGTAATGTAGCTTGTAACTTATGAACTAACCTACAGCTGCACTGAACCAAATGATGAACATTGCAGAGTTAGACTTATTTAAGTGTTCCGATTGTAATGCTGCTTGCAAAAAGAAGATGCAGATTTAATTAACATTTATGTAAGTGTTCCGATTGTAATGCTGCTTGCAAAAAGAAGATGCAGATTTAATTAACATTTATGTAAGTGTTCCGATTGTAATGCTGCTTGCAAAGGATCTTGCTAAAGAGTTAGATTTATTTAAGTCGGGAAACCACTAGACAGTCTTAAATTATGTCGGGAATACTTAAAATGGGAAATAAATGTCGGTTAATAGAGTGACGGGAAACCTCATGCCGGGCAATCGTACGGATCCCTAACTGAAGTGGTGGAGACCGCTGGTTTTGTGTCTCAGTGCCCCCTCCCTTTGGGGGGGGGCAGAAAAGGTTTCCCTGCAGATTCCTGGGCCAACCCCCTAGTTCTGCTTGTGAAGGAAAAGCTGCCTATGTGTTCCAGTGTTTATTTGGGAGAACAAGAAGATTTGTGAGTCGCCTGTGGGGCACCTGCAATGTGAGGGTGAGTATCTGCTCTTGCTTAAAGGGCCTATGTTTTTCACCCTGGGACTTGTGTGACAATGTGGGGATTGAACTGCTAAAATAGTGGAAGCCTAGAGTAAT
Organism: Neoceratodus forsteri; assembly: GCA_016271365.2. Classification (NCBI taxonomy): domain Eukaryota; kingdom Metazoa; phylum Chordata; order Ceratodontiformes; family Ceratodontidae; genus Neoceratodus; species Neoceratodus forsteri. Next base: position 581,300,800 of record CM057454.1, read on the forward strand.
GGGCTAAGCAAATTAGAAGTAGGTTGAAGTCCAGAGCTTGTTGGGATGCAAATGATATGTAGAGGAGATGTGACAGACGTCTACCTATAATCTACATTTGAAAGTTCAGTAAAGGAATTGTTCAGTTTCCAGAGAAATGGCTGGGTATGGGCTGTGGGAGCTGGAGGTGGGTGGCCCCCCATCTTTAGTGACCAGGTCCACCTCTACGGATTTCTTCTGTGGATTTCTACTTTACCTCAGACATTTGGCCAGTGATGAGGGAAGTATCCAGACGTGGGATTGTAAGGAAAATTCTCTCTAGGAGTCGAAGACTCTAGTGTGGTTTGGGGAGTCACAACAGGATAATTGGTTCATTCCTCAAATGGACCGCGAATTGATAATTGGTTCATTCCTCAAATGGACTCTGGATAAAGTGGCCGGCGGGGAACGGGGCCAGTGGGGAAACCTAGTAGTGTACAAGTCAGGCTGTGTACCCAAAGTTGCATGCAAGTCCGGCTGTGTGCCTGGTGGGTTTAGAGCCTGAGGGCTGGAAACAGTGATAAAGTGTTCTGTAGTCTCTAATCTGCATTACCAGGAATGTAGCCCCATGGGGGTTTGTCTATGCTTTGTTTGTTCAGCTTGGACGTGAATAAAAGCCACACTGAAGAATCCCATTCCTGGTTCTGGACATTACAGTTATTGCTTCCTGTGTTCGGATTTACTTGGGTGCTCCTGTGCAGAGTAGCCAAACCTAGGTCCCCTGTGCCGAGTAACCTCATCCTCCCCGAACCCAGTCCCCACCAGGTACTGCTGTCAGCTTCAACAGCATGTCACCTGTCGTTTTGGCAAAAAGGCAGGGGTGAGGGGTTACAAAAATGGAGGCACCGCTTTGGATTTTGTTCTGGGAGGAAGGTGCTCGGGCAGGGCAGCTAGCGTTTTGGCTATCTGGCAGTGGGTAGCCCAAAAAGCTGAAGCAATTTCCCTAGTGTGTTGCTGTGTGCTGTGGATTTTGTGCTGCTGTTTAAAATTGCCAACTGTTTACCAAGGAGCAGTAAAGCCAAAGAGTGTGCCCTTGTCCTGCTTTTAAAATGAACTGTGGTAAAGAAAAGTGTAGAAGACTACGGGTAGCAACAGAAAAATTGTGCTCTGGATGTCTGAAATGCTTTTAAAATAAACTGTGGTAAAGAAAAGTGTGGAAGACTAGGGGTAGCAACAGGAAAATTGTGCTCTGGACGTTGGAAATGCTTTCTGGAAGAAATGAGAGACTTGCAGGTGTAATGGCTATGTTAAATGACTGAAATGGGCTCCCGCCGTGGAGTCAGTTAGAAAAGAAAAAAAGTTGCATTCTGCAGTTTAAATTTGCCTGCTTGACGATCACCGTGAGGAGAAGAGCCCTCCCGAGGAGGAAGAAGAGGCTTATTTGCATGGCATCGTGTGATTGGTCAGGCTGCAATCAGTCCTGCCCCTCAGCCAGCTCTACAGTGACTGCCCCAGCATTCATGAGGGAGTGTGAGTGGAGTGCATGTACTGGCTAGTGGGGGAGCGTCGCGGAGTGTTAAAATTGCTGTAAACTTTGCAAAAATAGTCTATCTAGTTTAAAATCAGGCTCAACCCGCTAATCGATCGTCGGAATTGCAAGTTTGGTGGTCAAGAAGACGATCGGTAGGACTGCCTGCCCGTTTCTGTTCTGAGGCCTCCAAGAACTGGCTGCAGGCCGTTTTTCCCCATCGCAGCAAACTGCTACTGATAACAGTAAGTAACAACTTAAAAACTGCTCAAACAGTGATTTTCTGCCCTATGCCATATAAATGTGTATGCAGCAGTGTAGTCGCTTTGCAAGTAACGACTGTGTCAAGTCCTGCCAGCAAGTGAAACTCTGATAAGCCATTGACTGTGTGCATAGTAATGAATTCAGCCTCAGTTTAAAGTTTGAAGCCAGAGAGAGACTGTGGGTTGTAGCCAAAGTGCAGCACTAATTATACAGGCAATCCTGTGCTAAAAACCTGAAGCTTTAAGGGACTGGTAATCAAAGAAATGTTTCCAGCATGCAAAAAGTCCGTGGAAAATCCTGTAAATGTGTTTAAAGCAAGAACAGAGCAAGTTGTGCAGTTTGAGCAAAAGTTATCAGTGGTTTGTGTAAATCGGGTGTGCAGTGGCTTGACCCAGATTCTGAATGTTGATGCACAGGAGTGCTGCTGCTGCCATTACGGGGTGGGGTAGTAAAGTAAACACAGCAGCAGAGGAGCCATTTTACAACTAAAGAGTGTGTTCAGTAAAGTGGGACTTTCAGTTACAGTGAACTTTTGTTTGTTTTTCTGCAGTTATGGCCTCAGGACCAGCTCGTTACCCGGATCATGCCCGGGTTGCAGTAACAGCAGCAGTAAATAGACTGAGGGACATTGAAAAGTGGTGCTATGGAGGACAGCTGCCTCCTCATGTGGCGATTCCTGGTTTTCTAGTGCATGTATGTCAAATATGCTTGACAGCTGGAAGGGACGTCTTCATGATTCCTCACTGTGCTGGATGCCTAGAAAAATATGGCTTGTATAAAGCGCCTCAAATTCGGTTGGCTCTCACATGGACAAAGGTTCAGGAATCGGCAGTTGGCTGCACACAGCACCAGGCGGAGCCTGTGGAGGAAGGCCCCTCACGGGAGTGTGGCACAAAGCTAGAGGTGCAGAGTTAGAGACAGAACCCGGAGTTGAAGTTTCGGATGCTGGATCCCAGAAGGAAAGTTCGGATAAAGCATCAATAGACCCTCAGAGGGCCTAGCCCAAGTCTCTTAGGGCGAAGATGAGATGCGGAGGCCTTTGAGTGGGAGGTGTCAACCTCGAGCCTAGTGATGAGTGGATAGTCTCAGGAGTGAGAACGACTGCTCACTCCTGGGCTCAGATCCTCAGTGAAGAGGAAGATGAGGGGGGAACTTATGTGGTCTTGTGAAAAAGGAACGGGTACACAGCCTCAAGATCTTGCCTCGGAGGAATGTATGGAAGAGAGTGGTGATGCCACTGCCCTGGCTTCGCAAGAGGAAGAAGTCAGGGATCCGTTTCTAATTTCTTTAAGGATGCGTAGCTGGCAAAACCAGGACTGGCCACCCCCAAGCCAGGCCAGCAGTCTCAGATTGACCAAAGCAAGTAAAGAGGAGAGAATGGTTCGTAGGAAGGCAAATGAGATCTATGGTATGACCTTTCCTACCTTTCCTTGGAAAGTCTGGGAGGAGATTGAGAACAGCAGGAAATCCTGGATCTGGGATGAAGCAATAAAAAGTTTGCATTCTGGGGCCTTCAAGCATGTAAAGAACAGACTGTTTCACGAAAAGTATACCCAGTGGAAGAGAGGCAGGACACTGTTTATAGACAGAGTGCGAATAGTGGACGGAGAAGGAAGTGAAATCTCCCACTGTGTGAATTATGTGCGCCCAGACGGGGTAATAATTCAAGCTGCTGACCCCCAGTACTATTGGCCTCAATGCAAGGACCTCCCAGCAAATGTGTCCGTGTCTACTAAATGGAAAGCTGAGCAGTGGTAGTCAATACTGTCACACCAGACTGTGAAGTACCTTTATTGATCCGCCAATATGGACATCCAGGACTCAGGTGCCCCACATTCATCAGTTCTACAGTGTACTGGCCTTTCCAGAAACCATCGACTGGCCCACAAGATGACTTCAGATCCAGAGAGGACACCAGCCCAGCTGTATACTGTTCATCGACTGGTAATCGAATGACGTCGGACCAGCTGTTTTCTTTTTGTTCCTGTTATAAGGTTCAGTCTCCAGAGATGACATCAGCCCAGCTGTTCCCAGATGTGCCCTCCTGTGGTTCCCGGAAGATGTCCGCCCAACTGTATCGGAAGAAATGCTGCCAGGGAGAGTCTTCATCAGAGGTGCAGGTCGGTCCCAAAATTTCCATTCTACAAGTGGCTGGTAAGTCCGAACTTTTCTATCTTTATGACATTGCAGTACACACCCTACACTAGCAGACTTCAAAAATGAGTGAACTGTCCTCAAAGATTCTCCCCTTCGGGACTTTGGCCTGTTAGAACTTTGCTTCACCAGGCTCCGGCCCAGGAGAGACTCTTTATTGGACTAGCCTTCAGGCATTGTGGTCGCTAGTTGGGACTCTTAGGGCACTCCATCCCCCCAAATGTGTACTGTAAATAATGTTGTTGTTTTCTAATGTAAATACTGTTTTCTACCTTTTTCTAAAAAAAATCTTTTGGGGATTTTTCAGTGTTTTGACGCTAGGGGTCTAGGTAGACTGTGTATGCAGATTAGGAGTGTGTGTTGTCTTTCTTTTTCTTACAGGTGTTCCTGGGAAGACAGAAGAGAAGACAAGAAGAGGAGGAGGGACTCATTGGAGTTCCTCATTAGTACTTTAGTGTGTAGAAATTTAAAGTATTGTGGTGTTATTGTTGTTATTACTGTATTAACCCTTTCCTTCCACAGGTGTGGTTGTGGGGGTGGGGAGGAGATAGTAACATGGTATAAAATGTGGTATTTCAATGGTGTGTGGTTGCAGGTTGCCCAAGGTCGGGGAGGTCCCCGGGTTGTTTTTGTTTTGGGGGTATTAGCTTAAAGGCAGATAAATTTTCCCCAGAGGGTTGGGGGGATAGACAGGCTGTGGTCCTGAATGGCCATTGGGACCGCAGTGTTGATCTGTCAGGGCTATGCTCTGGATAGTTCTCCCAGAGCCACTAGGCGTCCATAGTAAGTGGATAGTGTAGAGGCTGATATGTCAGCTAAAGGCCTCTAGGCCCTTAGTGTTGCCTGCCTGTACTTGCACATGGTACGAGGGGGCCTGATCACCCCCCCCCTGCAGGTAGCACATAGGGTGGGATGGCCTAAGGCCGGGTAAATAATGACTGCAGACAGTCATTTTCCTGGTCAAGGGCGAGTGTAACCCCCTTGTTACCCGGGGTTACTAGAATCCCAGTAAGACCTAGTGGTAGGCAGGGAAGGCAGCTTGTGCAACTCCAGTTAAATGGGTATCACACTGTCTCACTCTGTTCTCAGTCTCAGCTGAGACTGAGGGATGACATCACCAATAGAACTATCGCAGCTGCATGAGCCACATTGGAATCTGCAGCAAGGGAGCTGGTTAGAACGTTGGGAGGTTTTGAAGTCAGTCTTCAGTCAGTCTTCAGTGAGTGAGTGTGAAGTTGGGAGCTTGCTGAGAAAGCAGCTCAGTGAAGGCTCTAGGAGCCTCAGCCCTGACAGAGTGCTACTTTTAAGTAGAAGGGTGTTGTCTCCACCTTAAAGAGAGACAGAAAAGATAACTGAAGTGGTGGAGACTGCTGGTTTCGGGTCTCAGTGCCACCTCCCTTCGGGGGGGGCAGAAAAGGTTTCCCTGCAGATTCCTGGGGCAACCCCCTAGTTTTGCTTGTGAAGGAAAAGCTGCCTATGTGTTCCAGTGTTTATTTGGAAGAACAAGAAGATTTGTGAGTCGCCTGTGGGGCACCTGCAACGTGAGGGTGTGTGTCTGCTCTTGCTAAAAGGGCCTATGTTTTTCACCCTGGGACTTGTGTGACAATGTGGGGATTGAACTGCTAAAATAGTGGAAGCCTAGAGTAATGGGCTAAGCAAATTAAAAGTAGGTTCAAGTCCAGAGCTTGTTGGGATGCAAATGATATGTAGAGGAGAGGTGACAGACGTCTACCCATAATCTGCATTTGAAAGTTCAGTAAAGGAATTGTTCAGTTTCCAGAGAAATGGCCGGGTATGGGCTGTGGGAGCTGGAGGTGGGTGGCCCCCCATATTTAGTGACCAGGTCCACCTCTACGGATTTCTTCTGTGGATTTCTACTTTACCTCAGGCACTTGGCCAGTGATGAGGGAAGTACCCAGACGTGGGATTGTAAAGAAAATTCTCTCTAGGAGTCGAAGACTCTAGTGTGGTTTGGGAAGCCACAACAGGATAATTGGTTCATTCCTCAAATGGACCATGAATTGGATAATTGGTTCATTCCTCAAATGGACCGCGGATAAAGTGGCCGGCGGGGGAGCCGGGCTAGTAGGGAAAACCCAAGTAGTGTACAAGTCGGGCTGTGTACCCAAAGCTGAGTGCAAGTCCAGGCTGTGTGCCTGGTGGGTTTAGAGCCTGAGGGCTGGAAATAGTGATAAAGTGTTCTGTAGTCTCTAATCTGCATTACCAGGGGGTCCGTCTATGCTTTGTTTATTCAGCTTGGATGTGAATAAAAGCCACACTGAAGAATCCCATTCTTGGTTCTGGACATTACAGTTATTGCTTCCTGTGTTCGGATTTACTTGGGTGCCCTTGTGCAGAGTAGCCAAACTTAGGTCCCCTGTGCCGAGTAACCTCATCCTCCCCGAACCCAGTCCCCAGCAGGTACTGCTGTCAGCTTCAACAGCATGCCACCTGTCGTTTTGCTAAAAAGGCAGGGTTGAGGGGTTACATGTAGGTAAATCATACCAACTTGAAATTGTTATAGTATGTTCTATTGAGACAATTTTTAAAGGAAACTAAACTAGTACACTCAGCCACTGACTGGGGCAGTCTATTCCAAACTGTTGGTACGGCAGGCCCTGATCAAAAGGCTTTTGACTCTGAACAGTACACTCTCACTCGATTATTACACTTCTCAACTGCTGTTTGAGACAGTTGCTTAGTTTGCAGGAACTTTTCAAGATGACACACAATGGCATTACTAGACTACCTCCCATACAACCCCCCCCATCCTCTTCACTTCTGACTCTCATTTCGCGCTTAAACTAAGTTAGTAGCGACAATACAATTTTGATGTTAATGTGCATATTTACTATGCCTTGTATGAAGATGACTGATATATCTGAGTTTCATCCTTAATTCTTAAATGATGTAACAATATTTTTTTTCTAAATACTTCAAAGTTTCAGTCTCAGAGAGTTAGGAAAAGTGAAAGTTATTTGCAGTGTTGTTAAAATTCTTCTAGGTGTTGATTTTCTAAGTTTCAGGAAGATTAGCTCACTCATCTTACTAATCATCAATTGTTTTCTAACTTGAGATGTGCAGGAGAATGCTGTTAAATGATCATGCTATCTTGAAGTTTATGGTCTGGGACGATTAACCCTTTGATAGGGCTCACGATGTTGTATGGACATCTATATAGTCCCTACTCATGGCTACACAGTTTCACCTTTTAAACCTTATTTGCTGGATCTGGTTAATTACTCCAGATCTGTTTATTGCAGCTTACTTGTAGTTGTTATAATAGATATGCACCCCCCCCAAGTGCTGCAACACCATTCAGGGGTGCTTTTGTTCTGTTACTGTAAAAATGTAGTGCTTGTTTTCTGCAAGTATTTACCAATGATATGCCTGACTGATGGTACTTACATGTAATATATATTTACATGAAATTAATAAACACAAAGTTAAAACAAAAGCTTGACACTCATACCTGTATCCTATATAATATCTCTGGTTGTCTAAATTTTAACTTACAGGAGCAATTCCAAACCACAGTTATGGGCAAAAAAACATTGCTTGCACTAATTACCCTGGGAATACAGTACAACTTTAAATTCATTAACAGTAAATACTTGACTAGGGGTATGGCACATAACTCTTCATAATAACTGGACTCCATTGTGTTCCCTATAGAGAAACACAGTCATAATCAGCTGCTATGGGCCAAAAACTGCCGGCGCATCGGTAGCACTACCTCTCACGATACCAAGGACTAGCCTGTGACAAGAAGGAGAATATGTTTAAAAAAAATTGTTACAACCAGCTGGTTGTAATGGCAAAAACGTGCTGTGTCTCTCTATGTGGAAACCACCAGCCACAGATCTTCTTGTGCATACTAGCACATTTTCACACAAAATAACTGCAGATGCACTTGATTTTATTAGTTGTTGTGGTGAAAAAACTGAGACCAGCAATTATATAAAACCAAGCACTGAGGGATGTGTAAAACTCAAATTTTATAACCACCCTTGGTTTGGGATGCTATAAACCCCTCAGGTTTTGCTCTCAGGGATTTATGTAGCATCCCACACCTTGGGTGGGCATAAAAGTCTCATTATACACATCCCCCCCATGCATTGTTCTATATTATAGGGGTGCGATAGCACCCCTATAGTTAGGGTTCAGCAGGCTGTTTAATGTTAAACTCAATTGTGTTCACCTTAATATCTTTGGCTCTCTTTGACGGAATGAGCTGAAATTTTATACGTGTCATCTAGTAGGCAAAGTCTTGCCACATGGCAGTGTTTGTGACAGAAACTTGTGTGGTTTCTGAGATCTGCATGTGTCATTTTTTTAAACTTCATATTTATTATTTTAATTATACTTCATATACAGAGGTATACTTCATCTTGGAAACAGCAATACTGTTATACATTTTGGTAAGGAAGAAAGAAAAAACTTCCTATATAAAATAGAATATAAGTATCTCCAAGTTAACTCCACATATTGGAGGGGAAAGAACTAAAGTGTTTTAAATTCTATACTGTAAAACTACAATTCTGTGTAGCTGTAACCCAAGAGCAGATGGAATAACTCCTAAAGTTAAACATAACAGTCTCCAAAATTACCGAGCTTTCAAAGCCTTGGATCCATCTTTATACCTAAAGTAACTCCTGCATTTTTATAGATGTCAGTGACATGCAGACCGCATCTATATGGAGAACCAAAATCCACACTTTTCCCCCGAGAGAACACAGCTAAATTCCCCTGGGTACTCAGATTATCACAAGCTCCCCCCCCCCCTTAATAAAACAATTAAAAGGCACAAAATATACCCTTATTACAGAAGTGAGGAAGAGGGAGATAAGCCCCGTGTGGTATAACCTTACATTTTAAACTAAACTGGGCAACATAGGGCCACATACTAGTGGGTAATTTTAACCCATATAGATATTATTAATTTGTAAATGTCACCAAGTGTCCCATTCAGGTTTCATCTGAGGATTCCTCATCCGATTGTCTTTGTTCCTTTTGTTGAGCTTCCATTTGAGCGACCCATTTGCCCACATCAATCGGGTCAGTAAACACGAAAACCTTGTCTTAGAATACAACTCGGAGCTTTGCCGGGAACAGAACAGCGTGGGGTATGTCTAAATCTTTCAGCTTCCTCCTTACTCCATCAAATTTCTTCCGACGTTGTCTGGTAGAGAAAGCGAGATCTAGGAATAGGTGTACAGTATGGTCCTATACACTGAGCAGGCCTAGACGTTTGTCCAGAGCTAAAATAGAATCCCTAGTACCAGAGCTGTCGGTCACAATCATGAGGACCCGCGGTGCCAGTTCCGTCTGCTTGCCTCGTTTCCGGATGCGATATGCCTTAAGAAATCGCCAACTTGAGAAGTCACCTTGGCCCACAAATTGCTCCAAAATCCATTCCTTGAAGAAGAGTAGAGGGTGGTCCCCTTCCAGTCCCTCCGGTAGGCCTATCATTCTGATATTCACACTTCTAACTTGGTTTTCAAGAATCTCCAGCTGATTTTGCAGGTGCTGCGTCTCTTTCATTCTGCCCGCATTTATTGCATTACATTTGGTGGCCTGTTGCTGCAAGTCTTCTACTGTGCCTGTTAGCTGATCCATTGAAGACTCAACTAGTGTAATTCGCCCAGCTAAACCATCCAGCTTAGAGTTCATCATCGATACTGAAGATATTAGTGTTTCTTCCCCTTCGGCATTAGCCGGCTGGGCCTGTCCCGTGGGTCTCGTGGTCGAGGTGTTGGCTGTTTCTTGAACGCGATCCCTTTGATCCTTCTTTTTAGGATTACCCATTCTGACCTGTGATGTCTCCACTTCACATAGGGTGCTCTTTTAAGTTTTAAGACCTAAAAGATATATTTTAGCTTGTTTAAATCGATATAGTTGCAGAGCTGCCTCTCCTAGTCTAGCTAGCTCGGGCTCCCACAGTGCCCCAGATGTGTCATTTAAGAAAATATTATTTTTTCCTATACTTAACATTGTTTTTTATTTTGCTCTCTCCTACAACCTTCATGGAAAGGAATTGTTGCCCAAAACTTGCAGGGGACATGTCATGTCCCATGGTCGTGCTTTTGACAGGTCCGTTGAAAAAATTTCAAGGTGTTCCAGAGTTATTATACTTTAAATTTTAGTGGATTTCGACCTGAGGATGTGCACTACAGTTTTTTTATAACATTTTGTGGCGAAAGTAAAATATTGATGCCACAAATCCTTATTTTGCTTTCAGGCCACTTGTTTGGCATGGCATCAAACATTTTTTTTGTGCCGTGGCAACTGCCATCTTGTTGACCTTTTCCACAAACCAAAAAATGTGGGGAAAAAAAACCCAAAATGCTGTGATTTTAATAAACAAACATTGGAACTTAGCTAAACAGTACCCATTTAGCTAGATTCTGATGTTTGTTTTTACGTATATTGGCCAGAAATACATTTACTGGGCACTCAAAATACTGTGTGCCCAGCTGAGTGAGAGGAGCGCTTCCCCCTCATGTTCTCTGTATGAAAACATTGGGATTTTCTTGACTTCTGCAGCTGCAGCTGGAACTCGTGCTGCCGGCTGCAGTTTCATCTGTGAGCTGCCCTTTTCCCTGGTGTCTAGTGACATCCCCCCACCCGCTGATCACTGTCCCCTATCCCTTGTGTCTAGTGGCACCCCCTCCCATATCTTTCCCTGGTGTCTAGTGTCACCCCCTTCCTCCCCTAGACACCACTTCTCCAAAGGGGCGAGCGCTTTCTCCTGCTATGCCCTTAAAAAATGTCAGGCATCCTCCCATGCCTCTTTCAAACACTTGCTGTGTGATCATCTTGCCATCCCATGCTCTTGCCCTCATTTCAAACCCCCCTAGCACAGCACTTGTTTTTTTTTCACTTTCCCCCTACCCAAAAGCCTCCTTTCTGCTCCCTGTCTCAAGTGACTTGTCTCAGTACTATCTTGTCTCCCAGCTTGTTACAATCATAACTCTTTATCTTAATCTATTAATCCCCTATCTCACCCCTTTTTTTCCTCCCTTTCATCCCCTTACACCTCCCCCCTACTTCGATTATCTCTCTTTTCTTTTGCTTTCCATCTCCCTTGACTACCTGCTGACATGCTCACTTATCTCAGCTTAACTGATGTTTTCTGCCACATTGTTTATAATTGTTACTATGCCTGCCCACCCTTAATTTTATTATTATCCTATTTTTGTTATTGTAAACCTGTTTGTTCTACTTTGTATTGACCCGTTCCCATTACTTACACTGTATTGATATATTGTATTGTACTTCTCTGTCTATATGATCTGTGCAAGCCTATTGTAAAAATGTTTTATTCTTGTATTCTCCCAGGTAGTGGCTGAAAATAATCATTGCTATGGCTAGTGCATCTTATCCGGTAAACAAAAACTAAATAAAATAAATAAATTACCATCATTTCTTTATTTAATCTGCCACCCCTGGTGTCAGATGTCCCCCGCAGTCCCTTGTTTTATTTGCTGACATCAGGGGGGCCATTCCCTGTGTCAGCATTAGAAGCCCCCCCCAGCAGTGTGGGACACTGGGGAGCCCACTCCCAGTGTCCCAAAATATTTATTTAGTTTTAACCTGTAAAGAAGAAAAATGTCCCATCTTTTTTTGTTTTAACCTGAAAAAAAGAAAATGGTCCCTCATTGTCCCTACTGTCCCCGTCCCCTATCCCGACCCTCCCACTGAGAACCCACCATCCCAGTCCCCCCTTACCCTATAATTACCTCCGGAGGTTGTAGGCTGTCATCTTCTATGTAATAGGACACGTCAACACTCTTCAAAGCTGAACCATGAACTGAGGAATCAGGGTAAGTGTCGTATAATGTATTCAAAGACGTTTTGAACCTATGTTCATAACTTTGCCATTTTTGGGACTTTTTTCACCAAATGTTTAACATGGCCTTTTTGGGACACCACCTCATGAACACTGCAACTGCCACTTCATTAGTCAGGCCCAGAGGGTGATTTTGTGGTCGCTGTGTGAAATCACCTTCTGTGACTGAGTAACTAAATTTCACCACGAGTGTTCATGAGGTGGGGGTCCCAAAAAGGCCATGTGGAAAATTAGGTGAAAAAAATTCCTAAAAATGGCAGAGTTATGCACCCTTGTTGAAATTTTCCTGTGCACATGCATAACTTTGGTCATTTTCAATATTTTGACTCCAAATTTTCGAGATGGCCAATTTTTCACACCACCTCATGAGCAATACAGCTGTCATTTTTCACATCATGTCCGAAATGTGTTTTTGCACCTGTGACATGGAATGGCGTTTTGGCACAGATTTGAAGGTTTTTAGCTATGAGGTTTATGAGGTGAGGTTATAAGAAGACTGTTGAAAAAGTGGGGTCCAAACATGAAAAAATGCCAATGTTATGACCATTTGTTACAATTTCGCTCTGCACACTCGTAACTTTGGAAATTTTAAATATTTTAACCCCAGATTTTTAACATAGCATTCTTATTACTCCACTCATGTATGCGCCAGCCGTCATTTTGCAAATCCTACCCAAAATGTGTTTTCACACTTGTGGTGCAGAATAGCGTTGTAGTGGCGCAGAATTATGTTTTGTTGGGGATTCGAAAATTTCTGTACTGGGTACATGAGGTGAGGTATTTAGATAGCTACACTGATGATTTGGTGTCAAAATATGTAAACATTCCAAACTTATAGCCATTCATTGCAATTTCACTATGTACGCTTGTAACTTTGGAAATTTTCAATATTTTCGTCCCAGATTTTCAACACAGCCATCTTATTACCCCACCTCATGTATGTAACAGCTGTTATTTTTCAATTCCTGGTCAAAATGTATTTTTGCATAGTTGGCGTGGAATTGCTTTGCAGTTGTGCAGATTTACGTTTTGGCAGGGATTTGAAACTTTTCTGTACTGGGTACATGAGGTGGGGTAATAAGATGGCTATGCTGACAATTTGGTCACTGTTGTCTTATAAATGGGCCCTGCACTTCCACAGCTTCATACATATGCGCACATGATCTTCCTCCAGATATTTTCAGCCGTACCCTGGGAATCTCTAGCAAGCCCTCACTGGAGGATTGGAGCAAGCAGGAGGGACAGTAGGGAAACAGGAGATCTTGCAGGTATTGCAGTCCCCAGACATGTAGGGCTCTATAAGTCAGCAATGCGACCTTGAAGGTGATCTGTCACTGTACCAGCAGCCAGTACAGTTCGCACAGCACAGGTATTATATGGCTGGATCTAGGGGTTCCAGTCAGCAACCTGGCTATCGAGTTCTGCACTAGCTGCAGCTGGCAGATATTTACCCCCAGCAGCCCTAAGTAGAGGGCACTGCAGTAATAAAGACAAGTGGTCACAAAAGCATGGACCAAGGTAGGCAGATCTTTGGACAGAACCAGGTGCTTCACCCTGGCGAGATTCCTACGATGGTAAAAGGAAGATTTGACCACAGCTGACACCTGAGCCTTCAGGGTCAGGCCTTCATCAAATATCACTCCTAGGTTCCACACCTGGCCTACGACATTCAGAGGGGTATCACCAAGTTCTAAACTGGAGGGTTTTCCCACCCACATCCCGGCCATCCTAGGATCAGTGTCCACAACCAATACCTCTGTCTTTCCCTGGTTTAACCTCAGCCAACTAGCACTCATCCAGTCTTGTATCTCCAGTAGACAATTATTAAATGCAGAGACAGCATCTAATTACACCTGTGCTGTGCAATCTGCACTGGCTGCCGATTAGGTGGCAGATCACCTTTAAAGTCAGTTTACTGACTTGTAAAGCCCTACATGGGCTGGGCCCTGACCACTTGAAAGAGCTCCTGGTGCCTTACCCGCCCGGTGCGACAGTTGCGTTCGGCTGACGAGGGGTTGCTAGAGATCCTGAGGGTGTCCTTGAAATCTTCAGGGGTCCGTGCATTTATGCACGCAGCCCTGACCCTCTGGAATTCTCTACCCCGTCAGCTTCGGGAGTGCACGACTGTGGGGGGCTTGAAACAGGTGCTGAAAACCTATTTATGGGGCCATGCCTGCAGTGGCACCGATTAAACTTGGATCCCCTGATTATTTTATTGTTGTTTACAGTTTTATCATGATTTTTTACTTTTCTGTAAAGCGACTTGATGGTTGAAAGGCGTTTGTCAAAAATAACTTTTATTATTATTTTAATTCCTGATTGGGTACAAAAGACACGTACAGTTGAGAATCAGCTGCAGTGAAAACTCAACCTGTACTGTCTTTTAATGTCCCCTAGTGGCAGCATGTACACTGTGAACAACATAGGGGACAGCATCGAGCTGCAGCACCCCGCAGGGCAGACTCCCAAGGGCTGAGGAATGAATTCCAGACTCCACTCTCTGAGATCTGCCCTCGAGGAAGGATTGAAACCAACTGAAGATCGCCCCCCTCAGTCCACAGAAAAAACGCAGGCACTTGGGCAGCATCCCATGGTCCACAGTGTCAAATGCCACTGAGAGATCAAGGAGAAACAAGATGGAATGGGCTCTCCGATCTCTTGCCACCAGGAGATCATTTAGCACCCTAACCAGGGCAGTCTTGGTGCTGTGCCTCTTCCTGAAGCCTAACTGGAGACGGTCATAGATATTGTGGATGGATAAATGATCCTCCAGCTGCAGAGCGACCATTTCTCGATCACTTTACCTGTAAAAGGCAAGTTTGAGACTGGTCTGTAGTTAGCTGAGCAGTCTGGGTCAAGGGAAGGCTTTTTCAGGAGGGGCCGCACCACTGCATCCTTTGAGGGATCAGGAAATATCCCTCTCTCCAATGAAACCCTCACTATCCCAGCTGGGACTGGGCTGATGACCTCAACACACCCTACAAGAAGGTGAGTTAGGCCCGGGTCCAAACTGCAGCAAGTCGGCCACAGGGTCTGGATGATCCTCACTATATCCATTACTACCGGCTGCCTAAAGGTAAACCAGGTCACCCGGGCATTTGTACCACCCAGCTGATCAATACAAGGTCCAATGGGGAGGTACTGCTTGATCTCTGCCATGATAGCTTACAGCTTATCAGCGAAAAATTGAGCAAACTCCTCACACTTTTCTTGCGACAACACCCGACCCAACCACAGACAGGCTGGATTGCACAGTCTGTTCACAGTTTGGAAGAGCTGAGCTGTTCTATTCTTTGCTGCCACAGTTTCCCTGGACAGGAACTCTGCCTTCTTATGGGAAATTGCTGATTGGTAGACCATATAACGGTCTAACAACCTAAGTCTGTCCTCTTCCTGGTGAGTTTTCTGCCAGTGTCTCTCCAACCTTCGTCTTTGCTTCTTCAACTCCCATAGTGCCCCATCAAACCATGGGGCACCAGGGTGAAGGGTAAGAGGGAAAATATGAACTGGAGCCATGACATCGAGGGCCCCGTCACTGCCCCATTATAAGCCATTAGATAATGGGCGAAGTAAAACTTGTATTGTGATTGGCTGAAACAGCCTTCCACCCGGGCTGTTATTTCTTCACAACGACTGCAAAATAACAAGTCCCCACCTGGCAGTACCCAGCACCCCTTATATCCCTCTGCCCACGCTCTGATACCCGCCATTTTTTTACTCAATGTTTAGCGAGACACCGAGCCATCCCCCGCACACAGTCACTCCTCAAAATAGTAGTCCATACTAACGGAATAGAAATAGTAACAACTATTTTAAAAAAAAAGTTAAAATCCTGTTTTTCTCCTTTTTGCTCGCTACTAAATCACTTCCGACTCCGGCGCTCACAAAACACAACACCTCCCCCGGAACCTCACTTCCACTACCCACTGCAGCAGCTGCCGATACCACCAATGCCACTCTCTCTCTCTGCATACATTCACAAGAAAGTCACGCTCCAGTCCTCTGCTCTCCAGGTATCCAGTCATACCGCTACTACTCTGCTCCATAGAGTGAGAGTTTTAGATGTAAAGCTAAAATCATTTGCTTTTCTGTAACATGCTATCTGAAGGAATGGAATTTGGCTGATGAGCTCTCCACAAAAAAACGAGGTACTTACTTTTCGTTTCAATATGTACATTGCTGTATGGGGCCAATCTCTCTGTATTTCAGTCTCTGGCAACCGTAACCACATCAACCCACTACATAACAAATGACGCCAAAAATGTAAAACTAAAACTTCACTGCCTAACGCTATCAAAAACGTGCACACCAAACTAATTAAAAAAAAAAATGTTATAACAAAGAGCAGCACCCTCTAGTGGCACCAAAAGGACTATTTTACAGAACCCAACATTTCTCTTTATTTTTTTTCCAATGTTTTGGTCTTTTTCCATACACTTTTATTATTTAAAAAATAATTTAAACCCATTATCTAAGTGTAATAATACCCTCTAGGATAGGCGTTATTGGGAAATACGGACCTTCCAGGGGCTATAAGGCCCTCCGCCTCAGCGTCGGGCCTCATTAAGCCCCTGCGCGGTCCGTTATTTCCCAATAACGCCCACCCTGTCGGGTATTATTACTTACGTACCATGGACCCAGGGCCATCACTATCCATCGGAATTCCCGAAAGGTCCAGTACTGTCATTAGGCTTTCCAAGAAAACACCTCTTAAAGCAGCATTACTACGAAATTAGGAAGTGAGCTATCAAAATTCTGTTTTTCAGCTGTAAGCATGAAGTCAAAGTTCCAGTTTCCATACCTGTAAATATTTTTTTCTAGTTGTCTTTAGTTTTTTAGATATTTGCAATTTATTTGAAGTGTTGTAGCGCTACAACAAATATGGCGGCTGACTAAGTTTCAGCTGCGTTTTTTTCTACAGGTCATATCATGTCTTTTAACAACAGCAGAGGCACCCTCTGCTGACCATTCCCGATGTCCCTGCAAGTCATTCACATGTGCAGTTGGCAGCAGAAGGGGTTCCACTGCAACATGCTTAGTGGCAGAAATGTAAACAAAAGCAGAGAATAATGGAGCAAATTACTCAGCGATAGTACGATGCCGGCGAGAAAGATCGCCAGGTATATGATTAGCAGGGCACAGGGAATAAACTGTCAAAAAAAAGCGCAAATTTTTTTTCTTCATAGTACTGCTGCTTTAAAGGACGGTACTGTACTACTTCCATCGCTGCAGGCCTACTTCAGGGGGCCGCAAAACTGAATCTCATGGCGTGATGGTCAGTCCACCCAGTAGGATCCACCTCCATCTCTGAGATTGCACACCATGTCCAACATGTGCCCCCCCCCATGTGTTGCGGTGGTAATTACCCATGTCAGGCCCAATGAATCCATCAACTGGAGGAGGTTTTGTCCCAAACGTAGGTGAGGTGCGAGTGGGTGGGTTACTCTCTCTCGTCTCCCTGACCATATTGCTTGGTCCTGGGGGAGACACCTAACATACCATGACCTGCACAGAAACTGAAGAGACACAGACAGACAACATTGTTGAAACTTTCAACAGTGTAGCCACTGTTGCTGAACTGTGGAACAACACATGACAGGCTTTAGGTCTTATCATGATAAGGCACTCTAGGACAGGTATGCTTCACAGGTTTGGGTTTCTGCTTGATTAGGGAGGACAGTAATGGCTGCAGCTCATATTGCAGTTTTTGGCACAATAATGAGAACTGGTCCACTCACTCATCACTTAGTGAGGGCGCTTCTCCACGTGCTGTGCGTATATCCTGGATTATAAAATGGGCAACGGATTTCAAGCAATCTAATTGGTTGTTAGCCATGCATTAGATGTGTCTAATGCACAGCTAAAACTAGAACTCCCCATTTAGAATACACATGCCCATTATATAAGCACAATAAGCCACTCTTGGGATGTGCATTAGACAGTTCTAATGCAGGGCTAGGGACTGGACGCACTACATCCCCTTAGCCCTGCATTAAAACTAATGCACACCCCATCATTTCTTATTGCTTATTAATCAATTTTAACCTGATAGGTCTCTCCGTACTAATCACGTACCTCAGTTTATCCAGCCCATGTTATAAATCTAAAACCCTGACTGGCTCCGCCCAGCTCGCGTCTGTGAGGGCCTTATGTTTGTCCTCTTTTGACTCACTATCATAATGCCCCGCCCCTCAGGTCTCCTCCCCGCGATGGGCTTCCCCGCCTTGCCCGTCCGTTACCCTCCCTGAGGGTTGTCCTGCAACGTGCACCGTCCTCTGCCCACCTCCCCGTCTCCGGCTGAGGGGCGGCCCTGTCATTGGGCCCACCCTCCAGAAGTGACGTCATGACCGCCGAATGTTTCTTTTACCGTGCACTACAGGTTGTTAATAAAGTTTGTTGACTTGCGGAAGCTTCTCAAATATGGCAGTATCCTTCAGGCGTACGGTTGTGCGATTCCTGCTGTCACCTTCTGCTGCCCGGGTCCCGCCGCTGCCTCCGACCGGGCCGCAGCAGCCGGGACTCCGAGCACTGGGTACGGGCTGGACTGATGGTGAGGCAGGCCACTGGGATCGGGGCCACCGAAGAGCGGGGGAAGGAGGAAGACGAACTGCAGCTGTACTGGGTCTATTGGGGGTGGTGGGAGCCGGGACTGGGATGCTGCTACTGCGGCGGGGCCAGCAGCAGCAGCGGGAAGGGCAGAGCTGTAGCTCTCGAGCATTCGACTTCAGGCTGCTACCGACGGTGTCAGCCGCCGTGCCTGTTCGACCCGACAGTCCCCGCTATCGCTACAACTTCATCGCGGATGTGGTGGAAAAAACGGCTCCAGCTGTTGTCTACATTGAGATCCTGGGGAGGTAGGGACCCTGGGATTCCATCGAGATTCCACGCAGGGGTAAAGATGTGTAAACTCTGAAAATGAATATAGAACAAAAAATGCGTTCTGTAATGAACTGTAAGAGCTGAAACATGTTTATGGAAATGCAGAGCTGCTCTTTTAAGAATATTAACACTGAGCTAGAACGGAACAGAAGTAGGGAGGAGAATGCACCGATAAAATGTTAAGGCTGTATAGCTAACCGAACTCATCTTTAGCAAAACGGAGAGAAATGCGTGTTCTTGTTGCTCTGACTTCTTTTCGGGTGATTACTCGTCTCCACTAGTCCGCAGGGTGGGGCGTGCAGTGATGTCCGCAGGCAGTCAATGGGGGTTGAATTCTTTGGAGAAGGAGGAGAGCGAGGAGGGGTCCAGGTGCTGTTCATGCCTGCTCTCGATTTGAAATACATAGCTTTATTGTGGTATCTTTGGAGGGGCTCGGGTGTGAATTGGATCTGCGCTTCGGGGCGGGGGAGTGAGAACTGATCACTTTCATTCCACTTTTCTTTTGTCCTTTTGCCATACCTCTCGGCATTAAAAATCATAACACTGGCCTTCAGAAATCAGCAAATGGCCAGAATGTGTAGCACTTTTTTATTTTAAACAGTATGTCTACAAATAGTGGGACCCATATAATTAGTGATAAGAAATGTTTCTATCAACTTCGTTACATGATGTAATAGTTTGTGTTCAGAAATAACAGTAACATTAAGAACATAAGTAAACCTTTGCGAAGCAAGGGTAAATCTGAGTGTGAAAATCATAGCACTATGCAAAATTCATAGCAGTTGAGAGGTATGCAGCCTGACTTGGAGAACCTTTCATTGGTTCCTCAATGACAGGAAAGTGTACTTTGGACTTGGAAGATGCATTGTTCAGTTGCAGTCTGGTTACATCATGTAATTGTAGCTGTCTCAGTACTGCCAGAGCTGACTGTGGAAGCCCAGATCTGATGTAGATGCTTACTGGTACCATGTTACCACAGATGGTGGTGAGCAGGGAATAAGGGGAGTTATCTGTGGCCCCCCTTGTTTATTGCAGATCAGAAGTACTTTATATCATTTCACCTGCTTTTGACCGCTGGGGCTGTCTACATTGGGGTTTGGATGTTCCTGCAATGATTATTTAAGCAGCAACTGATGCCTCTTGGAAAGGTGTTAAAAATCCAGTGTTCAGACACAGCACTGCTTTATATTTCAGGTACTTTATTTCCCTTCCCATATTTTTTATTTTACATTTTATACAGCTGTTTGCACAACAGATCACCACCTCTGCATGACTCTGGCAGTGATCTAGCTCTGACAGCGTTACCTCCCGCTCATTGTCTGGCCATTGTGAACCCATTCAGGAAGTAGAGCTCCACTGGTCGGAGGTGCGGTGATAGAAATTCAACAGGTACAGCAAAAAAAAAAAACGCAATCACCACTGTAGATCCCAAAGCTTTAATAAATTATTTTAAAAGTGCTGCCAACATATTAAGCACATCAGTGAACAAATAACCCCGACCGGTTTCATGCTGTAGCACATCATCAAATGGAGGTACAGTTTCCTTAAATAATGCAGCTTCTTAAAGGTATAGTGCTATTTATCACAAAGTGCATAACCAAAAGTGTTCAGTGCTTTTACCTCCACAGAGGGTGAATTTCATATATTAAAAAAAAAAAAAACAACTTTCTATCAAACATTATATTCAAAAATTTCTAAAAAAAACCCCCAAACTATCCTTTCCTCTTGCTGGTGTTTATGGCCTCCTCATCTCATCTTCTGTTTCCGTCCATCTGGTGGGATTGCCCCTGTTGTTGCCCCCTCAGTACCCTCGATGTCTGTTGCGACTGCTGTGAGGGTTCCTCAAAATGCACCTGTTGCTCCATCCGATGCCTGTCCAGTGGATACTGAACCCTTTCTAAAAATGATCCTCTCCCTCCGCTTCGGACTCCCTATTGGACGTGTAGGTGGATTACCCTGATTTCGTAATATAGATCAATTGAGGTGCTGATTCTGGGTTATTTCCACCCACTGCATCTCCTTGCTGTCTGACGATGGTTCTGTTCTTTATTCCAAGTGAATACTCTGTCAGGCAAATAGTCCTGGCGATCCCTCTCCCACTTTTTCAGTTTGGTATCCCTTACAAGGTAATAGGAGGAATTGCCCAGGGCTGCCTCACCTAGAGAAATAAGGGAGTCTTGATCACCAAAAGGAAATTATGGCTATCTTGGTATCCCCAGCATAGCGGTAAAACAGTAAAAAAAAAATATATATATAATTTTTTTTTTTTTTTTTGAATTTTGGAATATAATGTTTGGTAGAAGGTTTTTTTTTTTATATATGAAATTCACCCTCTGTGGAGGTAAAAACACTTATCACAAAGTGCATAATCAAAAGTGACAACTATGCACAATACCTTTAAGAAGCTGGATTATTTAAAGGTGACCCATAAATTAAATCCAGCAGTCCAAGGCTGCTTTCAGTATAATTTTAAACAAAATCTGCACATTTTAATCTACTGCTGAAACTTTTCAGCAGACACGAAAGTGACAGTCGGGTCCTGATCAAAGGGGTGCAAGCTTACCTGAGCCCACCTGAAATGAGATGTTAACACATAGTCAATGATGCAGAGTGGCGATTGCTATGATTATGACCCGCAGGGTTCTTTCGACTCAACATCACCTACAGCAAACGCACTCCATTCCGGTGTTGCTGTAGATAATAATTTGGGCATGAATTCCTGCTAAAGTAATAAAATAAGTTATATGTCCCCTCCTGCTGCTCCATTGATAATAATGGTGTTAGCAATGTCACAAACTTGGGTGGAATACCCAAACAAACTTGCGCTCTCTCTCAGTTGGGACCCAGCCTCCACTTCCGTGTTCACCGAAAAGTTTCGGCAATAAATAAAAATGTGCAGATTTTGTTAAAAAAAAATTATACTGAAAGCAACCTTGGACTCTTGCTGCATTTTACAAAGCTATGTGGGACAGGAGCAGGCTGCTGGATTTAATTTATGGGTCACCTTTAAGGGAACTTTGTGTGTTTGTACCTCCCCCATGTGACGTGCTGGAGCACAAAACTGGTCGGGGTTATTTGTTCAGTGTGACGTGCTTAATATGTTGGCTGCGCTTTTAAAATAATTTATTAAAGCTTTTTGGATCTACAGTGGTGTGTGGTTTTTTTGCTGTACCTGCAGAACCCATGCTTAGCAGAGCCAGAGAGTACCAGCTGCCATCATGCACCCGGATGGAACACATGGAGTTATCTGGCTTTTGTGGTCCATCCTGAGCCCAGGCTGCCTGCCACTTATGCTGGGCTGTGCCCCACCGGGCCTTGCACATGTGCATACTACAGGTATGAGGCAGCTCCAGTTCCTATTGTGCTTGGCTAGAGCAATGTAAACGGAGCAGGAAGGTCAGCACCAACACCAGTAATGAAGTTCAAGGAATTTATTGAAACAACATAGTTACAGCTTCTTCCAGCCCCGTAGAGTGGAAAATCATTTCCTCCTAGCCCCTCACGATTTTTCCACTCTACAGGGCTGGAAGAAGCTGTAACTATGTTGTTTGAATAAATTCCTGGAACTTCATTATTGGTGTTGGTGCCGACCTTTTTGCGCTGCTTGTGCATGTGCAGCAGTGTCCCTGTGAAGAGGCAAGCTACCCAGCGTACCCCTGGGGTCACTGAAGTGGCAGAACCCAGTGGCATCCCAACGTGGCTGCAGCCCTCTCCCCCCCGGGTGGTTGGCCAGTTTGAGCCTGTTCCTGAACCCGGATTACCAGGAGAGGAGGGAACATTCTACCTGTAGCGTAAGCATCCCCCCCCCCCATTTATTTTTCTTACTGAGAATATTTGCATGAAAACAGGAGTTCTGTCCCTTGGACTTCTTCTGCTGCTCTTTGCTGTTATTCCCCACCTGAAGGCTTAATCCTTATTTTGACATGCTAGCTATGGTTGTGATGTCACAAGGAGGGTTAATGACTCAAGTGGGGAATGACCAGCAGGAGGTAACACTGAGACGCAAGCACCCAGAGTCCTGTAAATATAATAAGCAATAATGATCGAGCAGCTGGTCATTTCTGGGAGGCTAATCAGTAGTTGGGGGACAAGGGATACCTCCCTCCACCTTTCTCCTTTAATAGAATTTTTTTCTAATCTAAGCAAATGACTAGCTTTAAGGCAAAGTCTAATGATAGCCTTCATTTGTGGAGTTTGTGCAGCTTAATTTTGCTGTAGAGCAGTGTGGCACAAGTACATCTTACTGTGACAGTCTGTGCACAGCATCAGTTGGCAGCTGCATTGGTGATTGAAAGACATTAGTGACCGATCCAGTAGCCAATGAGGAGCTTCGCTAGGCTCATGAATATTCAGTTAAACTTATTAATAAATTATAAGGGGGACTTCTAGTGACGTCAGCGGGATAATGGCTGCATAGTTTCTTGGCTCCGTCTCCCTCCTGAATTTAATCCATCCATATCACCTAATCAGAGAGATGTCTTCACCAGTAAAAGCGAAGAGAAACAGAACGGGTAAGCTTCCGCCAACCCCGATGCAAAAACTAAAAGACATGATGCAGGGAGAGGGTCGATGCGATCCGCAGGAGAGGGATGCGCTGGAAGGCCTGTAGCACTCGGAGGCCTCTGCTGAAGCATTTCCAATTAACCTTTAGTGCAGTCATACTACAAACAGCGTGTACAGTGGCTAAAATTGATCAAACTCTTAAGTGATTTCAGAACAGACCTAACTAGAGTTTACCATAAAACAGAGCAATTTGAACTATGCCTGAATCAAGTGGTCGAGCAGTCGGACTGCCATGACAGACTTCTGCTTTACCTGTTGGCTAGAGATCGTGAGCTTACCCACAAACTAGACGATTTGGAAGGCAGAGGAAGAAGGCAAAATATAAGAGTGTATGGGATCCCAGAAGGGTCAGAGGACAAACACCAGAGCGTAATCTTGTTTCTGCAAAAAGTATTGAGACAAATCCTACCGCTGCCGCAAGACTTGGACCTCGCGATGGATCGAGCTCACAGATCTCTGGCCCCCCCCGACCTAAAAATCCAGAGGTGAAGCCTCGCTCTATTGTGGTGAGACTCACCAACTACCAGGCAAATGAAGAAATACTCAAAGCAGCATGGAAACAAGGGGCACTGCTCTACGAGGGCCATCGAGTTAGTATAGACAATGATCATACCACGGCTGTTCGGGATGCCAGAAAGTCTCTCTGGCCGATTATGAGGCAACTCCGTGCCTGTAACATTAAAGCACAGATCCTGTATCCTGCACGACTCAAGATCGCCTCAGATAAAGGTTCAAAGGTTTATCAAGACCTATTAGCTGCAGCCCCTTTCCTGGAATCGCTGGGAATAGCTGTGCCGCCCTTGACAAAGGAAAAGTTGGAAAAAGATTTGCTTACCTCAGTCTGGAGTGTTGCACAGAAAGGAACCCCACAGAGAGGTACAGCACAAGGAACCCTGTGCACAAACCTGCGGGTGGATATATCCACTTTAATAAGGCAGCTTGGAGATCCCGCTAAGCTGAATAAGAAAGCTGCACACCTCCAGACGGAAGACGAGGGATCCTTGCTAAATGAAGATGTGGAGTCCAGTGCGGAGACTTGAAGTATGATGGAGTGACAAAGGTACCCTCGCTTCTTCTCTTGGCCCCCCCCCCCTCTGCTCCACGCCTGGGGTTCTATCGAGTTGCCCCCTCCTACCTGCGTCTGGATATCCTGCCCTGGTTCTTACTTGACCCCCATGAATCCTTCCAATGGTTTGCCACGCGGTTTGTTGTAGCTCCTTGTTGCAGCCCGACCTGGAGACTCTCCATGGCTGTGTTGACAGCGGAAGAACGCGGTGCTGATCTGCCGACTTTTGGCCGGAGTTCCCTGCGCTGATCGGAACAGCCCCCACAATACCTGAACTATCTAGAGGTCCTCAGATACGGCCTCGTGGACTGCTCCAGCCTGAAACTCTGATCATGGGGAACTGTGACTGGGTGTGCAGGGTGAGACCTCCTTTGACTTGCCGATGGGAGTACTGTTTATCCAAATCCATGGAGGGAAAAGGGGTAATGTGGGGTCTGCTAAATTAAAGATTCAACATCTTCTGCTTTAAACTCAGAACTGAACCTCATTTGATGGAGCAATGTCCTGATGCCATTTTGTTGTTTAATGTGGGGGCTAATATAACTAGACCTTTAGGGTTGCTTTGCGGCTACTGCTTCGTTAAGGCTTTGTTAACAGGGCCTGAATTAATATAGTTCTGTTATTCTTGATTGATCACACATAGTTACCCTCTACTTATCGGGGGCATTTTTTTTAGACATCTATGCCTGGCTATTTGATATTATCTGAAAATGCTAGAAGGGTGAAATCACACATACCACTACAGATCCATAGGGATCTGGGAGGGGAAGGGACCAGGGCCAAAGCATGCGAGCCGCTGACTCTAGGGTGTTCCCAATAGGGGATTTCCCCCTGGAACAGGATGCTTGCACACCATTACCTTGGAGCTGCCTTCTAATTTTCGCACTTGCGGCTGCCCTAAGGCTGGGAGTTCATCGCCAGCCCCCCCTTGGAAGTCTACTGATAATTAAGTCGAATAGTGGTAGACGTGTCTTAAAGGACCTGCTTGCCCCACTCCTTTTTAAGCTTGGGCCCTCACTTGAGGACTGCCCCGAGCATACACCCCTGACCTATGGTTGGTAACTTGGTTCTCTGTTTAAAAAGTTCTAAGTTGAGGTCGTTGATTAAGTTAAGTGGGTATTTACATGTTAAAGAAAAGGTAAAACTACCGGACAAATTGGTGCCTGTTATTTTCCCTCATGTCAGTAGGAAGATTCACTATAACAAATATAAATGACTAACCATAATGTAAAAGTGCTCTCCTACAATATTAACGGGTGCCCCAGTCCGGTGAAGAGAAAACAAATCCAGAAGTATATTACCAGACAGAACTGTGAGATAAATTTTCTGCAGGAAACTCATTTATCACCAGCAGAGGTCCTAAAGCTGAGGACCAAGTACCACCCACACTTGTATTCCTCATCTTTGGATTCGGGACGTAAGGGGCGGGGTAGCTATTTTGCTGTCAGCGTCCTTCCCATTCGAGCAGGAGGAGACCGTGACGGATGCTGGAGCCAGGTACATCATGGTGATAGGCAGGGTGCAAGATACCCCAGTAACTCTGGTCAATGTCTACGTTCCTCGCGGCTCCCCCACGGTGTTCTATGCCTCGCTTGCCCAGCTAGTGGCGGAAAGATCTAGGGGTCTTCTGATTATGGGGGGGGATTGGAATTTAATCTGGGACAGGAACCTGGATACCACTTCAGGCATTCAGAACCCAGATCACCGCAGAGTAAAGGCAGTCAGGCATATCCTGAATCAGATGGGATTAGTGGATGTCTGGCGAGAAAGGTACCCTAGAGCAAGGGACTACACGTGTTACTCGCCTAGGTTTAAGGTATTCTCCCGACTTGACATGTTTTTTTACTTTCAAAGACAGCATTTCTGCCCTTCCCTCCATGTGGGTGGGTACCTCTGCCCTATCAGACCATAGCCCAGTATTCCTGGAGGTTGCCCTTTCTCTCCCCAGGAAAACGACTCATTGGAGACTCAATACATCCCTACTTGGGGACAAAGAAGTTGTAAGTAAAATCAAACATATCACAAACACCATAGCTGAAAATACTACACCGGGGATGACGCCACAAATTATATGGGATACAATGAAGGTCACAGTTAGGGGTCAATTAATATGTATAGTTGCCCAAAGGAAAAAAGATCGCCTACTGAGACAACAGAGCCTCCTCGTAAAATTAGCAGACCTAGAGTCCCTTCAAAAATCTAGGTGGTAGAAAGATAGAGATTCTGAGCTCAGGTCCCTAAGGGCTGAAATCCAAAAACTCCAGAAAGAGGAGATAGAGAGGAATCTCTACTTCCTCAAACAAAAATATTATGAGGGAGGTCCCAGGGGCACTAGGCTCCTTGCAGCACGCTTGAGACACTTCAAAGCCAGAGCAACAATAACCAAAATCATTTCCCCGATCACTGGTCGACTGACCAGCAAGACCAAGCAAATTGCTGAGGCCTTTGTCTCCTACTATGCTAAGCTTTATACCCCCCAGGAACCAGCACCCGTCCAAGTGAGCATGGATTACCTTAAGAATGTATCCTCCTTACGCTCACCCAGGAAAAAAGCCAGGCCCTAACTAAACCACTCACCGAAGTAGAAATCTTGAAAGTCATAAAGGGCCTGAAGGGAGGGAAGTGCCCTGGTCCAGACTGCTTTGGAGCAGAATTTTATAAAACCTTTGCTACAGAAACTGTCCCTCTATTGGCGGATGTCTTCTCAGGGGTATGGCAGGAGATGAACCCAGTTTCCCCCTTCATGGTAATACGCCACAATTTCGGTTATACCAAAAGAAAATAAGGACCCCACCCGGTGTGAATCGTATAGGCCAGTTTCGCTCCTAAATTCGGACTACAAGATTTTTACCTCAATTCTAGCAGCCAGATTGAACTCCATACTCCCAGAGCTTATTAACCCAGACCAGTCGGGTTTTGTCCCGGGGTGACAGGCTCCTGATGGCGTCCGATCAGCGATTAATATAATCGATGTCATCCATCGCACTCGTCTCCCTGCCTGCCTCATGAGTTTAGATGCTGAAAAAGCCTTTGATAAGGTTTCTTGGCCGTTTCTGTTCCTAGTCCTGGAACGGATGGGATTTCCACAGACCTTTACTGACAGCATTAAGGCATTATACTCCGTCCCTCAAGTGTATGTCAGAGTAAATAGGGGAATCTCTAGGAGATTCACTCTGGGCAGGGGTACCCGGCAGGGGTGTCCCTTGTCCCCCTTGTTATGTGCTCTATACATAGAGCCACTGGCCGAAGCAATACTTAGCACTCAGGCGGTACAGGGAATTGAGGTTGGGGTCAACAACGGAAAATAGCCCTATATGCAGATGATGTCCTACTCTGCGTATCCCATCCAGAGACCTCAATCCCTCGGGTATGGTCAGTTCTGTCAATTTGGCAGACAGTCCGGCTATACCCTTAATAAAACTAAAACCATGATATTGTCTTTCTACTACTCACCCTCCCACAAGATTGTAGAATTTCTACCACTTAATTGGTCAGCGGACAAAATGAGATACCTGGGTGCCTGGCTAACCAGACATAACTTTCATCTTTTTAAAGCTAATTATGTCCCACTCTTTAGCCAGGTAAAGAAAAATCTAGATAGGTGGGCCCTGATAAACCTCCCATTACATTCAAGAATACACACTATCACCATGAATGTTCTTCCCAGGTACTTGTACCTATTCCAATGTTTACCGACCTTCATACCTAAAATACATTTTCAAGACTGGCAAAAAGCAATCACAAAGTTTGTCTGGAACAATAAGAGACCTAGAGTAAACACCCATACTCTTCAGTTGAGTAAGGCTAAAGGGGGTAGAGCCCTCCCTGACCTCGAAGATTATTACCTCGCCACGCAAATTAAAAGGGCACTACAGTGGTCCACCCCCACCTGTGTTGCTAACTGGAAGGAAATGGAGAGGATGGAGAAAGAGGAGCATGGCGCACTACTGAGTGTCTGCGCTATACAAGTTAAAACTGCTGGAGACTACCCTCCCCCTTTCTTACTGTCTGTGAGGGATACCATAAGGGCAACTTGTAGAGCCTGGCAAAAATACAAAATAAAATCCTCTCTCTGGCCCTTGTACAGGCCATCATGGGATACAGCCTTTGCCCCGTCCCTACTAGACCATACCTTTAGAGCCTGGGAGAGAAGGGGTCTGACCTACATCAAGCACTTCATGGTAGGGGAAGAAGTGATGGACTTCGTGACCCTTAAGAATGACTTTGGCCTCCGTAATATTGATTACTACCGTTATCTGCAGGTTAGAGATTACATCCATCACTGCCTCAGAGCAGATCCCCAACCTGATAGGGTGGTCCCGCTTGTAGAGAGTCTCTACGCAATTCTAACCTCGCAGAAAACTTCAGGCCTCATCTCTACACTCTATAAAGCCCTTATGGACTTAAAGAAGGATCATTTAGATAGAGTTAAACGTAGATGGAGAGAGGAAGGGGGAGATGAATTACGAGAAATCAACTGGGACTCAGTATTTAAGCTGACAGCTAGAACTACATGTTCTCCCCTCTGGCAAGAGTATAGCTGGAAAGTGAAGATACAATACTTTCTCTCCCCCCTTTCCTTGAGTAAAAGAATCCCTGAAAGAGATCCTTCTTGTTGGAGAACATGTGGGGAAACAAGGGCAAGCTACCTACATATCTTCTGGTTGTGCCCACGGCTTGGGCCTTTCTGGAGGGACGTCTCCAAGACACTTGCTAAAATGTTTGCCTTGGATGCCCCCCTAGACTGGCCCTGCCTTATACTGGGAGAGCCTCCCCAAAACCTGACTGGAGCCGACAAGGTATATCTCTGGGCCATCCTTCTGGCAGCAGCCCACAAAACTATTACCAGACTGTGGCTGAAAAATGCCTGCCCTACTATAACTACCTGGATGCAATTGGTTCAGGAAATTGCAGAAATGGAAGAACTAACCTATAAGATAAATCATAGGACAACAATATTTGTCCGGAGATGGACGAGATGGGAGATCTGGCGGGAAACATTTACTGTCCTGAGCTCTGGCCGGACTCCTTTAAGTCCCACTCCTAGCTTAACATCTTTCAAATTGGCTATAGGTGACTTACTGAACGTGGTTGGGTGGTAACTGGCTGCTTGGAGGATGGACCACTTGGTCTTGGGAAGAATACAACATGATTGATTTGTCAAAGTTATCAATGTTATTGATTCAGAAATGTTTCCTCTTCCGATTTCTTTCTTTTTAAAGACTGTATAAAAGATGGATTTTATTATGTACCAAACGTGATATATTCTAATCCTGGAAAACAGAACTGAAACTGTCTGGCTTATCTGTAGTAATTGTACCCGATGGTCGTCAATAAACTTAAATTAAAAAAAAAAAAAAAAAAATTATAAGGGGAATAGTAATTATGGTCCTGGGTCACAGTGTAAACAACGGTTACCACCCCTGCCTTGCTGGCCAGATCAAGGTTGAGGCATGGACTGTGTTCTAGTGGAAAATGGGGCTCTTTCCCAAGATGATAGTAAATAGTGTGGTGCATCCTCCTGGATTTGGGGGGGGGGGGGACAGTGGGCCCGATATTGTTGTGGCACAACCCCCTGGGATGCTGTACCTACCCACCTCCCCTTACACACAGTCACCCCACACATGGATTACCATAAACCAAACCTTGTTTCAATATACTTGCAGTTTTTGACTTAAGGTAATGATATGCTTATGAGAGATGTAAAAAGGTTAACCAACAATTTATTTACAGGGGTGGGGCTAGGAAAAGGGTAACGGATTTAGAGGTTAAGCAACATTTCGCATAGACATTTGGAAATTGACAAACATCAGTTAGTCACCTTGTAAAACAGAAAAGGCATTGTACCCACCTCCCTCCAGTATATACATTAGCGCAGATCTTTAGCTCACATGTTCTGTCACATTATTACCTCCAGCTGGTACCATTTTAACTCCTAGTGTCCACTTGGGGAACTCCCACAGTCTTATCTGGGTACCCGGTTTAGAGCAGTTGCAGGCCTGATGTGTTGCAGCTGCTTGGCTGACGGTGCACTTAAAACAAATTAGATTCAGATCTTTTCCATGGTTGCAGTAACTACTTGATGAAACGTGATACTTTAGCTAGGCAGCTAAACTCAGAACTTTGGGTGGCAACTACGTTTTGGGTATTAACACTTGACAGACAATTGATGTCAGCTATTTACAGTTCATCAGATGCAGAGCAATTCCTGAGTTATGGTTTGCAGGACAGTCCCTTGGCTGGTAGAGCTGATGGATTTCAGACTGTAGAATTGGGGTTGGTTAGAATTACTGTACGTAGACACTTGAATTGCTGAGACAAGCTGGGCCGAGCAGCAGACACATTGCAACTTGCAACTTTCATCTGCGTGTCTTGCAGCTTGGGCATTCTTGGCAGCAGGTTCTTACAACTTTAGCAGGCTGGACATCTCTCGGCTTCTCTGGCAGCTAGTCATCTTCTTAATGGTGAAGTCGCAAACTAGGGCAGGCCAGCACTGGGGACCTGGTCTGGCACGCCTCAAGACCCCTATCTAGGCATGAACCCTCGGGGGAAGACACAGTGGCAGTGACAATAGCAGACTGATTCCTCATCCTGACCTTGGAAGGCAGTCACTCTTTTTCAGGTATTTGTAAACATCTGGTTGTAAACTGCTTCAGTCACACTGCCAACTCATGGCTGTGCAAATTGTGCCAGGTTAAGGGCTACCACTTCATAGGAAATTGGCAGAGAGGATTTTTTTTAATATGATGGCCTGCACCTCACCAGTGAAGGGGTGAGAGCACTTGGGTCAAAAGTTAGATGTATACTCCAGTCATTTAAACTAAGAAAAGGGGAGCTGGGGACAGCACACAACACGGGGACCAGTGTGCAGGTCACCACTCCCCATAAAACTGGAACAACTAAAAATAAATTGCAAAGTACACCAGGAGAGACCAGCAAAGCAGGGCAACAAGAGAAGAAAAAACACCACCATACAAAAAGGGGAAAACCATTATGGAGGGCAATGGTTGCAAATGCAGGGAGCCTAACAAACAAGCTTCCTGACCTCATGGCCACCATGGCAGAGGGGGGAGTAGACTGGGTAGCTGTGATGGAAACCTGGTTTACAGATAACCACGACTGGGACATGACAGTCCCAGGGTACAACCTTTACAGAAAGGACAGGAAGAGGGGTGGCAGTATATGTACAGGAGGATATAAACACCACAGAGATGCAGGGGGTCTCCCAGTGAAACTGAGGTACTGTGGCTGGCAGCTGACACTGGTAATGGGGCAACCATCAGAATAGGAATTGTATATACTGTAGGCCCCTGTCACAGGGAGAAAATGGGGTCAAGGAACTACTTGAGACAGTATACAAAATGGCAGACAAGGGTGAGGTGATACTGGTAGGGGATTTTAACCTACCTGATATACACTGGAGAACAAAATCGGCAGCATCAGCGAGAAGTGGACTTTTTAACGGCCTTGCAGTGGGCAGGTCTGAGGCGGCTTGTAGATTCTCCAGGAGGCGACGCTATACTAGACCTCGTTCTCAAATGGTGAGAAGGTGAAGGAGACTGAAGTAGGGTGTCTAGGGAATAGCAACCAGCATATGATCAGTTTCAACATTATCACAGCAGAGGATACCAGTCACTCCAACATTAGGGTCCTAGATTTTAGGAGAGCAGACTTTCGGAAAATGAGACACGGCCTAACTTAAATCTTATAAGAAGGAGGGGTTGAGAAAATCTGGGAAAACATTAAGGGGTGCTATCAAGAAGGTCGTGGACCAATGTACCAGAAAAATAAGTAGGGCAAAAAAGAAAAGAAATCCACTGTGGTACTCCAAAGAGGTGGCAACTTCAGAAACAAAAAAAGGCTGCCTGCAGAAAAGTCATAGCAACAAATAAGACAGGGAGTCGTACAAAGAGAAACTAAAGGAGGCCGGTAAATTAATAAAGAAGGCTAAAGCCAAAACTGAGAGGAGGATAGTAAAAGGAGGGGACAAGACCTTCTTTAGGTACATAAGGGGGAAATAAGGAAGACCAAGGGGGGTATAGTAGGACTACAAGCAGAAGGAACCTAGAAGAGGGGATAGGGAGAAGGCAGAAGTCCTAAATGGGTACTTCTCTGTGTTTATGGAGGGGAGGAAGGGAACTGGTTCAGCACTAAGGAGGAACAGCACCCCTGAACTAGGGGTTGATATAAGCCCCTTCACAGCAGACCAAGTCTGGAAAGCATGAAACCTAAAAGTGGACAAGGCCATGGGACCATTACCAGATAAAATGCACCCAGGGCCCAGAGTCCTGAAGGAACTGGGGAAGGAACTTGCAGCACCCCTAGTGGAACTCTCCACCAAATCACTAGTGAGTGGGGAGGTTCCCAAGAACGGGAAGAGGGCAACTGTGGTCCCACTTCATAAATCTGATATCGGGGAAGAAGCAGGAAACTACCGCCTGGAGAGCCTCACTTCTGTGCTGGAAAAATTGATGGAATCATTACTGAAACAGAGGATAATAGCATTCCATCAAAACAGCAGGCAGCAGGATCATAAACAACATGGGTTCACAGTGGGGAGGTCTTGCCGAACTAACCTAATTGAATTCTTCGACTGGGTTACCAAGACTGTGGATAATGGGGGCAGTGGATGCAGTCTACCTGGACTTGAGCAAAGCCTTAGACTCTGTCCCTTACAGAAGGTTGATAAAGAAGTTGGACTACATGGGGGTGAGAGAGGAGTTGGGGGTGTGGGTGAAGAATTGGCTGCATAATAGAATGCAAAGGGTGCAAGTAAACAGCAGAACAGAAGGTAACCTGTGGGGGTACCACAGGGTTCAGTGCTGGGGCTGCTGCTTTTCAGTGTATTCATAGCCAGCATTGCAAATGTGCTCGAGGGCAATGTTTGCCTGTTCGTGGATGACACCAAGATCTGCAACAGAGTAGAGTCCCCAGTAGGATAAATGGAATTGGACCTAAAGAAACTGGAGGAGTGGTCTAGAGCATGGCAGCTGAATTTCAACGCCAAAAAATGCAAGGTCATGCACACAGGAAGAGAGAACCCAAAAAGGGAGTACTACTTGGAAGAAGGACTAGCAACGACCGGCCAAGAGCATGATCTGGGGGGTTTTAATATCAGATGACTTGAAAGTGAGCAGATGGTGCAACAAGGCAGCACTTAAGGCCAGTGGGATGCATTGGGAGGGGAATCACGTGCTGGATGAGAGAAGTGGTACTGCCGTTGTATAGGACACTTGTCCATCCCCCAGCTGGAATACTGTGTCCAGTTTTAGCGACCACACTTCAGAAAGTACATTGGCAGAGACCGTACAAATGAAGGCAACAAAAATGGTACAGGGAGTACTTCAGATGTCATATGAGGACAGGTTGAAGGAATTTAAACGTACTTCCTGGAACAGAGGAGGGATAGGGGAGACTCGATCAAGACATTTTTACAGGTGCAGGAACTTTATGATTCCAAGAAGAGTAGCAGAATGAGGGTCATGATCTTGGACTGAAAGGGGGAAAGTTCAGGACAGTGTTAGAAAGTTCTTTATAGAGAGGGTGGTGGACACCTGGAACAGCCTGCCCGCAGATTCCATGGGGGGCCAAAGTGGACGAGGGGTTCAAAAACACTTAGGGTAAGCACAAAGGAATCGTTCAAAAGAGGGGATAACTGGGTGGGGGGGGGTAGTAATCTATACACCATAGGCAGCCTAGATGGACCTTGAGGCTTCCTCCTGCCATCACCTTCTACAGTCGTGGCCAAAAATATTGGCGCCCTTGCACTTTTTCAAATAACTCACAATTTCCTCTAAACATAAGTTGAAATTAGCAACAGTACAGTATTTGGTCTTCACAATTCTTTATTTCTCTGTTAATATTACAGAACCTTTGTTTTTGATTCAGAAGTTAATATATCCTTTTAAATCAGAAAATGAAAAGAAATGGCATTGACAAAATTATTGACACCCTAGACTTAATATTTGGTAGCACAACCTTTGGTCAAAATAACTGCAATCAACTGCTTCCTATAGCCATGGATGAGCTTCCTGCACCTCTCTACTGGCAGTTTGGTCCACTCTTCCTGTGCAAACTGCTCCAGTTCTCCCAGATTTGAAGGGTGCCTTCTCCCAACTGCTGTTTTCAGATCTCTCCACAGGTTTTCAATGGGATTTAGATCTGGACTCATTGCTGGCCACTTCAGAACAGTCCAGCGGCTTGTCTTGAACCATTCCTGGGTGCTTTCTGAAGTGTGTTTGGGGTCATTGTCCTGCTGGAAGACCCATGACCTTCGACGGAGACCCAGCTTTCTGACACTGGGTTTAACATTGCGCTCCAAAATGGCCTGGTAATCTCCATATTTCATGATGCCGTGCACACGTTCAAGGCATCCAGTGCCAGAGGCAGCACAGCAACCCCAAAACATCACTGAACCTCCTCCATGTTTGACTGTAGGGAAGGTGTTCTTTTCTTTGAAGGCTTCATTTTGTTTTCTGTAAACATAGAGATGATGTGCTTTACCAAAAAGCTCTAATTTGGTCTCATCTGTCCACAGGACATTCTCCCAGAAGGATTTTGGCTTGTTCAGGTGTGTTTTGGCAAACCCCAGTCAGACTTTCTTATGTCTCTCTCTCAGCAGTGGGGTCCTCCTGGGCCTCCTACCATATAACCCCCTTTCATTGAGTTGGCGACGGATGGTGCGAGTTGAAACTATCGTACCTTGTGTCTGAAGGTCAGCTTGAATCTGTTTGGCAGTTGATTGAGTTGCTTTCTCCACCATTTGAACAATCCTGCGCTGCAACCTTCGATCAAGTTTTCTCTTGCGGCGACATCTAGGGAGGTTAGCTACAGTGCCATGGGCCTTAAACATCCTGATAACATTACGTACGGTGGAAACAGGAACATCAAGGTCTCTGGAGATTGATTTGTAGCCTTGAGATTGTCCATGCTTGGCTACAATCTTCTGTCTGACCTCCTCAGACAATTCTCTGGCTGTCTGTCTTTTCTCCATGCTCATTGTGGTACACACAGTGACACAAAACAGGAGAATGAGTCCTTTTCTCTATTCAAACTGGTTGAATGAAGCGATTTTATATTGCAGGCACCTGCAACTCACCAAGAGTGAGTTCAATTCAAAGTGAAGGAGAATCACCTGCTTGAAATCTAATTATTTCTAACTACTTCTAAAAGGTGCCAATAATTTTGTCCGGGCCATTTAAGGATTTCTTTGTGGAATAAGCTAAGACTTAGTAAATTTTTCTGATTTTTTTTTTTTTTTTTTTTTTTTTTGTTTTGTTTTGTTTTGTTTTGTTCCACTGGAAACCAAAGAAATACATATGTGGATACCAAAATATTTTTTAATTTCAACAATTTTCTGGAAGGAATGGTGCATTATTAGAAAAAACTGCAAGGGCGCCAATATTTTTGGCCACGACTGTATGTTTTCTATGTGGCCCTCTCTCTATCAGACCATAGTCTGTGGGTCTCCCACCAAATGTTAGCAGGAAACTGGCCCTCAGACTTATAAGCAGAAGACAGGGGCACATCTTTTCTCCCCCAGGACTCTCACTTGTAAAGAAGAATGAATCTTCGCATTGCAGAAGCTCTGACATTACAGAAGAGCGAATCTTCTCACTTCACTTTCCATTCAAAGGAATACAAAAGGCAGGCTTGCCTTGGCTCTCTGGCTATGCAAACCTCCAAGTAGGCCTCCATATGCTTCTTTCAGACTTCCTGGGGAGTTTCCTTTCCCTCGAAGCTCCTGGCTGATCAGCCTTTCCACTGGTCAGAAATAACACTTTTATTCTGTCAACACACACCTTCCAACCCTTGGAAGGCAACACAGGGAAACATAGAGCACCTCCTGGGTAAGTGGCTGAGTAAGCCTTCAGGCAGGTCTCCTTCCCCTCGAAGGTCACAGCAGGCTTTCCCTCTCTTGGGAACCTCTTGAACAACTTTCATGCCTTTAAGCAACAGATCAACACTCTCATTCAGAAGCAGCGCCTGCCTGACGTTGGTAAGCAAACGGGGTCCCTGGACTGGTGGCTGTACAATTCTCCAGGCAGGTCTGCTTCACTTTTAGAAGCAACATCATGGAGCAGGGAGCCGGAGTGCCCCTCCCTCGGGAGAGGTGCCCCCCGAACTGAACAGTCTTGATCCTCTTAGTTTCAGGAGCTCAGGGCAGCTACTGATTAACTTTCCGATGGACAGACTGCATCAGCTAATGTTATCATAATGCTTACTCAATGCTCTGTTGGATGGCTGCATTGTCACCAAGACATATTCCTTGCCTACTCCCATAAGTCCCTTGGTGAAGTCCTTTTGGGCATCCTGGCTCCTCATTGCTGTTGGCAGGGTCAGTGGTGGCAAAGATGGCTGCTGTGAACACAGTTTATATTCTGTCCCCTCTTTACTGTCCTTTAGTAGGCAAACTACAATATTTAAAATTTGTTTGTCCCCATTTGTTAGCAGTGCCTCTGCCCTTGCATCGGGGGTAGGCAGGGGCTTCTTATGCCCCCCCCAATAGCAAACAGAGCTCATGAATATTCATGAAGCAGCCTTGGCTGCTCTTAAAGTTGCTAACCCCCCTTGGCAGTGTCAGTGGCTCAGCAGGTAGCACACTCGCCTCCAAGGCTGGGAGATCAGAAGGCTGTGGGTTCTTGCCCCACACCAGGTACTTGGGTTAATATTCCAATACTGACACTGCAGTGCAGCATGAGGGCGGTGCTGCACTCCTGAGGTGCCGTCTTTCGGATGAGACGTTAAACAGAGGTCCCATCCGCCTGTTCTGGTGGTAGTTCAGGTGAATGTTAAAGATCCCATGACACTTCTTGAGGAAAAAAAAGGGAAATTTCCCTGGTGCCCTGGGCAGATTTCCTCCTATTCACTAAAATACCACAGACAGCTTAATCTGATTCAAAGTCAGTTGGCATTCATCTGTATCCCTCTCCCCCGGGTCATGCCTGAAAATAGGCAGAATTTGTCTAGCGCACTTACACGGTCAACAAAAACTAAATAAAATAAATAACTAGTTACTAACCCCCCTTTAAGACATGGTGCTTAATAGCGCTTGTTTTAAACAGTTTATTTTCTGTTGGCCCAAGTGTCTCTGAACCCCTTTTAACATTTTGACACTTTCTGGGGCCAGGGACCATACTGACAAGCTGCAGAAACCGCTGAAGGGGCTTTCATCCACGGAGCGCTGTAGTACTCCTTCCAGGGCAAGCCGACACCATAGCTCGCACATTTGAGCATGCATCCTGCTCAAACATCCGCACACTATACATGTGGTGTTTACTAGTCCAAGCACATGACTTACTTTTTCCTCGATCAGCCTGTCCCCGACATGGGGCCGGCAGGAGCATCAAAGAAGCCACAAAAGGGATTGGGACTGGCAGCACAAATGGGAGGGTGCCAAGGTAAGCCCCCACCTTTGGGGAGGGGGGGTTACACCAGTTAAAAAATAAATAAATAAATAAAAGGCATTTTCCCATTTAATTTGGTAACATTTTCTAGTTCCACCAAAATTTGAGTATTTTGTAAATGTTCTAATTATTTTTTTCTTCAAGAAAAAAAGATGCGTACCACACTTGGCTTGGCAGTAGCATTGAAGACCTGACATGGCTAGCTTTTCGAGAAGATAAAACAAAGTTCATGGTGAGCAGCAAAGGGAGGTACCTAGAAAAATAGATTTGGCAGGCATCTTAATGTTTTTATGAACTGTAGTTGAAACTAGAGTTTTTGGAGAAACATTTTTTCATTGCATTGCTGCTTTAATACTGTAAATAGACATTTTTAAGCAACTGTTTGTCTAAATGTTTTTGGTTTTTTTGTTATACTCTGGTGTTTCTCCACTTTCCATCTCTGGTCACAGCGGTATCCCCCAGCTTGGTCACACTTATCTCGTGGACTAGTGGGCTAACCACCACTTATACAGAGCCATATTGGCAGGTGGTTGACACGTAGGGTCATGTGGTGCCTGCAGGGGAAGCAGAGCGAGCCGGTGGCATTTTCCTTATTCTCCTGTAGGACATCTGCTTCTGAAATGCTCACCCACGTGTGTGTTGACACCTGCTTGCTGCGTTAGCGCACACACCCCATGCCTGTTGACCCTGCTGCCCGGCCTCTGACAGGTGGCAGGCAAGTAGCGGGACTCTGAGTGTCCCCTGCCCGAGGGAGGAGACCTGTCCTTGGGACGCTGAATCCTCCCTTATCCGTCCGTCCCCCTGAGTCACCACTGCATGTTCCCGAACCTGGATCGCTGACATGGCAGGAGGGAGAATACCCAGCTTCGAACTGTTAAAGTTTCATAGCTAAGTCTGTTGCTCTTCAATTGTTTATCATTGTTTTGTCTAGAAATTGCTTGTATTGTACACTGGGAGGCACCTAGGATCTTTGAAAGATGCCAGATAGAGGCTGCCTAGTGGCCTAGACGTGCTGCCCTACTGGCAGCTATATTCATAAGCAGACTTTAGAGTGGCCTGATGTCCCGGGGAGTCTAGAATGTGCTGCCATGCAGCAGTGCTACCAGACAGCAAGAGTAGGTGCAGTGAAACAGTGAACCCCGGGGAGGGGCCAGGGAGCTTGCTGCGTCAGAGGGGATGTTTGTGTGCGACAGCACTTCCAGCTAGTGAAGGTAGGCTTTGCACTGTAGGAACCCCTGTGGACTAGGGAGCTTGCTGCACCACAGGGGATGTTTGCATGTGACAGCATTTCTAGCAAGTGAGGGTAGGCTCTGCTGTGCCATAGGGAATGTTTGCATGCAACATCACTTCCAGTCAGTGAGGGTAGGCTCTGCACTGCATCAACCCCTGTGGGGGGCCGTGGAGCTTGCTATGCCACAAGGGATGTTTCAAATGCGACAGCGCTATTGAGTGGTGGGCTGATGCTGCATTAGTCAGTGTGGGGGCAGGGACATTACTGCGCTACAGGGAATGTTTTCATGCAACAGCACTTCCAGCCAGTGAGGTGGGTTCTGCACTGCATTAGCCCCTGTGGAGGGCCAGGGAACTTGCTGTGCCACAGGGGATGTTTGCATGCAGTAGCACTTCCAGCTAGTGAAGGTAGGCTATGCACTGCAGCAACCCCTGTGGGGCGTCGGGAGCTTGCTGTACCACAGGGGGATGTTTCTGCACAACAGCACTTCCAGCTGGTGAGGATGAGGATAGGCTCTGCACTGTATCAACCCCTGTGGAGGGCCAGGGAGCTTTCTGTGTTACAGAGGATGTTTGCATGCGACAGCATTTCAGCCAGTGAGGGTAGGCTCTACAATGCATCAGCCCCTGTGGAGGGCCAGGGAACTTGCTGTGCCACAGGGAATGTTTGCGTTTGACAGCACTTCCAGCTAGTGAGGGTGGGCTCTGCTGTGGGGTAAATAACCACTACGATGACGGCTGGTGGAGGTCTCTGGGCCATTTGTGAATCACAACCAGCATGACCGATATGGCTGGTGGAGGATGAGGCTGGGAACTCCACCACAGAAGTATGCACCCTGGCTAAAGGGTTGGACAGATAAGACAGACTCCATGAGAAGCTGCAGTAGGAAAACACCTGCTCCACCATCGATTTTGGTAGTCACCGACTGAGACCATTGAGAAACATATCAGCGGTGGATTCCCAGCATCGTACTGCTGGA
Organism: Neoceratodus forsteri; assembly: GCA_016271365.2. Taxonomy (NCBI): domain Eukaryota; kingdom Metazoa; phylum Chordata; order Ceratodontiformes; family Ceratodontidae; genus Neoceratodus; species Neoceratodus forsteri. The sequence goes on from CM057454.1 coordinate 581,340,680, forward strand.
GAATTCAATGACATGGCTGCTCATTTGAGCTGTAGGCTTTGGTGAATGTCAACAGATCAGTGCTGCCAGTTGCAAGACTTTGGTTGCGGTCCTGTGACCTTAGCAGGAAGGCCGGGCTTCTGCTGGAGACGAGGCACTGTCTCCTGGTTCAGCCATTAAATAATCAGAACACAGGGAGGAAAGGCACGTGGCACTATCGTTGGTGCCTTGTAGATTAGGAATCGTCTTTTGGATGAGACGTTAAACCGAGGTCCCATCTGCCTGGATTGGCGGTAGTTCAGGTGGATGTTAAAGATCCCATGGCACTTATTGAAAAGAGTAGGGAATTTCCCCGGTGTCCTGGCCAAATTTCCCTCATTCACTCAAAATACCACCAACAGCTTAATCTAGTTCAAGGTCAGTTGGCATTCATCTGTATCCCCCTTCCCCGGGTCGTGCCTGAAAGTAGGCAGGATTTGTCTAGTGCACTTACCCGGTCAACAAAAACTAACTAAATAAATAAGCTGCAGAAGGAAGTTGCTTTTGCCATAAGTGGAGTGAAGCTGAAGAACCCCTGGAACTCATATCGATGCAAAAGAGTTCTAAAGGTTCCTGCTGTACAGGAACAATAAGACAGTGTTTCAGCTTATTAGTCTAGCAGACCCTAACTGGGTGAATCATTTTGGAGGGTACCTTGAAGCAGTGGACAGCCTTCTTTGGGTAAAATCAGGTGTGTAGCAGCTGGATAATTTGGTTTGACTCCTGGAGCCTCAGATTCAGTGTAATCAAATGGTAGAGAAGGTAATACAAGTTTAAAAAAATATATTAAATAGAATTAAGTTGGTGTTGGAGAAGTGACTGGGTGGGGAATCCATGCACAGCAGAGGAGGAGCTGATTTCTCACTGCTGACCAGAAGAGGGTTGGGGTCAGCACTAAACGCATAATGTCTGTTTACACTAAGAGCTTATAGCCAAGAACCCAGGCAGCAGGTCAGCTGGGACCCGGAGCATGTTTAGATGTTCCGTGGGTAGTCCTGTTGTATTGTTGTAAATGTTAAATCACTCTACACAAATGTATGGTGACTGCAGTACTATATTGGGGACAGATTTCATGGAACAAAAACCCTGGCAGAGTATATCAGTTGGGGGGGTGAGGATATAGCATGCACCAAGCAGGAAAGGGATCTTGGGGTTATCATCTCTGATGACCTCAAGGCAGGGAAACAGTGTGACAAGGCAGCAGGTAAAGCAAATAGGATGCTGGGATGCATAGGCAGGAGCATCACCAGCAGGAAAAGGGAGGTCATAATTCCACTATACAAGACACTAGTGAGGCCCCACCTGGAGTACACTGTACAATTCTGGAGACCTTACCTCCATAAGGACATAGACAGGGTAGAGAAGGTTCAGAGGAGGGCAACAAAGATGGTGCATGGATTGCATCACAAGTCCTATGAGGACAGGTTGAAGGAACTGAACGTGTACTCCTGGAGGAGAGGGAGGAGAGAGGGATATGATGGAGACATACAAGTATCTTACAGGGAGGAACAGGGTGCAGGAATACACTATTTTTAAGTGAAAAAGATGTTCCAGGGCTAGAGGGCATGGGATGAAGTTGGAGGGAGGACGATTCAGAGGAAACGTGAGGAAGAATTTTTTCACAGAACGGGTGGTGGACAAGTGGAACACCCTGCCAGAGGAAGTGGTGGGGACTGAAACAATCACGGGATTTAAGAATGCATGGGATAGACATAAAGGAATTCTGGCGGTCAGGGGTAAGGGCAGCAGACTTCTTGGAAAACATAAACTGAACTTACAAGCTCAAATGGGCAGACTGGGTGGGCCATAGGCTCTTATCTGCCGACACTGTCTATGTATTCATGTATCGATGGAGGAGGGATAGCAAGGATGATGGTCTGAGTGGGATGTAATGGTGGGGGGCCCCTGGCACAGGCCAAAATGTTGCAAACATGGCAGTAGAGGTAAATGCAGTGTACTGGACCATGAGGGCTTTCTCCTTGCCTGTTAAATGAAAGAAGCTTTTAGCTGCCCTCAAGAGAAAACACACACAGATTGCGCTCCTACAGGAGGCCCACCTAATCAAGACTGAGTACACCAAATTAGTGTTTTTTTTTTTTGTTTTTTTGGGGGAATGGGTGGGAGCCTGCTACTGAGCACCTTACTCCTCCCATAAAAGGAGGGGTAGCTGTTCTGGTCAGCAAGAATATGCATTAAAGGTTGCAACTGAGTGGTAACTAACCTTCAGGGGCGAAGGTATGTTTTTCTCAGGGTTTGAATTTAATGGTATTCTGCCCTGTTTTGCATACCAGTTTTCAAGGCAGAATACCATTTTCATCACACTGGCATTCTGACTGGAATGCCACTCCTCCATTCAGTCACTCTGCAGTTAAATACAAGACTTTGAGACAGAATACCAAATTTGAGTTTTTGGTATCCCGCCTCTCAGACCAGATTATTTTCTTAATTTTTGCCCTGTCATTGCAGAGGTACATGGTACTAGTGTGACTTTTGGAAGTGTATATGCACTTGCGGTTTTTGATCCAGAATTCTACAAGCAGATTCTGGATGTACTCCATGGATGACAGTTCCCAAATCTAATTATGGGGGGGGGGGTCTTCTTGTTTTATAACTTCAGGTTTATTAAGACCGCAACTTAGGTTGCATCAGAGTGCAGATGTATAAATTATAATGACAGTGTAACAGTACAAATATCCAGTCAATACAGCATACTCGTTTCCTTTTCCTATCAGGAATTTTGCTATGGCATAAGTCCCATTGATAACAAAGTTGGACAGGAATTTGCAGTCTTTAATTGTGTGGGAAATTCATACTGTTGTTTTCCATGCTGTCACCAGAACATGCTGCTCTGTTCACTTAGTGGAAAATAACATTCATTTTATAAGAAAAAAGGAACTTGCTTGTTAACAAAAAACACTACAGTAAGAATGACAAAATAGAACAGTAACTTCAACTATCAGTCGTTCATTTTACGGTGTTAATATTGACTGATTTCATTAAGTGCAGGGTAAAGTCTCATGACCCAAGGGGAATACCAGCTTGGGTTACAATAAGTTTCCCATTTGCCCCATGTATCCAATATACACAAATTTTTGTCTGTTAAGCCCAAGATCTGCTGTAATTCTTTCCATGTCCAGGAGCTGTTGCACTTTGGTTTTCCACTCCATAAGGGTTGGAATGGTGGCACATGGCCAGTGGCAGGTGTTGGCCTTCAATCAGTCAGTCAAAGTCTTTATTTATCCAGGCGATCACCATTGAGCATGCTCATTTACAAGATGGACCTGATACACAAAGTGAACAAAGAATAACAAAACACAATCAAAACAATGTACAATATATACAGTTACAAACATTGCAAAAACAGTGATACAGTGCAAAATTAGTGAAGATTAGTAATCTTATACAGGAATGAAGGATAGCTTGGGCTAAAGGTCCAGTTCGGTGAAAGGATAATTATGGCCTTTCCATAAGCTGAGGGGTGACATATAATGGTTTAGGTGTTTTTGAGTATCATGCCTAGCCTCTGGGAGTCAGGCGGGCAGTAGATTAAACTTCACTGTCATGAGACACAGCGCAACACACTTCCTTATTTCTGCCTTTTCAGTCCTGGTAGAGCCAGGCCTAACACCATCACCTCATAATAAAATGGGATAGTAAACACCAAATCACTTCCAGTTCAGCATGTACCCTCTCCCAGTAGGCTTTAAGCCGTGGATGAGCTCAAAAAAATGTGGTGGTGAGTCCCTATCTCGCCACATCCCCTCCAGCATAGGTTGGAATTGTGTGTCCTGCAGTGCATAGTTATCATAGAGGTGTGGAAAAACCGAAGAATATTCTATTAACACACGTGCTATCCTGGGGATGTGGTATTTTCCCATCCCTGGCCCAGTCAGTGTCCAGGATGAAGCAGTCCATCTCTCTCCCAACTCCATCTAACTTTATGGTATGGCTATCTGTTGCCTAAAGGGTATGGTATATGGTAGAAACTGACCTCCTTATGTCCCAGAGTCTACTAGTCTAGTAGAGACAGGCTTCTAATTTTGATAGTTCCTGGGACAGTAACACTTTGTTTCCTGTAAGAATGTAATATGTGGCCTGTAGGAATCGGTTGTGGTGGTTGTTTGGTAGGTGGAGCTGAGTTTTTAGGTCTGCAAAAGGCAGACCCCACCCCTGTCCCAGATTTAAATAAATAAATTAAAAAAAGAAAACTGGGAGAATGTGGTAGGCCCCTGTTGATTCCAGTGGCGGAAAATGGGATCTTGCCCACCCTGTGAAAAATCTGGGTTCCCTGTGAGTACTGTAAGTGGGCCTATGCCTCTGGTGTATAAGTTTGTGTAACTCCAGGAGCACTTTCACAGAGGTTCTGGTCCAAGGATTACTGATCTCCCACACCTGCGGGTTAGTCCAGTCTGTAAATGGTAGAGTATAAAGAGGGCCAGGCGGAGTTGTTCTATTTTTTTTTTTTTTCCCAAATATACTAGCCTATGCTGATGTTTTATTGAGCCGTGCAGATCAGTTGCGCTGATTGAGCTGGCAAATAGTGCTGTTCAAAATCTGGTAACCCCATGCCTGCCTGTTCTCCCGATAGGGTCAACGTGTGTTGCCGTATTTGAATCTGGTGCCCCTGCCTTTATCATTTAAGTGCAAGTCCCCTGAGCCTTTTCTGAAAGGATCTGGCTATAGTGATGGGTAATGCTGAAAGAGAAATAGCAGCCGAGGTAGCATGTTTATTTTAAACAAAACTACTCTCCCCAACCCCTCCCCAAACCGGATAGGGAGGAAAGGCCCAGGTATTTAAGTCCTCCATAAGGACAGGAGACAGGTGATTTATGCCGACAAGCTTGGAAAGTTGTGGAGTAATATGCATCAGTCATATGTATCTTACAGTGTTATGAAGTGCCCAGCAAAAAGGGAAGGAGTTACTGAAATGTGCAGGATGCTGTCCTGAGACCAGCAACACCTCTGATTTTATTACAGTTTATTTTTATAGCCCGATATCATACCAAAGGTTTCTGGCTCCTTAGAAATCACCGGATCTCCGAGGAAGCATATGGAATCATCCATGTATAGGCCTAGTGTCGTCCCCCATACAGATGCCTTGGATGTCCAGGTTTGGCTGTACCGCCACAGCCAGTGGTTCAGTACAGATGGTGAGTAATTGGGGGGACTGGGGACAACCCTGCCTAGTGCCACATTGTAAGGGGAACCTAGGTGAGATGACCCCCCATTGACTTGTACTGCTGCCTCCGGGATTCACATAAGTTTCTCTGCATGTTTTAAAAATGGGCCCAGACTCCATGGCTGAGAGTTTTCTGAAGGAAGGCTTCTTCAACCTGGTCAAATGCCTACTCGGCCTTCATAGAAATAGTATTCTGAAACTGAGGGTGCCCCTTTTGGGTGAGAAAAAAGGATGTTGAGGTGCCGGATGACGTGGAGGTTCCACACCTTAATGGGGGTGGGGGGGCTTCAGTTGTGTGATAGAGCCAGCACTGGAATATTCTGAGAGGGTGGGGCGACACAGGAACGATGGCTATGTGGAAAAGCGGCCTTGTAGACTTAAAGCTACTGAATGTGTGGTGAACTGTGAACTAGGGCAAGGGAGTACACATTCTTTTCCAACCTCTATAAGACCTGGTCCAGGCTGGATTACATCTGTGTCCCTAGTGGACCATAGAACTAATAATGGCAGAGTTGGTAATCTTCATTAGCATGTCCATGAGCTGGAAGCCACCTGATGTGCGCAAGATGGCTGCAAGTGGTCTCGGCTGACATAGTGGTGGGCACAGGTCTTTGGAAATTAAATGAAGAGAAGTGGGTACTGAAGAATTTTACTTTAATGCTAAAAGCCCTAATCGGGCATTTTTGCAGTAACTGCTGCCATTTTAATGGTATTTGGTGATCTTATGGGGGTGTCTCAGTCATCAGGTCCCACAGATGGAATTTCACCATTGGTGAAGCAGGAGCCACATGGAAGATTTTCAGCAGTGCAGTTGGGGCCGCCCATGCTGACCTCTGCCGACGTCACCAATCCTATAAAGGTGTGAGCGTCTCCTTTCCCACCGTTGACTCTGTCGCATGGGTCTCCGCTGAAGCTGGAATGCAGTTTTGCGCCATTTTTTGCCTACGACTTTTCTATGCTTATTTCTTTAGAATCTTTTTCTAAAGAGATTCCTTTACCTCCTTTATGTCGGAAGTTAATCTTTGGATTTCACTATCCCGTCGCTGCCGCTGAGGAAAGATTGCCTCTTCAGACGAACACTCACTCAGTGTTTGCTGTCTTGGGCCTAGCCACAATGCCTTGGACTGCAAAGTCTGCCAGAAGTTTAACCGAAACACCCTAAGGCAATGCAAAAAGGCTCTCAAATTCCTTATGGAGCAACAGGTAGCCAGTTGTGGCAAGGGTTCTTCCGGGGTCCATCCCTCTCCGTCCTCTGCAGGTTCGTCAAGCTCCCAGGCCATTAAGGCCAGAGATGAGTCCTGGTAGAAAAGTCATAAAAAGGACAGGGGTCGGGACCGGCCCCCCGGTGGTGGTCCTGCTCCCCAACAGCCTCTCCCTCATCATCCAGGGGTACTCTGTCGGCTGTGGTTGCACCGACACCTAAGCCTGCTGTCCAGGTTTCTCTTCCTACCAGACCCCTACCGACAGTGCCTCCACCTTTGGGTCATTGGCCCCCTCCTTGATGACGGGATCATCGTTGACGGTCCTCCTGTTAAAGCCTGATGCTTCCTTATGTCCTCGGTTGTGGGCTCCTCGGGCCCTCAGGGTCTGTCTGACGGGTCGTCACGCCCTGTGCTGTCGTCCCCTTTCCATCAACGCAGCAGTTAATTGTCCTCGACCTCAGCGACATCTGACCAAATTCACGACTGTTTTGGTCCACCAGCTGGGTGCATACAGACTGGCTTCACCCACGCTGTTGACAGTGCCATCATCTTCACCCCTCTAACCCCCACAGGCAGTCGCTACCTCGGTTGTCGGACCTGTAGCTGGAACAGGTTGATGTCAAGGAGGAGTACCATCCTAACCTCATCCTACCTAAGGAAGGGGAGGCACCGGAAGAGCCTGTTTCCTCTGATAGGTCAGTCGCTTCCTCAGTGATCGTGGACGCTGTCAAACATACTCCTAGGTCTCTCCAGAGTTCCCTGCCTTCTTCAGTGTTATGAAGCTGCTGTCCTTAGCTATGGGCTTCCATGCTGAGAAGAAGTATGCCACCAGAAGAGACCTGGTGGATTTCTTAGAAATTCTAGAGTCTCCTTCTAAAGTTGTTCCTCTTATCCTTCCTGCACTAAGGAATGCCACAACTGCAGTCTGGTGCCAGCCATGCCCGGCAGGGCTGATTAAATTATATCCTGCCCTTCATAGTCTTCCACATTATGCTGCCCAACCGAAGACTGATTCTGTGGTTATAAAGGCAGCCTGTGATAGGTTCAGAGTGCCCAAGCACCCCCCCCCCGACAGAGAATCCTGTAGGATTGACCTCTGGGGCAACAAGGTATTTTACTTCGAGAGGGTTCTTGCAGTAGGTATTTACATATAGGACTGACCCGGCAGGTGTCAGGACCCCACAGAAAAATTTCTAGTTAGCAGTCTCTGGTGGGGGACCGCCCCCACGTCAGGTGAGCGACATCATACGACATCAGTATAAAGGGGCAGTCCCCCATGCCTGCCTTCCCGTTTTTTTCCGCCATTGACTTGTGAAAGTTCCTCGCAGTAGAGTTCATCTGTCTTCAGTCTTTCATCTGTTAGTTTTCAAACTTTTTGACAGATTTTCTCTAAGAATTACATCGTGTATGTTGTCTCCGCCTTCTGAATCGCATAAAAATAAGTGCGACTCATGCGGTTCCCAGCAGCCGCATAAGGATGGCCACTCCCTGTGCCTCTTCTGCCTAGGCCTGGACCATCTTGTGGAGAAGTGCCAACACTGCCAGAAATTCAGTTCAGCTACGGGAAAACGGAGGCAGCAGTCCCTGGAGGCCCATATTCTGAAGAAAAAGATGGCATCCATGGAGAAGGAGTTGAAAAAGTTGAGGCAGTCTTCCACTTCCTCCGAAGGCCACAAAAAGGAGAAACACCAAGACCGGGACTCAACCTCCATGGCTCCGGCTGGAGTCACGGTCTTAGCGGCCCCTCTCGGGACCACCTCGATGACCGCCTTGGCGGTGTCCAAGAAGGTGTCACCCCTCCCGTTGAGCTTGTGCTTGGGCCCCTCAGGTGCCTCCAGGATAAAGGAGGCCTCCGCTCCCACTAAGGCCGCAACCACGTGGCCTTCAGGGTCGAGCGGGTCCGCCAAGTCAGACGCTGGTACCACCGACGTCTGCCCGGACAGGACGGGTAAGTTGCTTGCTCCTACGGGGTGGTGCACAGTCGTTTGTTCGCCCAACAAGGCTGCCTCTCCAGCGTGGCCTTCCTCGAGCAAGAGATCCAATAAGTCATACACTGGCTTCTCCGACGCCCACCCGGATCTGGCTGATAAGCCGGACATCGGCCCCTCCGACGACCGCCCAGCCAAGGAGCCTGCATCAGAACCCTTCGACCAGTCCGCCCCAGGCTTCCCGCAACACCTTACGTTGCCAACTGAGGTTCCTGTGTCCCCTCTGTTGAACCCGGGGGATTCCAATCCTCCCTCCCCGGCCGTCACTGAGGACCTGGATACGCTGCCGTCAGGCCTCCCTCCTACTGGGATAGATACCCTGAAGCCGAACCCTCAGATGCTGGCTCCGATGCCGGCCTGCCCAACGCCAGCCAACGTCCCACTTCCGAACAGCGCTCCCACACCGGGCCAGATGTCCGCAGGGCCGCCTTTGCCAGGTCCCTCTGCCCCATCAGAGCCCCTGGCACCCAGGTATCCGACACCGCTAAATCCGGTGCCACCTTACCCAGCACCACAGTATCCAATGCCACAGTACCCGACGCCACTTTATCCAACGCCTCAATACCCGACGCCGGGTTTCTCGCCGTCTGGTTGTGGATACTCGCTATACGGATATCCCCAGTATCTGTATCCCCCTCCTCTTCCGCCGCCCGCACCCCAGCTGCTGGCGGACTTGGAGACTCTGGCTGCCTGAGGCCAAGGTTCAGCTCACCAGGGAGGTAGAGAGTAGTATACCGGCACCGGACCCTGCACAGAATCCCCTATGCCAGAGACGGGAGACTCCCTCCCCCTTATCTGACACCAGAGGTGAACCCTTGGGTGCCAGGGGCGGGGAGGACATGCTTCCCAAAGGGACCATTCCTTCCCGTGTCGGGAGGAGTCTTCCTCTTCTCGATCGAGACCTTGGACCGGGGATGCTCTGACCCAGATGATGACTATACTCTAGAAGCACCCAGGCCAAAGACCCCTCCAAAGTCTCCGGAGGATCCTTCCTTTCTGGAGTTACTGAGAAAGATCCAGGAAGTTCATCAGTGGTAATCTCTGGAGACAGATCCACAGCATAAAAAGCTCGCTGACACTTGGATCTGCCCGAGGCCGCTCCTACATTGATTCCACCATGGATAGAGCTTCATACAGATCTTGTTTCCACTATTTGGAAACCACCATCTGCGTTGACCCCCCCCCTCCTTCCGAGGAAGGCAGATCAGCTATATCAGGATCCTGAGGGAGTAGATTCTTTGAATATACACCCCAAGGCGGACTCCGTCGTGATTAGCGCTGCTCACGGCCGCTCCACTAACCCCAGACATCTCAGCTAGTCTCCGCCTGACGAGGAGTCTTGGCTTCTGGACCAGTATGGGAGGAAGGTTTATGAGTCTTCTACCCTGGGTACTAGGGCCCTGAATTATGTTGCTCATATGGGGGACTACCAGAAGACCATCCTGAGTCAGGTGGAATCTAAACTGGACTCCCTTCCTGAGTCTGACGAAACAGGAAGTGGCTGACCATGTCCGTTCTGCTCATTCGGCCAGTCGGCACATGCTTCGTACCACCTACGATGCAGTGGATGCAGCTGGACTGAGTTCGCCTTTCGCTGTAGGTCTTCAGCGTCATGCCTGGCTTTGGGTGTCAGATTTGGTCCCTGAAGTGCAATCCGCTATTCAGGATGTGCCCTTCAGGGGTTCGGTGCTGATGTCAAGGACGTCATAACCGATCTGCAAGAGAAGGGTATGGCAGTTAAGTCCGTGGACTCTTTGTACAGACCCCCTCAGGGACAGCGGCGCCCTTTTCTTCGACGTAACCGACCAAAAACCTAAACTACTGGGCAAGTGGGGCACCAAGCGTCGGGGCCCCTCCAGCAACCAAGACTCCCCCTCCCAAAAAAGCAGCAGGAACCTCTGCTGCTGCGCTGCCCCAGACTTCCTGACTCCTCGCCTCTCCCACGGCTTTTGGACTCACCAGAGGAACCAGTAGGAGGGAGGTTCTCCTTCCATCTACCGGGTTGGGAGAGGATAACATCGGATGCTTGGGTGCTTCAGCTGATTGCAGCAGGACACTCAATAGTTTCTTCAGAAACCGCCCCAAAGACCACCCCCCCCAAGTTGTCTTACTCCCAGGACCATCTTCTTCTGGTCCTAGAAAAAATCGCATTCCTTCTCTCGAAGGTGGCGATAGAACCAGTTCCCAGTCACCTTTGGGGGATGGGTTACTATTCCCATTTCTTTCTAGTCCCAAAGAAAACGGGAGATGGGAGGCCTGTTTTAGACCTCAGTTCCCTGAACATATTCGTGGAGTACAAAATCTTCAGAATGCTCTCACTGCAGGGCCTTCTGCCTCTTCTTTGGCAAGTCCTGTGGCTGTGCGCTTTGGATATGCAGGATGCTTACCTGCACATCCCCATACGCCCTTCCCACCACAAATTCCTTTAATTTTGTTTTCAGGGGGTCCACTACCAATTCAAGGCCCTCCCGTCTGGTCTTTCCTCGGCCCCCGAGTGTTTACCAAATGCCTGTCTGTGGTAGCGGCCCACCTGCATACCCAGGGAGTGCAGGTATTCCCGTACCTGGATGACTGGCTCCTGGCGGCCCCGTCCAGGGAGGAACTTCTACACTCCCTTTCCCTCACCCTGCAGGTTTTCACCAGCTTGGGTATTGCCATCAACCAGGCAAAGTCCCATTTGGTCCCTTGCCAAAGACTCCATAATGGCGATCCTGGACACGACCATCAACAAGGCCTTTTTGCCTCCGGACAGGGTGGACACCCTACAGACTCGGGCACGTCTTCTGTCCAGTCACAGAAGGGTCAGAGCCAGGTCAGTCCTTCGCCTCCTCGGGCTAATGGCGTCTGCTATTCTGACAGTCCCACGTGCTTGGCTCCATATGAGGATTTCTCCATGGATGCTTCAGTCTCAATGGGACCAAACAATGGACGACGTAGACCAGGAGGGTCTAGTCTCCGATCCCATGGTCAGGGACTTGCAGTGGTGGATGGTACCGGAGAACCTGTGCCGGGGAGTTCACTTCAGTATCGAACCCCCCTCCCAAACATTGACATCAGATGCCTCAGGAGAGGGCTGGGGAGCCCAACTCGGGTCTCACAAGACTCGGGACAGCTGGTCCAGGCTCGAGCAGAATCTGCACATAAATATGTTCTAACTCAGGGCAGTCCTGTATGCCCTCCAGGCCCTGAACTCCTTGATTCTTCCCGGTCATCTAACCATACCGACAGGTGTGTGTGTGGTGTGTGTGTGTGTGTGTGTGTGTGTGTGTGTGTGTGTGTGTGTGTGTGTGTGTGTGTGTGTGTGTGTGTGGTGTGTGTGTGTGTGGTCTGGTACATCAACAAGCAGGGAGGAACACGTTCCTACCCTCTGTGCAGGGAAGCAATGAGAATTTGGAGCTGGGCTACCCAGACAACCTTCACCCAACGGCCGTTTTCTTTCTAGGAGTAGAAAACACGTTGGCAGACCACCTCAGTCGGTCCTCAACCAGGGCCCACGAATGGGGACTAGATCAAGAGGTAGTAGACGACATTTTCCTGCTTTGGGGAACCCCTCAGGTAGACCTGTTCGCATCTCCTCAAATGCAAAACTTCCCGCCTTCTGCTCGCTCGCTCTAGGGTGAGACATTTTCTGTCAGGACGCTCTATCTCTCGATTGGAGGGACAGATTTGTCTATGCCTTCCCTCCAGTTCCCCTAATTCTGAGGGTCCTGCACAAGCTCAGAACAGAGGGAGCACGAATGATCCTCATTGCTCCATTCTGGCCAATACAAGTTTTGGTTCTCTCTTCTGCATCAATTTTCAGAGGAACCTCCACTTCCTCTGTCACAACACTTGTTGACCCAGGATCAGGGGACCCTTGTCCATCCAGGTCTCGGATCCCTTCATTTGCATGTGTGTACTCCTGCAGACGTAGCTAAAGCCCGGTTCGGGGTTTCTTCACTCGTAGCAGATGTTTTGGAGGCCAGAAAGCCTTCCACCAGGTCCACTTACGCCATGAAGTGGAAACGATTCTCTATTTGGGCCTTGTCAAAGGACTTCAAGCCTTTCTCTTGCCCAGTTGACAGTCTTGGACTACATGTGTCATCTCTTCGATCTGGGTCTTAGCCATTCCTCTTTAAAGGTTCACATGGCAGCGATTTCAGCCTACCATGTCCCCTTCGGAGACAGGACTTTCACTCAATTGGAAGTCTCTAAGACATTCCTCAGAGGGGTTCTCCATTTGAGACCCCCCCATCTGCATTCCTGCTTCTCCTTGGGACTTGAATTTTGTTCTCGAGAAGCTTACTCTGCCCTCTTTTGAGCTGGCAGCTGCAGCAGATTTGAAGTTCCTCTCTTGGAAGACCCTCTTCCTAGTGGCCATTACTTCAGCTTGATGGATTTCTGAGCTTCAGGCCTTGATGTGCAAAATCCCGTATTTGATCTTTCACAAAAAACGTGTGGCTCTGTGCACCAATCCTAGGTTTCTCCCTAAGGTGGTGGCAGAATCTATGCTGAATCAATCCATTGAGCTACCTGCTTTCTTTATGCAATACTCCAGTCAAGGGTAGTACCTCTTGTATACTTTGGATGTTCATAGAATTCTGAGATACTATACCACTAGGACTAAAGATCTCAGGAAATCTGATCAGCTTTTTGTCTCTTTTGCTCATAAAAGAGAGGGCAATGCTGTTTCCAAGCAATGCCTGTCTAAATGGTTGGCTCATTGTATCACTTTCTGTTACGACAAGTACAAGAAGACCCTGCTGGGTCAAGTCAGAGGTCACTCCACCAGAGTAGTAGCTGCCTCTGTGGCTTGTTTCAAGAATGTGTCAGCGGCAGACATCTGCACAGCTGCAACTTGGACTTCTATCCATATCTTTACGAAACACTACAGTTTGGACATTGCCTCTCGCCGTAGAGTAGGCTTCGGGTTGGCTGTGCTTCAAGGTCTTCTTTCATAAGACCTGTACAGCCGGAGGTTCCATTCTGTGGATCGTTTTCCTCCTCCCAAGTGCTTTTTCTTGTTCCAGACTGCTTGGGATTCAGTCCTGTATGTAAATACCTATTGCAAGAGCCCTCTTGAAGTAAGATAGTACAGTTACGTAAGAACTTACCGTAACAGTAGATCTTCGAGAGAGGCTCTTGCAGTAAGTATTGCCTTCCCGCCCTCCATCCCCCTTAGCTTTTTCTAGCTCCTTTTCTAGGAAGGGAAATTTCCGCTTGTGTCTCGTCTTGCCTCTTTTAGCCCTTGGTGGGAAAGAACTGAAAGGCGGGCGTGGGAGACCGCCCCTTTATACTGACGTCGCATGATGTCTGTCACCTGACGTGGGGGTGGTCCCCCGCCAGAGGCTGCTAGCTGGAAATTTTTCTGTGGGGTCCTGACACCTGCTGGGTCAGTCCTATATGTAAATACCGACTGCAAGAGCCTTTCTTGAAGATCTACTGTTACGGTAAGTTCTTGCGTTAACTGTACTTTATGCCTCCTCCACCCTTGGGCTGAGTTTTGCAAACTACCTTTCTCATATGGTTAAGTACCAGAATACCCTTTGGAAGAAGGGCAAGGCCATAGCCCAGGCCTTTCCTGATTTACCCAAAAGCAAGAGGTTCTTGAGTGCCTGCAAAATGTGGAGGATATTAGCAAGCACCTCTTGCGGGCCCTCTATGATCTCTCAGATACTGGTGCCAGGGCTGCTGCCCTACCACTGGCATTTGCCTTCATAGGCACTCCTGGCTGATGTTCATCAAAAGGTTCTTAATGTGTTCTGTTACAATAAGTATGACAAAGAGTTGCCAGTGGCGATAAAGGCTCATTCCACAAGAGGCAAGGCTACCTCTGTGGCCTGTTTGAGACGGGTGTCCGCCACTGACCTTTGCTCGGCTGCCACCTGGAATACTGTACATACATTCACTACGCTCGACAGTCTGGACATTGCCTCTAGAGCCCATGCAGGTTTTGGCAGGGCTATGCTGCAGGGCCTCCTTTCTTAAGTTTTTAGGGATGGCCTTCCCCCCAGACTGTTTTTTTTTTTTTTTTTTTGTGCATCTGTAACTGCTTGGGACTCGTACCATCTATGGGACCTGATGACTGAGGTGCCCCCGAAGAAGATAGAATCATTATGTAAGAACTTACTGGAACAGTAGATCTTTGAGGGGATCTCAGTCATCGGGTCTGCCTTCCCTCCCACCATCCCCCTCTTATGGGGCTGTTTTCTCAGGACTAGCTGTCTGGTGTATCAGCCTTTTATTTAGGCCTGGGCATCTCTCTCTCTCTCTCTCTTCTTTCTCCCCCTTTTTCTCTCTCTCGGTCCTCCATGGGTGAGCTGTGCTCCCTTTGTCTCCGGGGAAAGAACTTAGGAGGGAGCGGGGCCGCTCACATCTTTATAGGGTTGGTGATGTCGGCAGACGACGTCAGCGTGGGCAGCCCCAGTTGTACTGCTGAAAATCTTCCGTGTGGATCTTGCTTCACTGGTGGTGAAGTTCCATCTATGGGACCTGATGACTGAGATCCCCTTGAAGATCTACTGTTGCAGTAAGTTCTTATGTAACTGTTTTCCATTTAACTGTAAATGCTGACTTACTGTTTTAGCCTGTGAATATAATGAGTGATTTTCTTACTGCAGGAAGTTTCGCACTGGGCCGGTGGTGCTCCTGGCAAACTAGTCGGACCGAGTTTCAAAAAAAGCCGAGCGCACACCGTCTCTCATTACACGGACACCGTTGGTGTAGAAAACATTACATGTTTTGTTAATGAAAAGCTCCAAAACGCCTGATGCGTTTCGGATCAAATACGATCCTTTTTCAAAGGCCTTTGAAAAAGGCTTGTATTGATCCAAACGATGAGATGTATTTTTGTATTTTTATTAATAAATACGTAATATTTTATACACAAAGGTTTCCGTAATGAGAGGTGGTGTGTGCACTCGGCTTTTTTTTTTTTTTTTTTTGAAATTCTGTCATAATGAGTGATGCAGTTGGTTTATTTATTATATGTTTACATTTGTGTAGTATAGCTTTCTAAATGATTTAATTTTGCTTACGTTGTTGTAGTTGTAGTTGTAGTTTTTTATTTATTCAGACTTGAGGAAGGTATTTCCAATTGAGCCTGAAGCTTGTTTAAAAGGGATACCCCATGCTAAACCTGGTTTACAAAAAAAAAAAAAATTTAATACAGGATTATACTGAAATGAGTGTATCCTTGCCTTCCAGCCCTGTATCAATACTCTAAATAAAATGAAAGTGGGCAGAAATGGTGGATTTCACTAATAGTTTTATTCTCCTAGAACATTTGAATCCAAACCCACCCCACCCCCCATTTTAATGAAAGTCGCTTACATTTGAAAACTTGGTGACATCCCTCTGTGTCCCTCTTTAAACAATATTAATGTGCTGTCAACCCGAAGGGCCTGGTAGGAACTCAGGAACTGAAAGGTGCAGGCTCCAGCTGTCTCTGACTCCACAGTGCAGGTGCACTCAGCGCAGACATCATAGATGACTCATCTCCCTTGTGAAGGCCAGAGATTTCCTACACAGAGTTCAGTCTGGGACACATTTAGCTGTGGGTTTACATCATCTCCTACTCATCACCAGCTGAGACAACAAAGAAGCTGCAGTGTTTTCCTTTGTTTTATTTAACCCAAGCCTTATGATTACTGTTTCTACCCCAGAGCCACTCTTTCTAGAAAGTTCACTTTTGTAAGTTAATTCTCATCAGAAGGCCACTTGTGCCCTCAGCTGTCTGAGCGTCCTGCACCAAATTTCAATAGCAGGGTCCGGGGGCTTTTTTTTTTTTTTTCTTCTTCTTCTTTTCTTTTCCTTTTCCTTAATTCATTTCTGTCATCCTTCATGGGGTTACCTCAGCCTTTTAATTCATGTTTAATACTGATCCTGCGGGAGTAAGATACTTTCCTGATGTGGGACTCTTGGTCATCTTGTGCTGTGCATGGACACTTCACTAGTTGTGGGTTCAGAGCCTGCTGATTCTCCCCCCCCCCCCCCGGGCCAATAAAAAAATAAATTCTTAGTCTTGTGAGCTGTGGAGACGGAAGTAATCGCTGAAACTGGAATCTCACCTCTTCTGAAGAGTGTGACTTTATATCTGTTCTGAATCTTAGAGAGAGTAATTGTGTATAGCTGTAATAAAATGTGTCCATACCTCACTAGTTTTATTTTTATTATTTTTTTTTTTTTTTTCATTCTAGCTCAGTGTCACTGTTCTTAAGCTTTGGAGTGGACCAGTGAGTGGATTTCCAGGACTGGTTGGTCCAGGACCAGTTGAAGGATTTATCATCTAGAAGACCCTGTCCACAAGTGTGGCTTTTAAACCGTTTTAATTCCATTAAAGCTGTTTAAAAGGTGTGTGTCCAGAATTTAGCAGGGTAAAACCATGCTACAGTCAGTATTCCTGAACCGTGCTAAAATGCTGCTCTGAGCAAGGTTGTAGCGTGGTTGTTTTAAACCACGTAAACAGCAGTGTGGACGCGATCTGTGCTTATTACAGTTTATGGCAACTGTGTTAACACTTTTTTTTTGTTAGTGTAATGTTTACTGATATTTCAGAGTATGTACTGTACATGATAGAATATTCAGTATGGTTTAGAGACAGTTTCGAGCCATCATTATCTAGTTCCACACAGATGACTTGTTCAGATATTCAAACATAGTATTTATTAGAGTTCACCTGTTGGGTACAGAGCGAAGGCCTCCTTTATGTGGCGCTAACTAAATTCTGGTAATGCGGTATTACAGGTTAGACATGCTCTGTAATTTGGGCACAGGGTGTTTGGAACATGGGCCGGCGAGGCTGGGGGAGAGACCATGTTGCAGGGCAGCTCCATAATAACTTCTGTTTCCCAGGTGGGGGTGGGGGGGCCTAACTGTAATATGCGTATCACGATTTATAGCAAGCATTGCATTCCTATGTTAGTCCTCTCCTGTGGGGATCAAGGGATAAATTTCGGGTCCTTGCTCTTAGAATAAAGGAGCGAGATATTACAACGGGAGGAACAAACCTCAGTCTGGTCGTTAAGGGAGTGGGTCATTTTCTCCAGAACGTATACCTGGTTGACTGTTTGTTGCCTGGAGTACACATCTCGTACTTGTGGGGTAAGCCACAGTTTGGTAATAGTTTTCTTCATCATGGTTATCAAGATTCACAGTATGTAACAGGTGTTTTGGGGGGGGGGGGGCTCCAAAGCCCCGGTGGTATTGCAGAAAGAGATAAAGCTATAGAAGTGGTGGGGCTGGCATACCAAAGAGCTCTATCAGCTGCACCTTGAGTAACTGAAAGTAGGGTCTTAGTAAGGGGCAACTCCAGTGTGTGTGTGTGTGTGTGTGTGTGTGTGTGTGTGTGTCCCGGACTTCTCCACCAACTCAAAAAGGTTTACCATTTACTTGTAGTGCATCATGCTAAAAATTTTAGTGGCCTATAGGGTTGACAGTTTCTCTTAAAAACACTTCTGCTTGGGAGGATTTTTCTGTATCACCATACTTAAACCTGCACTGGTAAGGCCTAACTTCAGAGTGCTGTGTCAAATTCTAGTGAAAGGGCTAGAGTACAGATGGAAACTACAACTTGAAGTCATTAGCTCAGACAGTCACGCCACACTTTCTCTGAATTTTTTTTTTCCCAACCCAGCTGTCGCTTTTCCCAAGATACATGAAAATGTGTTGTGGTTTTTGTCCCATATTCTGTAAGGTCATTGAACAGCAGTGAGGCCTTCTCAATATTACAGATTATCCTAAATACAAGTCTTTCAAACACAAGATAACCGCAGTGCTCAGGTTCTACAGACTGTCTGTCTTTCTGTTTTTACAGGCATCCATTCACAGGAAGGGCAGTGCCGATTTCCAATGGCTCCGGGTTTGTGGTCTCCGCAGATGGACTGATTGTGACCAATGCTCATGTGGTGGCCAACAAGAACCGGGTCCGGGTTAAGCTGTCAAATGGCGAATCATATGATGCAGTGGTAACGGACGTGGATCCAGTAGCGGATATTGCCACTATCAAAATCAATACCAAGGTTAGCAGATTTGGGGGAGGGGTGATGTTGGCAGCTTATAATTATGATCGGGGAATATTTTTACTGAAGGTGTTAATGTAGCAGTTGCTATAATACAAGTAAGCAGTAACACATGACTGACCATGTGGTTATTGGGTAATTATCACATGCCCTCCCCCACTCCATGGGTTGGAGGCATTAGACATTAGCTGAGTGCCCTTCAGAATGGGGAGGGAGGAGTACAGTAGGTACCCAATAACCACAAGCCCCGAAGTGTGTTATTGCGTTTTTAAAAAGGCACAAAAATAAAAAAAAGACTAAATCTTTAAGTTAGGAATAAATAAATCTTTATCATTGGTAAATAAGTTCTCACACCAAACAGATGGGTTTGCTCAGTATGTCACTCATGTTAGTTGAACTCCCCAACTGTCAGTTAATGAGAATTCTGAAGCAGTCTAGTGATATCGCTATACAGTTAAGTAAATTCCTATGGTGTTTTTCTATTTGGGCTTTATGGCCTATTTACCTTAAGACGGCGCTAGCCTATTTCTGCCGAAAGCAGAATTTAAGCATATGCTTTTTGGGAAGGAAGGAATTTTAACTGGAGCTGAACCCATGGCCAGCTGATCCCTTCCACTTCCCAGTTCGCTTGCCCTGCCCCCGCACTCAGACTTTTTATGAAGTCTAAGCAGGGAGATCATGGAGCATGTCCCATACAAGTCTATGGGGACATTTTTCAGTGCATATTTATGTTCAGGCAACCTTTGGAGAAAAAGAAAAGCCATTGCTCATCTAGTAGGGCCCCTATTAGTTGAGCGGTGACTTTCATTTTTCTCCAAGGTTGCTTAAACATTTATGAAATGCATTGAAATATGTACTGATAGACTTGTGCAAGTCTGGACAGCTGCTGACCGATCGTATCACTAATTTCCCCCCTTTTTATAATCCTTAATTTGAGAAACAGTAGGAAGAGTTTATAGCTTTTCCCAGGTGAACTTATAACGTGGAACACAAACATAAAAGGGGAACGTGCAGCGATTAAATGGACTAGTGCTGCTGTGAAAACCCCAGGTACAGTGCATCCAGAGGAAAAACGTCAAAAGCTACATGCAGATATTTAATTCCCTCCCGTATGCTTTTCCGCAGTTTTTCCAGGATAGCCCAGCTGAGATTCATCATGTTTGTTTCCAGTGGGGGTCCTGCTTCTACCACTTACGCAGCTGGGTGGACTGGTATTGCCCAAGGTCACCCAGTGTGTATTTGGCTGTAGTGGGGGTTTAAGGCTGTGATCTTCCAATTCCAAAGCTGGTGCTGAAACAACTAGACTTCACTGCCTCTGTCAGCTTTTGATTGTCTAATGCAAGTGTGCTGTATTTGTGTGTTGTTGGGTTTTCAAACCTTATGTGAAGCACTTTTATGCCCATTTATGGGTGAAATGAGATGTGTAACAAGGTAATTGCTGTACGTTAACTTTGTACATCATGCAGTCAGTGAAAATAGTTGTTTCTTTTGCAGTGCTATACCAGGTAACCATTTCCTGTTCAAGGTATGGCATGCAGTAGTTACCAGAGTCTGTGCTCCACATAAGTACAACAAGCCAGTACTCACCATTTTTTGTCAAGTGGCAGAACTCTTAGCCAGATCAAAATAGTAAAACAGGTTTGGCCATCAAGGTGCAAAGCTATTTGGTGATTTAAAAAAAAAAAAGTGGTTACCCATCTAAATAGGTTTAGTAAAAAGCAGTTTTGTGAGTGTCAGTACAACACTGCAAAAAATATTTTTTTTATTTTATAACATGGGTCTGTGATTGTGGCGATTAGAACTATGTCATGATTGATTGACGACACCATGGAAGGCAGTCTCTGATCACATGTCATATTTCATTGTCCTCTAACCATCTCTAGAATCACTGGACACACTCTTTTGGGATTGTAAATTCTTAGCCAGCAGCCAAGTTTTTCTCCAGTACCAAGTATGTTGCACCTCTGTAAATGTACAAAAGAAAATTGTTGATCACAGTTATGCGAAAAACAACTCCCACCCAAGTCACACAGCTAAGACTCCTCCCTCTACCCAAGTACTTTTAAATTTAGTTAAAACAACAAGACCGATTTCTCTGTTGTATTGTACTGGTGCAGTAGCGCCAGCATAGTTAGAGTTGAGCAACAGGTTCTATGTTAAACTCCTAACTTTGCACCTTAATAGCTTTGGCAATATTAGACGAAATTAGCTGAAAATGTTATGCATTGTCTAGTAAGTAAAGCCTGAATATGTGGAAAGTTTAGTGACGGCAGCTTGTGTGGTTTCTGAGATCCGCTAATGTCATTTTCCTGTAGACGTCTAATTTTTTCCTATACTTGAAATGTGTTTTTGTTCTTGTGTAAAGCTGACACAAAATGTAATTTTTTTTCCAAAACTTTCAGGGTGCAAGCATGCTGTGCCAGGTTAGTGTCTTTGGATGGTTTCGTGAAAAAAATATTAAATGGCTCTCTAGAGTTATAATGATTTAAAGTTCTTTTTTTTTTTCCCCTGTTCTGAGCATGCTCAGTACCATTTTTGGGATAACATTCTGATATGACACGAAAAATTCCATGTCAGAGACCCTTTTTAGTTTCTCACCACTTGCTTCTCACAGCGCACAACTGTTTTTTTGTGCTGTGACAGTCATCCTATTTTTTTTTTTTTTTTTTACAACTCTTAACTTAGAAAATAACATAAAAATGGTGTAATTTTAGAACATAAACACCTGAACCTAGCTAAACTAAACCAGTTTAGCTAGATTCTGGTGTTTTTTTTTTTTTTTTTTTAATGGCCGAAATACCTTTTTTAGGCACCCCAAAATCCAGAGTGCCCAGCTTAGAGAGAGGAGACGTTTGCCAGTTCTCTTTTCGAGAACAGCGAGACTTTCTTGAATTCTAAAGCTGCAGCCGAAGTCATGCTGCCAGCTTAAGATAAGGCAGTTAGCCGGTGATCCATGTCTTTCAATTTTTTTCTTTCTTTGTCTCTCTAGCTACTTTTGTTGCATTTAGTTGAACCCTAATTGGTGCGTTAACACAGTTTTTTTGCAAAGAATACAGAATATATTCATTGCAAAAAAACTACGTTAATGCACCAGTTAGGGTTCAGCTTAAAGCTACAAAAGTAGGGAAATGTGGTGCTGGTGTTTCCAACCCTAACTCTCTTCCCCCAAACCCACAAGCAACAAAAGGAAAAAACATTAGGGTTTTGGGTCTCCAGAGACTTGGCGAATCAATGGTGGGGTCTTGCTTGGGGTTGTCAGCTCGAATGCCGACTCCCTCACCTGAGCAAACAAGGTCAGATGTGACCTCTCTCCTTCAGGCCCACAGGGTCCTTTGTGATGAAAGTTACAACAGATGTTGCTGGCAATATGTGGTGAGATATAGTCTGTACCTTTTGAAGAGTGTATCAGTATGAGACCCTGGCTTGGAGGTCTGCCTTGTGCTTTGGACAGGGGGCTACAGACTGGGGGGAGAGGTGAGCATTAGGATTGACGGCCCCAAGGAAAACCCATCACTGATTAGCCAAGACTCTGGAGACCCAAAACCCTATGTTTTTTCCTTTTACTGCTAGGGGTTGGGGTGGAATTGGGGAGTTGAAGTTGGAACCCCTAATGTCACATTCCCAACTTTTTGTTTCTTTAAGCTTAAACCTAAGTGGTACATTAACACAGCTTTTTAGCAATGAATTTCCTTTTTTTTTTTTGACAGTCATATCCTTATTCACACAGGTCCCACCACCCCTGTCTGCCGGTGTAAATGCATGGCCCCTTGCCATTTATAGATACAGATGTGTAGTTCATCAGACTGCAGAAGCGCAGGGCCCTCTGACCCTGCACTTTCGTGTGGCTACAGGTGCAGACATGCAGGGCCCTCAGGGCTGTACACCATCTATGTCTGGGCATGGAAGCACAGGGCCTTCTGGGCCTTGTGTTTGTGTTGCTGCAGAAGCAGACGTGCAAGAGTCTGCTTCCGTGTGGCTACAGATGCACCTTTTCGATCATATCTGAAATGTGTTTCCACAGTGGTAAACTTGGGTCCAAAGTGGTGTTTAGTGAGGCCCTTTTCCTTTTTTGTGAGCCTCAGGAAACAAGAAAATCGGCTCATAAAACTAGCCTTGCTAAGGATTTTAAGGATGTCCCAAAACCATATTTCAGCATCATTTTTTCAAAATACTATGTCCAGAATTGAGCTAAACGAGTCCCATTTAGCTAGATTACATAGAAACTGTCAGAAGATAAGGATCACCTGGCCACCTAGTCTGCCCACCTTCCCTCCGTACTGTAACACAGCAGACTCTATCTGGTCTCCGGATTAACACCCCCAAATTACAAACCAATAAAATGTCCTTGTTTATCCTGTTACAGTACAGTCTTTGCTTCAGCTGCCTCCTCTGAGAGGCTGTTCCAGGCATCCACCACTCTTTCTGTAAAGAAGTGCTTTCCAACATTTCCCCTGAATCTATCTCTCCAGCTTCATAGCCTGTCCCCTTGTTCTTAAGCATGTTTTTTCCTGAAATAAATCCATGTATTTGTGTCTCCAGGCATCATTTTTATGGGTTTAAAAAAAAAAAAAAAGTTTCACAACATGGACACAGAAAAGAATTCCAGCTCGCAAAATAAGAATCTTTCGTGAGGAGAAATTCTTTTCATATTGAACATCTGTCTGAATGACCCTACTGAGCATGCTCAGAACCAAAATGTCAAATCTTATTGCTTGGGAACGGATTACGATTTTTGGCACCAAACCAACAAAAAGGCACCATTTTAGGGCAAGCCCCTCTCCCTGAAAATGTCAGAACAAAATTCCAAACAGTCTGGGCTGTAGGTGACAGCAAAAAAAAAAACCTCAAATTTTTCCTCATTTTGCACAATCTGGATCTCAGGATTTGACATCTGACCAGAATGAAACTTGCCAGATCAAGGGACTTGCCCCAGACTGAGCATGCATGTAGTTCTTACATATGTAAGTGTGTGTGTGTGTGTGTGTATGTATGTATGTATGTGTGTGTGTGTGTGTGTGTGTGTGTGTGTGTGTGTGTGTGTGTGTGTGTGTATGTATATGTGCGTGTGATATACAAAACCCTTCCACGAGTGGCCCCTTTGTGACTGGGCTGTCCCAGTCCTTAGTTGCCCTCACTTTGAAAACACATGGAACGTCTACATAAATTGGCAGCCTACCAAGATAGTAATGCACCTTCCTGCTGCCAGTCGGTTCTCTTGTTTGCATTGTGAGCCTTATGTGCAAAGTGAGGCGTACTATAGTCTTCTGTTTGTTTGTTTATTTATTTCTTTTTTTGTTACTTTTTTCTTCCCCACTTCTGATGGCCCCTGTGTCTCCTGGGACTTGCTGCTGGCCAGTACCTGGGGCTTGCTTGTCCCCCAATCCACTGCCATGGACCAGATCCAGTAGTTGGACCGGCGAGCCCAGCTAGTCTGGTATGAGGGGCCTGTGAGGGTCCAAGCACCGTCCTGCCACCAACAATTTTTTTTCCATTTTTCCTGTCCCCGAGGGGGCATGGCATGCAGTGAAACCATGATCCATGCACCCGCATGCCATGCGTCCACGTCTGCCTACTCCTTGCTCAGTCCGTGGCAGTCCTGGGTGTTTTTCCCATAGCTTACCGCTAGGGGCCAGGCGTACACCAGGCTTCTGCACTACCTTCCCCCAGAGGAGGAAAGCAGTCCTCTGGATGATTGATCCTCCTTCCCCCAGCCAGCCCTCCAACGGCCCGAGCTCGCTACTGAACTCTGGTTCCTTGCGTTGCGAGCGGTAGCACTACCACGGCACCGGCAGACTGGCATAGTCCTAGCTTTACCACTTCATAGCCTGATCCCAGCGGGGGTCAGGCCTGGTCTGTAGTTTGATGGGAGACCTCCAGTAAACACCAGGTGTTGCAGGAAGTGGTGTTTGTAGCTTTGCAGGAGGCATGCTCCCCTTCATTATAAGTAACCATATTGAGTAACCAGAGCTGCTGAGGTGACATGTTTTGGATTAAATGATAAACCGAGGTCCTGTTTCCCTGTTCTAGTGGATATTAAAGATCCCATGGCACTTCCTGAGAGAAAAAAAAAAAAAAACTCGGGGAGAACTTCCCTGAGTGATGTAGTCAATGTTTTCCCTTCCAAACCTCCAGTAGCTTAACTTGGTTCAGTGTAATTTGTATAATCTCTCCCCGGGACAGTGCTGAAAACGGCAAAATATTTCCTAGACCTCCTTTTGTGGTCAACAAAAATATAGACTACGGTGGATAAAAAGAGGGGTTTTGTTTCTAGAGTGGTCGGTACAGCACCATTCGTATGCAGTCAAAAATAATCAAAAAGGAGTCCTATCCCAAAGTTGAACAGATTGCCCTTTTGCTGCCTTGGGCTCATATCGAGTTAGTTCTGTAAATGGGCTATGTACCCCAATTGTAATAAATAAATGCTGTGATTGTACAAGCCTCTTAACAGTCCCTTGTTTGTTTCCTCCATAGTATCCCCTTCCAACACTGTCCTTGGGACGCTCTGTAGATGTGCGGCAGGGTGAATTTGTGGTGGCGTTGGGAAGCCCGTTTGCACTGCAGAATACAATAACATCAGGGATTGTCAGCTCTGCCCAGCGAGGGAGCCGGGAACTTGGACTGAATCACTCGAACATGGAGTACATTCAGACGGACGCTGCCATCGATGTAAGCATGTGAGGGGTCACATTGGTGCATTTCAGCTTTGAGTCCCATACAAGGTCCGCATCTAGATTTAATGTAAAAAGAGAAAGATTGTGGTATAGGCCCAGGGCTGCCTGGTGCTACACTGAGCCAGTCCTCCCATTTTAATAAGGAGCTACATTTTGAGAGTGATTGGGATTGATACAGGTGGAATCTTGTAACTTGATATGCTGTCATTTGCAATGATCACTGGCAATGTCTAAAGCCAGTTGCTACTTCGAGCAGGGCAGTCTGGACAAAGGGTATTAGGAGTCCTACTGTCCATGCAGTGGATTTCTGGTTCTCTGCCTGCTGCATCCCCCAGTGGCACCCCTCCTGGTCCTGTCACTGACCTGTCTTGTAGACCTGCGGATTAACCACCACTCACACAGAGCCATATCGGCAGGTTGCCAGCCACAAAGGGTTAAGTGGCACCTGCAGGGGATGTCTGTCAAGCTGAGGTATTTTCATCTGTTTTCTCCCCTGGGACCTCTGAGTGTGACGCACTTTTGCACATGCGTATTGATACACATGCGTGACTGCTGCGTCGGCTCCCGTCCCCCACATCTGCTGGTCCCGTGGAGCTGCCACCCAGCCTCCGCTAGGCGGCAGGCAAGCAACGGGACTGAATCCCCTCTTCTCTCCCCCCCACGCCCAAAAGGGTGGAGAGCTGTGCTGGGATGCTCAGTCTTCCCTCACTCTACCAGCCCTGAGCGACACTGGTCCGTTCCCGAACCCAGGTCGCCAGAATGACTGGAGGTAAGGCACCAGCACCTCAGCCGTCCATGCCGCTGGGCCAGCTGGGACCAACAAATTTTTTTTTTTTTAATAACATCTTTTATTGAATATTTATAGAAAAAATAAGAACAAATACAGAAATTACGAAACTTCTGTCCATGCAAAGACTCAATATAGGATCACAAATGTTTTTCGACTGGGTGGCTAGGGAGGTGGGTCAGGGGAGGGCAGTGGACATGGCCTATCTAGACTTCAGCAAGGCCTTTGACACTGTGCCACATAGAAGACTATTACACAAACTGGGGAATATGGGTGTGGGCAGGGCAGTAGTGCAGTGGGTAGGTAACTGGCTGGGCAGCAGGATACAGAGGGTGGGGGTAAATGGCTGTCACTCCACAGAGGGGAGAGTGACCAGTGGGGTACCACAGGGATCAGTGCTGGGACCAGCCCTATTCAACATCTCCATCAGTGACATTGCGCTGGACTTAGAAGGCAGAATTTCCCTGTTCGCTGACTACACAAAGGTCTAACAGAGTAGACACACCAGTGGGTGTAGGCAGAATGAGAAGGGACCTGCAGAAACTTGAAGAATGGTCAGGGGTTTGGCAGTTGAAATTTTATGCAAAGAAGTGCAAGATAATGCATATGGGGCACAAAAACCCAGGCACAATGTATCATTTGGGGGTGAGGATATAGCATGCACCGAGCAGGAAAGGGATCTTGGGGTTATCTCTGATGACCTCAAGGTAGGGAAACGGTGTGATAAGGCAGCAGGTAAAGCAAATAGGATGCTGGGATGCATAGTCAGGGGCATCACCAGCAGGAAAAGGGAGGTCATAATTCCACTATACAAAACACTAGTGAGGCCCCACCTGGAGTACAGTGTACAGTTCTGGAGACCTTACTTACGTAAGGACATAGACAGAGTTTTAGTTTAGTTTAGTTTATTAGTCTAGGAATTAATACCTTTGAGCCAGGGCTCTTTTACAAAGGTTCCACGTCACAAAGAACATTTAACAAAGCACGATACACATTACAGGTAAAACCAGACAGGAAAGTTACATCATAAATTTGCTATTAACAGTTTAAGGCAGTAACGTTTTTAAGTTTCATAGAAAACAAGCTATAACAGGTTCAAGCGGTAGACAATTTCAGAGTTAAGGAAACTTCCAGGAGAGGGTGATCATTAGGCGCCAAAGGAGGCTAGAGAGGAGGAAAGGTGGTGAGCGGGAGAGTAAGTGAGAGGGACAGGAAAGGGGGTGAGTTTGGGTGGGAGACAGGAAGTAGTAGAGGTACCAGAGGGTTCATTAGTCAGGGAGGAAGAGGCCTCAGATGTGAGGATGGACATGAGGAGTAGTAGTCTTTATCTAGCGCAATCACAGTTGCTAGTGGTGGTGAGGTGGGCATAGAGCATGGATTTGAAAGCTTCAAGCGAGGTTGAGGATAGAGTAGGTGGACTAAGCGCATTGAACCATGTCAGGGACCAGTATGCGAAAGATCTTTGTCCCTGTGCAGTCTGGCATCTCGGAACCAGGAAAGGTTGGCGTTCAGATCTGGTGGAGGGTCGTGAGCCAGGATTCAGTCGGAGTAGGTTTTGAATACATAATGGAGTCAGTCCCAAGATAGATTTTTTTGCCATTGTGCAGGTGAGATAAATAAGACTATTTGATAGGTTCAACCAGCCTGATTCATGGTACAGATCACCGCGTGTGGAGTCAGTCTTTGAGCCCCATTGAGAGCCGGCAGGCCTTATTTAGAGTGATTGAGATCGCCTTAGAGCAGTGGAGGTAGCTGAGCCATAAATAATAAAGGCCATAGTCAATGATTGAGATTATGGAACTCTGTATAGCTATTCTCAATGCCGCTTGATTTAGAAATTGACTGTTACGGAATAGTATTCAAGGCGTTGGTTCACTGTTTTCGCAGTGTTGTCAATGTGGGTTGCAAAGGTGAGCCCTTGGTCAAAAGTGATGCCAAGGTATTAGAAAGTATTTACTTGGTCCAGTGTAATTCCATAGAGGTTTGTATGGTGAGTGGAGTATGCCTATTTTTGTTTTGGTGATTGGAGAAGAGCATGACTTTTGTTTTATTGTGGTTTAGCACAAGTTTACTATCCAGGAACCACCTTTCAACACTAGAAAGCAAGTTGCAGGCTTTTTCATGGGAGTTTGGATCCTTGTGGGAAGAGAGAATTACAGCATCATCAGCGATAAGATTATTTTCTCCTGGCAGATATCTGGGAGGAGTTAGGAACAGGGCTAAAGAGGAGCGGTCCAAGAATTGATCCCTGTGGTACACCGAGAGAACTGGTTTGAAGTGGGAGAGTTCATTAGAGATTTTACAGCCTGTGACCCATTGGACAGGTAACTTTTACCCAAGCACAAGGACCTTGGCCAGGCCTAGGCTAGAAAGTAGGGAGGTAAGTAGGCCATGATGGACTGTGTCAAAGCTTTTGTAAGATCGATAAAGACTGCACCTGTTTGGCACCCTTTGTCCAGGGCTGAGTGAACTTCTCCAGAGAAATCAAGTAAGGCTGTTGTTGTACTATGTCCTTTCCTAAAGCCGTGCTGTTGATTACAGAGTAGATTGTATTTGTCCAGGTAATCAGAGAGTTGGTCTGCCACTATTCGTTCAAGTGCTTTGGAGAGGGGAGGGAGTATTGATATTGGTCGATAGTTTCCTGTTGAGGTTTTGTCTCTCCCCTTTGTGCACTGGCGTAACTATGGCAGCTTTCCATTTGTTGGGAAATTGACTTTGGCAAAGTGACAGATTAAGAATTTTTGCAAGGGGGTGAATTACTTCATCCAGGGTGAGACAGGATTTTAGATCTAGCGTGTCACTACTTGTTCTGGATTTGGAGCAGGCCTTTCTTATGTACTTGTGTGCTTCGTGCACTTTGATTTTCTTGAGTAAAATTGTGGTTTGTCACGGGGTGTTTTGTGATACTAGGCTAGGCACAGGTAAGTCCGAGAAGAAATCTGGGGAGGACCCACTAAGGTCTGTGAATGTCTTATTAAGCGCATCTGCAATAGACTTTGGGTCAAGAGTGGTGGATCCATCAACTTTCATAATGGTAGGTGACGATTTTGATTGTTTACCCATTATGTTTCGGATGTTGTCCCAAAAAGCTCTTCCATCACCCCAGGTGGATTCAAGGGCATTTTTGAAATAGGCTCTCTTCATTTGCCTAATTTGTAGAGTAGAGAAGGTTCAGAGGAGGGCAACAAAGATGGTACATGGATTGCATCACAAGTCCTATGAGGACAGGTTGAAGGAATTGAATATGTACTCCCTGGAGGAGAGGAGGGAGAGAGAGAGGATATGATAGAGAGATACAAGTATCTTACAGGGAGGAACAGGGTGCAGGAATATACTGTTTTTAAAAAGATGTTCCAGGCCTAGAAGGCATGGGATGAAGTTGGAGGGAGGACGATTCAGAGGAAACGCGAGGAAGAATTTCTTCACAGAACAGGTGGTGGACAAGTGGAACACCCTGCCAGAGGATGTGGTGGGGTGGGGGCTGAAACAGTCGCGGGATTTAAGAATGCATGGGATAGACATAAAGGAATTCTGGAGGTCAGGGGTAAGGGGCAACAGACTTCTAGGAAAACATTAAGTAAACTTACAAGCTCAAATGGGCAGACTGGGTGGGCTATAGGCTCTTCTCTGCCGACACTGTCTATGTATCTATGTAAATAATAAATATTTGTTTGAAATCTGGGACAAACGGTGTCTATTATCAGTTAAATCATTATTAACCATTAGAGACAGGAGAGCTTGGATATTCTGTTGTAAGCTGGGGAACTGTAATTTAAAAATACTGCTAAGCAAAACCAGAAACACTTAATAAAAGATGTATTGGTCCAGGTTGGGGTCACCCATGACCAACAGTTTTAACTATTCTGTTGGCTGACGTGCAAGTGAAAATGTGTTCATGTACATAATTCACATAGCACAAGCATGTAGAAACATAAGAAATCATACAGCCCACTCTAGACCTAAAAAGAATTGCAGTAGTTTTTTTTTTTCTTTTCAAATAATTATTTACTTATTGGAATTCTAATCCTAGAAATCCATTAGTAATGCTTTACAGCGTGTAATCTGTCCGCTGGAGTTGTCCTGGAGATGGACTGTATGCTAAGTTTAGAGCGTTAAAACTAGAACTAAATTCAAACACTGCACTGTGGTCACATTCACCCTGCAACCCAACATCAGATTGATTTGTTTGCTTCAAGAGAGCAGTTGCCCCAAAGTACAGCTCCACTCTCCTGGCCTCCAGAATGGTTCAGTTATTTACTTGATGACTATGCATTAGTTAGGTTGGTTGTTAAATGTATTTATATTTTCTGCAGTTTTTCTCTGGTTCATGATCGGTTCCCAGGAACTAGAGAATGCTGCAAAGTAATGCAGTTCCCGCCTTTAGAGAATGTCGTTGTTGTTGTTAAATTATTATATTTCTGGTTTTAAATAACCATTGGTTTTATTTTTCAACTAGAAATTCTAAAGTATTACATTGTGGTTTCTGCTCAGGAGGAACCGAACCACTCTTGCTTTACAGCTGACATCACAACTATATATTGCTGTTAAACACCTATTGATTTTAAAGTAAATTTTACTGTGATTCCTTTTTTTGTGGGAACTGGACTAACAAATTCTTCCTCTGAGCTATTTCTATATGTTTTTCAGCTCTGTTGAAAATTATTTGACCATTTGAGAACCAGTCACTAGATTTATGGTCTCTGTGTCTGGAGAAGGCAGACTGCCACAAGCTCTGTCTCGGGTGTCTGGGTCCAGACCCCAATTTCATTAACTGGGCACTCTGTAAAGGTTTTGCTCTAAAACGCTACAGAAAAGGGCCAGGAAAGGGAAGACTTCTGTGGCTTCTCAGTCTGCCTCCATCTCACCAAAACACAGTAAAGGCTCAGAGGAGAGTTGTTCCTCTCAGAACCAGCAGCAGTCCCTGTCAAAGGGGACAGGTAAAGATAAAGCTGCACAGCCATTAGAAAGACACAGTAAAGATGGTTCAGAAGCCAAATGGGGGGAACCTTGAGTCTAGTGATGGCTAAAATAAGAGCCTCAGGGCAGGCACAGGAAACGGTGTCTGCAAAGAAAAAAGCAAAACGAAAAACAAGTTGACCCAAGACAAATGCCCTCAGCAGAGGACATGCCAAGGGCATGGCAGTTCTTACAGGCTTTAAAGGCTTTGGGAAATTACGTAAATATGCCTAGCGCGCGCCCCTCCCCCTTTCCCAGGCTTGGGTTTCACGCCAACTGGCTGTGGTGGAGGAAGGAATGTATTATGAAGAGGGTGAACCCCCCCCGACCACATGAAAAATGTGAATGAATACAAAACCACTTACAGAAACAATACTGAAAAGGAATAGGCTCCACTTCCTATAGGCCTTACGGAAGGGGATGCAGGGATCTGGTTTACTACCCAAGGGATTATCCCCCTTGTGAGTATCAACCCCAGAGAGGTTACTGTAGGGGCAGGGGTAAGAGGGACTGCAGGCATCCACTGCAGCACAAGCCCCCAAGCCACAGCAAAAACAGAATTCTTTCTCTGTCACCCAGCCATTGTCAGTAGGGGGAAGGTTGGCTGTCTACTTCCAGGAATGATCAAAACTCCCCATGAACCAGTGGTTCCTGGAAGTAGTGAGAGTCAAGGTCTGTCCTTGCAGTTTAAAAAATCCCCAAACTGCAGAAACCGCAATTGTTCCAGTCTTACACTCCAACAGAAAAATATCCTGCTGGACTTACAGGTAAGGAAACTGCTGCTAACAAGAGCAGTGGAGAAAATTCTGCCTCACTATGGGGCAAGAGTAGATACTTCCTAACCCACGGAACAAAATGGGGAGTAGCAACCTATTCTAGACAAGAGATGATCTGTAACAAATATATAAAACAAGGAAAGATTCAAGATGGTATCACTGGTCTCAGTGATACCATCCCTTCATTCGGGACTAATTAGGTTCACTGGATATGAAGGACTCCACTTTCACATCCCATTTAGATACACACACCAGGCTGGGGAACTACCAGTACCAGTTCACAACCCTTCCCTTCAGCCTTACCTCAGCACCAAGAGTCTTCACAAGGTGCCTAGCTGTGGTGGCAGCATACCTGAGATGGCAAGGTGTGGTGGTTTTCCCCTACCTGGACAACTGGCTAATCTCAGGAAAAATGGAGCAGGAGGCAAGGTGCACCATTCAGATGGTAAAAAGCACCTTAGAAAGCCTAGGCTTCCTGATCAACCTACAGAAGTCACAGATGGAACCAGCTCAATTATTGGACTGCATAGGTGCAGAGCTGGATACCATGCAGGGGAAAACCTTTCTTCCGCAGGAAAGGGTATCAAGCACAATTACCACTGTAGCATGCTTCCCGCTATGCCATCCAAGGCCTGCAAGGGTTTTCTGCAACTCCTGGACACATGGACTCTTTTACTGCAGTGGTGCCTGGGATCGGTTCCAGATGAGGGACATTCATTACCACATTTGATTTGATTAAAATGGTGTAATTACAACTAGTGACAAGGACTAATTGACATACATTTTCAAATTTACAAAATTCATTACACTCGCACAAATTACAAACAATAAAAAAAGTTGTACAGATGCAATACAATTTTATACCAATATCCAGCATTGTTATAATCAACAATGTATCACCTCATCTCTAAGTTTTATAGATCTACAATCTCATACCATACAAAAATTGTTTTTGAATACTTCCTTGTTCTTGGTCTAGATTTTTTTTCCACAGTTTTTGAGTTGTCAGTTTAGACTCCAAACTTTGTTTAAGGGCATGCTGCCAGGCACAGAAACTTTGCTAAGGGAACTAGGGTGATGAAAGGAAGAGGGCAACCTCAGAGAAGGCATTACCTTCCTCCCGAATTCACCTACAAGCATAATAACAACATATCCCTTACTCCTGGGGTGGAGTGCCCACCTAGAGGATCTCACCACGAGTTGTGCCTTGAGCACACAAGAGACTCCATAACGCATCCGCTTCCTGGAGTTCAGGGCAGTGTTCCTAGCAATGCAAGCTTTTTCCTCCCGGATACAAGGTCAGTCTGTTCAGATCCGAACAGACAACACCACAACAATGTATTGCATAAATGAGCAGGGAAGAACAGGATCCTCAAGACTGTGCACAGAAGCTGTGAAGATCTGGAATCTAGCCTGCTCCATGGAGGTTGAGCTATCCATAGTACACTTGCCAGGAAAAGACTGTTCTGGCAGATTCACTAAGCGGAATCAGCCGGGGAAACCACGAGTGGACCCTGAACCAGCAAGTGACTGTTCAGAAGATGGGGTATACAAGAAAGAGACCTATTTGTTTCTTGGGAAAACGACCAGCTTTCACAATTTTGTTGCAGGTCTCGCAACCATGGAGACAGTCACAGAGGATGCCCTTGTCTTGGGCTGGACAGGGAAGTTCCTATATGCCTTCCCTTCATTTCCACTCTTACAGAGGGTGCTCATAAAGCTCAAGAGGGAGTCAGCAACAGTGATTTTTTTTTTTTTTTTTTAAATATCTTTATTAAAAAAGTTTTTGCAATTTGACAGTCACATTACATCTGGTTTTAAAACATTATTTATACAGAGGTACAGATCAAGAGGTACTTATTCCATAGAGTTATCATAGTAGCTTTGTTACTACTAAGGTATACACCTTTATGCCAGAATCCAGACAATTTGGGGTAAATATCGCCCAACATCTCTCTATATCCAGTCTCCTCCCCACATCCCTTCCACTTACCCTTCCAGTGCTTAGCATATTGTAGTAATGCCTTACTAAATTAAGGCTTGGGTCCAAAGCCCAATATAACTGGTCTGAACAGACAGGCAAGTAATATAGAGCTCTAAGGCACAAAGTGTGGATCTTTAGCCATAATATGGAAAATCCATCTTCTCCACTTTAGGGAG
This sequence comes from Neoceratodus forsteri, assembly GCA_016271365.2. Classification (NCBI taxonomy): domain Eukaryota; kingdom Metazoa; phylum Chordata; order Ceratodontiformes; family Ceratodontidae; genus Neoceratodus; species Neoceratodus forsteri. The sequence goes on from CM057454.1 coordinate 581,374,415, forward strand.
CATAGTTCTGCTTTATCGTTTAGATTATAAGTTATTCTTTCAGATCTATATATAAGGTTTACTATCTCTAGCCAGTCTGAAATGGTGGGTATCAATACTGTGAGCCAGCGCTTAGTGATGGCTTTCTTCGGTGCTAGGAGGAAGATGTTTAGTAAATACTTGGAGTGGGGGTCTCGCAGTTTGCAAGGGAAGAGATGTAGGATAAAGAAATCATCACTGTAAAGAAGTCTGACCCCGAAGAGATCTTCTAACTCCTCAAATAAGGCCTGTTAAAAGGGCTGCAACTTTGGACAAGACCATAGAACATGAGAGTGATGGGCATTAGCCTCGCCATGTATGCGCCAACAGGCTGCAGAGCCTGTAGCGCAATAATGAGGTTATTACTGGGGTTTGGAAGAATCTTATTTATAGTTGCCACGAGAATAACCTCCAAGAGTGAGAGTACGTGATTCTCGATGTTGTGCGCCAGATTGTTTCCCACTGCTGTGGTAAAATTTGAGATGCCAGTTCCTCGTTCCATTTTTCCCTTAACCCCGATGTGTTTCTCCCAGCTGTTTCCATCAGTGACTTATATAAGGTGGAGACAGTGTGCGATAATCTCTGGGATTTTAATGCTTGTTGAAACAGCTGACTCACCTGGGGATGTACCTCAGGGGAGCAGACACTAAGGGGAAGGGATTCAGAATAGTGTCGAAGCTGTAAATATCTAAAAATCTGATTGGCGGAGATGAAATTCTCAGCTGATCTCCCCAAATTGTTTAAAAAAGGGTCCTGCCTGTAGTTGCGAGAGCTTTGAAAGATGGGTATGCCTCCAGTTACGGAATGTGTGGTCAGAGCTGGGGGGAAATTTTCTAATAAATCTTTTGGGCAAAACATGACCAGAAAGGGAGTGATCCCTAGGGCCCTACGTATTAAGTACCAAACCTGGGTTTGGTATATGATCCATGGGCTCAGGGTCAGCTGGTCAAGCGGAGGTGGATTTTTGTGGAGGATTACTCTTTGGTATTCTCGGTGAGGGAAAACACTCTCCTCGATTTCCCTCCACCAGGCCGGAGACGCTATGATCGGGCGCTGTATAATAAAGGACAGATGGGACGCCCAATAGTAAAATTTAAGATTGGGGAGTGCCAATATGCCCTGTGATTTAGGGAGATAGAAAGTCCCCAACCTAATTCTTAGGTGTCTTCCTGCCTAAATAAACTTTGAAACGGCCTTATTCCAGACCTTAAAAAAATTATTCAGTAGATTAAGAGGAACATTCTGAAACAGGTAAAGGGCCCTCGGAAGAGTCACCATCCGGACCACTTCAGTACGTTGAATCATATTCAGTGGAAGAATATTCCACCTTTCAAGGTCCAGCTTCATCTGAGATGTGAAGTGGCGATAATTATTATTTAGGGCATCATTAGCTTTTTGAGATAAGTATATTCCTAAATATTTTAGCTTGGAAAGTCCCCAACGAAAAGGGTAGCTTTTCCTTAGTGACTGAGTGGGGACAAAGTGAAAGATAAGGGCATCCATCTTACTAGTGTTCAGCCTGTAGCCCGAGTATGATCCAAATTCCTCCAAAAGCTGAAAGACTGAGGGGATTGACTGTTCGGGTTTAGTGAGAAATAGCAGGACGTCGTCTGCGTAGAGAGCTACATGGTGCTCTATCCCATCTATATTCACTCCCGAAATCCCAGGTGATACTCCGATTGCCTGGGCCAGGGGCTCTATAAAAATGGCCAGGAGACAAGGGGCAAACCTGACGTGTGCCCCCTGAAAAGGGGGAAATATTTGGAGTGGTGGCCAAATTTTTTAACACATGCCTGTGGGGACATATCAATTTTTCGCAGGATGGCTATAAAGGGAAGTGGGAAACGCATCGCCATCATTGTGGCAAAAAGAAATGGCCACAATACCCGATCGAAGGCCTTCTCAGCATCTAGGCTGAGAAGGACTGATGGATCTTCGCGGGATTGCATTTCATCTACCAGATGTAGGGCCCTTCGGGTGTTGTCCGAGGTTGACCTGGAGCTTACGAAACCGGTTTGGTCGAGACCTATCAAAGCCGGTAGGATGGCATCCAGTCTCCGGGCCAAAATGGACATAAAATATTTATGGTCTGTATTAAGGACCGAGATTGGTCTATATGAACCACACTGTAAAGGGTCTTTGTCCGTTTTGAGGATGACTGAAATTGTTGCGTACGCCCAACTTGGGGGGGGGGGGGAGCCTCCCCTGAGAGGACCTCATTAAAAGCATCCAGGAGAGGTTTATTAATTAGCTGAGTTGAGCCTTTATGAAACTCAGCCTCATAACCATCCGGACCGGGAGCTTTTTGAGTTTTGGACCTGGAAATGGCCAGCATCAGTTCCTCCAGCGAGATCGGCCTCACCAGGTTATTTTGCTGATCGGAACTGAGGGTGGGTAACTTTAGGGCCGATTTTAAAAAGGAGTTAGTAAGTCCGGGGTCTGTCTCATGATCTGAAGTGTAAAGGGCTCTAAAGTACTGACAAAAAATTTGTGATATGTTTTTGAACTTAGTGTGATGAATTCCTGTGATGGGGTCTTTTATTGCTGTAATAGTGGACAGTTTGCGTTGTTGGCGAAGCCGATATTCCAGCAGGCGGGAGGCCCGAGGACCAATCTCTCCATATCTCTGGTGAAGGTATGCCAGGGCCACTTCCGTTTGTTGCAGGCATAAAGAATCTAGATTCTTCTTAGTCTGCTTTATCTGGGCTAGAACCGAGTGATCTCCTTGCTGGTGAGCCAGCTGAAGGAACTGCAGAGTCTATTCGAGCTGTGATTCTTTCTTTTCGTGACTTCGCTAACCTGGCTGAGTATTTTATCAAATGGCCTCTCAGGACTGCCTTTAGGGTATCCCATTGTATAGATGATGAAATCTCTTGGGCAGAGTTATTCTGAATTATTATTTCCGAGATCTTATCACGGAGAAATTCTCTGAACTGTTCACTTTTCATGTGGATGTGATTAAATCTCCACCTAGTACTGCACTTCTCTAAGCCCAGGTTCCATACAGTGGTAAGTGGTGCGTGATCTGAATGAGCTATGGTGCCCAAAGTGGCCTCAACCAGGGAGCT